>OZ010618.1:12896150-14146150 GCA_963932285.1 Caenorhabditis macrosperma
CTTCGGTTGTCGTAGATGAAGGTTCAGTAGTTGTGCTAGACACTTCGCTTGTCGTAGATGAAGGTTCAGTAGTTGTGCTGGACACTTCGGTTGTCGTAGATGAAGGTTCAGTAGTTGTGCTGGACACTTCGCTTGTCGTAGATGAAGGTTCAGTAGTTGTGCTAGACACTTCGGTTGTCGTAGATGAAGGTTCTGTAGTTGTGCTAGACACTTCGCTTGTCGTAGATGAAGGTTCAGTAGTTGTGCTGGACACTTCGCTTGTCGTAGATGAAGGTTCAGTAGTTGTGCTGGACACTTCGGTGGTCGTAGATGATGGTTCAGTAGTTGTGCTAGACACTTCGCTTGTCGTAGATGAAGGTTCAGTAGTTGTGCTGGACACTTCGGTTGTCGTAGATGAAGGTTCAGTAGTTGTGCTAGACACTTCGCTTGTCGTAGATGAAGGTTCAGTAGTTGTGCTGGACACTTCGCTTGTCGTAGATGATGGTTCAGTAGTTGTGCTAGACACTTCGGTTGTCGTAGATGATGGTTCAGTAGTTGTGCTAGACACTTCGGTGGTCGTAGATGATGGTTCAGTAGTTGTGCTAGACACTTCGGTTGTCGTAGATGATGGTTCAGTAGTTGTGCTAGACACTTCGGTTGTCGTAGATGATGGTTCAGTAGTTGTGCTAGACACTTCGGTTGTCGTAGATGAAGGTTCAGTAGTTGTGCTAGACACTTCGGTTGTCGTAGATGAAGGCTCAGTTGTTGTGCTGGACACTTCGGTTGTCGTAGATGAAGGTTCAGTAGTTGTGCTGGACACTTCGGTTGTCGTAGATGAAGGTTCAGTAGTTGTGCTAGACACTTCGGTGGTCGTAGATGATGGTTCAGTAGTTGTGCTAGACACTTCGCTTGTCGTAGATGAAGGTTCAGTAGTTGTGCTAGACACTTCGGTTGTCGTAGATGAAGGTTCAGTAGTTGTGCTGGACACTTCGGTTGTCGTAGATGAAGGTTCAGTAGTTGTGCTAGACACTTCGGTGGTCGTAGATGATGGTTCAGTAGTTGTGCTAGACACTTCGCTTGTCGTAGATGAAGGTTCAGTAGTTGTGCTCGACACTTCGGTTGTCGTAGATGATGGTTCAGTAGTTGTGCTCGACACTTCGGTTGTCGTAGATGATGGTTCAGTAGTTGTGCTGGACACTTCGGTGGTCGTAGATGAAGGTACAGTAGTTGTGCTCGACACTTCGGTTGTCGTAGATGATGGTTCAGTAGTTGTGCTAGACACTTCGGTGGTCGTAGATGAAGGTTCTGTAGTTGTGCTAGACACTTCGGTTGTCGTAGATGATGGTTCAGTAGTTGTGCTAGACACTTCGGTGGTCGTAGATGATGGTTCAGTAGTTGTGCTAGACACTTCGGTTGTCGTAGATGATGGTTCAGTAGTTGTGCTAGACACTTCGGTTGTCGTAGATGATGGTTCAGTAGTTGTGCTAGACACTTCGGTTGTCGTAGATGATGGTTCAGTAGTTGTGCTAGACACTTCGGTTGTCGTAGATGAAGGCTCAGTAGTTGTGCTAGACACTTCGGTTGTCGTAGATGAAGGTTCTGTAGTTGTGCTAGACACTTCGCTTGTCGTAGATGAAGGTTCAGTAGTTGTGCTGGACACTTCGCTTGTCGTAGATGAAGGTTCAGTAGTTGTGCTGGACACTTCGCTTGTCGTAGATGAAGGTTCAGTAGTTGTGCTGGACACTTCGGTGGTCGTAGATGATGGTTCAGTAGTTGTGCTAGACACTTCGCTTGTCGTAGATGAAGGTTCAGTAGTTGTGCTGGACACTTCGCTTGTCGTAGATGATGGTTCAGTAGTTGTGCTAGACACTTCGGTGGTCGTAGATGATGGTTCAGTAGTTGTGCTAGACACTTCGGTTGTCGTAGATGATGGTTCAGTAGTTGTGCTAGACACTTCGGTTGTCGTAGATGATGGTTCAGTAGTTGTGCTAGACACTTCGGTTGTCGTAGATGAAGGTTCAGTAGTTGTGCTAGACACTTCGGTTGTCGTAGATGAAGGCTCAGTAGTTGTGCTAGACACTTCGGTGGTCGTAGATGATGGTTCTGTAGTTGTGCTAGACACTTCGGTTGTCGTAGATGAAGGTTCAGTAGTTGTGCTAGACACTTCGGTGGTCGTAGATGATGGTTCTGTAGTTGTGCTAGACACTTCGGTTGTCGTAGATGAAGGTTCAGTAGTTGTGCTAGACACTTCGGTGGTCGTAGATGATGGTTCAGTAGTTGTGCTGGACACTTCGGTTGTCGTAGATGAAGGTTCAGTAGTTGTGCTAGACACTTCGGTGGTCGTAGATGATGGTTCTGTAGTTGTGCTAGACACTTCGGTTGTCGTAGATGAAGGTTCAGTTGTTGTGCTAGACACTTCGGTTGTCGTAGATGATGGTTCAGTAGTTGTGCTAGACACTTCGCTTGTCGTAGATGAAGGTTCAGTAGTTGTGCTCGACACTTCGGTTGTCGTAGATGATGGTTCAGTAGTTGTGCTGGACACTTCGGTGGTCGTAGATGAAGGTACAGTAGTTGTGCTCGACACTTCGGTTGTCGTAGATGATGGTTCAGTAGTTGTGCTCGACACTTCGGTTTTCGTAGATGAAGGTTCAGTAGTTGTGCTAGACACTTCGGTTGTCGTAGATGATGGTTCAGTAGTTGTGCTAGACACTTCGCTTGTCGTAGATGATGGTTCAGTAGTTGTGCTGGACACTTCGGTGGTCGTAGATGAAGGTTCAGTAGTTGTGCTCGACACTTCGGTTGTCGTAGATGAAGGTTCAGTAGTTGTGCTCGACACTTCGGTTGTCGTAGATGAAGGTTCAGTAGTTGTGCTAGACACTTCGGTTGTCGTAGATGATGGTTCAGTAGTTGTGCTCGACACTTCGGTTGTCGTAGATGATGGTTCAGTAGTTGTGCTAGACACTTCGGTGGTCGTAGATGAAGGTTCTGTAGTTGTGCTAGACACTTCGGTTGTCGTAGATGATGGTTCAGTAGTTGTGCTAGACACTTCGGTGGTCGTAGATGATGGTTCAGTAGTTGTGCTAGACACTTCGGTTGTCGTAGATGATGGTTCAGTAGTTGTGCTAGACACTTCGGTTGTCGTAGATGATGGTTCAGTAGTTGTGCTAGACACTTCGGTTGTCGTAGATGAAGGTTCAGTAGTTGTGCTAGAAACTTCGGTTGTCGTAGATGAAGGCTCAGTTGTTGTGCTGGACACTTCGGTTGTCGTAGATGAAGGTTCAGTAGTTGTGCTGGACACTTCGGTTGTCGTAGATGAAGGTTCAGTAGTTGTGCTAGACACTTCGGTGGTCGTAGATGAAGGTTCAGTAGTTGTGCTAGACACTTCGCTTGTCGTAGATGAAGGTTCAGTAGTTGTGCTAGACACTTCGCTTGTCGTAGATGAAGGTTCAGTAGTTGTGCTGGACACTTCGCTTGTCGTAGATGAAGGTTCAGTAGTTGTGCTAGACACTTCGCTTGTCGTAGATGAAGGTTCAGTAGTTGTGCTAGACACTTCGCTTGTCGTAGATGAAGGTTCAGTAGTTGTGCTGGACACTTCGGTTGTCGTAGATGAAGGTTCAGTAGTTGTGCTAGACACTTCGCTTGTCGTAGATGAAGGTTCAGTAGTTGTGCTAGACACTTCGGTGGTCGTAGATGATGGTTCAGTAGTTGTGCTAGACACTTCGGTTGTCGTAGATGAAGGTTCAGTAGTTGTGCTAGACACTTCGCTTGTCGTAGATGAAGGTTCAGTAGTTGTGCTAGACACTTCGCTTGTCGTAGATGAAGGTTCAGTAGTTGTGCTCGACACTTCGGTTGTCGTAGATGAAGGTTCAGTAGTTGTGCTAGACACTTCGGTTGTCGTAGATGATGGTTCAGTAGTTGTGCTAGACACTTCGCTTGTCGTAGATGATGGTTCAGTAGTTGTGCTGGACACTTCGGTGGTCGTAGATGAAGGTTCAGTAGTTGTGCTCGACACTTCGGTTGTCGTAGATGAAGGTTCAGTAGTTGTGCTCGACACTTCGGTTGTCGTAGATGAAGGTTCAGTAGTTGTGCTAGACACTTCGGTTGTCGTAGATGATGGTTCAGTAGTTGTGCTCGACACTTCGGTTGTCGTAGATGATGGTTCAGTAGTTGTGCTGGACACTTCGGTGGTCGTAGATGAAGGTACAGTAGTTGTGCTCGACACTTCGGTTGTCGTAGATGATGGTTCAGTAGTTGTGCTAGACACTTCGGTGGTCGTAGATGAAGGTTCTGTAGTTGTGCTAGACACTTCGGTTGTCGTAGATGATGGTTCAGTAGTTGTGCTAGACACTTCGCTTGTCGTAGATGAAGGTTCAGTAGTTGTGCTCGACACTTCGGTTGTCGTAGATGATGGTTCAGTAGTTGTGCTAGACACTTCGCTTGTCGTAGATGAAGGTTCAGTAGTTGTGCTCGACACTTCGGTTGTCGTAGATGATGGTTCAGTAGTTGTGCTCGACACTTCGGTGGTCGTAGATGAAGGTTCAGTAGTTGTGCTAGACACTTCGGTTGTCGTAGATGATGGTTCAGTAGTTGTGCTAGACACTTCGCTTGTCGTAGATGAAGGTTCAGTAGTTGTGCTCGACACTTCGGTTGTCGTAGATGATGGTTCAGTAGTTGTGCTGGACACTTCGGTGGTCGTAGATGAAGGTACAGTAGTTGTGCTCGACACTTCGGTTGTCGTAGATGATGGTTCAGTAGTTGTGCTCGACACTTCGGTTGTCGTAGATGAAGGTTCAGTAGTTGTGCTAGACACTTCGGTTGTCGTAGATGATGGTTCAGTAGTTGTGCTAGACACTTCGGTTGTCGTAGATGATGGTTCAGTAGTTGTGCTAGACACTTCGGTTGTCGTAGATGAAGGTTCAGTAGTTGTGCTAGAAACTTCGGTTGTCGTAGATGAAGGCTCAGTTGTTGTGCTGGACACTTCGGTTGTCGTAGATGAAGGTTCAGTAGTTGTGCTGGACACTTCGGTTGTCGTAGATGAAGGTTCAGTAGTTGTGCTAGACACTTCGGTGGTCGTAGATGAAGGTTCAGTAGTTGTGCTAGACACTTCGCTTGTCGTAGATGAAGGTTCAGTAGTTGTGCTAGACACTTCGCTTGTCGTAGATGAAGGTTCAGTAGTTGTGCTGGACACTTCGCTTGTCGTAGATGAAGGTTCAGTAGTTGTGCTAGACACTTCGCTTGTCGTAGATGAAGGTTCAGTAGTTGTGCTAGACACTTCGCTTGTCGTAGATGAAGGTTCAGTAGTTGTGCTGGACACTTCGGTTGTCGTAGATGAAGGTTCAGTAGTTGTGCTAGACACTTCGCTTGTCGTAGATGAAGGTTCAGTAGTTGTGCTAGACACTTCGGTGGTCGTAGATGATGGTTCAGTAGTTGTGCTAGACACTTCGGTTGTCGTAGATGAAGGTTCAGTAGTTGTGCTAGACACTTCGCTTGTCGTAGATGAAGGTTCAGTAGTTGTGCTAGACACTTCGCTTGTCGTAGATGAAGGTTCAGTAGTTGTGCTCGACACTTCGGTTGTCGTAGATGAAGGTTCAGTAGTTGTGCTAGACACTTCGGTTGTCGTAGATGATGGTTCAGTAGTTGTGCTAGACACTTCGCTTGTCGTAGATGATGGTTCAGTAGTTGTGCTGGACACTTCGGTGGTCGTAGATGAAGGTTCAGTAGTTGTGCTCGACACTTCGGTTGTCGTAGATGAAGGTTCAGTAGTTGTGCTCGACACTTCGGTTGTCGTAGATGAAGGTTCAGTAGTTGTGCTAGACACTTCGGTTGTCGTAGATGATGGTTCAGTAGTTGTGCTCGACACTTCGGTTGTCGTAGATGATGGTTCAGTAGTTGTGCTGGACACTTCGGTGGTCGTAGATGAAGGTACAGTAGTTGTGCTCGACACTTCGGTTGTCGTAGATGATGGTTCAGTAGTTGTGCTAGACACTTCGGTGGTCGTAGATGAAGGTTCTGTAGTTGTGCTAGACACTTCGGTTGTCGTAGATGATGGTTCAGTAGTTGTGCTAGACACTTCGCTTGTCGTAGATGAAGGTTCAGTAGTTGTGCTCGACACTTCGGTTGTCGTAGATGATGGTTCAGTAGTTGTGCTAGACACTTCGCTTGTCGTAGATGAAGGTTCAGTAGTTGTGCTCGACACTTCGGTTGTCGTAGATGATGGTTCAGTAGTTGTGCTCGACACTTCGGTGGTCGTAGATGAAGGTTCAGTAGTTGTGCTAGACACTTCGGTTGTCGTAGATGATGGTTCAGTAGTTGTGCTAGACACTTCGCTTGTCGTAGATGAAGGTTCAGTAGTTGTGCTCGACACTTCGGTTGTCGTAGATGATGGTTCAGTAGTTGTGCTGGACACTTCGGTGGTCGTAGATGAAGGTACAGTAGTTGTGCTCGACACTTCGGTTGTCGTAGATGATGGTTCAGTAGTTGTGCTCGACACTTCGGTTGTCGTAGATGAAGGTTCAGTAGTTGTGCTAGACACTTCGGTTGTCGTAGATGAAGGTTCAGTTGTTGTGCTAGACACTTCGGTTGTCGTAGATGAAGGTTCAGTTGTTGTGCTAGACACTTCGGTGGTCGTAGATGAAGGTTCAGTAGTTGTGCTAGACACTTCGGTTGTCGTAGATGAAGGTTCAGTTGTTGTGCTAGACACTTCGGTTGTCGTAGATGATGGTTCAGTAGTTGTGCTAGACACTTCGGTTGTCGTAGATGATGGTTCAGTTGTTGTGCTAGACACTTCGGTTGTCGTAGATGATGGTTCAGTAGTTGTGCTAGACACTTCGGTTGTCGTAGATGATGGTTCATTTGTTGTGCTAGACACTTCGGTTGCCGTAGATGAAGGTTCAGTAGTTGTGCTAGACACTTCGGTTGTCGTAGATGAAGGTTCAGTTGTTGTGCTAGACACTTCGGTGGTCGTAGATGAAGGTTCAGTAGTTGTGCTAGACACTTCGGTTGTCGTAGATGAAGGTTCAGTTGTTGTGCTAGACACTTCGGTTGTCGTAGATGAAGGTTCAGTAGTTGTGCTAGACACTTCGGTTGTCGTAGATGAAGGTTCAGTAGTTGTGCTAGACACTTCGGTGGTCGTAGATGATGGTTCAGTTGTTGTGCTAGACACTTCGGTGGTCGTAGATGATGGTTCAGTTGTTGTGCTAGACACTTCGGTTGTCGTAGATGAAGGTTCAGTTGTTGTGCTAGACACTTCGGTTGTCGTAGATGAAGGTTCAGTAGTTGTGCTAGACACTTCGGTTGTCGTAGATGAAGGTTCAGTAGTTGTGCTAGACACTTCGGTTGTCGTAGATGAAGGTTCAGTTGTTGTGCTAGACACTTCGGTTGTCGTAGATGAAGGTTCAGTAGTTGTGCTAGACACTTCGGTGGTCGTAGATGATGGTTCAGTAGTTGTGCTAGACACTTCGGTGGTCGTAGATGATGGTTCAGTAGTTGTGCTAGACACTTCGGTTGTCGTAGATGAAGGTTCAGTAGTTGTGCTAGACATTTCGGTTGTCGTAGATGAAGGTTCAGTTGTTGTGCTAGACACTTCGGTTGTCGTAGATGAAGGTTCAGTAGTTGTGCTAGACACTTCGGTTGTCGTAGATGAAGGTTCAGTAGTTGTGCTAGACACTTCGGTGGTCGTAGATGATGGTTCAGTAGTTGTGCTAGACACTTCGGTTGTCGTAGATGAAGGTTCAGTAGTTGTGCTAGACACTTCGGTTGTCGAAGATGAAGGTTCAGTTGTTGTGCTAGACACTTCGGTTGTCGTAGATGAAGGTTCAGTAGTTGTGCTAGACACTTCGGTTGTCGTAGATGAAGGTTCAGTAGTTGTGCTAGACACTTCGGTGGTCGTAGATGAAGGTTCAGTAGTTGTGCTAGACACTTCGGTGGTCGTAGATGATGGTTCAGTAGTTGTGCTAGACACTTCGGTGGTCGTAGATGAAGGTTCTGTAGTTGTGCTAGACACTTCGGTTGTCGTAGATGAAGGTTCAGTTGTTGTGCTAGACACTTCGGTTGCCGTAGATGAAAGTTCAGTAGTTGTGCTAGACACTTCGGTGGTCGTAGATGAAGGTTCAGTAGTTGTGCTGGACACTTCTGTTGTCGTAGATGAAGGTTCTGTAGTTGTGCTAGACACTTCGGTGGTCGTAGATGATGGTTCAGTAGTTGTGCTAGACACTTCGGTTGTCGTAGATGAAGGTTCTGTAGTTGTGCTAGACACTTCGGTTGTCGTAGATGAAGGTTCAGTTGTTGTGCTAGACACTTCGGTTGTCGTAGATGAAGGTTCAGTAGTTGTGCTAGACACTTCGGTTGTCGTAGATGAAGGTTCAGTTGTTGTGCTAGACACTTCGGTGGTCGTAGATGAAGGTTCAGTGGTTGTGCTAGACACTTCGGTTGTCGTAGATGAAGGTTCAGTTGTTGTGCTAGACACTTCGGTTGTCGTAGATGAAGGTTCAGTAGTTGTGCTAGACACTTCGGTTGTCGTAGATGAAGGTTCAGTAGTTGTGCTAGACACTTCGGTTGTCGTAGATGAAGGTTCAGTAGTTGTGCTAGACACTTCGGTTGTCGTAGATGAAGGTTCAGTAGTTGTGCTGGACACTTCGGTTGTCGTAGATGAAGGTTCAGTAGTTGTGCTGGACACTTCGGTGGTCGTAGATGATGGTTCAGTAGTTGTGCTAGACACTTCGGTGGTCGTAGATGATGGTTCAGTAGTTGTGCTGGACACTTCGGTGGTCGTAGATGAAGGTTCAGTAGTTGTGCTGGACACTTCGGTGGTCGTAGATGAAGGTTCAGTAGTTGTGCTCGACACTTCGGTGGTCGTAGATGATGGTTCAGTAGTTGTGCTGGACACTTCGGTTGTCGTAGATGAAGGTTCAGTAGTTGTGCTAGACACTTCTGTTGTCGTAGATGATGGTTCAGTTGTTGTGCTAGACACTTCGGTTGTCGTAGAAGAAGGTTCAGTTGTTGTGCTAGACACTTCTGTTGTCGTAGATGATGGTTCAGTTGTTGTGCTAGACACTTCGGTGGTCGTAGATGAAGGTTCAGTAGTTGTGCTGGACACTTCTGTTGTCGTAGATGATGGTTCAGTTGTTGTGCTAGACACTTCGGTGGTCGTAGATGATGGTTCAGTAGTTGTGCTAGACACTTCGGTTGTCGTAGATGAAGGTTCAGTTGTTGTGCTAGACACTTCGGTTGTCGTAGATGAAGGTTCAGTAGTTGTGCTAGACACTTCTGTTGTCGTAGATGATGGTTCAGTTGTTGTGCTAGACACTTCGGTTGTCGTAGATGAAGGTTCAGTTGTTGTGCTAGACACTTCTGTTGTCGTAGATGAAGGTTCAGTTGTTGTGCTAGACACTTCTGTTGTCGTAGATGATGGTTCAGTTGTTGTGCTGGACACTTCTGTTGTCGTAGATGATGGTTCAGTTGTTGTGCTAGACACTTCTGTTGTCGTAGATGAAGGTTCAGTTGTTGTGCTAGACACTTCGGTTGTCGTAGATGATGGTTCAGTTGTTGTGCTAGACACTTCGGTTGTCGTAGATGAAGGTTCAGTTGTTGTGCTAGACACTTCGGTTGTCGTAGATGAAGGTTCAGTAGTTGTGCTAGACACTTCTGTTGTCGTAGATGATGGTTCAGTTGTTGTGCTAGACACTTCGGTTGTCGTAGATGAAGGTTCAGTTGTTGTGCTAGACACTTCTGTTGTCGTAGATGAAGGTTCAGTAGTTGTGCTAGACACTTCTGTTGTCGTAGATGATGGTTCAGTTGTTGTGCTAGACACTTCGGTTGTCGTAGATGAAGGTTCAGTTGTTGTGCTAGACACTTCGGTTGTCGTAGATGAAGTTTCAGTAGTTGTGCTAGACACTTCTGTTGTCGTAGATGATGGTTCAGTTGTTGTGCTAGACACTTCGGTTGTGGTAGATGAAGGTTCAGTTGTTGTGCTAGACACTTCGGTTGTCGTAGATGAAGGTTCAGTAGTTGTGCTAGACACTTCTGTTGTCGTAGATGATGGTTCAGTTGTTGTGCTAGACACTTCGGTTGTCGTAGATGAAGGTTCAGTTGTTGTGCTCGACACTTCGGTTGTCGTAGATGAAGGTTCAGTTGTTGTGCTGGATACTTCGGTTGTCGTAGATGAAGGTTCTGTAGTTGTGCTGGACACTTCTGTTGTCGTAGATGATGGTTCAGTAGTTGTGCTAGACACTTCGGTTGTCGTAGATGATGGTGAAGTAGTTGTGCTAGACACTTCTGTTGTCGTTGATGAAGGTTCAGTTGTTGTGCTGGACACTTCGGTGGTCGTAGATGAAGGTTCAGTAGTTGTGCTGGACACTTCGGTTGTCGTAGATGAAGGTTCAGTTGTTGTGCTAGACACTTCGGTTGTCGTAGATGAAGGTTCAGTTGTTGTGCTAGACACTTCGGTTGTCGTAGATGAAGGTTCAGTTGTTGTGCTGGACACTTCGGTTGTCGTAGATGAAGGTTCAGTTGTTGGGCTGGACACTTCGGTTGTCGTAGATGAAGGTTCAGTAGTTGTGCTGGACACTTCGGTTGTCGTAGATGAAGGTTCAGTTGTTGTGCCGGACACTTCGGTTGTCGTAGATGAAGGTTCAGTTGTTGTGCTGGACACTTCTGTTGTCGTAGATGATGGTTCAGTAGTTGTGCTAGACACTTCGGTTGTCGTAGATGATGGTTCAGTTGTTGTGCTGGACACTTCGGTGGTCGTAGATGAAGGTTCAGTTGTTGTGCTAGACACTTCGGTTGTCGTAGATGAAGGTTCAGTTGTTGTGCTAGACACTTCGGTGGTCGTAGATGAAGGTTCAGTTGTTGTGCTAGACACTTCGGTTGTCGTAGATGAAGGTTCAGTTGTTGTGCTAGACACTTCGGTTGTCGTAGATGAAGGTTCAGTTGTTGTGCTAGACACTTCGGTTGTCGTAGATGATGGTTCAGTTGTTGTGCTGGACACTTCGGTTGTCGTAGATGAAGGTTCAGTTGTTGTGCTAGACACTTCGGTTGTCGTAGATGAAGGTTCAGTTGTTGTTCTAGACACTTCGGTTGTCGTAGATGATGGTTCAGTAGTTGTGCTAGACACTTCGGTTGTCGTAGATGATGGTTCAGTTGTTGTGCTAGACACTTCGGTGGTCGTAGATGAAGGTTCAGTTGTTGTGCTAGACACTTCGGTTGTCGTAGATGAAGGTTCAGTTGTTGTGCTAGACACTTCGGTTGTCGTAGATGAAGGTTCAGTTGTTGTGCTAGACACTTCGGTGGTCGTAGATGATGGTTCAGTTGTTGTGCTAGACACTTCGGTTGTCGTAGATGAAGGTTCAGTTGTTGTGCTAGACACTTCGGTTGTCGTAGATGAAGGTTCAGTTGTTGTTCTAGACACTTCGGTTGTCGTAGATGATGGTTCAGTTGTTGTGCTGGACACTTCGGTTGTCGTAGATGAAGGTTCAGTTGTTGTGCTAGACACTTCGGTTGTCGTAGATGAAGGTTCAGTTGTTGTGCTAGACACTTCGGTTGTCGTAGATGATGGTTCAGTAGTTGTGCTAGACACTTCGGTTGTCGTAGATGATGGTTCAGTTGTTGTGCTAGACACTTCTGTTGTCGTAGATGATGGTTCAGTAGTTGTGCTAGACACTTCGGTTGTCGTAGATGATGGTTCAGTTGTTGTGCTGGACACTTCGGTTGTCGTAGATGATGGTGAAGTAGTTGTGCTAGACACTTCTGTTGTCGTTGATGAAGGTTCAGTTGTTGTGCTGGACACTTCGGTGGTCGTAGATGAAGGTTCAGTTGTTGTGCTAGACACTTCTGTTGTCGTTGATGAAGGTTCAGTTGTTGTGCTGGACACTTCTGTTGTCGTTGATGAAGGTTCAGTTGTTGTGCTGGACACTTCGGTTGTCGTAGATAATGGTGAAGTAGTTGTGCTAGACACTTCTGTTGTCGTTGATGAAGGTTCAGTTGTTGTGCTGGACACTTCGGTTGTCGTAGATGAAGGTTCAGTTGTTGTGCTAGACACTTCTGTTGTCGTTGATGAAGGTTCAGTTGTTGTGCTGGACACTTCGGTTGTCGTAGATAATGGTGAAGTAGTTGTGCTAGACACTTCTGTTGTCGTTGATGAAGGTTCAGTTGTTGTGCTGGACACTTCGGTTGTCGTAGATGAAGGTTCAGTTGTTGTGCTAGACACTTCTGTTGTCGTTGATGAAGGTTCAGTTGTTGTGCTGGACACTTCGGTTGTCGTAGATGATGGTGAAGTAGTTGTGCTAGACACTTCTGTTGTCGTTGATGAAGGTTCAGTTGTTGTGCTGGACACTTCGGTGGTCGTAGATGGAGGTTCAGTAGTTGTGCTGGACACTTCGGTTGTCGTAGATGATGGTTCAGTAGTTGTGCTAGACACTTCGGTTGTCGTAGATGATGGTTCAGTTGTTGTGCTAGACACTTCTGTTGTCGTAGATGATGGTTCAGTAGTTGTGCTAGACACTTCGGTTGTCGTAGATGATGGTTCAGTTGTTGTGCTGGACACTTCGGTGGTCGTAGATGAAGGTTCAGTTGTTGTGCTGGACACTTCGGTTGTCGTAGATGATGGTGAAGTAGTTGTGCTAGACACTTCTGTTGTCGTTGATGAAGGTTCAGTTGTTGTGCTGGACACTTTGGTGGTCGTAGATGAAGGTTCAGTAGTTGTGCTGGACACTTCGGTTGTCGTAGATGAAGGTTCAGTAGTTGTGCTAGACACTTCGGTTGTCGTAGATGAAGGTTCAGTTGTTGTTCTAGACACTTCGGTTGTCGTAGATGATGGTTCAGTTGTTGTGCTGGACACTTCGGTTGTCGTAGATGAAGGTTCAGTTGTTGTGCTAGACACTTCGGTTGTCGTAGATGAAGGTTCAGTTGTTGTGCTAGACACTTCGGTTGTCGTAGATGATGGTTCAGTAGTTGTGCTAGACACTTCGGTTGTCGTAGATGATGGTTCAGTTGTTGTGCTAGACACTTCTGTTGTCGTAGATGATGGTTCAGTAGTTGTGCTAGACACTTCGGTTGTCGTAGATGATGGTTCAGTTGTTGTGCTGGACACTTCGGTTGTCGTAGATGATGGTGAAGTAGTTGTGCTAGACACTTCTGTTGTCGTTGATGAAGGTTCAGTTGTTGTGCTGGACACTTCGGTGGTCGTAGATGAAGGTTCAGTTGTTGTGCTAGACACTTCTGTTGTCGTTGATGAAGGTTCAGTTGTTGTGCTGGACACTTCTGTTGTCGTTGATGAAGGTTCAGTTGTTGTGCTGGACACTTCGGTTGTCGTAGATAATGGTGAAGTAGTTGTGCTAGACACTTCTGTTGTCGTTGATGAAGGTTCAGTTGTTGTGCTGGACACTTCGGTTGTCGTAGATGAAGGTTCAGTTGTTGTGCTAGACACTTCTGTTGTCGTTGATGAAGGTTCAGTTGTTGTGCTGGACACTTCGGTTGTCGTAGATAATGGTGAAGTAGTTGTGCTAGACACTTCTGTTGTCGTTGATGAAGGTTCAGTTGTTGTGCTGGACACTTCGGTTGTCGTAGATGAAGGTTCAGTTGTTGTGCTAGACACTTCTGTTGTCGTTGATGAAGGTTCAGTTGTTGTGCTGGACACTTCGGTTGTCGTAGATGATGGTGAAGTAGTTGTGCTAGACACTTCTGTTGTCGTTGATGAAGGTTCAGTTGTTGTGCTGGACACTTCGGTGGTCGTAGATGAAGGTTCAGTAGTTGTGCTGGACACTTCGGTTGTCGTAGATGATGGTTCAGTAGTTGTGCTAGACACTTCGGTTGTCGTAGATGATGGTTCAGTTGTTGTGCTAGACACTTCTGTTGTCGTAGATGATGGTTCAGTAGTTGTGCTAGACACTTCGGTTGTCGTAGATGATGGTTCAGTTGTTGTGCTGGACACTTCGGTGGTCGTAGATGAAGGTTCAGTTGTTGTGCTGGACACTTCGGTTGTCGTAGATGATGGTGAAGTAGTTGTGCTAGACACTTCTGTTGTCGTTGATGAAGGTTCAGTTGTTGTGCTGGACACTTCGGTGGTCGTAGATGAAGGTTCAGTAGTTGTGCTGGACACTTCGGTTGTCGTAGATGAAGGTTCAGTTGTTGTGCTAGACACTTCGGTTGTCGTAGATGAAGGTTCAGTTGTTGTGCTGGACACTTCGGTGGTCGTAGATGAAGGTTCAGTTGTTGTGCTGGACACTTCGGTGGTCGTAGATGAAGGTTCAGTGGTTGTGCTAGACACTTCGGTGGTCGTAGATGAAGGTTCAGTAGTTGTGCTGGACAGTTCGGTTGTCGTAGATGAAGGTTCAGTTGTTGTGCTGGACACTTCGGTTGTCGTAGATGAAGGTTCAGTAGTTGTGCTGGACAGTTCGGTTGTCGTAGATGAAGGTTCAGTTGTTGTGCTGGACACTTCGGTGGTCGTAGATGAAGGTTCAGTAGTTGTGCTGGACAGTTCGGTTGTCGTAGATGAAGGTTCAGTTGTTGTGCTGGACACTTCGGTTGTCGTAGATGAAGGTTCAGTTGTTGTGCTAGACACTTCGGTGGTCGTAGATGAAGGTTCAGTAGTTGTGCTAGACACTTCGGTTGTCGTAGATGAAGGTTCAGTAGTTTTGCTAGACACTTCGGTTGTCGTAGATGAAGGTTCAGTTGTTGTGCTGGACACTTCGGTGGTCGTAGATGAAGGTTCAGTTGTTGTGCTGGACACTTCGGTGGTCGTAGATGAAGGTTCAGTAGTTGTGCTAGACACTTCGGTTGTCGTAGATGAAGGTTCAGTTGTTGTGCTGGACACTTCGGTTGTCGTAGATGAAGGTTCAGTTGTTGTGCTGGACACTTCGGTGGTCGTAGATGAAGGTTCAGTAGTTGTGCTGGACACTTCGGTTGTTGTAGATGAAGGTTCAGTTGTTGTGCTAGACACTTCGGTTGTCGTAGATGAAGGTTCAGTTGTTGTGCTAGACACTTCGGTGGTCGTAGATGAAGGTTCAGTAGTTGTGCTGGACACTTCGGTTGTTGTAGATGAAGGTTCAGTTGTTGTGCTAGACACTTCGGTTGTCGTAGATGAAGGTTCAGTTGTTGTGCTAGACACTTCGGTTGTCGTAGATGAAGGTTCAGTGGTTGTGCTAGACACTTCGGTGGTCGTAGATGAAGGTTCAGTAGTTGTGCTGGACAGTTCGGTTGTCGTAGATGAAGGTTCAGTTGTTGTGCTGGACACTTCGGTTGTCGTAGATGAAGGTTCAGTAGTTGTGCTGGACAGTTCGGTTGTCGTAGATGAAGGTTCAGTTGTTGTGCTGGACACTTCGGTGGTCGTAGATGAAGGTTCAGTTGTTGTGCTAGACACTTCGGTTGTCGTAGATGAAGGTTCAGTAGTTGTGCTAGACACTTCGGTTGTCGTAGATGAAGGTTCAGTTGTTGTGCTGGACACTTCGGTGGTCGTAGATGAAGGTTCAGTTGTTGTGCTGGACACTTCGGTTGTCGTAGATGAAGGTTCAGTGGTTGTGCTAGACACTTCTGTTGTCGTAGATGAATGTTCAGTTGTTGTGCTGGACACTTCGGTGGTCGTAGATGAAGGTTCAGTAGTTGTGCTGGACACTTCGGTTGTCGTAGATGAAGGTTCAGTTGTTGTGCTGGACACTTCGGTGGTCGTAGATGAAGGTTCAGTTGTTGTGCTGGACACTTCGGTTGTCGTAGATGAAGGTTCAGTAGTTGTGCTGGACACTTCGGTGGTCGTAGATGAAGGTTCAGTAGTTGTGCTAGACACTTCGGTTGTCGTAGATGAAGGTTCAGTTGTTGTGCTGGACACTTCGGTGGTCGTAGATGAAGGTTCAGTTGTTGTGCTGGACACTTCGGTTGTCGTAGATGAAGGTTCAGTAGTTGTGCTGGACACTTCGGTGGTCGTAGATGAAGGTTCAGTTGTTGTGCTGGACACTTCGGTGGTCGTAGATGAAGGTTCAGTTGTTGTGCTAGACACTTCGGTGGTCGTAGATGAAGGTTCAGTTGTTGTGCTGGACACTTCGGTGGTCGTAGATGAAGGTTCAGTTGTTGTGCTAGACACTTCGGTGGTCGTAGATGAAGGTTCAGTTGTTGTGCTAGACACTTCGGTGGTCGTAGATGAAGGTTCAGTTGTTGTGCTAGACACTTCGGTGGTCGTAGATGAAGGTTCAGTTGTTGTGCTAGACACTTCGGTGGTCGTAGATGAAGGTTCAGTTGTTGTGCTAGACACTTCTGTTGTCGTAGATGAATGTTCAGTTGTTGTGCTGGACACTTCGGTGGTCGTAGATGAAGGTTCAGTAGTTGTGCTGGACACTTCGGTTGTCGTAGATGAAGGTTCAGTTGTTGTGCTGGACACTTCGGTGGTCGTAGATGAAGGTTCAGTTGTTGTGCTGGACACTTCGGTTGTCGTAGATGAAGGTTCAGTAGTTGTGCTGGACACTTCGGTGGTCGTAGATGAAGGTTCAGTAGTTGTGCTAGACACTTCGGTTGTCGTAGATGAAGGTTCAGTTGTTGTGCTGGACACTTCGGTGGTCGTAGATGAAGGTTCAGTTGTTGTGCTGGACACTTCGGTTGTCGTAGATGAAGGTTCAGTAGTTGTGCTGGACACTTCGGTGGTCGTAGATGAAGGTTCAGTTGTTGTGCTGGACACTTCGGTTGTCGTAGATGAAGGTTCAGTTGTTGTGCTGGACACTTCGGTGGTCGTAGATGAAGGTTCAGTTGTTGTGCTGGACACTTCGGTTGTCGTAGATGAAGGTTCAGTAGTTGTGCTGGACACTTCGGTGGTCGTAGATGAAGGTTCAGTTGTTGTGCTGGACACTTCGGTGGTCGTAGATGAAGGTTCAGTTGTTGTGCTAGACACTTCGGTGGTCGTAGATGAAGGTTCAGTTGTTGTGCTAGACACTTCGGTGGTCGTAGATGAAGGTTCAGTTGTTGTGCTAGACACTTCGGTGGTCGTAGATGAAGGTTCAGTTGTTGTGCTGGACACTTCGGTGGTCGTAGATGAAGGTTCAGTTGTTGTGCTAGACACTTCGGTGGTCGTAGATGAAGGTTCAGTTGTTGTGCTGGACACTTCGGTGGTCGTAGATGAAGGTTCAGTTGTTGTGCTAGACACTTCGGTGGTCGTAGATGAAGGTTCAGTTGTTGTGCTAGACACTTCGGTGGTCGTAGATGAAGGTTCAGTTGTTGTGCTAGACACTTCGGTGGTCGTAGATGAAGGTTCAGTTGTTGTGCTGGACACTTCGGTTGTCGTAGATGAAGGTTCAGTAGTTGTGCTGGACACTTCGGTGGTCGTAGATGAAGGTTCAGTTGTTGTGCTGGACACTTCGGTGGTCGTAGATGAAGGTTCAGTTGTTGTGCTAGACACTTCGGTGGTCGTAGATGAAGGTTCAGTTGTTGTGCTAGACACTTCGGTGGTCGTAGATGAAGGTTCAGTTGTTGTGCTGGACACTTCGGTGGTCGTAGATGAAGGTTCAGTTGTTGTGCTGGACACTTCGGTTGTCGTAGATGAAGGTTCAGTAGTTGTGCTGGACACTTCGGTGGTCGTAGATGAAGGTTCAGTTGTTGTGCTAGACACTTCGGTGGTCGTAGATGAAGGTTCAGTTGTTGTGCTGGACACTTCGGTGGTCGTAGATGAAGGTTCAGTTGTTGTGCTAGACACTTCGGTGGTCGTAGATGAAGGTTCAGTTGTTGTGCTGGACACTTCGGTGGTCGTAGATGAAGGTTCAGTTGTTGTGCTAGACACTTCGGTGGTCGTAGATGAAGGTTCAGTTGTTGTGCTAGACACTTCGGTGGTCGTAGATGAAGGTTCAGTTGTTGTGCTAGACACTTCGGTGGTCGTAGATGAAGGTTCAGTTGTTGTGCTAGACACTTCGGTGGTCGTAGATGAAGGTTCAGTTGTTGTGCTAGACACTTCTGTTGTCGTAGATGAATGTTCAGTTGTTGTGCTGGACACTTCGGTGGTCGTAGATGAAGGTTCAGTAGTTGTGCTGGACACTTCGGTTGTCGTAGATGAAGGTTCAGTTGTTGTGCTGGACACTTCGGTGGTCGTAGATGAAGGTTCAGTTGTTGTGCTGGACACTTCGGTTGTCGTAGATGAAGGTTCAGTAGTTGTGCTGGACACTTCGGTGGTCGTAGATGAAGGTTCAGTAGTTGTGCTAGACACTTCGGTTGTCGTAGATGAAGGTTCAGTTGTTGTGCTGGACACTTCGGTGGTCGTAGATGAAGGTTCAGTTGTTGTGCTGGACACTTCGGTTGTCGTAGATGAAGGTTCAGTAGTTGTGCTGGACACTTCGGTGGTCGTAGATGAAGGTTCAGTTGTTGTGCTGGACACTTCGGTTGTCGTAGATGAAGGTTCAGTTGTTGTGCTGGACACTTCGGTGGTCGTAGATGAAGGTTCAGTTGTTGTGCTGGACACTTCGGTTGTCGTAGATGAAGGTTCAGTAGTTGTGCTGGACACTTCGGTGGTCGTAGATGAAGGTTCAGTTGTTGTGCTGGACACTTCGGTGGTCGTAGATGAAGGTTCAGTTGTTGTGCTAGACACTTCGGTGGTCGTAGATGAAGGTTCAGTTGTTGTGCTGGACACTTCGGTGGTCGTAGATGAAGGTTCAGTTGTTGTGCTAGACACTTCGGTGGTCGTAGATGAAGGTTCAGTTGTTGTGCTAGACACTTCGGTGGTCGTAGATGAAGGTTCAGTTGTTGTGCTAGACACTTCGGTGGTCGTAGATGAAGGTTCAGTGGTTGTGCTAGACACTTCGGTTGTTGTAGATGAAGGTTCAGTTGTTGTGCTAGACACTTCGGTGGTCGTAGATGAAGGTTCAGTTGTTGTGCTAGACACTTCGGTGGTCGTAGATGAAGGTTCAGTTGTTGTGCTAGACACTTCGGTGGTCGTAGATGAAGGTTCAGTGGTTGTGCTAGACACTTCGGTTGTTGTAGATGAAGGTTCAGTTGTTGTGCTAGACACTTCGGTGGTCGTAGATGAAGGTTCAGTTGTTGTGCTAGACACTTCGGTGGTCGTAGATGAAGGTTCAGTTGTTGTGCTAGACACTTCGGTGGTCGTAGATGAAGGTTCAGTGGTTGTGCTAGACACTTCGGTTGTTGTAGATGAAGGTTCAGTGGTTGTGCTAGACACTTCGGTGGTCGTAGATGAAGGTTCAGTGGTTGTGCTAGACACTTCGGTTGTCGTAGATGAAGGTTCAGTTGTTGTGCTAGACACTTCGGTGGTCGTAGATGAAGGTTCAGTGGTTGTGCTAGACACTTCGGTGGTCGTAGATGAAGGTTCAGTGGTTGTGCTAGACACTTCGGTGGTCGTAGATGAAGGTTCAGTGGTTGTGCTAGACACTTCGGTTGTCGTAGATGAAGGTTCAGTTGTTGTGCTGGACACTTCGGTGGTCGTAGATGAAGGTTCAGTGGTTGTGCTAGACACTTCGGTTGTCGTAGATGAAGGTTCAGTAGTTGTGCTGGACACTTCGGTTGTCGTAGATGAAGGTTCAGTAGTTGTGCTGGACACTTCGGTTGTCGTAGATGAAGGTTCAGTAGTTGTGCTAGACACTTCGGTGGTCGTAGATGAAGGTTCAGTAGTTGTGCTGGACACTTCGGTGGTCGTAGATGAAGGTTCAGTTGTTGTGCTGGACACTTCGGTGGTCGTAGATGATGGTTCAGTAGTTGTGCTAGACACTTCGGTTGTCGTAGATGAAGGTTCAGTAGTTGTGCTAGACACTTCGGTGGTCGTAGATGAAGGTTCAGTAGTTGTGCTGGACACTTCGGTGGTCGTAGATGAAGGTTCAGTTGTCGTAACAGTTGTCGTCGGAGGAATTTCTTCAAGAGCTGTAATGAATTATGTGGGATGATTCCAATTGTTATAATGTTCTACTTTCGCATCGTATTGTATTGTCTACAATTTGTTCTCCTTCGGTTGTTGCTCCAAATCCGTATGCAAAACACGGCAACTCAGCTTCAAGGTATGCAATTGTGTCGCTACTGTATCCCAGCTGCGAAGAATCAATGCATTTCTTTTTCCGACGTTCAACTCACTGTGACGGTTCCGCCGTCTTCGGTATCATAATCGAGATTTGTTAACAGCCCACCAACACAAACTATGCTCGCAATTTCGCAACCTTGGGCAGTTTGACTGTAGGTAATGTAGAAATTGTCTGTTGCGATAAGTGGTGGCATAGAAGATTCGGTGGATTTTACCAGAGGTGAACAAGAAGAAGAACATGTTTGTCGCTGAAAAGGTTGACGAAAGTGAGAGTGTAGGTGCGATGGTACCTTTATTCTTCTAGCATTCTCGTATTTCGCTTCATAGTAGTTCTGATAAGCACCCACCGATTGATCTTGATGTCCATTGATTTTCTGGCACATGTTTTGTTAAATTTGCGATCTACTAATACGATTACCAATTTTGCTTCTGTCGGTTTCGATTCGAGCTCGAACTGAGAAGAGTTCCGCAGCAGTGCCGTGGACAGTACTAGTGAAGTTGCCAACGGCAACAATGCTCGTAAAAGCATTCTGGGGACCCTGAAAATTAGTTGACCTGACATTCATTACTTTCTAAGAGCTCCAAGACTATAACTGCTCTTGAAAAAACGTCGTAGAGCAGAAGGGGAAAAATAATTTTTGAAATGTAAAGTTTTGGGTATGTTCCTCTTTTCAATAAATTCAGTTAATATTTATCATGACAATGCATTGGGTTGTTCACTTCATCTCGTGAGAATTTCTTCTTCTTCGCTATTCAACGCCGAGTTAGTCGTTGATTTTCTTTTGTGGTATATTCGAAATATCTTTAGTCAATGATCTAGAGATGAAAGATTCTCGGAACCTTCGAGAAAATGCGAATGGCCCTTGATACGTCCTAATTTTCTTTTGAACATAGTGCACTGTTCGTTAAACTCACCTAGCAATTCACAATAATATCCGGCACCTGACAGAGCAAGAGAACAGGTACCAGGCAACTTCTCCTGGCTGAATGAGAGGGGATCTGTTCCTTTCCTCTGTTTCACATATTACCATAAAAACATGTTTGTTCGTTTCAAATGATAATGAAGATTGACTGCAAGAGGGATTGAAAAACATGTGCGTGCTCGAAAAGTTTTTGTTTCTGCAACAGAATGTATTCCGATCAAAATATCAGAAGCTACATATTTCCATAATCAAAGGATTCAATCTGAATTTTTGACTCCAACATCTCACATAAAACACATTGAAAATGAAATTTCATTGCGGTGTGCACTTCAGCTAGTTTGGTTTGTTACATTTAATTTATTAACAGGTGTTGTTTTAATCAATCATCATGTTCAAACACTATGGATGGTGAAGTTGAAACTAGCCATTTACAGATCTATGTGGCGCACAATCTAAGCACATGCAAACGCCTTGTTGACTATTTTCTTTGTGTACGGAGAACAGCAAGAAGTCCGTGGGAAGATGCAGACGGTGTTGCCGCAAGCAGTTGTTCCCGTGAACTCGCCACTGAAATAGACAAGTTGTAACGTCACCGATAGAATATCACTTCTACCTGCACTGGCAGCCCGACGGGAAACAGTAACGTGATCTTGGAATCACTCCACAATTTCCGCAAGTGTCATTACAGACGGCACCTGTGACTGTGGCCCATTCAGTCCAAGTTCCAGTGCACACTTCTGGCTGCAAAATTAGGAGTAACCACTTAAGTGAGTGTTTGTTCGATGACGAACCGTTTTGTCTTGACAGTACTGTGCACCGTCATATCCGGTTGCAACAAACTTTCCTGTGCAGCACTGAGAGCCAGTTGTACAAACAGCGTTTCCGCAGGATTGTGTTTGAGTTGCATCTCCTCTGCAATCAGGCAAATGATGAACACTCTCCCGTGGTGACTCACGTGCAAGGACAACCGTATGGTGCTGATGCGCAAGTTCGAGTCCTTGTTTGAGTTCCGCAAAGTCCGCAAGTTGCACTGCATGTTGTCCAGGCACCCCAGTCATTCCACAATCCGTTCTTTTCTAAAATATTTGATGAGAGGTGTCAGCATGCCAATTGTAAACCTGGATCACAGCATGTTGTCTGTTCTGGATTGAAAGCTGGTTCCGTTGGAAGTGGGCCACAATAGAACGCTCGAGCAGTTATATTGACCATTTTCTTGAATCCAGTGCAGCAGGATGTTCTTGGGAAAAGGCACACGCTATTGGCACAAGTGATCGTCGATGTGTCGTCTCCACTGAAACAACTCAACCGAGATATTTGTTATCCAGCGAAAACTAACGTGCAAGCACAGCCATATTGTAAAGATAGACACTTTCTTGTGCGTGACTCAACTCCGCATGATCCACACGTATCATTACAAGAAGCTGTGCTGACCCATTCTCCCCATATGCCTTTAGATGGACAACAAGTCACTCCGCAAGTGTTCAATTTATCTGGATCACTGACAGCGGTCGTCTGAAAAAAAACAACGCTGAAGTTCAATTTTCGCTCAGAAAACGATACCAGTGGCCCACAAATGTGGCTGCTTCCCTCGACGGTAGCCGTGAACCCAGGACAGCAACTCAATCTTGGAAAATAGCAAACACCAGTACCACATGGTTCAGTTATTGTAGATTCTCCTCTGAAATGCTCAATTGGTCTGCTGGAAGATACGAAAGGAACCCACTGGCATGGGCATCCGTTTGCTTCGGAAGTACATGTCCTCGTTCTCGTCTGATTCCCGCAGGAACCACAGTAGTCTCTACACTGCGATGGGGATGATGTCCAATCGGACCAGATTCCAGTTTCTGGACAACAAGTGTTTGAACAAGTTGGATCGTAAGCAGCATATGGAGTTGTGTAGTTTGGCTTGAAGTTCATGGTGATTGAAAAAACAAAATCCGCGAATCAAACCTGCGGTCCACAAATGTGCTGGGTGCCGCTGACAGTGGCTGAATATCCGGAGCAGCATGAATCATCCGGGAAGTAGCACACCGTGATTCCACAATTGACTGACCGAGAAGAAACGCCCCTGAACAGTTCATAAGGAAGTTAGTTACACTATCATCGTACTGGCATGGGCAAGTGGATGGCGACAAACACACTCGTTTTTGAGTGACAGTCGAGCAAGATCCACATGTTGTAGGACACGATCCACCTGTTGACCATTCAGACCAATAACCTCCCGATGATGGGCAACAATCTGTTGCGCAAAGGGTTGATGGCGGAGCGTCGGAGTCGTCCTGAGAAAACAGAGGACTGATGAAAACTACAAATGAAGATGCGATTACCGCTTTCGAGCACTGGAACTCTCTTCCAACAATCACTTTGGTTCTTGTACCACAACAAGATGTTCTGGGGAACGGGCACGGAGTAGGTGCACATTCAGACTGTTTGGTTGTGTTGCCGCTGAAAACGGCAACGTGAAGACTAATCAAATGAAAGATCACACCTGCATGCGCAAGAATAGTCTTCCGATAGACAAACTCGTGATAGAGTTGTCGTTCCACAATTTCCACACGTGTCATTGCAGGCGTCTCCAGAAGACCATTCAGACCAAACGCCGCCGAGCACGCAGCATGTCGGACTTGTAGTAGTGCAGGGAGCAGGGTCAGTGACCGTTTCGGCATCTTCCTGAGATTTGCGAACGTGTATCGTTAAGTCGAATAAACAAACCAAAGGTCCACAAAGTGACATTCCATTGATTGTCTGTGAGGTTAGGTTTTGACAACAAACTGTACTTCCACTACATGGCGCTCTGTTGCAGTAGTCTGTCTTTGATGATTCTCCCCTAGAATGTGATAACGGTGGTTGTTAGAAGACGTGATAGTTTCATACATGCAAAAGCACCCGTTCGTTTTGAGACACGTTCTTTGGTACGTTACCAGCTGACAAGCTCCACACGACGTTTGATTGCACGTGTCAGTTGTCTGAAACAGTATTTATATCAACGAAAAAAAAATAACTCAACCGTCCATTCAGACCACGAGGCAAGCGTTCTACAGTGTTCCGATTCCGTAGCGTCACCAACACAAGAGCAAAAAGAAGAAGATGCACATTCTCTCGTCCTAGTACGCGAACCGTCGCAATTCCCGCACGTCGTTCCGCTGCAAGCGGACCATTCACTCCACGCACCCCAGATTCCATCGGTCGGACAACATGTTTCATCATTTGATGGGTCACTGGTTGAATTTGGCTGAAATGGATCGAGTTATAAATACTATAAAATCAATTCAGAATACCTGTGGCCCACAGATATGCAACGTTCCAGATACCATAGCCTTGTAGCTAGAGCAGCAAGAATCATACGGGAAATAACAGACGCCCACATTGCAGTTTTCAACTTTCACATCGGTACCACTGGAAGATTAACTTTTATGCAGAAGGAAATGACAACTGACGTGCATGCTCCACAATCTGCTTCCGTCAGACAGACACGCCGCAGCACTTGTTGCGAACACGAACCACAAGATGTCGCACAAGGGGCATCAGCTGCCCATTCACTCCAAAATCCTCCCGAAGGACAACAATTTGATCGAGGGACTGTAGTCGTCAGACCTATTGCAGTAGTCGTCGGCTCTATGGTTGTAGTCGTCGGCTCAGTAGTAGTAGTCGTCGGCTCAGTAGTAGTAGTCGTCGGCTCAGTAGTAGTAGTCGTCGGCTCAGTAGTAGTGGTAGTTGGCTCAGTGGTGGTGGTTGGCTCTGTGGTGGTGGTTGGCTCAGTTGTGGTAGTCGTTGGCTCTGTGGTTGTAGTCGTCGGCTCAGTAGTAGTGGTCGCCGGCTCAGTAATAGTAGTAGTTGGCTCAGTTGTGGTAGTCGTCGGCTCTGTTGTTGTAGTTGTGGGCTCCGTAGTAGTAGTCGTCGGCTCTGGGGTGGTGGTAGTTGGCTCTGTGGTTGTAGTCGTCGGCTCTGTGGTGGTGGTAGTTGGCTCTGTGGTTGTAGTCGTCGGCTCAGTAGTAGTAGTAGTTGGCTCAGTTGTGGTAGTCGTCGGCTCTGTTGTTGTAGTTGTGGGCTCCGTAGTAGTAGTCGTCGGCTCTGTGGTTGTAGTCGTCGGCGCAGTAGTAGTAGTCGTCGGCTCTGTGGTGGTAGTCGTCGGCTCAGTAGTAGTAGTCGTCGGCTCCGTGGTGGTAGTCGTCGGCTCAGTAGTAGTGGTCGTCGGCTCTGTGGTTGTTGTCGTCGGCTCAGTAGTAGTAGTCGTCGGCTCCGTGGTCGTAGTCGTCGGCTCAGTAGTAGTAGTCGTCGGCTCAGTAGTAGTGGTCGTCGGCTCAGTAGTAGTAGTCGTGGGCTCAGTAGTAGTCGTCGTCGGCTCTGTGGTGGTGGTAGTTGGCTCAGTAGTAGTAGTCGTCGGCTCCGTGGTCGTAGTCGTCGGCTCAGTAGTAGTAGTCGTCGGCTCAGTAGTAGTGGTCGTCGGCTCAGTAGTAGTAGTCGTCGGCTCCGTGGTGGTAGTCGTCGGCTCAGTAGTAGTAGTCGTGGGCTCAGTAGTTGTGGTCGTCGGCTCAGTAGTAGTGGTCGTCGGCTCAGTAGTAGTAGTCGTCGGCTCTGTGGTAGTGGTCGTCGCCTCTGTGGTTGTAGTCGTCGGCTCAGTAGTAGTCGTCGTCGGCTCAGTAGTAGTAGTCGTCGGCTCTGTTGTTGTAGTCGTCGGCTCAGTTGTGGTGGTCGTCGGCTCAGTGGTTGTAGTCGTCGGCTCAGTAGTAGTGGTCGTCGGCTCTGTGGTTGTAGTCGTCGGTTCTGTGGTTGTAGTCGTTGGCTCTGTGGTTGTTGTCGTCGGCACTGTGGTTGTAGTCGTCGGCTCTGTGGTTGTTGTCGTCGGCTCTGTTGTTGTAGTCGTCGGCTCAGTTGTGGTGGTCGTCGGCTCAGTGGTTGTAGTCGTCGGCTCAGTGGTTGTAGTCGTCGGCTCAGTAGTAGTGGTCGTCGGCTCTGTGGTTGTAGTCGTCGGCTCTGTGGTTGTTGTCGTCGGCTCTGTGGTTG
This sequence comes from Caenorhabditis macrosperma, assembly GCA_963932285.1. NCBI lineage: Eukaryota > Metazoa > Nematoda > Chromadorea > Rhabditida > Rhabditidae > Caenorhabditis > Caenorhabditis macrosperma. The sequence goes on from OZ010618.1 coordinate 12,922,038, forward strand.
TAGTCGTCGGCTCTGTTGTGGTGGTCGTCGGCTCTGTGGTTGTAGTCGTCGGCTCTGTTGTGGTGGTCGTCGGCTCTGTGGTTGTAGTCGTCGGCTCTGTTGTGGTGGTCGTCGGCTCTGTGGTTGTTGTCGTCGGCTCTGTGGTTGTAGTCGTCGGCTCAGTTGTGGTGGTCGTTGGCTCAGTGGTTGTAGTCGTCGGCTCAGTGGTTGTAGTCGTCGGCTCTGTGGTTGTTGTTGTCGGCTCTGTTGTTGTAGTCGTCGGCTCAGTAGTAGTGGTCGTCGGCTTAGTGGTTGTAGTCGTCGGCTCTGTGGTTGTTGTCGTCGGCTCTGTTGTTGTAGTCGTCGGCTCAGTAGTAGTGGTCGTCGGCTTAGTGGTTGTAGTCGTCGGCTCTGTGGTTGTTGTCGTCGGCTCTGTGGTTGTAGCCGTGGGCTCAGTGGTTGTGGTCGTCGGCTCAGTGGTTGTAGTCGTCGGCTCTGTTGTGGTGGTCGTCGGCTCTGTGGTTGTTGTCGTCGGCTCAGTTGTGGTGGTCGTCGGCTCAGTGGTTGTAGTCGTCGGCTCTGTGGTTGTAGTCGTCGGCTCAGTAGTAGTGGTCGTCGGCTCTGTGGTTGTAGTCGTCGGCTCAGTAGTAGTGGTCGTCGGCTCTGTGGTTGTAGTCGTCGGCTCAGTTGTGGTGGTCGTGGGCTGAGTTGTAGTAGTCGTCGGCTCAGTGGTTGTAGTCGTGGGCTCAGTAGTAGTGGTAGTCGGCTCAGTAGTAGTGGTCGTCGGCTCTGTGGTTGTAGTCGTCGGCTGAGTTGTGGTGGTCGTGGGCTGAGTTGTAGTAGTCGTCGGCTCAGTGGTTGTAGTCGTGGGCTCAGTAGTAGTGGTAGTCGGCTCAGTAGTAGTGGTCGTCGGCTCTGTGGTTGTAGTCGTCGGCTCAGTTGTGGTGGTCGTCGGCTCAGTAGTAGTAGTCGTCGGCTCAGTAGTAGTAGTCGTCGGCTCAGTTGTGGTGGTCGTAGGCTCAGTTGTAGTAGTCGTCGGCTCTGTGGTTGTAGTCGTCGGCTCAGTTGTGGTGGTCGTCGGCTCCGTAGTAGTCGTCGTCGGCTCAGTAGTAGTAGTTGTCGGCTCAGTTGTGGTGGTCGTGGGCTCAGTAGTAGTGGTCGTTGGCTCTGTGGTTGTAGTCGTCGGCTCAGTTGTGGTGGTCGTCGGCTCAGTTGTGGTGGTCGTAGGCTCAGTAGTAGTAGTCGTCGGCTCAGTGGTTGTAGTCGTCGGCTCAGTTGTGGTGGTCGTCGGCTCAGTAGTAGTAGTCGTCGGCTCAGTAGTAGTAGTCGTCGGCTCAGTAGTTGTAGTCGTCGGCTCTGTTGTGGTGGTCGTAGGCTCAGTAGTAGTAGTCGTCGGCTCTGTTGTGGTGGTCGTCGGCTCAGTAGTAGTAGTCGTCGGCTCTGTTGTGGTGGTCGTCGGCTCAGTAGTAGTAGTCGTCGGCTCAGTTGTGGTGGTCGTCGGCTCAGTAGTTGTAGTCGTCGGCTCTGTTGTGGTGGTCGTAGGCTCAGTAGTTGTAGTCGTCGGCTCTGTTGTGGTGGTCTTCGGCTCAGTAGTAGTAGTCGTCGGCTCAGTAGTAGTAGTCGTGGGCTCTGTGGTTGTAGTCGTCGGCTCAGTTGTGGTGGTCGTAGGCTCAGTAGTAGTAGTCGTGGGCTCTGTGGTTGTAGTCGTCGGCTCAGTTGTGGTGGTCGTAGGCTCAGTAGTAGTAGTCGTCGGCTCAGTAGTAGTGGTCGTCGGCTCAGTAGTAGTAGTCGTGGGCTCTGTGGTTGTAGTCGTCGGCTCAGTTGTGGTGGTCGTAGGCTCAGTAGTAGTAGTCGTCGGCTCAGTAGTAGTGGTCGTCGGCTCAGTAGTAGTAGTCGTGGGCTCTGTGGTTGTAGTCGTCGGCTCAGTTGTGGTGGTCGTCAGCTCAGTAGTAGTAGTCGTCGGCTCAGTTGTGGTGGTCGTAGGCTCAGTAGTAGTAGTCGTGGGCTCTGTGGTTGTAGTCGTCGGCTCAGTTGTGGTGGTCGTAGGCTCAGTAGTAGTAGTCGTCGGCTCAGTAGTAGTGGTCGTCGGCTCAGTAGTAGTAGTCGTGGGCTCTGTGGTTGTAGTCGTCGGCTCAGTTGTGGTGGTCGTAGGCTCAGTAGTAGTAGTCGTCGGCTCAGTAGTAGTGGTCGTCGGCTCAGTAGTAGTAGTCGTGGGCTCTGTGGTTGTAGTCGTCGGCTCAGTTGTGGTGGTCGTAGGCTCAGTAGTAGTAGTCGTCGGCTCAGTAGTAGTAGTCGTCGGCTCAGTAGTAGTAGTCGTGGGCTCTGTGGTTGTAGTCGTCGGCTCAGTTGTGGTGGTCGTAGGCTCAGTAGTAGTAGTCGTCGGCTCAGTAGTAGTGGTCGTCGGCTCAGTAGTAGTAGTCGTGGGCTCTGTGGTTGTAGTCGTCGGCTCAGTTGTGGTGGTCGTAGGCTCAGTAGTAGTAGTCGTCAGCTCAGTAGTAGTAGTCGTGGGCTCAGTAGTAGTAGTCGTCGGCTCAGTTGTGGTGGTCGTGGGCTCAGTAGTAGTGGTCGTCGGCTCTGTGGTTGTAGTCGTCGGCTCAGTAGTAGTGGTAGTCGGCTCAGTTGTGGTGGTCGTGGGCTCAGTAGTAGTGGTCGTGGGCTCTGTGGTTGTAGTCGTGGGCTCTGTGGTTGTAGTCGTCGGCTCAGTTGTGGTGGTCGTCGGCTCAGTAGTTGTAGTCGTCGGCTCAGTTGTGGTGGTCGTCGGCTCAGTAGTAGTGGTCGTCGGCTCTGTGGTTGTAGTCGTCGGCTCAGTTGTGGTGGTCGTGGGCTCAGTCGTTGTAGTCGTCGGCTCAGTAGTAGTAGTCGTCGGCTCTGTTGTGGTGGTAGTGGGCTCTGTTGTGGTGGTCGTAGGCTCAGTAGTAGTAGTCGTCGGCTCTGTGGTTGTAGTCGTCGGCTCTGTTGTGGTGGTCGTGGGCTCAGTCGTTGTAGTCGTCGGCTCTGTTGTGGTGGTCGTCGGCTCTGTGGTTGTAGTCGTCGGCTCAGTTGTGGTGGTTGTAGGCTCAGTAGTAGTAGTCGTCGGCTCAGTCGTTGTAGTCGTCGGCTCTGTTGTGGTGGTCGTCGGCTCAGTTGTGGTGGTCGTCGGCTCAGTTGTGGTGGTTGTAGGCTCAGTAGTAGTAGTCGTCGGCTCTGTGGTTGTAGTCGTCGGCTCAGTTGTGGTGGTCGTCGGCTCAGTTGTGGTGGTTGTAGGCTCAGTAGTAGTAGTCGTCGGCTCAGTGGTTGTAGTCGTCGGCTCAGTTGTGGTGGTCGTCGGCTCAGTTGTGGTGGTCGTAGGCTCAGTGGTTGTAGTCGTCGGCTCAGTTGTGGTGGTCGTGGGCTCAGTAGTAGTGGTCGTCGGCTCTGTGGTTGTAGTCGTCGGCTCAGTCGTTGTAGTCGTCGGCTCAGTCGTTGTAGTCGTCGGCTCAGTCGTTGTAGTCGTCGGCTCAGTAGTAGTAGTCGTGGGCTCTGTGGTTGTAGTCGTCGGCTCAGTTGTGGTGGTCGTAGGCTCAGTTGTGGTGGTCGTCGGCTCAGTCGTTGTAGTCGTCGGCTCTGTTGTGGTGGTTGTAGGCTCAGTAGTAGTCGTCGTCGGCTCTGTGGTTGTAGTCGTCGGCTCAGTTGTGGTGGTCGTCGGCTCAGTCGTTGTAGTCGTCGGCTCAGTAGTAGTGGTAGTCGGCTCAGTAGTAGTAGTCGTCGGCTCAGTTGTGGTGGTCGTCGGCTCAGTAGTAGTAGTCGTCGGCTCAGTGGTTGTAGTCGTCGGCTCAGTTGTGGTGGTTGTAGGCTCAGTAGTAGTGGTCGTCGGCTCTGTGGTTGTAGTCGTCGGCTCAGTAGTAGTAGTCGTCGGCTCAGTGGTTGTAGTCGTCGGCTCTGTTGTGGTGGTTGTAGGCTCAGTAGTAGTGGTCGTCGGCTCTGTGGTTGTAGTCGTCGGCTCAGTAGTAGTGGTAGTCGGCCCAGTAGTAGTAGTCGTCGGCTCAGTTGTGGTGGTCGTCGGCTCAGTAGTAGTAGTCGTCGGCTCAGTGGTTGTAGTCGTCGGCTCAGTTGTGGTGGTTGTAGGCTCAGTTGTGGTGGTCGTCGGCTCAGTCGTTGTAGTCGTCGGCTCAGTAGTAGTAGTCGTCGGCTCAGTGGTTGTAGTCGTCGGCTCTGTTGTGGTGGTTGTAGGCTCAGTAGTAGTGGTCGTCGGCTCTGTGGTTGTAGTCGTCGGCTCAGTTGTGGTGGTTGTAGGCTCAGTAGTAGTCGTCGTCGGCTCAGTAGTAGTGGTAGTCGGCTCAGTAGTAGTAGTCGTCGGCTCAGTTGTGGTGGTCGTCGGCTCAGTAGTAGTAGTCGTCGGCTCAGTGGTTGTAGTCGTCGGCTCAGTTGTGGTGGTCGTCGGCTCAGTGGTTGTAGTCGTCGGCTCTGTTGTGGTGGTTGTAGGCTCAGTAGTAGTGGTCGTCGGCTCTGTGGTTGTAGTCGTCGGCTCAGTTGTGGTGGTTGTAGGCTCAGTAGTAGTCGTCGTCGGCTCAGTAGTAGTGGTCGTCGGCTCAGTAGTAGTGGTCGTCGGCTCTGTTGTGGTGGTCGTCGGCTCAGTAGTAGTAGTCGTCGGCTCAGTAGTAGTGGTCGTCGGCTCAGTCGTTGTAGTCGTCGGCTCTGTTGTGGTGGTCGTCGGCTCAGTAGTAGTAGTCGTCGGCTCAGTAGTAGTGGTCGTCGGCTCAGTCGTTGTAGTCGTCGGCTCTGTTGTGGTGGTCGTCGGCTCAGTAGTAGTAGTCGTCGGCTCAGTAGTAGTGGTCGTCGGCTCAGTAGTAGTGGTCGTCGGCTCTGTTGTGGTGGTCGTCGGCTCAGTAGTAGTAGTCGTCGGCTCAGTAGTAGTGGTCGTCGGCTCAGTCGTTGTAGTCGTCGGCTCTGTTGTGGTGGTCGTCGGCTCAGTAGTAGTGGTCGTCGGCTCAGTAGTAGTAGTCGTCGGCTCAGTAGTAGTGGTCGTCGGCTCAGTAGTAGTGGTCGTCGGCTCAGTTGTGGTGGTCGTCGGCTCAGTAGTGGTAGTAGTCGGCTCAGTAGTAGTGGTCGTCGGCTCAGTCGTTGTAGTCGTCGGCTCTGTTGTGGTGGTCGTCGGCTCAGTAGTAGTGGTCGTCGGCTCAGTAGTAGTAGTCGTCGGCTCAGTAGTAGTGGTCGTGGGCTCAGTAGTAGTGGTAGTCGGCTCAGTTGTGGTGGTCGTCGGCTCAGTAGTGGTAGTAGTCGGCTCAGTAGTAGTGGTCGTCGGCTCGGTAGTTGTAGTCGTCGGCTCAGTTGTGGTGGTCGTGGGCTCAGTAGTAGTGGTCGTCGGCTCAGTCGTTGTAGTCGTCGGCTCTGTGGTTGTTGTCGTCGGCTCTGTTGTTGTAGTCGTCGGCTCAGTTGTGGTGGTCGTCGGCTCAGTAGTTGTAGTCGTCGGCTCTGTTGTGGTGGTCGTCGGCTCAGTAGTTGTAGTCGTCGGCTCTGTTGTGGTGGTCGTCGGCTCAGTAGTAGTGGTCGTCGGCTCAGTAGTAGTGGTCGTCGGCTCAGTAGTAGTGGTCGTGGGCTCAGTAGTAGTGGTCGTCGGCTCAGTCGTTGTAGTCGTCGGCTCTGTGGTTGTTGTCGTCGGCTCTGTTGTTGTAGTCGTCGGCTCAGTTGTGGTGGTCGTCGGCTCAGTAGTTGTAGTCGTCGGCTCTGTTGTGGTGGTCGTGGGCTCAGTAGTAGTGGTCGTCGGCTCTGTGGTTGTAGTCGTCGGCTCAGTAGTAGTGGTCGTCGGCTCAGTAGTTGTAGTCGTCGGCTCAGTTGTGGTGGTCGTCGGCTCAGTAGTGGTAGTCGTCGGCTCAGTTGTGGTGGTCGTCGGCTCAGTAGTTGTAGTCGTCGGCTCTGTTGTGGTGGTCGTGGGCTCAGTAGTAGTGGTCGTCGGCTCAGTAGTTGTAGTCGTCGGCTTAGTTGTGGTGGTCGTCGGCTCAGTAGTGGTAGTCGTCGGCTCAGTTGTGGTGGTCGTCGGCTCAGTTGTTGTGGTAGTCGATGTAGTCGTGGTTATTGGAATATCCGTGAGTACTTAATGATTGGTTCACTTCATATCCGTGAGTAGACAACTTACCATCGCAGTTCAATGTGTTGCTGGCAATTACTTCTGCTGATGTTGCAGCAGCCCAGCCAAACGCAAAACATTTCAGTTGTGCTTCAAGAATGTTGTAGTCATCGCTGCCATCTCCCAACTTAAGCCACCGTTTAAGATTTTCGAGTTTCTGCTTTTCTGCTCACCGTTATCGTGTTGCCATCTGCAGTAGTGTAGTCTAATGAAGCCAGATCTCCACCAACACAAGTTATGTCAGCGTATGAGCAGCCAGATGCATCCGTACTGTAGGTGATATAAAAGTTTTCTGTGGCGATGAGTCCATCATAAGCAGGAGTAGTGGCTTTCACCAAATCCTGAGAACAGCTTGAAGAACAAGTTTGTCTCTGTAGAACTGATTGAAGCACGTTTTTTTCTACGCCTAAAAACCTTTATTCTTCGAGAAATATTGTATGTCTGCTCATAGTATGTCGGCGTTTCAGTTGTCGTAACATTTCTGACAGGGCGTTCCGCAAGCCGCTATAAACAAGCTCTTGTTTCGAAGCACTGTGTTTTCATCTTACTTTTTTTATGACAGAAATGTCTCGAAAGATTTTATAGCTCTGATCGTTCAAAGCTTCTGCTCTCGTTGCAGAAAACAGAAAAAACGTCACGAAGACGCATAATGCTTCTTTGAGCATTCTGGGGGACCCTGAAAATAGCTGGTTTGTAAAAATGTATTAAAGATGAATTCAACAAGTGCTCATTCAGCAAATGGTCAAACGGCAGTTTCTCGTGTCGATTTAATATAACATGCTGCCAACATTTTTTTCTACAATCAGCTGAACCAACAACAGGTTTGCAGTGGGACATGCGGAGAGCCAGTGATTCTTGCCAACATTCTTGCAAGCTACTTTTACTATTTGTTGGTTTTGCTGATTCGCGAACTCACTAGTACTTTGCAGCAGCCACTTCCGTTCAGTTGTTGTGCAAAGAACAAGATCTAATCAAATAGTTATGGGTGAAATCAAAAGCGAACGCATTCATTCAAAGTGTCATTGAAATCAGTGATTGATGAGGTGGTTCAAAAAACGAAACAGAATAAGACGATGTAGACGACCACTGATAACACAATGAAAATTGTGGCGAGGATGAACGGCCAGGCTGCTGAAAACATGTTCTAATTGAAAAGAATTGTTTCAAAAAGAACGAACATTGCTCATCGTACTCATAACGACAGTTTCTAGTATTGCATGTCGGAGTTGCTATCGGATTCGGAAGGTTTTGAGGCCTTGGTGTCACTGAGCCAATCTGAAAACTAATGACCTAAAAACCAAAATTGGAAGAGCTGCTACCGTCTTTCCGAAATAATCATCGTGATAAGGGGCCACGTCGTACACCATAGCTTTGTTGTTGGTCAGTGATTGACGAAGGGCACGAATTCCATTTGAATCAGTAGAATTTGTTGTTCGGTTATCGATAACAGAAGCTAGTGAGGAGTTGAGCAGGAAATATGCAAAAGAGATTACGCAAAATCGAAAAAGCATTTCAGTTGCGCGATGAAAGACTGACTGAGCATCGCGTGAGATGTCTTCTTCGACACGGTGACTCACTTTGTTTGTTGGCCCATTGTACTTTTGTATACTAAAACTGTTGCATGCAAATATCAATTCATTTTTGTTGCTCAGTTTTATAGTCAACAGTAGAAAATTGTTGTGAAAAGATGCTGTCTTACTCTGAGGAACAGGAATGTCTGAGATCACAGAGAATAATAAACCACAAGCGAAAATGTCCGGAAAATTTATTGAACTGACTCAATTTAAATAATAAATTAATGGTTAAAACCAGAGCTGAAATGACGAAGAAATCAGAAAAGAAACCCGGAGTCGTTAGAAGTTGCAATTACTGGCTTAGGTATTCTCTGGAAAAATGAATTGGTTACTGGCGACAAAAACACCCTGTACTCACATTGGGAATGATTTTCTAATAATATCCTTCTTTAGGACGCTGCTGCTGACTCATTTGCATCGCAAACTGTCTTTCTCTCTCAATTTGTTTGTTGGCCGCAGCTAACCGAGCCTCCAGAATTCTATCCGCCTCTGCTGCGCGCGCAGCAGCTTCTTTGCGTTCTTTCTCTTCTTTCATTTCCGCTATTCTTGCTCGAACTCCTTCGGCACCGTCATTGTCACCAATGCTTCTGAAAATATATATTGTGTTTATTTTCTAATTTTTGGATATTCTCACAAGTAGTATTCGAGCCATTGTGCCGAGTAATCAGTCTCTCCTTCTTTAGTTTCGCCACTTTCTCCTTCCGCTTTTTCCGATTGAGCAGCAACTGCCTCAGACGTTTGTTGGGCATTCGTCTGCTCCACCACTTGTGCTCTCTCCGACGTTTGCTGTGGTGCTTGCGTTGCAGCCTCTGGTTGTTTTTGCGGTTGTGACTGTTGCGTTACTGGCTTCTTTGGAAGGCCAAACTTCAGAGCATATTGAGATAGTTGTGGAGTAGCCGCCGGAGAAGGTTCGTTACGCACTTGTTTTTGCTGCTGCTGCTGCTGCTGTTGCTGCTTTTGTTTCTGCTGCTGAAGCTGAATCTGTTGCTGCTGCTGAAGCTGTTGTTGTTGCTGAAGCTGTTGCTGCTGCTGGAGCTGTTGCTGCTGCTGAAGCTGTTGCTGCTGCTGGAGCTGTTGTTGCTGCTGAAGCTGTTGCTGCTGCTGCTGGAGCTGTTGCTGCTGCTGGAGCTGTTGTTGCTGCTGAAGCTGTTGCTGCTGCTGCTGAAGCTGTTGTTGATGCTGGAGCTGCTGTTGATGCTGAAGCTGTTGCTGCTGCTGGAGCTGTTGTTGATGCTGCAGTTGTTGCTGCTGCTGAAGCTGAAGCTGCTGTTGATGTTGGAGCTGTTGTTGCTGCTGAAGCTGTTGTTGCTGAAGCTGAAGCTGCGGCGGCTGTTGAAACTGTTGATGCTGCTGAAATTGTTGGTGATGCTGGAACTGTTGCGGATGTTGAGGCTGTTGCAGATGTTGCGGATGTTGCGGATGTTGCATTTGTTGCTGCTGAATATGCTGGAACTGTTGCTGTATGTGCTGCTGCTGAACGTGCTGCTGCTGAACGTGCTGCTGCTGAATGTGCTGCTGCTGCTGAATGTGCTGCTGCTGGATGTGTTGTTGCTGCTGCTGCTGTATTTTCTGTTGCTGTTGCTGTTGCTGCTGCTGCTGCTGCTGTTGTTGTTGTTGTTGTTGTTGTTGTTGTTGTTGTTGTTGTTGCTGTAGCTGTTGTTGCTGGTACAGTTGTTGAACTACAGGAGATGCAGCTACGGCAGCAGAAGTGAATTGTCCCGTTTGCTGAGTGTTTCTTGCTTGAATTTGCTGCCAATCAACTGCCCCAATCTGCGGATAAGCAGGCTGTTGTTGAAGATGCGCTTGCGGATGAGGCTGCAGTTGAGGATGTTGTCCTTGGACGATTGGTTGCCCTGTATATTGTTGGATTTAATTGAATTTCCAATGGGAACTCACCATCCCAAACATGAGGAGAAACAGTCGCATGTTGCGGTCGGTCTTGTTTCGTCGGCAACTGGCTGAACAATGGTGTTGGCTGGTGTGGTTGCATGAGTGGTGGTTGTCCTTTAATAATTGGTTGGCCTGAGAAGAGCAGAATAAAATTTGCTTCGAGTTGTTTGATAATTACCGTCAAATGGAGAAGTCATGGATTGATGCGATTGGTCACGTTTGTAAGTAAACGGGTTGAAAACAGTAGTCGTCGGAATGTCGCCTACTCGTTGGCAGATCAAGTGCTTCGCATGTTCCACTTGCATCTCTGTACCTCGTATCACGAACAATTTCTCATGAGGATGGACTTTCGGATCACGAACTAGTTCGCAGTGAGCACCACTCTCAGAATTGATCTGCTTGATGGTTTCTCCACCTCTACCAATTACTAAGCCACATTTTGCAGCGGGGATACTCAGATAGAAAAGCTGAAACTATTTATCAAAATTGGCAAGACTTTCTTGTAACGAACCGAATGAGCGACGTTTGAACCTGCGTGGTTAGCTTCCACGATGTCTTTGATCACTTGGGCGGCTATATAGACTTTGGTCTGGCTCCCGAGAATGACCAGAGTCCTCTCTATTGCCTTAGCATCTTCGTCCTGTAGGAACTGAATCTTGGTTCCCGTCTCTTCAGATAACCGCCTGATGTTCTTTCCTTGGAGTCCCATTATGGCTCCTACTGTCGCTCGAGGCACCTTCACTTGCATTGATACTGTCGCTGTTGGTCCATTTCCAACCATCTGTGCCGGTATTTCATCCGCGTTGATCAAAACTTCGGCGACAAGTTGCCTCGCTTTTTCCACTCCGTCTGGACTTCCGACAATTCTCAGCGGTTTCGGAGCATCAGTGACAACGCTGCTCTCTTGTATAAGTTGGATGTGGCAATTGGAAAATGCCTGATAACAAGTTACGTATACACGCTGTCTGTCTTCCCACTTACTCGTAATTTTCGCATAGTTTCTCCTCCTTTTCCTATAATTGCTCCGCATTTCTTTGCAGGAATAGCTATGTCCACAGTGATACTTTGTGGAGTCCCTCCGAACACTTGCGAAGGTTGCGAGCTTTGCAGCAAACCCGGCGGCGGACGGTGATTACCACGGACCACCACTTCATTGATTAATGCCTTTGCTTTTTCGATGTTGTCCGGTGTACCATCGATTTCGACCATTCTGACACCGGTGGTCGATTTCTCCGTTGCCACCTGCACTCGGCACCCCGATTTTTGAGAGATCAATTGAATTTCAGTTCCATTCCGCCCTATTACTGAAAAAATCTCGTCATTACACGTTTCGATATGATATGCAGTTGGAATCTCTTTTTGGCGAACTTTGGTATTCAATAGCCTACATAATTTGAAGAAAAACTCAAAACATCGTCTTCAAAGTATGGCAAGAGATGAATGGTTTTCAAAACATTGTTCTGTGTTTGTGGCGATGGATCGAGCTAAAACAGGGCGATATCTCGAGAGCTTACCCAAACCGACGCAGCTTTCCGGTATTGGTGAGTAGACTTTGACAATGTTCTGCATATTCGTTCCGAAATCGGTATTGGAAGTTTCTCTAGAGCGTTTCGTTGGAGGTGGTACAACTTCTTCGTCTGAAATAAAAACAGTTCACTTCTTAACAGGGGCTTCGTTTTTTTTTAATTTGCAGAAGTACGTGCTCACTCAAAGCACTGCACCACAGTCGAGTGACTGAGTGCAGTTAGAATGCACAGATACTTTGTCGAGAAACACCACGACGGAAAATAGTGGAAACTTCCGTACACTCGTCAGATCCTTCCGATTCGTTACCGTAGTCCCTCTTCGACGATGGATGTGTCGATGAAGAGACTCTCTGAAACACATTCAAATGTAAAAAATCGATAAACAAAAAGTGTCCACATAAAAGGATGCATGGTAATGTGTTATGTAAAAGAAAATTGATGGAAACGAAATAACTCGAAACTCGACTCCGGTGATGTACCAAACATGAAAGCAATAGCAAACAGAGGTGGTAAGCAACATATTTTTTGTTTGAAACGAAATTATTCCTATTTTTGGGTGGAGTTTGAAAGAAAGAACTCTGTTCCTGATTTTAGGGCCTATTCTTTTTATGGACGGGCTACTGTAAAATGAATAAAATGGATAAAATAGATTACCTGGTCCATATAACTCATTGCTGATGAATAACTGGGTTAGATGATCGAAAGGAGGACAAGTGAGAGCAAATTTCACGAAAAAAGGGAACGTCCGCACGTTGCACGCTGCGTGTGTCTCTCCCGCTCTCTCGGTCTCTCTCTCGCCGGGTCCCGCAACGAGATGACTACGGTAACACTCGTTTCGGCTGTGTCCTCCGCTCGCGAGGAGAGCGGCCGAGGGTGTGAGGACACATTCTCTTTTCTACGTTGCACTAACGGAGATTTACATGCCTTCTGACCGCGGAAATTAGTTTTTGCGTTGGCCAACAAGACGAATGAAATTGAGAAAACGAAGGAGTGGGAAGAAACATCGAGATGGCCTCCTGATAAACAATGCGAAACGGCGATATTAGCAACAATCGAAAGGAATTCGGAGAGGCAATTCTGTTCTGTTTTGCATCTCGAAAATATGCCTTTTGCAAAGAAAGTTTACTCGGAGGGTGTTTATTCAAACTTTACAAAAGAAACGGCATATTGAAAACTAAAATGTTACCCCGGCCATTAAAAAAAGATATAGAAAAGACTCCCGGGTCCCAATCTAGAATATTTGTGAGGACGAAGCGAATAAAAAAGCAAAAATGACGTCAGATGATTAAATTCTCAATAGTAGAACTGGTCGCGACGCTTAGCGCCTTCGAGCAAAATGCGTTCAGCAGCTGCGTGGTCCAGCTGATAGCACATGTAGAACAAGTAGAGAGTCGGAGTGCTGATGATGACGATGAAGACGGCAGCGAGCAGATAATCCATTCTTCTCGAGACCTAGAAATGTAGTTTTGATTGAATCGCGGATTAGAAGTCCGATACTCTTACTTCGCCCCATTGCTCCGCGGTTGTGTGAATGTCCATGTATACTTTGCCCTGGAATTTGGATTTTAATCAACATTCCCGGAGGGAAGGAAAGTCTTTGATGGAAATTACGTGTTGTTGGAAGAAAGCGACGTGCTTTCTCGCGATAAAGAGTGCCTTCCTGATCCAATTCGGAGGACTGATGAAGTGAGTGCGGAAGCCCTGAATGCTCTTTTTCTAGGACAGGAGCTAATTAAGGGATTGCCTTGGCATGCACTCGCATCACGGTCGACGTGAGAATCGTGGCGATGGTAACCATTATGATTATGAAGTGCATGTACACGACTGAAAAAAGAAAGACGTATTTCAGCTCAGTGAGCACGTTTGAATTCACTAAGAAGTGGAACACTTTCGGAGCTGTGGGGTACTTTCTCAGTGACAACCAAAGAAAGCACAGCCATACTCAGAATGGCAGTGACTCCAAGTGTGAAGCGTTCCTGAAACGTTTGATGTGAACAACCAGAGTTAATTGTTAGATCCACTCGTTTTTTATGAACCACAGCGATTTGTTCGGGTAATTTGGTGAGAAAGCGGAAGAGAGGTGAGTACTCGAACACGGAAAACTAGGGATGTATCGAATTATGTTATGCGGGTGGGACGTCAGTTCTCTTACCTGCCCCTGACGTTCTAAAGACTTCCATTTCTGTTTTCTTCCGTTCTGCAAAGTCTTTTAGTGTTTTTAGTAACTCATTCACCATAAAATTAGGAACGTTCCAGAAGAAATATTATCACGACATAATCAAATTGTTACCTGGCGTTCGTGTCTCGTTGAGAATCTTGCGAAGAGTCCGGCTATGGAGAGGATGCAGATGATGTAGCTGGGGGCCACGAGACTGATGAGATAGTAGAATGGCTTGCGAGCAACTTTGATGTAGTAGATGATTTCACTGACGATAGTTTCTTCGTGCTCGTATTCTTTTCTTGCCATGTCCACGTCCTGAACATTTTTCAGATTGGTTTTCCCATCTTTTCGCTTTTTGTTTCTCTCGCGAGCAAAACCAGCAGTTACAATTCTCTAGCAAGCTGAGCAAATTTCGTGAACCATGCATTTTTGCAAAACACATGGTCTCATAACTAACAGAAGGAACAATCTGATGAAAATTTGAACTTTGCTCGCAATGCGTCGAAGAACTGCTCATCACCGTTAATAGGTTCACCCAGCTGACCTGAAGAGCCCATTCTTCGTTGGGAGAATAGTTCTTGAGTAATGGTTTATGTGAAGCATTGAGCATCAGTTTGTCCTCGTCATATGTCCACGAAGCGAACTGGAAAGTTCATCGATTACACTGCTCCGGAGCCCTTTGACTCACTCGTATTTTGCACACTTGGGAGTCGAATGGGAAGTTGGCAATTCCTGGAAGAAGATTTATGAGATATGTTAAGAAACGCATTAAGTCAACATCGGCGTTTCTGAGAGAAAAGGGTCGCATGTCGTTATTCTGAGATAATTGATGACACTGCCCGCAAACGACGTTGGGGGATAATGGAAAAAAGAGAGCCCTCCCATTCATCAAAAGTCCATTAAGAAAGGCCCGATGCTCTCGGAGGACGCTGAGTGCCCGTCGTTCACGAGCTCACCTATTTGACAGAGCACTGTGTAAATCGCTGGGTAGGCGTAAGTGACTTCACCGGTGAACGAAACTTTGATCGGAGATCTGACAGCGTCGAGAAGCATCTTATGTTCCAATCTGGACGAAATCGGGTTTCGAGAGAACACCAGAGATTAAGAATTACGTGTTGAAAACGAGAATATCGGGAATCCAGATCGAGTTCTCCGGAAGCCAGGTGCTTCTGATTCCTTTGAATTCTTCTGGTTTCCAGGAGAGCGAAGGGTCCGTCCATTGCTAAAAAAGACTTCTGTCTCTGTCTAAATGTCAATTAACCTGAACAATGTAGACGAGCACTTGCATGTTCTGATTGAGCTCATTTATCCCAATGATGTGAACCAACTCGATGTTGTGCGAAATGTAAACTTTTCCGTCCGGAGGGGAACATCTGAACAAAACAAGTCAACAAGCAATGGGCTTCTGATCTCACTCGTTGTGCTTGTCGAGAAGATGCCGCGTCAACCTGCTTGAAGTACCTTCAAAAAAGTCCCTTTGTTGGCGGTATTTCGAAATCCAGTCTCACCTTGATATTGTTCCGCGAACTGTGTGACTCCATCTGTGACTGCTTTGAGGAAGATGAATATACCGAATAACGAGAACCGCATTCAGAGTTGAAAAACACCAGAGGCAAGAGTGTCGACCTGAATGAAGACACCACAGGGTGAGAATGAGTGAGCCTTCGCGAAAAGCACAATGAGAGATCAGAGGGATGGGGCTGCCTCGCAAAACAATTAACGAGCCCATTATCCAGTTATTGGGTTGGCGAGGGGACGCACTCAGCTCCTATCTCTTCTGGAAATTTTTCCCATTGCTCCCACATCTATATATCATGAGAAGAATTATATTACAATTCAGACCCGCATTCTTTCTTAAGTGAAATCCCGGATCGAGTGCACGTAAACAAACTTTGACTCGTGTCATTCCTCATCCTTCGTTCTATTTTCGTCAGTGAATTCGGTGACGGTAACTTGTGCACGTATCACATCAATCGCTCTCTCGATATCAATTAAACAGCGGTAGAAACCAATTAGATTTGCATCTTCCTTTTCATCGCCGCCGCTAACAGAGACTAACGCTCAAGAACTATCATCTCTAAAAGTCACAAGGTAGAAGTCACCTCCGTCGGGCTACCGTATCCTTCTCCCGTGTTTTGTCGTCGTCGCCGAATCGTTACCCGCTCCGTCCTCATTCATCTACAGCGACACGGACACACACACGCACACACATTTTCGCATTCATCTTCGTCTGACGGCCCGATCTGGCAACTCCCCGTCAACGGGCTGTTTTCTTCTCATTTTTGATTTTCACAGACTTTGATCACTTAGCGGATCGAGTACTTGAGCAATGGGAAGAGGAAAGAGAGAGGAAGGGCTCATGGAGCAAGAAAACCTACAAAAAAAGTGGAAAAAGTGGGGTGTATCTTTGATGAGCATTACGGCGGCAATGTGTGGTGGTTATGTGGAGAAGACCCAAAGTGTTGGCACTGCAGTGTAACAGTATATCCTGCTTCTTCATCTATAGGACATTTCACACTTTGAATAAGCCATCAAGTCATCCGGAGTTGATTCGCATCGCAAATAAAATTCTGAAAATCACGAGGACGGAACTCATTCATCGAACAGCTATCCTTTGGTTCCCTTGAAAATTCCGATCCTTCTGAATCAAACACCAGTATGATCCACCCGTTCATCTAATGACCATCTGCGTCACTATTTTCGGTTTCTCCGTTTTCTCACTGTCAGAGTCATATTCCCCCCAGTAGTCAGTCCGTTTCGATTTGCAGAAAGGTTTCCTTCGTCCATTTGGGTGAGGTGATCAACACGCTACAGCAGGAAGAAAAAAGATGTAACTTTCGAAAGATGTCTATCTTCTTCTCGCCTTCAAAAGTCACGACCACAAAAGATATATGATTTGGATGGACTGTACAAAAAATGTTCATTTGTAATGTATTCTGTATCTTTGAGACTGCAAAGGCAAACCCAATCTTCGAAAATCGGTCGGGAGATAAGATGTCAGCAAATCACGAACACAGCAGCAAACGCAGAACCGTGACAGAGAAAGAGAGAAGACGATGCAAACGAATATGTGGCTGGTTTTCAAAGATTGTTGCACGACAGCTTCTCTGCATTCTTGTGTCTTTTCATCTTCATCAATCAGAAGAGATGATGACCTCGTTCTGAACAGATAACGAGTGTCTCCGTACTTTGCAGTTCCTGAGGACAGCCGTCATCCGTATCTCGGTGTGATTGTCGTTTTGAGATCAAGTCCACTTACATTCAAAACATTGCATCACATTTCTGAAACTTCTACAGAGAGATCAGAAGCATTAGCTTGATTGACAAATGGGATTTTGCAAAGTGTCTGTGATATGAATAGGTGTTAGGTATATCATTTCCGATTACACCCGTAGTTTTTTCAGTGCCGATTAAGATTTCTGCTTAGCCGATTTGCTGCCCCTCATCTTATCAAGTTTTTCGATTGAGCTGTCTGACTTTTCTGATTGAAAGTTCTTTGTCAGAAATAACACAATAGTCATTGGCTAGGCAACCAGCTTATCATCTGGTCTCTTATGCATTACAAATGACTACAGTACTCCTTCGGTCGTTCTTTCAGTCACCTACGTGCTAGTTCGTTGCGTGGAGAATGTTTCAGAGGCAAGACAACGTGATGAAAAAAACGATGACCTTATAAGTAGCCGCGGCTGAGAACTTCCTTGTCCACTCGCGGACCGCTTATCACTCTGTCCCGATTTATCTTTCTCGTCCTTCTTCGACTGAGGACATACCGAACGATAACAAACAAGCAAGTGCATGGTTCAAACATTGTAACAGGCGATCTGAGGGAAAATGACGTTGAGCGGAAGTTCGTCGATATAAATAGCTCCTGCTATTTATTTCCTCGCGAATTTTGTTCGCGTGTGATCATTTTTGCAGCGCAAACTTCCTTTTTCCGGTTTCCAACAATTAACGAATTAGCGGAAAACCGAATCTTTCAAAGATTCTTCGAAAAATCACTTCTAAAGATGCCTGGTCACTTTTTCTCCGCGAAAAGGTTAACTCGATCATCACGAGGAGAGAAAGATCATACCGTTTCCTTTTCGTACCTAGAAACTACAAACATGATGAGAATGCGATCTACCTCGTTGATTTTCATAAAATCGCCTCATCTTACCCACCATCGGAAAGATTGCCGCGTATGTGGCCACATGATTGAACGGTTTCTCTCGCGTTTTCATCTGATATACGCGACTTCATATCACCACACATGACGGATGCTAAGACCAAAAAATCAACAACGCCAAACCAAATACAGGGTGAAACGAGACTCGTGTTCTTGTATGTACTACATACAGTTCCTTTTTCCTCCATAGACTCGTGTTCTGTGGAGACGCAATCATAATCAGAAAGATGATGAGGGAGAACGTGGTCGAAAGTGGAAAACATAGGTTCAGCTGGGGACACAAGCTTTTCCCGTTGTAACATAGTGAACTTGGACCGGTTTGTGAAAAAGAAACCGAATACTTCTAGAAGTTTCCGAATGGCCCGAGAGCTATTACGAAGAGTAACAACTTCATAATCAAATCGTTTCCGCTCATACAGTCATCAATCATAACAACACGTCATGAATAGACAAACAAGCTGGTTTGTTTTGAAACGTGTGAAATCATCAGAAGAAAGAATAGTGACATCTTCTTAAACGTTTCAGGGAAGTTAGTAACACACCAATCAAAACAACGAAGATCTCTCATCTACAGTAATCCAATCCGTCCTTGATCACGAAGAAGAAGAAGATTGGTTCCCGTGTTAGGCACTTCTTCGGCGGTAAATAAGCTCTGTTCAACTTTCAAAGACTCCCTCTTTTCAATACGTACATACAGAGAGGTGCCGATCTTCGAAGATTTCTTCACAATAAAATGCGATGCTAACCAAACAAGAACTAAAAAACAACCTTCACATGAGCTATGACTATTCGTCGTAGAGCGTTGTTAGTTTTCCAGAAGACGTGAAAGAAACCGCACCCTGAGAACACAAAGTTCGAGAGGGCTTTCTCACGCTTCTATGTTTACACGTGTTTGTTCAGTGACTTCAGATTCGTTATCTGGCGCGGAGGAGTGAGAACGGCATCTTACTGGAATTGCGGCAAAGTTCAAATGTTCCAATTCCATTTTTAGATTTTCCGACCATTAAAAGTCAGAAGATGTGTGATAGGTGAGTGAGGTCGTTCCCTTCACCCATCGATCACCTAAACTTTTTTCTAGAATGGTACTGATGGATGACAGGCGGGAGACGAAGGGCATGTTTTGAGGGCCCGAGTTTCAAGGAAGTCGACGATGAAAATAGTGTTTTGAATTGGAAAATACATTTTTCTTGTGTCTCAAGGTAGACGGCAGCTAAATCCGGACGGTTGTGAGAAACCTGAATTTTTCGGAGAATGTCGTCATGGATTACGGTAGCAGAACAACGGAACGAGCCTGGGCGCTGTTTGGACAGTGAGAACGAAAGTGATCGAGATCTGCGACGCTTACATAACATACCGGAAGGATATCCTCCAAGAATGGACGAAAGGACTAGAGGTCGACTGTTGAGATCACATCAAATTTTAACAGATTCCGTGAAACCCGAGACAAAATTTATGACATTCAACAGGACATAAACTATTGGTGAAATGTAACAGCAATCTTCTTCTCTCTCCAGTGAACAATGACGTTGACTTCAGAAGCATTACGAACTATGAAGAAAATGCATGACGTTAAACGTTTGACTCCTATAATCACATTCGGCGAAGTATTCAGGTCACAGTTTTCAGTTTTCAGTCGTCATTTCTTGAAACGAACCCATTGTTCCAGCGTATCACTCCCATCTTTGTTACACTAGAAGCCTTGACCAGTGGAAACTGTTTTGGTCACTTCCGTAGTCTCGAGAACAATAAGCATCAAAAAATCAGCGATGGCTTTCTAGATAAGCAACGTGACATTGATGACCAACACTGCGGGTACGGTTGGTCTACGAATAGTGTGTGTGTGTGTTCCGCATGATGATTCGACAAAACGACCGAAATAGGCACTGAAGCCGTCATCAAGCCCACGCGAGTACATTATTTCGGTCCTGTCTCCCACTGATATCATCACGAGTCGTCGGCGAGTTTGCGCGCACCACGGAGATGTTTGTTTCCGACGAGGCTGACATTTCGGGTACATGATAACGGCGTAGCTGGAGAGCGATACACACTACGACGACGACCACGGCCCCTGATGTATCCTATCCGACGTCTCCTTCTTTTTCTTCGTCGGCTATCATCTTCAGAGACCGCGCGCTCTGGCTTCTTCTCCGCTCTCAACACACGGCGACCATTAGAGATGTCATCCATCATTTGCCGAAAACCGCAAGACCTCCTGATTATGGGTGCTATTTCTCAGACTATCTCTTCGCCGATACTCGGATCCATCGTCGCTGTGATGGTATTTTTAGAACTGTCATTTTAGACGCCGCCCTCTTCTTCGCGGGGAAGCAATCTTCAAAGTTCCTATCGTGGGGCGGCGCTTTCTTCGCCTCCCACTGAGAAGGGCGGCACTGTCCAATCTATTTTGGGCGGAGCCTTCTCGAACACATATAAGCCCTAGGTATCAGAGAATCGACACGCAGTTTCCACTTCTGCGAGATCAAGCAATTGAATCTCAAAACGACACCGCTTCCAAACATGAATTTCTCTACCGTCGTCGCTCTCGCTATTGTTATTGTCTTGGTACAAGGTGAGCAACGGAAAACACTTCAACATTTTGTAGTATTTCGAAATTTAAACAGTCTCTAAAACCATCACTGAAGCAGAAGATCAAAACTAGTAATAATTGTTTTTCAGCCAGCCCTGCCCGCGTCCGCCGTGATGACTCGGATCGTTATTGCATCAAGCATCTCGAACACTACAACAAGTTCTGCGGAGAAGATGCTGGACCAATCGACCGTGCTCTCTTCGGAAAGGTTTCCAAATTCTGCCCAGCATACGAAAAGCACTGTGCCGTCGGAAAGGCCGGACTCGT
Organism: Caenorhabditis macrosperma; assembly: GCA_963932285.1. Classification (NCBI taxonomy): domain Eukaryota; kingdom Metazoa; phylum Nematoda; class Chromadorea; order Rhabditida; family Rhabditidae; genus Caenorhabditis; species Caenorhabditis macrosperma. The sequence goes on from OZ010618.1 coordinate 12,942,269, forward strand.
CGAGCTCCCAGACCTCGGAGCCCCACTTGTGATGCCACCAGTTCTTCCAAGAGGATCCGACTTCGCCAGCCTCGATTTGCCAATTGCCGACGACCGCAAGCCGTCGTTCTCTTCGGCCTCCAGAACTCCACACCAAGCCACTCGTCTCACGGCCGCTATCGTCGCCACTTGCGTTCCAGAGTGCACTGCTACCCACTGCACTGACGAGTGCAAGTGCGCCCACACCCACCCGAAGGTCCACCAGATGTGCAATCCACCATCTTCGGCCGCCATGGCTGAGACCTGCCAGCGTTGGTACGCCAAGTGCACCATGTTCACTCCGGTTCAGTACTAAATCCTGTTGATAATTGTAAATACCCCCGTGCCCCCACTCAGAGGGACATCAAAGACATGCAATGTTTTTGCTTGGCAGGGCCTTCTCTACCTTTCTTCCCTCTCTTTTACCTCTCTGATTGTTTTGAACTCGCACCATAGTGCAATTATTTAATATTTCGCGCTTCCTACCGATTCGCTAAGCTATTTAAGATCTCGTTATCTTGAATCGTGTAAACTTTTGAAAGCTTTTAAAATAGCTAGATAACTGATTAACCAGTTATTGCAGCGAATTGGAAGGATTGTATCGCTGAATAACTGATTAAATCTGCTTAAATTCACAAATGCTTCCTCATTTTCATACCAAAATTTACTTTCATTGTAAATTGTTCCCCGTCAGTACTGTGTACCAAATCAACATGAAATGCTTCGAACATTCTACCTGTGCGTTACTTTGAGTACGTTAATTGTTTTGGACTCAGTTGATGATTCTGAATGAAACTGACTTATTATTCATTTTCTTCTCTTTCTTCTTGTTTTTCCCACAGCAATGACAATTGGAGATGATAGAAAACATCGAAATTCTCTTCCGCTCCGACTACAGTAATCTTTCGCATCTTCTAAAGAATAGATGAGAAGATGATTTGAAACCGCCAACAGAAGAAAGTGACACGTATCATCTCTACGAAAATAGAATAGCGCCGTGCGATCAAACGCTTAACAAAAATCTCAGCCCCTCTTCCTCTCCGTTCTTCGCTTCCTACCTCGTCCTTCTTCGTCTCTTCTCCTTGTCAACAGCATCTGATGTATGATTACGATAGAACGAGATTCGCAGAGGAAGTTTCTTTTGATGAATGGCTCGCTCTTTGAAGACGCAAATGATGAGGAGACCGCAGTATCTCTATCTTCGTCTTTTCCTTTGCATCGCCGCATTAAACATGTTTTCTTCAAGTGTGAACACATACCGACGACGCAAACAACAATGGTGTGCAGAGAAAGGTGCGGTGCCAACTTTCGAAAGTCGGAAGTTTCTGAGAATCGGTTCCATGTTTATTTACAGAGATCACAATTCACGATGAGTACAAGTATGTCATCCGGTGAGTCGGGGTTATTAATTCTGTGGAGAAAATGCTGGACCAATCGAAAAGTTTCCAAATTCTGCCCAGGATACGAGAAGCATTGTGCCATCGGAAAGGCCGGACTCGTCGAGCTCCCAGACCTCGGAGCCCCACCTGTGATGCCACCAGTTCTTCCAAGAGAATCCGACTTCGCCAGCCTCGATTTGCCTGCGCCGACGTTTTCCATGACCTTATACCACATGCTTTGTTTTGTCTTTTTTATTGACTGAAAAAACACTGACCGCGCGGCATATTCAAAAAAGGTAGTAAGCGGGGAGACAAGAGCGACTATACCAGTTGCGCATATCATGCACACATACTTACACTCTTTGTATAAGTGCCGGTTGGACAGACGGATTATAAAAAAACAGATAAGACTGTGAATACAGCGGACAGCAGAATAACAACAGAATAAAGCAGACAGAAAGCAAAGTCGTGTACGGAGAACGTCGGACACTTCAATTAGACCACTCACCGTCTGTTCACAGGTTCGCAAATGGTCGGAAGTCACGATAGAAGGTTCTCTTCAAAGTTTATTTGTGCGCTCAACTGTGTTGTTTTATCTAGATCAATCTTTCAAGATTGGAATCGCGAATCGAAACTGGAAACTTGACGTTTGAAACAATTAACTAGTTCTGTCCCTCTTTCCCGATCTTATGATTCTTCACTTTGAACGAGACACAAGTCCGTGGAAACGTAAGAGTTGAACAGTGCCAACAAGGATCTCGGATTACACGAAAGTTGCAATTTCTCAGTAGGTGGTCTGATTGCACCCACTTATCCCGTTCACTTCATTTCTAGGTTCTGCTTCATTAACGTGCGTGCCTGGGCAAACAAAAAGCGTGAAGAAGCGGCTGACCGGTGTCTGAATGGGAAGAGGGCGTGAGTGTCTGACGAAATTAGAGCAAACGAATCGGTAAACGTGGTTAATTAAAGGAAAACACAAGTTGCGGTCGGCGGGCGTCGAGACGGTCGGCGGCGGCTGCGGTTGCGGGCGTAAGACGAGAACGTGCTAACAATTTCGAAACAAGTGAGTGACCATTTCAAAAAGCATCCACTTGCGGGCCCGCTCTCCTCCTCGGTGCTTTTGTATACCCGTTCTTCCGCCGCTACAGTACAAACGTTTTGGTGCGCGAACTCAAGAAGTTGCTGGACAGCGGCTCTTTAAGTGGGTCTGCTGCCTGTGCTCGTCACCAATGGGGAGTGCTCTGGGAGCCCGCAGGAAGACTCGAAAGGTAGAGACCCACCGCAGGCGCTTGCCCAAACAAAGTCATATCCAACTCAAGTGTTGTTTCTGTGCTTTTGGAGCTGCTACGATGAGGGGGGAATAACGTTTCCTTCCGTCCAAAACCATCTTCTTTTAATAATATTGTAGCATTGGTTTGCTTACCTTCGCCTACTCATATCAACATTATATACTAACCGAGCTGTCACAAGCAGGCATTCACCATCGTTTCTCTCCTTCGCCACTGCTTCATTTCATCCCCTCCCCATGAGGCTTTCGAAAGAATTATCACCGGCTTTCTAGTTTTCTTTTTGCATATCACACACTCTGGCAGTGATGATCCTATGTTCTCATTGCGCCAGAACCGGAAACACCTGGAAACAAATACACATGTTCCTTCCAACCGTCCTAATGCACCATATTCCGGTCGTACACCTATTTTCTTTTGTCTTTCGCAGTCCATCAAGTACCCTTCTTGTGGGCCGATTGTTCTTGCCTTCCAGCGTTCTCTGTCTTGTGTACACTGTTATCAATACCCTGCTCCGACGTTTTCCATGACCTTATACCACGCGCTTTGTTTTGTCTTTTTTATTGACTAAAAACGCTGACCGCGCGGCATATTCAAAAAAGGTAGTAAACGGGGAGACAAAATCGATATACCAGTTGCGCATATCATGCACACATACTTACACTCTTTGTATAAATGCCGGTTTTCTGCAGATAAAACGGAACAACTAATTTTAGGCCACTGATATTTGTCGTGTATGTCCTGTTATCAGTAAGCAGTGGTTCCCATGGGAATGTACACTTCCTGTGTTTTCAAACGCATCTACCTTCCTTTTTTCGATTTCTCTTTGAGTGAACGCTCGTTTTGTTCTGTTTTGAAGACATTTGTCAAGCCGCCGGCTTCTTGCCGTCTTCAATTTTCCCATCACAGAAGGACGGAACTACTGAACTCTTTCGCTCCATATTCGTCGGCGGCCTCTCATGAATGCATATCCGCTATTCGCATTTTGTTCCTTTCCGCATAACAGGACAAACATACTGTCCTTTTTTTGCTTGCGATTTTATAGATGCGTGTCGATGTCACCGGAAATGGAAGTGTAGACCAAATAACTAGTCATCGTTGGAAAATTGTCTCTATATCCAGCCGGTGAGGCCGAGCGGCAGCCAAATCCGCATCAACGCGTGTGCGCGCTCACCAGCGGTTAGTTGACCCCCACCGGATTGCCGTTGTCCCCTTCCGTCCGTCCGTGATTGTCGTGCCAAACGTCCGCTCTCCGCCCCTCCCCCTCTTCCGTTCTAATTACCTGCTTATTATCCGACAATACACCTGGCTCTAGGTCCTTCAAGCGCGGTACACCGTACATACAATCAAGCGGCAAACGACCTTTTTCAACAATCGACTAGCTGCCACCACACTCACTGCCATTTATTCAACCTTCTACTCGAATGGTCTACTCATGAAAGATTCACACTTTACATTTCTCATATTTTGTACCCTCGTCACAAATGGTGAGTACGGAGAGATACGATAAAATGATGTCAGATTGTGACCGGCTGTTATGCAGTTTCGCGTCTTATCTGTTCACCGAAATTCGCGATGAACTTCGCCCAAGGCGATCTGCGAGTAGCGCCCAGAAAGCCATCCATCATTATCATTGAGATGGATGAGTACCGCAAGCTGTCAATAATAAACTCTTTCAGGACTATGTGACCGGGCGTGCAGTAGGAACACTTGTCTCAATGGTGGGACGTGCACTGTGAACGATGAAACGAGGATGTTCCAATGCGAATGTCCCGTCGGGTTTAGCGGTTTGCTTTGTCAGGATAATTGCTCGCTTCATTGTCTGAACGGCAACTGCGTGAAAGGCACGTTCGGCGAAGAAACGTGTCAATGTTCCGATGGGTGGATGGGTTCGCTGTGTGATATTCTCGTGGCCGACTCTCAAAAATGTTCCCCACAGTGTGAAAGCACAGAAAGGTATGCTTGGTCGTTTTTAAATACCACTGATGACCTCATCGGAAAACAAACGAAGATAGTTGTAGGTGCACAAAGCAAGCCGACGGATCATACTCTTGTCAGAGCGAGAACAGCGCGGTGTCCTCTTGCGCAACGCATACTTGTCAAAATAACGGCACTTGTGTGGCGGAGAACGTAAGGACCACTGAGCCAGTAATCAAAGTGTGTTTGTCTTGTTCAGGGGAATGTCAAATGCGCCTGTGTAGTCGGGTATGTGGGAGACCACTGCGAGATAGATGAAGACGAGTGCAAGGAGCACTTCTGTCAGAATGGAGCGTCTTGCGAAAATTTGGTTGGAAGCTACATTTGCAAGTGTCTTGATGGCTTCTCTGGTAAGAGTTTCTCCGATTTGAACAATCAGTACAATCCCATTTGTAGGTAAATACTGTGAAGCGCAGGACAGAAAGCAATGCCCTCCAAACTATTGTCGGAACGATGGATCGTGTACATCCGATGGTTCTACCCTCTCATGTCACTGCCCGGAAGGTTTTGAAGGAGAACTCTGTGAAATAATCTCAAAGGTGTGACAGAGTTCCACGCGTAATTGGTATTTAGCATTCCGACGTTTTTCTTCAGATTAACGACCCGAATGCGTGCACATGTGAGAACCCGGCTCATGTTTGCTCAATCGTAAACGGCACGACGCAATGCGAATGTCCTTCGGGTTTTATGGTACGTTCAGAAATCATAATCCGTGCGAATAACCGGAATCATCTTTCAATCTCTGCCTAATTGCAGGGTACCGACTGTAAGGAAGTGAAAGCGCGGCCATGCGATCTTGAGCCATGTCTTAATGGGGGTCACTGCGTCGACGATGGCCAGAATCTTTTCACCTGCTTCTGCCTACCCCACTGGACTGGCGTGTATTGCGGGGAGCCGGTGGATTGTTTGGTTAATGGAACAGATTGCAAGAATGGAGGAAAGTGTGTTTTCTCGCTCACAACGACAAGTTGTGATTGCCCGGAAGGATTTAGCGGGGTCAATTGCGAAATCAGTAACTCATATCGTTCCCATCCAACATGCAGCGACATAAGATGCCAGAATGGAGGTGATCATCATCAACAACGAGAGAAGGCAATTCTGAATTCATTTAGGATCGTGCAAATTAGACGCTCAAGCAGAGCCCTATTGCGCTTGCGCTGATGGTTTTGAACCACCGTTCTGCGAGCCGAAATCCGGATGCACTCTGAACCCTTGCCAGAATGGAGGAACGTGTCAAGATGCAGGTAATCCCTCTTTGGATAGACACCTGTTAGCATCATTCTATTTGTTCAGATGGACAATATTTTTGCCATTGCACACCTGGCTTCGGCGGAGTTCACTGCGAAACGCTGGAAAAACCATCGACTCCTGAACCCACAAAAGGAACGTTTCCAGGACTGAATACAACAAAAATTAAGAACTTGTCGAAGAATGTATGGTAAACCCAATTCAAAAGATGTAAATGTTGGTTTTACAGCAAATCACTTGCGAGGACTGTGTGAAATATACGAATTGCTTAGAAGCAGAATACGGACCGGTCTGTATCTGCCAGGAAGGATATTTTGGACAGAAATGCGATCAGAAACATAATGTTAGTTCATCGTTTATCGCTCATAACTCAGTTTCCACTTCAGAAATGCCTCGGTGTCAGTTGTCCAACCGGTCAGACATGCAGCCAAATAAGCGAGAACTCGAACATAACTGCACAGTGCGGGTGTGATATTGGTCATTTCGGACAGAAGTGCGAGATGGTGACTTCAGCCACTTTCTCCGCGAGTAGTTTGTACATTCACCAAAGTTCAAAGTTTTCCCTTGGGTGAGTATGAGTATACCAGCGGAAACAACCACACACTCCGACTGCAGAACATCTTCCTTCGAGCAAATTGCCTATGAACTGGAGTTTTCTTTCCGAACAACAGTCGAAGATACACACCTCGCGAGTAGTGAGAACATACTCGGCGAGAAGATTTTGTCGATTCACATGACATCGGGATATCTTGTGTTTAATATCAGTGGAAATCACATCACTGATATGCTGCCCATGAAGTTGAATGATGCTCGTTGGTACACTGTTTCCGTCAAAGGCGACAATGACGTAATTTACCATCAGGAATCATTTGATCTTAAAAATTATTTCCAGAAAGTCCAAGTGATCATTTTGACTGAAAACGGTTTTCAATTGATGGCCAAAGAGTTCACCGGGCAGTTGGATGTGTTTTTGACTAGATTCGGCAAAGTAAGATGGCCCGATTAGAACAAAATAGAAAGAGCCTTTTCAGGTTTCCGGATCTAACTACTTCATCGGGTGTCTCGCTGATGTTCGTGTCGATGGAGAACTCATTATTTTCACTGACAGCAAAAGAGCGATTGATATTCGCAAGGGATGCACAAGAAGCGAGCAGTGTTCGAGAGCCTACTGTCAAAACGAAGGTATAATCGGTCAGTAGAGTCTATTCGAGATTTCATCTATTATAGGCACATGCGTCGATCATTGGGAAAGTTCCAGTTGCAAGTGTAAGCCGCCATATCTGAAGCCCAACTGCGCTTACTACCTTCCAAAAACAACATTCGGACACTTAGACCAGCCATCAATTGTGCATTTGAGGCAAGTCACCGCTAATTCTCTTGACCAATCACCGCTAATTGTTCAGCACAAGCGAAACGGAAAACCACCTGCTACGCAACCAAATTGATCTGAGTTTCCTGATGCGTTCACAAAAGCCGTCTGCCGTGCTGTTCTATATTGGCGAGAAACATGCCGCAGATGTCCTGACCAATTATCTTGTTGTCAAAATTGCTGGCGGGCTCATTTCAGGTGAGTCGCACGGACGAAAGGGGATTAGAGATGAATGAGCTGCCAGTAGAAAAAGATCGTCAATGTGCTCAATGAATGAATCATTGCAGTGCGGTATCGAACTGGCGGTAGAAGGGAAATTGAGTTCACCAGCAAGAACAGAGTTGATGACAATGAAGAGCATCATGTCAACATTTTCGTGGACAGGAACAAGCGACAGGTGCGTTACATAGTCAAGGCGAATTCAACTGAGACGTTGCCATTCAGATCGTTATCGATGGTTTGACGGAGTTTTCCGAACCAATTATCTCGCGCATGTCACAAGAATTTTATGTGGATGACATATTGATTGGCGCCTCGAATGCAGTTGCATCTGACACTGAGTTCTACAAGGGATACCTGCAGGACATTCAAATAAATCAAAAGTCTGTCACCATTCATCCAACATCGCTCACAATTGAGAAAATTGGCAAATTGGAGAAAACGACAAACGTTCTTGAGGTAGAACTTGACATTAATAATCAAATTTTTCGTTTCTATTGAAGGGCGCTGTATCAGATCCAGTTTGTAACAACAATTCTTGCAAACACGGAGAATGCTCTGAGTCGTTCAATTCTTTCACTTGTCAATGTTCGGATGGTTCAACTGGAAAATTGTGCGATAAAATTGACTATTGCAAAGATGCCAAATGCATGGAGGGTTCTAAATGTCAAAACGTTGATAATGGTTTTTATTGTGAGTTCTTCGAATACGACATCATGTGGAAACATTATTGGGTATCAGGTGTCTACCCGATAACGATATCAAACGGCAGCAAAGTCTCATACAGTTTCGATAGCAACTCTTCTGTCAAGCTTCCCGAAATCAGTTTTTCTATCAGAACACATTCAACAACTGGACATATTTTAACTCTGGTGAGCTTTCATTATCTGAATTTTTCAAAGAATAACTATTCCAGACTATCGGAGATCATTCCTTAACAGCTCAGTTGTTCCAAAGACGGCTCGTTTTGGGAAATCAAAAGTTTGACCAGATCATAGCAGACGGAAAGTGGCACAGAATAACTCTCCGCCCTCACAAAGTCACCATAGATGGGAAACACTACAGTAAGAACTCTGGAGTTATCTGAATACTCATAACTCTCCGTTTTCAGTGTCTTCAACCCAGCTTTTCCCCCTCGAGAGCCCATCAGCAGCCAATGTTTTTATTGGAGAGCAGATGGGAGAAGCCGTTTTCGCGTGTTTGGATGACTTCCAGTTGGGATCCTATCCCACCCTCTCCTTTACAAAGTCTAAGATTCCTACCGATTCAGCGACTTGGAAAATGGTTGAGAAGTCATCGGTAGGTTTGACTGTTTTCTATGTATCGGTCAGTTCTTCGTTTTAGGTTGGAACAGGTTGCATTTCAACGGAGCAGTGCGGTCTTTACTCGACATGTCTGAATGGCGGCTCGTGTGTTGATATCTGGAACAAAGTACGTTTTTTGGATTCTCTACGACCAAATATAATGGGTTACTTTTCAGAGAAAGTGTACTTGTCCAGCTGGCTTCACTGGTGATAACTGCGAAGAAAACATCAACGACTGCAAGTACATTGACTGTGGAAACAACGGATACTGCTTTGATGGTATTGACGAAGCAAAATGTATCTGCAACTCTGGATTCCACGGAGATCGTTGTCAAAGCGCTGATGACGAATGCGAAGGTGTCGAATGCCATAACGGAGGGAAATGTGTTAAGAGTCGAGAAGGTGACAGAATCACATGTGCCTGTAACAAGCCATGGATGGGAGATCATTGTAACATCACTGTCACCACGAACTGCAAAGATTCTCCGTGCCAGAATTTTGGACAATGTATACAGAAAACAGACGTAAGATTTCTTATGCTGACTTCAGTGAAAAGTTACTTTTCAGAAATCTTTCGAATGTAACTGCATGGACGGTTACTCGGGAGCACTTTGTGAGCAGCGCGATATGAACGAATGCAGCCATTATGACTGCAATCGTGGACACTGTGTTATGACTGTCACCGGACCAGCATGTCAATGCGAGATCGGATACACAGGACGGTTCTGCGAGAAGTTGCTGAACCAATGTACGAGTAGCACCTGCAGCTCTCGAGGAGCCTGCTCTCCGGTGTGGAACAGCACTGTCTGCTCCTGTGATAAGAACTGGAGAGGTGCTCACTGCCAGTATCCGTCGAACTCTTGTTTGGACTTCCCTTGCAACAACGATGGTGTATGTTCGATCAACAGCGACAACACATTCAAGTGTGAATGTCAGAAGTTTTTCATGGGTTTGTTCACTTCTTCAACTCTCTTGCGCATCCACACTGATTCTCTCAGGAACTCGATGTGAAATCGAAGGAAGTTGTTTGAAGGCGAATTGTGTGAACGGTGAATGCATTCAACTGTCACCGGAACGACATACTTGTAGCTGCAACATTGGTTTTGAAGGCGACGCTTGTGATGTTAGATAACAATGTTCAGAACACAAACCTGAAATGATGTTTGATTTCCAGAAACGAATAGATTACTGCAAAGGAGGTCCATGCATGAACGGAGCTGCTTGTGAGAGCAAATTGACGGGCTACAAGTGCACGTGTCCAGTCGGGTTTGAAGGAGCTGATTGTGAAATCAACATAGATGAATGTGCCTTCGGACACTGCAAAAACGGAGCAAAATGTAGGGATAAGGTCAATGACTACGAGTGCATCTGTGACGGAACCGGCTATGAAGGTATCGAGGTGATAGTCCGCATTTTATTAGACGTCTCGATTTTAGGAAGAAACTGCACTGTGGATGTCAATGAATGCGAAAATCCGAACAATTGCATCAATGGAGAATGCTCCAACACACTCGGAGGATATAAATGCGCATGTCGAAATGGTAATAATCTCTCAGTCTGTGTGCTTACTGCAATGCGTCGGTTGAGGTTTTATTGGTCCCCGTTGCTCAATGAAGAACCCGTGCATCGCCCAGATTGCATCAAACAACATCTCCAGTGTCACTTGTGTACATGGAAAGTGTGTGAATCCCGTGGTCAATGTGAGTATCCTCCTCGTAATGAGGCATCTTCGCACTTCCCCTATTCAGGTTGAAAAGAACCGCGAAGTGGCAAAATACGAGTGTGCGTGCGATCGCGGATACACCGGACCGACTTGTTCGCAAAGAGTAAGCATTTCAATTTCATTTCATTTCATTTCTTTTCAATATTTTCTTCATAATATGAAAAGAAATGAAAGACGAAGAAGACCGCGACAAACGCTTACTTCTTTTATTTGTTTATAAGATGGGGAAGACGGAGACAGAAGAAGAGAAGGAGCTGTCACGAGTGATTGCTATATATTCTTCTCACGTCCCACTCGTTTCTTTTTCAAACATACATATCAGAGTGTGTACAGTTCATTGTGTCGTCTTTTCCAGATCAAAGAGTCAGCTATGTCGAACATTGGTTACCTCTTTGGTCCGATTGTCGTTATCGTCGTCGTGTTCGCCATCGTTGGATGCCTTCTCCTCTTCTTCGTCATTCGTGGAAACAACGCAATGCATGGCCATTATAGTCCCAGCTCTCACGAGTTCACTCAAAACCGAATGACGGTAAGCAATCAAAAAGTAACGTTTGCAGTTCATTTTCTCCGTGTTTCCAGATGCCAACAGTTATCAAACTGCCACCACAAGAAAGGCTGATCTGATGAAATTGCTCAATTTCCCTCAAACCTCCCTCTATGACCCATCGTCATTTCTACTTAATTTATTTCCATCACATCAAAAAACACTTCATTTTCATAAAACGGGTTTGATTAGTGCTCTTAATTGTTTTGTATGTATTGGTTTCTTGGTTCCTCATCCCGCCATTGTCAATAAAACTCTTTATAATCAATTATTTTCTGTTGTAGAAGCTGTTGAAAAGGAAGGAACTGGCATTGGTGTCGCATCTTTGGGTCCGCAGATGAAAGTCATTGCCGTCCAGTCAATCATCTTCTTATAGTTCCTGTCGCAGCAAGAGGTACTCGGATACAAACAAACCACTCTGTTAGTTCCGCAATCTTGAGTTTCTGTCGAATTCCCCCTACAAACGCTCATCTGGTTCATCATCAGAAATCCAGAGAACTCACGTGCAGACAGGCGTTGTACACCCGTCCACCGAATTACACACTCGTGTTCGTGTCTGTTTTCCGCAGTAGCCGCAATCCATGGAACATTGGCTCCATGCGGACCATTCCCCGTATGTCGAGTCACAACTGGCCCGTTTCGACCGTTGTCCAGAGAGACTGAATGCTGAATGGAACACTCATATACCAAGCAGACTCACCTCAAAAAGCTTGGGGAAGCTGCAGTCTGGCTCCAAACAAACAAAAAAGTTACGAAGACAAGAAGCAGCCTCATGCTTGTTTCCCAGTGTTGAAACAGTTGTTTTAAAAACTGCAAAAGTTTAGACACGTGAAGAGTATGCAAACTAACGAGTGGGAGAAGGAAACCAATATTCAAATGGAGCTCTGCAAAACTTTCAAACATTCCTGAGACTAAAAGAGAATACTGAAAAGTTGTCGACGCAATTCTGCTTTTATATCAGCGGACACTAGGAACTTCAAACAACTTTTTGTGTTTTGAACCGGGTCTTTTCGAAACCAACAAACGAACATTTTAACGATTGACATTTTTATTTCTCGAATTCCCATAAAATAGTGCGTGTGTTAGAAGTTTATATCTTTTCAAAAAACATAATCTTTCTTCCGGTCCCTGAATACGATGTTTGCAAATGCAAAGAGGAAGTATTATTCGAAAGAGTGTAATTTTCATGCGAGCCCGCAATAGAATCGTCTTGCGGAAATGTCGACCTTCTTCTTGTACGTGGGCGGACAGCAAGAGACACTCGGCGCCAAGCAAACGGCGTCGGAAGTGCTGCACACTTGCGATTCGGAAGCGACGCCACTGTTATCATATTCGAATCCAAGAGCGTTTTCTGAGACACTTACGTGCAGGTGACGTCGGTGCATCCGCTAACTGCTGCGCACAGTCTGGTTCTCGTTTGATTGCCACAAAATCCACAGTCGCTTGTGCAGGTAGTCCACTCAGACCAGTCGACGTAAGTCGAATCACAAGAAGCTCTTTTAGAACGTTGTTCGGTAACTCTACAATTGACTTCCGGAATTCAAATAGAACTTTGGCCCTTACCCGGTGTGTTTATAATGGAACACTGCCTCGCAGTCAACGATTACCATCACAACCAAGATGAGTAAACCAAACGAATGCATAGTTGATCGAGTTGATCAGAACAGTCTGTCGCCAATTAAACTCCCAAATCTTTATATAGTACCGACCTCCTGCACCGTTTGATCCGCACAGTGAAACAGAATTAATCACGTTAATCGAGATTATTCCTTGATTATAGACTTTATTTGTATACAATGACATCAAAATTCACTGTAGACGAGGGTAATATTTTGGATTTTGGTCTGTCTGTCGGTTTTGCGAGTGTGGATTGTCATTCTAGTCGAATCACACCAACGCGGCAACTCCGTTGTTTCATCTGGGGTTGTTCCGTTTTCCTTGTATTGTTCTTCACAAAGATTCTCAGGCGCAATCTAAAAAGTAAAAAAAAAACTATTCGCATTGTTTTGAAACAGTTCCTTCTTCAAATTTTGCCAGTTTTCTTAAGGAATGACGCATAATCAAACCGCTCATTTTTTAACGTATTGCTCACTTTCCTCACAATTTTATTTGCTCTTGAACTTGAATAAAGCATATATTTATATTGGGACATTTCAATGATGCCTTAGTGTCTTCAGTTTGTGATTTCAAACAGTTTTTTGTTTTTTGTTCATCTGTTCAATATTTTATCAGTACATAACAAATCAAGCAAGTCCACAATAGAAACGTTTTGTTGGGATGTCGACTTTCTTCTTGTAGTTGGCCGGGCAGCAGGAGACACTCGGCGCCAAGCAAATAGCGTCCGTGGTACTGCACGGCTCTGATTCCGACGCATCACCCCTGGAAGACAGAAGGTGTCGCATCAGTAGAGAAGACGATAACTTACGTGCAAGTAACAGCCGGGCATCCGTCAATCTCCTCACATTCTCTCGTACGAGTGTGAGTTCCGCAGTATCCACAATCCTTGTCGCAAACAGACCAGTCTTCCCACTCTCCCCATTCAGATTCCAGTGGACAACTGCATACTTCCTTCTCGATACGCGAGCCCCTGAAAAGGAACGCTCTCAAAACAATAAAAGATTGGTCCGTACGTGCATCCACTCATATCGGCACCTGGAATGCACACTCTGGTGCGTCCACGATATGTGGATCCTGGGCAGTTCTGAAAATAAGAAGCGGGGTCTTGCGGGAAACATAAATGACTTACTGCACAGGTATCAGCCCACGCTCCCCAAGCAGTCCATGTGCCTGCTAGCACAGTTGTGCACATTACCGTCAGGAAAAAGATAACTGTTTTCATGATTCTTTTCAATTCGCAACACGAATAAGAGTTTCTGAATACGGAGGAAGCTGTTTAAATCTGCTCGATTCAAATTCGATTCCATCCCTTTTTGTGCGTCGATAATCCGGATTGAGAAGTACAGAAACCATATTTGAAACGAAATCAGGGAGAAACAAACAAAAAATCTGTGCCCTCCAATTATTTATGCGATGGAACGCAGACCTGTTCTCGGTTCAACTATGCACCGCCGAATGTCACGTGCCAAAATCGGTGGGAAATCCGATATAATCCGAGATTAATTGATCGGGTGCACGTATCAGAGACGATCATTTGAACTCCTCACGTCTGTAATGGGGGTGTAGGAGTGGCGGAGAGTGAGGATCACGTTTAATCTTGAATAGTGTTTGGTCGAATGTTCTGTGACCTATAGAATAAATACCTCTATATATATATCATTCATTTGGACTGTTCAAACTTTATGAAACATGATTCTCCTAGCAGCAACTCTCGTTCTTTCCTACTTTAGAAGCACTTATGCAACAAGTAAGTGTTTGCAGAAAGGGCCCACGTGACTTTGAGAAAGTCATTTTACAGCGTTTGGATGCTCAAACTCGCTGATCACCGATCAAGCTCGTCAAATGTTCTTTGACTCGCACAATGATGCTAGGAGAAGCATGGCTCAGGGATTAGAGCCAAACAAGTGTGGTCTTCTTCCGGAAGGAAAAAACGTCTACGAATTGGTAGAATCCCTTCGAGCTAAAGAGATAATGAAGTGTTCAGAGATGGGATTGTGACCTGGAAGCAAAGGCGCAGGAGTGGGCAAATGGATGTCCCAGCTCATTCCAAACATTCGACTCCACGTGGGGACAGAACATCATGACCTACACTGGAACCGTAGATCCGATCCCCACTGCAGCAGCAGCCGTGAATGCTTGGTGGGAGAACATTCGAACTACCGGTCTCACAGATCCGGACAACAAGTACACGAACAGTGGCCTCTTCGCCTGGTCCAACGTCTGTGTAAATTACCGCGAATTTTGAATGAACATGTTGTTCAGATGGCAAACGGAAAGACCACTGCCTTCGGATGTGCATTCGCAACATGTGGATCGAAGTTCTCCGTCAACTGCATTTATAACAAACTGTAGAAATAATCCAGTTGAAAATACTGATTGAATTGTTTCCAGTGGCTACATCACCAATCAGATTATTTACGAGAAGGGAGACGCTTGTGCGAGTGATGCAGATTGCACCACTTACTCGAACTCGCAATGCAAAAGTGGACTATGTTACCAACCCGCACCAGCCCCTGTCGTCGAGACCTTCAACATGTGCCCTGGAGTCACTGATATGTCTGACCAAGCCAGAATGTCTTTCTTGGACACTCACAACAAGCTGCGGTCCAGACTAGCCAAGGGTCTCGAGGTTGATGGAATCTCTGCGGGAGCATTCGCGCCGCCCGCCAAACAAATGACAAAGATGGTGAGGAAGCAGTGTCCCGAGAGACACATCGAGAAGAAATGTATATATTTTCATTGAAGCGTTACAATTGTGATGTGGAACTCTCTGCGAAGACGTGGGGTTCTGGATGTCTGTACCAACACTCGACGAGTGCTCAGCGGCCGGGTCTAGGAGAGAACTTGTACAAGATCACACTTCTGAATGTCAACAAAGTCCAATCAGGAGAAGATGTCAGTAGAAGGAGCGAACTTCACTATAAATTTATGAATTCCAGGCTTCCAATGCTTGGTGGTCAGAGCTCAAAGACTTTGGTGTCGGTTCCGACAACATTTTAACAGATGCTGTATTCGCTCGTGGAGTTGGTCACTATACTCAGGTTTTGAGAGTTCTATCGTTTTCTGATCCATTTTATGCTTTAGATGGCATGGGAGACAACCACAGAACTAGGATGTTATGTCGCTCATTGCTCTGCATTCACATACTCTGTTTGCCAATACGGACCCGCGTATGACTTTTGAACGTCTTCCAGCAGCATCTGAATGTTTTTTCAGAGGCAACTACCTCAACCAGTTGATTTACACAAAAGGAGCTGCTTGCACGACGGACGCCGATTGCCCGGGCACTCAAACATGCAGTGTCGCCGAAGCTCTGTGTGTTCTCCCCTAGTTCCTCTATGAAAAGATGTCAAATAAACATGCAAAAACGTTTACTACGAAATTCTGCACCTCCCTCGCTGCCTTCGATGGCTTGATGCATGGCGAAATCGCCGCCGCTTGCCGAATGTGACACAAGTTTTTTGGGGCCGCTTCACTTTACACTTGGCAGCACAAACACCCGCCCAATTTTTGAGACGTTATCAATTCCAATTGTTGATGTTTTCACATCCTGAGGAAATGTATTTTTTGATAGAAAATGGCAAAAGAAAAACAAGACACATCGTATTTCATTCAATTGTTGGCAAGGCTTAGCAAGGCCGTCACATGTCGGATACACACTACAAGTCAATTATTTCGATATTCCGTCGGTCTTTGTTTCCAGTGTAAATGACACCACGTCCTCAGTCCTCTCTGCTATTCACAGTTTCATTTGATTCAATGCGTAGTTTAAACTTGTTTCAACGTAACACCCTCCCCGTCTCTTTCGATCGATATTTCTCTATGGTCATCTCTGTGACCCCGCACCTCTTCTTTCCTCGCAACCCTCGTGAACAGTCTCTTCAGCACGTTTCACTCATTTTCACTCATTCAACCCTTCTTCTACGTCACCTGAGTGAGAGAAAACACTTTTTTCTCTCCATTCGCGCTCCTTTCTCCCGCTACTTCATTCGTCTCGCATCATTTCATTAGCACGTCGCTAAACCCTTACTGCCGCACCTCATTGTATACGCGGTGGCGAGCAGCGGATTGTTGCAATCGTGCTCTATTGCAATACGCTGCTTGCCGCTAACTGCTCTCATTGAGGCTGTTCGCAGTAATGTTTCATACACTCCACCGTTGTTTTTCTCTCAATTCGTTTATTTTCGCCAGTCTGCCAGTTTATTTTCATATTTGAAAACGGAAAAAACACTTTCAAAAAAAGAAAATGTAGTCTGCAACGCTATTTGTGTTCACTTCACTATTTTTAAACTTGAATATGCAGATAGAAACTCAAACATGTTGCAGACTTTGACTTTGACTCACATTCCAAAGTGTAAACATGTCTATTCTACTGATACTGCTCGCGTTTCGAGAGTTATTTTCATGGGCGGAAGGTTTTTTGGCATACGCGACAGATGTCGTTTGATATCTGTTCTCTCCCCCCTCCAGATGCCATGAACCGCCGAGAAGGTGTCTATAGACCAGTATGCTGCCCGGTCCATTTCGTTTTTTGAATTGTGATTTGAAAGAAGATTAGGTTAAAAACACATGTACACTGGTTGGTATTCGACTCGTTCCTCTCCGTCCCCTCCAAATACCCTCCCTCTTCAATCGTTCCGCTCTGCTCTATTAATTTATGTCTCACAATGTATTATTTTTCAGAGACGCCAACTCTTCAATCATGGGAAACGAAAACTCGAGGAGTTATAGAGGTGAGTCTTCCTAATCCATTGTCAAATGTCCCCCGTTCGATGGAAGAATACTTATTTCCGTCCGAACTGAACTCGAGCTGTTCGGTGCGTTTCGTAAATAAAACACTCAATTGAGGAGGGAACGAAGAGCAGACAGAACAGATCATTGTTGATTGGTCAAAACAAAACAATTGAGGATTATGTCAACAAAATTCTCTCCTGGCTACGCCTTATCCCTTCGCATTCTCCCTTGTTATGATATCGCCAGACTTGGTTTCCTATTTACGGATTCAGGTGATTCTAGAGCCCTCAAAACCTCCCGGAGAGGAACAGCCGGCTTGCAGAGAGTCATTGACGTGACTGACGGGGATTTGGTTCCCACTATCTTTTATTTTTCTCGTTTCCCGACCGGAGCCCTGCCCCTACCCCCCCCCCTGTCCCCAGTCAGCACCAAAGTCCTATGACCATCTCCATCCATTCACGAGATCAACGACTCGACTTTCTCTTCCGTCTCATTCGCTCTCATTTCGACTCGAAAAACACTAGAACACATCTGGCACTCGCTGCAAAGTAGCCACTATCATTTCATTCCGCCGCAGTCGCAATGGTTCAACTAACTGAGTTCCAACGAGCGTCCAGTTACTCCGAAGACCGCTCGAGTCCCGATCGTAGTCCATCAAGATATTCCCCACCGTCTCTACTCTCACGACCTAGTTCATCGAGATTGTCCCCGTTCGTCGGATCCTATTCGAATTGCAACTCAATCGATGAGCTCTGTGACAGATTCAGCAGATATCATCGTCAAGTCAGAGGTATTGTTGCACGTCAATGTTTCGTTTTGTGGACCCGCTTCCCATTAACTTTGTTACAATTATCCAGCCACTGGCTCATCATTTTCTCGTGACATTTCACAAACGACGCGGAGAAGCGAGTCTCTGCTCCGAAAGTTCATCGGGCGCTTGTTTTTTATCCCCAATCAGCTGCCTCTGTGATCTTCCTCCTGGTTGCTCATGTTCGTCCTTTGCACTGAACAAGTTGTTTTTGGGTTGTGACAGTGTAAGAAATTAGGACTGATCGAAACAAGAAAACCCTGAGTTTTCGAATGTTTTTTTGACACACTCGAGGTTTCACAATATCCTCTCAAACTTCAAACATTGCCGAATAGTTGGCGTCACTTCCGAGCCGCCATCCCGAATTTGCAGTGTAATAACGGGGGAGCAAAACGTTCGAATACTCTGTGAGAGGTAAGATGTTGAGGGGGAGAAGCAGGAGAGATAGATTTCGCATGAGGAACCAATGTGTTCTTCCTTTCAACCACCTTGCAAGATATCAACTTTCACGAGAGATATTTCTTTCAGATATGGTTAGCACATTGGGAAACCTACAAATTGACGACGCGACTCGAGATATCATCAATCAAGCGACACCCGGATCCAGAACTCCTCTTCAATTTCACTGGATTCATGGAGCGAACGTTGTTATAATGAAAAGTGACTAACTCAAAAAATAAAACCGATTTTACCATTTCTTTTGTAGACGGCAGATTGGCAAAACGAAAAGAGAGTTTCTGTAAAGGACTCGCGTTTTCCAACAGGTAGGAGCAAAGTTCAGGAAAGATGCTTTCTCAAACGTGGTTTTCAGACCAGTAGACATAGATGAGAACGTGTGTCTTCGTCTGTGTGAAGTGGGCACCAACTGGTCGGGAGTTCTC
This sequence comes from Caenorhabditis macrosperma, assembly GCA_963932285.1. Taxonomy (NCBI): domain Eukaryota; kingdom Metazoa; phylum Nematoda; class Chromadorea; order Rhabditida; family Rhabditidae; genus Caenorhabditis; species Caenorhabditis macrosperma. Next base: position 12,961,376 of record OZ010618.1, read on the forward strand.
CGATTCGGAGTGACCAATGATGACCCAGGAGAGACATACAGAGATGCGCCAGTGCCAACGTATGTTTTTTGTCCATTTAAACTCCAATACGTGTGATTCCAGATTTGCCTGCCCTGATCTCACAACAAAAGACGGATATTGGGCGAAAGCATTACCTGAACGATACTCAAACGAAGGGAACATTCTTCACTTCTACGTGAATGCGAGCGGAGAGTTGTTCTATGGAATCAACGGCTCCCAAAAGGTATAATTCCTGTAGTGAACATGGAGAATGAAATTTTCATTTTCAGGGAATGTTCCTCACAGGCATCAACGTTCACCGACCTATGTGGCTCATTCTTGATATCTATGGAAACTCCGTCGGAGTCGAAATTATCGGTACGTTTTCTTGATCAAATTGTTGTCGCTTTCCCATGGTGGAACACAAAGCTTCTCGGAGAAGGAAGTGGCAGCATCTTTAGAAAAGGGAAATCAGGAAATGGCATCATTCCTCTTGTTAGTTGACCACTGCCAATGAGCCCAAGTGTCCGGCGCAAACCGGTTTAGGCGGATGGCCGCCTGTTTGTACACATGAATCATTTGAAAGACAAACACTCTTCTTCTTAATCCTTCTCGTAGATAGTTCCTCAGATATACCATTTCCTAGTCTTCTCTGTCGCTTATTCCTTATTTTCGTCGTGTTTTACTCGATGACATTGTTGTAGCCAACAACTCGATTGAAATTATCAAGTTCAAGACCAAACATACAAGCTTTCACTCGCTAGAGCAAACATTACTTTGCTTACAATTGTTTCTCAAACGGTTCGGTCTGTTCGTCAACACTTGCAAGTGCTTGTACTCGACCGGCCGCACTGTATTGTTATCGATTGATCTTCCTCTGCAAAATTGAGTTGAACTTGTACTGTGGGGATTGCATTCTTATCAATTCCAAATGAATTTGAATCAGAATCTGAGTACTTTAGAGCAGAAACTGAAGTTCTGTGAGTGATCACTATCACTAACTTTATGGGCTGACGTAATGATTCAGATGCCGCCGAGTTCCGGCCACGACGAAATGCTCCTCCGCCGCCCACGTTGCCTGCTCCACCACGTCCTATCACAGTCGTCACGCCACCGCCGGCGTCTTCGTCTCTTTCTGAAGCCACTGTGGCGTTTGGACGTACAGATGATTCAGGTAAACAAACAATACGTTCACATAGGATTTGAAACAAATACACCCACTTGAAATAGGAGAATTCAGTTGATTTTGAGATCACGATGACTCAGAAATTGGAATTCCCACTTTTGGAGCGTGAATCACTCCAAAGTATGACTTTTTCAGGAATCAGTCCGCTACGCTTTCACCATGTTAAAGGCCGGCATATCACTCTGAATCCTTTCCGCAACATCGCCACACGTGCTCAATCAGAGTACTCTCAAGGCTACGTGTTCTCTGAGAGACCGATCAAAAACAATGAGAAAGTGATGATCATGGTAAGCAGATGACTCTTCTACCCGCCTGACCAACCACACGCATTGCAGATCCATCAGGTGCAACGGCTTTATGAAGGAGGCCTTGCTTTCGGAGTCACCTGCTGCGATCCGAATAGTATCCGGACAGCCGAGTTACCGGATGACTCATCCGACTTGGTCGAAATGCCTCAGTACTGGGTCGGAATCAAAGACATTGCTCTTCAACCAAAAGCGAACAGTATCTTGGCATTCTGGATCACGGACTCTGGAGAAGTCAAGTTTGAGATCGACTCGAATGGTGCTCGCACGTGCCTTCACGTCGACAATTCGCTCGAGTTGTACATGTATTTTGATGTGTATGGGTCTACGCTTTCAATCAAAATGCTCGGCTGCTTACAAATATCGAGATCGCATTCTCCGGTTGCAAGAGAACACAGAGAGAGCTCAACCAGAAATGAACAGCCATTGTCGATTCCAAGACGTCCGGCACGTATCACAGAGGTAGCTCCCCAATTGCCTCCGGCACTTCCCGCCAGAGTTCCGCCACCAATACCTCAGAGTCCGTTGCGAGTCAACAGTAAGTATATCCGTCTTGAAAGGCGCCTTAAAAAACATACTGCAGTCCGAGACTCTTTGGAAAGTTCTTCGAGCACTCCGACCGTGTCCTCAAGTCGGAATCAGACTGTCGATGAGCTCCTGGGATCATTCTTGCCGAGAACTCCACCACCAGTTGCTCCAAGAGTGAGTTTTTCTAGAAGTTCGAACCATCTGAATTGTACTCTTTCAGACGATTGGTACCTCAGCAGCTGTGAGCAGACAAACAACATCATCTGCTATGATGTCTCCACCGGCATTCAGCCCGCCGCCACTGCCAAAAGCTCACCAAGAGCTAAGAAATACTGACGATGACGATCAAACTGCAGACGAGTGCACTGTAAGATCTCCACTACTGTTCAACAACTAGAACTCATTTGCAGATTTGTATGGACGCCGCGGTCAACTCAGTGCTTTACACTTGCGGTCACATGTGCATGTGTTTCGAATGCGGTCGCCGTCTGCTGATGGGTAACGGAACTTGCCCCATCTGCCGTGCGACTGTCGTCGACGTCATCAAAACTTACAAATCATAAAAGTCTTTTCTTCGAGTCTCTTCTGCCCTTGAATTATTTTGCCCTCTTCCCATCGTGTCCCTCTCCCAATTCAAAACAGTTTTTCACTGTGATGAGTTAGTTTTTGTGTTTCCGCACATTCTTTCCCGAAATTAGTCAATTTTCATTGTAAAAACGCTGAATAACGAAATCAGCACAATAAACTCCCGTGCTGATAGAAACAATGTTTAAAATGCATAGTGATTTGAGTACATCAAACTGGTCGATCTTGTCCTTTTCCCTATGTGTATCCAAGTTGATTTCGTATCTGCTCCAACTCTTTCTTCGTTTTTTTTGTATGCGTTGCCCACCCTACCCTATTTTGCTTCATAAACGTTTGCTTTATTCAATTTTTCGATATCGAATCGGTTCCAATGTGTCTCTTTGGGATTATCATTTTTACAGAACGCCAAATGGACTATGAATGAGAACCTTGCTTCTCACTTGTTTTTTTGTTGGAAATATCATGAAATGGAGAAGAAAGATTGATCAGAACGACAAGAAATGTGTAATTTGTTCTCACAACAACGTATCGGATTAGTTGAATACGGCGACTACGAATAGAATGAAATGAGTCTCCAGATTCAATACGACAGCAGAATTGAGATATTCTCCCCCTGAGTTACATTCAAAAATTTGTCTCAGCTCTGTTCAAGCAGATATAAATTGCTTAGCGCCATTTAAAACATTGCCAAACAACTTTATTTCTCTACTCCACTGCAAGAAGACAGAACTGTGCTCACGACACCCAAATTGTCCCCCGACAGTTGTCTCCGTGGGTCTTGTTGTTTGTGAGTCCCCGATAATCGCTCTTCTGCTTAGCGACTCTGCCGCGGCTCCTGATCTAATGAGGGTATTTATGCTGTTCTGTAGTTTTTCAGAGATACATAGCATCTACCCGTGAACCATCGAACAGTGAGAGTTCATTAGTATTCAGGCTGAGCTCTGTAATGTTCGAATGACGATACACTGTTGGCCACGAGCATATTCAAGTGACCTCACATGCATCCCTCGTTCCACTATTGTTAGAGATTCAATTCTCGTCTTCGCCAACCTTCTCGTTTCATGAGACGTCTTTTCTTCCCATTCACATAAAATGCTAGGGTAACTAGGCTGGTTACTAAGGGACGTCTGGCTCTCGTTCGCCGCCTTTCTAAAGCGTTCCCTTCGAAGAAATTCCCTCTTGCGCACTCTGAAAAGAAGAAGAAGAGAGCATCTTCGCGTTTGGGCCAGTCGTTCGTTTTCCACACACATTCGCACTCGCACCCTGCTCGTCTCTCGTATCGATCTCACCGCCGTAGTGGCGAGCCAATTTTGGCTCTCGATGTTTTTCCTTGTGCCTTCAGCTGTATCATTTCCTTTTCTCAGACAGATGCTCCTTAGACGCGCGAAACCATTTCGCGGCCGTCAAAAATATATTATTGAGCGCTTTTCTGCATGATTCCGGCCGTTCAAAAAAACACGACGCGTAAAAGAAACGACGTATTTCTGTGTTCAATACGACTTTCTTTTCGTTGAGAGTGTATTCCCGGGAAAACGAAAGAAGAGAGCGCACACTCTTCGTCCTTTTTTGCATATTGGAGTGAGAAGAGTAGGCGGACGTGGGCAAATGAAATTGTGCTGGCGGCAGCACATTCATTTCCATCTCAATCTTTCGATTTGCCGTTCTTTTTCGAATAGCCTCTTCTGGTACTCTTTCTTTCTCCCGGGAATTCGTTTCTCTCCTCTTCCCTAGTTCTTTCTTTGTTTTTTCAGAGATTCTGCTCAACAATGGATGATGCTCTTTGTGAGGAAGGTACCAGTGAACAACTGAAAATGCTCATTCCTACCAGCCCATTCGGAGATTCGGAAGAGCTCATTGTCGAGATTCCGGAAATGGAGTCCCTGATTCATTTCGAAGAAGGCACAATCACTGATAACCGCGACATGAAGGTCCATTTTGACATCGAATTCGGACAGACTAGCGCATTTAAACCTGTTGAAAAGTTCATGATGTAGTGATTTTTCTCCATCTGATCGAGAAACAAGAAACGTTTTCAGTTTCATCGAGTGGAACAATGAAGATTTGATGTTCTACCTCGGGCGAGAAGCATATTGCACTATTTCTGGAATGACAACTGTCACATTGACCAATCGAAGGACCGGCGACAAAACAATGGGACAAATTGCTTCTACTATTGGATACAATCACTTCATCCCTCCTCTAAAATTCGAGAGAATCATGTACCTTTTCACTCACAAAATTCTGGTCGAATTCGAGTTTGAAAGAGATGATGAGATCATGCAAAGACGATGGATCACAACTTTTTTTCAAGATGGAATGCTGCAGATGGAAGAGGAGGTTCAATGTTTCCTGCGACAGCTGCTAATCAGACGTTCTTCCAGCAACTTGTGGCAATGAGAGCTGGGCCAATTGATCCAATCGGGAAGAAATGTTATTGTCAGTTGAACGAGAGTGTTTTCGATTATCGCGAACTTGCCAAAATCAGAAAGAGATGCGAAGGAGGCTACACAGGTAGCGTTACAGAGATTTGAAAAAAGCATCTATTGTTATTACAGGGGCGGTTATTGCTTCCCTTCACAAGCTTTCGGACAGATACAACATAAATATTATCATGGCCGAAAGTCAAGACGCTTTGCTTTTGGCCCCACTCACCATTTTGGAGTTTTTGATGGTAGCTGAAGTATACGATCTGGATATGGTCAAAGTAGGCAGAAGAACTTCGTGTGTGCCTAAGAAAATGTTATTTTCTTCAGGATCGAACCTTTGCGAAATTGAAACGACAGTCGGAAATCAAAGTTCTTGCTCAGAATGCGAAATATCTTGGACCGGGAGTGATCAGAGATCTGTTGAGACTCTTCAAAGTTTTGGGCAGCGGTAGCGCCCTACTGTAAGAGAATCTTTTTTCTGTCTCACGCGAATCAGAAATTCAGTAAGCCACTCGACATCGCCCCAGCGGAAGAAACCGAGATAATGAAAGTGTTGCTCGTTTCCTGGTCGCCAAACACGTCGTTGAAGCTTCCGGCCCTGCAAGCGGCTGTTGATGAGACGTGGACAAAAACCGAATTATACTACACTTTTGAGATATCTTCGGATGATGCGTTTGTTGTCCTAAAACAAGCAGAGTCGCCGATGTACGTGGAAGAACGAACAGTTCTCACGATTATGAGTTCATTTTTCAGTTGCCCAGCCCGTCCAGCAACCGTCGCTGCTGGTAAAACAACTCAAGCTCCCAAGTATTTCGGAGACAGCAACGTTCTGCGCAAAAGGTTATATCGGCCCGACATTGTATTCGTACAGCCTTTTTTGCAGCGAATTCGATGTTCACATTGAACGTGAGGAGTTCATTCGGTTTTTCGTTGAGTATGGAGTCAAAAGAGAATCAACGCTGTGGCATATCAGAGCTTTGATTACTTTGTGTGTCAAGCGAGCGGACAGCTCAAAACTTTGGGAATATACAACTGATCACACGTTTTCTTGGAACAGCTTGACGTGCATTGTGAACGCAATGAGCGAAGTCAATCTGAAGAAGAATTATGAGGGCAAAATTCAATTCGAAGTGGTCGTTACTATTTTGGAGAGCGAAGGATTTGTGAAAGTGGACAGCTGTTCTGAACCGCATGTTCCCGGAACGACCAACTTCAGCGCTGGCTCATTTTTGGATGAAGACCAGATCCCAGTGGATAACAAGGTTTGACAAAGGGACAATTAATAACAGCGACTTTCTTTCAGACTGTGAGCCAAGATTCGACAGTTCTCAAAACGTTTATCGAGGCTGCGCAGAAAAACGACGCTGAGGGCCCTGTTCCAAGGCTGTTCCTTCCAGGAGTCTCTGAACGCTCTCTTGAGCTCATTCTGCGACAATTCAACAGCCTCCGAAACATTGATCTCACTGATCCAGAGAATCAAGAACTTGCGGTTCTCGCTCGCGTTTTGCAACACAAACCAGCCATGGACGCGATAAGCGAGAACTTGCGAAAGTGTGGGCCAACTGATAGACTGCGCCTTTCTGAAATGTTTTGTTACGATGATGTTCAGGTTAGTTGGACAAGTGGTTCTCCGAATGAATTGGAAGTTTTCAGGCGTGGTGCTGCTCCAAAATACAATCCCAGAACGACTTTCTGAAAATCAACTGCGAGTTGTTAGAGGAAAGATCGGCTGCTGCTGTTTTTGCCAGTCTGAAGAATTTCTAAACACTCTAAACCCCCAGCAATTCGCCATAAAAGTGCATAAGAGCAGTATTCTGAAACTAGCCGTTAGTTGTGTGTATTGTGTATTCTTCCAAGGTTATCCAAGGTATCCAAGGTATATTACCAAGTCATTCCTTATGTAAACAAACTTCCCCGAATTCCAGTCATGTTGACCCTCTTAAACATTTTTAATTTGATGCAAAGCAATTACGTAGTTGTAAATGAAACAATAGTTTCTGCGAATTAGTTTTCGGAATAAAATTCTCGGTTAGTGATACATTGTTTTTAACATAAATAAAATCATACTGAATTTTTATTTCAAACGCGACCTTGAGTGAAATATCCATCTGATCAGGATACGTTTCCTTAATCGCATCACAAATCATCCAGTTACCAAGTAGTGCAAACCAACTAACATCCAAGTTTCCTTAGTACGTGCACTTTGAAAATTCTCATATCGCGCGGGTGAGTTTCGTCCTGACCCGTCGCATAAAATGTTTTTTTCAGAAGCATATAAAAAATTCCTTCCGCACATAAAAACGTAACGAAAACTGGGCCCGGGCCTTTCTAATGAAACTGGACTACTACGCATGTACAAACTTTCTTTCTTCTCCTCTGCACATCTTATTAGTACATTTTGTCATGCAATCTGCGTCTGTCCATTCCATTGTCCTTCCAGTGTATTACAATCGAAGTTTAGAAGCACCTACGCATCTCGGAGACAATGTTCAGAAATCAGTGAGAAGCGGTCATTAGAATTGCTGATTGTGTCTCATCAATTGTCTTAACAGATTGATCAGCTGAAGAGAAAGAAGTGAAATGGCAAGAAATGAACGCCATATGAGGAAACCTCATGACTATAACGGTTATTTTCAACTTGACGATATCAGCTGGTTTCCCTGAAGACCATACACCAAATTTCATATTTACCCAGCTGTTCGGGAAGAATAACTGAATTCTAAGCACTTTTTGCTTCCGTCTCCCTCATGTTCGGCCGATCTACTACAACTTGATTGTATTCCTCATCATGTACGCGATGCCATCTCAGAGACATTATCATGACCATAAAGGAAAATGTTTTTATGTTCTTCTCCCCGTCCCTTCGCTTTGTTTGAGTACTATTGTTCGACTGCAACGTATATGCAACGTGTCATGCCATCGAAACGTCAAACAATGGAATTGTGTGGGAACTGATGAAGAGAGTTATCATTTTCGGGCGGTGGCCGGTTTCTCTATTCCAGCACTATCTCTATTTCTGTCACTCGGAACATACATTTTGTGGCGTCAAATCGCAAAATGAAACGAAAACAAAGTGCGAAGCTTGTCTCAGTCTATTCCTCCTCCTCCTCTCTGTGAACCGCTGAACTTCGGTTGAAATTTGACTCTTTGCTTCTCTCGTTTGATTTTTGTTCACCGTCAAGTTGTGCGTGATATCTCCGTGGAACCACAGCGCTATCAAATTAGGTTTCATCTCTCCTTCCCCGAAATATCGGCGTTTCGTTTCTAATCAGTGTTGTCAGTGAATACGTAAACTTTTTTCTGTGTGACGGCTACACGAAAAAGTAGTTAGGAATGCGGCCTTGATGACCAGACTCTGTGGCGTTCGCTCGAACAATCGGCGGGTAGCAACAGTCATCCCGAAACATTAACCTCTCTTGTTTGTGTAACCGTCTAATCAACTTCCTCCCCCGTTCTCGGTTCCTTCTTTACCCTCTTCGCTTACATGTGTATTCTCGAGATTTTTCACAATTTTCGATGGGCCCGCCTACTTTCCTGAGGCATAAAAAGAGGAACTGAAGAAGAATCTTGTCATATGAGAAGGGTAGAGATAACCAAAGTTGTACTATTGCCCATCCCTCTCTCGATTGTATCTACCAATTCTTGATGACCTCGCTTATTTCTACGATTGTCTCAATCGTCAATGGCACTCGTCACTCGAGATTTTCACTCCCTTTCACTTCAGATCTTTTCTTCCAGATCATATTTCAACATGCTCAGGATACTCACACTCTTCGTGGCACTCGCAGCTGTAAGTTATCCTCCCTTCCAGTGAACGTTTGTGTTCCCTTCTGATAACTGTGTTGATGAGTGATTGAGTCGGATACGGCGCCGGCTGGTCTAGATCTCGGTCAAGTTCTGTGACACAAGACTGATATCAACGGAAATGATAGTGGAAGTTGTCTTTGCAGATTGCTGCTGGCGAGTTATCCAAAACCAAGGGGGAGAAAACACTCAAGGATCTGGAGGAGAAGATTGTCAATGATATAATCACTCATAAAGTCAGTGGAAACAAGATCCATTCGGACGCATCCAAATCCTTGTTTTCTTTTAGGTTATGGTGTACAGTAAGACTTATTGCCCGTGGAGCAAACGACTGAAGGCAATTCTCGCTAATTACGAAATCGACGACATCAAGATTATTGAATTGGATAGATCGAACCAGACAGAGGAAATGCAGGTAGATGATCATGAGGGTGACGTCCAATTCAGTGTGTAATAGGAAATTCTGAAAAAATACTCCGGAAGAACAACGGTCCCACAACTGTTCATCAGTGGAAAATTTGTCGGTGGACACGACGAGACGAAGGCGATCGAGGAGAAAGGAGAACTACGGCCGCTGCTCGAGAAAGCCCACGCCTTGTAAGCCCGTCCCCATGCAGACACCCTCACCCACAGTCCCTCACCGAGCCTCTCACTCCTCACTGTGCATGCCACCGGTTTCCCCCCATCCAATTGTCTTTTCAGGTTCACTAACCGAGTGCCTGTCCCTGACAATGGTGCGTGAGTTGGTTTGTGCATGTCGCTCACCGTCCTCCGATCACTTCCAACTTTGTTCCGTCGAGCATGTCGAGCGTTTCTCCTCATTTCATCTATCACGGAGTGCCAAACAAGCTGCACGGTTATCACGTTGTCCTCGTTTTCCCTCTGTCACTTTGTTGCCATCCTTGTTCTCCCCTGTCCCCCCAAGATGTTTGTATGTGGAATGAAAGGTTTTGAATTCAATTTCAGAAGATTGAAATAGACACAAAACGCGAAATACATGAGAAAAGAGTTGTGCTTCAATTTTCCGTTTCCTTCTGTTTCTCCTTGGTTCGTTCGTCACTTTTCTGTTTTCTCGCTTCATGGTAACCACACGCTTCACCACATAATCCGCGAAAAACCCGATTTGGTTTCAGAGGTAATAGAGACGAATTCTGAAGCGTTGGCTGTGAAAACAAAAGCATCTTTCTCGTCTCCAATTGCATTCATCGCATTGCTCCCACTCGTTCTTCATTTTTAATAAAAACCGAACAGACACACATATATTTCATTCTCTTCGTTTCAACATAACTTGTCTCCTCTTTGTTTGTCATCCATTTTTCAAAGTTTACTACGAGTTTGACGGAAAAATAAATTATGCACATACGTTTATTCCAGTGCTGATTCTACTGTTCCACGAGATTATCACGCTACTTTCCTGTACTAGCTGTACATATAATACGTAGACCGCTTAGTGTCAAGGTCACCCGTCCCCTTTTATCGCTGCTCGTAATCGCTCTCACATGCTGTGCGCAAATCCTCGAGAACCCGAAAATATGGAGGCTATATTACTCTTTCACTTCTGGCTGTCTACATTTTTATAAGAAAACACTGATATCCGCTTTGAAGCATACCAATGGTTGTTGGAAGAACTGGCATTCCAATGAACAATGGAGATAATGCATTTCATCATATGAAATGAGAACACACTGGTCATTGGGTCGGCGGACTTTTCTCCGCGTGCAATTTGCCTCCTCCATGATCCATGAAGCAGCGCAGACTGTCTCGTTTCCTCCACTGTCTCCTTGACCACTTTCTTTGTGTCTCCCGACAATCCGCGCACTTTAGCGCAGTCTTTTGTGTCGCTCTCCCCCAGCCCGTTCAGTGTTTTGCACCCCCTGGACCGGTCCGATTCCTCGGCCAATCGTCATCTCAGAGGCCTCTCCTATTCATTTTGCCTGTTGATTCAATGCATAGAAATTGTGTCACACGCGAAAGTCTTCTGTTTTTTTTGCTGACTTTTCTACTACTTAGTCTGGCTTTTTTCGTTCTCTGGATGTTGTAGTGCGGCGAGTTGTGTCCGATGACATCACAACCAGAAAGATCATAGACAAACGATGAAAATTCGAGCTTATCACAGTCGAAGACGCTGATAATAGTTTGAATCAGCACGTTCCGCTCGATTATCATCGTTTCCGCAGCTCGCCCATTTTGTTCCGTTGCATACTCCAAAATACGTCCACACTCTATACTAATATATCGAATTTCTACGAACTTCGAAAAAAAAAACATAAGCCTTCCATTTTTTTTCTCTGTCTTTTCATCCTTCACACAATATTTTGTGGGAATTGCTCTCAGACAGAACACAAACAAACTCCCACGTAGATTGGTTTGCTGCGTTCTTTCGCCGATTCTAATCATCATTGTTTGACAATTTTCCCTCTGAAAGTTGACATTTCGAGTAGTGGAGGTGCAGTAAACATATTTGTTCAGCAGGAAGCGAACAAACTTTTTTCCTTAAAACTAGTACTCCGGTCATTTTTACGCTATTTCTAGTCTAGAATCTTCTTTCACTAACCTTTATTTTTTCATTCCAATTTTAAAATCTCAAAATATTCAGAAAATGACGGCAATTGGACCTGTTGACCGGAAGGCAGTAATGAAATTACTGATTCCGGCCCTCATATGCAATATGTTAGCATTCACTTCAATTCTTCCCCTGTTTCCGACAATCCTGAATTATTATTCGAAAGAAGGACATAGGGTATGCGTTTTCGAAAACATCAACAACATTAGTACATTTTCAGGATTGGCTGTATGATATCAGTGTAAAAGGGCTTCAGTCCTTCCAAGAAGCGATTGGAGTTCCACACAACGAACGATACGACAAAGTGTTCTTCGGAGGTTCTAATCTCAACGTTTTCCCAGACAAATTCTCATTTCAGGTCTTCTCGGATCGCTTTTCAGTGCTCTTCAATTCATTTCGTCGCCGACTTTGGGATCTCTGTCTGATATATACGGACGGAGGGCAATAATCAGTCTTTGCTGCATCATGACTCTGATCTCTTACATTGTTAGTCATAGCCCTTTTCGTCTGACATCATTCTCAGCTCGTACACTAACTAATCCTGATCTTCTTACAGAATTGGCTCAAAGCAGATACATTCGCTTATTTTGTTCTGTCGAGGATACTAGGCGGTTTGAGCAAAGGAAACATCAATGTGGCTACTGCAATTGTATCAGACGTGTATTCGCCGGAAGATCATCCAAAAGGAATGGTTGGATTTGAACAACATTTCAAACAAATACATAGAACGGTTGCAGGCATTCATCGGAATTTCCTACTCCCTTGGTTTCCTGATTGGCCCAATGATCGGAGCGTACTTTTCAACTATTGCCTCTCAGGTACGAAACGCTAGAATTTCCAAAAAAAAGTATCCAGAAGTATTCAGGATGCTCCATTTGCTGCACCAGCTGTGTTTTCGATCGTGCTCACAATCATAGAATTTGGTTTCTTGTTCTTCCTCCCCGAAACGTTAGATCTCAAAGAGCAGGTTTGTTGCCTGAACTGAAAGAAATCATTTGAACATTTCCAAAATTCAGAAGAGTCTTGACGACATCAAAAAAACGAGGAAGGAACTGATTACACCAAGCGACTTGTTCCAGTTTTCAGCAGTCAATGCTCCGGAAGAAAGTGAATAGAAACAGAATGTGCGCTAAGCAAAACAAGTTTGTTTCAGAGAAACGGGAAATGCAAAAGATTGGATGGATATACTTCCTTTTCCTGTTTCTCTACTCTGGTCTCGAGTTTACCCTTCCCTTCTTGACTCATTTGCGCTTCGATTTCAACAGGTACCCGAAAACACACACGCTCGAGTAACATCCCTATTTTTGTTAGCATGCAACAAGGGAAACTATATCTTTTCACTGGACTTTTAATGCTCCCTATTCAAGGAAAATACGTCCGGAAAACACCAATTGAAAAGTGAGCGACCTAAAAAATACCCATCTCATAATCCAATTATGTAGACAAAAGGCAGTCGCGGAATTCGGAATAGCGTGCATTATCCCCGCGTATCTTCTGGTGGCCGTCGCGCGGACCCCTTTGGTCCTCTACGCTGGTCTGTTTTTCTATGCCATTGGTGAGCACGCAAAACACAAAGACCAGTGAACACATCACTTTTTCAGCGTCTGCCACAGTGGTCACCAGTCTGACATCTCTTGTTCACGTGGTCCACACCCAAAACGAAAAAGGTGTTCTTGCCGGAATATTTAGAAGTTTGGGATGTTTGGCGAGAGCCATCGGTCCAGTAGTTTCCTCTACTTGTGAGTTCCTGAATCAAATCAAAGCTGAACTTCTCATTTGCAGTCTTCTGGCTTCTCGGTGCAACTACATGCTACATAATGGGTGCTCTTCTTCTATTTGTCCCGTTAATCCTTTTGAAGAAATTGGATAACCCGGCAGGAAAGAAGAAAGTCTGATTCTCTGACTGTTTTTAGTAATATCTAGTCGTTTTGTACACTACCACATTTCTTCCGATTATTCAGTTACGGTTCATCTTTTCGAATGCACAATATGCCTTATCAACAGTTTTCATTCCGATCAGCGAACAACGTGTACATAAAACAGTTTAATTATTTTGATTGAGTTCTGAAAAATAGATGAAATGCGTTTCCACTGATAGAGTCTCAAGTAGCACGGATTTTGTCGAAATACCGTCTGTTGAAGGTTCTAAACAGTTCGTTCTTCCGCTCCGTTATCTCGGCCATCTCAGTTTTCGATATCACCTAAAATCAGAGATTAATCTCCGGAAACCCATGAACACAGCAAAGAACGAACGCACTTTGGAAATGAACATTGTTGCCGCCCTATGAATATCCACTCTTGATCCTCCTACTTCTCTGATAGTCTTCAGCAATATTCGAAGTTTCCTCCATTGCTCAGGCGATAAGTAACGGCGAATGAAGTCCTAGCAAACTTAGGAGATCAAACTTCTGTTGTGATGTCACACGTACCTTCGCAGCCGTTACCATGAAAGGGAATGTCTCATCGGGCAGCGCAGTGAACACCGAAGGCTTCGGAGTCGGAAAATCGGGCAGCTGCTGTGTTGTTGTTTCTGTTTTTGCGCGAATGCCGCTGGCCAAGTGATTCGCGAATTCGGACAACAGCATTGGCCTTGATGACGTCGAAGTTTCCGGTTCGGTGAAGTCTTCGGGAACAATGGCCGTGGTTCCTGTGGCGTCATAGTCAACACTTTTTGGCGCGACGGACACGAAAGATTCGATCAGATCTGTTGGTGATTCATCGACATCATCACCAGATGACGTTGTAGAGTTGTTCGTAGATTCTGATTCCAAATCAGAAGCGTTTGGGGGCGTGATGACCGTGTGGTTGGCCTGATTGTGACGGAATTCCCTCGCTTCTTCCGACGTCAGCTCTTCCAGCAACATTCTGATCTCTATCTTGGGCATCAAGGTTCTCCTTGATTCCGTGCAGATCATCAAAAAACAGAATAATAGTAGATTCCTGACCATCGGAAACGGAAGAATTGGAGGCATCGGACAACTATGAAGTCGGAAACAGCAGGTAGTTACAAGAATAGTCGTAGACTGCGAAACGTTTCGGGAAACTTTGTTAGAAATTATAATTATAGTAAGAGACAGAGGCGGACAGGTTTCGGTAAGTGTATTTGGCACGCGCCTGTACACTTTTCAATGGCACATCCATTCTCTCTCGACACTTCTTCCATTCTTTTCCATGTTCTTATTGTTACTTCTTTCGACTTGACCTGAACTTGATCTACGGTGCAGTTCTTTTACAACGGAACTGTCTAGACGGATTGAGAAAAATAAAGAATTCATTCACATGTATTGTTGCGTACATTAAATCATTAGTTTTGGCTGAAACTCGACGCCGTAGAAAGTCGCACCGTCTTCACAATCACCGAGTTGCTCGAAGTCCTACGATCCGGGTCGCCTTGGACAACAACCGAAGGAACTGATTTGCACGTCTTCAATGGTTGATGGTGTGCAGTCAGAAGCTGTAACAACAATGTTTCATGAGAAAACGAAAACAGAGAAAGGGATGATCTACCGTGTTTCCGTTTGGAGAAGTTCTGCTGTTATTGTTATTGGCGAGCGGCGAACGCTTTGGTCTTTCGGAGCTGAAGCGTTTTCGGTCCGAGTTCTGGAACTCGCTCTTCACTCTTTTCGATCTCACAGATCGGTTCTCTTTCGTCTCACTGAGGTATCGGACAAACTCAGGTGGCACAGCTGTATGTTCTTTTTCATCTGCTGTTTCTGAAATCAAATTATTTAGTTATTGTCTCTCGTTCCTCAGGCATACGCAAATGCAGCTTTTGAAGAATGGCCGTCCTGCACTTCTTGTTGAATACGTAAATCGCGTACTTTATCTCAATTAGACGTCGAGCGTAGATGAATGCGTCTGCCAGAAGCTTGACAACGTGAAGAAATTGGGCAAGGATTCTGAATGTTCTTTGTTCGTTCGCATTCTCGACCAAATTCAGTTACCCCAAGTACAATCTGGCCCGTCGCGGCATGTTGAAGACCAACGGGAGGAGGAAGTTGAGCGAAGTCGGAAGCCAACCTGAAATGGACATTTCCCATTTCCTGTTCGCTTGTGTTTTGTTACCAGCACAGGCCGATCCAGCGAGAAGGAGAATAGTAATGAGGAGTTTGCGATTGCTTCTCTTGTTATTGTTGTTGCTCAACAATGGATCGCGTGAGACGTTTCGCATGTGGATCAGAATATGAAGGTAGAGGAACGATAACATTGCAATAAAAAAGATAAATGGGCCGACGAGAGATGCACGGAAAAAGTTGTTTCCTGCAAATGGAAATGAACAGAAATGTTGATGATCTCTGGAAACGGGTCCATGACCACTCACTATAGATGGCATTTCCTTGACAGCCCTCGCGGTCGAAGAATGCAAATGCAACCGGCGCACGGAGTCCTGAAAAAGAGAGCAACTGCGTTTTGACTTCCTTGTTCGAAAACCTCCTGGAAAGAGTGTGAAGATAGTGAGGTATATGCTGAGTGGGATGATGTACGCGAGGATGATAGTCCATTTAACCGTTTTTGGAGTTATCGCATTGCGATGCAGTGGGTACACTATTCCGACATAATGGTTGAATGCTAATGCGGAAAGGGTGACTACCGACGCCGTGAATGTTGACATTTTCACCACCTGAAAGTTGAGTTTTAGTGTTCGCTCGTTCTCTGAAAAAAGAATGCTACCTCCAATAACAGTGAGGCGCAGTTGGAAAAATGGCTGAAAAAGATGTTGATCAGGTACGTGAAGATGTAGCACAGGGAACACAGAGCATCGCAGGCTAATAAGAAGACGCATAATCGCAGATTCACTCCAACTGGTCGCCGAAGATACCGTGCACACTGAAAAGGTCATTCGTGTCGTCTGTCTCATGAATTCCTGCGGGGCCACTGCACTAGGAACTCCCCACTGACAATATTCTTGTTTTTCAACAAGTGCTATCCGGCAGTGGTCCCAAGGCGGTCCCACAAAGTGTTTTCTCAGAACAAAACATAAATATTCGTGAACTTTTCCCGGGTGTGTCTTTCCAAAACTCACGTTCAACAGATACAAGTTTACGATAAGCGCAACGATTGAAAAGATGGTCATTGTGACGGCGGAGAAGTTGATGAGGCTGTTCTCGTACCGTTGAACAGCCTCTTCCATTTCTAAGAGCGTCGCATTATCCATCCTGAACGTTTTTAAGTTTGACTCGTGGAATACGAGAAGAAGAGAGATAGGAAACATGAAGGCAAGTTTTGTGATTTCTGAGTCAACAGTTAGAACACAGACAGACATAATGAGAGCCAATGTTGGGGATGAGCATGGGACCAGTGGAGATTTGAACGATGATGTATGAATAAGCAAACGATGAAACCAAACCGAGCATGCATTCTAAATGCCACCACGCAAAAATTGTTTCACTCGGCCGAAGGGGAGAAATGTTTCTCTCATCATCCTTCTCGAGCTTCACGCTTTTCGCTGCTCATAATTTGAATACGCATGTATGAACATGTCGCGGCCAATGCTAATGACCACATACTGTAGCCCACGTTTTCTCGCAATCTGATCGGGTAGACGAGCTTATTAGGGAGAATAACGAATGAGTAAGCGGGCACAGGAAAGAAAACAGAGAGAGAGAGAGGGATTTATTATGGGCCTTATTCAGATAGGACAAGGCTCGTGGCGGCGTCCTCCACCAACACAGGGTGAATAATACTGGAGGAGAAAAATAAGGTGACTTTTTGTTGAATGCCGAGGGAGCCACAAAGTGGAGAACTACAAAGTGCACTAGTGCATCACATTTTTATAAAGTTGCCGAAATGTCCAAATCCCCAAAACGGAAACTGAAAACTTGCAACAATTCTGATCTCTCTCCATCCTCATGAACACTACTTTTGGTATCAAACTAAAAAGTTCAATAAAGGAAAAATTGAATATAATTGGCCGAGTGCACAAATATAATTGGTAGATCAGAAATTGAGAGAACAATTAAAAAATAAGAGATAAAGGTCAATTCGAGGTCTCCAGGGGCTTCGTTTCCTCTGAAATGAATGGCTTTGACTAGGTGAGAAAGAGGGCAATATGAGAAAGAAGTTGTAATAAAATGAATCAAAGATTTGCCACTCATATGTGTGAGCACGCCAGGTTTGACGCATTTCGAATGACTGGCCGAACAAAAACGAAGAAAAGCCGCGTGTTTTCTGTCTGCCAAATGGTATGCTGTTACAGCAGGTATCATGTCTCACTCCAAATCTTTAATTAACTTCCTCCTCATGCGAGTCGTATGACGTTGAACTTAGTTATCCGCACAATTTTCAGTACTTTTGACACCGCCAAACTACCGCAAGAAAACAAGAAAAGTGGCTGGCGCACGTCATTGTTCGATTCTCATGTGCTCTTCTAGAGAAATTTTCAACAAACACGGACGACATAGGGATTAGTGCTTTGGAATATGTACAGATTATTGTTAATATTAGTGGGAGGGAGAGTATGTAGCCGATTGTAGCGGCGGACGAAATGAGGGTGCAAATGAGGAACGGAATGCGCAGACGTGCCCTTGATGAAACCTTTCCAGAAAATGAAGGACGACATGTTTATTTTGGGATCTGGGCACATGTTCCCATTGTTCCCAAACATCAATCAAACCGTGAATAAACTATTACATCGAGGCGTCTGGTCGCGGAGACCGACGGCTCGCCGAGACGTTGCATTGGTTGCAAATAAACAATTTAATAAGATTCTCCGAATTAAATGTGTTGCGTAACACTAATTAAACGTTATTAATATACCCTCCGGCTTGGAAAGACCATACATTACACTCAACCATCTATGATTTATTGTCAGGAAATGCCCGGAAGCAGGTGATAAGAAGATATAATTAGAGAATGAGGAAGGTCGCCATTTTGTTTTCGTTATGCAGTGTACGTTTTTCTGAGTTCCAACTTTCTGGCCACTTGATCTATTATGAATGGTAAATGAGAGGAAGTGAAAAATGTCCCGGGGTGAAAAACGGAATAGGACGTCAGAAAGTTGCCCAATGTTGCAGGCACTTCCGCAGTAAGTAAAAAACAAGTAAGTCGCTCGTTTCGCGTGGATTCGAGTTTTTCTACACTTGTGCGGAAATCTCCCATAGGGAATATCCACCAAAATAGAAAAACAATTCAAGAATCGAATCAAGAAAACAAGACAAGCCATTTGTTGTGTTGTCTTATCTACGTAATGCAGAACCCATTTCTAGGTACTTTCAATGTATATGGGAATGACAGAAATTGACAGAAATAGCAGAGCTATCAATCTTCATCGAACAGCATGGGCTTACTGGAAAGGAGATCCATCAAAAAATGAGGAGAGAACAAGTTCTAGACTCGCGATGATGTGCGTCCAAACGTCATCGGGAGAGAAACATTCGAGCCACCGTATCCGCCCATCGCCTCAGGCTGAACACTCTCAGTGCGATCCGAAATTAATAGAATCTGAAGACGACACGACGTCCGACGCAGATATTTGGAGCTTCTCTGCACTTCCCATCCACTTCCACACTTTCATGATCTTTTGAACAATTTGAGACGGGCGAATCGAATTTGGAAAACGAGCAAGGAAGCATTTCGCTTGCTCGAGGTCAGCCCGACGGAACACTGAGATAGAAGCCATTCTCAGTGCGCGAGCAGCGGATAACGCATGGCAAGTAAAGAGCTTCATGGTCTGGAGCCGGTGTTTTCAATTGACTAGCGGGAACATTCTTCCGACACTCAGAAGGCGAAACGTGAAAAAAGGAACATAAAAAAAGAGCTTCGAGGAGACGACGATGAATTGAATATCTCAAACTTCTCACATTTACATATTCACCGAGATCAAGAATTGTTGCGTTCACGCCTACCAAACGTGTTAATTATTCATGCACTTATCACATATTCTAAGAGATTTTTTCTATTTTCTGATTGGTTTCTAGATGTTTCTTTTTTCAAGTAGTGCTCATTTACAAACTCATCGGAAATAGGAAACTGATACGATTAGCTGCATGCTGGGAGAAGTTGGAAGAGGTAGATCGGAAGGATTAAGAACAGTTCTAAGAACTTGCCAAGCTTTCCGACGGAAGAATAGTTCAATGGAAAACAAATCTGCGATCGAGAATAGAAAACAACGGTCTACTTGCTAATACTGGGTGTCAGACAACACATGACCACTTCATTGGAGCCTAGTATGAAGTTCAAGAACCATCCGACCAGCAATTATGTCCGTGGCACCTAATTATTGGTTATTCTCTTCTTTATCCTACGTTGAGGCACTTCGTGGAATGATGACTAGGTTGTGACCAGTCGCCCGACCGGAATCCATGACAGGAAGTTTGCTGCTGGCGTGTCCATACGTCACCCTTTTAGAGCAATGATTTGAGAGCAATCCCATCTTGCTCACAGGGTTCGGTAATCTAATAGCAAGAGAGGGATGAGGGCAGATATGAAACACTGCAAAAAGCAGCTTGCGAGTGAATAGACGAACAAATTAGATTGCGGCCCGAAGTCTTCCGTGATAGAACTTTTGTTCAACGTTTCCGCGAGACGACTCTAACTTCATTCGCTACCTCAATGACTAGGTAACTCAATGGAAATATCGGAGTGATTGGATTTTGAAGAGGAGTTGACCAAGGGCACGCACCACCGTCATCGGAACCCAAAACTCGATGGATACCAGAGCAATTTGATTCAAAACGTGAGATGAAGTCATCAAAACAGACGGACACTTGGTTCGGAATGAAAATGAGATGATGATTTTAGTCTCATCTACTTTTACATTTCCTTATGGACGCAAAATGGGTGGGAACGCGAAAATACCAGGCAGATTTCACAAAAAAATTTCCAGAAAAACGCATTATGCAGGGAAAGGAGAGAAAAGCGGAAGACCTAGTCGTCAAAGAGGGATGTTAGTTCTTTCTTCGCAAGATTTTCTTTGTGGAGGTGGAAAACTAATAACGTTTTGTCTTGCTCTTGTGCGTCAGTGGAAGATCATGAATCGAAAGTAAACTATGTGATTAGTGAGAAGTTTATCCAAACTGAAAGTGTGATGTGTAAATGTCAACAGTGACGATTTTTCAGAGAATGAGGAAGCTCCTCGAGTGTGTCTCTCCTCTGCCCCCGCCGTTTTCTGGTCATCACTGAGCGAAAGACATCAAGTTATGGTAATCTCGGAGAGGTATGTTTTTCGACGTTATTGAAAGGCCTGAATGATGAAATTCCTGGAACCTGAGTTGAATGTGAGATCAAAAGTTTGCTTCTCGAGAGATAAACGACGACTGACCAGGCAGGAGAGAAAACGATTGCGACGAATAATTGAGGGAAAAGCGTATCCTATCCCACTTCAGTAACAGCTCAATTTACAAAGAACACGGAAGTTCCGTGCACTTTTGCGAAAACGTTTTTGATGGACATTTGTAAAATGAAAGAACTCATTCAAGCCTCTCCGTTACAGACGTTTCATGTCGGCATGTCTAATGGCGAGCAAACAAGATGAATGTGCGACCAGGACCAACGTAAACGGGCGATGAATGTTTCATGCGAAATTAATCCGGCCACTTGTTCTTTACTCGGCAGCCGGCAATTTGATTAGGAGTACACAGCATGGCAGTCGAGAAAGAACAAAAAAAACTAATGAAACGGGGCGAGAAAAGAAAAAAGACCCGGAGAGCACATTGTTGGCTCCGCCGAAAACAGACCGGGGGTGTTTAATTACAGAACAAGAAAAAAAGAAGTTCCAAGAAAAACACACACATTCTACTGAAATTTTATCTGAATTCAGTTAGACAAATTTTTGAAGTCGGGCAGCTGGCTAGAGGAAGGTTTTCGGTGTATTGGATGCGTCATTTGTTTTGTTGGAATGAACAGAAAGGAGGTAACTTTTCACGAGATTTTTTTACGGACATAAAGACGTGAAATGAATATTATTCTGAAGAACACGTTAAAGTTATCAAAATACCGATTATAAAAGTCAAAGTGCATGTACTTTTCTTTGAGTACTGAATGGTTGTGGGCGGAAATGTGTTCAAGACTCAGTGTAACACTGAGATAAAGTTGAAAACGCGAAGAAAGTTGCGTCTGTAGAACTCCTCTCCACGGAAGCGAATTATTATCTCAAATCGTTTTTTTTGCCAAGAGCCGATTATCTGAAAACTCCCACGGCTGACGAAAGTTCAAAAAACTAGATTCGAGTATTTAGACAGAAGAAAGAAAGGGAAAATAGTGGAAAGGGATTCTCACGTGGACTTCAAAGCCACCGATCTTCGAACGGAAACCGACGTGCGCTTCCAATTTTCCGCTCAGAAACTGGTGACCGAATACAAAATATTTTGACAAGAACTAACGTCTGTGTCTGATATGTGAAACGGGGGGCTCTCAACCGTGCAAGTCTGGCCGGGGGACCACATCCTTTTCCTCGCTACCTAGGCATTATCCTCTACATCTCAATGCGTCACTACACTGACTGCAAAGCCGTATTCTTGTCGAGAGTTCACCATTTTCGAAAAACAGCTGTTTCGCATACAAACCGAAAGGTTTTCTGGAATACATTGTAGGTGCCTCTTGCAGCTGCAGAATAAGAAGGCATTAATGAGGATTCGTGACAAAACAAGAAGCAATTAACAATGGGAGAAATATTCAGTTACATTCCGAATAAATCACATTCGAGTGCATACGTGAAACGACCGAAAGGGTAGAAATCTGCGGACTCTTCTTCTCTCAGTTGTTGACACGATTTGATTCGCTAATTTATTCATCGGTAATTATATTCTATTGTGACAATCTCAACCACACAGAACTTTCTTTCCCGTTTTTCCTGTTTTCAGCTCTTCCGAGTATTTTGCCAATTCACAAGTTCACAAAGAGCGAATTGAGCTAGATACGGAGAGTAGTAAGCAGCAGGAAAAACGGGGGATTCATCGAAACAAAATCCAAGTGAATAATATCTTCCTAGATTGTAACTGACATGTTCCTTTATATCTACGCGTGTGTCAGTGGTAGTCTCCTAGAAATTGGGGACGTCTCAAGGTTTAAAAATATACGAGAGCACAGAAAACAATGCGATTGACAAAGAACGCCGCATATGGAAATTCTTAGGTTGCACGTTTTCAGAGGTGTTTTCTCAATCCCGCCGACACGCACAACTCTACCGAACGTCTTATTTTTGCTGTCACAGACAAAGCGGAAAGGAAAAAGAAAAGAAGAAGCGAGAAAGTATTGAATACGTTTCCGGAAAACATGTGACAGAGCCGCGTAGAGAGTGGCTAGTTCCGGACAAGTGTAAACCGAGTATTCCGATTCAGAAAGTGTCGTGGGAATCGGTTCCAGTTACGAGAGGTCCGTGAGGGGATGTACTCAAGGATGGTTAGACGCTGGTTTTTGATTGCGAAGGCATACGTGGCTACCGACTGAAAATAGTGATTCGAAGTAAACAACTGGTTGCACATTTTTCAATTTCTCGATGACAACTGAATGCGGCACGCAAATCAAAATAACAACAAATATCGAACACGGTGAACACGATTCACAACTAGATTTGCGAATTCTCCATTCTCAAACACACTCGCCATCGGAAAAAAACAAAGTGCTTACCGTGCTCTCACGCTGTGACAAAGTGTCTCGTCGACGAGCGCCCGCATTGCACACCGTTTTTGATTCAATTGACTTATCAAGTACATCGGGGCTTGTTTTTACGACTGCTGATACAGTTTTTATTTGTTTTTCCGCTAATCCTGTGTAACCTGTAGTTGATTGTATCTTCTCTGCATCTCGAAACATCTCGAGTTTTGGAGAGTTTCTTTTGAGTCAAAACACATAATACATCTGAGAAGTTGGCAACATGAAATTGGTTTATTTTGGGTTCACATTCACCAACGTCGCTCCGAGCGATTCGTTGGGAGTTTCAAGAATCATCGCCATCAAAAAGGACTGGAACATCCTGGACACCGTTTACGGTGTAAAAAGAAAACGGACGGCGGAAGAAAAAAAAGGAAGGAAAAAGAAGAAAAAGAAAAGAAAAAGAGAAAAGAAGAAAAAGAAAGAAAGAAAATGAAGAAAAAAGAGAGAACATCGGATTGGAGAAGACGAAGTCGTGGAAGGGCAGACGATCAAATGTCGTGCTCTCCGTAGGCAGGTGGGTCCGTCAAATGTAAACGCTCATCCGCTCTGGCAGTTGTAGCCGTGTCCGTGTTGGCGGAGATAGACGAGGCGGCTCCGTCCTCGACAGATCTCCTTCGGGATCCGACGGTGGCGTTGCCGTTCTCATCGGCCGAGCGGCGGCCCTCGTCGCGTTCAGTTGCCATCTTGACGCAGATGAGCAGGAGAACGCAGCCAAGGATGGCGGCGATGGCGACGATGCCAGTCAGGATGAGGCAGATGCCCATGTTGACTCCTGCAACAAAGGGGAATCAAGACTTGAAAGCTTCGATGACGTCAAAATACTCAACTAACCTGCTGGAAACCCGAAAGCGGGATTCTCGTGGGCGAATTTCAAAACCATCGCTGGTTTGCTCAGTCACAATTGGAAATGGGAAAAAGGAGGAATTCGTATGAATTCCGGACTATCGTACGAAATAAGGCGGTTTTTCGAATGGAAAGAGCCGAATGAGAATCTCTCCGTGTTGACGAATAGCTCATGGCTCGAAATTAGTTATTTAATTGCCTTTTTTTGCAGTTTCCAATAAAACTACAGAAGCTCAAGAAAGCAGCTCACCCATCACATTAACCACTGGCTCGCACGATTCAGCCTGCATCGGGGATTTCGGAAAGAGCATCTCTTCACGAATCATGACGAAATCTTAGACAAAATAGTCCAATTTCTCGGTCGATGTTTATGAGTGAGAGTCGAAGAAAATGGAAAATGCAGCTCACAAGGCCGGGCTCGGGTCGTAAAATTTAATGTGCGCTTTCGAATCCAATCATCAGAAAATTCGGAGCCCACGGCAACCACGAAAGAAGGCATTGTAAAAAAAATCCGCACGCAGTCGTAAAAGTTGTACGACTCATTCCACTCATGACATTTTGGGAATTCGCGCGCAATGCTTCTCAGAAAACATTGCGGGGGTTTTTTGAAGCAATCAAGGCACAACGGATTTTATGACCATTTACCCCATTTGGACTTGTCTTTTGATTACCTCGTGGAATATGAATAAGTGGAAATATGGGAGAGAAAGAGTATAAAGAAAGAAGAGAGCGGCGAGAAAACGAGCACGACACTTATCGTGACTGTTGCCCCGCGCTATCTGGAGCAATTGATTGATAACTTGATGCAATTGGGAAATCACGTTTCATTCGAATAAAATACAATCTAACCAGTTGGAAAAAGACAGTTGCGGTGGGGGGGGGGGGGGGCGGAAGATAATGAAAACTTCCGGATGGTTTTCTGAAAAATTTGGGGTTGAGTTGTGATCTAGATGAAGCAATGAATACACGAAAAATGATTCAACGTTTACAGGGAAGTAGGGAAGAAGTCAGTTGGTACAATCTGGTGAGAGAGAAGAAGAGGAGAACCGTATGAAGTGGGAAGAAATGAGGGGAAGAGAAAGATGGATGTCATGAGATACCAACACCTATGACGGAGGGAATACTTTCTGATTAAAGCGTCAGAGTTTGAAGGATTCATCAAATGGGGCAAGGGAAACAGATGGAGGGGCCTAAACTTCGATGACGGACGATCCCTTGTTCAGTGCTTTCCTTTCGTCGTGAGGGATCTCTCTGAAACGAGGTCTTCAACAGAATTCAGGCGCCGCTGTGAACTGATCTACTCACCGGAACTCATCTCTCCCAATGTACTTGTCATCGTCCTTTCTGGAGCAGCAGCAGAAGTATCCGCAGGCGATCATGACGATTATGAAGACGGTTCCGAAGACCACGGCAATCAGCGCTGTTTTCAGACTTCCTCCTTTCAGATTGTCAAACAGCGAGGTCTAAATTCACTTTTATTCGCAAATCCTTTGCTTCGTGTTCCAACTACCTTGATAACCTTCAGCCGAACACAGTTGTACATATCATATTTCTTTCCGGAGAAATCGACGACAGTTCTGGTGCATGGCAACTCGCAGAGCTGTTGACACTGGCCGAAGTCCAAGTACGTGTAGGACGCTGGAAGAAATGCCCTCATGAGTTCAGTCTCTCGTAAATGTTGAAGTGAATGGAGTGCCAGCGGAAGGAAACAATGAATTGTGTCGAGTGCTTAGCCGATGAAAAGCATTTATTCTTTTCCCCCGTTTCCGTTTAATTTTTTATTGAAGGTCAAAACCGAAGCCTGACGGGGTTCAAAAATCGGCGTGTTTTGAATGTAAGGATGTCATGATTGTTTGCCATGTTTCAAATTTCACGACGCGAGTAGTTGACTGAGAAATGCAGACGCCTACGCCCTAACTGCCATATTACTGAAGGAACCCCTGTTTGAAAAGACAATGTGATTTTGCTACTCCTGATTAGTAATCAGTCGGAAGTACATTTATATGTAGAAATTATCATCTCAAGCGCATTAACTAATTTTCCGATCCGCTACCCTTCACTTACGATTGTCCGTCGTCGTGATACCGAAGAATACGTCATCGTCGACAGCACTCGATCTTCCACATGTCGCCAGAGCCACGAGAGATGCGATAACGATCAAGGTTCGCAGCATCTCAAAAAATGGAATAAATGCTGGAGAATTGGAAGAAATGGGAAGGAGGACGGATGGAGGCGGCGAATGACGAGGAGAGAGTATAAAATATAAACCTGAGTCATCCGAGAAAATATAAAAGTGGCAAAAAAGTGCTGCGTAGAAGGAAAAGACAACAATAGAGGCTTTGAGACAATGTCGGTTCACGAACAACGGCATGCTCGACATTTTCTGGCAGATCTTGTGATTTGCAAGAGAAAAGACGCCTCTTTTCCATCATTTTTCGAAGATGCAACAAAGACAGACGGTGGGAAAAAGTTACAAGATAGCACATGATCTACTTTGAAACCGGCCGGAGGAAAGTTCGATCGAAACATGCGGCAGAGCTATCAAGAACCCCCGAACACAGTGTGTAAAATGTTAGTAATCAACAAGACAATAGGTGCATGGCAAGCAATCGGAGGCCCCCCAAAACAAATAAGCGTCTAGTGACCCAAGTGGGGTGGTAGTGGAAGAAGAAGAGAAGGAAACGAGTAAAGGTGCGCGCGAGCAGGGCGAGCTCGCGGTTGAGTAAATGATCAACATATTTATATGATATATAAATATTGTTATCGGCTCGTTCGGACGCATAACACTGTAGGTCGTTCTGTCGGCCACAACACACTAAAGCTGTCGCCCAAACTTGGCCCGCGTCTTGACTCATCTCGCGCTGCTCTGTCTTCTCATGTCCCTTTCCGCCTGGGACAGCGTGACTCAACGCAAAAACAACCAAACGCGTCGAGAGTACAACTCGCGTGAGAACTGTGCGCCAGAATGCCAGGTGGTGGTCAGTACGGGCGCGCAACGAAAAATGTTTTGAGACGCGAAACGAGAAAGAACAAGGAAGGAGCGAAACGGAGAGAGAAAGAGAACGAGAAAGCTCTCGTTTGTATTGTAATGAAAAGACAAAACGGGACACGGGAAGGGACACCGCAGTGGAAAAGGAACATAAAATTTTATTGTGGAGTCGGGATGCACCTGGGGAGTGCATGGAACGGAGAGGAGCATGCAGACCGCAGCGGCGACGAATATGACGGAAGAGTTCAAAATTTTAGACTGTTTTGACGCTGTTTTTCACGTCGTTCTCCCTCGTTTTGCTGATGTCTTATTTACACGTCTTTTCAGCGACGCTCTGTGCGTCGAATGTTGTCCCTCAAGATCTACTTTCCCGTCGCTCTCAAGGTTCTATTGAACAGGCGACGAAAGAGGTCTCGGCAAAAATTGAGAGGAGTTATGTACTAAACCAACAGCATTTCTCGGCCATCGTGTCATGACGTTTGAAAAGAGATATTGGTACGAGAAGTGGCTATAAGTGAAGTGGGCAGGTAGGTAACAGAGCTGCCTGGAGGTGTTATCGAGGGAATATTGGCGCCACCATAAAAATCCATCCACTCTCATTTTCCCCTCTTGGCTCTCCGTTTTGTTCCTCCGCACAATTTGTATGCACATTTCATGCGGGTACTGCCAAGCACAGAGAAATATACTATGTTCTGATTCCCAGTTATCAACCAGGACAGAACGAAAGAGGGGACATGTTTTGGGAAGAAAATATCGATAAGAGAGAACAACCGGAACGGCGTGAGAAGAGAGACGTACTGTGAGCGCGCGTATCTTATCCGGTCATGACAAACAGAGCAAACATGGTGAGCAAAGGTATTAGGTGAGTGGGAGGGTCCTAACGGATGGAAAGGTAAGACAACAGCGCGAACGACAGGTACTTGGTACAGAGTAATCAAGTACTACATGAGAGGTGAGAAAAGGATGGCAAAAAGTGAAAAGTGAGAAGATCGCAAAACTCAAGTGGTCTACAAATCCGAGTGTCATGAGACGGTTTTATGTTTTCAGCACAACTCGGTATCTATCGCAAAAAACCAGCGGAACCCTCGGGGAAGTCTGACTCACTTGTTGGCCTGACAAGAACAATGAATAACACGTGGGAGTCTATATTCCACCAGTAAATCAATAGACACATTATCATTTCGCTGACGTACGCGTGAATGAACAAGCCAAAAAGTATATTCTGACTGATAACACGGCTCTTTCATGTTACTGGTGCAGTGAATGAGGAAAAATTGAACGAGGTGTAGGAGAACATCCAAAGCGAAATCAAATGTAAGGAACCGAAACATTGGAGCGATTCAGTTGTTAGACAACGTATCAGAATCAGACAAAACGATCGATGTCTATTATATTCGAGTTATTGGCTCTAAAACGTGCGCTCGAGCATAATATGTTGATTATGTTCTGATAACGGCCAGATGATCAGAAACGAGGGGTTGTGTTCCTTTAACACTTTTGCAAGTGACAGTTAAAACAGAGTTGCATCGAAAAACGCATATTCATCGAACACGTGTGGGTCAATTCGAAAACGAGCAGATTTCACTCGCGCTTTCCGCACATTTTCCCTCCTCCTCGCAGATATTATCGGTGCTCTCGGATGTCACTTTGAAGGCGCCAAAAGCAGACAGCTGAGACAATAATGCGCGCTTTCACGAAAGTTTGAAAGTGAGAGAAAAAGATTCCAATTTCGGGCTGAATCTAGGCCTGGTTGATGTATTAGTGTGCCGCTGCTCCTGACAAGTAAATTAGAAGTGAAAGTGAACTGCCTCACTGATGCAGCTCCCGTCAATCACATTTGCTCTCAGGTAACCTGGTTAAGCACTGATTCTTACGGACAACTTGAGAGCATGTGGAAGTCGAACTAAAGTACTGAAGACACATTTGGATAACGATGGGAAGCAGACAGAAATGAGAGGTATGTGCAGATTGAGCCAATTTAAGACGCAATTGCAACGATGAACTTGTAGAAAGAAGAAGAAAAAGAGATGCAATAAGCAAGAGAGGTTTCACACGAATCTCCTTGAGTCGGCGTCCTGAATACATTTGTGGTGCCCTTGCTTCATTCATACACGCATATGGTGGTGATGGGTCCTCGGCCGCATTCACTACTCTATTGTGTTTATGTTTCGAGGAGACTTAAGTAAAGCGGCGTCTCGTTATGTCTGTTTTCAAAAATGAATCATATGCACTTCCTTTTTTAGTGCTACGCGACTAATCGCCATTATTTTTATTTTGAACTTTCAACACAAAATAGGTTTCATTCAGAGAGAGGGAAAGAGAGAGAGAGAGTGAGAAAAGACGGAGAAAATCAAAATACAGAAGACAGGGGAAAATGTAAAGGTTATCTACCGGAATTCAGAAGAAAGAAGATCACAGAGAGAGTTCAGGTACAGACTATAAATCATGTCCATAGAACTATGCATAAAAAAGGAAAAAGACATTATTCAACTCTGAAATCGACAATTGGCCACGAGATGGACAAGAGAGCGAGTATGAATTGAAAGGAAGTAGTTATTGTTATTTCTTTTGAAGATTTCCAAGAGTCGAAGCGGACAGAATTGAAAATTGTGTATGTGGCGTAGCAGTTGGATGGCGTGGAAATGAAGGAAATTGAAGATTGTGCGACAAGATACTAGCGATTCAGGAGGAGGTGAGGGTTAAACACTATTCAGGAGAAAACGGGTAAATTGACTCGGGAGACAGGAAATTGGGGAGGAGATTAAAATGTGAGAAAGTGTTTCTATGTGAGAAGAGAGTCTTTCCGCTCCATCTTCTGCAACTCGATGCTGTTGGTACTGTCACGGCGCGGCACGTAACGGCAGCTACGCTCCGAAGAGGAGGACAGAAACACGCGGTAGCAATTCGCCGTCGTGACGCTTTCCGGAAGGGCCGCCAGGAAAGTAGGCAGAATCTGAAGAGAGGGCATGTAAGTTCTGGAGTTTTAATTAAATTTGGGGCTCTAAGGAGGCGGGCAAAGAACTTCTCTTACCAAGAGGCCATGCAACATTCCGAATGTGACGACCAGGAAGATTGCGGCCACGAAAACAGATGGTGAATAGCTCTGCAAACGGGAAATTGAATGTGAAAACTTCAGAGTTGGAGAACTTGTGAACACTCTTCTTGGAGTGCCTTTGTCAGGGTGTGCTCTGTTGTTGCATTAGAGATATGCAAACAAAAGGATTGACGGTCCTACGGAAGACACGGAAAGGGGGCAAGTGCAAAAAGGAATAAGTGTTTACCCCGGAAGTTACATCATCATTGATTGCGTCAATTAAAGATGGTCTTAACAACTACGAGACACCTGGTCAAACAGCTCATCTGACTCTACCATCGACGTTTCCGGAAGATTAACTCACCGCGCGGAAGAGCAAAGGCAAAATGCAGCAGATGGTCGAAACGCCAGCCTGGATCATCGGCCACGCGACAGCTCCGAGAGTGTGCTCCAGACGTTCTGTCGATCCTTTCAGCGGGATCTTCTTCATTCTTCCATTTCGGATCTCTTTCCGGTGTGCCAGCTGCAAAAGATGATTGTTGCCAAAGAAAACAGACACGTTTGGAGATAGGATCAGCTAATGTTTGTCAAACGATTCTAACCTGGAAATGGTACGCGACGTGAGCAATAAAGTCAACAGAGAGTCCGATCGACATCAAAACAGCCGCCATGACCACTGGGTCGAGGTCGAAGGACCACAGAGAGAGGAATCCCATCACACCTGCAATATCAGTCATGAGGACTTCTGCTCTATCAACGATTTCCGATGATTCACGGGAATCTCCACCAGAAGCAGTGCCTGTGACTCACCTGTTGTGATCGAAGCAATGGACACAGTGGCTGTGATGATACTACACGGGTTGGGAATGAATATCGCGCACACAACGGCCATACAAACGAGAGTCCACACCCCCGTCTGAAATAGACGTCAATTGTTTTCCGACTTCACAATCTCTCTGTTTACCTGAGTAGCGGTTCTGCCCAAACTCAGCATCTGGTCGACAAACATTCCATTCGGCTCCCACACGGTGACATTCAAATCAGAGAAACTGAAATTAAAAACAGATCTTTAAAAAAGATAAGCGTAAGTTTTCCCACTTGTGCGCAACTTTTCTCCAGTCTGTCATCAGCTGAATGCGCGTGTCCCAAGAGGACGTGTTATCGTAGGCCACGTTCATCATGAAGCGATCGACTTTGATGACGTCTCTGAAAGAAAAAGCTCATTCGAGGAGAAAGGGCACGATTACGTACTCTTCGTAGTGGTAATGAATGAAACTGGACCAATGTTTGAAGAAAGGCGATTTCAAAAACTCTGGTATTTTCTTAGTTGTGATGTTTGCCTGAAGGTTGTCATTATTCAACGGATTTTCCTGGTTTTAAGTGTCAACCTCATAAGGGTCGATTTCAGGATGGACTTCTGGCGTTGACAGTCCCAGGAATGCGAACAGGTCGAACGGCTCTCCGTAGTAGTAGAATTTGATGTAATCGCGGAGCCAAAGGAGTGTGGACTCGGTCCCTTTGCAGTTGTGCATAGTCTCAAAGTCCTCGACCATGTCCCAGAAACGTCCCATTTGCGGTTTGTCTTCGACGTCGAGAGGTGTATTCACAATGATGGTAACCGGATGATAGTTGGCCCAGACAAGATTAGTGAGAACCAAGTTGGGACGCTGGAGTGGCGAGTCCTTGGGCAAGATCTTGACAGCGTCAAGTCTCGTTTTCATGGTCATGAGCCCATAGATTGCAAAGTACCAGTAGCATGCAGTTCCCAACATGACCACTACTGCGAAAATCTTATTTGCCAATATTTTGCAGTACACATTGATACACTTTTTCCAACACGATTTCAACTGAAAATTGCGATTCTCTGTACACTCCCCTCAATGCCAGAATCGTACCCATTTACGCCATTGGCTGTTATTAGTGGATGTTGTCTTGTGCTCGTATTTTGTCGCAATGGCCAAGATTGGACCGAAGAGTACGAGTTGCAGAATGTATGTGAGAGCAAGAGCGATAGAGGAGGCGATGCAGAAAAGACGCGTTTCTAGAAATAACCACTTTGTGTGACGACACACTCTCCCTTTTTGTTCTGACCTGGTGTTGGGGCCAGTGCCCCGATGGCGAAGGACAGAAAGTCGGTGAGCGAGGTAATTGTGATTGATGGGCCGACGGACTCATACACCATTCCAAGTCGATTACCCGTCCCGCTCTCCTGAGCTCTTCTTTCTTTTTGCCAACTGTGGATCATCAAAAAGCAAGAGTCAACCCCTAAAAACAACTGTGTATATAATTCACACTTCATGCGGCTGTTTTTTCTGTCATGTGCATACTCCCTCGCTCACGTACCAATTCCCATTACTAAGAATGGCATAACGAGCATAAAAGAGTTTGTACGCATTCCGAGAATTGAAACAATCCCATATGTAGATGTGATTGCTAGAATGGGACACAACACGGCGCCAAGACTGATCAATCTGAAACAACAACAATTCTTGTGCGGAAAAACAGCTGCAAACTCACAGCTTTCCGCGGTCGAGACAATTATGGTAAACAGCGGTTAGGAGAACGCAGACACTGACAAATGAGATTTCGAATCCGAAACCTACACGAAAATTACATGCCTGCATGGTGTTCGAAAATTGGTACCTGCTGCGAAGAAAGGCGTCAGTCTTCTACCGTCCTTCATCATCTCGTTGTCGAGCACATCTGTTCCCACTATCTGCACTTCAACAATATCACTTCTGTACTCGTTTAGGCTCCAATCGTAGGCATCTAGCTCCCATTTACTCAAGTCTTTTTCTTTCTCTACTGAATCGCGATCTCCACGGAAAATGAAGACAATCACCTGAACGAAAAACGTTTCAAACAGTTCGTGAACGGATTTCCTACTTCTACATGCTTCATATTAGTGATTATTCTGTGCGGAGGAAGGCTCGTGGCCAGTTCGGTGGCATTTTTCTCTGTCTTCTCATTCAGCTGAACGCCGAAGAAACTTCTTTCCAGGTGGATTTCGAATCCATTCATAGTCGCCAGCGGGTATGATAGATTAGTGCTTTTGGAAACGCGTTTTTCCGCGTTAAACAACTTGTACTGGTCATCGAACGCGTTCTACAAACAAAAAGTTTGCACGTTTCGAAAGGTCTCGATTATTTAGGGTGCATGTGCAACGAACCTTGTAGAGCTCGAATACTTTGTTAATTTGACAGTAAGGAGCGCACAGTTCATTGAAGCGGAGAACACGTCCGTCACGAGTGGCGTTGAACTCATCGAAGAAAAATCTGATAGGAGCGATCAGTTATCGTTTCAGTCTGACGAACACATACTTGGATAGCTTTTCCGCTTCATCAAGATTTTCTTTCGCATGCATCGATGTACCGTTCTTTGGCATCAAAATCATAATAGTCATTGCGGGATCTCCGGAGATGTTATAGAACTCTCTGAAAGTTCCGACTGAACCACACAACAGATGATCCTCTCTCACCGAAGGACGTCGGTTTCATATCTAGAAGGTGCATTCGTTGGCGTGTACCCGTCACGAATTCGGTCTTTGAGTACCATTTTGTACATTCCTAGAGAGTTTATCGAGATCAAAAGCTGTAATTCAAAATAGTCACTTTGCGCGCTGATATATGAAATTCTAACCGCAACAACGAGATACGCATGAGGATATCGGCCCACGGAGTATCCAACGAGATAGAAAAGACGACGGAGACTGAGGAATCCATGCAGACAGTTCAGCTTCTCTTGACGATTGTCCAGGGCTTAAACAGTATACCCTCGGAATTCGACATTTCGAAAATGTGTGTGATGTGCTGTTTATGTCATCAGATGGATCATGTTTCCATCCGAGAGAGGTCAAATGTCCATGAAAGAGTTAATTTGGGACTTTGAACAAAATTGGAGTGATGACGCAAGGCAGAAACAACATGACTCAATGACGTGGGCAACAATCGATGGAGCCGGCAAAGAAAGTAATTCACTCACCAGAAGCTGCTCTCTCCTGCTCATCGCAGCCTCCGTTGTCGGTATTCAACGGAGCGCTATCCGACATTTGCAACTTGTCGTCGAGCACAACCCGATCCTGCAACACTTGCGAAATGGGTTTGACGAAAGTTGAGGAAAGAGTGGAAAAAGATCAAAGTTCTTTCATCTCTCTTGTCTTGCCGTGAAAAATGGCCGCCGGCTATAATTACATACCTCGGTCATCCTACGGTGCTTTCCGGCTCTTCAGTACATGCCAAGACCCGCTAATCACGCTGAAATATAAATTGAAGCCTGCGAGAAGGAGTCGTCGGTGAGGTGACAACCGAGAGAGAATGAATAGGAGGCTCAAGTTCTGATCAACTTTAGACGGCGGCTGGACATGCGAGTGTGCGAGTCTAACGAGGTTCGGCAGAGAAAGAGAAAAGTAGCTGGAGTCAAAGAGGCGGGGCACACTTTCAGATGCCACTAGAGGCTATTTCACAAGACGCCGGACAGAAGAGAACGAGCCACTGAAAGTCGATTCGATATCTCGAGTGCGGGAAATATGCAAAAGTTATCTGAGGAGGCGCTTGAATCAATAGACAATAACCGTCTACAAATATTGACTTTTATGAAATATGAGAAGGAAAACTTCAAAATATTGAACTGTTTCGATGATAACGATAGGATAGGTTCATATTCCGGAACGAGTAGCCGAATAGTTTTGGCTATGAAAAGCAAATTTTGCTCAGGAAAAAGCTCGGCGGTCTTTCGGTATTTCACAAATTGTGCTGTTTGCGCTGAACTTTGTGTGTGCAAATACAGAATTTGTAGAGAACAGGAATGAGCACAGAAAGCTGAAACTACGCGCTTGTAGCCGAGAAAAGGTAAGGAACGCGTTGAAAATTCGATTCGCACGGCTATGATTCATGCACTATTCGCGCGCGTATTACTGATTCTGTTTTGCGAAATCACATTGTAAACAACGTAATTGAGTTATCGCTTCTACGACTCTTTCTCTTCTGAATCCTTGCTCGACAACAATCTCCACCTTTTTTGTGTGAAGAAGTGAAGAAGGAGGAGCACGCGACGAATACGCAAAATTCAGGAAATACTGAGACATAAACTGAGAGCACCCGCATCACTTGAGCAAACTTGAAAAGGGCAAAATTTTGGCACGAAGCGGACCCGAGAAGTGTGTGATCTGTGAATTGTATATTCCTCCCTTCGATAAAATGTTTCCCTATTGCTATTGGATCGGCGAAATGATTTGTCGAACACGGAAAAGAATACTGAAGCTCCCAGGAGGGGTACAGACCAGGCGAAAAACGAGGAGCGGATGAGAGAAAAATGGGACGGCTGGATGGAGTCGGATGAGGATGGAAGAGGGGATGAGAAGCATCAATTTTTCAGTGAGTGGGTGTCTACTTTTCTCAGCGATGGCGTCTGCAAAGATGGATTGGATGACCAGAAAACTGGAAGACAAACTAGCGAGAATGCCGGCCGGAGGTCCCATTTGAAATTGATGGGCCCCATCCTCGTGCCCTCTGAATAGGCCACTTCCCGAATCTCTTTTGTTCTCTCTGATCTGAGGGCAAAGCTCGCAGATGTGAGGTGATTCAATTCACAGCTGCTCAATACTCATACTAGTTGCATTCGACTAGTTGAATATGGGGTAATGAAGTTTAAGTGTCAAAAACCAAGCGCCGACAGCAAACATCAGCTGCGTAAATCTGAATATCTTTCTGTTTTTGGCTCGAGGGATGTGTTTTCGGTTGCGTACTCGCGCACAGCTGTTGCTTCCCTAAGTGATAGTTTTCCTATTACGTCTGTTGGTCAAGACATGACAGAGAGACGGCAACTCGAAAACAAGCATCTATATATATATATATATGTGTATTGAACACAAACAGATCAGGTAGACAGTTTAGACTGGGCGAGGATACGGTAGACGAATGACCAAACCTTTTGCCTGCTTCTTCTCTTAAAGTGGACTGAATGGAAAATGGGAGAATGTTTCGAACTTTCTAGAAACCGGTGAAATTTGGAAGTCGATTTGCATGTTGATGCAATAACTGAAGTGAAGAAGAATTGAGTAGCCACCATAGGGGGCAGACAACACGAGAGCGAGTGCGAGCAAGAGGTTCCGAATAGCCTAGACACTGCGAAATTCGAGGAGAACGACATACCAAAGTCGCCGAGACGCCGAGAAGAAAAGGAAGGAGCATTCGGAGGAGCACAAGCGAAAGGGACACAACCACCAACTCACGGCCCTCTCCTTTTTCTGTGTGTGGCCACGGGTGGCTCGTTCTCTCGCTCCTTTTCTCCGAAGTGAAACGAAGAAGTGGGAAAGACACAGGAAGAGATAGAACGAAGATGATGACGAAAGGCACATGCCTCACGCGTGAGCTCCGCTTCGTCTCCGCGTTCACATAGCGTGTGTTCGCTTCTGGCATTCTATCTGCGCACGCTGCGGCCTTTTACCCGGCTTTCCGGCTTCTTCCTCTCATTCTCTCCAACTCTTGTTGCTTCGCCGACCAAATCACGCTGCTCTTTTCTGGCCCTAATTTTATGGCCGCGCGATTTCATCGAACGTAGCACTCCAATCCGTCGTGCTCCCTTCCATATATCTTCCTCCATTTCAAAGAGCATCTAGCCAATGAAATCTAGGCTGATTTTAATCTAGTGAGAGTAAGATTGATTTCGTTTCGGGAGAGAAAAAATGAATTGTCGACGCACAATTCGGCAAGAGAAGAGAAGCTACGCGTGCCTGAAGTTGGGGGGGGGGGGGGATTTTGATAGTTAGGCACTGAAGCGAGAGGGAGAGCAGCCACAACTCACGCCTCGGCTTGTTTTGCCGGCGGCCTACGCATCACTTGTAATTATAAGCAGAAGTAAATATTCAGAAACTGAGAGGTGACCATGGTTTCCGTAGCGGAGAAGAATCTGAACAGCCAACGCCAGAGAATGGAGAATAAAAAAAGACGAAAAAGGAAAATGTGAATCTCAGATTGGAATAGCACCATGCAGAAACAAAAATGGAATCGTGATGTCAGCGAAGAAAACATTCATTTGTCCTTCGCTCAAACACGACAGCCAACGAAATGAAAAGCCGGAGTGATTGGAACCGAAACAAGAGAAGAATGGGTCCGTCTCACTCCGACAGAGATTCAATTCCTCTTTGGCTCCTCCAAAGAGTGTTCATCATAAATCATTTCTGGTTGAGTTCGCTACTGCTCTTTCTCAAAACCCAATTCCCATTGCTCGCCCCCCCACCCCCACATTCTCATAATTACACTCGCCGCTGTTTCGCTCAGAACTCTTTCGACTGCTTTCGCCCCAACGTCTATTATAATAAGATGTGAAGAGAACAGGTGAACGGAAAGCTATACGAATAGAGGATATAGGTGATAACTGAGCGAGCACAAAAACTCGCGAACGCCAAAATAAGGAGCGTCGGGTTGTCTGGGGAACGGGCGGGCCGCATAAGGCAAGTGTCTGTTGACAGTAACCGTACCCGCCACGCGCTCCGCGGTTTTGGATAAACATCCGTCCGTCTGCTTTCATCACAACATCAGCTGTGCACTATTTTTGGAAAAACGTGCGAAGGTGGAAGGGCAAACTGAAGCGAGAGATTGGGCGAGAGATATATTGAAGTGAAGGACGGGGGTCTGGGATCAGAGACAGAGCACACCAACTGGTCTCACGAAAAACGTTCAAGCCGCCCGACGGAGTTTCAAAGTACGGATGGAAGAGGGTGTTTGTTTTGATTCGGAACCAAAACAATTTGAATGTTATTAATATTCATAAAGTTTGATTTGTAACTTTCATAGTTTTCCCAATTTGCATTTTGTCCGCCGAGTGCACTTTTTCGAAACCAGCATAAATTGGAATTAATCTCCTGTTTTCTGTCAGCCATTTCAAATTAAATTGCGTTAGAAAATAAGTTTGGGTTTTTCGAAAACGTTGTTTTCAGATTCCTGCGCAAGCCATCATTGTTTGCCCCATTTTCTAACAAATCTCTCGAGTAACAACACCTGCGGCCCTCTGAGCACCCTCGCGCACCACGCGAAATGCGCTCCATTGCACGGTGCACGCGGCCCCGGTTGCGCAAAATGTTGCCATTCGTTCACTCAATGCCGATGCCGCTAGAGAACACCCATAGTGTTGGTTCTGTTGGTTTGAAACCGTGTGGACCTTCCCTTGCCTTTTCCTTCATTCCTTTCTGTTTGACGAAACTAGGTGTCTTATCAAAACTCCCGCTCGCTTACACCATGTTCCGTTTCTTTCTTCCATATGGTTATCAATTTTTCTTTTTCTCACTTCAAATATGTTTGGAGAAAACTCTCCAGAGATGGAAAAACGCGCCGAATGCACCTCGAGCGACTCGTTTCTCGATTTGTTGTCGGCTAGATGGCAGCGGCCAGCAATGTTCACGGCAAGCAACAACAATGAGTCTCTTGCCTTGCCCAGTGTCTCTCACTTCTCGATGCGTTTGCGTCTGGGGTACAATGTACCTTTCTCCTTCTTATCACGTAGCGTGATTTTGTTTCGTCTCTTTTTCTATTTTCTCAGGTGTTTCTCCTTCATTCATTTCGTTTCCTTCTCGAAGTTTCAAATTTACTTCAGGATGTCGTTTCCGGAAAAGTTCCAAGAGGCTCTAAATGAATGGGCGCCGGCTCTCGTCATTCCCATCTCGTTGTACGTTGCCTACAAGTAAGTATCTCAAGAGCCCTTCTCCAATGAAACCATTCATTCTCAGAGTTCTCAACAAAGTGATTCCTGGAGCACACAATCTGCCAAAACTGGATGTGAAAAACAAGGTTGTCGTCATCACTGGTGCTAGTTCAGGTACATTTCCTCCCATTTTGATTAAAGAACATATCATTGTTGTATTTCAGGGCTCGGAAAGAGTCTCGCTTTTGAGATGCACAAGCGTGGAGCCAAGGTGATTCTTCTAGCCCGAAGCACTGACAAACTCAAGGAAATCTGCCATGAACTGAAAGAAACGTTCCCACTCAACCAGAACGAACCAACATATTAGTGGGACGCATGTTTCCTGACTATTGCATTTAATTATTTATTCAGTTACTTTGACATTACTGAGCCTGATCAAGCGCCATGGGCGGAGATTCCGAAAGTTGATATTCTGATCAACAACGCCGGCATGTCGAACAGAGGATCCTGCGCTGAAACGTCGATGGACATCCACAGGTGATTAGTTCCATTTGTTCAAGTTATCACAATGTGCTTCTTCAGACAAGTCATGGAAACGAACTACTTCGGACACGTCGGCGTCACCAACATTCTGCTGCCGAAGCTCAGTGCTCACGGATGCATCGTCGTGACGAGCAGTGTTCAGGGCAAAGTCGCCCTTCCCTACCGCAGCTCGTACGGAGCCAGCAAGCACGCTCTCCAAGGATACTTTGATTCGCTGCGTGCTGAACACAGAAACCTTCACATCCTAATCGTTTCGGCCGGATATATCAACACTGGATTCGGTTCGAGAGCGCTCGATCCCAGCGGGAAACCAACGGGAATTGAAGATCAAAATCAGAAGAAGGTGAGATTTATTTACAAAACATGTCTTCAAAATTGGTTAGATACGAGATTTATGATCGTCTTTTGGATAAAGTCGGAGCCGATGCAATACGTTTGTTAGAGCTGGTTCTTTTGACTGGCGCTTTCTGTTTCAACGGAATAGATGTGGGGATCGGCCGTTTCGGCGATGAACCTTGAAATTGAATGGGAACTTGGAATTCCGTCAGTAAACATACGTTTCTTTGAGGACTGTTTTTTGGCAGGCGTCGGAACGGGTTTCTTGGTAACGATCACCGGTAGAGTGGTTGACGGAACTGCCGTTGCCGTCGCAGTCGTGGTAGTTGGTGCTGTCGTCGTCCTAATAGGGGCAACTGGTGCCTGGGTTGAAGTGGCTCCAATTTGACCGTTTCCTCCCCAACCCTCGAATAGTTTCATTGCCAACAATTCGAGAAATGGTCGCACTTACGAGTTGTTGTTCATTGTTGTTTCTCGGATCGTTCCAGTCAGGGCCCACTGGCCAGTTAGCTGGGTTTGGCATGGGGAAGTTCCCTGGCTCTTTGTCAGGATCCGGAATGAATTCAGTAGTCGGCTGAATTTAGAATTGAGATTGAAACACCAAATGAGAAATTCACCTGCGGCGTTGTTGTAGTTGGAGGTTGGAAAAGTTGTTGAAGTGGTCGTTGGAATTGTTGGGGATTGAAGAAGTTGAAGGGTTGATTGAAGAAGAATTGAGCTGTAGAATCATAAGATTTTCATCCTCGTTTCTCATTTGTAACCTACCAGTGACGGGGGCTAGAAGCAATGCAGCCCAAATAACGAAGCGAGTCATCGCGAGGCAACTCTCGGAAAGAAACTTGAGGCGAATGACCAAAACGGCCCTGAAAGTGCCTCTCGGCGCCTCACCTTGGTAATTCAATAGACATTGTTACACTGTGAACGGTTTTCTTTGAAATATGCCCGCGCGAGACAAAATTTCGAGGAGAAAGGTCATCGCGGGCACCGTTTTTTGCCCATCTCATGACAGCGTCTCTCCAGATTGCTATCTCCGGGATTTATTTGTTCTCCCATTTGCTGAATTCTGTTTTGCAGGGCTACTCACCGGAATACTGTGCCCAACAGATCGTCAATGCCATCCGTGACCGCAAAACAGACTACATCATGGCGCACGCGGATGCTCGTGTCGCTGTCTTCCTGAAATACCTGTGGCCGGCGCTGCTCAATTACATGCTCTACATCCGAGGAACCAAGGACCAGTGGGCGCCAAAGAACAAGAATAACTAACCGAAGCATTTCTGTCTCGTACATTTTGTGATATGCCATCAAGAATACCGTATTTATTGTCTAAAAGCTTTTTCAGTGTAGTAAAGTTGTAAAATGTAAACCTGAATTCTCTCAATGTCTGGTTAACGTGTGTTCCTGATACTTTCCCGTTCATGACTCCTGATGGTCGCACAACAAACTATTTCGAAATGAGGTCATTCAAGAGAATGCTTTTCTCTTTTCAGTCTTCTCAAAGGGCTGACAAAGTCACCATTACTTTTTAAAAAAGAAATGTTCTGCATATCGGGGTTAGATGCGACTTTCAGTTTTGTTACACCGTGATTTTCTTTTCGAATTAAGGCGTCAACTGTTTTCACGGTGTTTTCATAATTTGCTCAGTTGCAACAATAATATCGCATCCATGAATCATCTTGCATTTCGAAAGCGACTGATATGTCCGAATACTTTCCTTCATTGTCTCATTCACAGATTGTCTCTTCACCCGAAATTCCCAATTTTCTTCGATAGACTGAGGTAGCTTTGCAGTTCTGTGAGTGATCGCATACATTCTGGTGTCATGAGCTGTGAAAGAGAAAGGAGTGAAAGCGAGAGATTAAGACGCATAGAAGCAGTCAACACACACACACGCGATGCCTGCGTACGCAAATGGCTGTTATTCAGTCACACGCGCGCGCGACGCGGCTGTGTTGCGTGTAATTCGAAAATCACTTGCTCGTTTGCCTATTTTCAGCTTTTTGAGGCGTTTTCTCGTTTTCCTTCATGGATTAGGTGTGCTAAAATGATTAAGACATTGATTCGCCTATTCCATCGTTTGCGTCACTCAAATTCACGTTATTGTGTGATTGGCCCGATTATCATGCAGAAACAGCAGAATCACTATCGATTTTTCTTCGATGACGAATTTTTTATATTTTCGCTGACAAAAAATACAATGATCTAATTCATGTGTAAATTTGGGAAATATCCGAGATGTTTACACAGTTCCTTTGTATTAGGTTTCAGCTATTCCCGAATATTCTTTCCTATAGATTCGTTTTTTCCGTAGTTTTTTTTTGCTTTTCTTTGTCCGCTGATTGTTGTGTTTTCAGAAAACCTCTCAAATTGGAAATGAGTGCTGCGGGTACTGCTGATATCACTCCGGAAGTCGCCTACAAACTCGTGGCGAACGACGGAGTCGTTTTCGTTGTGAAAAATGAGATACTCGACCAGTCGAAGACGCTCAGCATGTGCGTCGACTTTGTGGGAAAGAAAGGAGCCATGATGGAGATCCCGACGCCGAAAGTTGACGGAGCGACGCTGAAGCTCCTCATCGACTACTGCGAACAGCACAAGAACGAACCCAAGAACGAAGACGGAACCAAGCGTGAGCTCACCGACTGGGACAAGGAGTTCTTCGGTCCAATGAGCCTTGGAACCATGATGGGTCTGATGAGGGCCGCCGACTACCTGATGGTCGAGGGATTGGCCTCCGCCGCTTCCCAGTACAACGGACAAAAGCTCACCGCGACTTCTGTCGCTACCACTCGCAAGATGTTCGGGTTGCCGGAGGCCGCTGAATGAATGTGCTGTGGAATAAACTACATCCTGTATTATCTTCAACATCTTGTAATCATAATAAAATTGACGTGAGAAAGAAAACAAGAGTCGTTCTGTTCCTTTTTCAAGAAACTTCTTGAACGCGAACCATTGCCCTTTTGTTCGCTTTTGACAATGGTTCCAAGTGTCGGCGCAAGATATTTGCAGTTCTCGTGGAATCCGTGGACTACTCCCAATGATCGGCACGACGGAAAGCAATTTCCTGGAGAATGACGACAGCACTGGCCGTTTTTAGCAAACCCCCACCGACTGTGGGGTGTTGTTTCAAATGCAGTTCACATCCTTGCATCGGCAAATTGTTGAACTGATAAGACCGCTAATCGAATTGCCAATCCTTGAAAATGATAAACGTAATAGTTTAATCCTCCTGCCAGGTAAATTTTTCGACGCGACGCGAACAGTTTCGTCCCCCTCCACTCTTTCAGCGCCTCTTCATAGTTTTCCGCTCAGGTTTCTCAACTAAAACGTTGCAAAACGGATGGCTTGGGAAGACGGCGACGTTCTGAACTACACGTCTCCGGGAGTGCCTCAAAGAAAAATCAAATGGTACGCCAATTGTGATAATAGGTGAAGAAAAATTTAGTATTCTAGGTACTTGCTGGAAGATGTCGATAGCCGTGCTAAATGGTTCACAGTCATTGTTCTGTTGGTTTCGATTGGGATGTTGGTGGCTGGAAGCGTCATGTTGGGCATTGGAATTTCGAAGAACAATAATCCGTCACCCGGTGAGCTCCAGAACCACACTGATCAGTGAATGAATGAAAAGATGTGTTCCAGTGAGCACACCTACCTCGGGATACACCATGTTTCTAACTGTGCGGACGAAAGCCCTCCAATATTCATCCGTCGTTAACAATTACACCGGAAGTATCGAAACTCTCACTGATCAGGTATTTTCTTATCGTAATGAATTCTTTATACCTGGAGGACACGTCTTATCACAATTTTTGAAACATTTCAATTAAGAGAAATGGAGTTACAGATGGGACAGTTGATTTCAACAAGCAGCAGTGCAGCGATGAATTTGGATAGCCAGTCAAACGTACCTATCACTATGTATGTTCGAAACTAGAATGTATTCGGTTGACTCTAACATTCGCCACCCACCAGAAACAGATTTTCCGAAGTCCTAGAATGCGGGTGTTAGAATAAATCATAAGTTACCAGAATACATAATAAAATACCTTAGACTGGGAGTCTCAAATGCTGGAGGACTGGCGGATGTCATGTACGCGTTATCTTTCACGGATTCAAATAAGCAA
This sequence comes from Caenorhabditis macrosperma, assembly GCA_963932285.1. Taxonomy (NCBI): domain Eukaryota; kingdom Metazoa; phylum Nematoda; class Chromadorea; order Rhabditida; family Rhabditidae; genus Caenorhabditis; species Caenorhabditis macrosperma. The sequence continues at coordinate 13,004,871 of OZ010618.1, forward strand.
TCGCTCAACGACGTTCAAACCAAAGTCTCCGCATCGAACAGTTTCTCTCTTGTGTCTGCCATTGGTTTGTCTTCATTCGAGTTCATCATCCTATTCGTTTTGCCGTTTCCAGACAAAACACCTGCAGCTCTCACTCAAATGACGTGTTCAGCTGTCGCTGATTCGACACTCACAACGACTTCGTTCTCATCTACAACGCAATCAATTGTGACCACGTCTCAAGCAACTACTACTTCTCCGTGTGGTACAGCAACAGTTCCAACAGTGACAGCCAATCCTGGCACTCCGGGAACATCGGGAACCACAGCATCTCCTGTTCCCGGAGCTTCAACACTGACACCTCCGACACAGCCAGTCACTGAGCCAGTCCGGTCGACCACGACCGCATTCGTGAAAACACCTTACAGCAAAGACGTGATCATCTTACTCGATGATTCCGCCGCCGTGAAAACTGCAAAGAACTTCAATTCGGTTTGCACGCTGTTTTCTTCGCTTCAGTTATCATTTTTCAGCTCAAAACGTGGATCGTGAGGACACTTCTCCCACTTTGGATGATTGACAGACAAGATGTCCAAGTTGCATTCGCTACATTTGCAGACGTATGTGGACATCATCCGTCGGTCTAACAATCTTGTCATTCGTTTTTCAGAAAGAGTTCAATGTTCTTCTGGATTTCGATGAATCCGACGAAAGCGAGGTCGCTGAAGTTATTTCAGCCCAAATGTACACTGGAAGATACAACTCGAGCATCACAAAGTATTTTTCCTGACTCTCCCATAAATCTCAAAGATGTTTTCAGTGGAATCCGAGCTGCAGGGGACCTCCACGGTTTACGTCCAGTCAACCAAACTGTCATATTCATCTCCGCCTCCGAGTTTGTTTCAAACCGCTTACCACCAGGCGAAATGCTCTTCCAGAGACTTAACGGATATTGAGTCGGCAACAAATTACGCGTTTGTGATCAACACTTTGCCTAAGCAACTGATAACCATAACTGTGAACTCTGCAACTGACGGAAAACAGCTCGGATTGCTGTCCACCAACCAGAACCACTTCTTCGGAGTTCCAGGTTTCAACTTGACCGCGGATATTGCTCAAAAGCTCACGCAATATATGTTCGGTACACTGACACCAACAACTCTTGCCCCAACGTTAGTGAAAATCCAATCGGGTCTTTGAAAATTAACATTTTAGCACTACCGCTGTTCCGGATAACGTTTGCAAAACCGACGTGACTATTCTAATTGACAACAATAATGACGTTGGAAGCGCGGAGGAGTTCACGAATGTGAGTGATTTGTTCCCTTCGTTCTCTTCAAACTTGAGCCTTTTCAGCAACTGAGAGTCATCAGCAAGCTTATCAAAACATGGGCGATTTCACCTGATCTCATGGAAGGAGAAGCTGTCGTTTTTGCCACCGTATCAATATTACTTTGAGACCATCCGATTCGGATTTTCTTTCAGACCGAAGGTGGACAAATTGTGGAGAACCCATTTGCTTATCAGTCAGCGTCCACATTTGCCAATGAAGTGATGGCGTATGACGATTATTATTTTGTCGACTCCCCGCCAAGCCTCTCGGCATCTTTTCAATTTCTCTCGAAAAACTTGTATACAAGGAGAAAGAACAGAGAACAGGCGACGATTGCCATCACTTACTCTAGGTTTGTCAGCGTGCGTTTCTAAAGTTTTACTTTTTCCTCAGTGACAACTCGGATGTTCAAAGCGCAGTCGAATTTGCTAACCACATTGGAGGAAATTTGATTGTGGTGGCTATCGGTGCTGCTGATCAGACAATTTTGAAGCAACTTTCTGGAAACGTTGTCTATTCTAAGAATCTGACCATAGATATCATCGATGAGGTTGAAAAAGAAGCTGATACATTTCGGAGACTTCTCAATTTCAGATAAATAGTGTGTTGTGCAGCCCAACTACCAGAGCTCCAGCACTCTCCACCACGACAGTCGCTGTCAGCTCGTCATCGCAATCGACTTCTTCGTCAACCACACTAACGACCGTTCCGTTGTCAACTGAGTCTCCGGCGCCAACATCTCCGTTGCCCGATCCATGTCCTGATTGCAATCCAAAAACATCCAATGTTCTGCTCCTTCTCGAAGCGTTCGGAACAACGGTATTCATTAAACTCTTGTTTATCGCAAACAGACTGCGACGATTTTACAGCTCGACAACCAGAAGAAATTGATTGAAAACGACCTAACTGCGAATTGGAACCATTTCGAACGAACTGCTATCATTGGATTCGATACAACGGTCAAGAATTTGGACCCCATCAAGTAATCTATCACGTGATTCATATTCACATTAAAACTGTTTCAGCTTCGGAGATTTGCAGAGCCGGGATGAATTCATCGGAATAGTGGATAGTATCACTGCATTCCCCAATCAGCCCACCATTGTTTCGTGAGTCCTTCTTCTTCGTTTTTTCATTAGGATTTGAAATTCAGAGCATTCAATCTTGCTCTTACACGAGCACAACCGTTGAAAACATTCGGGAAAATGGATTCCGTCATCTTTACGACCGGAGCGTGAGTTTCCTCTCATCGTGCAACAATTTCGCAATAGCCCTTTTCAGAACAGCTGCAGAAGTTACGGCTTCACTGGCAAACTCTCAAACGTTGAGGCAGAACGGAAAAGTACGTGAATTCAGAAAGAACTCGTGGAAAACACCTCATTTCAGGTAATCATCGTAGGGTTGGCAGTGCAAGACGCGACTGGGTTGAACACCCTTTGTGATGTTCTCCTCAAGTGGGATGATCTTTCCGATCTCGCGACGATCAGTACTCAAATCAACCAGGCCCTGAACAGCTGAAAACTTGCTCAACTCGTATTTCGTAACAATTGGCGCCATTTCGTTTGGTCCGCATCGCTAATGAAATTTCTTTCTCGCTCCGTTTCCCTTTTTTTCTTCTCATCAGTGTTGCTTTTTGGACTGGTGTGACTCCTCAATTCTTAACCGAAAAGCACAAAGTCAATATTTGATTAGAACTGCTTCTCCGCTCTCCGTCAGCCGTTTTCTCGTGATCTGCTTCTCTTTTCCTACACCAAAAGCGGAGAAGATTTATTCGAAACGAGCGGAATACATTGGGGAAAGAAGTGAAAGAGAAACAAAGAAGAGATTCGAAATGAACTCATCATATCACACTCACACAAGCGAAGCGAACGAAGCCTTTTGATCATAATTTATTAAATTATCCACGAAAATCAAGAGGGTGCTGATAGAAATTTGTCTCTCAAAAACATTACAAAGAAAAATGAAAAACTCACAGTGCCATACAGAGAAAAAGAACGATATTCCTTGTTAGATATATATGTCGATTAATTTACTGGCGATAGCATAGCATAGTGAATAGAAGTGTCGCGACAGAGGGTTTGCAAAAGTAGTAGAAGTTCTGAATAACTACCATTTGACAACAAGTGCCAAAGAGGGCCAGATGACAAAGCAGTTCATCATTGGGGTGTTTTTAATAAATTATGCGGTGAGATAGGGGGATCACAACCATGCAATTAGTATTTGGACAGAGTTCCTGGTTTCTTAGCACCAGCACGATCCCTCGTCCGTAACGATTTGACGTTGACGAATCGGGTCCATGGTGACCACATTTGCTGTAAATCGAGAATGAATTGAAGTTGACAGCAGCAATGATTGTCTTACGTGGCTCGACTGGATCGTCCTTGATGATTCCTGGCAAAGCTCCGGCAATGCGACGGAAAAGTTGCTTCACGTTGTATCCGGCCTTGGCGGACGTCTCGATGAACATTACGTTCAGTTCCTTCGCCTTGCGCTCTCCCTCATCAGTAGTCACTTGTCTGCAAAAAACTCGAATAAGCAGTGCTTTTCCCAGATTTTCGTTTCCCCGAGGGCAGGTGAATCCGCGGACGTACCTCTTATCGGAGAGATCGGTCTTGTTTCCAACCAGCATGATGATGACATCGCTTCCACGCTCGGTTCTCACATCGTCAATCCACTTGGATGTTTGATGAAACGAATTCGAATCTGAGAAACAATGTTCCAAAGGAAACACTCCGATAGACTCACTGGTGATGTCGTAAACGACAACAGCGACAGTGGAATCGCGGATGTACGATGGAATGAGCGAACGGAATCTTTCCTGGCCAGCAGTGTCCCAAAGTTGAAGACGGACCTGAACTCTCATTGTCATGTTAGATTCGAATTGTTCGGCTCACCGTTCTGTCCTCCAAGTACATGGTTTTACTCAAGAAGTCAATTCCAATGGTCGCTTGGTAGGTGTTGTCAAACGAATCATACATGAAGCGGGTGATCAACGAAGTCTTTCCAACTGAAAATAATTGATATTTCCAATAAAACCCATTCCCGTCTCTTAAACAACAGATTGAGTCAAACTATTCCATTTCAAACCAACTAAATGAGTAACGCACCGCTTTGTTCTCCCAAGAAGACTAATTTGAACTTCTTCAGCGGATTACCAAAGTCCGACATTGTCTCTGAAAATTAAAATTATTGATAATGCGACAAGAAAAATGATTATGGGTATGAAGAGAAAATGAAGCAGAACAAATGGAACTGGGCGGTTGACGTTATATACTTTGTGGATTGTTGTGAAGTAGTTGCGAAAGACTCCTTTCCGCCGCATTAGAACCGACAGATGTGGACAATTCCACGCGGAACGCGAAAATCAATAGGAGAACGGCAGGCGAGGCGAAGAATGCAACATTTGTGTCGCATCTGTACCCCCTTTCGCATCGATTTCTTCTCTCGGGGACACCACGAGCGAGTGGGCGAAAGCGGGGGAATTCGGGGGTGCGGGGGAAGCGAAAAGAACGGACCGTAAATGGACGAGGAAACGCAGTGAACGCCCGCAACCACGTAGCGATATGCGGTGTTAGCTGTCGGTGAAGAGACACAGGAAAGCGGTTTCCCGTCGAGACCCAGCCCTCGTCGCGCTCGTAAATCTACACCTGCGCACTCGCCCACGACTTTCAAATTTGGTTTTCTCGACGAACTTTCGTCAATAACGCGCCAAACCTCGCAAAAGTTGAAGAAAACTTTTCGAAAGCTGTGATTTAGATGCGGCGAAACATAAACAATTCAGATTTTAAATAAACTTAAGCATTTGAATTGCAAGCGAGTAATCCTTTATTCAAGAGGATATGGGTACTGCAAGTATGAGTGTAGTGGTGAACAACGAACTAGAATGGATAGGGGAAAACAATTGGGGGAGAGGGAAAACTAAAAGCGTGCCGTTTTTCATTTTCGTCTAAACGGGTGAGTCCACTCTGATGGATGAGACGTCCTGTTTGTTGGCCATCGAGACATTTCTAATTCATTTATGCACGCGGAATTGAAAACCTGCATGCAGTTAATTGAAAGTTCTCCATGGGAATGGATCAATAGAATATTTTCAAAGCTCTCGGATAATATTTCAATTTCAACCAGTTTGCATATTTCATAACATTCATTTCGAACCAACCATAGTACTTCAATATATAATTCTCCGATTTGTTTGTGTCCCATTCCCAAACCTTGTTGAAACTTTGTTAAACACGTTTTTATTCACATCGAAAACGTGCTACACGCGGCGGCGAAGTGGACATTGGACTTTGTAGCGACTACAGCGTAGCTCTGCGACCCTTACCTGTTCCTTACTGTCTCCGTCTCTCGTCTCTCGCCTTATCTCCCCTTCCACGCGGCAATGCGTTCGTTGAGTGGACCAGAACCGACGGAACATCACGGACCACGGGGTCACCCACGTATTCCCCACTCGCTCATTCATTCATTCTGTTTTTTTGGCCCGCTGGTCAGTCGGTCTCCTCTCCCCCTCTCCTCGTTCTATCCTTGTACCCTGCCCCGCTATCGCGTGCACCTCTTGCCACAAAACCTTCTCTACGTGAGATTGGGTTCTGATTCGGAATCAGTGTGCTGTCCTTATCACCTACCTTTCCAAACGCGTGGATACCAAACAGCAAGGCAAAGTGTCTCCGCCCCTGGCCAACGATTACCCTCCTCTACCTTCACAACACATTTTTCCAATTGATGATAGCAGACGGACGCCACACACGTACACACCCGTCTCGTTTGCTTGTTGTGCGTTCGCCATCTTTTATTTTGGTCGCTTCTTTTTGCTTAAATCGATTAGTTCTCATTGCTGTAGTAACTGATTCTCTTTTCAGAAGATGCTCTCCAGAAACGTCTCCAGATGCGCTCGTCTGTTCAGCACCACCAACACGGCCATGTCGACCGGAATCGACTTCAACCTCACCGCCGATCAAGCAGAGTTCCGTGCCAACGTCCGCAAGTTCGTTGCTGATGAGGTCATCCCAGTGGCCGCCGAGTACGATAGAACGATGGAGTACCCATGGCCAATCATCAAGAAGGCCCATGAACAGGGATATTTGACGGCCGACATCCCCGAGGCCTACGGAGGACTTGGAGTCGATATGGTCTCCAACTGCATTATCAGCGAGGAGATCGCCTACGGATGCTCTGGAATCGCCACCGCTATCATGGCCAACGATCTTGCTCAGACACCGCTTATCTTGTGCGCTAATGACGACATCAAGAAGAGATTCCTCGGGAGAATGATCGATAACCCGTTTGTTGCGGTGAGTGCCCTACTTTCGGTTTCTCATGTTTTTCTGACGATTTCAGTCATACGCCGTCACCGAGCCTGGAGCGGGATCCGACGTCAGTGGAGTGAAGACCAAGTGCGAGAAGAAGGGTGATGAGTACATCATCAACGGATCCAAGATGTGGATCACCAACGCTGGACATGCCAACTGGTGAGTGGAATTCCCGAAGATGTACTTCGAACTTTGCCTCCACGTGGTGACGCAGTTCAGATAACGTGCATCACGTTGTTGTAACAAAAGTTGAGCGCTACGCGAGAGACTTCGGGAGAGACTACAAGCACAGAAGAGAGGACCTCGGCGGGTTGTTCTGATAATAATTGGTCGCAGACAGGGAAAGAGTGGAAACGCGGACTTTGTACCTCTAGCAGTGCTGTTTGCGAGCGTAAAACGCGCGATGTATGATGTAGGCAAAGCGAATGGGCGGAAGATAAGCCCATGTTGCCGTTATCTATAGATGAACTTAAAGACACTAAAGTGCATTCTACCGACCTGGATTGGCATTTAACAATTGAAAACGAAGAGATTGAATATATTGAACAAACCACTGTTTTAGGTTCTTCGTTCTTGCTCGCTCTGATCCAAACCCGAAAGCTCCAGCTGGAAAGGCGTTCACTGCGTTCGCAGTTGAGGGAGACAGCGCAGGAATCACCAGAGGTCGCAAGGAGATCAACATGGGTCAAAGATGCTCGGACACCCGCGGAATCACATTCGAGGACGTCCGTGTCCCGGCTGCCAACGTTGTCGGTGCTCCAGGGGAGGGATTCAAGGTTGCCATGAAGACGTTCGATAAGACCCGTCCCACTGTTGCCGCGTTGGCTACTGGAGTCACTTACCGCTGCTTGGATGTCGCCACTCAGTATTCTCTGGAGAGAAAGGCCTTCGGAACTCAGATCGCCAACCACCAGGCCGTCAGTTTCATTCTTGCTGAAATGGGAATGAATGCTGAGCTCGCCAGACTGATGACATACAAGAGTGCTGCTGAGGTTAGTGAACGTTATAAAGAGAGACTAAAAAAGAAATCAACCAATCATTAGCATTCATTCAAAGAAGCGAGGAAACTGGCTCTAATTTGCCAGCCGTGAGTTTTGTTATTTGCAGGTTGACGCTGGCCGTCCAGGATCGTACTACGCCTCGATCGCCAAGCTGTTCGCTTCCGACGCCGCCAACCTGGCGGCCACCAACGCCGTCCAAGTGTTTGGAGGTGCCGGTTTCAACACGGAATACCCAGCGGAGAAGCTGATGCGTGACGCGAAGATCTTCCAAATCTACGAGGGAACCTCTCAGATCCAGCGCATGGTTATCGCCCGCCAGCTCCTCGCTCGGGTTGCTCAAAACGGAGGATATTAGATGAGAAATGACTCATCCTTTAACAGTTTTGTACAAACACTGGTACTTTTATTGTAATTGTAAATGATGGAACAAAAACATGTCTGATTGATATATAATCGTTATTATTTTTTCTCATTTCAACGGTTAACTCCCGTTCTTATTTCTCATCGACTGTTTCTCATCATTTTCATGCGCTAACCATTTCTTGCAGGTTATTCATCATGCTTTCTCGTTTCGCTCTTACGTCCGCTGGACTCACTCGTTCTGCCACGAATGTGCTCGCCACTCAAAGCCGCCAAATCTCTTTCGGTAAGACCGTGTTCTCTATGCGTACAAATCAACCGGTTTGTTTTTCAGATTTGAGCGACACCCAGAAAGAAATCCAAGCCGCTGCTCTGAAGTTCTCGAAGGATGTTCTTGTTCCAAACGCTGCCAAGTTTGACGAAAGTGGCGAGTTCCCGTGGGAGATCGTCCGTCAGGCTCACAGCCTTGGACTCATGAACCCCCAGATCCCGGAGAAGTATGGTGGCCCAGGAATGACCACTCTCGAGACTGCTCTCATCGTCGAAGCTCTTTCCTACGGATGCACTGGTCTTCAACTCGGAATCATGGGTCCATCCCTTGCCATTGCCCCTGTATATATCGCTGGAAACGAGGAACAAAAGAAGAAGTACCTCGGAGCTCTTGCCGCTGAGCCAATCATTGCTTCCTACTGTGTCACTGAGCCTGGAGCAGGGTCTGACGTCAACGGAGTGAAGACCAAGGTCGAGAAGAAGGGCGATGAGTACATCATCAACGGATCCAAGGCCTGGATCACTGGAGGAGGTCACGCCAAGTGGTTCTTCGTTCTCGCTCGTTCCGACTCAGACCCGAAGGCTCCAGCTGGAAAGGCCTTCACCGCGTTCATCGTTGACGGAGACACTCCCGGAATCACCAGAGGAAAGAAGGAGAAGAACATGGGTCAGCGCTGCTCGGACACCCGTACCATCACCTTCGAGGACGTCCGTGTCCCAGCAGAGAATGTTTTGGGAGCCCCAGGAGCCGGATTCAAGGTTGCTATGGGAGCCTTCGATATGACTCGCCCAGGAGTCGCCGCCGGAGCTCTCGGACTCGCTTGGAGATGTTTGGACGAGTCTGCGAAGTACGCTCTTCAAAGAAAGGCGTTCGGAACTGAGATTGCCAACGTAAGTTCCCCTTTTTGAAATGGAACAATACAATCATTCCTTTCAGTTCCAAGCCGTGCAGTTCATGCTCGCTGACATGGCTGTCAATTTGGAGTTGGCCCGTCTCATCACGTACAAGTCTGCCACCGACGTCGACAACAAGGTGCGCTCTTCGTACAACGCTTCCATTGCCAAGTGCTTCGCCGCCGACACTGCCAACGTTGCTGCCAGTAATGCCGTCCAGGTAAATATTATCTGAAAAAAAGAACAGCCGTATGAACATCCAATTTGCAGATCTTCGGAGGAAACGGTTTCAACTCGGAGTACCCAGTCGAGAAGTTGATGCGTGACGCGAAGATCTACCAGATCTACGAGGGAACCTCGCAGATCCAGCGCATCGTCATCGCTCGCATGCTCCTCGGACACTTTGCTCAAAACGGCACCAGCAGACTCTAAAGCTGCAAACACAACGAGGTCTCTTCTCTCCAATACATAAATCGTAACACTTGTAACGTGTGAATGCTACAATTATATTGTATTTTGTGTACAATGAATGGGTTTTGCTAATGAAAAATGTATTCGAGTTGACGAGAGAGCTTTCAGTTTGAAGGAGGAAACAATTGAAATAGCTGTGCATTTGAAATGAGGACCACTCTGTTGCTTGGTCAACAAGACTTGTCCGTTTCCGTCTCACTTTCCCAATCATAAATCTCACGTCTGCAAAAAGTGGGACAATATCAATAAAATCCTTGTTCCGATTATAAAAACTTGGTTTTCGACCGTCTTCCGATTTTTCTCGTTCGACGCGAAAAGCGTACGCGTACTCTTTTGAATGATGACCCAATTGGTGAACAGTGAATAGGTCGAATGCGATTCTCGGCTATTCATCTAGAAAATGGAAAGTGAATTGGCGGGAATAAGGATGGGGAAGGACGAAGTTCGGAGTACGTACTAATAACATTTAGTGCTAACTGTGAGAAATGCAGTTTCTCGTGTTGTTTTGGACAGGTTTTTCGACTATTGTTACAACAATGTCATTTATCTGATATCAATTGATGAAAATTACAAACACAGTGTGTATAAATCAGTATTCAGCGCACTTTTCATTCGAAACACTTGCATTTGACATTCTCCGATCGCTTTCTTATCAAATAGAGAAACCGTTATCCATGTCAGTCGTTTGCGTGCACCCAGAGATCGGGATCGTTTTCATACAAGATTTTCTTCGCACCCGTTCCAATTCGTCAAGTTCACGTCTCCTTATACTTATCGTAGTCGAGATTTTTTGCGTTTTACCCAACATTCTTGTTTTCAAGTGTTTTCTAACTCATTTTGACACCGAGAAAACATCGAAACGCGAAGTAATTCGACAAACGGATTGCCTCTTTTGCAGCTCTAAGCTCCCACTCAAACAAATTTGCTTTTCTCCTTCGAACATCAGCACGCAAAACCAAAAAAAGCCGTCTGGGGCCAAGCCCCCTCTTCCAGTAATTGGATTCTTCCTCCCAAATTTGTGGCCCATTCCTAATCTATTCTCAAGTGGTGGAGTTTTTTGTTCTGACCGCCGCTTGCCCTTCTTCTCATCTAGATCTCATTCTCTCTTTCTCGCCTCGCCGTCTCACATCGTCGAGTTGAACGAGATTCCGAACAGTTTATGGAGAATTGTAACTGCTTGTCGTCCCGAAGGTCACCCTTTCCGTATTGAAATCGTTCACTTCTCACGTATCTTCTTCAGAGAATCTATCATTTTTCTCCACTATTCAAATCCGCTTTTCAAGTTTCAGATGAGACATGTGCACATATTCCTGTTGATTGTGATTGTATTGGTGACTGCCCTCTTTTTCTATTCCAAGTACACATTCGATGATGTAGATGTGACGTATGGACCTGATTTTCACGTAAGATCTAGGAGAAAAAGAAACAGTCCGATTGGAACTTTTCAGCAAGCTGTCCACGAAATACGAGAATTACACGAAATCAAAGTTCTGAAAGACCCGACATTGTTCCATCCAGGGTTCGTTATTTGTGGGTTCAATGCAAACAGTTCTCACTTAGAGTTCCTATCAGAACATTTGAATCCATCGTTTTCAGTCCCCGTACAAAGTACCCGCCACGTAAAAACATGGGTGCATGTCCCCCACTCTATGGAAAGGTCCTCATCTTTGTCGCCTTTGTCAAAAGCAGTATGGAGACGTACGTTACCAAACACTCCCGCAAGTTGACCTACTAATTGCATAAACTTTTGTCTTGCAGCCACTATAAAGTCGCGCAGGAATCATTGCAATGCTATTTGAAAGGAACCAACTACTCGGTGGTCATGGTCGATCTTGATAATGACGAGCGGGTGAAAGCGGAATGCGGTAAAAACAAACAGGTTGGCAATTGAAAGAAAAGAGTAAAACAATGGACATTGAGCGAGATTTCAGTTGTTTTTCAAAAAGCACTGTGCTGCCGCTGCGTACCTACGCGATGCTGACTGGATGCTTGTTCTGGATGCGGACACGGGTAATCGGAGGCTGAAGACCGGGCGAATTAATCTTTCGTACTTTAGGAATTGCTAATCCGAATCATTGCGTCGAGGAATGGATTGATAATCGGGTTGATATAATTTTCTACGAGCGCTTCTTCAACTGGGAAATTGCCAGCGGAAATTACATTGTTTGTTGTTGTTCTCGAACAAAGAAAACATGCCATTTTCTAGGTCAGAAACACCATGTTTGCCAAGAACTTTCTCAAAAAATGGGGTGACTGGGAGTTTACACAACCTTCCAACTGGAATGGCGCCGACAACGGTGTGCTCCAGGTACTCCTCAGCAAAACACTTGGATGAGAAAAACATCTGGAATTTTGTAGATCCACATCTTGAAAACAGTAATTCCGTATGCGACGGAGGAGATCAAAAACTGTGATAGGTACTGGCACAACTCTACCGGCTATGACTCCTACATGGCGTACGTCACTTGTTGCAAGCTGGCTCTAGGTAAACATAGAAATGCCAATAAGGCAGGTCACTCTTATTTGTGAATCTCTGTTTGATGACGATGACGAGTGTTCGCTTTGAGGTGCGACACGGCTGTGGCCCGGAAAAGTGAGAATTTATCGGAGAGCTCATGGCTGGGTTCGTGATGGTTTCCTGACGACTGATCGTTTCTGTGAGCGGGACTTCATGTTCCATGGATGGAAAGCACAGAAAGTGGGAACATCGGGGTGGGAGAGCCCGTTCAAGGTGAGAGGCGGAAAATAACAACGAAATAAGACGTACTTTAGCAAAATATAAATGTGACATTATGCGGTAGTGGACTGGATGGATGGGACTATCGACCATTGAAAAACACAACCTGCGACAAAATCCGAGAATCGCTATCAGGATTCGAGAAGAGCAGTGGGAGGAACTATCCAAAAGTGGCTCGCGTCATTCCTCACCTCGAAGGACCAGACGTTGGAGAGTGTTTCCCGAATTGTGACGACAATGTCTAGTAGTTCATTTCGAAAACCGAGTAGGAGTTCATTCCACGACGTTCCTTTGTTCTCTGTATTTTTCCTCTGACTTTCTTTTTGTGACCGGTACGTCTTTTATTATGTATTCTCTTTGCCTGTTTCCCAGTGTTTTTCCATGTTGTGAATATGGTACAAACATGGTAGTAATTGCCATCCGAAAGCGTCTCCCCCCCCCCCCCCCTTCTCGCACCCGAACAATGCGTCGTTTTCCTTTCTTCTCGAAACCTTTCATTCTTCTAATGTTGAATAGAGTCAAACTCCGTCAAAAGTAAAGCATTTCCGACCGTACTTCCAATACAAAACATGCCGAACCGATCAGCGACCAGTGTGTGTGTGGCATCCAAATCGAAAGCGTGATGTGTGTCTATAATCGCTCTTATTAACCCTCTCGATTTACCATTTTGAGTGCTTCCCCCCACACAATCGCTCCACTCACTTCAGCCAAAACCTCAAGAGCCAATCGTTTCGCCAATCGCAATCCACTTGTATATATCTTTCACTTCCATATCAATCCATCTCCTTATACGACCACTTGTTCATTCTCCCATAAACTGTATTTATCTTTACATGACTACCAACAAACCACTTCTTTTTTGATCATTCCTTCTGCTTGTACAGTGGATGAGAAGCAAGACATGACCTAATCCCAACCGCCAAAACAACCTTTTAGCCAGCCAGCAGGATCTCGTCCTGGACTGACTGCGGCCAGGAGGCGGTTCCTGTTCCACAGACAAACACATACATCCATTATCCACACCAATTATCTTTTCTAAACCAAACATGACTAACCAAGTTTTGATGAGCGTTGGGTAGCCCGTTTGGAGTTTTATAATCCCTTTAAACGGCCGTGTCCGCGCCCTCAAAAGCAGTTCCAGCGACAAGTTGTGCCGGTCATTTCGGGAAGGTGGGTAATGCCGAGAAGACCCACTTTGCTAATCCAATCTGTCTTTCTTCTTTTGTTCTTCCACTGCTTTCACCATTCTCGGTTTTCCTCAGTTTGTAGGTCTCACGAGTTCAACAGAACAAAACTTCGCACTTATCTTGTGATCGGATGTACACTCATGTCATCATTATTTGCACAGATTTTTGATCAGACAGTAGTGTCTATAAAGTACGTGATCCCTCGGTTCTCCTTTCGCCTCAATGTGCCACTTCAAGAACAGAAATAGCGGGGAAGGTTGTCATTGATATCGTTTTACGAGGGCTTTAACGGCGGCTGTTTTTGCAGCCATGTTTACAGTTCTCTCGATGTTCTTGATAACCTTCTCTTTCATGTCATTCAAGAGAAGAAGCGTTGAATACTTCCTCCATTTCCAAAATAAAGTTTGATGGAAGAAATGCTTGAGAAGGTGAGGAATAAATTTCAATTTCTCTATACCTCGAACATAGATCCAGCCAGTGTCTTATGACTGATGTCTCACGAAACCTGCTTTTTCCAAAGTACAGTAGTACATCTTGCCCATTTTCCCACCTCCAGTGTCGGTGGGAAAATCAGAGGCAAAGGGGAAGCGGCAGATCCCGTCTGGCTCAGGAAAACTGATAAAACAAGATAGGTGCTCAAAAATCTGAGGCGTCTTCCTGCATGAGCACACTAACTTCCGCACACACAAGTGAGAATTCCAATGTCTTTTCAACTTGCCGCCCGGCATGACCACTCGAAAGCAGCTACCGCCACGCGTAGTACAAGATTTCCCCCGGGAGCAGCGTCGACAGTGCACATGCTTCACGAGCACATAAACACAGTCATTTGGGCAGGGAGGAGAAAAGTGGGCTCCTCTCGCAAACCACTCCGTGTTCCACCCTCTTTTGATGCTTATCGAGCCAGTCAGTTGGGCGACAAAAGTTGAACGATTCGTCTTTCCCCTCTTTTTACAGTATGCATCCACGACTTTCCCTCCCGGATCGTCACGAATAATGAATCTACCTCTGTGTAGTCAACAGAAGCTTCCGTTCGCCCCGCGAGAAGTGTTTCATCACTTTTTACCTCGAACTGAGACAAACCGCTGCCGTAATCATACATCTATCTTGTTTGCTTGTGTCCGCAACACACACCGCTTCGAACTTCCTTTCCGCGAACTCAGTGTTCACACCACCAACAACCCTGCCTGCATATACGTTCATACACACAACTATTTAAACAAACGTTTGTAAAGAAGCGTTTTCTCACCTACTAAACCGTCGAATCATTTCATTCGCAGTCAGAAAACCGCTTCCTCTCATCTCTCCTCTCGTCTCCTGCTTCATTTTCCTCTTCATCTTTTTCACACCAAAACCCATCTCCAACGATACGTTTCATTAAACCGACAAATGGATATAGACACACATTTCGAAGAAACGTGTCCTCTTCAAGAAATAGACACACACATACACTTTTTAGGCGGAAGGACACATCAGAAAAGTACAAAATTGTACTGAATTAATCCGATTTCTCGTTTTCCTTTCGTTCCTTGGGTCTTTCTGACCTCGTGCCCTTTACATATGTACTTTAGCGTTAATCGTCTGAATGTTTGCGAATTTTCTTAAGCACCCTCCCTCATTTTGAAAGAAGTGTGCCCACATTGCCGGGGGGTCTGCGACTTTTTCCCGTTGTGGTGGTGTGACAGACAATAACCAACTTTCTCGTCTCCAATTCAATTTCTCGAGGCGATCGTCGACTTGTCACATTGAATTGATTATTCATTCAACGCGATTCGCAACTTTTCCAAACGCCCAAACAACGGTGCGTAATCCGTTTTTGCGTCGCGTCCCACTGTGCGTCGAGAAGGTCTTTTATGCTAATTGACAGACAGTAAGGGGCCGCGTGAATGAAATGAATAGAAGAATGAGGCGAAGGCGGGAGTTTAGTTCTACCCTCATTTCCGTTTCAAAGTCCCTCTTTCCACCCCGTCTTTGTCCTCGTGGCTTCTCTTTTCATCCTTCTTTTGCCAACACAGCAGTTTCGTCGTCTCGCGAAGAAACGAAAACTGATAACACTGCCAAATTGGGCAAATGGGCTGCGAAACCAACAAACATTGCGTTGCCACATATGGGGCACAAACATAAAGCTGTCACAAGCCCGACGAGAACTGTCAAATGGCCACATTCTCGCCATCTCCGAGTCAAGTCACTCCATTCATTCATTCTATGGCAAGTCTATGAGGCCGTCTTGAATGCCCAGCAGTTCGGCTGGTTGACTGAGAATTGGCAATCAAAAGACCTTTCGCTATCTGAAAGGTTGGCTTCGCCGTCTGGTATTTGCTCAACTGCCTTAGTAGGACGGCTTTTGCATAGTCTGCCCCGTGTCAACTCAAGTCAAGAAAGGAAGATTGCCAAAAACCACACCTATTCGCTTACGCATCGACGCTCGATATCATTTGGTGTACCTACTTCCCCGTTCTCTCAATTCTTCCTACTTCCAGTCCTTACTATCAGTGATCGAAACACACTGAGGACTCCTCGCTCCTTTCATTATCATTCCGTTTCTCTTGTTAAGGAGCTGCTGTGATCGACCCTCGTTTTCTTTTCTTATCAATTCCACACTGTCTCTTCATTATCATCACTCCACGCCGATAGTTCACACTATTCTCGTTGCCTCAAAAACGACTCAAATTTCGACTAATTCGTCATTTTTTTAAAGAAAAATGACCGCTATTCGCGATAATCTCTGTGAGCTCGGTCGATTGGAAATTCCACGCCCGAAATGCCAAGGAATGCAGTTTGTGGCAACTCGTGGAAGACAAGGATTCTATAGAGTTAGTGAGGACCCACTGATCTTTCAGCAGGGAGCATTTCCAGACCATACGCGAGAACGGCGCCATGTATGGAATCCAACTGAAACCACAAGGCCCGAAAAGACCACAGCTCAGTTCGGATCTTTTCAGCAGGTTTGATGATATAAATGACATCACTTTATACTCGCCATTTGAGACCAATGACGGTGCCAGAAGAGAACTCTGAAGAGGTTGAGGAAGCTCAGACAAGCCAGCCAGAGACAAAAAAAGAGGAACTCAACAACAACAACAATTACAAGGTGAATATCGGAGTGCACCGAAACTCAGAACCGCCGGGTTCGTTATAGGTCAACTACGCAACTCGTCCGCCGGCGCCACCACAACAGGCTAAATTCACCGTCATGCAGCAACAACCTCAACAACACCATCAACCGCAGCCACAGACGCCAAGAATGTTCATGCAATCTCGCTCGTCCGGAATCACCAACGCCGTCAACCGCCAGTCGATGACTGCTCAGCAGAGAGATATCATGCCAAAGTAATTTCTTTTTCTTGGCGGTTCCTATTTTTTCCCACTCTCCAGTGTAAGGTCACATTACTATAATCCTCTTTCTGATACCGGCTACTTTTTTGGTCACAAAAAATAGCGAATTCTCAATTCCTCTAATATTGAAGTTTTTCGTATGTTTACCCACTAATTCTGATTCTGATCGAACTGATGTATATATTCTTTCTGAAAATGAATATTTGAAATAAGAACACAGGACATTTGCGGCAAGCTTCACTATTCGTGATTTCAATAATTACAATATAAGGTATGGGCAAAAGTGAAATCTTTGTGATGTAAGTCGTTTCAATGGCAATGTATGTAGTACGAGGTTGTACTGGTACAAATATAAGCTGAAGAGGCGAACAATAAATATGAAGGCAAAGGGATTCTTACATACAAACACGGAGGAGTTGGGAGGAAAAAGTGGCGATCTCCCAAAGTAAAACCTAAACTGTGCAATATAACTCATCTATCGCTTAATCGTTTACAGGAACCGTTTTATGACGAGATATACAACTATAGACAAGTTGGTAAAGTTAAAAACCACTAGGTTTGGTACTTCAAATTCAATTTCAGCCTAGCAGCAGATTGGCGGCGGCAGAGAGATCGTACTGCCGAGACTCGAGGGCACGACGCGCCTTGTCCGTGCTGTCGGCCACTCCGATGTCTACCAAGTGTTTCTGTTTCAGCATCTTCAACGCCACTTCGGTGTCTCCATTGCAGTTTCTGACCATAGTGTCGCAATCACCACGCCTGAAAAAATATAGTTTCATTCCCATTCTAATCGTCTTAAAACTCACCGAGCGAAGTCAGCTTCCTTGTACAACACTTCCATTTTTTCGGCCATGCTCACGTCGCAATTGGCGGCAGAAGTTGTTGCAGACGGTGGTGTTGGCTGGGCGGCAGGTTCCGGTCTTTGCACAGTTGTCGTGATATGTTGGGGAGGAAGAAAGTCCTGCATGTCAGATTCGCCGAGCTGTCTAGCAGTTCTAGCCGAATGATGGTTCTCCGATGGAGCGAATGGGGGCAGAGATGAGACAGCACTGTTGGTGAGAGCCAGTTGCCCAAGTCCACTCAAGTACGGGTTGTATGAAGGGTAACTTGGGTATCCCGGCTGTCCGTGATATCCTGAAACGGGGGTATTGCAAAAAAAGTAAAGCTCATCCTGTTTACCACCATATTGCATTCCGAAGCCGTATGGCTGGTGTCCGTTGGAATAGTTTGGATATCCATTCAACGGTGGATACATGCTGTTCGAGTTAGTGAGATTGTAGAGTGGCACGTGTGTGTTTTGCACTGGTGCACTGTCTTTCTTATCCACAGCAGCTGGCACTGGCTTGTTATTGTTGACAATCGAAGCGGGGGCTTCCCGAACAGGTTGAGCAACGGACGCTGCTGCGGTTGGCAAGCGAGTTGGCTGCAGAACTTCCGTCGAGAGAATAGGCTCTGAGGTCTTCTTGGGTGGCATCACAGGCTGCGGCTGCGAAGGAACAACCTGAAAGCAGTAGTTTGAGAAAATCTAATTTATCTAAGAAACCTTTGTTGGTGGCTCTCGCACATTTGCAGAAGCCGATGTTGAAGTCGACGGCAGCGACGATGTGGAGTTTGATCCAAAAAGCAGCGAACTCGGTGGCGTTAACATAGAGTTGATCTCATCGATAATCTTGGACCGCCTGTCTTCCACCGACACGTCAGTGTTGTTCTCTGTCAGTCTTCTAGCAACGGAGCTGTTTCCTCTGTCAGAATTTGGTGGAGACGGTGCCTTCGTTGGCCTAGCAATAACAGGCGGCGGAGAGATCTTCACTGGCGTCGACGCAGAGTTCTCTGACTGCTGTCGAGCTTCAGCTGGTTTTGCGACTGGAGCAGCAGCAACTGGAGCAACTATCCTTGAAGCAGTCGAAGGTGTTGGCGTCACGTTGTTAACAGGTGGGAGTCTGACTTGCTGTGGTTGGAACGGCTTCTGGATCGGTGCTTGGTTCGATGACAACGGCTGCTGTTGAAATGTAGACTGATTTCCGAGTGCAGATCCGTTCCGCTGGCTCTGCTGGCTTGGATTTGCTGATGAAACACTTGTCGGACGTCTGCTCAGGTTGCCCTTCAACTCATCAGTAAGTGCCTTTTGAAGCGGATTTGACTGGTTAGGCGACTTTGGGATGGAAGATGCAACAGGAGCTGGAGTCGGAATGAGACACGGGATGCTTGTAGATGGTTGTTGGACGGGAGCGGTGGGCACGTTGACGACAGAAAATGGCCTCTGGACGTGAGCTCCAAAAGAGTCCAGTGCACTGTTTTGAATTCCGATTGAAGAGGCAGGACGCGGGCGCATCGCATTTCCAATTTCCATTCCAGTATCCAGCCTCGAACGCAGCTCCGGCATGTAGTTACTGGGTAAGTTTCCATTTGACAAGTTTTTCTGTTGCAGTTGAGCCGACGAAGTCGACATGCTGTCCAATTGTGAGCCGACAGAGTTGACATGACGAGGCTGGAAAAGAAAACTAACCAAAAGTCAGACGTTTGTGATACTCACTTGAATCCGCAACGGATCAGCTTTACTGAAGATCACACTGTGTGGTTGAGGAGTATTGAACGACTCAGGAAGTGGCATATTGATGACACCCGAATTGGAAGGTGCAACGAGAATTGGCTTAGACGTGTTGTTCACTGGTCTTTCGACTGGAGTCGGTTTCAGCACGTTTCCACGGATATCAAACATGGGTTCCGTTGTCTTTGGGGCCTCGAACATTTTGGTAGAGACAAAGTCTGCTCGGCTACTATTCGAGATGTTCTTGCTCAGAACACTGTCTTGGTCTAAAAAAACACAAAAGTTCAGCTGGAAATGTGAACAATGTAGGGATCCAAGTGGAATATAAGTCTTACCCAAGCCTCTCGGCAACTCGATTGTAGACGGCGAGAACCCCTCGTCAAATGCACGATCAAAATCGTCGTACTCGGGAACATCAAGGGAAAGCCCACGGAGGTGGAACGAAGGCGTTACGGCGACACCGTTGGCGGGTTGGGTAGCTGACATTGGGGAAAGGTTATCAAACAGTACAACACGGGATAGAATGAATTCAATAGGTTGGGAAGGACAAACACGGAGTCTTCCTCTCGTGTGTACCTGCCCAACTGTTAGCATGACTTTGATAGTGCAAAAACGCTATTTACAACACGTACAAACTAGGATTGTTTTTCAAAATAACCAACCCGGGACGTGTGTGCTCCTGCCTCCATTGGTTAGTTGCGCCTTACTAGTGATGACTTCCGCACCATTCGACGTGCTAAAAAGACGGATGGGGAACAGAAGGGAGGGAATGAGGAAACCTTGACAGAGGGACGCCTTTCACTGGGTTCTTCAGATACATTTGGTCAATCATACCAGGACTCCCCCACGACTGTCCGCCCAACGGATCTCCGTGTCCAGTGTGAATAAACGAGCCTAAACGGGACACATGTATAGGAAAAGTTCAGCGGACATGGGACAAAAGGAATATCTTAGCGTTTATCTCACCTGCAACTGGCATCGAAATTCGAGATCCGCGGTCGGAAACCGAGGTAATACTGTTGTTATTCAGTGGTTTTGGGGCAAATGGAAGAGCAGGTGCCAACTGCTGTGGCGGTGGCACTCTGATCGTTGGTGCGGTTGGCAGTTTCTGGAAATGTTCAGTTATTCAGCTAATCCTATTCGCTTTTCACCTGTGGTGTCACCGCCGTTTGTGCAGCCACCGCGTGACTTGCCTGTGCGAAAACCACTGTTCGGGGAAATGTTCCGAACTTTTGGTTCTTCTTGCTCTGACCGAACCAGTCTTGTCCTCTGAAATACGCTCATGTTTGTCTGTGAGCAAAATTGCACGGGTACTCACGTGTTCTCAACAACCACGACCTCATCATTTTTCACAAGTTGCAGAGTCCCCGGTTGAATCGAGTTGTATGCTTCTCTAGCGACAGCCTCCAGAAACATGGCTGCTTTCAAGTCCTCTCGAATTTCGCCAAATTTGCATCGCTCTGCCGGATTCGATTTCCAACAATTCTGCATGATTTGATAAATGCGTTGCGAGCAGTATTTTGGCTTCTCGAGTCTCTCTCCAGCGTCCATGTTCTTGAGCACGTCGATAGCACGACAGCCGACCCACGGCTCCTCGCCAAAAGTGAAGACTTCCCAGATAGTGATTCCGTACGACCACACATCCGATGCATGTGAAAATTTGCGATGACGGAGAGCTTCGGGCGGACACCAAGCAAATGGAACTTTCTTTTGTGGAGCCATCGTGTACATCTGCTCATTGTCATTCAGCGCTCTCATGAGCCCAAAATCGCAGATTTTCACTGTCTGTAACGATATTAATTTTATTTTTCTGTGAATAATCTTGTTGAAAATTTTGGAGTATTACACTTTCAAAGAACTTCATTTCAAAGGAGAACTAACTTTTTCGTCCTTCGACACGAGGATATTTCTGGCAGCCACATCTCTGTGCACACAATGTTTTGACTCCAAGAACTGCAGTGCTTTCGCAATCTGCATGCAGTAGTCATGCAGACGAGACACCAGGGGAATCGGCTTCTTGTCGTCGCGCAGTCGATCAAGCAACGAGCCACCTTCACAAAGTTCAAACACCTGAAGTTCATTGGAAATTTGAGACTTAATCGATGCGCAAACAAACCATCATTGCCGGCTGGCGAACAATTCCGTAGAGGCGGATGAGCGATGGATGCTGGAGCTTGAGCAAGTGACTCGCTTCCACTCTCAAATCGTCCATTATATTCGGAGATATGTCACGCAAAATTTTAACGGCGACGTCAATCCGTTGGCCGTTGCTTTTGGTCCAGGTTCCACGCTTGACGACAGCGAAAGAGCCTTCTCCGAGCAGTTCGTAGAGTTTAATCTGAAAAAATGAACATTTACACTTCTTTAAACATTCTTTAGAAATTACCTGCTCATTCGGAATGAGGGCTCTCTCATCGATTGTGCTCTGGACGGGAAGCGACTGATCAGACTGAACGTAGATTTGCTTCGGATCGCTACGGTTCCACATTTCTCTGTGCATTTTGAGAATCTGCTCGCGGAGCTGTCTGATCTGTTGCTGCTGCATGCCGACATCCTGAAGTACTCAATTGGTCTTCTTTTCCGGACAATTCCGTTCACTCACCTGCATATCCTTGTCACGAACATGTGCAAAGTGATCGAAACGGCGCACATTGAAGACAAAAACGAATTTATTCACAAAATCTTCGAGGTGTGCTTTGCGGAGCACTTCCAGGACATTATCGTCTACAAAAACTCCTTGCGGGCTTGTCATTTCGCTCTGAAACAAGAGAAAAGATTATGTTACACATTCACATGAGAAATTCAATCGATTCAAGAAACGAGAAAGAGCAAGAAAAGTAATAAGAGGAATGGGGAATTGCTTGGCAAGAATGGCGTTGGACGTGTGGCGTTTCGATTCATTGCACTGATAAGCGAGCGAGTCCAAACTTGGAAACTATTTCGACGCCGGCTATCAGCCATTCGGTCGCCGTCCCAGTGGACGTCTTGAACTTGAACTATTTCTCGCGGCTGCATACGAGTTCTTAGTCAGAACTACGCAAAATGCTCTTCATGACTAACTATGCACACGTTTCGAATGACGTAGTCAATGCATCACACGCAGTTTCCAGCCATTCACAACGATAAGAGAGGCAAACCGCTGTTTTCGATGAAGGAGTGTGTTGAGAACTTGCAAAAGAACTGGGCGACGAGATAGCGTCGGGAGGGACGGACTGGTTCTCTCACTTCTAATTAGAAACGATGAGAAAAAGGTTTCTTTCTTTGATTCGAAATGATAGAGAAAACCCTCTAGGACAACGAAACAGTGGGTTGGTTCCGTGCTCTAGACTACAAACTTCTTTTAAAAGTTCTCCCACCTAACATTGTTCTTTGGTGGACGAGAAACGATTTCGTGATGACAAAGACTGGTAAAAAAGATCGGCAAACAGTTTGACAGATGCACAGACACTTGTACTTGTCTGTTTCTGAATTCTGGAGAGAACAGCGGAAAATCTATGCCGGATGGAGGTATTCAAACGACGACCGGAACGTGCCGTGGTCGGAAAAGGAAGCATTTTTTACGGTTCGCATGTGAAATGAGAGAAAAAGCGATGACGAAGTGAGTACTGCATAAAATTCGGAAACAAGAGGAGACGCAGGCAAACGGAGTGTGCGTGAGGGCTGGAAACTAGAGACAGACTGCTGACTGGAGAATGTTGACATTCGACCGAGTGAAATAGTAAACCACGGCGAACCAGCGGCGACGTCTAGTAGTAAATTTTTGCAGCATTTTTCCGGGTTCGGCCACCAATCAGCAATCCTGAAACGTGGGCCACGCCGCTTTCGCAACCGCCGCGTGAAATTTTGCAACTCCGCCGCACGCAGGTCCGATTGGCGGAGTCCTCCCAAAAACGCATTTTGAACGGCCTCTTCCCCCTATTTTTAGTTGCAAGGTGTTAAATTTATGGCATGGATTTTTTTTTAAACCGTTGGAAAATTAATTTTGATGGTTTTGTATAAAAAAAATTTGCAACTTTAAAGAAGTTTTTCGAGAAAAATGCGAAAAACCCTCGGGGACTAGGAAACGGTGTCTGGAGGCGGAGAT
The DNA here is from genome assembly GCA_963932285.1 of Caenorhabditis macrosperma. NCBI lineage: Eukaryota > Metazoa > Nematoda > Chromadorea > Rhabditida > Rhabditidae > Caenorhabditis > Caenorhabditis macrosperma. Next base: position 13,028,377 of record OZ010618.1, read on the forward strand.
TCAAAACGCAAATATGGCCTAGATTTTCCTCTAACACGTCGATCGTGGTTCGCCGTGTAAACTATGCGTTGAAGCCAGCTGAGAGACGCAGACGCATCGAGTGACGAGAGGACTGGATGCGGCGAAGGCAGAGAATTACAAGAACCGCAAGGAAAAGAGTGCGGATGGAAGGAGGTAACTTGTGGAGGGAAGGGGCAAGCCGAGCGAAGCAAGGGTGTTCTCTATGTGTGTATAGGCACAGGCACATCTGCGTATTACGTGTCTGCCACCACCCAATTGGATCTGGTTTTTCGAAAGAAACTTAAGAAGACCCCCACCGCTTCCTTCCTCCTTTCTTTCTTCAGACGCTTCTAGATATTCAGCGGAGAGGCGCAGAGGAGAGAAAAACGATGGAAGTCTTTACACCCTCGACGATAAGGTCTTCGGCGTGATATTTTCTCTTTCGCTCTCCGTTTCATACTGGAACGAATAGAAAATGAATCACACACCCACAAATGGTTGCATGTTTCGAAACGCCGTGCTTTCGAATCTTCGGAGTCAACAGAAACGTGTGTCTCCGTATGAGTCGGCACCTATCGCCCTGCCTATCACTGCAATTTCTCGCAACGAACAACTGTGTTTTCACACTAGGGGAGCGGAAGAATGGTGCAACTTTCTTGTTTGACCAGCTGTTCCATAGAAAAAACAAAGAAAAGCAAGTGGATCGAAACCAGCTGTTGGTGGGAGAGAGCAACGCAGCAGAGGGCAAATTTGTCGAGTATTCATGCAAAACGCGCTTTTTCCGAGTATAATCTGCGGAATAACACCGTCCGCAAACGATGTATGTCAAGTGTGAAGCGCAAGAACAATAGAAATCAAAACAATGAAGGACCTCGTCGGCGGACGGACAGAAAGCGAATGAAAACAAACGGAGTCATTGGATCGTGCGATCCCGAGCAACGGCTACCGCCCGAATGACTGAATGAAAGGACGATGACATTAATGAGACGTGGGTGCGAGATAGAGAGAGAGACGCAGCAATCGAAAGAGTGTGGTGGACCATCGACGTCAACAGTGCATATCCGGTGGGAAGGGGTGAGAGACGCAGCGTGCGCGACAGACGGGACCATCGATGTCGACAGTGCGTGGTTATTGATTACGAGTCTGAAGAGCTGTGGAAGATGGACAAGAGGGTTAATTAAAATAGGAACGTGTACATATCCATCGTGTTTCTTCAGAAAACCATGTACTTTCCATAAAATATACCCAGACTGAGGGCAGAGATTACTTGAAAGTCGTACGTGAAGGAACTGAAATCGAATCAGTGAATTGCAGATTGCTTGCTAATATTGGGTTCTTGTTTCCGTATCTCTCCAAAGAATTCTCTATTCGGCCACGGCATGAAGGCCAACTGCAATATTTCACCAAATTACTCACCTCGTTTCTTTTCCGTAATCAGTAATCGAAAGACCAATCATGCACTTCAACATACATCAGTTTCTGAAAAACTGCTGAGAACTTGGACATAAAAGACAGCTTTTATTGAAACAACTGCCGTAATCCATCGAGGACTCGAACTATCGTGATATGGACCTTCAACACTCTTCACGCGAGAGTTTCTTTCAGTTTTCGCCAGTTTCAGTTAACAGGTCCCCAATGGAATCATCGAATGGAAACAGAAACTCGACCTGCTACCGAACTCAATAAATGTGAATTCTGCTATACTTTTACTGTTTTCCAAACGCCGTAAAGAGTTTATGCAATTCATATTCTTTCGCAAAGCAAACGCATCTGAAGACGTTTTGACGGAGATACACAAAGTGGTAAGTGGTACAGACTGAATGAGATATTTCGAATGGTCATACGAGTCCAGAGATATTTCATATGGTCATTAGAGTGTTCGAATTGAGCATCATTATAGTAATCCATGAATTTGTCACGTGTTAGACTCGGCAAATTACCTTCGTCAGTTGAGGATTCACCAGGAAGCTCCGTCTTGCTAAGAAACTCGCCCATGCACCGCAGTTCAAACTTCCGGTCCCCCACCATTCATTCGCATGTTTTTCTGGCTGAAATTCTCGGCAATGAGTGCAAAAGTGTTTTCAAAATGCATTCCAATGAAACGAGAAGATCCAGTAAATATTTTGAGTACTCTCCGTTTTCTACTACCAAACTAATTTGTCTTATTTTTCCACGAACTCGCGCATTCAAATTCATCGCCGCTTCTCATCTGTTCGGAATTCTCTGCCAGTGTGTCATGCATGAAATAACACGCAAAATTGTGCATTGGAACACCAAAAATTGTTTTTGTTCGAGGTAATCGAAAGAATCAGGTGCCACCGTTGCTTTTATTACCTGGCTCACTATATATCCTGAATTTTATTATTATTATTATTGTTTTTTGTTATTTTCCATGTATTTCGTGGATTGATCGGTGTTCAATATTCACGTGCAGAAGTTGTGATGCTTTCCCTATTGAAGCTATTCAAGACACACATTGTTGTCCCCGCGTGCATCGAATAATTGAGAGATACGAGGCTGCTCTTTGCAACAACGTCGAATAATGTGATCGCACAGAGATCCATCACAACGTCACGTCCTCTCATTCCGTCTCTCTCTCTCTCTCTTTCTGATTGATTCGTTTGAGTGGAAACATGTTTGATCTGCCTTCTGATGTTCTTCTCGCATTAACGCCTCTTTTCGTGATTCCATGGATGAAATTGTTGAGACAGAAAGAACTGTGCAACTTTCTGGGGATACCCTTCCAGAAACTCAAATTTCACACAAAGCGCCAAAAACCACCCGCGGGGGACCTTTCTGGCTACCGCCGAACTTTTCGCCACCCTCTATCGAGTTGCAGAGGTTGGCAGCGGAGAGTATCACGTTTTCAGTCACTTGATCCCTACCCAATTCTGTCTAGAGATCCGCCAGGTCCACCCATTCCGAACAAACGGTTGGGCGTCGTGTTTTCTGTTTTTTGCGCGGTTCACTGAACTGATTCCTTCTTTCTTCTCCCGAATCCGAGCCTCATTCTCACGCTAAATTTCAAACATCTCCTAAGAGATCAACCAAACAAAAGGCGGGTGAAAGACAAGTAAAATCACATTATTATGTACATCTAAATGATTGAAAAAAGACCAGTGCAAACACGGAGAGCCCGATGACATGAAGATGGGCAAAGAGTCGGGAAAAAAGCTGTGAGATGTCGGTAAACATGACTACTTTTTGGCGGAACATAAGATAGACAAAAGCCGAGAAATACAATACACAGAGATTCACTAAATCAGCAGTAGCAGCCTTCGGATGTTCCCAATGTCTTGCCAGTTGACAAATATAACAGTTGATGATTAGTGTCGAGACGAGTACTTGACAACTTCCCGTCCAATCAGTCCAATAACTTTTGCTTCGTTCTCATCTCCACAGAATGTCACGTCTGTCTTCAGTTCCCTCACTCGGTTAGTTCACACTACAGAAACCGACACAAAACATACGCATCGTCGTCTCGGCGAAAATAAGATGACTGAAGGCGAAAAACTTGAAAGTACTTGAGGATATCAAAAGGTCACCTACAACACTGAACCAAAGACCATACATATCCATCGATGTCTAGTCAAACTTCTCAAAGTTGGTCAAACATTGTTCTTGGTTTTCTCGCGGTCTTTCTTTACACTCTCACCTGAAAAATGAACGCGCCATATCTCATTTCACGGTACTACACTCACGTTCGCAACTAGACGTTTCACAGTTGGCAGTGACATTTCAGAGTTGCCTATTTTTCCGCTTTCGGCAGCTTCCTGACTACTTTTAGAGCAAAACAATTGCTCAAAGGGTTGTGCTCTTTTCATCCCCACCGTCACCACCTTCTTGCCGTTGTGCACAATGTGTGTATGTGACCTTTCCTTAAAAAGTGCCGATCTCAAACGTCGCGACGTCGTTTTTCTCGCCTCCCCTTCTCCTCCTCCTTCTTCCCCTCCATTCATTCAAAAACCATTCGGACAAGTGTTTCATGATTCCGAGGTACTGCGAACAAATATGAAATTGTGGCCGGAGGGCGCAACTCATTCAAAAGAGTGAGTGAAAGAGAGGCGTTTTTCTTCATTCTCCGTCTTCATCTACCAAGTACTTGGTATGGCTTTTTCACATTTTCACACCTCATCGAAGTTTCTCCTCCATCTCTTGCAACACGGAGAAACGACGACAGCGAGAATTCAAAGCGATCCGAAAAAGAGCGGACAAAGAACAGCACGTGATCTTGAGATTTCGAAAAGCATTCGCACCGCCTCTCAATTTTCGAGTGATCTTCCATCTCACGGAGGCCTGTTGTTCAATAACAACCGTCACTGCTACATTTATCTGAAATGAAAGGATAATGAGCCTCTCACAAGTTCAATTAACCGGAGGCTCTCTTTTTGCCCTCATTGAGACCCCTCTCTCGCTTTTCTAAACTCCACTATTCTTCCCTGTTCTCTTAATATTCTGTCATCCGACACCTTTCACGTGAGAAAAAGTGCGTCCACATCCAAAATAGCCCCCACTACGGTCTTTTGACTGAGCTTTCTTCCGAATGCTCTCTCTATCAGCAGAAATGGTTCAATCTCTTCTGATGTTGTCTAATATCGTTAGGCAGCGATCAAACATTAGGAGCATCTGCTAACTAAATCACGCATGTCCCTCTCATTTCGTAACGTGGTCGTCCGAATGTCAATTGGTAACAAAAAACCAACTAACAACCGAGATTGTTTCCGGTTGAACCTGAAATGTTGACCTGAGAGACCAATCTGGAGGGAAATAGTGGTTGAGGTTAGGAAGAGTCGTTTTTGCCGATTGGCACGCGTGTGAAACATTCTAGTATGCCGTGACGGACATCCGACGTTGTAAGCGGATACGTAGGAGCACACGTTGTCGAAAAATTGTGAACTGAATCCAATTTGAAACTCTCCGTGGGTGTTTCCTTTGATCTTTCTTTCTTTGCCTATTTTCGTCTTTCTTGTTTCACAGAAAGAGCAATTCCACCATCAGGATTAGGAATTGCGTGTTCCTTTTGATTACTTCCCCACTTTCTTCATATTTCTCATTTTCTCACAGAATAATTCCCGAGCATAAAAATATTGTTTTCCAGTTTGCGTTGAAATATCATAGTACACTTTCCACATCCAGAAGAATAATCTGAACTTTGAGAATGTAGAATTTGTTCCATACTGTGTATCGTAGACCGTCTGTGAGACCATTGGAACGATCATCTTTTCTGACTTGCACTCGCAAAGACAGTCTCAAAACATGTATTTCTGTTCGTTTGGGTCTGTTTCGAGTAGCTTCGGAAATTAGAGACAACAGTTAGAACGAACGATGTTTGACACGTTAGAGTCGGTGTATCACCCATGTACACCCCTTATTTAGACGAAGACTGGCTGGAAAACACTGCTAAACAACAACATTTAGAGAAGACGAGGGGCTGGTCTCGTGGAATAAGGACATGGGAAATTTCCACACCAACATGCGGAGTGCTCATGTTTCAGCGTGTTTCATTTGTTACCCGCTTCCATTTGAACCTCTAAATCACGTCATCACTTGTGTCTGCCTGAGGTTCTCTTGTGTTCAGTTCACTTCGAGTGCTCGAAAGTTCCATTTTCAATCCCGCTAATTCTTTTGTTTTCTGTTCATCTTCTTGTGAAATCCTTCTTCTTTGTGGTTCACTCATAAATATTATGAGAAATCGGCAAAAGAATCGGTCATGACCATATTCCCCTTCTTTGTTGGATTCTAAGAAACTGCGATGCCGTGGGATTTTCAGCGAGAAGAGATTGAAGCAAATAAGAGTAGAGGTGAGAAAGTTTGATTGTTGCTTGCAAACTTGACATTCTTCGAAATTCCTCCCTTCCGCTCACGCAGCGGTTCTACGATGTCTCTCCCATGTGCTGCAAAACTTCCTGATCTACAAATGTTTATGAAATCTCAGAACTTTGTTTGTAGTTTGTATGAGTGAATTCCAGAAATCTTCGTTTTTCCATTGCCCGAGTATCAAAGCAAGGGATTTCGGGTAGTACAAAAACGGCTAGACATGACTACGCCGTTCTTCTTTCAATGCAATAATTTGAACGACTAGAAAAGATTAGACTCCTGAATTGTTATCTCATTTGTAGAAAGCATTACATTTTCCAGTCTACTGTCGAAATCGAGAAATTGGGAAGTTAATGGAGGGGTGTAACTCGTTTTCCTCGTCGTTTCCGGGGAAGCGCTGTTTCCAGACGTCCCCTCCGCCAGCCCCCTTGCATTTCATTAGTCGGTCAACCGACCCAATCTGAAATTCTAAACCGTGGGTGAAATCCCTCGACCTTTGCTATTCCCATTTTGTTTTCCCTTAATTTCTTCTGCGACCAGCTGCAAACAAAATTGAAATCAGCGCTCGTAAAACTTGATTCCATTGGTTTTTTCGTCATCTCGTGAGTTTTCTCGATTCTTCTAATGACAAAAACTTGATTTGAATTCAAATTCGTATAGTTTTACAGCGCTTCTGCAATCTTAATTAAAACACAGAATGCACGAATGTTTCAGAGAAAGAGTTGTTCTTTTACGTGTCTTAGTATCTTAATCGAGTTTCTTCCGCTTCAACGTCTTTGCGGAGTTTCCATTTTGGTCCTATGAGAAAGAGAGAACAGTTTCAAAAAGTTCACGAAACCGTGAAATGCGATCTTCCGTTTCTTATATACTCGCCGCCACTGCTCTTGTGATTTCTGCTTTACATGTTCCTTTTCAACACGTTTTTTCCGTGACATATTTTTTCAAATTAGCAGAAAAGCGGATGGCTCATCGGTTTAAGGAACTCATAATCCTCTCGAAAACAACTTGTGGGCGAACGTCTCGGAAGAAGCGCGCCCATCTTTTGAGCGTTCTCTTCATAATTTTCTCACCACTTGTCCCTTTTTCGAAACGAGAATGAAATGTGTTTCAGCACGAAGCATTCCGTGTAACTTTTTTTTCCGTCGTCTTTTATTCTCGGAATGTAGCCGCTGTGGCAACTATTATAATTGGCGGTGTTGAACAATTTTGCTGAATAAGCGGTTGCACATGGCAAGGACCTTTTGCCTAATTACACCGGACGATCAAAACACCGGTCTTTGAACTTTTCCGGACTTTTGTCCCTCCTTCTGTCGACACCTGTGAGCTCTTTGTTTCCTATTCACATATATCGGAAAGTTTCGGAGAAGAGACCGAAAGAGCGGGGATCCGTTGAATAATTCAGAACAAAGTTGACTCCATCGCATGTTTTTGATTTCAAAGAATTCGTGGCCCGAAGAGAAATCGTTGATCGAGCGTTGACACATCTCGAATTATTCAAAACCGCTGTTTCATTTATCTTGCTCTTCGGAATACATCACTTCTCTGATTCTGGTGCTGTGGAACTTTAGTCCCATTTCTGAGTCTTGAGGCATTTGTTCGAAAAAGGAAATGGAAAGTTTTTGTCGGTTTCCCCACTGCACTTACATCGGAGAGGTTTTCCAATCGAAGAGTATTCTTTGACCACGGGTCACTCGTCTCGCACGTTGCTTCTTTTGTTGATTCCAGTGTGAGTACGGTCCATTTGTGCACTCTCGCGCTTTCCTTTCCATTGATACATTCAGTTGCAACAACCTCTGTTTGCTCGACACTTTTCTGGGCCAGCCGTAGTCTCTTTTTTCTCAAAGTGCGAACTCTCGTGTGTCATTCGAAAACGCTCAAATTCTTCGCTTCTGCATGTACTTAATTGGCACCGACGTAATCCATAAAATGACGGACCCCACTTTTCTCTCTCTCTGTCATTTTAATTTGGTTTCACTAGACAGAGGACACAAAACTAGATAGAGATAAACGACATGCTCCTCGGGTGCTCGTCACACATTTCCCGCCCTCTCTCACAACTATTAGGCCATCTATTTTCAACAAACGATTGGTTTCTCTCGACCCAGATGACGTGCTGGTTGAACGAGTCTCCTACGTTCGGCTCCGGATATTAGCATTTTTGGTTTCTGCTCACATTTGTTTTGCATGTCTGTCTACAAACTGAAAAGGCTCGTCGACTGAGTGAGTGATGATCATTCACTGCGTTAGTTGCATTCGCAGAATGGCCTTTAAGATCTCTTTCGGAGCCGAAACCTAACACTTACAGGGACAGCCTTAATTATACAGAAAATCCACACGCAAGATCTCTCTCCGTCGAAACCAAAACTCTAACACCCTAACAACGCGCAATGCATTTACCTGAAGTAAAATTGTGGTTCCTGGGGTCCCTCGTCGAAGATCTATCGGGATTAATCCATGCTTCTAAAAGCAGTCTCAATGATCTTGTTATTATTTAGAGAGATTATCTGAACGTTTATGCTTTTCTAATGAAAATCGCCAGCCTCATCGAAGTTTACGGAAGGTCTTTGATACCGCCGGGGAAACGACGAAATGCATCATGATGATCCCGCCCACTTTATGTGCATACTCTTGTGTCACATTGTGCAGGCACAAAAGCTCATCTTTGAGCACCGTCGTAGAGTCGTAACCTTAAACTGGTCCGTTTCCACTTGCTATTCATAGAATGATGTTTGTCTCGTCTCGAAAGTCCCTCTTGGAACTTCGTCTCTATCTCTTTTTCAGAAAACATTCCCCTTCCGTCTCGTGTGTTTCACTATTCTGAATTCGGCCCCTCACGCATCGTCTCAGAAATGTGCCCGCCTGAACTTTCGACCGCCACTTCCTCTCAAGCTCTTCAGCATTCGCGCGTGTTGATCTTCTCGGTTTGCAACTTTTTTCATTTGCCTAGTTTCTTGTTTATTTCATTCAAACGACGCAATCCAGAAATCCTATCTCCATTTCATTCTGCTTCTTCCTTTTCCGACTCCGCCCTTTTCTCACAACAATGATCTCATTCTAATCTGAGCCTTCTTTTGACTAGAGTTGTCTTTTATTTGCACCTGCCGGCTGTCCATTTTTGAGTACTTTCGCTTTCTCGAATAACACATCAGGCCCCAGACCAAACCTTCTCACTCGTCTATTTCAGAACGAATGGAGAGCGACTCGCCCCTCAATCATCCCGTGGTACACTTCATCCTCTGTGTATCATATCTTTTCGTCTTTCTCGCCACGATCATCGGTGAGTATCATGTGATCAGACGGTTTTTATGCCGTGTTCTGTCGTGAAAGTGACGAAATTAAATTTGATTTTCTCATTATGAAGCTCGAAAAGAGCAATGAACCGGGGTAAACAAATGGTTAAAGCAAACAGTGAATACGATTCGTTTTTGATCCTCTATCGACATCGACTCCAGAACTAGGATCATTGAGAGAGGAATGCGGGTTCTCATTCCAGTGTATAATTATCCGACTACGTGACATGTGAAAAGAATCACCTGCTAGCATGACATTTACAAGTCTGAAAGTGACGTAATTCAGGGAACCTCATCATTCTGCTCGTCTTCTTCTCCCAGAAAAAAGTACGGAGTGTTCCCAATTTCTTTCTCGCCAATCTCACGGTTTGTCATGGGATTGTGAGTTGTTCCAATTCAAAATCCAGGTGGCCGATTTGTTCGTCGGAATCTTCTGCGTGCTTCAAAACGCTGTCAACTTTGTCTTCCAAGGACATGGCCGGTGGCCGTTCGGAAAAGTACTTTGCTATTCATACATCTATGTGCTCCACTTCATTCCGAACGTCTCGGCAGGAATTCTGGTGAGTACCAGGGAATTAGAGGAGAAACTGATATGGCCAGACATGATGTGGAATTGTTCAAATCAACATGTTGACAGGTATTGGTGTCCGTGGAAAGACTGATTGCGGTGCTGCGACCATTGCGAGTACGAAGAGCGTTTTCTCAGAAAGTGCTCATCACTTCATCAGCGGTCGTGTGGATAAGTACGAGTTCCGGGGTCGGCACACTGACCAATAACCAAGTTTCAGCGAGCGCAGTTATGAACACACCGTATGTCATTGCTAGCCAGTTTCTGGAGATCTCCGATGGCAACGAAACATATGAGGTACTGATCCATAGAATGAGAGCAGGTGCAACACTGAGAGAGTTTAGATTTGCACACGACGTCACGTGGAAGTGTATGGTTTCAATCTACTGAAACTCGTCGCCACGATCAACTTCATAGTCTGGTGAGAAAAAGGGCCGAGATTAGAAATGCAAGAATTGGCCGATGTAGGTATGCAATTCCACTCGTCATCCTCTTGTGCATCTACGCTACTATTGGTCTTGTTGTGAGCAAGGCAGCCACTATCACAAAACAATCGGCCAACAAACTACTGCCGAGATCAAGTATGAATTCTTATTCGTGTTGACAGACCAATAGGTTGTGTTCCAGGCTGGCGATCGGAAGCCTCAACCGGCGGAGTGTCAGTGGAAAAACGACGCAAGGTTTGTTTATGAGCGAGGAGAAAGAGTGTGTTCCAGAACATGTGTTCACAGTTTGTTGAATTCAGCAAACGAGCGTTTTTATTTGGTTTCACTCTCAGTTTCCTACCACATGTGTTGAAAATCAAAACGTATTGAAAATAGGGCACTTCGAAGGCGTTTTTCTTCAGGTCGGTCGTTTGGCCGTTGGCATTGTAGTCGCCTTCGCTTTCTTCTCGCTCCCAAGATATGTATACTTCATGTGGACTGTGTGGAGAGATCCGATGGGTATTCCGAGGAGCACACGTTCAAGAATCTCATTTCTTTTTGCAGCACCGAGATGTCTGAACTGCTTGCAAAGCGTTCTCCAGCCAATCAGCTTCCTCTTGCTTTTCTTCAACGCCGCAGTTGATCCTTTCCTTTATGCGTTCCTCTCGACAAGATTCCGACAAAGCATTAAGGAGACGTTCCACCTCGGAAAGGTACATGCTCGTCTTACAGACTCTCCAGTACAATGATATTCAGTTTACAGGTGCGTGAAAGCAACATCGAACTGTCGTCTCGGCTGCGAAGGAAAGTAGTCAACTCTGAGCTAGACACCGGATACGAATATCATACTCATTCCTAATTGTATATAGATATTTTGCTGATTATATCTCTTGTACACATATTATGTTCATTTTGTGATCTCATTCATAAAATATTTTTCAAATTGAAGTTGATGAAAAATTAGCATTATTCAGACGATGAAAAACAGAAACTGTGTTTTAAAAAACAAGAAAAATTAACAAGTAATTCAACAAACTCAGGAAGAGTCGTGGAATTTTTCATCTTCTCGGTCTTCTAGTCGGTCGTGGCGGAGGGGTCGGCGCTCTGGTTTCCGGGTTCTCTTTGCGCAACGGAACCTTTATCTGGTCCAAGTTGCAGTCTTCCCCGGACACGGCGAATGTGAGCGTGGCGGGAATGCTCCATGTGCTGAAAAATGAACCGATTGCTATTGTTGACTGCATTCACAGAAGACTTACTCGTTCAGTTTCCTACTGAGTATCTCATCAATTCGTTCGGCAATTTGTTCACCAGTCTCCCCATTAACCACGTTCACTTTGAATTCGAGTGCTCCTCCTTCACGAATATAAACTGAAAATTGAACTGATTGTGGGAATATGTTACAGTTGACAACACACGTTTGATTGGGCCGTATAAAGTGTCAAATGAGAATCTGAACTCGCTCCTCGACAGCAAAACACTCATTTTGATAGCCGGTATAGTCTTGTCCGGGAGACCTTGTTTCTCATAGCATGCGGCCATCATAGACTCCCATAGACTGATATGCATCCATTCGTTGCGCAGAATCGCTATTACCTGGAACAAAGTGAACGGTCATTTCTGTTATATGATTGGAGCGTACCTCGTGGAAATCTTGTAGGCTTTTCAGATAGATTTCCGTGATTACGACGTCGCCATCATTTGCGAAAGAATCCGCTTCAATGGTGTAGTAGTGTTGGACTCCATCGGGGAACTGCGTGATCATTTGCAAGTCTTTATCCAACACGATTTCTCCGAGCATGAACCGATAGCAGTTTGTATAATGTTTGATCAACGCTGTCTTCGAACTGATCGCTCCCAACTTCAACCTTGTCTGTTCACTCATCAAGAATCCCTTCGAAAGTTTGAGACGGATTGTCACGTTCGCTTTCACCGTGTCACTCCAGGTTCCTCTGAAAGAGCTAATTTTTTGAAATATCTGATGATCATCGGCTTACTCTGAGTTGTAACAAGGCAGACGAGACAATCCGCTGTGCTTGATGAAAGTGAACTCAATGAACGGCAAGATGTCGTAGTCGGACTTCTGAAGGTGGTACTTGCGCTCTTTGGCTTTCATGTTCCTGAAGTGCGGTTCCACCAGGTAATACAAGCGTCCGCGTCGGAGATCGTGGCTTGGCAAGTAGTATCTGAAACCCGTCGTCACATCATTCTCGAATTGTGCTCAAGTCTTACCCATAGTTCGCTCTGCTGATTTCGGTATAGCGTGACTCGGTGGAGTATTTTGAGAACAACAACTCCAACATCTTCATGGCTCCTTTGCAAATGATTCTCTCGTCTCTGAAAAAAGGCTCACAAAATGAAGTGAGGAGCGGAAGTCTAACCCGACTATGGCAGTCTCGTAAGTAGAGAGTACACCGGCGATTCGGTTGCGGAAGTCGGTCCATTTTCCATTTTTCAGCATGTTCAGTGCTATCTTTGAGACAAATGGGGGTTCGTCCCACAAACGAATTGTGACTTCAGAAACCTGAAATATTCTCATTATTCTCGGTCTGTTCTCTTATTCTCACCTCATTCTCGTTCATAGTGAACTCCATAGTCAGTTCTTCTTTCGAAAGTGTCCATCCTTGTGGTGTCGTCGTGTTCGAGCAACTACAAATTTCGTTAATTGGAGATGCTTGAACAATTGAAAGTTACTCACCCCAGACTTTCGCTCATAATGCGGAATTTCTCTTTGATCGAACACGCCGCATCGATGGGCATCTTCGACCTCATGAAGGCGAGTCCTCGCAAAACATCTTTCCTGGATTCGGGGTCTAATGTATAGCGCTTCTCCTATGAAATACACCATTTGAAAAGAACAAAACAGGAAGAACTAACGAGTAAATTGCGGCGGACCGCCTGTCCAAACGATGCCCATTCCATTTTCATCGCTGTCTGGCGAACCTGTTCCATTCGAACCTCTTGGTCAATGTGTTCCAAATTGAGCTCATTGTTTCTTCGTAGTTCCACCAAATAAATCTCCCCTTTATTCAAATTTTCCGTTTTGTTCGAGGCCATCTGAAATAACCGACTATGAGGAGACAAAAAACAATAATCTCAACGAAAAACACACAGAAGAGAGCTGAAAAATGCAAAAAAACGTGTCGTATTTGGACAAAATCGATAGGAGACCCCACCGAAACGGACTGCAACGCAGGTTAACTCATTCAAACTAATTGGCCCGCTGCCAAGTACGCAATGTGCTGTCACGGTGTGCGCACAAACTGCGTAATGTGTGATGTATTTGAAGTGTAACAAGAAACGCTCATTGGCCTTTAAAATTATTATCACTTGGAAACGCTTTCGTTGAATAGAAAATGTTGATACACAGAAAGGAATTCATGTTTTCTCCAAAATATGGACGGCTTAACCAGAAAAGTTCAAACACAAAAGCGTAGGAGCCTAGAAAATTACATTAAATTTATAATAACCATTCTTGCTTAAGAGCAATACTACCGTTCTTGGTGTCGTGCGCAACGGTGATCCATTGAGGAATTTTGCCGAAGAACATGATAAAGCTTGTCAAAACAGAGCTAAAACTTTTCATTCCCCTGCAATTTATTCGTTGTTCTGGAAGAAATGGCCGTTGCCATATTCTTCGCGGGATTTTGAGATAGCGTGGCCTATAATATGACTACGAGGATGAATACTATTTTAGGATCTGCCAACGCAAAGGTTCAAGAAATGTATGTACTGAACATGAAAATGTCAATCAGACCGTCCACAATGTAAAAGTAGAATGGATACCTGGAAAATACAAATCGTCTACGGAATGCATGAATTGCTGACGCAAGCGACAGTTAGGATGGGGAAGACCACCGACGGTGTGATGGAGCACGCCGGCAAGAGCCCGTCCACAAAATGGATCGAGACGACAATGGCAGCACGAATCGGGCAGACAGACAGCATGACATGTTGTTTAGCCATGTTAAGGTTCATGTATGAAGATCATCAACGAAATGGCATCAACACTGCAAAAGATTTTTCCTCCATGTTGTTACATCATTCCCTCCTCCACAACCTAATCACTCTGTTCTTTATCTCAAACTTCATTCACTTCATCGTATTTTCAGTTCGTATCGACTCAGTCACAGTACTTTGACACTTTCAGTTTTCTGCTTTCGTCGCACCGATTTGCGTTGACGCTTTCACTTTTCTTGTCGTTTTTCTTAAAGTTGCTTTCTGAAAAATTCGCGACCCATTCCGTTGATACAGTCTCAGCGCACTCGTTCCTTTTTAAATTCAGTTTATCCTTGTCTTGGTACGTATTCAATTCACTTCGCAGAATCTCCACTTTTTTCGTCATGACAAAATTAATGACTATCCGAGAACCGGTGCTTGCTTCGACGTGAAATTCATCTATTGACGGACAGCGGATTGCGCCAAAGCATCTATGACACCGCGTTCCGGCGGAGCCAACAATCTTTATTTTGAGCAATAGTGAAATAACCGGAAAGTGGGTGGAAATGGCGCCTGATACAGTCATTGCTGACCTTTCGAAGTCAAACAAACTCTCGATCGAAGCACACGTGCATATGTCATTCTGATGATTCTTTTTTATCACACAACCCAGAATAACAGACTCATTCACAATGACGTCAAATTGCGTAACAACGTGACAATCACGTTAGAGCTCAATGTTGCGTTTTTATCGATGGACATATCTCGCTATCGTTTGCTCAGGAACTACTCAAGATTCAAACCTCTATAACCAAATTATTCCCTTTCCCCACATATCACTTGCTGATCACAATCGAATGGAAAACTAGACGGTAATTCTTCGAAATTTCTTGGTTGAAAAACTACCATTCTTTTTTATCTAAGGGCTCTTAGTAGGCTGAATCTTTTAGCAGAAAAAAGTGATATCCAACTTGTTTCTTCAAGATTGCAGGAAGATCACGATTGTCGATGTTTTATCGAAACTTTTTTGTCATTTCAGATTTTATCTCATTTTTCAACTTTTTTCACCTCGGAGAGCGGATACCAGGGAACTAAATAAAGCCCGGTGTTCCGTTATCTCAGATTGTATCATAATTCGGTATCTTGACAAAAAAACCATTTTCCTCTGAATTTTGAAATCCGTCGAAAAATTTCGAAAGCTGTTGGGAAATCTTGTTTAGAAATTTCGAGTGTAGTTGATTTTCCACGCAGATTAGTCATTTCACTGGTACATCGCTTATTCGACGAACGAATAAAACAATTCGACAAAGTTTTCCTTCCGTTCTCCTGATATGTCGTTATTTCACAACTTCTTTTTTTTCGAAATTCTGGTGACACCTTTCCTTGTGTCACACTTCAATTGTATTTGGTTCTGAACTTTGCAATTCTGTTGCGACGTGATTTAGTGTTCCTTCTCGGCGTTGACGATGTGTTACATGATGAGACTCACTTCTGCAACCCTCTACTGACCTTCAACTTATCAGAAGTATCTTCTTCTGAATTCCTATCTCGATGCGGTTCTTCTTGTTCAAAAGACCTAAGCTTCGACTTGTTCTCTGTTGTGTCTGTGTTCTCTGTGAGAACACTTGTCGAGAAACCGTTCGCAGGCAACGGGCAACGAGAGGTATCGTTCTCTCACATGAATATTCATATCGGTGAACGTATCATCCAACTGTCCGTTTTTTTTTATTTCTGTTATCGATTTGTGTCGGATGTCGCTCCCTGCTCATATCTATCTCAAAGACCATTTGTTCTATTTTCCATCACATTTATCTCAAAATATGAAATTCTCAGCGACAGAGGCGCGAGATTATACATTCAGTTTCAGAATTCATGAAGCGAGAGCGCACATCTCCAGTCATGCGAGTGACACGGAACTCGCTTGCAAACTGTTCTCTCGGTCTACTATCAGTTCAAAATCATCATTAATTACGTTCTCACCATCTTTCGCTATATAGGTCGCGCTAACAGCAAATTTTGCAAAGAGAAAAAGTGGCGAGACTTGAAGAACTGCATATCAGTGCATTTCTCCTGTGCCTCGCTCACCCCAACACACCGAAACTTGTCTGCAATGTCGACGAAATTGTGTGCGACCGTACGTCGATCAATGTACAGAAAGCTAACAGTCTCTGTAGAGAGAAGATATGATTGCGGTGCTCGCAAGCAATAAAACATGAGAAGACGTGCGATGGTCTGTTCCTTGGCCTTCATGTACAGTTCCTAACAATACACCAACGACTAGATTGCTTGGATCAGATAGTAAAACAGTCAAGTTCGTGCATTTCCTGTTCTGATAATTGCCAAATCTTGTGTGCAGATGAAAGCATCAGTTGCGTTAAAACACTTGCATCCATTTGTGCCTCTGAATCGTACATCTTTTGTCATTTTGTTTCGTTCTTTATACTCAGCCTAGCAAACCCTTCGCTCATATCAGTTCTCCTTATCAATGGCTACACCGAGCACAGAAACGCTCACATGCGTTGGCAAACAACGCAAGGAATGTTTATTAGTGAGCTATCAGTCGATTTACCAATTGATAACGCTCGGACTGTGCAGACTGTTTAATCGACATTCAAACAATGCAAATTGTGGTATAACGTCCGAAAGGACATCGAGGAGCCAACTTAATGTCAGCCTTGTGTGATCTGTGCCATTGAAAAGCCGCCAACTGTGCTTTTTTCAAGAGATGTCGCGGTGACTCACGGTGACTCATGGAGCGCAGGCTTTCATCTCTCTTGGTGTGACACTGTCATTTGTTCATTGTTTCACTCAATTTTGCGTTTCTTACTTTACTCTTTGTTGTCTATTAGTTTCTATTTGATTCTGGCTACTGTACGGCTCTGGGGTTTTGTAAGTCTTTCGTTGCCTTAATAAAGCGTTATCGAGGCGAATTGTTCGTGTTACGTCGCGAGAACACCAGCAGATTCCGAAAGGTCTGCATCAACAACGTCACCGTTCTGGTGCATCAGAAATCAGAAGTGTTTCATGCTCTCTGATAGGTGTAGCCGTGTCACACGCATCAGGTCAATGAGAGAAACAGGTAGAATAAAAATGACTATAAACAACTTTATTCTAACCTTTTTTTACTTATCTTTTATTTCTGTCAAATTTTTCATTTTGGATTTTCCATTTAAAAAATGAAATCCTGACATTTTTCAGTCTTCCACAAGCTTGTTGTGCTATATCTTTTATCACTTTTCTACCAGACGATTTCCGTCAATTCGTTCATTGCCCCCTTTCCCCTCTCGCAGTGTTTCTCTTCATCTTTCGTCATCACCGATTCTATTTTTGTGTCTCTTTCCGAAACAGTCACAGGAAGTCAGAAAGCGTTATCTCGTGTTGTTCGTAATGTCATTTTCGAACATTCTAGTCATTCAAATGATCTGTTTTATCAAATGAGTGATCTACTTATCAGACGAATCATGAGTCATTATGAAATCACTCCACTCACAAGGACAACCACGCCTTATGTTTTGAAATCATTCTGATCTATTTAAATTTCGTCTTCGTCAAGTTTTTCTCATTCTCGAACACTCCGAGTTATTGCTCATTGGGACACAGTGGTTCTCAGCAATAAGCATCGGGAACCGCCCATCAAAAGACTTCCTCTTCCTCACTTTTATCTTTCCTTCCGTCGTGTTGTCGATTTCTAATTTCCTTGGTATTTAACGTATCGTTTATAGTAGACAATCACAATCATGGACACAAACAGTCCACGTGTTCGAAATATTTCCACCGGATCAGAAAGCGCGTCGTCTTCCGACGAATCAAATAATGCACCTAGATACGATCTTATGGTGAGTGTTTCTTGTGTTCAATCGCAAAATTATCATTTCAGAATTTTGATGATATGATGCGTATCACTAACAATATGGACACGGACGTGTTCGAAAACACGCGAAAGTTCAATCCGCGGAAGCATCGGTCGTGTCACAGAAGACCTGAACCGGTATCGGAAGACAAGCGAAAGCAGGAAAGTTCGAAGAACTCGAGAGAGTACACGAAGAGGAACCGAGACGAAATAAAAGTCTGTCAAGCACTCTACGAGGACATTGAGGCAAAAAGAGTCAGACTCCGAAAGTTGGTTGACGACATGAGAACAGATGCAATTGAGCCGAAAGTGAGTCGATTGTACCGTACCGGATTCACACTCTGATGTTGCAGATCAAAGGAGCAGTGCAGTTTTTTGAAGATATCATCAAAAAGTACACATCGATGGGAGACAACGCTCGAAAAGTGTGTAATGTTCCGGATCCGGATGAAATATTTTCTGGTCAGTCGCAGGTTCATCGAATTATTAAAACTCAACTTTGATTTCAGAATATCTCAAACAGGCGGAACTTGCTGACAGTTTGACATTTGAAACTGGAATAGAGTCTTATGAGAAAAATCTGCAGGAACTTCGTGCACAGTTTGCAGTTCTGAGCTCTAAGAAAGAAGCACTTGTGAGCATTATCCACATTCGACTCAATACAAACAACACATTCTCAGAATTCTCAAAAAGATAAGACAAACTACGCATCATCAAAGAGTCGGCTGAAACAGAGAATTGTGAGAGCACAGCTGAAAACGCACTGTTGGAAAGGTTGGAATGCCATCGAAACCATGAGACTACAAGGGAAACACCTCAAGAAGTGTGTGAATCGGTTGAGAAGAGAGGTTTCGCAGCAAACTTCTATTTTCAGTTTCATGTTATTCTTTTTCAGATCTGGACCAAAGTTCTCGGTGTGTACAATCAAGTGCTACGATTTGTCAAAACAGAGACAATAAGTAACGACGAAATGAGAATTGTTGACGCCATCGTAGAGTCATTCGTTCCGTTTTCTCGGATATCTGGAACTCTAAGCATATCGTGGATCCCAGAAAAAGAGATCAAGAAAGAAGACGACAAGTCTCAACAAGTAGCTGTGCCACAAAAAGAAGCAATCCCGGCATCTTCTCCTCAGCGTTCTCCTTCGCCGGAGGCAATTGTGAAGGCAGAGAAGTCCCCGGAAGAGCCAATCACAGTGTCCCCGGATGAACCGATTACAAAGTCCCCGGAAGAGCCAATCACAAAGAAAATCACGATTCCTTCAGTGCAGGTCCGTCCTACAACATTGTCTCTTCCTACGGTTCCTGCTTCATCGCTGCCAACGTCGCCGGGTCGATCGTACCTGGATACTCCGACAGGCTTATCTCCGGCGTCCGCGAAAACGCTGTATTCTCCGGTTCCAGCAGTGAATACAGACACAAATGAAACCAGAAGCACTCTGGCAACAAAACATATCATTCCCATGATCAACTACCATTTGCCGAAAACAATTGTCGAGGATTGTATTGATGAGAGACAGGAAACAACGAGAAAACGCAACTGGTCCGATTCATTGGATCAGCAACCGGAGGAAAAGAGATATAAACATTCTGAGGAAGAAGAAGTGGTCCCAGTCAGCAAGACCGGTCCTGAAATGACCGCGATTGCAAACAGGAACCTGGTAGTTCCAATTTCAATGAACCACGCGCTAATGATGAATCAACATTTGCTGCCCCAACCAATAATGATTGTAGGTCATGATTCAGAGATAAGCCTAAAATTGCTGCTTATTATTCCAGCAACCCTTCGTCACTGCACCTGCGTCTGTGAGAACGGATACAGCATCGTATATGCCGGTTTTCAATCAGTTGCTCAGTCCGGTGACAATGTCTCAGGAGTTGTTGGAAGCATTCGAGCATCAAAAACAAATTCAGAAACTTCTGAGCGAATGTTTCTCTAAAATACCGAAACAGTAAAAACTGTTGAAAATTGAACCATCGTTACTATTCAATAGGTGTTTTCTTATTTATTTTATTTTCATGTTTATCGTACTTTTGAGATTCAGTAATTTACGTGTTTTAGATAACATAAAATGTACGGACTGTTTTAGGGAAAATTATTATGGAAAATGATCGAAATCATTTAATGTCTAAATCGTATTCATGAGGAATTTAATTTCATTTCCGTTAAATGTAGACTTGCGTTTTTGTTGATAAAATGTTTTGCTTCATTCGTGATTATTTGAACTTGTGAGAAGTCAATATATAATTGGCCAAAGAACTGAACTGTTTGTGTCACTTGTTCACCACCACATCACCTGCGTAACAATTAGGACGTCAGAGAGCGGATGATAACATTTCTCAAAGTTCACTTCCATCACTTCCAAAATAAACATTGAGCATTAGGAACAATTTTTGATCTTTGTTGTTCATGTTTTCAAGCCGTCGTGATGTTCGAACTGTTGACTTCTCACAGTTGTCATTAGGTGAATAATAACAGTAGGAACACATCAAATGAGATAAGGAGAAATCTTCCTTTCACAACTACTTCCGAGATTCTTCCTCCAAAGAACCACAACAGTAGTTCATTTTTATTTTTCAAGAAAAAGAGGCAGAATGAAAAGCTCAAATCTTTTTTGAGAACCGGTTACTGTTCTCATTACAAAGAGAACTAGTGAAGTGAGTTTTTCGCGGTTTCTGTCCATTGTTTCATCATCTTAAACTCATGTGATGTTTTCGAAAGAAATGGGTAACGGTTCTTTTTGACCATTGTTGATAACCTGCGATATTTGACAGTCCATTGTAATAAAATAATTGACTCAGTACTCGGATGTCTTTGCACCGTACAAAAAAACATTAATAGTGTTTCGAGACGCGGAACACACAAATTGATATATACGTTGTGCATCCGAGTAAACTCGTGAAAACCTAAATTCAACATATGCGCATATTCAATAGGCAATAAAACCGTCTTTGTTCATCTCTTCTGTTCAGTTCGTCATTCACTCACAAAAGTTTATATTCTCTGAAACCCCTTGAGTACGAGATCAAATTCATATTGGTATCAGTGAGATCAGTTTCTAGAAACTGCAGATTCACCGAAAACCGACCCCATTCAAAATCGCTCATCATTCTTCAATGTTCTTCTTAACCGTTTTTGTTGACGTTCTGCGACCTTGCCAAATTCTTGTCTGATCGCTGCATGATTCGGCGCGATTTCTTTCTCTTCTCCGACTGCCTTCTTTTTGTTTTCTCTCTCTCTCTCTCTCTCTCTCTCTCTCTCTCTCTCTCTCTCCCTCTCTCTCAGAACCTACAGTATCATCTTCGATTGACGGAGAGACTTGCGGTTCGACAGATAATCTCAACCTACCTCTTTCAATCTTCTCGGTGTAATGTTCTTATCTAACATTTTGTTTCAAAGACAAAGACGTCGGTACCAGTTTCAAGGACGTGAGTTTCTTGCCACAGATCTCGATAACTTTTTTCGTGAATGAAGATAAACAAATTATAATCATTGCGATCAGGAAAGCTTGTTTATCCAATGAGACTGGCCAGTCACGAATATTTGGAGCTAATTAAATGTTCCACAAAAGCAATATGGTCAACTCGTGAATTATTCAAATAAATGTGGGACCAATATGACTATTTCTGAATTATTAGATGTGTTTCTTTCCTGTTATGGTCATGGTTCCGTTGGGAAGATTCTGTCATCCAATTGAGTAGCGTGTCCGTTTTTTTCGAAGAATTGGAAGTGGAGTTTCCAAACGAAGAAATACGCTCTGCCCTATCGTATCGGGCAGCACTAATGGATCCGCTCAGATGCTTAACTTCACTCTTTCCTGTGCTTGTTGAAGAATAGAACCACCAAGACACTGGCCACAGACAGTAGGCCTTCGCTCAAAAGTGTACTGTGTTCTTTCTCTCCAACATTCCCTTTGTATATTCTCCATCTTCTTTTACACTCACCAGATAAATTGTTAACGCCCACTTCTTTTCAAACCAACGTTATCCATTCTGTCATCACGTCTCTCTTCATTCGACTTCGATTATCATCAAGGTACAATGCCATTCATCAAGTTGATGGAGACTCCTTCAACCCTTCTGTCTATCGTCTCGCATGCATTCATGCAATCTCTGCTCCTTGACGCAGACAATAAAGGCCGCAAAAACGGGATGCGAAGAGGCATTCGGCCCCTTGTGCTGTTCGATTCGTCCTTCTCTCCTCTTAAATACCGCGGCTGTTCTCAATCTTCTTCCAACTCGCACCAATTGTAGTTTTCGTTGTTCCCGTGCAGTGAGAACCGCGTTTTGGCAGTGTTCTTCAGTGATATCCTCGGACCGAAGAGTTTGAGAAAAAAATGTTTTGTTTTTTCCTCAACTTGGAATGTCATTCGACAATTTGTTGGAAACAACTGAAAATAAGAGCAGTTCGCCGAAAAACCATTTCTTCTGAGATTTTAAAGACACTCGCCTACTTCTCAAAGAAAGGACGCAGTTGTTCTCAGATCACCGCGTACTTTCGCAGTTTTGAAGCGATACGGGTGGCCGCCGTCATTGACACATAAAAACTGTCCTGCGGGATGCACTTCTCTGCTTCCGCGTCATTTCGTCACTCGTCATTTTGAAAAAAGATTCAATTCGTATACAGTACCCCGAGTCGACGCGTTCTTTTGCAAGTGCTCATCAGGTTCTTGAAGATTGATTATGTTTTTAAATTTTCATCATGCGATTTTTTCAACAATAT
Organism: Caenorhabditis macrosperma; assembly: GCA_963932285.1. NCBI lineage: Eukaryota > Metazoa > Nematoda > Chromadorea > Rhabditida > Rhabditidae > Caenorhabditis > Caenorhabditis macrosperma. Next base: position 13,050,985 of record OZ010618.1, read on the forward strand.
CACTAACAAAAAATTCCATATCCGTTTGAGTATCGAACCATGAAAATAATTTCCGCTCTTATCTCTCTCAACGCATAGTAATGTTTTTGGCGAACTGTTATCATCCGTTCAAAAACCACTGTCAGTTTTTCTCTGCGGCCGTGTATTGCGGCCTCCTAACTTTCTTGCTTCACCCATTCAACCTTGTCTTTCGATAGTTCTTTCTTTTTCATACTCTCTGTTCCTCTCCAAGACAAATGTTCAGTGATTGACACAATGAATAACCGAATGAATGAGCTTCGTAACGGTCCGCAAGAGCCAGCACCTGCGCTTCGTCCATACGAAGAAGTCCCGATACTTGCAAGACTGTTGCCATTACTGGATGGTAACTAGCAATTTCTGAGAAGATGTGTGTGAAATGCTTCAGGAATGACACCGGAAGAGAAAATTCACGTAGAGAATACGTTGGACTCGATATTAACTACAAAGGAGAGAATGCGAGTAGCAGCTGACAAGTGCAAGAAACACGTGCACATAATTGAAGTTCTAACAGAGACAGTGGAAAACACTAATGGAGTGATAGCCATTCTGGAAAAAACAGAAATTTTTGACAAAATGGCCGTCTACCTCAGCAACGGAACTCCGGCACAACAAGCCGAGTACTGCGAAAGTAGAAGTTCCTGGTGAGAAAGTGTGAAAAAAGTATGTTTTTCAGCCAAAGCGATGACTTATCTGAGAGATTACATGTTCTTTGAAGAAAAGAAAAGGGAGATGCAAAACAATTTGATCGAAGGTTTGATAAAACGACTGCTACAAAACAAGAGAACATTTCTAGACACGCCCGAGCAGATTGAACTGCGTAGGAGAGATGAATGGACGTACGCGGCCAAGATGAATGTCGCTAGAAATCTTCTCGTACACTTTGGAGGTAGACTATTTGAAGGAATCGTCCCGAGGAACGACCCCTATTGCAGGCATCCAAGAGAGTATTGTGCGGAACCTCAAACTACTCGTCGAGATTCCATTTGTCAAGTACACTCTGAAATCGTGCACGGATGGTTTGCGAAGATTTAGTCAACAATTCAATTACATCTTTCCAGAACAAGTGAAGAAAGCGATAATTCTCATTCCGGTTGTTAAAAAAGCAGTGCAATCGGTTCACCAATCGAACAGAAATAGAGGAAAGGGAAATAAGTCAGGAAAACGTTAGTTGCCCGCTTTCATCCCATTCCATGTTGTGATATATTTCTAGAAGCAGGCAGCGGAAAGAAAAATGATGACTACGCCAATTTCCAATCCATGATGGAAAAATGTGAGTAAGAAGAAACGGAAATCATAACAGTCCACGATTTCAGTTACTGCGGCCTACCGAAGGAGTGCCTTGTTCACGCACGAAGATCTTCTCGAAATGATCCGTGTCCGAAACGACGGTATCAGTTTGAGACGTTTGTTCTTTGAAGAAAATCTGGTTTTTAGGTGCAATGAAACATTACATGTACATGAAAGCAAAAATCGAGGCGGAGGACCATGCTATCGGGCGATACACATGCAAGAATAAATAGGAAACTAACTTACCGTAAAACATTTTTCAGTGGGCGATCTGAACAAACTGGCAGTATTACACATCGAGAAAAGTGTAGCTCTCGAGTGGTTCAGCCTGATTACCGAGGAGGCTGTAGCTCACGATGGTATAGCATTTGATTTGGCAACTTGTAAACTAAAGCATTTTTCCAGCACTCGTGGACAAAACAATCGAGTTGAAAGCGTTTTTTAAAGCATGCATGAATATGGGTGAGTGCTCTGCCGAACATTTTCTGTAACGCGGCCAATTGTTTCAGAATACGATTGGCTTTGTCAGATGAAAGCGTCTGGTAAAATAACAGATTTCCCTCGTCCAGTAATTCCAGGAAAGTGCAGATATGTGAACAGAAACGTGAACGAAATGGGTGAGTGTTAAATTTTAACAGAGATTACGTGATTTGTTTATTTTTGCAGTGTATCTGAGATCGATACAACAGAGGGCGTTCAAAGCTTCCGTTCACTACTTTGCCCTTGAAGTCAATCCTCATCGCACTGAGGGATTGACCTTCATCGAGCAGGAGGGGGCTCCCGATGAACCACAAGAAGAACAGGCTTCTCCCGAACCCGAGAGACGTGTTCCAAAGGCACCTGGAAACAGACGTCGTGCCCGTGGCCCACGAGTGCCACTTGTTCCAACTGTCCAGGAAAGACCTATCGACTATTTTAATGATGTCTGAGAAGCTGTGCACTTCTATAAACATCATTTCCAAGTAGTTATTCATTTCACAAACTGTTAGTAACTTCATGTACCTTCTGAAAACATGCTCGAAGTCGCCTCTACATTCCTTCCTTTTTCCTCGCACATGTCGTTTGTAAAAACCTTTGGTTTGTTGTCATTCAATCATTCCTGTTTTGTATTTCTCTATTTTCATAATTGAATGTTATCGACGAGGATATTACATGTATTGAGCAATATTTAATCATTCAGAACTGAAATTAGTTCCCCATTCCGTTGCGGCTATTGAAATGAACGTTAACCCATAACTGATATAGCATCATCCCATCGTCTTACAATTCGAACGGTACATGAGAAAGGATCCTCCGCCTTGTTTTTTCTCCCTCTTCGACGGTCAGAGATTTGAGCTGTCGTCACCGCAGTGCTTAATCGATACTCGGTCTCCCGGGCGGATGGTCCCGTCACTACAAGGCCGCGCGTTGCGTGTGCGTTGCGTGGGGAATGACGCGCAGACGGTCCAATCTCTCAGTGGCATTCCCATACAGTGGCACATCCATTCAGTCTCCCGTTCATTCTTCTCTCTGCATTTGTTTCCATTCTTGAACTATTTCTTGATTCTCCTTGTTTTCAATCAGTCATATCTGTGGTTCGACTGTGTTCTCAGAACGTACTCGTAACATTTAGTTGTTTCACCGGTAGAGGTCTGCAAACTATGCACGCCGATCAATAATTGTTTTAGCGCGAGTTCGATTCTTGATGCTAATGTTCTGTTGATTTACTCCTCTCCTCTTGGTTCCCGGTCAACATAATTATAATTACAGGTTGTCACAATCTTCTCGTCCCAAAATGGCCGATGGCAAAAACAGTAAGAAAGCAGATCCGATTCGTCAGGCAGACAAGAACAATATTTGCCAGGCCCCCACAAGAAAAATAGAAAAAGGTGAGATAGTTTGATGAAACATCGAGAAAAAGTAAATTTTATTTTCAGGGGTTTCTGCACTCGAATTTTTTTCCTCGTCTCCTTCACGGGACGTTCTGCTCCACGACCCTTGCAATGGGAATACAGCTGAGAACAATGGCGCTATAAAAGAGAAAAAGAGGGTTCACGAAGGTTCGTAGATTTGTAGCGAATCTGGTTGTAGCGAGATAAACTGTTTTCTTTTTTCAGATTATCCAGTAACAGTACGGACAATCCATCGGAGACGCACTGAGAATAGCTTGGATAAGAACAAGACCAACGTTGTCGTCCACTCTCCAACAAAGATCGATTTGTGTCGTACACCCACTCCATACAATACAGATAAAGGTAAGATCGGTTCGGGTAATGGAAAATTTGGAAACATTTGTTTCAGTTTTTGGCGACTTGGAACGTTTGCAGGCGTCTTCTTCGCTTGGGGTCCCTCTCTCCAAGCCGAGGGATTATAACGATGACCAGTGCAACATAAACGGTTAGTAAAATGAAAATGTTCTGTGTGAAACCAAATGTGACTTTCAGACTCTGCGAACGGTCCATCAGCGTCTTCCATCTCCGACAAATACGCTCAGCTTTATGCTATGAAGGAGAGGGAATGCAAGAAAAGCTTTCTCTCTCTTCATCAAAAACTTCGTGGCTTCGAGAACCAACTAACTCTTGCTCATAACCTGCGGAACAATACTCTCGCGGAGAACAAAGATCTCAAGAAGCAGCTCGAGGAGCAGAAAAAAGTGAACGCTGCTCTTTTGAAGAAGTTGGAGCAAGTTCAGAAAGCGGACTTCCGTGGCGCTCCAAAATAATTGTTATGTGTTTTTATTTTAATTAAGGAAGAGAAAACATTATTTAATTTAAGATTTTGTAAAATAAAAATTTGAGAGAATACATTATGTTTAAATAGAAAAAGTGAACTCGTTTCACAAAGAAGAAGCATTTATTACATGTAACATCCTAGGAGTTATTACATGTAACATCCCAGACCATTGATGTTTTGTTTTATTGGCAGTGCAAAACGCGAATTTCGTCACCAATTAGTGAATTTTCTCATATTCACTATAGTCTTCAACTCCCAATAGACTGACCGAGCGCACGATCAACAATTGCAGCAGACACTCAGGCATTGAGAATGCATTTTCGGATTACTACTTTCACGTGTCTATTGTCGCAACCAATAATTCAATTTCCCTACGTCCGTCCGCCCAAACAGTGTATTCGCTGGTAATGGACATAGGCTCTCTACTAGCTGTATGAGCGCTATTTTTTTCACAATTGTGCTGAAGTCAGCATCCCTTAATTATAAACACCTTTTTCTCAAACAGCCTCTTCAGTTTGTTTGAAACGTCTCCGAAATGATTTTCGTAGGTTGATCCATCCCCGATTCCTGTCGGATTTTCGCGCTGAGCCAGTGCACCTCGTGCACCTCCGCGCGACCATAATCACCCATTTGACGACCGCACTTAAGCGCTTACATCTTGAGGTTGCTACGCAACCCAGAAGCATCTGGGATGAATTCTGGTGTCACACTCTTATTCATTTCCATCTCCTCCCTCGCTTGTCTTCCGCGTTTCCTTGACTTTGTTATCTATCAGATTCTGGTTCCGTGCAAATGCTCTCTGATTTACTGAAACAGTGGATTGAACCGGAGCATGCTGCAAGGACGACACAACGTGAGGTGGCGGTCCGCAAGCGATCCAGCTCAGGGCCACCAGTTCACAAATCTCGTCTGTCGGATATAGAATCTTTGAAGACCCCAAGCGGAAAAGCAGGTGAGTTCCGGAAACTGAGATCCCGATGCAAACCATTTTAGGAACTGTCATCCTCCGTACTGATTTCAAGACAGTTGTTGTGCAAAACACGATCATCGAGATGGTGCAGTCTAGGAAACCTCCGCAGCCGATACCTGTCTTCCGGGAGCCGTATTCGCAACCGAAATCTAAATCTAAGAGCAAACCGAAGAAGAAAGTGTTGCAAAAAGCTGCAACGTCGTTGCCATTCACGATCACTCGTCTTCCGTGCTCTCAGCCCACAAATGCACCATCTGCGAAACAGCAGTCCAATGTCCAGTCGAACTTTCTCTACCATCCTATGAACACAGTTCCTTCCCAGATGCCAGTTTATCAGCCGATTTCACTGACATCAATGCCCAACTATCTCCCAGTCTCTCAACCAATGGTTCAGCACAATGTTTTCAACTTCATGCACCCCAACCAACCAGTGATGAATTGCGCCGGATTGAGCACTGCTGGGCTGTCGAACCCGTATCATCCAACTGCGCACCATGGTGTACTCCAACCTCAGCTGTCGCTACAGGAATCCTTCCAGCATCATGGTCATCATTTTGGAGCACAAACCAACTTCTCCTTCAACGCATCAGGAGGTGGTCTCTTCCCACGGCAAATCCCAAACAATGCAATGTTCTCTCGTAAACGGAGCCTAAGTCAGCCACTGGTCTACCATGCCGCGCTCTCCAATCACACCGACAGTTCGAGTTCTGCTTCTGCTGAGAAGCGAATGAAGACTCTCACAATAACTGAAGAGCAGCAAACGGCAAACTTTGTAAACAATCGTGAGTTGATATATACAAAGATTTCCTCACATGTTCTCTTTTTCAGTGGACGTCCCAACAGAAACAGTCAAGAATCGCTCACCAAAATCCTACTTGCAGCTGTGAATATATTATAATTCCACGATTACGCTTCAGTTACTTTGTCTTTCTTCTTTGTGTTCAACTTCACTTGAAGGTTTCCTTCCCGGCTTCAGTCACTCCCGAATAAAAGTTAACATTTCAATTTCCAAATAAAAGTATGCAAATGATCTCTTGTTTATGGTTGTGTTTCCAGTTGATGCATTTATTCCACGTACTCATAAGAACCGACTAGGAGATACTTGGACGTCTCCAGTGGGGGAGTACATCAAAAGAAAGAAAATTTCCCCCTGTTATACATCTAAATGCGGTTGCCATGGAGAAGTGACACAAACTGCTGTCCAATGTTGTCTTCGGTGTTCTCGAAGAGGGCAGTGAGACGTGAGAGTAAGATCTCTCGTTTTCTCAGTGTCCTCAGCTGCAGAAGCCCATCGACTCGATTTCCGGAACGAAAGGAGAATGTTAGTCGAACAATCCTTTGAAACATATTCGAATTCCGTTTGTCAAAAATGTTTCTGAAATTGATAAGAAAGCATGCGGTTTGTCTGCAGCCTCTGTTTCTCTCCTTTTATTTTTCTTGCCGGAAACCGATTGTATTTTCAACCAACCCCTCTTCCTCTCTCTCTCTCCATCATTTCTTTTTTGTCATTTCTTTTCGATCATTGCCCTCTATATAACCACGAGGTCATTTCTCACGTTATTTCTCGTGTCTACTTCTCTTCTTATTTTCGATTTGTCCCATTTCACAGAAAGCAATGGAAAGTTCGAGTTTTCTCAAAATGGTCAGCGACGTGAAAAAGGACACTGAACAGCTGAAGAGCAATATTGAAGCAGCATTACTGCACAGTATAAGTGTTATGGAATCATCCAGAAAGTTTATCGAAAAAATGGCTGTTATCGATAAAAAATATCAACAGTTAGTTCCTCACAAATGTTCTCACCGGAAAAAACTGAAATTGCAGAGGAAAGAGCAGCTTTGGTAAATCAGAGTGCAAACGGAACTCAAACGAATCGGATGACTCGGGAATACCGAGCAAACGAAAGCGGAAATGCGAGTATAATGGTGTTTGAAAGTATGCATCAGTTTTTGCTCTTCCGCTCGTAGTATTCAGTACATTGTTTTCAAGGCCGGTTTCCCAGAAATAAGATGAGATTTATGACGAACAAAAAAGCGTATCAGATAGAAACGTTTGAGGCGCCGTTCTATGAAAAAACGTTAAATTTCTTTCTAATATGCCAGATAGATAAAAAACGGGTGATGATGGACAAAATGGAAAACTACTAAAAGACCGCGTTTTCGTTTTTGTCCCAACGGTAATTTCACCCGTTTGTTGAGAATGATGTGAACACACAACTCACAAATCAGAAATGTTATGGATCAATTTCGTGTGAACCAGAAACATTTTTTGAACCAAGTTTTGAAAGGTTGAAAGTGTCACTTTTTTAAATTCAGAAATAGATAATTTTCAAGAATCACTTATGCTTATCACAGTTTGAACAGTACATTCTTAATGAATAATTGTTTCATTTGTGTGCGGAAAATAAGAAATAAGCCAGAAATTCCGGAAAGTGGTGAGAAAAAACAAATGTGATGAGATCGCCACTCCGCCGACCTAATTTCACGCTTTGTATGCTGTATTTCGTGTGAAAATAAAGTGAATCGGATTAATCGATGAGGTAATTGGAAAACGTTGGAGTGAGAGCTTGGCTGATAAAATAGTTTTGCCGGAAGATATCTTCGGAATTCATCACAAAGTTTCATATTGATAACTTCCGGTGACTGGGTTGAAGATCGGATTGAATACTGAAAAACAGTGATGAAACGCGAGGTACATTTGAATCGAGATACTTACTGTGTGGTGGACGAGGTTCTATGGGCCGTCCATCAAGGTACGAAGCGTAATCGTTAAGCCCCTCTAGCATATGATAGTATAGCTGTCGTTGGCACTCGGCGTCCATCCGCGGTATGTGAACTCCCGCTCTATTGCATTGGATGCGACTTTTGTACAGACAGTAGTGACGGAGAGAAAGAAGTTTCCCAAGTGGTGGAAGCGTTTCGAACCGATAGTATTTGTGGAGAAATGTGTGAGGATCTCCTCCGTTCTTCCGAGCTCTCAAAAAGTACTCCTCGACGGCTCTTTGGGTGTTTGCGGCATTTGCGTCCTCAAAATAAGTTTGAAGGCGGCTGAATGATCCAAGGTTCTTACGTTGCGAGATGGCGTAGGAACTGCTTGGATGTTCCAACGGACCACTTCGTTCCGCCGCCGCCGCTCATTCAGCACAATGAATTGAAAATTGACTGGTATTCTGTCAGCTCGCGACTGATTGTTTCTCGCTAGCGCCCTCTGTCTTCTCAGTCTTCTTACTTCTCCATTTTGTTCGGCTCGTCGTTCTCTAGCTCGCGGCTGAAAAAATTGTTTTTCGGTGGATTAACACGAGTAATAGTGAAACGTTGGGCAATACCTACTTGCACTATATCCGGAAGATCGTCAGGTATTTGATCATCGGGAACGCCTGAAATAAGTAAAATACAATCCAATCAAACTGTCTTAAACTGCCAATTAACTGTTTTGAAAAAAACTGACTTCGACGTCTCCTCACTTCCGGCAGCTGGCGACCTCGTTGCCCGTCTTCTTGTTGCTCTCCATTGAAGCCAGCTGCTTGGAGCATTGTGCTGAAAACAATGAGTTCCAACGGAAACGTATGAAGAACGAGCAGAAAGAATGAACGAATCGGAGAGTAATGCGAAATGCGTGAAAGTGCGAGAAGAGACTTGGGGTGCATAATGATGCGAAACGAAGAGGAATGCGCGCGCATATCGACTTTCCCCGGTGGCCGTACACTGGCGTGCAGAATACAGCAAGTCGGAAGACGGGATTCACTGGGGGGAACTGAAAATGTCCGTGAAATGGGCAGTGTAATGGAAGAAATTAGCAAGTGATAACGAACACATTTCAAATTCGACTACTTTGTGACGTAGTCGAGAGTATCAAAAGTGTATAATCCGGGCGATTATTTGAAGGAAAAAAATCCATCGTTTGTGACATAATTCTACCTGAATATCATCGAATTGTTCCGAATAGAATAACTATGGATCACTCATTCGTGCTCCTGCTCATTGAATTTCCCTTGGAAGCATTTCTTTTTGATACACTGCGTAATTTCGTGGACGTTTTCAAATATATTATTATTTCCTTATAGTTCTCATTCACATTCTAGTCCCTCACTTTCCACTATTCGCTCACCAGTCGCCGACATTCGTCATTCCGCCGCTATGACGGGAGGCCTTGGAAAAAAAACGTTTCGCAATGAGGCAACGAATCTTTTCGAAACCGTGGGCAGTGTCTAATCGTCTGCCTCTGTCTCCACTACTCGCCGTCTGCGTAGCTTCCTCCCGCCCGGCGTGTCTCTAGCTTCTCTGTGTCTTCAGCAAACACTGTGGGACAAGGCCATCTCTGCGCCCCTAAATGCGACCGACCGCGTCGCACGACACGCGACGCGCCTGCTTGTGTTTCTCTGGCGCACACTATTTGCTCGGGCGAGTGTCTGGCGGTCTCTCGCTTCTTCCAGTGCCTAGTAGAAGATTCGCGAAGGGGAAGCAAACGCGGCGTATAAATACGACGGCCTTGGTCTGAGGCAACGCTCTCCTCGCTCGCCCCCTCCCTTCCTCTGCCCCGCACCCGTGCCCCTTCTCCTCTCACCAGTTATTTCTAAACGGACCACGGATTCCAGGATCGAGCTCAACACGACAAAAGGATCCGGTGAGATGATTCCAGAAGCAGACCTCGCTACTCCGTCTCCGGCGCGTTTCCTGTGCTTCTCATGCGGTTGAAAACTATCCGAAAAGGCTTTGAAACACTAGATGCATTCATTTCCGAGCATGTGCTCTTCCGAAACTCTCGATCAGTGACCACTTCACACAGCGTTCCAAAAATCCATAACTCCTCGGTTTCACGTACGTCTCTCCGCCGGATCCAATGACTGTATTTTTGAGGTTCGTTAGGTTTGCGCTTTATCTCTGACCCCCCTAAGGGTTCGACGTGTTTTATCCACGGTTTCCAGCTCAGAATGTTCGTTCCATCTAGAAAACGCTCGCTTTCAGGTGTCAAACTGGACTGTAGTATCCGAAGTGACTAAGACCGTTCTCTAAGATCAAAATACACCTGATTGACGTTCGTTTCGTTTCGAAGACGCGTTCACCATCCGGATAGCTCTGCCGGATAATTGCGAGAACTCAAACTAGATTCCCGTCGAAAACTCTTGATTCTCCCTCCACCAACAGTATACATGCTTCGTTAAACAAACAGTGTGCGAAAATTGAATTGTCAAAAAAAAACCAAATACTCGGACTATTCTGTTTATCCATCTTCTACAAACAAACTCTTATATTGTGACTAATTCCGGATTCATTTTCCAAAATCCAAAAAAATAAACTTGAATCACTTTCAAAACGGTGTTTTTCTTGATCCTCTCTTTCTTGAATTTCAATAGGTATTTCGAAATTATTATGAAATCATGGATCAAGAAGCACCTCTCCGCGCCCCGAAATTGCGAAATCAACCAACTTGCGAGTTTCCGTAAAACTATGACTCATTCCCGCTTTTCAATCAGGTAAAACAAAGTGTCTCCCCAACCGTTTTTACAGGTCTTATGACTTTTTCGAAATGGCTGCATAGGTCTTCCGCGGCACAGAAAACCAGTATCTTGCCTTCTCGTAAACACCACTTCCTCTACAGAAGCCACTCAAAGACACATCATCCTGTTTTCGCGGGCCTACTCGATGAGATTCGATACGTTGCCTAATTCATATCCGGGGACTCAACATATCTCGCCATAGAGGGCTTTCCACGTTCCGGGAAGGCAAAAAACAAGACTAATCAGTTCTTTAGAAACACAAGTGGACATTCTAGTCGTTCGGAGACTTATTCTCGGGTTGGTCAGTGAAAACGTGTTCAGATTCGCTTCTTCCACCACTTCAAATCGCGCAGACTCGTTAGAGAAAACCAGATAATTCAGAATACATGCTTCTTAGCGTCGTGTAAGTACCAAACAGTAACTATTTTTGAGTGAATCTCCGTCGGGAAACAAGGACAAATGTTAAGGGTAGCCAGTGGACTTCCAGATGGATCATATGCACTACGCACACTTCTAGAGGAGAACTTCCCATTTATCAACAGTGTGATAATTCATATCAAAACTACTCAAACAAAAAAGAGAAAAAACATCAGTGACTCCATTTCAATTGGGACTTTCACCATTCTTTCGTTCCATTGTTATCGTTCGGTGTAACTCTTTCTGTTTTATCTCTGCTCCAAGCCGTTTTGGATTTGCATTCTTTAAAAAACTCTCAAAAACATTTCCCACTCATAGCTAACCAAAGAATATTTTCTGAGAATCTTCTAGAGACCATGGAACTCCTGTAAAACTAGCTCGCGTGTTTGTCAGTTTCACCTACTTCTAATGTTGTGAGTATTCCTTTGTACCGTGTCCTAAAACCAAATTGTTTCACACCTCAACCAATCAGCAATTGAAAACTCAGATGCAAATTTTTTTCCTACTAAGAAAACCCTAGAATACAATTATTTTGAAGACAACATTTATTGTAGATTGAGCGCTTAACGGGATGACTTAACAACACTTGTGACACATATTTTTTTCAATTGACCTTAAAGAAACATCTAGCAACTAAATTTGTGAAAACTGACTACTCAAAAAAATAATATCCATTAATGTCTACAGTCTAACGAAAGAAAGTAAAAATGTTCATAGGAGCGGTTGTAACGAATTTTAGTTTGTTAAAAAGCGCGAGTGCGAAAAAACGAAAACGTTTTAAATGATGAAATCAACAACATTGAGCAACAAAACAGCTTATTCCCCGTACTCATTGTGGATTCCACTTCAGTTCAACAGTGTTTTTGTTTGCAACCTCTGTTTTGGCTCGTACTCATCGAACACTCTTCATGTATTTCACGCAGTCTCTCAACCATTCAACGTTTGCCTTTTTGACACAAAAAAACGTTCAAAACTGTATTTTAAATTCACAGAAATAATCACTTGTCAAAATTTTGGTGTGAATTTCTTTTTTTGAATTTTTTAGCGTTATGATTCATTCGCATTGAGAGAAAGAAAAACAGCAGCTCTTACTCTATTGAGATCCCTTTATTCAGTGTTATTGTTCAAATAACTCTATTTTCATAAAAAAAAACTCTGCTCAAGGCCATTTCGACAACTTTCTCTGCGTTCAGGAAAAATTTCAAGAGCATGCTCAGATCCGTTAACTGTAAAAATATTGTCTGTGAACCAAATTTTGAAAATAGATCCGAAGATTCTAATTGGAAAAATTCCTTCGCCTTATGAGTTATGTTTGCCAGTCAAGCTTCTCTCAACTTTGTGCTGTCTTCCGCCAAAAACCAAAATCTATTACACTCCAATAATGCAATAGTTACGTGTTCAGATAAAATAATGTTAAAAACCCTAGAAAACATACCGAAAATTTTTGAACGGGTACCCAACATTTTGTAGATTCGCCTCTGAGGAATGACTACCGGTGTTCTACTAACCCAAAATGTTTCCAACAGAACGTAATGATATGGCTAGAACCTAAATATCTAAAAATCAGCTACTCAGAAAAATAATATCCATCAATGTCTAAAAAAAAGAACATGTTCATGGGAGCGTTCCTAACGATTTTAGAAGAATTGGAAGCGCGAATAGGGCTAGGAAAAGTTACATGTGAACGTGTTTCAGCCAAAAAAAACTATGAATTTCGTTTTTTTCCAGTTCTCTCCGCTTTGCGCATATCAAACCAAAATTAGAAAACCGTAATGCGTTTACTTTTTATGCTATTTTTGTTCATTTTCTTATTCCATTATTTGAGTAAAACACGTAGCTCAAAAAAACTTTGATCGGTTTGATAGATTAAACTTCTTGTGTAAACCGACGTTCGGTCTGATCTCCAAACTCCATGTATCAATTATTTACTTATTCTTCGTAACAAAGATCAGAAAAATTAAAAAATGTATCATAGTACATTGTTACCAAGATTTGATTGGAATCTTTCAAAATCAACTTTTCTTCTTCATCGGCATGTTTCCGAGCGTGTTGCCCAGTTTCTAAACTTTTCAACGTTTCCCTTCCTAAAGCACAAAAACGTTTCAAAATGAGTATCTCAGGTACCTATTTTGCGCGCATTCTTGTGAGCTTCAAACAAACTTAAACAGAGTGCTCTGTTAACTGTTTTCTGTTGAACGCATATCAATTTTACTTAATCTGTCGCCTAATCACTGATAGAGTGCTCCGTTTTTAAGAATTTTCTTTAAACATGATGCGTAATAATGATGCATGAGACACATAGAAATAAATAGGCGCAACTTCTTTTTCATGGCGTCAGTTAAAAAAATAATAACCATAATTATTTGAAAGAGTTCAAATTTTGCTCTGCGCGTCTGAAGTTAGGTGTAAATAGTTTAGAAGCGCTTTCAAGAGTTCATTAAAATGTCCATTGATGCTTTTATTTCCTTCAGAGATATTTTAAAGCTACATGTAATTCCAATTCTCATTTTGGTTTAAAAACATCTTTCCCCATTCCTGTCTTTGCTCATTCTCAACTTTTCCAAGCATTTTGTTTAGTTTCTGAAAATTGCAACGCTTGCACAGAAACATTCAACACTGCGTATCGCAATCGTCCTCTCTTCAAGTTTTTTGTATTCCTGACGCAGATATATATTACTCAAATCTGTAGACCGATGTGCCTTTTGGTTCAGCAAAAAACTCTATTTTTGGGCATTTTCTTCGAACATAATGCGTAATAATGATGAATGAGACATAGAGAAGTAAATAGGTGCAACATTTTTGTCCATTCCGACAGCTAAAAAAATAATAACCATATTTATTCGAAAGTGTTCAAATTTTGCTCTGCGCTTTTGCTCTTAAAAACAGTTACCTTATCTTCCCTCTCAGCTAGTAAATGTCCTATTCTTCCCATTTCCAAACAACCTCCAATTTCGATCAAAAATTCAAAGATTCAACTCATCCTCAGTTCTCTTCTTCGGTAAAACTTCGATTCAAAAAATTCTGATTCTGTCTTACTCTTCGGAGATAATTTCACGATTTCCTTTTCAAAGCTCATTTCTCAAAAATTCAGCTCAACCTGTACACAAAAATCAACCAGATATCGTTACATAAATTTTTGATTTTTTTGGTGAAAAAGGTAAACAAAATAATCCAGTAGGAGAACCGTGTGCTGAAAAAGCAGAAAACCTTCAAAAATGACCGACTTTAAGTTCCTATAAACTCTTGTTGAACCCCATTTAGATAGTTTCTTTCTCTCAGTCTAACTGACTCTGTCGCATTCAAAATACTCTGTGAAATCATACTTTGTGTTGACTTCCGAAACTCCATCTACATCAAACGTTTTTGAAAGACTTACACTCCTATTCCGGAAGATTGTTAAACACACAATTTCCTCAAAATCATAAACATCCGACCTCATGAATGTTCAACTGTCAAGAATCTGTTCACCCTGTTCAAAACCCATGACTTCTCAATGTTCACTACCCAACTATCTTCTCATCGACTACAAAACGAATTGAGAATCATCACCTCTACATGATTCGAGTTCCCTGATTGAATTTTTCCCAAAAAGCAACTGTGCAAAAATTCTTAAAACTGAAAAACATTTCACTTTATACCAAGTTTCAATTGCTCAACGCATACAAATGTATTTTACTAACACAATTCATGTCATGTGTATTTCATGCCATTTTTTTTTGTCCTATTTTTTTCTCACCACGTTCTTCCTAGACGTAATAAAATAATAATAATTATTATTATTATGAGTACGATGACTTACAATAAGCTGTTCTCCCATTCTCCTTTTCCATCCACAATCTTTAACTGTATGTGAAGTCAACTCAAAAATCTCTGGTCAAATTGAAAATTCTCATTACGAATATACTTCATATATCTCCGGGTGTCTATCTTATGTGAATCTACAAACATTTACACGTTTTCAGAAATACTATTCTTGTGCTCTATTTCAAAGAACCCAATTTTGAAAAACTGTAGTTTTCTTATTCACAATCTCCGTTTCGAACTCATTTTTCAAATGCCATCATGCTACTGAAGTCTCTTAAGAATGCAAAAAATGAAACATTTCAACACAAACCCTTGTACATTCTTTATCTAGATTCTGCTTATTTTATTTGTTCAATTTTGGTAAAAACACTCGAAATTTGTAATGTCAAACCACTCTAACGCGTCAAATCCTGTCACTAAACACTCTCCGTTATACTGAAAAGTTATTCCATGATTCCTCACAAAATGCAACCACCCGATCCCGAAAAACATTTTTCAACTCAAAATAATTTTTAACTCAAAAAGTTCATAATTTTACCCTTGTTCAATACAAAGGACAGAGAAACGTATTCAAACTCGCTAACATTGTTTTGTTTTCTCTAATCAAATTTCTACTGGAAGTTCTTCACTTCCCATTCCTGTCTTTGCTCATCCTCAACTTTTCCAAACATTTTGCTTAGTTTCCGAACATTGAAACGTTTTCCCAAAAACATTCATTACTCAAATCTGTTGCTCAAGCACCAATGTGCATTTTGATTCAGCAAAAAACTATATTTTTGGGCATTTTCTTCAAATGCCCAAAAATATGCGTAATGATGATGAATAAGACATAGAGAAGTAAATAGGTGCAACATTTTGTTCATTAAACGAGCTGAAAAAATAATAATCATATTTAATGGAAAGAATTCACATTTTGCTTGAAAACATTTTAGGAGCGCTTTCAAGTAGTGGAAATATCATTTTCATTCGAATTTCAACTGACGATTACTTTCCCTATTGAGTCGGAAACGTTTTTGCAGGACTTTTTAGAATTTCTCCAGTCGTTTCTATTTTTCAAATACTCTTCTCCTGTGTTTGGTTTGCCAAAATTGCAGCCTAGGCGCAACAAACGTATCACTTACTTTCTTTCCAACTTCGAATAATTTGCACAAGATAGAATAATTTCGGTCTGCATAGCATTCACTGAATGTATCCACAAAACTCCCAAAATCCGCGTCATTTTCGCAAATGTAGAAAAATTCAAAACTCAACTCGTTCCCGTTTTATCAGCTGTATACCCGAAGCCCCCCATTTGAAATTCTATTATTGTCTTTGATAGAAATTCCATTTTCGATCCACTTCTCGATCTATCGTGTTCATATTCTTTCTAGCTTACCCTGTGTTTCTTGATCAAACCAATCCATGAGACAAATGACAAATGATCTCACAAATTGAAAAACTTTCTCTGAACATTTTTCAGAACAGATACATGCTATCGTGAAGTACCTTAGCCATCTTGAAAATGAACTCCTTGAATTCTCCAAAATAGTTTCAAAACAAAACACAAATAAATAAATAAAAGTTCCGGTGTTCACTTCTCTCCATATCTCACTGAAAAACCCGCCTAATTGACCGGATTGACATACTTCCAACTTTCAACCAAACCTTCATGATATTTTTTTTTGGATTGTAAACATTGAATTTTAAGCACTCGCTCAAATTGACAATCGTCAGTTATTTCCTCAAACTTCAAATCTGAATTTGGTCCAAAAATTAGGCAGCTACCTCAAAACGCAGACAAATGAAAATTCTACTCGTTTTGTTTAATTAATCAGATGGTAAAATACCTAAACCTTTGTTTCTTTTCAAAAAAGCTTCTTTTGCTATTTAAAAACTATCCTCTCAAGACAACCTCTCAAGACTGAAAAGTCTCATTCTTATGACTCAAAACCCACTCAAAAAAATGTTTCACTGAATATTCCATCATACTTATGATATGTTTTTCAACGCAAACCATCGTTTTCATTCAAATCAACCGAAAGAACCACAACGATGCCCCCTCATTCAAAATTTTACCATTCCCTTCTGATCAACAAATCAAAATATGCTCTAAAAATCTGCATAAACATTCCCTTCCTCGTGTCACACAGTCCGTCCTGTGCGTAATAATGATGAATGAGACGACATAGAGAAGTAAATAGGTGCAACATTTTGTTCATTAAACCAGCTAAAAAATAATAATCATATTTAATGGAAAAAATTCAAATTTTGCTTGAAAACATATTAGGAGCGCTTTCAAGTAGTGGAAATATCATTTTCATTCGAATTTCAACTGACGATTACTTTCCCTATTGAGTAGAGACAATATCGAAGACTCAATCAAGCTTCAGTTCTCTTGTTCGGTAAAACGATTCAAAAAACTGTGATCCAGTCTTTCCTTCATGCTCGGAAGTAATTCTCTCTTCTCCCTTGCAAACAATCCACTGTTCATGTGAACTGTGTTCCAGTGTTAAGCACGATTCGCTTTTAGAAACTTATTTCTAAAATAACCATGGTTACATGAATTTTTGTTTTTTAGTGAAAAAAGTAAAGCTAATTGTTCAGTAGGAAAACCGTGTGCTGAAAAAGCGAAAATCTTTCAAAAACGACCAACTTCAAGTTCCTATAAACTCTTTTTGAACCCCATTTATATTGTCCTGATTCCATCAGTCTAACTGACTCTGTCGCTTTCAAAATACTCTGTGAAATCATACTTTGTGTTGACTCCCGAAATTCCATCTAATTCTCATTTTGGGTTGAGCTTTAGTTCAAAAACATCCTTTCCCATTCCTGTCTTTCCTCATTTTCAACTTTTCCAAGCGTTTTGTTTGGTTTCTGAAAATTGCAACGTTTGCACGGAAACATTCAACACTGCGTATCTCAATCGTCTGAAATGCTCTTCAAGTGTTTCGAATTCATGAGAGTATGTACTTGTTATATCTTACCACGCATCTTTTGTGACCTTAAATACGAAACGCAGATATTGTCAAATCTGTTGAGCACCGATGTGCCTTTTGGTTCAGCAAAAATCACAATTTTTGGGCATTTTCTTCGAACATAATGCGTAATAATGATGAATGAGACATAGAGAAGTAAATAGGTGCAACATTTTTTTTCATAACGCCAGCTAAAAAAATAATAACCATATTTATTCGAAAGTGTTCAAGTTTTGCTCTGCGCTTTTGCTCAAAAACAGCTACCTTATCTTCCCTCTGAGCTAGTGAATGTCCTATTCTTCCCATTTCCAAACAACCTCCAATTTCGATCAGAAATTCAAAGATTCAACTCATCCTCAGTTCTCTTCTTCGGTAAAACTTCGATTCAAAATATTCTGATTCTGTCTTACTCTTCGTAACTTTTTGATTTTCAATGAAAAAGGTAAAGAAAATAATCCAGTAGGAGAACCGTGTGGTGAAAAAGCAGAAAACCTTCAAAAATGACCGACTTCAAGTTCCTATAAACTCTTGTTGAACGTTGTTGAACTCTAGTTGAACCCCATTCAGATTGTCCTGATTCTCTCAGTCTAACTGACTCTGTCGCATTCAAAATACTCTGTGAAATCATACTTTGTGTTGACTCCCGAAACTCCATCTACATCAAACGTTTTTGAAAGACTTACACTCCTATTCCGGAAGAAGACCCACTTCCTCCATATCATAAACATCGGACCTCATGAACGTTCAACTTTCAAGAATATGTTTACTCTGTTAAAATCCCAACACTTTTCAATGCAATTTTCCTCACTATCTTCTCATCGACTACAAAACGAATTGAAAATTTTCAATTGCTCAACGCATACAAGTGTATTTTACTAACACAATTATGAGTACGATGACTTACAATAAGCTGTTCTCCCATTCTCCTTTTCCATCCACAATCTTTAACTGTATGTGAAGTCAACTCAAAAATCTCTGGTCAAATTGAAAATTCTCATTACGAATATACTTCATATATCTCCGGGTGTCTATCTTATGTGAATCTACAAACATTTACACGTTTTCAGAAATACTATTCTTGTGCTCTATTTCAAAGAACTCACTTTTGAAAAACTGTAGTTTTCTTATTCACAATCTCCGTTTCGAACTCGTTTTTCAAATGCCATCATGCTAATGAAGTCTCTTAAGAATGCAAAAAATGAAACATTTCAACACAAAACCTTGTACATTCTTTATCTAGATTCTGCTTATTTTATTTGTTCAATTTTGGTAATAACACTCGAAATTTGTAATGTCAAACCACTCTAACGCGTCAAATCGTGTCACTAAACACTCTCCGTTATACTGAAAAGTTATTCTATGATTCCTCACAAAATGCAACCACCAGATCCCGAAAAACATTTTCAATCTGTCTATAGTCTAATTTCAACAACCAAAAAAAGATACAATGCCCCAAAACGGCTCATACAATAATTCCGATTATGTAATCATTTCTATCATAAAATGGCAATATCTTGCTTTTCTTTCTCAACATGCTCCTTGAACTCTTGAAAAACGTCTTTCAGTTGATCTGTTAAACTGAACGCATCGATCAGAACAACAATTGGAAGTTCAAAACGCCCAATGGTTTTTGCGATTTCACAACGTGTCGAAACGATAGAAAACGTTTTTAATGATAAACTGAACGTTTGTCAGTAAATAAGCAGTTTAGTTTCTGTTGCCTACCTAAAGCCAGTTTCAGTACTTTCTAAATGATCACATTTCAATATCTCGGAAACCAATTATCTATAAATTTTTACTAATTTCTTCAATTTAATATAGAACTCAAAAAATTCATAATTTTACCCTTGCTCAATACAAAGGACAGAGAAACGTATTCAAACTCGCTGACATTATTTTGTTCTCTCTAATCAAATTTCTACTGGAAGTTCTTCATTTCTCATTTCTGTCTTTGCTCATCCTCAACTTTTCCAAACATTTTGCTCAGTTTCCGAACATTGAAACGTTTGCCCAAAAACATTCATTACTCAAATCTGTTGCTCAAGCACCAATGTGCATTTTGATTCAGCAAAAAACTATATTTTTGGGCATTTTCTTCAAACATAATGCGTAATAATGATGAATGAGACATAGAGAAGTAAATAGGTGCAACATTTTGTTCATTAAACCAGCAAAAAAAAAAAATCATATTTAATGGAAAGAATTCAAATTTTGCTTGAAAACATTTTAGGAGCGCTTTCAAGTAGTGGAAATATCATTTTCATTCGAATTTCAAATGACGATTGACAATATCGAAGACTCAATCAAGTTTCAGTTCTCTTGTTCGGTAAAACGATTTGAAAAACTGTGATCCAGTCTTTCCTTCATGCTCGGAAGTAATTCTCTCTACTCCCTTGCAAACAATCCACTGTTCATGTGAACTGTGTTCCAGTGTTAAGCACGATTCCCTTTTAGAAACTCATTTCTAAAATAACTATGGTTACATGAATTTTTTTTTAGCGAAAAAGTAAATCTAATGATTCAGTAGGAAAACCGTGTGCTGAAAAAGCGAAAATCCTTCAAAAAATCCGACTTCAAGTTCCTATAAACTCTTTTTGAACCCCATTTATATTGTCCTGATTCCATCAGTCTAACTGACTCTGTTGCATTCAAAATACTCTGTGAAATTATACTTTGTGTTGACTCCCGAAATTCCATCTAATTCTCATTTTGGGTTGAGCTTTAGTTCAAAAAAATCCTTTCTCATTCCTGTCTGTGTTCATTCTCTACTTGTCCAAGCATTTTGTTCAGTTTCTGAAAATTGCAACGTTTGCACGGAAACATTCAACACTGCGTATCTCAATCGTCTGAAATGCTCTTCAAGTGTTTCGAATTCATGAGAGTATGTGCTTGTTATATCTTACCACGCATCTTTTGTGACCTTAAATACGAAACGCAGATATATATATATAATACTCAAATCTGTTGAGCACCGATGTGCTTTTTGGTTCAGCAAAAATCACAATTTGTGGGCATTTTCTTCGAACATAATGCGTAATAATGATGAATGAGACATAAAGAAGTGAATAGATGCAGCATTTTTTTCATAACGCCAGCTAAAAAAATAATAACCATATTTATTCGAAAGTGTTCAAATTTTGCTCTGCGCCTTTGCTCTCAAAAACAGTTACCTTATCTTCCCTCTCAGCTAGTAAATGTTCTATTCTTCCCATTTCCAAACAACCTCCAATTTCAATCAGAGATTCAACTCATCCTCAGTTCTCTTCTTCGGTAAAATTTTGACTCAAAATATTCTGATTCTGTCTTACTCTTCGGAGATAATTTCACGATTTCCTTTTCAAAGCTCATTTCTCAAAAATTCAGCTCAACCTGTACACAAAAATCAACCAGATATCGTTACATAAATTTTTGATTTTTAGTGACAAAACTACCCCAAGTAATCCAGTAGGAGAACCGTGTGGTGAAAAAGCAGAAAACCTTCAAAAATGACCGACTTCAAGTTCCTATAAACTCTTGTTGAACGCTATTTATATTGTCCTGATTCTCTCCGTCTAACTGACTCTGTCGCATTCAAAATACTCTGTGAAATCATACTTTGTGTTGACTCCCGAAGCTCCATCTACATCAAACGTTTTTGAAAGACTCGCATTCCTAATCCGGAAGAAGACCCACTTCCTCCATATCATAAACATCGGACCTCATGAACGTTCAACTTTCAAGAATCTGTTTACTCTGTTAAAATCCCAAGACTTCTCAATGCAATTTTCCTCACTATCTTCTCATCGACTACAAAACGAATTGAAAATAGGCAACCCTAGAAAATCCGATTATCCTGATTGAATTCTTCCAAAACTCCTTAGCAATTTAATGCTGAATTAAATCCCACAGGTAACTACTTTTAATATGTTCACCAAGGTTGATCCCATCTTAAATCAATATATAATAACATTGACACCAAATTCTTATTCTTAAATTTCAAAATTTGAACACACCAAACTGTTGTCAAGGGTTTCATCTATTCTTACAATCTGATCAGTGTATCATTTTTTCATCAGAAAAGTGAATTATCAAAATCTCAAAAACGAGAAAATGTACAATTTTCAAATTTCGCAAATATCGTTCATTTTATGACGCTTAAAATTCCTGATTTCGAACTTCTCCGATGCAGCAAATTCCTGTCACTCAATAGTCTTTGTTTCACTGCAAATCTACTCAATGACTACCCACAAAATTCAAACATCGGGTTCTAAAACATCGTTCTTCATCTATCGGCAATCATTAATTTCGTAACAAAAGTACAACAAACTACTCTCCAAACTTAAAAAAAACTGAGAAAATGAAACAAAGCAAAACATATTTTGTATTATCGCATAAGTTATATCATCCATGTCTTATCATCCATATATATCATCCATATATCATCCCTATCATCCATGACCCAGTTCCTTTCTGAACGCGCTCCGTGAACTCTTTAAAAACTCATTCCCATTCATCTTTCATAAAACCCGTTTCTTTTCAACAAAAAAAAACATCAAATATCGCATTCATACAATTTGCCTTGAACACCCTAAATCATGCAATCAAATTCGAATCTGTCCTTATTCCCGCTCATCGAACTCTCAAGAAAATCTGCATTATCTTTTTTTTTCCTTCAACCGGTGTCCTCCATTTTAATGACTAGAATTCCAACTCTGCCGTTCAAATAATTTTCTGAATTCTCCAATTAAACGTTAGTTCTTGCAATGAGCTCTCGGACAAAACTAAATACATTATTGATGCTGCCAAGTTTCAAACATTACCTAAAACTGCCAGAAACTCTCACTGAACACCCGCAAATCTGAATTTTCTAAAAGCTCTCCTTTTCAAATCATTGACTCCTTTTCACAACGCATCTTTATGAAAAACTAGGAATTCCGAACAACTTAAGTATATTATTTCTGAAATTCCAGTCCCCACAAAAATAAAAACCATCAGTTGAATGACTTAAAATAGGTCCATGGGCGCTAAGTTAGAGCCTCGTTTGGTGTTCAGACTTCACTATCTCGAATATGAAAAATGAATTGGCTAGGTTCCTAAAATAAGGGAAAATTAGTCAACCTGATTTGAACTACCGAAAACCCCAGAATCTTTCTGATTTTGTTGTCTGAAACCAGTTACACTACACTGTTCAGAAGTGTTCTCTATTCTTCCTCTCATGTTCCAATCATTAACTCTCTTTCTCGAAACCCACCAAGTTACCTGTGCAAATTCTTCTTCTGCTCATTTATCCATTGATTCTCATTCAGCTTCATGAGGGTCTGAAAAACCATGTTTAAACTTGTCCAAAACGCCCAAATTTCAAAAGTAAATTCGAATCGTTCTAGTAAGACCTGCGCAAATCGAGAGACTTTCCTAACTACCAAATATTGAAAATGAAAACGTATTAATTCATTTTTGTTGCTGAAAAACTCAAAACGCCCAATATTATTTTCAAAGCGCAAATGTACACATTTTCTCTTAACAAGTCTTTTGCTGACTTGCTACAGTTTTCTAGCAACACTCTCGTCCTCAAACCTTTTTATCGAATTCACCCAATAACTTTCTTCGAACTCTTGATCCTAAAATAATAGCTTGCTATCTTGAAATCATTATTCCATCTTACAAAAACCTGTCATAACCAAACAAAAATGAATACGAAAATCTAAAATCAACAAATTCTATCTCAAAATACAAGAAACTTTTTGCAGGACTTCAGAATTTCTCCAATCGTTTCTATTTTTCAAATACTCTTCTCCTGTTTGGTTTGCCCAAATTGCAGCTTAGGCGCAACAAACGTATACTTACTTCGAATAATTTGCACAAGATCGAATAATTTTGTTCTGCGCAGCATTCACTGAATGTATCCACAAAACTGCCAAAATCCGCGTCATTTTCACAAATGTAGAAGAATTCAAAACTTAACTCGTTCCCGTTTCACTAGCTGTATACCCGAAGCCCCCATTCAAAATTCTATTATCGTTTTTGATAGAAATTCCATTTTCGCTCCACTTCTCGATCAGAAGATTATCTTTTTGAGCAGTTCTAAAATAATGAGCAACTACTCGAGGTTCTTCCCCAAGTGCGTGTTCTAACTAATGTCTACAGCAGGGATGCACGGAAGTGAAAATTTTCCTATACGGAAAACGGAAACGGAAACGGAATGCAAATTTTTTCTAACGGAAAACGGAAGCGGAAACGGAACGGTTGAGATTTTTTCCGGAATACGGAAACGGAAAGCCAAAAATGTGCGGAAGACGGAAACGGAAGACGGAAGACGGAAACGGAAAAGGAAGCTAAGAAAACGATTTTTTTGGAAACAGTGCGGCAACAAGTGAGATTAATAGCAAAAAACGTATGGCTTGAAATTCACGAAAACCCGTTGACTTCGAGATTCAAATTGCAAAAGATGAGTTTGTTGACGCACTCCGTTGACACGGGGTGTTGCGGCCGACGTAGTCGGCAAGTGTGCTCTACTAAAGGTATACGGTACTTGGTTTTGAGAGGTCCTAATAGTTTTGAAAACGGTTTGACGGACGATTTTTCAAGTTTCGACTGTTCTTAAAATTTCGCTTTGACAATTACAATGCGAACATGAATCGTCGTATCTTCAATGTACCCCAAATAATCTCGGAGAAAATTCTCTCTGAAAATAAAGTGAGAAAACTAGACCACGCTTGACAGCTGAATTCGCAACTGATGGAAAAGTTCTGTTGCACGGAACACACTAAATTTTTAAACGGAAACGGAAACGGAAACGGAATGCAAATTTTTTCTAACGGAAAACGGAAACGGAAACGGAACCGACTAAATTTTAAACGGAAAACGGATATGGAAACGGAAGTGCCAAAATGTGCGGAAGACGGAAGACGGAAGACGGAAACGGAATTCCGTGCATCCCTGGTCTACAGCAAACACTGCTCGAAGTGCTCTTATTTGACATCACACGTGTTCATATTCTTTCTCGCTTACCCTGTGTTTCTTGATCAAACAAATCCATGAGACAAATGACAAATGATCTCAAAAATTGAAAAACTTTCTCTGAACATTTTTCAGAACAGATACATGCTATCGTGAAGTACCTCAGCCATCTTGAACTCATTGAGTTCTTCAAAATAGTTTCAAAAGTTCCGGTGTTCACTTCTCTCCATATCTCACTGAAAAACCCGCCTTATTGACCGGATTGACATATACTTCCAACTTTCAATCAAACCTTCATGATGTTTTTTCTGGATTGTAAACATTGAATTTTAAGCATTCGCTCAAAATAACAATAGTCAGTTATTTCCTCAAAACTTCAAATCTGAATTTGGTCCAAAAATTAGACAGCTACCTCAAAACGCAGACAAACAAAAATTCTACTCGTTTTGTTCGATTAATCAGATGGTAAAATACCTAAACCCTTGTTTCTTTTCAAAAAAGCTTCTTTTGCTATTTAAAAACTATCCTCTCAAGACAACCTCTCAAGACTGAAAAGTCTCATTCTTATGACTCAAAACCCACTCAAAAAATGTGTTACTGAATATTCCATCATACATATGACATGTTTTTTCAACGCAAACCATCGTTTTCATTCAAATCAACCGAAAGAACCACAACGATGCCACCTCATTCAAAATTTAACCATTCCCTTCTGATCAACAAATCAAATTATGCTCTAAAAATCTGCATAAATATTCCCTTCCTCGTACCACACGGTGTCACACTGTCCGTCCTGTCTTTCAAACAACTTCTCATTCTATACAACTACATACATATATCTTCGTTGAATTCCGTTTCTGATTAGCTGCAAAAAATAAGCACTCCTGGCACAAATATCTGAAATTCTTACTTTCCACAATAAATTGAAATCATCAGTGTATATGACCTATGAACTCTAAGCAAAAGTCCAACGTCCATCTTTTTGTACATCCCATTAGTCTTTTCAAACCCACTATGCTGAAATGAAACAGATATTTGTAAAGGAAATGTAGGTAATTCTCCGCTCTCATCATAAATTTTCTCAGAATTGTGGCAAGCGCACGGTTTTAGAAAGACTAATTGGAGTGGGGGTCCGTAGATCAAACAACTAGTTTTCATGCACAGAATCCAGCTACTATCTGTTGCACGTCTCAAGTGTCTCAAGAAAACAAAAGTTGCGTAATTTTGTATTCTCCAGTTCAAATTTTCGTTTTCGACCGAACTTTTCCACTTAATTGTCTTGAAAGTTATCATTAGAATCGGCACCTCTACTTCAAAACACTTTCTTCTTGGCGAATTCTCCATCGCTCCCCTCTCAAAAAATGTCATTCTTCTTCCAAACCAAAACATATTTCCTCCAACACGATTGTGAGCTTTCTGCGGACTTCATCTCCTCCATCACATTCATTTTCGAAACTGAATCAAATGAAAAACTCTTTTTTCAAAACCATGTCTCTTTCCGTGCCTATCTGCAAATATGTGCCAAATCAGAAAATGGAAATCTCAGGAAAACTATCTACTCCATGTTATTTCCTCGCTCTTTATTTTCTATAAAATCTATTAATCCATTTCGAGTTCATTACCGTTTTGATCCCTCCCAAAACGGCAAATTTGATAGCCAAACTTCGCCAAATAGTATTTTCTACTCTTTTTCACTCCCAATCTGTTTCATTCAAAACACAACTACCCAAGTTTCAGCATATCGTTTAGTCGTACCGAAACTTTCATAAAAACCCAATACTTTTAATCCCCTGGAAAATAGACAACTTTCTCTACTAAACTTTCAGAATCAATTCTATCATTTCGAAAACTTCGCCATGATTTTTCAAATTAAGTGATCGACAAACTCAGAAATTTTTAAACTATGATCTACCAAAGTAATGAGCAGCCACTACGGCAAACTATGAATCGATGTTTCCAAATTCCCTTAAATCCAGTCTCAAATCAACATTCTCATTTCTAAAATATCAACTTACTGTTCCCGATACACCTCTCAAATGTCCTGATTGATTCTTCGAAGGGAGAGCATATCTTTTTTCACCCTAAACGTATCTATTCTCTCGCCATCTCCTCCAAACTCTTGCAACTCTCACCTATCTGAAAAAATTCACTTTTGCACAAATTGGTACTGTTCGAAATGGCTACTCTCAATTGTAAAGCTTACATTATACACTTTCTCCCGTTCAATTTTGAAACCTCGAGTGTCCTCATAAAAAAAACGTTCATCTGAAAAATCTGAAACGTGTAAAAATGATTGCATCTAAATTACACCTACCCTCATTTGAAAAAAAACGTTGAATCAGTGCTTCGTTTCTTATGAGAATACTATTACAACAGACTTTGTAACATGCTGAAAGATTTCGCAATCTCTGTGGTGTCCCCATCAAGTTTTAAGTATATTCTCTTCATTGAGCAACCAAAAACATGTTTTCACTTGATTACTTGAAATTCCATTCTCCTCCAGAACTCCGAAAAGTAACAATAGTTGATTTATACTCGAGACTGTGAATATTTTGCTACCAGTGATCTCAAAAAGTCATCTCTTGTTCGTTCTTTTCTTCTCGATAATTCATCGGTTCTTGTGAATCAAACGGTATCTTTCTCGAAGTATTGGACTCAGAATAATCCCTCCTGAACACTCTCAATTCATTCCAAAATCTCCCCCACGAATCTTGATTTTCCTCTGCGAATCTTTGAAAACTCAGAAACAAATACTTGAAAATGTAAATCGGACTCTAATTCATGCAAACTTTGATATTTTCTCAATGAACCGCCTTCGCCTTCGACTATAAAAACCGATACTCCCATTGAACCGCATTGCAAATGTTATTCTCACAAAAACTCTCAAATCCTTCTTGACCTCGTGTGTTCTTTTCCAAAAACCGAAAATTGCATTCATAGAACTGTGCCTCTATTTCATCGGGTTTTTATCAAAAAAAGGAAATCCAAAAAATTATCATGCTATGCATATCATCCCATCCACAGAAGCCTCATTGCCAAACGGCGTTTTTTCCGACTTTAAATTTTGCAATTCAGCACACTCTATCTGAATTCGTGAACTTCGTTCAGTATCATTTTTAAAACATACTCATTGTTGCCAATTCTCGCTTGTTTCAAAATGTTGAAAACAGTTTCACTCCATTCCCAATTGTATTATTGTACCTGACTTTGGGAACGTTCAGGACAATGTTCTTCAACTACAGATAATTTCGAAACCAAATCTTACTGCTCTACTCGAAAACGCGTACAACATCAAGTGTTCAATTTAAAAACCAAACGTTTTTTAAATCTGAGAATTTGTACCCACAATTGAAAAATTAAACCACAATACCCAAAATTATCCATGCATTCTGAAGATGGAACGCACGGTCCACATCCAATCTCTACTCATATCAGTTGAGTGACAAAGTGTAGCATATATTCTTGGGAAACTTCAATCGGGCTCAATGATCATCAGTCAGACGAAACCTTAATCGATTTACTGAACAAGATCCTTTCTGTCTTGTGATATTCTTGAAAACTCAACCGATTCAAAGTGAACTTCTCATGTGTCTGTTGAACGAAAGATTACCTCGTATGCGTCAATAACTTTTATCTGCTTGATTTATAATTATTCATCCACCGAACCCATGAGACACATGGTATTTCGATTCGACCTTCTCGCTAATTATTGAAAACTAGAGAAAACAGGACTGTTTAATTGTAGAAACTCTTTCAAGCTATTTTGATTTCAACCAAATACGACATCCACTTTTAAAGCTAATTACTTGAATTCTAGTCAAACTGTCGATGATACGTTTTTCTACGGTTTGGATGGGTATTATATATTTCTTTCTCGGATTCTCTTTGAGAAATATCTATCCTTCTCGAATTTGATTTCATTGACTTGGAACTCCTTTGCCACACGCACATATTCTTGCTACAATCTAAAACAACATGTTTCAATTTGATTAAAATCCAGAAGTCGATATGAATCAGAAAACATTCTAATCAAGCTTTTGTCAGCTGCCGCGTGTCGTCCATTGATAGTCTCCACGAACTTCTTCTTGGAAGATTCATTCTCCGTGTCTGAAAAGATAAGGCATTTTGTTTATGAACGTTTTCCAAAATCTTAGATAATTCCCTTAATTATGGGGAAACAGTTTCCGCAGCACCATTTGTGAAGTTAGACTCAATTCAGTTGTCAAGTGTAATTCCTTCTTCGATTGTTATTCTTCTGCTGCAAAAAGCTCCCTCTGGAAAATTATCTGCTCTCTCTGAAAATTGCAGTTCAATTACCAAATTGATTCAAATTCAAAAGCGATTAGTAGCCGAACTCTCGAAATCATCCGATTCCGATAGAAACTACGTTGAAAGAATGTGGTCGTTGCAAAATCTCATCCAACTTCAAGAAAGAGAACTTTCGAACAAACCCTCGAGTGGATTTCTACCAACTCTATTCTGAAATAACCGTAAGACTCCAATCATACGATGTCTTTCTGCTGTTTCTAGATTTAATCTGTTGAAGTTCATACTCTTTCAGAAGCTCATTTTCTAAGTGCGCGCAACAGAACTTTTCCTCAACAATGCAAGAAATCTGAATTTTCGGTACCTTCCATTGGACAGGAAAAATAAACTTTCGATTGACCCCAGTTGTGTCCTCCAAGATCTTGCCTCCCACCGATCACTGTTTCTGGTTCCTATCCTCTGCTCGTCGTATTTCTCTCTTTGATTCAAGTTGTGACCGTCTTCGTATCAAATCCTTCCTTCCCGTTGTCATTTCCATTTTGTCGCAATGCACATTTTGTCTGCTCAAAAAAGCAGCTTCAGAGCAAGCAGTAGTAAATTGTTGGATTTTCTGACCACTAAAACTTTTAGTACAAGATTGCGAACATTATGCGTGCGCATCTTCTTTTTCGCAGTGTTTTCTTGTGTAGTCCCTCAGGCAACCTGAATCAGAAGTCGACGTTGGTTCAGCAACTTGTGTTTATGCAGAAAAATTGTCGAATGAGTGGAGTATTTTCCTTCAATAGAAAAATTTTAATTATTTTGAATAACTGCTCAATACTGGATGCAACTCCTCAACTGTCGAACAGAAATTTCTCGGTTTCTATTTTCTCCTAGCCTAAAATTTCACTTTTTCGCATAATATGACACAATAAAAATTCACTTCGTCTATGGCACTTTGAGCTCAATTTTCTATTGAAAGTGTACTTCAGAATGTGATTGAGTATAGTCCTCCCCTTCTGTTCGCTAGCCGTTGTTTTCATACTGACAATTCAGTGAACTTCAAGTTATATATTCGAAATCCGCCCATTCCAACCAATTTCGAGACTTTCATCATAGTTTTGAATACTTTGACACTTCCCAATCATTTTCGAGCTCCTCCTTCTCTATTTTTTTTTCTCGAATTGTTGTCTGGAAGTGTTTGCAGCATGCGTTACTCAACAGAACTGTGCACTAGCACTAAATTCGCGCCCTAGCGCTGATCGTTTCGTCCGCTTCGTTCGAACCTCTTCGAACCTCCTTTTTTGTTAGTTAACCCACTCTGCCGCAATGTGAAGGTGATCCTGTCTGATTGTTTGTCCTTTTGAACTAACTTCGGTTTCCGTTTGTGTCTTCATCCTGTTGTTCTCCCTAGTGTCAGAACTTCACAGTTTCCTCTCTCTAATCAAAAAGTTGATGTTTTTAAACTTTCAGACATTTTTTGTTCTCTTTCTCGCTTTCTCTTACCTTCACTAGTTCACTTTCAAGTCAGTGTTCTCTTTCGAAACATTGTTCCGTTGCAAAAACACTCCGAAACTGTCTCAGTTTTTATTCTTGATACTTCGACTAGTCAAATTGCAACAATTTCCTATTGAATACTATTTAGTTATAGTTTATGAATCAAACAGTATATATTCTTGAAAACCAAACAGTCAGTTTAGAACTTTCTGTATGTTTACCAGATGCGTTCTCATTCCCATAGTCTCTCACTTCCTTCTTGTCTTCTTGCCCACTTCCGTCTTCTCATTCTTCTTGTTTCCCTTCTCCTGATGAATCGAGGACCGTACTGTTTCGCTCTGAAACTTGCGTTCCAGCTTCGCCGTGAGGCTGTGGTGGGTAACTCCGTCGTCGGTAGTGGCACTCATTCGCCCGACGCCGTCGACAAAGGGAGGAATCCTGGTCATCGGACATTCGTTTCCTTTCTTGGTCCGAATCGGCCAGGCTCGCCTCTCAGTTCATCAAAAAACCATTTTGAATTCAAAAGTTTCAACAATTTTCGACTGGAAATAGCACAATTTTGGAAACTGTTTTTAACTCCTTTTGTCAATTTTCGAAAAAGAAAAGAAAATGTTTTGATCAAATATTTGAATACTTTCCGATTTTTAATTTCCAATGTTATGTTCTGTCTCTAATTCACCGAAATAAACTCGTTTTTGTGTCATTCAACGTGTTCTGCATTACATCAGAGAGATATGAGGACTCGATGCAAATGAGTTCGCCAGTTCGACGACAACAGCGGACGATGGATTGCTTTTTGCCAGAATTGGAACATGTCAATTGGATATGCACAACGGAGAAATGTCGGATGACATTGCCAGGCGTGGGATGATACAGCATATTTGTCATAGAGCCTCGAGGAAATTGTAATTTTTTGATGGATTAGCTCTCGAGGGAACAAAGTTGTGAGAACTGGAGCAAACGGACTAGCAGTCTGAATAAGACATTCCCAATATCAGCTGTGAAGCGCTGAAGTTGTTTTCGAGAGATTCATGCATTTTAAAACATTACGACGAAGTATTTGTCAATAAACGACAACATTCCATGTCAAAGAGACCGTTTTCAAACTTTGACTCACTACTAAGAGTTTTTGAGTCTCAAAATTTTAATCGAAAAGAGAAAATCTAGCTTGATGAACTTTTGGAAGTCGGAATCATTTCTAGAAAATGTGTGCTCCGGAATGTGCCCGTCCTTCACTGAGAGAGAAATATATAGTACTTGAGAAGTGACCCTCGGACCTGTGTAGCTTTCTGTTTGCAGGTCTGATTCTGACAATCTGGTCCCGTTTGCTTCAGTTTCTCACAAAGAACATTTTGTGTTTCATTTCATGCTGTTTGATTTTTTGGGTCATACAAAGTTCAGGTGAATAGTATGTTTCCAGTGGCATCATTTGCTTTCCTCTTTGAACTGCTAAATCAGTTTAGCATTCTCAGGTTCTAAATTTGAAAAGTCGAGTGGTGACGAGTGATCATTCTGTGTTCTATTTTCGAAACGATTCCTTTTAACGTTGGAGTGAGGTTTGCAAACAGTGCAAAACGTGATTTAATGGATGACATTTATTCATTGGCCGCCAAAAACGAAACCAAGGTAACGATCCTTCCGTTCGTGCCTCAAGGTTAGTACAACAACTGCCGATTGCCTTTCGTCCGCGATCATTGGAAATGAGAAACCTAATGGTAGAGAGTCGATAAACACGGGGACAGCCAGAGAAAACATCTGGAAGAGGCAGCCGGCACGTGGTTCGAACACCTGTTGGGCCCCGTCTTTCAGCTGTTGCTTCGTTTACCGAACACGTGTCAATCGACACCCAATACCTTCTCGTCGTCTCGTTTACTCTAACCTCCGCGGGCACCCGGGGGGCTCGTTTTTTCCAACCAACCAACCTATCCATCTATCGACGACTGCTGCGCCCTTTTCTCGTTTTCCGACCGCCGGTAAACAAATAGTTTGAAAGATGATCTGCTCCCGCACTGTTGTCCTGTTCTCTACGCCGCTTCACCGAAGAATTGGAGCGCGTTTGCTCCAGCAGCTACCTTCCGTATTGCCGATTCTGGTGCATGATCTCCTGCTGATAAATCGGTGGATGTTAACAGCCTATTTTTCAACTACTGGCTCGTTATGAGGATAACTAAAAATGTGCATAAATAGCCACCGAAAAACTATATAATTTCTGGGGGGACATGGACGGGACGGACAACAAAAACAACAACAAAGTCTGCGCTCTCTTTATTTTCCATTTGGACGCTGCAGCTCCGGAGGGATGATATAATCCGAATTTCGCATCTCAACTTGTAAGATGTCCAGTTCCTCGGCTATTTACACGAGATGCCACCCCCAAACTTCTTTCTTCTCGTCCATCTCGCAGAAGCAACCACTTATTCCGTTATTCCCCAATGGGCTCCTGCTGACCACATCGTGCTTGGTCCACTCGTCTCCCTCCCCGAGACCAACTCGTTTCGTGCCCTTTTTTCTAATTAAACCCCGAGGAAAAAGAGGCTTCGTTTCAAAATTGAGTCCCATTCAATCGCTTTGCTCGTCACCGGACCTTTTTTTGTGGGGAGTGATGTGAATTTGAGATTCATCGAAGCGAAAAGAGTGGCGGAAAATGAGGAGAGGGCAGTTTCCGTTAAGTCCAGATGTTCAAATCGCATTACTCACCAAACAGCCGCACCCGGTACTCGGTTCAGCTCTCCTGCCAATTCGGTATGCACAACCATTATGTGCGCTTAAGGACGTTGCGATGAACGTTTGTGCAAAACGGGAAAGGGTTAAGCTATGTCCAGAATTGCGAGAGAGGCGGATGGATAGAACACGCGGGAAGCAGAGGGACAGCTTGCGGAACAGACCTTCCGGGAGGATGGAAAGGCCAACAATTGGCGACGTCGGAGCCTGTCTACTGCTATTGAGGACGGCTGTTCGGACAGAACACTTAGCCGGGTGGTCGTTATGAAGTATCGATCAGACGCGTCACCCACGGTCTCGTTCTCCTCCTCTTCCTCCTCCGTTTTCTCTATACTGCCCCCCCCCCGCCGTGTCCGTGCCTCCCGCGTGCGTGTATATGTGTGTGGTGTGTGTGTGTGGGGTTGTGTGTGTGTGTAAGTGTGTGCGATGTGAGTGTCAGAGAAACGCAGGCAGTTAGAATGGGCTGTGTGACCCTCTCTGCATATACTCCAATCGGCTAGTCTTCTTCTCTCTCCAACTCGTTCACCCCCTCCTGCCAGCCATCCATGCTCATCTCTCCCAAGAATAGATGGAGCGTCACTTTTATTTTGGTCATTCTTTTCCCCGCCGTCAGAAAGAAAAAGAGAAAGAGAGTCGAAGAGGAATGACCACCGAACAATTACCATCAACTAGATCATTATCTCCCCCTTTGATGGGACGACTCCTCGATGCAAAAACACACTTCCTTCTCACGTACACCTTCCCCTGATACATTTTTGGTCGTAGCCCATTCGTTTTATTTATGGAGAGAGACATTTCATGTGGGAAAAGTGCCGTTTAGTTTAGTTTTGTAGGGAGAGAAATACCGGAACGGAATCAGTTTCTTTTCAAAGAAACGCTTTTCACAATACATCGAGGAGAAACGAATGGAACATTTCCCACGGCCTACGTGTAACGCGGTCTTGTACCGTTAATCCGTTGCCAAACCTCCCGATTTATGCAAATGTGACGGCGGCTCACAAGACTGAAATTTCGACTATTTTATGCACTATCGACGCTGGTTTACTGTCATTCGAGCCTTGTTGACTTTCGGTTCCTGACCTCACTCTGAATGTCAAAAATATCTCTTGAGATCTCGAAATGTTGCCTTTTTTGAAAGGAAAACAAGCACTTACTGACTGAAAGTTTTCTGGAACATTTCAGATGAGCAGTTTTGCATCGACTTTCTTGAAATTGTGTCTTCCTTTCTCCACGTTCCTAAGTAGAGCGCCAAAATGTGCTTAAAAACATTTTGACTTTGAAAATATTCTGAAATCTGAACATGCAGGATTGTTATGTTTATATAATCGTTGTTTACACATTCCAGCCCTAGTTCAGGCAACGAGTTCATCGTTTCCAAACATTCACCTGCTTTCTGACCCAACTTTCGCTCATTTTTGTCCCAACGGAAGCGTCGAATCACAAATGTATTCTCTGCCAGACATTGTTCTCATGACCTTTCCAGTTGATGCAATCTCAAACTTATCTGAACCGAAAGGTTTCCCCCCGCCGACCAACTCCACGCGCTTCATCCATAATCTTATTTTTCGCATAACTCGGCCGCGCACATCCACTTTCCTCGACTCTTATCCGACAACTACTTTCCTCTCGTCACTTTTCGAAATCTTCTCTCGACCTAGAATCCATTCTTGGTCAACGACGACTAGAGGGATTGGGATACTTCGTCCGTCGTGCTGTTTTTTTGAAACACTTGTATTCGGAAGAAATCTCTCGAACATTCACCATCATAAATACAAGGGAAACTTCCAGAGACGACCTTAAGAGGAAAAAAGGAAAAATGTGCAATGATTTCATTAGAAGAGCGGAACCAATTGTTCTGTTTTCCTCCCTAGACTTCCGTTCCCTACGTCTCGTTTCTCAAACTGGTAGCAGGAGTCGAAAGAAGAGAAATCATTGAGCCAAATAGCCCAATTGATCTCGCCATTAATGATAGCGGGTAGTGACCGATACATGTCGTTATCATGCAAACGAAAAACTCATCTCGCACACTGGTCGGTCAAGTCAACATAACTATCAATTACACTACCCAGACAGTCTTTCATCTTGATTCTTCCTTTTTCCAAGCAATTTACTTTCACTGAAACACAATAAACTCAAAATTTTTCAGGTTGATCATTATTGGCAAAATTTCTCAACCCAAAGAACTGGCGTGTTTTATTGGATCTCCGTCTATGTTTCTTTATTTGATTGTGTGAGTTTTCAGTGAAATTTTCAAAGAGAAGGCTGAGAAGAATGGGCTGATTAGGTCTAAGAAGATTGCTAATGAGGTTTTGAGTAAAAACTTTGTTCGCCGAGCACGGAACGGAAATGAGTTTGCGGTTGTCGCCCGATGAACAGAAGAACGGACAAGCTGCGTTTCGTAATATTGCAGAAGTTATGCATATTAAACTTGGCCTACTTGAACGTTTTCTTTTCCCAAGAATTGCGTCTTGTTGACGTCAGCAAAATCTCCGTATCGTCGGTGTCTGTATCAGACAAAATATTCCCTGGTTTTCGTTTCTAACTGCTTTTTGACATCATGGGAAAAAAGCAGGCGTTACAATGAATTCTTAATTAATGCTTTCGAAAAAATATCTGTCACGTCTGTTTGAGTCAGCAGAAAGCATTGAATGTTGTGATTTGAATCGAGATAACACAATTCTATTCAGCAATAAGCTAGGTGGAATTCCGCTTTTTTCTACATCTATCTCCATTTAAATTAGTCTAGTGGGAGCAAAATGAACTCAACGCGTAGGAGTTGTATTCGAGTGGAGCAATTCACAAAAGGGCTTTGGTCATAGTCGGCGTGTACTTTTGCGCTTCGAAAATCATCGAAACCCGGGAGGGCAGTGAGTCTCATTTGTAATTCTTTGCAGATCGCATGTCGTCTCAGAATCGAGGTGCCCAGGGCACCAATAAGCCGAAAGCCGTACTAGTAAACACACTCTTCTCTGGACGTAATCTCGCCCCCGGGCAACGGGGTAACGGTAAGTGTTTTTGAGAGACAACTCCCACGAGTCCAATTTTTCAGACCCGAGCCGGAATGGCATGCAAAGTGTTGGAAAAGCTGCAAATGTTGTTCGTCGTATGCCCCCTCCAGCATCTCTACCTTCTTTGAGAGCCGAGAACAATGGACAAGATCCGACTACCCCTGTGGTTCCTCAGGGTAAGACACGTATAATTGGCAAGGACAAGGCGACACGATGGCACCAGTCTCTCGAAAATATACTCTCTCTCACATCCCAATCTCGTGGATTTATGAGCTTCTACCATAGAGAAAAGCCGATGAAACCCTACAATTGTCTTTCCTCGCAAGGAGGCGTCCTTGAGCCGGCTCACATGCGCTTGGTACCCATCAGTCGACTCTCCTCCTGCAGTCGACTCTCCCCAATGAGCCTTCGTGTTCGAATCAATTGAATTCGAGTGAAGGACTAGTTTCTTCCTTTTTTCAAACACTCCTCATGAGTAACTTTTTTCAAACTACCGAAACATCAAACTAACCTGAGAGCGCCATCATTGACATCTCGTGTGTCTCCGAAATGATTGTTTGACCTGAAAGTTATTCACATAGTTGTCATTAGTTTCTCACTCTGAAAACTTACTTTGTCTTGAGCACACACATTTCGTTTGACACTTTCTGCGATAGGTCCGTCTAGGCCGGAAGTGACTACAAATTACTTGTTTTTTTGATGAAAGAAAACCCATTTCCGGAAGCAAAAAACACTCGAAACTGCACTCGTTCGGTCCCACTATACGAATTCAAAAGAGCAAAAGGCAAAACGCGGATAGGGGTCCATGGGGCCGAGTGCCTCCATTTTATCGAAGTAGTGCTAATTAGAAGAGAATGAAGAAAAAAGTGCAGTGTTGGGGAAGAAGAAGAAGAGATGGGAGAGGTTTCCCCATTCACTCATTTCATCTCTTCTTCATCTTCTTCTCCATCTTTAGTATACGCCGAAATAACGAAAGAACACGTTCGGTTATCATTTTTCAAGGCCATCTCGCAAATTTGCCACGCAGAGAAATATCTCTCATTTGCGGCGTCATTCTTTTCTCTCAACCGAAAAATCAAATTTCGTCTCGTGGTTCTAGAAGGTTTATATTTTCATAAATAGATTTCGATCGCGAAACGGGGTTAGTATATATACTCGGAGAAACTGGATCGTTGAGACATTCGTGCTGCGTCCACCTCCCGTCCGAGTTTCCATGGTAGTCCTCACGCGCACTGGTGCCACACTTAACTACCACCCTCTCCCAGAACCATACTATTTCGTTAAAGTGTCGCCTAATCTCATTGAATGTTTTATTTCAACAGGAGGTACTGGATGGAGCAAGTCTGACACTCCTAGTGGAGCAACAGAGACACCGCAGTCCCCAACGCCGTCCGTCGCACCGACACCACTGCCAACCAGCGATTTGCGACCCTCGTGGCTCGTCGCCGCCAACGCCGAGCAACAAACCAACAACAGCCAGGCTAGAGAGTTTCCCTCACTGGCTCCTGTCATTAACGACGCCGAAACAACTATCAGTGCGTTCTCGGCGCTCAGTTCTGATAGAAATGTCATATGTTTCAGACAAGTGGGAGAACTCGACGCTTGTTGAAAAATACTACGAAATGCCGATCGACGAAGATTTTGAAGGCGGAGTGCCGACCCGATTTTTGGGAAGTCAGCAGGACACTGCCGACGCCCCTGTCACAAAACCTGATACCAAATCCAACCAGAGTACAAAATACAACAAACTCAGTAAGTTATGGGTTCAGTGTAGTGATGGAATTCATCAAATGTTGACGATGGCCTGTTCAGCGGGAAGCCAAGACGTACGTTGCCGTCATCCCGAGTTGGTTCACATCAAACAGTGTTTTGAGCCGAAACCAGTATTATGTACGGGCGAATATGTTGTGCTGGTGGCTTAGAATAGAAAACAACATCAAACTAGACCCTCCACACGTGATCGTCCGGCCTATCCCCCCAGTATAACCGTTTCATGCGATGCTCCCTTCGCTAGTCCTAGTCTTTTCTGTCTTTCCTTTCACTCTTTCAACATAATGATGCACATCCAGATTAACTCGTTCTCAGTTATTAATCAACCGTGCTTCTTGGTTTCAACTCGGGCTTGATGACGTTCTCCTCACAGAAGAAGACTTCTAAAGTTCCGTTTTTATTCCAAATTTCAGGCGACGATGAGGGATTCGACTCGCAGGACCGCGATCGGAACTACTCTACCGAGGAGGGTGGCTGGTCGTCGAACGGCTCGCCGAGCCAGACTGACAGCTATGGGCCGGATAAGGATACGGACCGCGACTATCGACCCTACGTGAGGAGCGACGAACGACACTTCCGAGTGAGTCCAATGACGCTAATGCAATTCAATTTGACCAAATGGTTCCTCTGAACTCTTGAATGCGTGTTGAGAGGATTACCATAAAAGAAAGGGAGTGGATGAAGGAATTCCAATTACTTTCCTTCAGACGAGCGAAATTCGTATCCTGAAAAGAGCTACCGAGCAGCTACTACTTCAAGATATTAGCGACGACGAAGACGGTGAGCCTTTGAGCTTTTTGTTTGAAATGGCCTTTTTCCTAATCGCGCCCGACATTCTCTTTGACTCGCGCGAGTTCTCGCCATTCTCGTTTCTTGCGCGTGAGCTTGGCGAGCTTGAGCATATCAGCTTACTCCGGCACACGTATTTCCATAGCGACGAACTGGTCGGCTGTTTTCTCCATTCCGCAATTGATCGTCATATGACTTGCCAAGTACTGCCGGCTGACGGCGGAACAAAAACCAACTGGCCCCTTATCGTTGTTGCCGTCACGCCATTCTCTCAAACACTTTTTTCTATTCAGTGAACATTAGTTATTTCATCTTTTTAGAGGTTCAAATGACCCGTCTCGACAAACCGTCAGTTTGCATTGTGAAACGAGGGGGTGACATCAAGTTAACCGAAACCCCCGAGTCAGAACGGAGCGAACAAGGACTGGAAGCTAATCCACCGGCATCGCCACCGCCACCGCCACCTTCTGTCAAGCTATTTGACAAAAAGGAACGGAAAGGCAGGAAAGAAGGAAAAATGTCGAAGAAGGAGCCGAAAGAGAAGAAGCAAACGGTGCCTCCACCCAATCCGGGACCAACTCCTGCTCCGGCGCCTGTGTCTATCGAGACGCCCCCGCCATCGGAGAATGTTTGTGCCTCAAGCCGCCAACGGAATAAATAATTGATGCTATTTAGGCGGCGCCAATCGAAGAAGTACTGCCGGCACCGCTCCCTCATGAAAACATTTGGGCGAAACGACAAGAGGAGCGAGAATCTTTGGAGCGTGAGAAGGTAAGAAATGAGGGTACGCAGAGGGGAAGATGCGCTTGGACTATGGATTTGCATACAAATTAGTACGTTTGAAGGAGAAAAATGCAATTCCACGAGTCATGCAGCAAGCCATCGAGCAGCATTTCCCAATGGTTCACGAGTCGGCGGCAATAAAAGTTGATAAGGTGAGTGCTGGGAAGTAGGAAAAATGATAGATAACCGTTTCATTCTTGTAGGAGTCTACACGAAAAGCAAGTGATACCGAATTCACTCGAGCTGCTATTCGTGCTCGCAAGCAAGCAACTTCAAACGACGTACGACGGTTGATTACTGCTGACGGAGGTGCTCGAGTTAAGATGAACCGGCAGGCAAACGAAACAAAAGGTACATTTGAGAAAAACGTTTGAACTTTTGAGAAACATTGTTTGCAGGAACAGGAGACCAATCTCAAGACCAATCTGGAAAGACCAATGGGGTCAATGGCTACACCAACGGTCACCAGAATGGAGTTTCAAAGAACAACCGGATCAACGGAAAGTATCCGGATGGGAAACGCGAACGAAAGGACTCCCACCGGAGCAACTTGTCTCATGTAAGTTCCCTTATCAAGTTTATTCGGTTTTGTGTTACTTCTACTTTTTGACCGAGCACACTTCTTATTTGGCAATAAAAAACATGATGCAGTCACGGGGTCTGTACTGTAACGTGTTTTCCAGGAGAGTGGCTCTCGGAAAGGCATTCGTGGCGGTCGAAACCGCTATAAGAAGGTATCTTGTTTGCATGCTCTAGAGTTGTGTTAGACCTATCATCCCTTGAACAACAATACTGCACATGCATTGTTTCCTTACTAGTTTTAGTTATTAATCTATTTGCTTCGTCAATCTGTAGTTCTGTGAGCATTTACGTAACTTTTCTTTCAGAACTCTGAGGAATCTTACAAGAACGTCAACGGTCAGGTCAAAAACAAGGAAATGGCTTCAAGAGACGAGAACACGAAGGAGAATGGAGACTCGAAGAAGTACAACATCGAAGACATTACTAATGTGAATGTTGGAAGTTGGGCTGATGAAATGGAAAACGATGGTTTCGAGGAGGTGAACAGCAAGAAAAAGAAGAACAAGCTCCTCGAGAAACCGCAACCTGCTGCGAAACAACAACCACCTCAACAAGCCACCCATGACTCAGAGAAGCTGGTCAAGAACAAGACTAAAGACCCGAAACAAGGAACTCGGCTCTTCGTACCGAAAGCGCTTCGCAAAGGCGAGAATGCTGACGATTGTACATTTTTAATCAACTTTTCACAATTTCAGAAGAAGATGATCTCCCAGCAAACGGTTTATTGAGTCCGCAAAATGTGGAAACAAAAGAAAAGATTGCGGCTGCAAAGTGCAATGGGGAGAGTACGAAGAAAGCGGAGGAAGAGAAGGAGGAGAAGGGTCTCTGGGAGTCGCTTACTCCCGAGGTCTCCACTATCCCCAAGTCAAAGGAAACTCCGAAGAAGACGGAGAGCGTGACAGTCGAGTTTCCAAAGTTATCTGGACCTAGTGTTGATGCTACTAGCTACGACTTCTCGTTTGATCCTCAATTCGTAAGTTGGTCTTTGTGGATGAACTATATTGAAGTGAACCGTTTCAGACTGCTAGTCCATTGATTTCGGATCGCGTTGCTCTTCAGAAACTGATCTCCGAGGAAACAGCAACCGACGATGATTCCAAAAATCGTCGGAAGTTATGGAAAGATTTACAACAGTCTCTGGAAGGATTGGAAGTGACCGCTACCAAGCAGATGTCGCACAATGCTGACTATAGCGAGATGTTCCGTTCGGCCAACAATAATATTAGTCTGGCGCCTTTCCACAATCATTTCTCCTCATTCGCACCGCTTTATAACAATGGCGACGGGCGTTCATTGAACCCAACAGCCCCATCTCCGCCGATGAGTTATTTGATGAATTTCCCAACTCAACTAGTCAAACGAACGCCTGGCTTTGCTGCCCCTGAAAACGGACTGCTCGGAAGAAACCCAGCTTCTGCTGCGGCGTTGAATGCAGCTCAACAGAACATTTGGAATACTGGACACTTTGAAATCAACTCTCTTGCTGGAACTCCTCCAGCGACGTTTAGCTCCAATGGATCCTATGGATTCTTTAACAGCACTCCCAACTCTAATGAGGTAATCAATGATGGAAAAGAGACAACTATGTAAAATTTCCTTGTTTTTTAGCATAGACCTCCATTTGGCGGATTGCCAAACGGATTGTCAAATGGTATGAGCAATGTGCCAACTCCTTACTATGAGCGGGTAAATTTGCCACCAGCCAATTTGGCAGTTGGAAGTCAACGACAAGGGAACATGTTCAATGGAAACCCGAACATGAACCGACCACCGCAACAACAACCACCACCACCCGCGCCATCGCATCCTATGAATGGAATGGGCAATTCGAACGGTCCTTTCCCACCACCGAACTTTTCCCAACCACCACCTCATGGAATGATGAGGTGAGTCGACCGAAAGACTTTCACAGTTCTGAACTACTCGTTGCAGGTTTCCACAAACCAATGGATCCCCTCATCAAGAGGGCAGCCCGTTCTACTTCAGCAACGGAGCACGGGGACCTATTGGGCGACCGCAGGCACTTCCTCCGGTCGCACACTCGGCCCAACTGGATATGATTTGGCCGAACACCAATAGTAACGGTTATTTTGGCAATGCTGGACATTCCAACAATAACTGGAACGGTGTGCAGCCAGCGGCTGGACCGCTACGGCCAAACGGCTACAATCAATGTGTGAGTAGATGAAACATAACAGTATACCATAATCAAGGACACTTTCAGCAAAATCGCGATAGTCTACAAATGAACAACCGAATGCGACGACCAGTGCAAGGCAACAGGCAATAATTCAGCTACTAAATACTATTTTCTGACTCCTGACTCTCTCCTTTCTCCAACCACTCATTCTGTTCTTTTCTCAAACTCTCTCGCTCTGTCTCTCTTTGAAAGTTTTATTTTCAAAAGCTTCAACCCGAGTCTTTACTACTTTTGTCAAGTCTGTCTTCGTCTCATGTTGTTCGAGTAATTTGTTTAAAATCGCATTCCTAATGAGAAAATTCGCTATGATTTTTTCGCACCCAGTCCACAGTCTATCCTTTTGATTTATTTGGAAATTATGAATATTTTCAATGGAAATGTTCCCCACTTTGTCCTTTGTCTTCTTCATTGACGATCTATCACTCTGGAACTTTCCATTTCCAGTATTTTTTTTCTTTTTAGCTTCTGTCTCACAGTATAAAGCTGCTTTCAAAAATGTTTCTCTCATAGTCAACTGATACTTCCGAAGCGGTTCTAATCGAATTTTTTTCAGCTGATTAATTTTTGAAAAACAGGAAAAAAAACCAATCTTGTCAGTGAATATGAAGGACAATTGCCAAACATCAATGCAGTGAAGCCATAGTCTTTTCGAAACCTTCATTAAGAAAAATAAATACATTTCATCGAAATTTACAGACACGAGCAATAACTTTGCTCTTTTTCAAATAAAGAAATTGAACATAATGGTTATAGAAGTATCGGTAGCTCAGCATAATTTGCAACTCTTTCCGCAGAACTTGAGCTTCTGTCTCGTGGTGTAGAGGGAGCTCTCACAGAACCCTTCGGCTGCCCATTCTTCACAGTCTGACCGACGATCGCGACAGTCGTGGATTTCGCTTGGTGTCTGCAGAATGCATTGTGTGACCGGAATACTCAATTAGAAACTGACAATGTTAACCAAGTGACATCTTGCGCAAGTTTTCGCGCAGTTATTGGTCATGAACTGTCGGTATCCTTTTCTGTCGCAAAGATGGGGCAGGCAACCAGTAAGGGCGTCAGTACAGTTGATCTGTGGGGTCAGGATGCAGCACTGGCCTTCAACACATCCGTGTCCTTCCGGGCACTTGTTGGCGATGCACTCTGGAACACATCTTGTTTTTATTCAGATGAAAATGAGCTCACCTCCAATGGGGGCACCAACTGGACACACGAAATGCGGTTCCGTCACTTCATCGGTTGTCGTTGGCAGCGTTTCGATTTCTGTCACTTCTTCGTACGTCGTAGTAGTAGTAGTTGGCTCTTCTGTAGTTGTCGTTGGCTCTTCTGTCGTAGTTGTAGTCGTTGTTGACCTTGTCGTTGTTTTCGGTTTCTTCGATCTGAAACTCACCACCTACTCCCTGATACTGGACAGTTTCTCACTTCACTCGCTTCAGTTTCCTTTTGTATTCACTGGTAGTCGAAGGCTCCATCGTTGTGGTTGTCGTGGTTGTCGTGGTTGAAGTGGTACTGTTCTCTTCCTCCTCTTCTTCCAGCTCCGCGTCTTCTTCGTCCACTATTTCCTTCTGGTAAATTTCTACTTGTTTTTCCAAACAACACCTCTCGCTCACATCCGGCGCGAATGTAGAGTTGCGTTCTTCAGAGTTATCTCCCGTTTCCTTTCTCTTCGGTTCATTCTCGGCACTTTCCTCGGGAGCAACGGTGATCAAACTTATTGGGGATGACTTCATTGGAACCTCTTCTTCTTTTTTGGCTGAAATGAAGGAAAATATTCAAGTGTTTATTCCTGAACGCCTACATTTGTATGACCATTTTTTGAGGTTAGACGACGTTCCAGAATCTGCAATAAATTGCTAGAGCCCAGTTCAAGTATTCTCCACGATACCACAACAGAGTCCAGCGTTGCATTGATAACCCAGTGGACAAGAGTTCGAAATGC
The DNA here is from genome assembly GCA_963932285.1 of Caenorhabditis macrosperma. Lineage (NCBI taxonomy): Eukaryota > Metazoa > Nematoda > Chromadorea > Rhabditida > Rhabditidae > Caenorhabditis > Caenorhabditis macrosperma. The sequence continues at coordinate 13,095,112 of OZ010618.1, forward strand.
ATTCTCCAATGGATCTCCCGCCGTTCGGACAAGACGGAAACTCTGAAGTCTCGTCGGTGTCCACTTCAATCAGATCACCGGGCGTCGCGGCATTCGCTTTCTTGTTTTTGCCTAAGTCAAGTTATTTGGAGTGAAAACAACACTAGTACATACAGCAATACGAGTTGATGCACTCAGAACCGGCAGGACACAGGCCGACGAGGCAAGCTGAAAAGGGGTTTTTCTGAGAACACAATAACGTGCTTACCTCCGATAGATTGCCGTCTACCCGGACAAACATCAAAGAATCTGGCTGAAGAGGAGAGCAGGGACAGAAGGATCAGGACGAGTAACCTCATGCTTAGCCTGAAATAGAACCAATGAAATGTGAGGTAAGGCTTCACAGAGACGGACAAACATTCAAAGAGCGGGTGAACACAAAGCTGATGCTATTTATACAGGAACACGGAGGGCACTGTTAGTTCATGTAAATTAGCTCATGGCTCCATGAGCACAATTTGAATAATGATGGCCACAGCTGACCTGACAACACTATTTACATTTGGCTTCGGGAGTTCCAGAGCGGCTCAGAGAGCCGTTCACTGATGCCCAAATAAAGGTGCAATCAAAACAGAAAAGACGAGAATGAAGTGAGGCACTACTCCGCCCTCTCATCCCAAAAATTCATCCCGAATCGGTTCTCTTCATGTTGACGAAAGTACTCGAAAGGTGCGAGAACAGCGGGGTCGGCTCACGCGTCTCCACAACAGAAAACCGTTCGGGAAGAGTGCGAATCATGAGGAGAGAAGCGCGGGACAGTTATGTGCACACGGGTTGTTACAAACTCAAGTGGCATGTGTATCTTGTTTTTGAAACCCATAGGTGTCTGTCCGAAATAGAGGACGAGAAGGTTGGAGCAAAAGTTGGAGATTACGACCGACAGACGGAGCAAGAAAACAGACCGGTTCGTGGCGGACAAAAGACAAAGGACTGATCTGGTCAGCGGCAAAATGAATGAGCGGCAGCAAACTTGAAGAGGGTCGTTGAAAAAACGAATATCGAGAACACGGAACTGAGAAACAGTGCTAACTTGAGAATGAGGCAGGCTTGTGATGATATACGGAAAGTGATGATCGAGGATTGGAAAACTAACAATGATGTCATGTCTGGTGTCAGTTGTTTCTCGAAAGCGCCTTGTTGTTGTGAACTTTGTGTCTTGATTAGATTAATGCCGGATCAACAATCTTCTCCTCAAAGTTGCGATGCCTCATTTGCACTTTCACTCTTCTTCGGATGACCCAACAACAATGGAAACATTTGCACACGCAATCCTCGAATTATCCAAACCCAGACGCAGTTACTGAATTAAACTCACAATAGTAACGCTAGCCTCAAAACTTCGCCCACATTCCTCTTTCTCCCGCGAAGCGCGATCAAGGTGGCAAGCTCTTTTTCAAAGTGTGCATCCATTGCCACTTATCAGATCTTCTTTACAAAAACACTTCCACTGGTCCCCGCGGGATTCCATCATTATAAATCATCGGCTATCCGTTTCTCGTTCCCCATCCCTACCAAACTTATCAAAAGAGTCCCACTCAGTTTACAACGGGAATGAGATGGCAGAGTGTATGTGCCTCGCTCAGAAACCATCTGTATTCTTTATCTCTGATAAGCGAGGCTGTTTCGTCTCCCGGCGTCCCGGAGTACTCATTTCAAGGCCCCTCGAGTCATGACCGACCAACTCCGAACCTGCTATCGACGCCTTACGCACATCCGTTTGTACGTAACGGAAAGGACCGAATGCTTAGAACTGCAGGTGAGCGATCCCGTAACCTTCCGAGTGTGTTCCATAATACGAATTCGGACGACAGGTGTCTTGCACGTGCGTTATTCCCCCTACTGTACATGTGTTCAGCGTTTAGAAATTCGTAATTTCCTCTCCAACTTTACAGATATTCATTTCCAACTTGACAGATATTTACTCACATGTGCATTTCTCTCCCTCTCTCTTTGATCTTTTCCCTGGAATCTCGAACTTTGCGTTCAACAAAGAGGAAGATTTTTTTTTCATGTTCTGTAGCAGTTTTGTATCAGTCATTCCTATTTCGCAACCTCAATAGTGTTGGTGGTTTCCCTCTCTCGGTACGATTACATTCGGAACTGTTGAAACTTGTGTAATTATCGAAAAAAGTAACTCGATTTCATCACGATTTCATTGGTCTGTCAGCCTCAATTATAGCTTGCCATTCGGCATAATATCTCGCAGCAGTTGTTTGCAAAATATGTGCCTAATGGGAAGGTTTCGAGACAGCACGCCAGTCTGGAATCCTCCAGAGAATTCGTCTTCGTGCCGTCGGGGTTCATATCACTCTTCCTGAATATTTTGTCCTTTCCGATCCCTTCACCGACTCCTCTCAAAAGACTCGTTCCCTGTGCTACTTCCGTTGTCTTTTATAGTCAAATCAGAGCGGATTGGCGTGTCACTTTTGTTACACGACTCACTAATACTGCACGTACAGTATAAACGCATCATTTGCCTATACATTATGTATTCCGTTGCCCTCGTTTGATTTCGCCGATGACTCGGTCAAAAACCGATGGTTCCTCTTTGGACAGCCTTCGTAAGTGCTGCTCCAACTATTTTCGATATTTTTTCGTGAATGCATGCTTTTTGAAAAAGCACGGGCTCGGTGTGTCTGCATCTCACTCCGGTGCAAACACTTCTCAACGAGGCGCGAAGCGTTCTTTGCAAAAGTCGATGGTAGGACCAAACATCGGTAATCTCCTTGTCCGAAGTTCCAAGTTAAGGGGCCGCATAATAGTGATAAACTGTGTGGCAACAAGTGCTCGTTTGTCCAAAACATCGTGACCGTACAAATCAGCTAATAAACGGTTAATCCGTTGCTCAAATTCAGAGCGAAACGGCGCGCTTGCTCCGAGCGAGAACGTCTCTTCCACCGAGCCGCCATGCCTTTCCCTCTCTGTTCCTTCTCTCTTTTCTATCACTTGTTTCCCCTTCCGGAACAAAATCTTTCATTTAGTGTCTATCGATCATACTAATACTTTCCAACCTTAGCATGCAATTTGTCATCCGCTACTGCGATTATGTAGCCCATAAAGCGCACCCGTCTCCCCCGAGCACTCTTCCTTTTCCCCCTTCTCTTTCTAGTGCCGCTCAGTTTTTAGAAGTCAGGACGTCGCCGTCAGTTCCGTCGCCGCGCCGAAGACAGCTCGACAATTTCTTTCCAGTTTTTAACGACGAGCCATTCTTGCATCCGAAACGCTAAGGGCGCATCACTGCTCCCGGGGCTCATCACTCCTTCGCCCCCTTTTTCTGTGCACCGCCGACAATGCTCATCCAATATTCTCGACATGCGATTGTTAAGAAATTTATGAGTATCTTCTGTGACTTGTCCTCTCAAATGGACATAAAACTCGAATTGTGCATATGGTACCATGCATATAGAAGGAGCAAGCCATGGACGCCCACCGAGCCGAGATCCCGTCCGTGGTTTTGGTTGTGTCCTTTTCCGACTGACCAATGGATAAGTCGGACGGAACCACTCCCAGAACCAATTAGTGGAAGCCAAAGTCTCGTCCGGACACTGATCCTCCTTTTTTCCCCGGCCAGACATGTTTCATCGAGTTCCTTTCTGGAGTTTTTTTTGGATGCTTGTGCAACCAGACAAATTAGGTTTTTTTGGAAGAGGACACTCCTTGCTCCATTCTGCAGCTCCCTCGGAAGGTCGTCTTTCCTATTCATCAAATAAAGGCTGACAGAAGCGTCTCGGAAATTGGAAAATTTCGCAATTCTCGGCTGGTCTCATTTGTCGTCAGAAGAAATCATTCGGAATCGGTTGTTGAAGCCGTCAAGGAAACAAAGACGGAGGAGTGTCGAAAAATGCCCTCCTAGACGGGTTCAGCAAGAACTCTCCGTTTGGGAGTGTCCTTCTCTTCCGCCTCTTTCTCTTCATCGAAACTTTTGTCCCCACCGCTGTCAGTGACCCTAACTTCCCTTTTCCACGTCTCTTTTTCTCTTTTTTTCCAGTCCGCTCGGTCAAAAACTGGTCCGCTCTATTGTCGGTGGGTCGTACGTTCGTGTCTTTCTTCCTCTTCGAATACTGAACGAATTCTATGACAGTACTTATTTATGCCAATGAAATGCATTTTTCCGGCATAGACGGACGATCAGGGAGCCGAGCAGTATTCGGAGCAACAAGAGTTGAATTCAGCTACACGCTTCCTTCCCCTCTTATCCTTCCTCCCAACCACCATGACCATCTATTTCCTGCCAGATGAGAAGGGCGCCATTCAGGTAAATTTGCTCGGTTCCCGAATGTTGTTCCGTGGTTCGTTCTGCACCGTCTATGTTTCAGTTCCGCACTAGTTCTTCTGCACCCTTAGAAAGTATTCAACTGTCGAAATCTCGCGTTTTTTCATGTTTTTGTCTCTTTCTTCTTCTTTTTCTTTAGGAGACCCACTTCTCCTTGTGACTAATAGGATCCTTTTCAACTGAGGTAACACAGCATGTGACTGTAAAAACAGTACTATTTTCGCATTCGCCTCTAGAAAAATGTGGACATTTCGTGCGCCGTACAAAAGCTGTTCAGTCTTTCCATTCGGCTATCTGTATCTTTTATTCGAGTAAATGTACGGAATAAATGAATAAATAATCGAACGGCAATTCAAACCGATTATGCAACAGATGTCATTGTTTCCCAAATTGCAACTAGCGCCAGATTTAAGTATTCTTCATCCCTCAAATTGATCATGCCTGTTGTTCTTTTCAAAAATGCCACTCTCTTTTCCTTCAATCCATTTACGCTGTATGGTCGTCATTCCGCCGATTTTTGGCGGGTGTTGAGTAGCTTAAAGAGGGTCCCAGCCGCTCTTTCATGTAAATGAGCTGCTCAATGAGCCTTCTATCCCTTGAAGTGGTATTGAGGCACCAATTGTGCCTACAGTCATCTCTTTCTCGTCATTTCCTTTTTGCCCACCCGCCGACGCCTCCAGGGACAGCCGGTTGACAGATGGCGTATCATCATCTGAACACAATTGATGCGGGTCATATCGCACGCTTCTGCTGCCCCCCATCCTTTTATCGATACAGTTAAACATGGATCGTTAATTTTTATGTTCATCTCCTCGATTGTGTTCAGGAGAAGCACAGAGAAGACAGAAGAGATGAGAAGTCATAAAGTGTCTCCGCGAATAGGTTGTGTGGGCACATTGGATCATGAAATATTCCATGTTTCCGTGAGCAGATTGTTCGGCGAACACGTGAAAAATGACAGTTGCGCTAACATGACAACTCGAGAAACCAGCGATTTGTCGTTCGCTTCCCCCGTTCTCTCTTTGCACTGCGAATCCAACCAAACCATTGTTTTATTCATAAGCTGCATGGAAATCAGTTTTTCGAGGCAGCCCAATGCATAGTGAAGTGACCGAGTGACAAATTCTCTGTCAACTGTTCCAAATCTCTCGAGGGCATTTGAAATATTTGAGTCAAACGAGGATCTAAATAAGGACCGTGAACTTTGTGACTAATACCCTTCTCGTTTCCTTGTCTACCGTTTTGTTTGCCTTCTGTGATTGGTTCTGCATGCCCTTGAACTCGCCGAGCAGAAATTGGTCAATGTCACGCGTATTTCCAACTTTCAGGCAGTTCCTCAGCACTTGCTTCCGTTCCATATGACTTCTTCCCAACATTGCCAGCCTCCACAGCCGTTTTTTGCCAGCGAGGCGATGCAAGTGGCTCACATGTCTTATAGGTACGATATTGCAGAACATGTCTTAGTACCCGGATTAAAGGACTTTAGTTTTCAATTTAAATTGTTGAGGCTTAGTTTTTTTCAATTCCATTAAAGAACAGAAAAAGGATTTGGATTGAAATTCAAAGGTCATTTGAGTCACGTCAGATGCCCTTTCAGAAACCGAGAAAACCAATGCAGATTGTGAAAAATGCTCGTTGTCATCGAGGGAGGGGTTTTGCGTCGTGAAGGCTCCTGTTTTCGCTTGACTCGCAGCTGCTCCCACTCGATACGGTGGCTACCCATTTCCTGGGTCAAATCCCAAATTGCTTCCTCCCTGCTTCATCTCGAATGTTTATTCTGAATCTCGGTGTCGTGTCCCACTCTCCGCGCATTTCGAAATTGAATCGTAAACATTCCGGAAGCCATCCATCATTATTTCGCGCATAAAAGTGCATTGTCCCTTTGCGGTCCTTAGAGCAATAATCGGACGGCACAAAGATATTCGGAGCCATGCGCGCGTACCTATCAAACCGACCGGTTCATTGAGATGCATAGAAAGAAAATCACATTTTTCACGTGTCGCGAGCGCGACGAATGGATGGCTGGGTCCCGGTGTATATAACAATTACATATAATTGTTGGTGGTGAGCCGCGCCGCGCAACGGACGGCTCTCCTCAAGAGAATGGTCCCCCGCGTATAGATCAGTCGTAGGCACCGATTTTCCAGTCTGCCGTCTACTCATTTTGGTCCCTATTGTCCACTCAGAGCCCGTTTCCGTGATGACAGAGAGTCTGTGAAGCCTAAACTCATCTTCCGCTCCACTCCCTTGTACGAAATGGAAACATTGCATCGGAATAGTGGGGCAACATTAATCGAATAATGACCTCCCTTCCAAACGGATGGTAATCAATCCAAATTGAGTTTCTCTGTGTTTCGGCAATCCGCATGCGCCTGTGGGCTCTAATTTGGAGACAACACGAGAAACTGGGTCTCTTTCGCTTCTATCTCAGCCATTGCTTTTTTCTGAATTCCAATAGACAAACTCAATTGAAAACAGAAAAAAGAAGACTGAGAACAGAAGAGAACCGGAATGTTGCATTTCTCCTGCCTTTTTTTTCTCTGGAGGATGGGTCATCCAATCTCATTAACTCCTTTCCCCACTCTTCTCTCCCTCTCCCAACTTACTTAAAAACTCATTAGAGCGAGATGGATGAAAAGTGGGGAAAGAGTTAAGAACCCATCAATTCCACCGGAATCCCCTCTCCGCCGCAGTGCCCTCTTTTTGTCTCACACAAAGTGGTCTTGAAAGCTATCGCCTCCACTAACACCCACCAATGTTATTTTTGCGGGACTCCGCTCGGATCGAGCCGTGCATCTTTTAAACCCGAAAGTACGGGTCCCATTCATCAATCCACGGTTTTTTCCCTCAACACCGATCGACGTGACTTTGGAACGAGATCGAGGGAGAGGAAAAAAGAAGAAAGAAGGGCTGTACATTGGTCCCTCAGCCCTGTGTCAGTGTAAAGAGTAGTACATTGGAGGATGATGATTCACAACTCAATTTATAAATTGGTTTCTCGACTCCAGTAGCCATTAAGTTTGTCAAATGATCCCCTAACCACGCGCAGACGCCTAATGAGCTAACTGGGGAAGCGGTTTGGCCTCCGCCGAGTCCATGCCACAAAATCACTTGATGGCCGGAGATTGAACTTTTCTAAAAGCTGTCAGAACTTGGCGAGCACTCGCCGCTGATTTCTTACACATGAAGAGCTTCTCCCGGAGCCGCGCTTATTACATCTTTTGAACAATGGATTGTTTGATGGCAAAAAGGTGAGATGGAGAACCCATTAGTGCTTCTCTCCCGTCTTTTCCGAACTTCATTTTTCAAACAAAACGTCTGGAAGTCGTTTCGTTGGACGAAGCGCATAGCAAATGAAAAACGAAACGTGTTGTAAGTCAAAGTCAGTCACGATCATTACAACACCTCTACCGCCCTTCCTTTCACCTCATCTGTCAGCGTGGTGGTCGGCGTTACTATGCGAATAACAAACACGCGCACGCGCGCAGAAGCAAGCACATGCGATATCTCCTACTGCCATCATAATGTATCGGTAAAAAGCCAGAAGGGGTGAAATGGGAGGCACTGGTGGTGGCGGCTGGCGGATGGTTTCGGACAGTAGATATCTGTATTCGTTTGTGTTACGGCAGCGCCCTGCGCTTTCCTTCCTTTAGCGCCGTCGTTTCTGCAATCGGCAAGGTCGTACGTGTTTTCCCTCGTCTCCCGCTACCAAGAAAAAGAAGGCGTACAAAAACTGTGGCGAATGTTCAAACCTTTTACATTTGCCTTTCAAGGAAAAGACCTTGGGTCTACAACGCCGACCACCCGGCACTTGGATGTCGTACCCCCAACGGAGCAATCCGTTTGCAACATACGCCCATTCAACTCGTCCCCGTTTTACTTGATGGCGTGTGGAATATAAATGATCCTTTCTTTTGTCGCTGCCTCATTCGACGTCCCTCAGCCACATGTCTCAGGTTGTCCTGTAATCGTCTTTCATCAAGATGCGAACTTTCCGTTCTTGTTTCTTTCACCCCCCCCCCTCTCTGTTTTTTCCCCGTTTCCGTTCTTCACTTCTCTTTTCAATAAGTAAGTAGATCATCATCGCCGTTCGAAGCACTCAAATCGAGTGTCAATAAAAAAGTGTTGATAAGAGAGTATGGCGGTGCGATGTGAGTTGTGTGTAGGCAAGAAAGACTGGAATATTGTTAGAGTGAAAACAGTTTTATGGCCTCCATCGAGATAATGATGTTGTCATTGTAAGCGAGCACCCCACCGCGTCAGGACGTTCCATGACTCCTATTTAATTACCATTTCAAATTTCGAAAGTAGTGCAGTCAGCTGTTTTGGACGAAGAAGCGTTTCCAGACGTTTCCGTTGAGCACAACAAACATTCCATGGGAGAAGGAAGAGCCGGAGAGAATAGGAAAATCAAGTTTGTTTACAAATCACAGTCATTTTCATTTCCTATAACTTTCTTTTTCGGTCCGTCCCACTCTTTCCATTATTTCAGTGCGTACTAATTTGAAATCGAATTTGTGTTTGTTTCTCTCAAAATCAGCATTCTCCCGAGGAACCAGGCTGCAACACAGACTGCAACATTTCTGATTGAATCAAGAATCGAACGTTAAAACAAAGATAGAAAGAGAAAAGAAGAGATAAAAAAAGAGGGAGGGGGAGTAACAAGTACTGTTCTCTTCTGAAAGAAAGAGAAACGTCGTCACAGTTTTAATAGTTGCCAATGATGATGCCACGCATTTCTCTTTTTTTTGCTTCCTATTGCCCCGGTCTTAAGAGACAGTAGGCAAAGCGGAGAGACGGAAGGATAGTGGCGAATCAAGGGGTGAACTAGAGAATCAAACACAGTTGACGCATCGAATTGCAACAATAGATATCTATTCGCCTTTCTCTCTCCACCCCCAAAACGATCGCGTGTTTAGTAGAACGGACGCAGTTCTCTCTAAATTTGATGCCGGCTCGTAATGGTACCGTAGCCAGGAGACGAAGGCGGCGATCTATTTCGAGAAGGAGGTACGTCCGTTTTGGCACCAGCTAACGCCCTTTTCTTGCGTTTCGCTCACCACCTAATTGCTTCTGTGTAATGTCTTCCGCTTTTCTTTCAATTGATTCCATATGGCTCCCAGAAATAAGCGTTTTTCAAAAACCTCGTTGTTCCTCGACTCAACCCAATTATGTGTTCTCTTTCAGTTGCCTCTGTGCTTGTTCTCTGCCTCTGTTTTTCATTCGCTTTTTTCGTGTTGCGCCGACAAGAGAAATCACACAAAAAACAGTGGGAGAAACCGTCGCCCTCAGCCACGCTTATCCGTCTTACCGTCGGAAAGCGGACGGCTGCGGCGGCACCAATCGTTCAGCAGAATCCAACCGCATTTCGCTTCCTTTCTTTGCCCCCTCCCCGTCCGCGCTTCTATCATCTGATTCGACACATTCATATCCCCTGGCGTATTTGCATTTTGTATTATTGGCCGTCAGACTCACCCGCCTCCTAAAGCACCATGTATACCATGCGACACGCACCACGGCATCTCGTCTCTCTGTTTTCCCGTGTAGATCAAAAGAATGATTGGTAGACCTCCGAAGAGCAAGCACTGAATCATCAATTGATTGGAAGGCGATTCGGCGTGTTTTCAGACTGTCAGCCACTTGTTTACACTTACCTGTCTTACTTTCTCACACCGGACACGCGCGACAGTGTCTCATCCGACAGGTTGTCCGCCTGTAGTTGTTGTATGATTCTCGCCTACTCTGCCAAACAATGTCGATAGTGTGCCAATCACATATTGACAAACTTATGTGCATGTTACAAGATTGCCTTATCAAACAACGACACTTTTTCTTCACGGGTTTTTCGCTTTCACACCAGCTATTCTCCAGTTCCCTTTTCTCTTTTCTTCTCAAAATCAAAGAGTTCAATACAGTTCGGAGACGGGGGTGGGTGGCGACCAGCGAATAGTAGGAAGATTGGATTTCATTTATTTACCCTATGTTTGCGGTCACATTTGTCGCTGTCGGGACAATTATAGGGGCTCGGAGCAGAGCAGCAAGTTCTTGAGAAATGCGCCAAGTGCTCATCGACATATGAGACTGTGTGTGTGTGTGTTTATATGACTGTGAGCACTTGATTTTCACACATTTTCGAAATGTTCTTCTCGCCATTTCCCTTTTGTTGAAAACTGGGCTTTTTTGAAGGAGTTATTGAGGAAAAGTTACGAGCAGGGAGGCGTTTACGTTTATTTCATGCATTCTGAATTTAGCGGCGGTAGCGACAATAATACGACTAACAGCCGTCTCTCGATCACCCTCGTCTGGTTTCCCTCCCCCAACAACGCCCAAAAAATCTAAAATGCATGGCATTCGGCGATGAGGCCCATCGAACAAAAGTGCAAGCGTTTCGGATTCTCAAGAAAAGCACCGAGTCGAGGCAGTCACGGGTGACAAATTGACATGCATTGGATCATCACTCACTTGGGCTCCCCACTGGTTTCTCATCGGTGCACCCTCTTCCACTCCTACTCCCCATTTTTCCAAAACCTTCGATCTCGCACAATGAATCACTTCCTGCGAAGACAAATGATGGTTGGGTTTCACAATCTGATTAGGAGAAGAACTTCTTTCTCTGTGGCGCTTCTTATCATCACGCGAACAACCGAAACTGACAGTCGAGTGACCTGATACCTGACGACAACCTGCTATCATCAACTGTAGCCTTGAGTTTTGATGACCCTAGCATATTTCAGGAAAGTCATGGACAACCCACTTCATTCCGTTCGCAGCCTTCCTTGAGTTCTTCTCCCCGTTTTTGAAGTGACCGCACGTTACCATTTGAACATGATAAGATCCATTGAATTGGCGATGAAACGCGTGATCCAATTGCAATTGGGCCATAGACAAGGAAGAGAAAGCAATTTTCGGTGGTTGCTGAGAGCAATAATCATAAAACAGAAGGCGAGCGGTTGTAAATCATCAGTCTCGTTTTGCCTAGTTAGTTGCTTGAATTCCAAATTTTCCTCCAATTCTCAATTCCGGTTTTTCATTGCGTTAGTCTAAAAAACGGCAGCGATCTTCTTGTATCAAAGGATGTCACATTACTCGTTCATACGCGTCACGATTTTCGCGCCCAAAAGTGGCAGTTACCTCGAAAAACTGATCTATAGCGTGATTTGACATTGATGCATTGGCGGTTGTCGGAGTAGTAAAGGGTCATCTATCAAGCAGAGAAATTTTGAATTGATGCGTTCAAAACAAGATATGGTTGCATGCGAGGATTCGTTCCCTTCCTGCTTCATCCACCGAATTCGCTGCTTCCAACTTCACAGAGAAGTATTCGATTCCAGCGCCGTGTTTTTCATTTTCTGCCCAGATTGCCTGGTAGGAAAGGAGCGACGCAATTCTCTTGCTATCATTGCTCAACATCATCTTCTTCTGTTTTTCCTCCAAACCGAAACGGCTTCGTCTTCTCCTTCTCCCTTTTCTTCTTCTTCTTCTTTTTGTGCCCCTCCCCGTTTCTTCCTCCACCATCACTCGTTTTTGGAGGCGCTGATGGCGCCCGTCCGGCTCGCCGTTGTCCCAGAATGCTTGTGTTGTTGGTGGAGCTCCCGGTTCTTAGAGCTAGCCACTGCTCATCTCGGCTGGCTACTCGGGTCTTCTTCTTCCTCGCCACCCCGCCCTCTGGCCCATCGACGCTGTCGTGCCCGCCTCTTCTTCCATAGTTGTCCCTCCGTGCCCCCATCCTTTTCCGCTCTCTGTCTCTCCCGGCTACTGTAACAAGACATTCGGAGAGAGGCGGAGCTCTGGTTTCGGGATGTGTTAGACTCATTTCAAAGTGGACCGAACGAGCCCATCTGTGCTGCCGTCTCGGATAGACGCCAACTATTATGATAGAGTGCATCCTCTCAATTGCCCCCAATTCATAAACTTTTTCTTCGTGCCCTCGGTCTTGCAACGATAAAGTTATAATTTATAAACTCAGCCAATTTGTGGTCTCGCTCAGACTTTAGTGCATCCAATCAATCATCCTAGAAAGAAAAAACCATGCCTACCACTCCCCTTTTTCGTAACAACTGCATAAATATTTGCAGCGTTTCAACATACACTATATGCTATTTGTATTTTTTTGCTGTCCCTGTGCTCGGTCCTATATATTCCATCTCAATTTCTCTTCGCCTCTTCCTTGCCTTTTCGGAGCACATGTATGTTTGTCCCGTCTCTGTGTATGTGGTGCTCCGTAGCGTCGGCATAAACGCACATAAAATGATGAATTGCGTGGTGCCCGTCACTTTTCGCCGAAACTTCTATCATCGTCAATGGAGGAAGCAATCTGTCCATCTGGTCCTAAGACTGAAAAAACAGTGGTTCCTGTTATTAAGACCGTCCGTTCTCTTAATTTGTCTCTTTCTCTCGATCCTCTCAAAATTGTTCAAGTTTCTTGCGAGGTAGTATTGGTAAGACCCTGAAAGGAAAGTGAGGGAGAACTAGTTTTTTGTCGCAACATTAATATGAGGCGCAGGCAAAAAAGGCAGAATAATACATACATGAGGCTGTATACAGCACTAACCAGAGAACACGGCCGATTCATTGTTGCCATAGTTGAGAGTTGAGACAGTTATTTGTTTATTTGATCCGTTAGGCCCTTTTTGTTACTCAATGCCCTTAAATTCTCGTAGAAACTGCACTTGGCTGTGATTCATACGCCGTTGGCACACACAAGACGATGTATTTCCGCTCTGCGTCAGATTGAAGTTTTGTGAGAAAGAAGCATGGATTTCTGGAGAAGTTCGCTCCGACAGACCCAGAAAACACCGGTTCCCTTCTTTGTGCGAGCGAGTGAGGGAGAAGTGAGTACGGTTGCATTTGTTGTCAAGACAAGACAAAACAGACACATTTTGCCTCCATTTGGACAGACAGACACCCAACTCCAGCGCCTTTCCGAGACACTCCTTGTCCCCGCTAAAGCCTTTTCTTTAGGCTTTCCCTCGCCTCCGCCCCACCCTCCCACATGTCCCTCGCCTTTCAAAACACACTGACTTTTCACACTGAACCATCCTCACATGACTTGACTTCTTACGCCCATCTCGGTTTTTTCGCGCAGGATGAAAAAGTGAATAGAACAATGGCCCTTGGCGGACATTACAATCTGTCGGTTCCTTCTTCCCGATCAAAAGAGGAGCGAAAACAAGGCAAAAAACCGTAACCTATAAATTCGCCCAAACTTCTTCACTGTTCACCCCCCGCTTCGAAGCTACCTCTCTCTCGCCCTTTTCTCACTATATCAGTTTCGGTCTTTCAAGAAAGGCCGAAACGGCGTATTTTATGGCACGTCGTTAAGATTTTGCTCAAAACTTCACACCCTCCACCTTTTCCGGACACATTGCTAGATTCTCGAGTTGAGTCGTCAAAACATTCTCAGCCATCATTTTCATCTCACGCCTTTCCACCGCCCTCCTTCCCCTTTTTCGGTGTTTCCTTGTCCTGCCGACACTGAAAATTTATGAACCTAATCAAACACGCTCCTCTTTCCTCCCTCATGTTCAATTGTCGGTGAGGCTGGAAAGACAGACGAAACATACAGGACGACAGGTGAACGCCGTGCCTCAGAACTGGTTTCATGGCATTCAAACCGTGTTCAACTGCAACCGTACCATTTTTCAGTATCATTTTGAGATCATATATGTATACGTGTGCAAACAGTCTTCTCACTCGTTCATGTCTTTTCAACTTAATCAAAAACTAACCAGCCAGCACCCTTGTTTGGGCGCGAGAAGGCACGAAAGTTTCGTACTATTGTGACTCAACACTTGCCTCCGCCTCACCCGCTGTCCCTCCAGACATTCTTCTAACAAAAATTGCGCCCTACCAACCACAAACATTTGTCCAATTTTCAGAATGTTCGACGAGAACAGTAATGCCGCCGGAACGACGCCAGTAGCTTCTTCGCTTGCAGCCACGCCTAATGCCAATCTCGTCTCACAGGTCTTCAACGTGAAAGACAGTCGATGGCTACAGGTACGTCACGCCCTTTGATATGATACCGGATATCTAGATTCCAAAAACAAAATAGATCATTGTTCGGGTTCTATTAAAAATTCAAATTGAAATGAATACGAACGAGAATTCGAGCCATGGCAAAAGGGGAGACAACGAGGGGCTCCGGTGAGAAACGCCGCTTGCTCGCCTCTTTCTTCCCGTCCCGTAATAGGAGACGTTATTAAGATGCGCTCATGGCGTTTGACGCCACGGGAAAACGGCACCAAGATGAGGGCACGAAGAATTGAATGACTGCCTCCGGATTGGTTGGCGTGTGCCATCTCGGCTCTCAGCTCCGACATATTTGTGTGTGTTGAAGCGATTGTTCCCACAATTGTTTGATTAACAACACTTTCGAATGGGGGACGAAGATGCGGAAGCTGGGATCGGAATAGAATAGGCCATCGGAAAATAGTCGGGACCAAAGAAGGATGTTTGTGAAACTTGCTGAAAAAGTAATTTCCATTTTTAATTTCCTTTCAGTCAAATGGCGATGAAGCCGTTGAAACTCATTTCCGATGCGCCATCAAAAAGCCACCTAAAATAAATTCCTAATTAAGTCTATGGAGCATTGGGAAACCATTAGAGAGCCTTCAAAGGAGGGGATCTCATCCGAATTCATTGCTTTTCGGGCTTAAACGGATTATTTCGAAATAGGGCAAGTAAAAAATAAGAGAAAGGATCACCCTAATAGGATTACAGTGGCTGGTGTCCTTTTGACGAACACTTTCAATTACACACACTTTTCTACTTTGCAGGTGGAAGTTTGTCGCGAATTTTTACGAGGACAGTGCGCACGATCGGATCAAGAATGCAAATTTGCTCATCCGCCGCCTAATGTCGACGTTCAACAAGGACGGGTCACTGCTTGCTACGACAGTATAAAGGTTTGTTTCTCAAAAGTTCATCCTCTCTTCCCGGGGACCTTCCACCACATGACGTCGTTTTGCCGCATGATTTGGTTGTGTGAGCGTATTGTTTATAAACAGACACCAGCGATGATGATGTGGTTATGCTCATCCTGTCGGAAAAGCAACAAACTTCTCACTATTTCAAGGCCAAAAGGGACCTCGTTTCATCGGGACCATTCGTCTTCTATGTTTTTTTTCCGTTTTCGTCTAGCCATTGAGTAATGCGCGTTTTATGGCGCTGTGAACCGCAGAACGGCTCCCCGGAGACCCGTCAGCTTTCCAAAACGCTGAAACAAAACGTTTTCGAAATGACAGATTGATGACGCATTCCGGTTTGTGTCGCCTCGAGATTCGAGAAGATGGAGAAGTCGTTGAGAGGGTCAAACCACTCTTCCATTTCCTCTGCGACATCCAGCAGATGACACCCCAAACTTTGCATCTCCTGAATTTTGAGTGGTATACCCCAGGGGTCGCGTTTCTTCATCGAGCTTATTGTCTTATGTGCATGTACATCCAACTCTTCCCAGTCCCGGTCATCTTCTTCGTTGACGACGTCGTGTTTCGACATAGAACCTCATGGGAATTAGGATGGAGGGCGGATGAGGATAACACAATTAACTGTTAGACTGCTCTATGGGAGAAAGAGGAAGAGGGTTTGCGGGAAATGGGGGGGCTCTGCGCACAGCCACCAATGGCTCATCGTTCCTCAATTGGTTGGCTTGTCGGCTGCTCGCGCGCTCAACAACACCGGAAAACATCGATATCAATTGAATTGTTTATGGAAACGAGCCGAGGGACGCTCCATCTTCCCAACTCGTCTCCGCGTTCTCTCTCTCTTCGTGACGACTATGTCATATCTTCCTACGAATCTTATGGGCCTCATAATTCAAGAGAGCTCCGTACACACAGCTATTCAATTCAATTGAGAGATCTTCTTCTCGATAACAATCAGACAGCTTCAAAGTTGGGGGAGAGTGAAAATATGGGCATAACTGCAAAGAAGGCTAAAGCCCAAACTAATTGGGCAAATTGCTACATTGTCTTGTAGCGCATGAGTCCCCCGAGGATACTTCCACTCAATTTCTTATTTTGTTCTATTTCCAAATTGTGAAAAAGGACGAGAGCCAACAACACTGAATCGTGAATGATGGGGACCAGTTTTCAGGGAAGATGTACACGAGAGAATCCAAAATGCAAGTACCTCCACCCTCCACAGCACATTAAGGATCAACTCTTGATAAATGGCCGAAATCACTTGGCGCTCAAGAATCTTCTATCGGCTCAGCTCAACCAAACCGGTAGCCAAATGGTGAATCCTATGATTGCTTTAGTAAGCTGTCCGAACAAATACAGCGACCGGAATCCGATGTTTTCCAGCAACAACAAGCAGCAGCAGTGAATCTGATTCCCAACACACCAATCTACCCCGGATACTACAACGGCATGATGTACCCACAAGTGCTTCCGGACCCATACGCAGCCGCCGCAGTCAACCAGGTATGGTCTAGTAGCTTCAAACCTCTCTGCACTCGCATTTGTATTGCTATTCGCACCACTCCTGGAATTGTATCGGGGTGAGGAAGAACGGGAACCCGGATGCTATTAACCTTTTGAACCACCCGCCTCTGACTGGGGAAACTGCATGAAATTCTTATTTTGTGGTGTAGAGCGCACACTCGGAACAGAACTCACCTATTTTTTCGGAATCAGTTCGACCTCGAACCCATTTCGCATCCTTTCCCCGCCTTCTTCATCCAATTATTCGGTTGCGAACGCTCGCTCGCTGCTCCTTCTCTCACCACGCACACACATTTTCTCAAAGCACGTCTCATAATAATTGAAAAGGAAATCATTGCGTTTGAGATGGGGAGGAAACAAAACAGAAAGAAGCGATGAATGTTGCACAAGGTGTCTATGGAATGGATGTTATTCATTTGATTTGAACCTCACACCTATTGCCCGGCTTTTGTGTAAAACCTGAAGAAACCCCTACTCTACTCAAAACTACTTTCAATAATTTTGCTTCACCTCTACCGCCCACTTTTGCTTTTCGTGACCCTTTTATTGAGTTCAAACCCATTTAGACTGATACCAATTGACTTATTAGCTTGACCATCTAAAAGAAAAGAGTGAACTTTCAGATGATATTTTGTTGGATTTTGACATTGTTTTTGTTGTGTTCCCTTTAGAACTCCTTTCCCATATTTGTTCCTTTGATTCTGAGTGGGCGATGCTTTAGACGATTAGCTTCTGGGTTTGATTTCTGAGTCGAGGTGATGAGCGAGGGAAAGAAAATCAAACGAATACCATTCAAGGATACCTGGTGTGATATCGCATGAGACACGCTTTGGCTGACATGCGCTCTGTTTTAGCAGCTGCAAGCCGCCGCCTTGCTTGGCAACGTCGGAGGACTGTTTTCGGCCCAAACGGCAGCACTCGTCGCCAACTCGTCGGCTCCACAGCAACAGACACCTTCACCCCTGCTTCGTCTGTCACGGAAGAGAGCGCTGGAAGAGGAGAACACGAACGGAAACGACATGACAGCAGCAGCTCACTCCCAACTGCTATCATTGGCCGCGGTATCCCTCTATCTATTATTTACGACTCTCGAATTCGGTTTTCCCTTTACTCTCTTTTCACTTAACTTTAACCGTCCTTCGGGCCTGTGTTAACGATTTTGATACCGATTTCGAAACTGGGGAGAAACCGCATACTCATTGGACATCACCATGTCAAATTGCTTGCTTCGACCATATCACCTTTATTTTGCGCGTGTGGATTTCAAAGTTTTAGAGATTTCGTTTGTGTTTTATCCCCCGAATGATGTTGGTACCAAAGTCGTTTATTTTTTGAGTACGAGAAAAGAAATTAAAAGTCGATACGAAAAGGAAAAGCAAGCGTTGCTTCTGTGTTTCGATGGAGTGTTTGTAAGCATGTAAATGTTGAAACGAGAGTCTATCGGCTTTCATTGAATGATAAGGTCAGAAAGTACTAGTCAATTTAAAACTCTGTTAACGCGGTCAATGCTGGAATCTGTCTTTCGGTTACTCAATAATCACTTCAATCCAACAACAATGCTTGAACGTTTTTTCTGTTAGGACGCTCCAAAGAAACTCCTTTAATACCACTCTCGACTAACCTAATGACTGCTTTCAGAGAATCATGTTCTGTTTTCAGGGAGCTGTTCCAGTGAAACGACCAACGCTCGACAAGAACGGAGCGTTGATGTACTCTCCGGCTGCGCAGCAAGCTCAACAGTTCAACCCGTATCTGTTGCAAACCCTTCAAGGATACGTCCCAGCCGTCTCCTGTGAGTACATGCAGTCACCACCGTTCTGAGTCTTCTGACCACTTCATACTCGTCTCTCTTTTCTTCTTTTTTCTCTTTCTCTCCAGTCGTGTATCAATTTGAAAATTCATAATGTTTTCTAGCTTTAACATTCACTCTTTCTATCGATTTTTGTTTCTAGATCTCAATGTTCCCATTCATTTTCGGTTCGTCTAACATAATTCACGATACCCTCCAAACAGTTCTGTCATAATAGCACCACCGATTGAAAGCCACAAACTGCTTGGGCGGCCTTCTATTATTTTCCTCACTATCCTATCCTAACTGTCGTTGATTGACCTTGTAATGTTTTCAGTCAGTGGTCAGCTACCGCCTCGCTACTAGACCATCAATGTGCAGCTCTTCTCTTCGCTTCTTCCACCACACCGAAAAACGCTCACACTACCTTTTCTTCTTCTTCTTCTTTTCTCCTTTCCTCGAATTTCTCCACTGTTTCTCTCGCATCTTTCGTTTCCATGTTTTGATCCAAAAACAAAAAACCTCCCCCACCCAAAAAATCACACCAAAATGTGTTCCACCTTGTATGTGATGGCATCTTTTCACCTCTTTTCCTATTTTCCAACTCACACAGAAAACCTCTAGAGACTCCACACACCATATTCATTTTCGCAAGAATGCTTCCACCCGAAAATCGGTTTCGCTCAACGGAACACGCAGCGAAAGCCGATCAGCGCCTTTTGTGTGTTTGCTTGTGAAGTGTTTCTGCTTGCCTTCCTAGCTTCTGACAAGTTCTCGAGCTAAAACGTCTTTCGTTGGTTATAGTTGCCTGTCCACCAAAAACACGCGCCTTTCTCTATGCCAATCACCAGCCGTTTTCGATGATTTGATCATTTCTAGCTGTACCATCTGGACCTATTTTTGTTGTGTTTTGCATCTTTTCTTCCGAAATGTCTGAATTTCGTGGTGATTTTGAAACTAGTTGTCGGAGCAGTGCTGTCGGCAGTTGCTCTCCCAACAGCACTTCTCCACAAAATCACTCGGTCATCTGAATGACGCTAAACTTTGAATTGTAGTCAATATTTTATGAATTCGAACTTTTTGCCGGTTTCTCTCCTTTCTTCTCTTCTCACTCATCGAATTTCTATGTTGTACCTTTCAATTCTCATGACTAGTTTACATAAGTCCCGTTCCCACCCCAATGAATTCCGTATATTTCTTGCCCCCGGAACGTTCCTCCATCCCTCCAATTACCCCCCTTCAATATAGTATGACAGACATGGAATCTCTAAGTCTAGAACCCTACACTAGTCGACTCTTTTTGAGTGTTTCCCTCAAAATCCGTCACCTCCCCACTCCCACTGAAAAAGTCTGTTTCGAGTCCCGGTATTTCATCGATAGATAGTGTTTTTTTATTCGATTGTCACCCATGATGAATTTGAACTTACCACCCCTCTCTCTCTTCCTTTTTCCATAATAATTGCTGACTGTGTGTATTGAGTTCTTGTAATAATTTTTCTGGATTCGGTATTTCTCGAAGTGAATTCTATTCTGACTCTCACATGTTCTTATCAACTTCACTGGAAAACGTCCGAATCTGCTCTTTTTCGTCACACTCCCCTCTCTACCCTGGCCCTGTGCATCTTTGCAATAGGATACCGGTTGGATTAAACGACCTTCTCTCTCACGTTCTTTTTTCTTATTCCTCTCAATAAATGTTTTTTAAAAGTACACCTTTGTTGAAGTTTTGGAACAGACACTTTCAGAATGATTTCGACAACTGAACACAACTTTGGAAGTGCCATCTTATGAAGATCAAAATGTGTCGATCCCAAATTCTGAGAATGAAGGATCTCTTGAAAGCGAAAGGTTCGCCCAAAAGATAATATGTGCAACCTTTCATTCGTTTGCTCGTTCAAAATTCCGTCTTCTCATCGCGAATGTCGAGTTGCAGAACATACGGCAATGAAAAACATCGGGCGTTACTCAAATAGATCCGTTTGAGTTTTAGATGTGGTATAGCCAGACACAGGGAGAACAAGCTGCAGTTTGTCTCAGCGCAGGATTGGAAAAAAAACATCTTAATGTCTGAAAAAAAAAAATTAGAAAAAAACGTTTTGTTTGGAACTTCAAGACACTGAAAACAATTGTAGAACACACCTTTGAGTTGGTATAAATGTTTCCAGTTTTCAGGTTGTAAGGAATACTTTTTTCGATTTTTTAAAAGCTAAAAATATGCGAAATGCTTAGAACTTGGAGTAGTTGCAGCATGACCGGAAATTATTGAATGGTTCTGATAATCCAAAAAGACACACAACGATGGTTTCTTTATCGAATGGCCGAACAATAGTGTTGAAAACAAATAGTTTATTTTCGTGATTCCTGGGGAGTCAATGCTCAAAAAGAAGCTGCAGTTTATTCTCAACGTCTCCAGCTATAACATATCTGAAGCTCAGCAAAAACTGATCAATTCGAGCTGACCGCTTCGAGTCATTTGTTCACAGGACTACATGACCATGACCATGCTACTGTAGTCACCATGAAGGGGCAAAAAGATTTATGCACAATAAACAAATTCCGAGGTGCAGCTATTAGTGGCACTGCTGCGTCAATCTCCAAAATACTGTTCTCTTCTAATACCGATTTGTTTACGAATATTCTGCTTTTTGGTACTGTGTACAATAAATGATTTTTTGCTCACATTGAACATTGGTTATAATTTTACACTGGTATTTAGAACGACATTGGAATCATAAAAAGTTGAAACATTCCATATTAACTTTACAATTTTCAATGTATATTCATTGCGCACTTCCAATAGTTTTCCGTTGCGGCATCGAGTCGCTTCTCTTCTCCGCGCAAAGGAGGCACGGCTGAGATTGGCGGTAACACGAGATGTCATCCGGCTGAACTGTTTATAACTTCGCCCGACAGCGGACTGTATCAGAAGTTACCGACTCTCAGCGAGCATTCATCGCCCGCCATAAACGAACATCTGTCGCTATTTTCTCGCGCACAGGCGCAAATGTTTTTCGCATTCAGATAAATGTGCCGAGCGCACTCATTTCTTGAGCCCAACTCTATCGGAAACGGACTCAATTCTTTTCTGCTACTGTCGTCTGCTTCGATCCGAATGATTGTAAAACGCATTCAGAACGAAGCACACCGACACTTGCTCGTTTTTTAATTGTAGGCGTCACAAAGGTGTCGTTCGGGGGTGTCTCGCGAGTAAAAATTATGGGTTCGTTATAAACGAAAACAGAGATTTAATTGCGTTTGAGCCACCTTTCCGAGCGACCGCCCATTCGATATCTCGTTGTTGCGCTCCTTGTGACACCGAATTCTCAACAAAATTCGGTATAATTTATTTTTATTTTGTCCTCAAATTCAAGAACATTTCTCCGCGAAGCCGAAAATTTGCACCGTCATCCGACCGCACGTTTGCTCTATTCTATGCATTTCGTCACTTTTCCAAGTTGCCGGTCTCGACTGGAAAAGTAACATGGGGAAAAGTAACATCGTGGTGTTTCCAGTGTTTTTTCTCTTGACGAAAGGTTGTTTCCTATTTATGCTACAGGAGAGCTTCATTCCCACACTTTTATCAATACTTCTTTCAACAAAATCAGCCAGACGCCTTTTCCGAACAACGCCCGCAACGCTTCACAACACTTTCTACACGCCCGTCTCACGGTTTAGTTTCGTGGCGTCGCCCTTCCCGTCAAAACAGTGTGCCTCGCCGTCTCGAACCTGTCCGTCTCGACGGCCCATGCACTTTTCTTCTGTGCGCCCTCCCTCTCGTCAAAAGTGTAACTGCGTGCCTGTATTCGCTATCATCATTTGTCCTCTCCTCCGGCCCTATGTGAGCTGGCGCCCTCCTTTTTTCGCCACACACGCGCGCAATTGATATAACCCATTGGCTGCCCTTCTCGTCGTTCATTGAAAATCTCACAGATAATCGATATGCGTACGTTATCTGCATGGTTACTAATCGTATTGGCTTTTTGAATGACTCATTTGTCTAGGTGGCATGTGATACACTCTAAAACTAACCGCAAGAGCGTTTGTCTCCGGAAAAACGTCGTTGTCCAGTGACACGGATTTGTATATTTGGTTTTTTTACGATTGGTATTTCCATCTTCAGAGAACAAGATTCGCATTTTCCGCCTTGTCTGCTTGATGAATGTCCATGAGGATGTGGGAAAGAACGTTTCAAATGAAAAATGCGTTTTTCACAAAAGGTTTTCGTTTCATAGCGTCAAAATTTCAATTAAAGTGCTCCTCCCAGAAGTCGTTTATATGCACAATAGAGATTTCGAACCACGAAGCTTCTGCTGTTTTCTTTGCCGCATGCATATCGCTTTAACTGCTTTATTAATACCACCCGACAGATTTTGTTATCTATCGTTTTTCATGCAAACAGTCGCATTTTTTTGCACCAATATTCTCTACAAGCCATTAGTCATCGCCGACTGAAAACAAGTGTTCGAGAGCGGCTCCTCGAAACTGCACAGAATCGAAATGTTTACAAAATCGGCCGAGACCGTTCCGAGTTTCGCGACACTCGCTGCCACACCGGGCCATTCACCCTTCCACGGGGGAGTAACAGGTGGGGGAGGCTCTATCGGGCCTTCATTAATGTGCTTCGCTTTGCTTCTCACTCCACTTGCAAACCATTACGAGTGAAACTTCAAAAATTGTTCAGTTGACAGGGGTTGCTGAGAAGAACCGTCGCACCCCAAAGCGAAGATGGCGGCGCGCAGTGTGAACAACAAAGTAATCGGTACCCCTAAACGGGCCACTTCTAATGGATTCTGCCTGTAAGTGATCGTCGAGCTCGCTTTTTCGACACCACTGTTTAATTTTGCTCTCATTTCCGATTTAACTTATTCGATGCTAGATCAGTTTAGTTGCTGACGGCACATATTCTTTACACATTTTTCAGGTTGAGTTGTTGCGAAGTGGGAGTTGACGCACTGAAGACGAACAAAGGCATCGTGAGACCCCGGAGCAAGGATCTGGAACCGCTTGTCGATTCCGGAGACGAGACACCGCGGCGTGGAGTCATCATTCGAACGGTAATCTTGAAGACATTTTATGAGTAGTGAGGACATCGTCTTCATGTAAAACGTCTAAAGTCCAGAAAAGTTCCGCATGACACATCATTTGGATGGAAAATGCGAATTGAACGGGGGATGCCAGAACGCGGTCGACAAAATGAGCGACAAGAAAGTAGTTGCTGAGGGAGGGCACCCACTCGTTCGCTGCCCCCAGCCTAAAAGAAAGAAGCGAAAAAGTGCGCCGCACTTTTTTGTTTGGTTTTCTCCGTTCGCCCAGTCTGCTAGCGCGTCCATTCAAATTTATCTTTCTATCTCTGCGGCCCTCGATCTCGTGATTACGTTTTCTCACTCTGCCCCAAAAATGGAACATCGTCCGTGCAGCTGCGCACCCACCTGCCTCATCGAGTTTTTTCTAGATGCTCGGGACCAGTGCCCTGCAGCTGTTTCTCTCAACGACATCCAATTTCGGAACGAGGGATCTAGTCTAAAATACCAACATCTAGAATTCCATACGCTCGCGTCAGCGTGAAAGGTTACGGCAAATCTTTTTTGGAAGCCAACACCATTTCCTGGTGCTATTCATTCGTTTCGCCATTTCTCAGATCCCCACTTCATTTCCTTTCTCCATCTCCGTATTCTTCTTTTTTCACATCTTCTTTTCCTACGGCGAACAGCTCTATTTTTCTACTTTGTCTCTTCGCGTGCGGTGTAATGAGTGCGTCCTTTTCTGCGCAACCGCTATTCCCGCATTCGCCTTCTCGTGTCAAAGAGGTGATGACGACCTTCCCCCCTCCCCCAAAAAGCAACACGCGATAGAGGTAAGGGAACGGAGAGAGACGCGAGGGAGCGAGGGTTAAAGGCGCACATAGTTTGACGGCCGAAGGGTCTCGAGCGGAAGGGGAATCGCGAGGCCTACCAAATAGCGTTGCAACAAATAAACTGTCACATGAAGCTGTTCCATCTGGGCATTCCCGAAGCGGGAAAAAATATTATCTTGTAGCGAAGAGAAGAGATAATAATATCTTTGTTGCCCTTCTAAGCGCGTTTCTCGATTCCATGGTTTTTCAAAACTGGATTACGTCATATCCCCTTTTCAAAAAAAAATGTCAAAGCGGAGCGTTGTTCCGATTGAACTTTCCTTCTATCATCGATTGTTGTGTCCTCCGATGTTTTTACATGACTCACTCTCAGTTTCCATTTCTTTCTCTTCTCCGTAACTAAGTTTTCTCCTGTCTTTTTCTTAAACTTCGCAATGAATATACATGGTAAACATTATAAATCGAGACAGCTAGTTCGTTTCAGAACACGCCTAATATTAGCTAATCCAGAGAATTGCAGCTGACCAGAGTGATGAGCATCGTGCGTCGTAACAACGACGACCGTCCGTTCGTCCTCAAAGCCTGCAGTAGTGACGCCACCAAATGCTGCCGTCTGAACGTGAAGAGACTGTCAGACAAACAACTTTGTCTTCTCGTCAAGCACTACGAGGAGCAAGTGACCAGAGTCGATGAGAAGATGAAATCGAAGAGACCCCCGGAGAGGTTGAACATCAGGAAAGCGGCGGAGGAAATCTTCGACAAAGAGCTCGTGGATGTGATTCTGAACAAAGTGTCATTCACTGACATCAAGGTGAGTTCTTTAGCTGCTGTTTGGTTTCCATGAACATCAGAATATAATTCATTTCAGGGTATCAAGAACATGGACCAGGACTGTTTCGCAATCGTCGTTCTGCAAGGCCTCATCTTCAGCCCGCCGTTCCTTGACTTTGTCTCCAGAAAGACACCAGAAACGGTAAATGGGTTGGGGAAAGCTCCGGTAATATGGTTTTCGCAGAAACTGGATCACGCCGTTCGCACTTTCGTCGCGCAGTATCTGACGAATTACGACTACATCAATTGCTCTCGCATCATCAAACTCGTTTTCCCAGAGCTTGGAACTCAGCAAGAGGATGCTGAACGCTTTTACGAGTAGGACAGTTTTGCAAATAGTAGCCCTGAATTTCTTGTTTCAGGAAGTTCGTCGACAATTACTTCGACGGCGCTTTGGGAAAGGTCAAAACCTTTTATACATACATTTGTAGCTCTTGCGGACGCGTGACGAAGAATACGGGCAGTGTGAGTTGTATAGGTTGCAGTAGCGAGTAAAACAACCATATTTGTTCCAGGACAACCATCTCACGGTCGAGTGGCCGGAAGAGCATTACTACGATTCGGTGACCGTTACTGAGCTGATCGAGAACACCAGTATTCCTAACCACATGGAAGACTGGAAATGCGACCGCTGCGTGAGTTTATTTGCTTTAGTTCTTGCAAGCGGTTTCTATTTCAGAAGAAAACGGGATGCGGGATCAGCACCTCCTACGAGTTTCCGGATATCTTCCTTGT
Organism: Caenorhabditis macrosperma; assembly: GCA_963932285.1. Lineage (NCBI taxonomy): Eukaryota > Metazoa > Nematoda > Chromadorea > Rhabditida > Rhabditidae > Caenorhabditis > Caenorhabditis macrosperma. The sequence continues at coordinate 13,121,082 of OZ010618.1, forward strand.
CAACCTCAGCCCATACTATTACACTAAAGTCTACAATTACGGATTGGGTACTAGTTTGGAGAGGGTGGCGCGAGACGCCGCCGTCGAGTTCTCTTCTGTGCAAGACTTTGCACCTCTCGTGGCGGACAAACGCCGTGCCCTGTACAACTTGGCTGCGGTTATCTATTACTCCGGTAGAACGATGAACAGCGGCCATTACACTGCTCGGACATTCCGTGATGGGGTATTTTTCATGACCGAAACAGTTCGAGATTCTATTTTTTTTCCTCTCAGCAAACGTACATTGCCGACGACAGTCACGCCCGCTTGGAGTCGGATGGTGAGATATGGCGCAACAACGGGATGCCGTACTTTGCCATCTACTACAAGCAGTCCACCGAGATGAAGGGCAACGTTCACGGGCAAACCCCATCGGGTCAAAACGGCACGAGCCACTCGGTATGCGTCTAAAGTACTCGGAAACTTTCTCATATCAAAATGTTTCAGAAGGACGCGCATTCGTCGAATTAGAAATCTTCTCAAAGCTTAACATAAATACAGTCTGAATCCCAGTAATCAAGTACAAATGTGTGTACAACATCTCATCTTCCCCGTTAAAACATCCGACTCTAAACCACACTAACATATCTCGTGCTGTCAACGGCATTCCGAGACATGTTCATCTACTTTCTTATGGGTAACCGACCCCGCCGCATTTTGCTCTCTTCAAATCTCTCTTCTTTTAACTACTTTTCTTTTTCCTGCCACCCCCAGTTTTTCATTCCTGACGTTCGTGATCTTCACGAAATCATAACTCTTTCCGCACAGATGCCATCGTTCACTTGTATTCGATTTTGAGTTTTTATGTAGAACTCGAAGTAATTCTCGTATCAAAGTTGTAACGAGATTTATTGCATTTATCGATAACATGAATAAACCGAATTAGGTACTCACTCATACTGCTGATAAATACATTGAAGTCAGTTTTGGGAACGATGATATATCCATATCCAATTTGAATTTTATGCGTTTTTGGAAGCGTTTGCAGCATACGGGTTCTCGACAATCACTGGCGGCCGCAACTGTCCGATGATCTCTGAAAGAGAGAACCTTGATAATCTTTTGATCTACTACCCATACCATTTAGAATAGAGTTCGGCGATTGGTTTCTTCCCAGTACAATGTTCTGGTGATAAGAGACAGGGTTGGATGTGGCGGATGGTTGAGACGGAACAATCTTTATCTGAACCGACCATTTGTTCGAGCGTTCAGGTGCGGTGGAGGCAGCGAGAAGAAGTTTGCGTTGGGTGTTCGGAGACTTGACCATCCTTCTGAGAACAAAACACAATTAGTACAAACCGATCAAGTCGAGTGCCTTCGAATGAAACCACTGATATGATAGGAAACGACAGAAGCGAATGAAAAAACTCTGAAACGAGAGTGGGTTGTTAGAGTGAGGAGGCGGGGACAGGTGGGGCGACCGCTATGATGATCATGTGCAATACTTTTCTGTTCCAGAAATCGGTCCTACTCAACTGATACTATTGTTATGAAAAAGAGAACTGTTCCTCGAACAGACATGTTCCACCAACCCGAACGTTTGGTTTCGTTGACGTAGCGTATTGGGGAGAAAAGTATTGAGTTTTAGTACTATTTTCCCCATCACTTCGGCCTCCTTTTCTTGATTGACAGATTGCCATTCCTCGTGCAATTCTCTCGGAAAATGCATGCTTAGTGTGACGGCCGAAAAATACAGATGATAAGAAGCATTTCATGTTGATTGCCGCTATAAAAAATTGAGAAAACGGTTCTCAAATAATCGCCGAAAAAAAAGTAACGATCGTCATTGACATTTATTAGTTTCGAACGAGCAGCAGCAATATCGGAAATTGAAACGAAGGTTTTAGAGAGTTGTGAAATAATAATAATATACCGGGTGGAGACAATTTTTACAATCAAATTCTCAGTGCATAATTAATTCGAGATTGGGATAATTACTGCCCGAAGGTTTTCGCCTGGAACGTGCGGACCGACGAGAGAGCAAACTGTCTGTTTGGCTGTTGCTCTGGGAATTCGGACGCAGACTCGGAGTCGATGTTCGAGGAGAATTCAGGTGTCGACTGCTCGTTGAGTTTCTGCCAGAAGCATGACTTCATGTTCTCGAAGCGATCGTAACAGGCAAGGTAGGAAAGGTCAAGTTGAGTCACGTTTCCAGGGCGTTGGTCGCAGAAAGTGAAGCACTACAAGAAAAAGGTTTTGAAGAGATTGGAGCTGACTACTCACCTTGCTTCCAGCAAGGGTGGTGCCGACTGAGTTCCTGGCGCAGCACTCGGTGTGATCCTGCCCCTGAGCGGCGCAGTATTGGATGTCTGCGGCAGCTTGCATTGGGCAATAGTCTTGTTTGAAGTACATGGCCTGGAGGGCAGTTTTGGTGTAGGTACGGAAGGAGCACTTGGAGAGGCATGCGTCTGGAAGGTTTCTCTCCTCACAGCACTTCATGAACTTCTCATCCGGGGTCATGCTTCTCTGAAACAGGACGATGACGGTTTGGTGTGATTTTCTTCTTTAATTACTTCATTTCTGATGGAAAGAGTCTTGGATCCTCTGGCTTTGGCACTGAAACAACCATATCTACCGCACGAGTATCCCCCGCCGCATCCTAGAAACATAATGAGTTTAATTCGATCTACTCTGAGTCTAACCTCCGGAGCATACTGGTGGTGGTGGTGGCGCACATCCTCCTCCGCAGATGCCAGATGCGAAACACGCGTCAGCAACAGCAATCAAGGCAACAAAACCAAAAAATACCAAGATTCGCTGCATGGTTGGGAAACGAGTACACTTTGAATAGCAAATGCAAGACTGACTTCGAAGAGTTCATCGCAGTAGTTTTTATAATGGTTTGACAAAGAAGACCTGTTGATGAGTCAGTCGGGGAGGTGGTTGAAGAAAAGTCGCTTCATGTTACGCAAGAATAATAGGCATTCAAACAGTAAGCTGCTTTACAACGCCAACAGTAGTATGAAGAAAGTGAAGACGAAGTAAGAAGTAGACAATCGACACGTCATCATCCAACTTAAACGACCAAACCCCTCCAATTATTGCGTCGAACAATGCGAGGTGAAAGCCCTGATTAACGAGGGGTGATCGTTGTCGGTCTGAACCTTGAGACGCGGAGGGGTGGATTTTTGAACACAATTCGAAGCGGCGAGAGAGCGAGATGGAGATACAGCGTGTAGTTTCGTAGCATTTCCATTGTCTTCGCTCAAGAAACCTGTGTACTATTTCATCTGACACAATATCATTCCAAACTCGGTTCATTGTGAAATGATAGTTGGTTTCCTGTGAGCTGTGTCGGTTGAATTCATGCAGTGTCGTGTTATCAGGTAACATTGAAATCACAGTTTCACGTGCTTCTTGTTCTTTCAGAAAAAAAGGAAACTCTAATTATGATTTTATTCATAAGTAACTCTGGCCAAAAGATAAGATTACAAGACGAGACACAAAATGACAATTACACTTTTGACGAAGGCATCGAAGGAACAGAAAAAAAGCCATTTCGACAGAAAAAGGTGCTCCGACCACACAATGATGGCTTAATTTGACAACTGAAACAGAAGGATCACAGAAATTAAATAGAAATTCGATTCCAAGAAGTTTATAGATGTTTATCTGAAAGAAGATTACGCGAAGCTCGTATTCGGAAACAAAGTTTCTTGAAGGAAAAGTGAAAAAATCGGCGGTAACTGGTTTCTACTAAGCACCAAAAAGTTTTGTTTGAATTTCAGTTGTTTTTGTGGGCAGGAGTTCCAGAATGAGGGATCCGTGCCTTTTGCCAGTACTGATCCAGAATTGCGAAACCGTCAATCGTCGCCGATAGATGCTTCGTTGCAATTTGAGTGAAGTTTTTTGCTCCGGAATCGTACCTAAGTCATAATTATTCAGAAACACAAACAAAACGGAGTTACTCACTTGAACATCATGTTCATCATTGCTTCGGTGCACTTTGGTGGTCCTTGTCCCGAAATTTTGATCGCAGTGTCGGAAACCTGGCGAAACAAAGTAATAAAAGACGCGAAAAACGAGTTCCTCACCTCGTCCCAAGTATATAGTCCTCTATACTGACACTTTTGGTCTCTGAACAATATCAAGAAATGTTTTGAGCTTGACGAAGCCATCTGGGTGATTGTCTGCAAGGAGTCTCCGAGTTAGGATGAGTTTCTTTCTATTCGTTTCTTACCGCTTGCCGCGTTGCGTTGTTCACAGCACCGGGGAACACACTGAATTGGAGAGCATTGTTGATGAGTCCACGGTTCGATTTTGTGACTGTCTTTGCAAAAAGCTTGTGTGCTGAAAAGTTGAACTTGTTTTGAGAACTCTGCATGGGTGTCTTACTTGGTTCCGCCAAACTACTGACTGAAACTCTCTGTTCAACAGATGACTGGCCTCTCATTCGCGGCGTATTCTGTCTCGACTCGGTCACTTCGCTCATTTGCGACTTAGTTCTGATGAATGGCGGCTGTGAGTGTCCTCTGCCCGTCGACCTTGCGGAGAGTTCAGCTCCTAGCTCTTTCTCCAGTTTCTTTCGTTTGTACTCTTCCAGAATTTTTTGCCTAAACATGTTCATCGTCATTTACGCCTTTTACTATTCTCGTACCGTTGTTGCTCCTTTTCGACCTTTTTCCGAAGTGCCAATTCTTTCTTCTCGTTCTCCACTTGCCGTCTCTCGGCGTTCCTCTGTTCTGCCAAATCAACTTTCGTCTCAATTTCTTCCTTCCGCTTCATTGTTTTGGCAATCAGGGCAGCCTTCTTGGCAATGCGTCGTTCGTTCGCCTAGAATAATCACCGTTGCCTAATCTTCCAACCAATCTCACGATCACTCACAATTTTCTCCAAGTTCTCCCCAGAACTGTCATCGTCCCCAAAAGGTCTTCCAGTTCCTTCTGTTGGACTGTCATCTGATTTTCTTCCTGTCGAAAGGTCGTCTCTGTCACTGTGACGGCTGAATCCGCGGCCTGAAGAAATCAGCGTTTAATGAATTTCTATTCAATTTCAGTACCTGGAGCCAGATTTTCCGAGTGGTTATCGAGCATAAGGTCAGGAAATCTTCTCGCGGCTTCCTCGGGTTGAGTCGTCACTTCGTCGGTAATATGTGGCACCGACTCCTTGCTGTTCACCAAATCCAACTCGTTCTTGATGAAAGTCTCATTCTGCCACGTTCTTCTCGACGCAATCGACCTCGCAGGCATTTCTTGTTTGTACGTCATTCCCCAGTTTGTCAGATTTCTGTTGATTTCCAATGGTGGGTCCGCTTGCATTTGTGTCGCCTGCAAATTCAGTTATTTGAAGAATATTTGAGATCTCATCTTCTGCTCGAACTCACATCATCACTTTTCGAATGCAGATGGAACGCATTGTGATTCGGTGGCGCCATCTGCTGTTGAGACGGCGGGTTTTGTTGTGGTGTTTGTTGTTGTTGCTGCATCGGATTCTCCATCTCCACCGGTTTATTGGCCGTTTGAACGTAGCCCATTTGCGCGGGCGAACTCTCCATATTGTAGGGAGGTGGCTGACCAGTGCCTGCCATTCCATTGAAACCCATTCCCGGTTGCTGCATCTGGAAACAATAACCATTTAAAAGGGTGTGTCACAAGACACAAGATCACCTGCGGATAGCCTTGCGGAACTGGAATTGGTTGCATGTGATGAGGAATGAAGTAACCTTCCGGAGTGTACGCTCCGACGGGCTGCACGGGCATCTGGCCTTGTTGAAGTTGCATCTGTTGCTGATAGTCTCCCGCGTACATCGGCTGGACCATATAACCGGCGTGATTGATCATTCCATTACTCAGGCTGTTTCTCAGCTGAACGTTTCACAGTTTGAAAACTTCATTTTATCAATCACACTCTACCTGCGATGGATTTGCGTAGTTGCTCTGGGTCTGTGCTTGCTGTTGCTGTTGCTGCTGTTGCAACTGCTGCTGCATGTAATAGTCGTGCGGTGTTTGCGGGTGCTGAATATAGGATTGTGTCATTTGCCCAGCTGCATTCATCGGCAACGTCATGTAATTTCCTGGGTATCCCTGACCAGCGCCTAAATGAAACGCTTAATAGATTGTTCCGCCTCTCGCTGCCCAAACCTTGAACAACAGAAGGCTGAGAAGACGCTCTGTTCAGCCTGGCGGATTGGCTTCCCTCCTCTCCTTCTTCCATCCCGACACGAAGTTCCAACGCTCGCAGCTTCGCTTCAAATCTATCATACCACTCCTCCTTCCCGTTGTTTTGAGCCTCATTTTCATTTTTTCGAAGTGCAAAAAATGCAGCCTTGCTCTTTTCTAATCGCTCATTTTCGTTCGCAGAACTGAAATGAATTGAATTGGACGCGTGTCGTAAGAGAGGAGATGGGACGAGAAAGAAAAACAACTCACTTCATCTGCGCCATCTGCTGATCATGCTTCCGTCGTTTTTCTTCCATCGCCAGCCGAACAGATGCTGTTACACTGCCATCGTAGCGATTCAGTTGAGCAGTTCCAGCTTGATTCTCGAAACCCTGAATACAACGTTTACTAATGATCAGTTGAAGTTTGGGAATACCTGTCGAATAGTTTGAAAGTCTGTGACATTCGGATCCTGATCCATACTTCTTCGTTGTAGAGCAATAGATGCAGGCCGCGAATAGAACAGACTGTCTTGACTCATCCGACTGACAGATCTCGACGGCCCCTGAGAATGCGGGACCGCTGGGGGAGGATTGAACATTCGAGGACGATTCCTGTTGTGCATTGAGGATCTTGCAGCAGCATTCGCAGCTCGAAGATCCGGAATAGCGGAAGCAGGAACGAAACGTCTCGGAGACGGCCCAACGCGAGGTGTTTCCACTAGAAGCAACATATGCAGAATGAAGGGCCACACCTTATTTTTCGAAGTAGTTACCTGGTTCAGGTGTAACGGGCGGTTCGAACTGGACGAATAGGTCAGCGAGGAATGCGTTAACATTCATTTGAAGTGAGTCACGCAAGTATAGTAGGTCTTCGATCTCGAAATGAAATGGATCGTTGAGGAGGTGATGGTGACAGAATTGTCTGCAAAGGGCCAACGTTTCTGGGCAAAAAGACAAAAATAGAAAGACTACTCACTGCAACAACATCAGGTTGTACTGACAGTCTCGCGTTGTTGCTGCTTCGTTAAATGATATATCTGCAAATTATTTAGTTCAATAAATGACTGGCAATCAATCTGAATCATCCAAAATCTCTCAACCTAATCATGCTGCAATAAATTGATATTCTCCAAAAAGAAGTTACTCACCAGCTATGGGCATTTCCTGCGATCTGTACCAGTGCAAGAGTGCGCACAAGCATTGCCCATCAGAGATATCTTCGTATAAATCCTCCATTTCCGGGATATTCGTATCAGGATCGACTTTTTCGACGTCGTCTCGAACAAGCAAGCAAATCTTGTTGATCCAGAAAAGAAGCGCATCCACGCTGTCAATAGGCTTTTCACTCGGCTCCACAGCTGTGTGTCGGCTGAAAAGTTTTTTTGTTAAGGAACCTCACTGCCAGAGTTTTTTGCTTCTTTCTACGACAATTTCAGATCACTGTTCCTCTGCCGAACTGTTTTTCAGTTGAGATCAGAAAGCTGTCTTGGAGTTATTTACGGGATAGAAAGAACACATACCTAACTGCTTCGACGACTCGACTCACTGGTATCACATCTCGCAAGTGTGCCATCATGAGTGCATCAATAATTGCAAGATGGGCCGACTGAAACAAAAATAGAAATCCTCAAGTCTTTCAGGGTCCCTCAATTGTTGTTTTTGCTATTTTAAAATCTGTTTTTGGTATTTTCGTTACAAAAACAAGTGAAATTTTCATGAACTGACCATATTGAATGGGGTTGCCGCAGCCAGCTGCGCCTCTTCCACTGGCTCCGACCCCTCGTGAAGGACATCAATTCCGTAATCTGTGAGTACTGCGATAACGGCTCCGTGTCCCTTCTGAACAATAAAAACGGGCGTAAAAGTCGTGTGTCCTCTTGTCCAACTCACCGTGACGAGAGCTGACTCTTTGAATATCTTAGCAGCAGCCTGCGCATAAAGAGAGCCATTGCAGAGGGCTCCGAGCACCGCCTCACTTATTTGGAAGTGTCCCTGAATAATTGAACAAAGCTTGAGTTCATCTTCTGCCGGAACGCTCACGTTTTCGTCCCTCTGCACTCCGTCCCTCAATTTGTCCGGCATATCTCTCTTCTCCTCGTAAACCCGTGATATCAACCATCGAATCGAAGCGGCCAGTTTACCCTGAAATTCATCCTGTGTGATGAGAGGAAAGTGGCCCCGGCGCACTTTGGGACGATGATTCATTCCATATTCCATCCCGCCACTAAAAATGCATGGCCTACTGCCACAGAATGCCAGAATGCTTCAAAAAAGTTTCGCGTACAACTAAAAGTGCGATTCTTTTGACATTTTGAATAGCTTTTCCACGATTTCCCCACTTTTTCAGAAACCAAAGACGAAAAAAACTCACCTCATTTTCGTCGTAGTCCTCTATTGCAAGAAGTGCGGGTAAGGGAAAATCCATTCTGGCAGAGGATTTTCCACTTTTTCGCAATTCTGAAGATCAAAAAATGAAAAATTCGACAAGAGAGAATTCGGGAAGTAAAGAAAAAAGATGACTGCTGCAGTGGCGAGAGATATGCGGTTTCACAACAAACACAACCAACGGAGAGATTCACGAGAAGCAAGCGAGCTTGTAAAGGGAGAATATGAGATTTAGACGCTAAATTACAAAGATGAAACTCAAGAATAGAGGGAAAGTACAGGAATTCAGCGTCAGGTGTGCCGTTGGCATAATAATAACGAGGGGAATAGGTTCAGAGAGTATGTGGGTTGCAATGACCACTTCACTGCTTTGCATAGTGGTTTGTGTGCGGGGGATGGACGGACGGACGAGGGCCGGGGTTAACAATGGCCGAGTGGGGCCTTCTCTCGCTGGCTGCCCTCGCTGCCTCGCTCACTTGTCGGGCCTCGCTCGCGTTTGGTTCGAGATAGAGGCGATGAACAAGAAGAAGAAGGATAGTGAGGAGGGGAGAAGGAAACGGGACAGCAAAAGATGACTGCTGCTGACCGTTTCGCTCGACGGGCGGCAATCGAGAGAGCTGGAGACGCAGACAGTGTCGGCGCTGTTGGAGGTACCGCTTCTTCCGGAGAAAGCTTTATAATCGGACGTAAAAGATGACTGCGAAGAGGTCAATGGGCTATTAATAACCGATTCGGATGAGGATTATATTATCAGAAATGTTTTCTGATCGGATAACTGGTACTTTCAATTAGTTGTTAACACGATGTTAGAATGACACTGGTAATTATCGTCATTAGTACTGAAGAGAATGTCCAGTGTCCGTAACATGACGGCAAATGTGTTGTTTGCACACTTCTGGCAAACCAAATGACAAATTGGTTTCTTTACACGTGTTTGCTTTCAAAGTGGGAGAAAGAGAAGAAACTGGCAAATCTACAATATGGGAATGGAGAGAAGGACCAACCTACTCATGATAAAATCTCAATCCATCCAGCGGTTGGACTCATTAATCAACCAACACGTAGTTCTCCTTGCGCAGCGCATCCTTGTCCGTTTGGAGAGGTTCGCGGAGGCAAAAAGATGTGCGGCAGAGAGTATTCTATCGATCATCGGAAATTTTGCAATTTTCGAATAAAACTGGTTATGTTAATTATTGGCCGGGGGTGTCATCTCGTTCGGTGGTGTGAAAGAATTGTGTTCTGAGTGAGCGACGGTCGCGAAAAAGGTCAAATGATTTGCTCGACCGAGCAAAAGGCATTAGTAAGAATTGACAAACAGAAATGGAAAGAAGCCCGAATAAGGGAACACACAACAGTGAGCGGAGTCTCTGAGTGAGGAGCCGCACAAGAAGATAAATATATCAAATGTATGTTCGAGGAGAAGTGTTTCGAAATGGGAAGAGAACAAGTGAGTGACTGGTCGTCGGGGCAAATAAGTTTGGTGTGGAAGCGACCCTCCTCCGTGTTTCTGCCCGTTGTGGATAAACGCCTACATCCCTTCTCTCCTAATTTCGTGCACTTTTTCGCTTCCCACATGTCTTTTCAAATATCCATCTTTCCAATTGGCTTGCTTCTAATTACGAACGATACAACCAGATTTTTATTGTGAGGCTGGTGATGCGATTAACTGTTTTTGATTGAGGCTTGATTCCGCCCAAGTTCAAAACTCATCTAATCGAGGGTTTAACAAAAAACCGAGGAGTTACAGCCGTCTTTTCTCTTATCAGTCCACTTTTCAGATAGTTTCGAGAGTTTCGGGCGTGAAAATGCGTCATTCGTTAAACAAGAAAAATCAGCGGATAGGGGGGGAATTGGAGACGGATCACTAATCGGAAGTTGTTCTCGGAAGTCGCGAGAACATCAAGATGAAAACTGATTAGATGAGTGGGAAATTGATGGGATTGATCGCTCATCGGTTCACGGGTCTGGCTGTCAATAATGCCCCGTTTTGTTCCGCTTTTCTCTTGTTCTTCCGGCGTCTCTCCGCCAATACTATTTCTCTTGTACACTCTCATCCGTAGTATTGACATTTGACTGACAACGGAACATGTCGACCCATTTTTTCTTTTTCAGCGGAGAAATCCTATCTCTGGTCACTTGCGCTCTAGAAAAACTTGTGAAAGGAAACATTCATCGAGAAGAGAAACGCTGGAATTCGATCAATTAGAACCATATAATGAAAGAGAAACTTAGTGTGAAGAGAAAACAGCAAGAATCGTTATTTGTTAGACCGGTCGAGTCGAATTGCATTATATTAATAATTAGGGCTTGAATTGTCTTCCGTCATCCACAACTTGCTTCAAATTCGCCACTTCCCGTCGCAAGTCTTGCAATTCCTGTCGCAGATCTTTTTCCTGAACAAAAGAGAGATGATTCTCTGTTTCCGTTGTCAAACAATAGCTTATAGTATTTTATAAAGAATAAAGAAACGACCAGGATGACTCATGACGTTTGAATATTCGAAGACAAACTATACCTCGACGGTATTTGCTGCAGCCGTGCAGTTGGGGCAGATTGAACGGACGGAAATGGTTTGCAGGTTGTCCACCTCCTTTTCCAGTTGGATACACTATAATGTATAAAAATTAAGAACCTGATGCAATGAAGTTCGGGAGTTACTTTCGCCATCAGCCGCGTTTTCTCCTCTTGAACAGTCCGCATGCAAGAATTCATCGCAGTGTTCTGTCTCTGACAGTTTGATAACTGTTCTCGTAGCGCTCTTTCTCCCTTTTCAGCGGCAGTCACTCTGCATTTCAATCCTTCCAGTTCTGTTTTCCAAGCACGCTCTTTGTCTTGGTAAACCTGGGAAAAACACGTTCAATTCAGGTTATTATCATTCGAGTAACCTTGATGATGATCTCCTCGTTCTGCTCCATGGTGCTTCTGATCTCTTGAAGTTCCAACTCTTTATCTCGGATGAGATTCTGTTTGATTTATCCCGTTTCATTTCATTTCGAATTCAACAGATTACCTCATAGTCGATGATGCCAGAATCACTCGGAGATGGCGTCACGTGAATTCCAGACGAAGATGATGAAAGCGCCGTAAGGACATTCTTCTGCTGATTTATCTGCAAATGACAGTGATTAATGGTATCGGTCACTGAGAGCGGGGACAAAAAACGGAGAGGCACTCTTGGTGCGTGCTGATAAACCTGTTCCGGCGGAAATGATGGGAATGAAGACGAATTGCTAGCCGTTGATCGGATAGAAGCGTTCATCTCTCTATTTAGGTCTTTAGCTGCAAAATGATGGTCACAATTGGGGAATGCGTCGGTGATTTATGGGCACGTACCCTGATACATCATGAGAAGATCAGACAAGGAACCGTTGCTTTCTTTCGATTCGCTTCGAAGTATTGAGTCTACTCTGAAGTTTATCAAGGGGCTATTTGGGAGGCTCATAGATTTCGAAATACCTTCTAAAAGAGCGCCTGTTTGCATCGTTGTGATTAATGAAATCCGGTTTCGGTCGATGAGCAATTGGTCGAAAAATGGTAGCTTCATGATGAGAGTATCTTGGGGAAGTAACGAAATCTATTGGAGGTCGTTCAGCGTTATCTGCAATGAATTACTGCTCATTTGGAAACTAAGGAGTCGCAGGAATAACTCACATGTGTTCGAAGAGAATGGTTGCCACGTTCCAGAACGTCTTCTGGAGCTGACATCTCTGAGGGTTCGATGATCCATAACAACTCTGAAAGCCACAATTGTACGAAAGGGCTACCGAGAAGATGTATGATAATGAAGAGAACTAGGTGGCAATGAGTGTTGATAACCGCGAGGCACGAAACTGTGGCGGGGGGCTGTGTGGGGTTTGAAGGTCAGTGAACAGTCAGTTTGGGTGGCCGCCTCCGCAACAGAGGATTTCGGTCGGAACAACTTTCTCCTGTTTCTCGTATAAAACACCCCACCGTCAACAACATTTAACTAATCGTATCAATTAGTTCCCTCCACTCCCTCGAAGCATTTCTCATCATTCGTGTCAATCTGGAGATCAGGCTTACTGTCAAACGAAATAACTTACAGGGCGTTACTAGCGGATTGAGTGGTGTGGACGGGGCGAGGAATGTTAAGTTGAGTTGTTTGAGGTTTGATGGTTAGACTGGAAAATTCACACACTGGGAAAGAAATTGGTGTGAACTTACCGTTGGACCGTAGCAGGAGCACTTTTATCTCTTGCTCGGGGGCTTGAAGAATTCAATTGCGCTTTCCATTGTTCTAATCGGGTGGATGGAGTGTGCGTTAACTTGACTTTCTCTGAGATTTTGAATTATGATCTCTTTCGAAAGTTTCCGAAGGTGAGGTTACAAAAAGCAACGTACCGGGAGAAGAGGATACGTGTCTGGTTTCCTTAATCCCTTCTTTTATAGTATCCCGCAGTGGGGCAAAAATCTCCTCGATCATCGCCTCGGTGGAGAATCCGCTCGCGGATCCGACCACTCCACTTGACCTCTCGCCAGACGGACCCGGCTGCAGAGTGATGTGCTTCGGTGGGGGAGCTGGTGCGGCGACGTAACTCCAATGAGATGATGTCTTGCTCATCTAAACGAAAACGATTCGAGTTCCGAGAAACATGAGGAGCAGAGGGCGTTGGTGGTGTCTGAGAGCTTGTCGTCTGAGGTTCAGCAATAAAGGATCATAAATTTTATGACTCAATTTGGGTCAACAACACATGTTTATAGCAGACGGATGGACGGGCCGGGTGGCGGAGGGGCTTAGGAACGGGCGTCTGCCGACGCAGCGACTGGACGATAAATTCTAAACAAAGCCAATGTGCTCACCGCGTCTCCGGAGTAGACCTGCACTGTTTTCTCTATTTTCTCACAGGTATACGCTCTTGGTTGGGGGATCACTATACTCTTGTGAGTCTTCTCTCGGCATCTGGAATCAAGCAAAGCTGAACGAAACTTTCAAAGATTGCAAACACTAACATCGACTTCCGCTCGATCTTTGTCTCGGCCAGACACTCCGAAGCGTTTTTTCCACGTTTCACGAATAGCTTTTGGGTGGTCGCATTGGGTTTGCTGCAGGGTAAGGGTACTGGTTTCGAAGTTTTATTGTCGTTTGCATTGGCACATGTACTCGTACTGGCAGTTTTCTTTTCGTTGTCATTCTTGTTTCTGAAAAAGAATGAAATGATGTGAAGAGAGAGAGAGAGAGGGAGAGCAGATGAGATGCCAGCAAATTTTTGACAAAAACACAACTGACCGAGATTTGTCCGACTTTTCTGATTGAGTGACAGCTCGATGAGGAGTGCTTCGTTCTCGACTCCGCGATCTGGAAATATCGAAATTCAAATACGAATAGAGCTCTGCTACAACTGGAAATGTTGCGTTCACTTGTGTAATAACCACTGATGTTCGAGCAAGCGGATACTCGTAACTCTAGCCTCTGGTCAGTCAAAAGATACACAGATGTAAAGGTATTACTGATTATTTGATTAAAACTTGGAAGACCAAATGACTGAGAAATAACTTCAAAAAGGTTTCATTTCCCAATCATTTCAGGCGTTTACAAGTTTTTGAAATTTTTTCTATGTGATTCGATAAAAAATAACCATCAAGCCATACCACAACACTCAATTTTAGACTCACCTCGCCCTGAATATCGAGAGCGGATTGCGAAGCGTCTGCATGGTTAGACTGCCGGCAGGCGGAACAACGCAATACGTAGCTACTCCACAGTCCAAACTCCTCCTTCCAGTCGGCCGACGTCAAGCCAAGACAGCTGTCTTTTCATTCAACCGGGCGGACCGCTCACGACTTTTCCCTTCGCATTCTGCGGCTTATCTCAGGAAAAACCCTCTTATCTTCATTTCTCTTTTGATCTCATTATCTTCTCTTTGGTCTTTCTTCTTGCCACGACACGTGTTTTTTCGGGGGGCCCTTCTCTCGCTTTGCGAGCCGTTTCGTTACAAAATTTATGTGACGAGTGAGACGGCGGAGACAAAGAACCCGCGGTTTGTGACGGACGGAGTGTGATTTAAAATAAATGACTGAAAGAGATTCAATGAGAACAAGCACTCTCAATCGGCGGAGAAAATTGATGTTTTGCAGAGATTCGACCCCCGCTTCTCTTTTAACGACTCTTCTCCTCCCTCTCTAATCACCGCGTTTATTGTCTGGTTCTCATGAACAAATACTTTACAAAAAGATAAATTCTACAACGTCTCAACATCAGAAACCCGTAGAAAATACATGTTGTACATTCGAACTTTTCCATTCGAAATATGATATATCAGTTGCACGACGCAACCGGGTTCCAAGTCAACAGAGCGTTGATGTCATCGTTGAGAGTTTTTCTGCAGAGAAATCGAGTGATCACTGTCTAGAGTTTGGGTGGTACAGCCGTTCAATTCTGGGTGAACTGCTTTGAAGAAAGGTTTTTAGGCTTTTATGTCCAATGTGATCTCTTGAGAAGCTTAACCGGACATCTTTCAAAAACATCTGGAACGAAGAGTTTAGAAGTCTTCCGAATCTTTGTACAATTACACCAATACTTGTGATGACAAATGTCTATGAGAGTCGCTCTAGGAGAATGAGCCCATTATGCTCCGGGCGCTTGTCAGAGTTTTCCACTATTTGGCGGAGAAATTGGGGAATGAGAAATAGAAAACGGAACAAGGGGCGCATATCATAGGACGTCTAGAGATTTCTCGACCTTCAATGGGATGTCTGCATATCCGTCAATACATGTTTACCATGATAAATTCACTTCCAACCAATGATTTCCCGTAGACATTAGAAGTCAATTATCTCGACATTTCAAATATTATACATTTCCAGTGATCTGCAATTTGTGTGCCAACGTGGTTCTACCTTGCGAGTTCCACAAGTGACTGTGTTCAATAAAATGTCTATCAACAAAACAATTTATCACAAAAACGCCATCTTCATCATCCTCTGTTGAACTTGAAAATCAGAGGTTCGATATGCGGAAACTTTTCCTGGTGCTGGGTCAACCGGGCGTATCGGCTGTCTTTCGAATAATCGGTCAGCCAGTAGGTCATCACTTCCATTTTGTTTTTCAGCACAACTTTCTCACGTTGCTCGGTAACATAGCCACCACATTTCAAGATGAGTTCGTAAGCATCACTTGAAATTTGGATCTTCATAGCTGCAAGTTGATCACTGTCTACGTTTCTTCCCACTGTGATTTGATTACGTTCTCCACTGCTCTCCATGTTATTCGCAATGATTACAGTGTCTCCAAACAAGCAGTAACGGGGCATTCTGATTCCGACAACTCCAGTGACCACAGGACCAGAATGATTTCCAATTCTCAATCTCAGCTTTTCATCTGGACAATGGCTGACACCGAACGTCTGAATTATGAAATGAGTATTCGAAAAGAGCGTTTTCTGATTACCTTGATGCTCTCCAGCAACTCCACACTTGCAGCAGCCACTTCCCCGGCATGCAGATAACTATTCAACTCAGGCAGCCCAGAAACGAACATATACGCATCGCCAATGGTTTCGACCTGAATATGCTTCTGAAAACTAGTACTTCTTCTATCTAAGCTCACTTTATAGCAATCAAATCTATCAATGATTGTATCGAAGGTGGTGTACAAGTTGTTCAGCATATTAACAATTTGCAGTGGTGTACTCTTGCTGCTCAAAGCGGTAAAACCGACGATATCGGAGAAATAGATGGAAACGCTGTCAAAAAACTCGGCGTCAACAGGTTGACCGTTTTTGAGGTTGTTGGCGACAGATTTCGGGAGTAGTTGAAGAAGAAGGCTCTCGTTCCTCTTCCTCTCGTCTTCCAATTGCTCAGTCCGTTCTTTGATCACGTCTTCGAGATTGTTGCGGTATCTGTCGAGCAGGGACATTATATTGTCCGCAATATTTCCTTTCCTATAATCAAGTCCCATCCCAATTACTTGAAAGATTCAAAGCTTACAGTCCTCTGCTAAGCGGCTTCAGTTGCTCCCGAACTTTCTTGATGGTCGGCCGGCTATCCGGATCTTCAGCCCAGCACCTGAATGATTCGTTTTCATGAGTCTTCTTCAGTGACCTACTTCTCAACGACTTGTGAAATAGGGTACGGTGCCTTGGTGATGAGATGAATATCAGGTCGAGTGAAAGCCCCACCATCGGGGAATTTCAGCTGTTCAATGATTTCTGAATGTCAGTCTATTTGATAGTTGTATTTCTGTAGCTTCCAACCATCAGAGTCTAGAAGGTCGTCTCCGAAAGGTCCTTGTCTGCCGTATATTTCATAAAGAACAATAGCAAACGAGTAGATGTCAGATTTCGCAAGTTCCGTCTTTGATAGATCGTGTTTTACAGCGTAGCGACGAATGATTTCCGGTGCGAACCAAAGAAGGTCTACAAGAACATTTGTGACGTTATATTTCGAAAGGAATAGGGTACCATCAGGTTTTGATTCCGGTTCGTCAACTCTGATCTGCTCCATTCCGTAGTTGCTGAGTTTTATTCTCCAGTAGGCGTCCACAATGCAATTGGAGCTCTTCAAGTTTCCATGGTATCCAATTTTGGAGTCGTCATGCAAGAACTGAAGTCCTTTGACAACGTCCTCAACAAAGGAAACTTTGAACATCCGGTCCAAACGGAGATCTTCATTTCTCAACAAGTCCTGCAACAAACATGATTGAATACTGTTTTCTCGTATCCGATTGTGTTCTGACCATCAAACTTTTTCTTGGGCCGTAGGAATGTATGGTGAAAATGAGGTCACTTTCGTTGATTAATCCGAAGAAACGATTCACGTTCTCATGAGTCTCTGTCATCAGCTGGAAGACCATTGTGATAGTCAGTTTGTCAAAATATGATATCACCCGTCATACCAGGTCGATTTCCTGTTTCATCTCTCTCGTCAACTTTAGTTGAGACTTGTTGATCTTTCGAACAGTGACCAAAGTGTTTTCATACTTCGCCAGATGCCAGTCGATGATTTCCAACCAAGAATCTCTGTTCGCCGCCGTCGATTTGTCCGATTTCCGCATTTGCCTTCGTCTGGCCGCTTTCCTCATGCCGTTGTTATAGAAGTTCATTGTCGCTCCCCCAATAGGACCAGCGTCCTCATATGTGGACTCAAGAAAGACAGACTGTTATCAGTTGACGAATGATGTCTTACTCTCATGCTGAGTGCACTTTGTAACACACTTCCTCCTCGACTTGACCCAAATTTCGTCATGTCTACTAGTTGCACGTGCTTCCGACTCACGAGGAAGTAGGAGGATTCGAGTCGTCTTTCATAAGCAATCCATCTAAAAAGGAGTTGCATAGTCTTTCAAACATAAAAAGTACCTGGCAATATAAGCAATGACACCGACAAGAAGGACAATCGCAATTGCACACACAGCAATCAAGATGATCTCGAGCTCTGACAGGTTACCTGTTCAACAATGGGTTGGGTTACGGTGCCAATCAGCCGCTATTCAGCTCTTCTACTCAATATTTTTCTTTGAAACTCACCAATGCTCGCAGGGCAAAGTTCATTATTGAAGCCACATTCTGGTTTTGATTTTGGAAGCTCTCCATTGAAAACTCCTAACTCTGTTAGGTTTTTCCAAATGATTGACTGTAACTGTCAATGAAGAACTCTCGCAAGACATGATGGCTTACGTAGTTTCCTTTTCCATCCGGTATCAGTTGAGCAGCGACTTTAGCCCATGATGTCAATGGAATTGGCCCAAGAACACTCGAAGCTTGCTGCGGTGCCCACAGAAGATACTCCCGTTGTGATACCCGTGTACTGTCGAATTTGGTCACGTACCCGAGTAGAGCTTCAAAATACGGTTTATCACTCAATCAGCGGATCATTCGTTACATGTGACACCCCTTCCACTCATCGTTGTCACCAGTCCTTTTGCGTTTTTGAGTAGAGAAGCTCCGTGCACTTTTACAGTCTCCGACAACAACCTTCCCATATCATAGGCATCCACAATGGAAGGACTCTCAGAGATCCAGTAAGCATCATCACTCCACTGGAAAGCAGTCATTTCCGGTCACATGTGCGCCTGGCGTCTCTCAACAAAAACCCACCGGATCGTTTTGAGAGATGCCCTCGTCCTGAGCGTCACACAACGGAGGACAGAAATTTTTGTTGGCATCTTGATCGACTCTCTGTTGGAACTTTGTCCATTCGTCGCTGAAGTCTAAACGTCAAAAGACTAATTGACGAACAATGTGAATGACGTGACTTGCTTTTCGGATAATGTGGAATGTCTGTGAAATACATAAACGAGCGATAGTACTGTCGGACGTCGGAATCGGAAAACCCATAGCCAATTGTTTGGAAGTAAACGTTCACTGAACGCCACACTTGTGTTTTGTTGATTATTTGGTAGGATAACCTCTGTTTGTGTTGAAGCCAAAGTATCTGGACGAGTCAGAGGCAACTGGTCCCATCATTACAACGAAATACTTCCCTGTCTCCAGCAAGCCCATGCTTGAGAGAACACTCATAAAGAAAGTTCCCGATTGCGGATACTGAAGCACAACCACGTAGACTGCAACCGACAAACAATGTTAGCATTCTCCGAACTCGCCCACTTCGTGTTTTCATGTACGTCTCCAGCACAACATCGACCACTGATTCCAATCCCGTGAACATTGCGTTGTTTAGATTCGAAGAGAAACCACCTTTTTTGACATAGTCCAACTGAAAACGTAACAGTGTAAATATGTTTTGTAGTCTGTGTGGCTCAAGTTTCATTGCCCTCTAACTGCATGCGTACTGTGATTGATTCTGCTGAAAGTGCATCGAGAAGTTGATCATGGTAAGTGTAGTCTTTGGGTCCGTCGTCTTCAAAGTTGATGACTGCGAGATTGTTCCAGCCGATTGATTTGGCCAGTTTTGCGAATGCTCGATACTTTCCACTGAAACACAACAACTAGAATTCCTTGTTTCCGAATCGCGATCACCCTTGCGTCGACGCCATTTCAAGAACAGTGGGAGAGGGCATGTGTGACTCGCCGACCTGATCATAACAATTCTGAAAATGGCTCGCTTATTCGCTTATTCGAAGGTCACCCTACCATCAGAAGACTTGAAGTGTCGTAGGCTTGAGCCAAAGCAGCCACTTGTTTGCAGTCCTTCTCAAACCCAACCACAGCCAACAACTCATCAGATTTCTGTTCATTCAACATCAAATCCAGCATACTTCTGCAGAACACGATGGTCTATTTCCGTCTCCGTATTCGATTTTTCATGTCTTCGCAATGCAGATTCAAATAAAACCCCACTAATGACATGAAGATGATAGATAGCCTTATCAAATTGAAACAGTGCGCACTCCACTTCTGTTCCATGCGAATTTCAAAAATTGTTGATCATCTGATAAGTGATCAAGTTCTCCTCTCACTTCGAATCAACATCAAAATGTGACATTTCAACCAGAAAAAGAAGATAGAACATGGTATCTATCCATCTGGGTACAACATATGAAAGTGTTGGTTCCCCCGCTCAAAAAGTGACATCGACACGTTTACTTGTCAATCCCGCTGCAATCACTTCCACCCCGCTCGCATATCCCGTGGCGGAAATTTAAACTTGGAAAGTCCTTGCAAATAAGATAAATCATACGTCTTTCAAAGACATGCCGTGTTCTCTCGTCTCTCTACGACCCTCCGCCAGTCCTACACTACAGCAAGATGACGTTATTAGACTTTTAGAGATCAAAACATTGCAAGACATGGGTGGCCTACTGTAACGTGTTAGCAGGGGAAGCGGAAACTGTCTCACGTTTGAGGCTGAAAGGGAGAACTCACGACATGTAGTGTCCGGTCTGATCGCCTCTGGAAAAGTTTCCCTGGACGGTCGGATCGAAGAACTTGATTTTGATATCGGAATTGATGAATGTCCCGTTCTTGTTCATTCCGCCGCCGTCTTCCAGGCCTGATATGAACATTCAGAACTTCCCCGTTTTCTTCGACCGGCTCACCATATAAGAATGCTCTGCCTGCATAGGTATCAGAGATACAGTAGTCCGTCTCGAAGTCAACATTGCAAGCGTATCTCCCAAAGAAGGTCACATGGTCGCAGAACGTGGTAGAAGGAAAGAAAACCGACAGAAGCAGCAGGAGCGTATTCATTCCATTCCAGGATGAAGAATGAAATTATTTAGAGGCTCCTTTCGTTGTCACAATGGGTTTTCGAGTAATTTCCGTTGTGAAATTACTTTTCTTTCCGGTGCAAATGACGCGCGAGATGTGATATCCACAGGAAATTAAAACGTTTTATCATTTTCAGCTCGGATAAACCCGAGTAGCGGAATGCAATTTCCGGAGTGTAGGATGAATCACAAGGGGAACCCAATGCGTCAGTGGCTTTGATTTATAGCTGTCAACTTTCAGTCGTTCAGTCATCAGGGCAACAAGTGGCACGATCATATGTTTCGAAACTTTTGATCTTCTCACGTTCCATGACGATATCTTGTGCCTCGTGTTATCTTCAGAAATAAAATGTACTCTGGTTGGGGAAGCATCTGAACTTTGAAAGTGGACATTCTTCAAAGATGCTGCAAGTTCTCTGGTCACCCGTGCATTGTAGCATAGCTTCCGACCCATGACGTGCGGTCAAAAAGTGTAACAACTATGACCCCTGTATCTTCACGAAAAGACCGATAGATCGGAAACAGGGCAGAAATTCGGAAACGTGGACAGGAGCAATAAAACGTTTATGACCAGAAGGTCTATTTCACATCAGCTGACAGTCTCTACCTTTCGAGAAAACTATTTTTCTTCCGGTTCCGTTGTATTGGTATTTGGTTCTTTGAAGAGACTGAACAAAAGTGGAAATATTTATGTACAAGTAATGCAAAATATTCAAATAGAACCGGTCAAAGCAAAACATCAAGAATATTCGAAGTGATGGCGTTGGAATCAGTGGGTCGGTGACTTCAGGAAACGTAGTAAAGGGACACGTACGATAATGGAAAGGTGCTGCTACCCAAATCAGATAGGAGTGCGTATGAAGTGCCTATGTTGCTAATGCTACTGTACATTGACCATATTCCGGTGTCGGTAGAGTTTACAGTTTCAAGTGGAGTTGTTTCAGTGTATCGTTGGGAATCGTTCTCTTTAAGATGGCGTTCTCAGCTTCTAATCTGTAATAGAGAGGCATGTGATATGTCATGGGGGCCTTCTGTAAGACACACGCACCTTCTGACGTGATTCTCCAGGTCGAAGATCTTGCTTCTCAGTCCATCGACTTCTTCTCGAACGGCAAACATCAAATGGGTTTTGACCAGATCCTGAATCATGATAATTTGCCCATCATATATTCATATGGATCATCTGGTTATTGGCAACAGAAGAATGAGGAACATGCAAGCCCTCATCATTCTATTTCTGGCAATCGAAAGTAATTTCGGTTTTTGGCCTTTATTGTTCAACAACGTTCAACTGACTAATTCGGTACCAAACGCGCGGGTACGGTATGACTTGGCGGTCAGATAAAGATGCGCACGTAACTTTTTTGTTTGCAACTACTCACCATAGCTTGTTCAATTTTGTTATCAATGTTGACGGCATTGTGAGCCGGCGGACTGGCGGCGACACTGTAACATGAGCCGGTTGAGGAAGACGGTGAGCAGCCCCGGGAGATTCCATAGTGGGGGGAGTAGACAGGCACATGATTGCATTCAACGATAGCGCACTGCCACATGTTGGAGACAGACACAGTGGGAAAGTGAAGCACAGCGAGAAAGGTAGCGAATGGGAGGAGAAGGTATAGTAAGTTGTGTGTTGGACCGCTTTTATGTGGTCGACTGATAGCTGGTCTCGAGTTCGAAACAAACAGACACACGATATGGGAGGCGCGGGAGAAAGAGGGGAGGAGGGAGGCGAGTGCGAGGGAGAGGAGTCAGTCACTTTTTCTGATCGCCTCGGGGGGCGTGGCTTGGCGAGCCGCCAGCGAACAGAAGGGGAGTGGAGAAAAAGGAGGCGTGAGAAAACAAGTCGACAGTGAGAAGACACTGATAGGAAGAGAAGAAGAAGGAGGACTTGTGGGTATAGAAATGTGGATTCGAGAAGTGGGACAGTCTGGAAACCGCTTCAGTTCAGCATGGACCCGAGCACATTCAAAGTATTTTACATCTATAAGTAATATCGTTTTTTGAAGCGATATGATCTTCGAAAAAAGCGAAAGCAGTAAAAGCGAAATTTCGAAAAACTTTGTACGCGACAAGGTTCGACATGCGTGAGACAAAATTGATCAACCTACACAGTTTTGGCTCTAACTAGGGGAGGTCTGAAACCGACGGTGGTTAGTTGGAACTAGGACAAGGGATATCCCAACAGAAATCTGAAAAGACGGCTGTGAGATCAGAATACCTTTTGGTGCGGCGTGGTTCGGCTTCAACGGCTCCATTTGCGTTTACAGCGTTGATTTGAGTTTGTGAGCTCACTTTAACTGAATCAGCGAATACTTAGGAAGAATTACTGATAAGGACGTACTTTGCCCGTTCACCGTCGGCTGAATGGCTGTGGAAGCCTTGACCTGAGCTGTTGGTACCTGGAAGCCGAATTTCCTTGAATGTGAGAATTCCCTTAAACCAGAGACCAGACTTGTTCGTTCTTCACTTTCTATCATTAGCAATTCACTATACTGTTTGAAGAGGCCGATTGGTTTACTCTTGATAATCCTCTCCTCTACTCACATGGGTCATCATGTCTCAGACTGTCGAGATAACGTAAAAGATTCATATTTTGACCGACAACCTGGCGGCGACCACAGACACTTTGGCCAAAAGGAATTTATCTATTTATCATGTGGTCAACCAACATCGTTTCTTCTACCCGGCGTCTCCACAGTTTTCTAAAATAGGACCTCGTTTTAATGATAAATGTTGTTGCCGATAATAGACATTCGAATACCATGGTCATTTTTCACACTCACGGGTATGCTATTCGACCGTATCTTTGATAAAAACAACGAACCCTCCACATGTGACACCTCTCATCTGATGTATGGCACGAATCAAGTTCACTAGGACACACTTCCAATAGTTCGCTTTTGTGTTTATTTTTCATTCACGTGCTCCCATGTCCCATGCCCAAGCTCGAAAGCGAATTCAAATACACACATCTGTTGTGACAGGGCCATATGTACATAGACATCTGGAGCTGGCTTTTTGTTGGATCAGCGACCGATAAAAAAGGCCATGCATCCATGCGAAGGAGTGGCTATATTCGGTATACACAGACAATCACACAGCTCTGCCAGGAGGGACATTTGGATATCCAGTCTTTTCCGGGTGACGAACAATAAAGGATGTGTTTGTTTTTGCGTTTGCGTGTGTTTATCACTGTTGTTACAAACCGCTGTTGATTTCCTGATCGCACGTATGTACACAACATCACGCCTAGTCTCGCAACTCGTCTCTAACCGCCGGAGACAACTGAGAGGGTTTTCCCGTCGGCTGTGGGTACCCGGCTATCAGTGGAGAAACGAAACGAGTCATGTGAATGTGTATACTCTGTTATTTTTATTTTTATCGTAAAGTCGGAGACATTTTCTTCCCCGCGTGTCCTCCATCGGTTCAACTTCACGTGTTGTCAGTTGATTGTTGGAAAAGCAGAGAAAGTGAAAGATAGAAACTAAAGAACACATTCCTCAAGTGACCATGTGTTTTTGATCTACCCACTTTCTTGTTTGACTGGTCCGTTTCTTTTTTTACGTTTTTTTGTGTTATGCTGTGTTGTATTCGGTGCAAAACCTTTGTTTTAGTGTTCCGAATGTCGAAAGCGTTTTGGTAAACATTGAACCTATGTTTACATTTGATGGAAGAGGGAAATTAAGAGCATCGATTTCATGTAAACACTGATAAATCGAAAAGCCACGTACTAGAAAGACGAAAGGTTACACCACACCAACTGAAAGTGTCTTCGGTCACGAGAAGAGAAAGGGAGAGAGCTGCTTTTTCTTCGACTCATCGAGCACTTTTCCTCGTTTAATCAGTACGATATGACACGGGCGACACTGAGTGTACGATCAGTTCTACCCACCTTTGGAACCATGAACACTGGTTTTGGATTGGAGGAAATGAATGTCGGTGTTGGCTTCGGAATGGCAGAGACTTGTGTTACCATAGGGGTAGACGCCGGGTGGATGTCCGACAGGGAACGGCTGCTCCGATTGACGACTTCCTCTTCTAGAACGAAATGATATACAGCAGAAAACAAGACGGCACAGTCAGTTTTTACTATGTAGATCATACTTTTGATGGCAGCAGTCGGCTTCGCAATCGCGTGTTTACCATTGGGACTGAAGTATGGGTCCCTAAGAGAATCATAATAATCAACACAAGTCCATCTATCGCGTTTATACCGTGTTTCCACAGGCACCACCTGAAAATGAGTCTGTTGAATGTGAGGCGATGAAAAGTTATAAAGGAACAGGGGAAACATGTTAGAAAAACTCATTAGTTACGTTCTGGGGGAAACGTGAGAAGCTATACGACGTATGTATCTAGCAAACGAAACTAGTGAAAGTGTATAAATTTTACCTTTTCGGATGAGTCATCTTCAAAATTTTTCATTTTTCGATCAGTTATCAGCAAGTTTCTCTCACTCTGCATAGAAAAACATTTTGAAGTTAATACTCTCATTCTAGACTATAGTGTTCTACAGGTAATATGTCTGAGAGGATGAGATAGCTCACCTTGAATCGAGATCCACCGCTCGCCATCGTCGGAATCGGTGGTTTATTCTTGAGCGTTGGAGTGTTCGGAAGAGTGTTGAAGCTGTTTGAAGTGCTGGTTGCTTCCCGTCGAAGTGGCCGGAAGTCGACGGATTTACAGAAGCGTCCCGGAGTGGTCGCTAGAAACGAGTGAGCATGAACGGGTTGGGGACTCCTCTGACTATCCACCACCCCAGGGGAGTAAAAATGATGCACGAGCGGTCGAGAGGGAGGGTGTGCGAGAAAACTCTGTCGAATGGCTCATTAATTTTGTGCGAGCGGCGCACCGCTTATCAGCTGTTTTCCACAAAGTTAAACTTGTGATAGTGTTTAATCGGCTCGTGAAAACAAAGTGAGCGGGAGAAGGTGGGCAAGTAGCGCTGTTCAGTGGTACTTCAGACTGAGCGGCCGAACGTTGCCGTTCAATTATAAACAGCGTATTCGAATATTGGATGAAAAAACGGGAGGAATGAAAGAGTTTATAAACACGGTCGAGGCTCACTCGCCGATTTTCCATTCACCATTCCGAATAGTGTTGTACGAATGTAGAGGCAAGACTGAGATGTGAATGTGTCTGGTTATTCAAAAAACATAATAATAAAAATATTGATCTTCAAAAAACAATATGTTTGGAAAAGAACATTTTCCCGAAGGTCTGGAAAATGAGAAAAGAGAAGCGGAGCAAACGGAAGGAATCGTACACGTTCTTCAGTTGCGAAGATACTTCTGCCGCCAATTTTGTAAACCGGTCGTCTGTTTGTTTGCTTGACGGTTACAGAAAACAACAGCAGAGGAAACAATAATGATAATAAAGGGGACGAGGAAAAGAAAATTGGAGGAAGAGCGAGACTCCATATTACTGAGAACTTCCTTGACGGAAGGGGTCGTTCAAACGAATGAGTTCTCAACGGGAGAATCTCGAGAATGAACTTTGCTTCGCGGCTGCTGTCAGACAGATGTTCGGTTCTCATTCGGAATGAGCCTCGTCTCGTTTTCTAGCACATCTCACTCATTATGCGAGAAAGCACGCGACCCTCACACCTCCTTTTTTTGATTGACGATGTAATTGAGCGCCGCAGTCTCCACTAGTTTTTTGAAGCACGCTCCTTTCTGTCAGGAGACAGTGATTCATTGCATTTTCCTGAAGAAGGCATCCGTCTTCTAAGCTTAATAGTTATTAGAACGTGGAAGAGGAAACCAAAAGGAGTGCTCCGCAGCAACACCTCCGTTCGTTCCTTTTTCGCTCTTCTCTCTGTTTGTTACAACAAAAAGCCCCTTACACTCACTCGCAAGAGGGGGGGGGGAAGCCGTAAAAGATTCGTAAACAAACAAAACAATCGAATCTTTGACCGAAGAAGCAAAGTACTTTGTTTCTCTCTCACAACTAACTCATGTTGCATTTCTCTCCACACAGACGTGATGATATCATTTTTCCGAGTAGATTCCTCGTGTGAACATGTTTGTCTACAAAGTCGCGTGTCTAGGGAGGTCCGACAGAAAGAACAACAATGACAGGCTAAATTTGAATGGGCGAAAGTCGGAAAGTTCAGACAGCCGACATCATTTTTGTTTGCCAGCCACCCACATGTGAGGAAAGGTAGGCGCTCATTGTTTAGAAGGGACGAGATGAGAGGAGAGGGCAACGAGGATTGAAAACGAGAACATCAACTGTTCTGAATGTTGCAAGAATGACAGAACACGTTTGGTTGTGGGTGGAGACGGATAGGTAAGATTGAAAGAAAGTAAAACGTGAGAAAAACGAATGATGACAAAACAAAAGACCGTATGATTCTTCGAAAGTGAATGCGTCTCATTTATCTTTCAACCTAACTGTTTGCTTGAGAAAGTGAAGGCACAAAAACAATTTGATAACCTGAGTGCGTGCTTCACTTTTCGAGAAATAGCAAAGACTGACCGGTTTTCTTTTGAAAGCCATTCCAGTATAATCCCTGAAAATTTTTCATACGATGTTTTTCGTTTTTGTCTTTCGGGCCACGTTCTTAAGAAACAGCAGGAAAGATGGCGCGTGAATGTTCACTCGACAGCGTTTGCTCTATCGAAGAGAACCATCGGTCCCGTTACTTTCACTTTCAGTGGATGTCCACTCACATGTGCTTATATAGCTTCCGGCCGGAAGGGAGTCATCCGAGTCGTCAGAGCTGCTACTTCTCCAATGCGTGTCCAAAATCGAAAAGCCCGTCAAATCCGGCGGTCGGTTGGCACGCCTCGGTGTTTCGTCCTGCAAAATGAATGTCGGTCGCGAATTCATTAAGAGAAGAGTTGCATCTCTTACCTCTTCTATGATTGTCGGAGGCTGCTGCTCGTTCACTTTCCGCAGGGATTCGTTGAACATCTGAAAAATGGAAAAGTTATGGAAATGTACTCTTCGCTTTCAGATTCTTGTGAGAAAAAGAGAAGACTGAGCAAGGAGTCTGAAAAAACAGAAGTCTAGTTAATGAGCTCGTACGAGTTCAAAAAACGCAGTGAAGTGTAAGATCATCACGTTTATGTTTACAAGTGTGTTAATTTTTGTTGCGATCTCATTTCTAAGATCAACACAACGATAGAATGAAGCACCGAACCTCTGCTGATAACTATATCCAAATTCCAATTCTTTCCCAATTTCCTTGACAAGGATATTAACACGAGAAGACAAGTCGCCAAACTGGGTTATCTTTTTCTGATAAAATATCTGTTGTGTGGTGAGAAGATAGGCAAAGACGTCGATGACCGAACAGATCGCTCCGTAAACCCGGTTTTTTTTCTGCATTTTTGAACAATTGGATAGTGAAAATGCCGAGTATGGGAAGAGAAGACAAACATTTTTAGAAGGTATGGTCTATAAAGTAAGTCAATATACGGAATGTCAAACATCACTGTTTTAACTGTTAGGTTACTTCGGAAACGGTAGAATGATGGTTTGAATATTGTTCTTTCGAGGATTTGATCATTCGGAAACGAAAAAAACGATAGGTTGAAGAAAAGCTAGACATGCTTAATAAGAGGCCTAGATCGCGTTCTGCTGTAATCGATAAAGACGAGTCCGGTTCTTGTTCTGACAGATAGGCGCGAAGGTTATTCAATGTCGACGATTCAGTTCAGGCGACTAATCTGTTACCTTGATTTGAGAGGGGAAACAGTGCGAGAAAAACACGAAGACTGCAAGAAGAAAAAGGACCTGTTGTTGCCGAATACAGGTCGATCCGATTAGTGAATTCCACGTTTTCCACTGTTGTGATTGTCGGGAACTTCGCGGTGTTATAACTTTAAGAAATATCGCTTCATTCTACATAAATCGCAAGTTGAATAAGAAAGAAAACAAGCGATACGGTGACAGGATTGATGAAGTTCTCCTCGGGTTTCACCCAAACGCCCTCTGTACTGCTTTCTTCTTCCTCGGTATCGTTTCCTCTGCCTGGCTGATTTTGTGTTCCGCCGTTATCAGAAATTCCACTCAAGATATCAATGAACTTAGGGAGCCCATAGAAAACGTCCACGTTAAGGGGATACTTATCGAACTGCCGTTTCATGTCAGTGTCCGAAGAATCTGGAATTTGTTGAGAAGTATATACGGATGATTAGCTAACCGCAATCCACTAAATTGTTTCTCACGATGGGAGTTTTCCGGGTTTTCAGCGTCGAACAGGAGTACGGCCAAACGCCATAGTTGCTGTTGTTCTCAATCAACACAGCAGCTCCACTTTCAATTCCTTTGAATTCAACTACGTGCACTAACCATGTGTTGTTGGAAACCATAAACGGGGATTGTTCATCTGAAAACGTTCCTTTTATAGCTGTTTTCCAGTGGAATACCTCTTATCGAGCGGATATAATCCAGTTTGCTGAGCATGTTCGTACTTCGCAACGAACTGTTTTTGATTGTGAGACTACCATAGATCACTTTCACGTCGAAGAGTTTGTGAGAGTTGGCAAAGTCGAATTCCTTAGTCAGAACCAGATCACCCACCAGACTAGTGCAACCTTCCGGTAAGTCCTGAATTCGATTTTTAGTTAGTTTTCCTGCAGAATTCCTCACTTTGAGAGAACTTGATTCTGATAATTCACAGACGTTCGGTAATGAGCTGTTGTCAAAACAAACTTTGATATCTAAGTTTGAATCTAAAGAGAGCCCATCGAACAGCGCATCGAGTTCTTGTGCCAGAACACAAAGGTTTGGATTGTTGCGGATGGTCAGATAGAGCCCATCTCTGCGTGGCTTCATCCCCATTGAAGTCAAGTTCATGTTCCCAGTGATTGTGATTGAAGGCAGTACGTTTGCTTTGTAGGCATCCACTTCTATGATTTCCAACGATTTGAAAAAAGAAAAGTTTGCAAAGTTCGTTTTGGAAATAGTCACACCACCGGAAATACGGGTCACATTACTCAGTTTTTCCTGAAATTGTGTCTCCTAGAAAGAACAAAAGCAGTTCTCACCTGGAGGAGGGTATAATTAGAGGTTTGGTCAATGGTGACGTTTCCGACCAACCAGAAGCAATTTTCTGGTAATGTTTCAACATATTTATTGAATTGGCCTCTGATTGTGCATCCTGAGAAAGAAACCTCGCCGCAGTCAACGTCGACGTCACTTACCACAATCCACAAGATTGCCATTGATTTCTCTGTTTGTAGTAAAGTGTTTGATGATTCCGTCACACTCATCTCTTAAATCGAGCATTGAGTTGTTGGTTATCGAAATGGAATTGTCGCAGTAGGTACAGAAATCGAAGTCAATACCTATTTTTTTTAGGAAGCGATTGTTTGAAATCACAATAGATGTGTCTTGAAACAGAAAACGTTTTTTTTAAAAGCCGTTTTGAACCGACCAGTGTTATCTAAAAGACCAACGCTTTGAGGTCTGAGGAACGATAAGTTCTCTAAATTCGTGTTGTTGATTCTTATTCCGTAAGGAACAAATGTGATCTTTTGAAAGAAGTTGGTCAGTTCTCTCTCCGTTATTTTGATGTCTCCGTGCATATAAATGGCTTGTACAATACTGATTTTGGGGTCCAAGTCCAGAAGATATTGTGTTGTTTCGTTGATGTAGACGTCATAATAATAATAGTACTCATTGAAAAAACCGCTGTCTGTCGGCGGTGGTCCTTCTGGAGTATCTTTGAAGTTCATTTGTTTTATGTTAAGCACTTGCCTTCGTGAGTTGTAATGCGAGGAGCCAAAAGGAAGAGGTGAAGGAAAAAAGCGATGTACATGGAGTGGGCATAAGAGTGGGTGAAAGACGGGCTCTCCTTCTTTTTACAACTACCAATTTGTTAGCATTTCGATATGAATGTCCTGAAAATCGTGCTAAATGTTTTGATTCACGAAACAAATCCAATGCCAGTGTAGTTATGAAACCCGTAGTTCAAGTCTGAGCCTTCACATTTCCGAACCGTCCACTAGTGATTGTGCCGAATGTTACTCCAATCCACCCATCTAGACGCCTTCCCAGAACATGAGTGTTTTGCCCTTCCTTCCGCTATTTTTCCAGATATGTTTCCTTGCTATGACAGCGACCATCACAATGCACTGAACAATAAACAAAACGACATCACTTTGTTGAAAATTGTGTCATGGTGACTCACTGATGTCTCTCATATAAGGGACGGTTCCTGGAGACAGATTCTAACAAGTGGTGGCCATGTTTCGTGGTTCAGTGTTCACACTCGTTGTCGTGACGATGGTGGTTTCTGTTTTTGCTCTAAGTGAGTTTTTTTCTGATTTCTTTCGAAAAGAACTCAATCACTTTGAAGAAGACTCGCGATGCTTTCCACCATCCCAATTTGTTGTCGACAGTAGCTGTGTTCAAGATGCATCCACAACTAATCAAAACTTTGATTGCGATGGAGGTCACTTCGTTCAATCTGCTGGGATGTTCGTTCAAAACATATTTCCAATCGCAAAATGTTCAATTTGAAGTCACATTCCTTGCCAACACGATGGAGACTGCGCGCACACGACAAAGCCCAACGAGTGGTGTAATGCAGAGAGAAACGGATATCAACTCGAGTGAGTGTAGGCGTTTCTTATTTTTCTAACGTTATTACAGCGCACGCGGATGTCACTGCGACCGGAAACTGAAGGGATGCACCATCCAGCGGTTCGACAAACGGATCAATGATGTTCAGTGGTCGTTCTGTTTGCCAGCAGACCGCTATGGATGCGAACGCGAAGATTACTGTTCTCATCCAAAACCTTAGATGATTCATTTCATTGGACACACATGTTTTTATTAGTTTCAGTCAAACTAATAAACTTGTTGAAACGTTGCTCCCGAGTGACATTTGGGTTTGCGTAGGAAATTGGAATAGGATCAGTTTCAAAGTGAACATTGATATTGATACACAGAGGATGCTTCCAATCATTCCGAATGCAGTGTTCCGTGATCTCTGACTTCGATCGCTTCCGTCGGTGCACCTTGTTTACGAAAACCGAGAGCAGAGTTTCTTGAGTATTCTGAGAATGTGTTTTCCGTGCCATCGTACACACGGCACGGCGGAACAACTGTTTCTCAATCAACATGCTCTCTATCCGTTTCTCCTTCTCATTTGTCGAACGCGTTTTCTTATTTTCGTAAAAAATGAACTTGAGTGAATATTTGTCTGAGAGAAAATCCAAACTCGAGTGTGGATCAATGAAAGATGCTGGCACACAATTTGAAGAGCATTTCGAAATGAGCATTCCCGGCACTTTTTTGTGAAATTTCCAATATGAAACAATAAACACTGATATGCTCTATAACAATTTATTATAACGCAATTATGAACTATGAGGTAGAAAGTTATATTAATGCGAGGTAGAAAGTTATATTAATGCGAGGTAGAAAGTTATATTAATGCGAGGTAGAAAGTTATATTAATGCGAGGTAGAAAGTTATATTAATGCGAGGTAGAAAGTTATATTAATGCGAGGTAGAAAAGAGTATCAATTGTTCTAAAAACTATGAAACTATTGCTAGAAAACTTCAACTATTTCAAACAACTGTCGTCGTATTGTTCCTTTTCTGTTGTGCCACTTTCATCTGATGAGCGACGTAATCATGGACGGAACCGACGATGTTGCACAGATTGGTTTTACAAATGAAGACCTTGACCAGCTGTGGCGGCTGTAGCAGCTTGAGCTCCTGAAACATATTTATTTGGGGAACAATTCTGGAAACGTAACCTCAGTATAAGTAAAGAAGAAAATGTTCTTGTTCTGAGCGAAAATAAAGTCGATGTAGGCGTCCTCCTCTGCGTCGTAATCGTATGGTGAGCACATGATGGTTTTCGTTTTGGGTACACGGGTATAGAGACAGTACCGGTGAATCGGTAAAGATTTGACTGGCTCAACAAGAGGATTCTCTGGTGCGCCATGAGATATCCAGCAAGAGAGGTTGCCGGTTTTTTGTAGACCATTGTACGGATCAATCTCGTTCTCAATGTCCTCGTTTTCCAGGATCGCCGTTGAGTTCAACGAGGGCGGCGAAACGACGGTGTCAGAGAGCGTGGCGACGGTGGTGGAGATTGGGGCGTCGGTGGTGGAGATGGGGGCAACGGCGGTGGGGCGCCTGTCCACGGCGATGACGGTGGGGTGCGTGTCGACGGCGACGACGAGGGCGATGAGAAACGATATGGTCAGCATACCGGAAAAACAGATAAATTAAGTTCGACTCTGAGAATAATGGAGAATGTGAATCAACAAACATGTCTGGTGGAAAAGTTCAAGTAAGAAAAATTTGAAACCTTGCAGTGAAATTTTGGAAAACTGGACAGGCTCCTTTTCTTAAGGAATTGTCCATTTTCCAATACAAAATTGTTGCAGCGGTTAGCAATTGAGATTATAAAAAAGCCTGGACAGAAATGAAGAACAAACTCGAAGTAGCCAGTGTGCCAGTGTGCACGCAACATTTTCGGGACACATGTCAGTTTCTCAAGGGTTCCAGGTCAGTTTTCTCGCCAACAGTTGTTGCAGGCAACTGAAGAGAATTACAACATTCTCAGTATTCACTATGTGTTTGAGTTGTTTATCAAAAGACGAAGATGAATGAGCATGCACATTTATTGAGAAATGAGAGAAATTGATGTTCAGAAAAGCGTCACAGAATCATGTTCCAGTAGATTCATATCGATGCATGACATCATTGCCGGGAACAAAACACAGATAATAGCAGTCAGTAACTGCAGAATGTCGTGCCAGTCGATTCCGATGATATCGCTCAGAAGACATTCAGTGTTCAGGTTTCGCGATTCCGCTGGGGAAAACTGCAATTCAAAAATGAATGATCTGAGGGTAACTGAAAATGACCGGAACGAAAGCAGGAAGTGCGTCAGCGGATATCCATCCCCAAAACGCGATAGAGATTAAGAAAGCGATCGTTAAGCAGAAAAACCTCTTCAATGCAAGCAAGTTGGTTTCATACTTATACTGAAAGGAAGTGAATCTCTTTTACATTTCTTCCCCTATGTTTTCACTTTATTCGCGCAGTAGTACACAAAATACAGCATGAAGTCCGATTGCATCATCCGTAAGACTCCAAGAGTAGAATTGAAATCCGGGTTGAGACATGGTACCGCAATGGTCCTAAATAGTTAAGGTAGGGAGTAAACTCGGAACAACTGACCAGAATGCAACTACAATCAGAGCACTGATTGAGTAAACCGCTTGGAAAGTTCGATTAATGGGAAGTGATGTGTCATGGTTCCATTTGTGCATGAATATTGTTACTGGCTGAGCAGTTCAAAACGTTCCAAAATTTGCACTGTTTTTTATACCTGGGGATTGATCAAAGGAACGGTTTGATCTACTTCGATTGGTGTTAGCTGTTTCCAATAGCGCCATAGAAAATATATAGTGAAAACAAACGAGTTAAGAGCCACTCCAATCCTGCACAACCAATACCAGTGTTCTGTATCGGTAAGCTGAAAAGTGTTCTGTTTCGGAAATCTGAAAACTTTTTTTTCAATTTACGCTGTCGTTTATGATAATGAGCATGGAAGACATTGTGTACAGACCAATGTAGGTCTGGTACCATAGTTGCATTCCGTTCCGAATTCCAAACTGAAGAAATTTTCCTTGGAGAACCAAGATCATCATGGCAAACGTGTCTGAAGTGGTCTATTGTTGACACAAAAGTTTTCATCGAGTGCATACATAAATGAAATGTGTCCGTTTGTGGACACGTGTTCATAACTGCCCACAAGACTCCTGTGAGTATGATGTACACATTCAGGGTGAAGTTTTCTGGCCATCGCCGTGACCAGGAGAACACAAAGTTTGCAATTCCGGCCGCCACGATACTGGTAGCACTCATGACACTGTTCGCCGAAATAAGCCCTAAAAAGTTGACTGAGCACAAGAAGTTGAAGTTGCACGTGTCCGTGTCGGTCGGGAAACCAATGTTCGCGTATTTTGCCAAGACAATGCACAAAGCCAATGGAATGAATATGCAAAACTGTGAAATGGACATTCTAAAAAAGTATTTTCGAATAAAGTTAGTTCTTTCGAACAGTCACGAATGTCTCTGAACTCACTCCCAAAAGGC
Organism: Caenorhabditis macrosperma; assembly: GCA_963932285.1. Taxonomy (NCBI): domain Eukaryota; kingdom Metazoa; phylum Nematoda; class Chromadorea; order Rhabditida; family Rhabditidae; genus Caenorhabditis; species Caenorhabditis macrosperma. Next base: position 13,155,818 of record OZ010618.1, read on the forward strand.
ATTTTCTCGCTCGATGGGGTTCTGATTGTTGTCACCTCCTCTGTTGCCGATCCATGCTGGAATAAGTATGCATCGTGTACGATAACAAATTATTATTTTCACCGAGAGCAATGATTATGGCCAAAATGATGAGGAATACAATTGCAATGGCAAGTATAGACTCAACCGGATCTGTCGTTACGAAATTAACCAAACGTCATATTTCTGCACTAACTTTCGATCGGTGTGATTAAAACTGAGTATTCTTTCACGCGAACCGTGTCCGCAATCTGCGGATAGTAGTTTTTTGTACGACACAGATCATCATCCGGTAGGACAGTGAACACTATGTGGATGTGCTCCCCAAACTGTGCTTTCTGGAAATATGGATTTTTTTAACCGGAAAGGTAGATGTGTGTCATACTGTAACTTGTATGAATCCTTTTCTTGAAACTGTCTGATGCACGTGATTGTTGAATAGTATTATTTGGCCTTCGCTATCCAAAACAGGACACTGAAACGACTGATAAAGTTTTTTTGTGCATTCTGCGCAAACATTCGCTTCTCGTATAGTAATCCTTCCGCAAACATCATTTTCGGATTCAATTCGAACTAAGATCCGGTTAATACCATCAGGGAATCTATACTTGTAAAACGTTGCCTCTGACGCTGTTACTGCGAACGTTTTGAGCGAATTAACTCTGAATCCAGAAAACAGGTTCACGAAAGTAATGTTCTTGCTCACTTTAAGTTATGATCAAATATCTTATGAACAGAGAAAGTGTAGTTCACTGCAACACCGCTCGACACCGCCACTTGAGCAGTGTCGTTCGACTGGAAAAAAGCTTTTTGATCCTTCTTTCCTTTTTTATTTTACCGCGAAAACACTCTTTTTGTTATGATCCACTTCGCATAATATGTCAGACAGGAACAAGAACTTAGTGCTGGTCTCCCGAAAAGTTTGAATTCGAGGAAGCTGAAATGAGGATCGTTTTTGTTCTCTACCCACAGATTACCACTGCAGAAAGCATCGAAGAGTTTCTAGTCAAAAGCAGTGTGATGGGAGTGTAGCAAGCCTTTTTGACCGTTGAGAAGCGAACTCTGATAACGAAAGGCTGGAAGAATTCAATTTGAGAGCGCATGTTTGCTGGAACACACTCTTGTATCGTTGTCATTTCTCAGCATATAGATATCCGGAATCAAAGATCCATTTGTTGTTTTCGTATACGTTGTATTGTATTCGATTGGCATTCGATTTTGGCTTTGATCACTCGCATTGCTTTGACATGGTTGCAGAATGAATATACTTAAGAACACGAGAAGAGGAATCATCCTCCAAAGCTTGAGTTGACGTTAGTTATCGTCTTTTATAAGCAAGTATGTAGGTAAGTATGAGCAAAAGAAAATCAATTGGTCAGAGTGTTAATACACACCTGCATTAGATAAGTAGCTGATGACTAACAGCGCCAGTTTGTTTATTCTTATTTTCTGCTGATTAATCATAACTAACAGCGCCAGTTTGTTTTTTTGCTCAATTTTTGTCAAAAACGTTCGGAAGAACAGTTCAATCAGAAAAACTTTATTAAAATACGAAAATATATTTTTTAGGAACACCGCTAATGTTGGAATCAATGTAGTCCATGAGAATTATAAAAAGAACGCAAATCAATGACGAGTGATAGTGTCGGATGTCGTTCCAGTCGATTCCCGGTATCACACACTCCGTATTCAGTGCTCTCGACATAGCCGGTGTTAACTGCAATTGAACGCTGTGCATTTTCATTTGAAACATTGTACCAAGGGATTGATTGGATTTTTGGAAACGACCATGTATTGGTAAAAAGTGACTGAAACCACCAGGGCAGAAAAAAGAAAAACCATGTGTGCAATGTAACGTCTGTTGAAAGTTCTCCGCTCGAAACGAATTTTATGAGCCATGTAAAAAATGAGATAAATGGCAAGTTGACCCTCTGCAATTCGCAGAATGCAGATTGTTAGGGAGTAATTCGAAGCGATCAGAGGACAGAGTGACCTGAAACCGAGAGTGGGCTGGGAAACAAACCAACTACTCAGTACCACATGAAGGTGAAGAAAAGCAGCATTGCGACGAGAACTTTCTTAGACTGTGGAAAAATAATGATTTGAAATTGGGACATTGTTAATTACCTGAAGTGGTTGATAAACACCGTCTTCGTCACGGAGAACTTTATCACCACTTCTTAATGGGTTGGGTATCCATTGATGTACTTGAAGACCAGACGGTCTCTGAAATTCAATCAAGTCTCACAGTTTCCTTCTCATCTAACTTCGTAGCAGTATTTGAAACAAAACATGCAAACTGAAACGTTTGAAATGACGACGAAAAGTATTTTAAGAATGGTGTAGGCTGTACCATTCCACTCCATCATCTGGAATTATCTGTGAAACTTTGCAACAATAAGTCATTTCCAACATTTTCGAGCAGTGTTATCAATCCGAATACCGAGGAGACGACAACAATGAACAGTTGCTGCCATCTCCGCACACCGTGTCTTTTCCCGTAAATCCACATTAATGCAGACAAGAAAAACCAAATCATTGTGTAAACATCTGAAAGAAAACGATTATGTGTGAAATCTTATCAAAGTTTACACAAATGAGAAGTGGTTTGATGTGGGCAGTTACTGGAAACTGTCCAAAGAATGCCGAGGGCCACAACGCTTAGCAGAACGACTACTTTCGGAGCATCTCTCTTCTGGATTCCATGAGTTGTAGGCATTTTCGGGACTTCGCCGCGAAAAATTGCCTTGCGGAAAACAATAATCAGATTAACAACTCCGATGATGATCAAACTGCTTGCGCTCGCCATTCCGTTGAATGATTTGAAGGTTAAGAACTCCAAGGAGCACAGAAAATTGAAGTGGCAGTTATCCAAGTGCATCCTCCTGTACGTCTTCTTCTGATTTTGAAACAATGTTGTTAAGGCTGGCAGCAGCGATCCGAAGATTTGGAAGTACAAAAAACTGCAATATTTCTGGATTTGGCTGGAGTTTCATGAATTCATTACTTGAAATACTTTGATTCTCTAACCAACTTCTGTTTTTCGTACTGTTTGTGGCTCACGGTCATAGCGGGTTTATCGAATAACCATATCTTGTCGACAAAAACCGTTGCTTCCGAATCATTCCCTTCCAGAATATCCGGTTCGTTATTTTCTTGTTTGTCCAGCCATTCGCAATGTAAATAGGCTGTGATGCGTTATCTCTTTTCACCCATTCGCAATGAGGACTCACTGATTCCTAATACAATCAAAACCGATGTTAAATAAACTATTAGAGGAAGAAGAGGGAGCATATATTCATCTGAACAACTAAAATTTCCAATGATCTGGATAACACAATTACCTGAGATTGGGGTCACGTTTATCTCCACTTTCTTTATTCTTGCTGGGTTTGCAGATATATCTTCAATATCTTTTCATTTATGTCTTTTCTAAACCATGTACCTGTTTTAGTCCCGCAAACTGAATCATCTGGGCTCACAGAGAAAATGATGTGAAAAGCCGGCCCGATGTCGCTTTTCTGTCAAATCTGCCATTATTCAACTGTTTCAATCATCCTTACCTTAACATAAAACCCTCCAAATGTGGTAAATGATTGATAGAAATAAACATCGCTGTACTCTGCCAATCCTACACTGTCAAATGCGGGGCACTGAAAAATAAAGATGAGGACTGTTTACAAACCGTCAAGAATCCACATTCGCACGCCTTGCCATTATTTTTGCACACGTGTCGGATGTCGAAGTAGCCTTCAAGAACACTTTGTCTACACCATCCGGAAAAACGTATCTGAGAAACTACAGTATTTTTCAATTCCAGAGTATTCCACGTACAAATAATATCGTGGTTCCGATGGACTAGATTTTGTTGTAATAGCTTGATCTCTGCATTATGCACATTATTTAACCGGAATCACATGTCTTACTCACTTAATAACAAAATCAGCAACTTTTTTCACTTTCAAACTGACGTTCGACGGAACCGAACTAGCAACTGATATATAAACAGGCTGGCGGAGCTGAATAACTTCCTTCGTTAAAGTAAAGTGGGAAGAAATTACTTGTTCTAAAGACCGATCATCGTCACACATTGTATCTGACGTGAACCAGTACGGGAAGTTTCTGTCACGGTGAGGTTGAATTCGAGGAAGCTAGATATTTGAAAGATATCTATAAGATTCTCCCGTTTAACTCACCGCTACGTTTAAAACACTTTTTCCTCGGACAACAGTCACAGTTAATGGATTTTTGACGGTCGCATTGATTGAAGATACCACCACTCGGATCGCTGAAGGCTGAAAACATAACTTTCGCGACAAAAAATTGAAATCTTTGTTACCGGGTCATTGTGATCAATATCAATACGATACAGGTCCGGTTTCAGTTCTCCGCTGGTCGTCAAGTTGGTTGTTTCTCCCAGTAACCATTCAGTAACATTATCACACGTGGTTGAAAATCTGGGGATGAAAACGAACAACACGTAGTAAAAGCCGGCGATCTTCATGAGGACAAGAAGAAGAGTGAAGATCGAAGACGTGGCTGTTTTCATCTTGACACATACCAATAGGGCAAGTAACCAAGAGTACCCGTTTCCAGAAAAATATTTATTCTTCCTCTTTCACAGAACTATCACCTTGGCAAATATTGTCTGTCCAATTTTTGATTATGTATACAATACAAAACTCTGAAAAATATCGGAAAAGTTCTCTCAACAAGTCAATAAGAACCTCATCTTCAATGTGTGCATGTATAAAATGTTTATTTTGAGCCATGCATTAGAAGACAAAAATGAACTTCTTTGGAACATGTTTCAGATTATTGTCAACAAAATCCAAGAAGAAAATGAAAATGATACAAATTAAGGATGAGTTGTAGTGCAGAATGTCATTCCAATCAACTCCTGGCGCTATACAAGGACTGTTCAGTGTTCTTGATCTAGCTGCTGTCCACTGTAACTGATTGATTTCTATTGAGTACACCAGTGGTTTGCAAACCGCGATGAATGACGTATTTTTGAACGTTTGGATGGCTCCCCACGTAGCAACTGACGCGATGAACAGAGAAATGAATGATAACAAGTAGAACAAGTATCCAGCAGTGAAGGAGTTTCTTTCGAAGCGGAACTAGAGATACGAATGATTGAAATAGATAGAGAGAACACTACCTTTTGAGTGAGATAATAAATAAGATACAACATCAAGTCAATCTGAACAAGTCGAAGGATCGTCTTTGTCTGATTGAAGTAGGGAAACACAAATGGGACCACCATCGACCTGGAATACGGATAGAATGATAAACTCGCATTGGTCATACCAAATGAATGTCCACAGCATCAGAACAATTGCAAAATGGTTGTTAGACTGCAAACAAACAAATCATTTGGCTAAATCTGATATTCTACCTTCAACGGTTGATATACACCTTTCTCATCGAGAAGCACCTTTTCTCCAGAATTCGATGGAAGATGTGTCCATTGATAGTCTTGAATTCCAGAAGGTTTCTGAAACTGTCAGAATGCATGCTGATGCACTTAGTAACTGACTTCAAAGCAATATTTGTAACAGAAATAACCAGTAAAAGCGTTGATGAACACTCCGAGAAGTGCTTTCATCACAATTGTGCTCATGGTCCCTGATTCCAAGTTCTCAAACAGAAAGTTCTTCAGATATTTGAGAGACAGCCTACTTTCTCACTAAATGTAAATAATGCCAGAATTGAGGATACAACAATTATAAACGTCTGTTGCCATTTTCTGACCGCATGTCTCTTTGAGTAGAGCCACATAATTGCAGACAAGCAGACCCAGGCGACAGTATAAACATCTGAAAATTCAGTTTCATATCCATTCTCAATTGTTAACGTACATAAATATATAGTACTTTTCTGAGGGCAACTGCTGGTTATTGTCCAGAAAACACCAAGAGCAATCATGCTCAGAATGCAAACAACTTTTGGAGCCGCCTGTTGATGAAGACCGTGAGTTGGAAACATTTGAAGTTTCTCATCAGAGTACCAGAAAATCTTTTTGCGGAATACCAGTAGCAGATTTATAATTCCAAGAAAAACAAGGCTGCTCGCACTTGCCATACCATTGAAGTATTTGAAGCCAAGAAACTCAAATGTGCATTGAAAATTGATATTGCACGCGTCTAGGTTCAGGACATCGAATCGAAGTACACGGTTATGGAACAACGTTGTCATCGATGGAATCATTGCCCCGAATATTTGGAAATAGGAAAAACTAGAAAGAACGTGTAGGCGGATGGTGATGAGCTCACTCACTTGAAATACTTGCCTTCTTTCACAGGGTTTTGTTTCTCATATTGTTCATGACTGACAGTGAGGGTTGGAGCGTCGAATAAATCCACATGGCTGATGACAACAGGACCATCGCATTCGTCGAATATGCTCGGCTCGTTATTCTCTTGGCGATCCAGCCAACGGCAATGTATGTACGCTGTAAAGTACAAACGTCACAAAGACCGACAGAGAAATAATCACTCGAAATCAAAACAATCAACGTGCAGATAAGGTAGATGAGCAGAGGAAGTACCCCGATCAGATTGTCCTCTGAAAAACATCCTGTTTTTCAGACCATAAACCCGCTGACCTTTTGATGGCTCCACGGTGACTGTAGCCTCTTTGATTCGGAACCTGTTGTTGGCCAAGTTTTCTGAAAAGTAACTCCAGTTTCTTTATTCAGCACACGTTATACCGGGGACTGTTCCACAGTCGATGTCATTGGGAAGAACGGTGAAAATGACATGAAACTCGGCTCCAATGTCTTGTTTCTAACAAACAGTATGTCATTTGAACTCGCACTTAGTTTGATACCTTGACGTGAAAAAACACATTTTTGGAGAATGTTTGGTAGTAAAATGTGTAACTTTTCTCCACGAGACCAGCAGAATCAAAGACCGGACACTAAGGAATCGTAGTTCATTCCAGTCTTTTTGTTTTGTTCACCTGAGCTGTTCTAACCATGATCCTCCCACAAACATTAGAATCCGATGAAGCGTTGATGGAAACTCTGTCTACACCTTCAGGAAACACGTAACTAAAAAACTGGACTCATGTCTTCAGATAAGTGCGAGTTTCGTGACGAACCGATAGAATCGAGGTTCCGAGGGAGAAGCTTTGGTTGTCACTGGATGATTTCTAAATGATAATGTGTCTCTTGTATAATTTACTTTTCCTCTGACCTAATGTCAAAATCGTACACTGCTTTCACTCGAAGTGTGTAGAACGCGGGTTCCGAACTTGCTACAGATATTCTCACCGGTTCATGGAGCTGTAAACCTGATTTCAAAACGCACGCTCCGATTAGACTAGCTGAAGCCCAAATATTCCGAATCTGCCAGAAACAAGTTCACTCAAAAAGACGGACCTGTTTCTCTGTGATGATATCCTCACATATGGTGTCAGAAGCGAACCAGTACTCGAAACTTCTACTATCATGTGTTTGAATACGTGGTAGCTAGGAAATTTGATTAGCAGAAACAATGTTCGTTAACTCACGTGGACATTCAAAACGCTTTTTCCTTTCACGGCGACCAAAGTCAAGGGATTCGTCACTGTAGAGTTCTCGGATGTGACGATAACACGGATAGCCAAAGGCTGGAACTATTCACTTCCCGTCTGACATCATGAAAACAAATTACCGGTTTGTCAGTGTCTATCAGTGGCACGCGGTACAAGTTTGGAATCAGGTTCCCTTTCGTGGACAGGTTCGTGTATTCGTGACTTAATTTGATACCGACGGTCTCCTGGCAATAGTGAAAAGAGAGCAGAACACAGAACAGGAGCACGTAGTGAATCAGCCAAATGAAAAGGGAAGCACCCATTGCAGACGCAGTGTGGAAGTGTGAACTGACGAAAAAGACGTTCGTTGTTTGTCCACCGTATCTTGTCATTTAAATCCGACCCAGGAGGAAAACAACTTTAGGCTGCCCAAACACTTTCATAACACAACATTTTATTGGGGATGGAAAGTTGACTCATAGAAAAAATACACACGAATCGGAGAAGACTTCAGATGTTTTTCAAGTTATCAATGTGTGATTTTGTTCGACGCTGACTGTGGAGTTGTCTTCGAGGGCAAAGACTTAGGCGACTGGAACATTGACCGGTCGCACCAGAATCTTGTGGAGTGGGAGCGACTGGAAATCATAAGGATCATAATGAGGTTATTTTTGGTTCCTTACTCGTTTGAACACACGCGGCTGGTCAACGAATCCAGGCATCCATCCACGTCCCGAGATCATGAGTCCAGAGCGGGGGATGGCAGCGAGACGGTCGGAGGAGGAGGTGGCGCGCTTGGTGAAACCATCTTCAGGCTGAAATGAACGTTGGATTAGGTGAGATTTCGATATTTGTTTCGGTTTGCATAACTACACTCCACTAATCTACAGGGATAAACGGGATCGTTCTGAATTTTAGTTCTGGGCAGAGATCACTTCTATATTCATACTTCGGTCGTATTGAGCACAGCCATTATAGTAAAGGCACTGGTGAAAAGATGGTAAGCAAGCGTCAGGATCATCATTCTGGAGACGGGCATTCAAGTGAGGGGGGGAGTGTATCAAGCGTCGGTTTAAATAACGGGGGTTTTTGGTTCTAGACAGTTCAAGTAATCAGAGAACAGAACCGTATCAAGCGGAGAGAACACTTTCTTTCTCTCGGGGACATGCAGTTATCTTTGATTGTCTTCACGGAACAAAATCACCATCTAGACTGACGTTTAGTCTCCGTACTCACATCGAGACATTTCGTGGTTAAATGTTACTCTTGATTACAGATGATTGATGGGATTAGGGACAACGTAGGAGTGGTTAGATACAGGGGTTTGGGGGAAGGGGAAGAGTGCGGAGGCAAAAACTGTGCAGTGCGCATGATTACCGAGGCTCTTCTCTTCAGTATTCTCGATTGGAAGTTCTCTAGAGGCGTCTCTTCCTGCGACAGCACTAGACGTCGCGGGATCAGAATTGCGGCGTGCTAGAAGTAAATCAGAGTTCAATGCGAGGTTTCAATTTGGCAGTGTGAAACCCTAAGAGGAACTATACTAGCTGTAGTCGGAGTCTAATCCGACGGATTAAAATTTCCGAATTCCTGTAAATTTTTACGAAAAGTGAAACCTTAGGTATATAATCCGTCACGTCGTAGCTGTCCTGAAATACTGGGAGAATCAGAGCGTGTAAATTGAGAAGAAACGTTTTATGACGAACCATTGGGACCTCGTAGTCGTCATACGCCGAACAGGAGGCAACGAAGAGGGCCAATAAAACGATGCTTGACAGAAATTGCATTTTACCTGCAAAAATGATATTTTGAAGGCATGCTAACTCACTCGGACCAACATGGATTCTATTTCTAACCTCGAATCACAAGGAAAGTGAAAACGAAAGTAAAGTAGGCTCTTGAAAGAAATTTAGGAAACGCTGAGGGTATCTGGAGGGAACATCAAAACATCAAGGGTTAAGCCCAATGAGTTATGGGTTCTACGCTCTTGCCTAATGCTAAGACGGTGAGGCTGACCACCTCGGACAAGACACGAAAGGAACGAAAACTCACTTGAATGAGGGAAGGAAGACAAGCTAGGGAATTTATATAGTCGTCAAATGAAGACTTATTTCAGAAATGCGTGGGGTTGAAGGGGTGGAGTCTGAGGATTTGTCGAGCTCAAATGATTTTCACGTACTAGTGTTAGTAGTTCGTTGAGAGACAAATCTCGAAATTGGTAGTGGTGACGTACAAAAGAGACCGCACAGAATGCAATGGTCTCTTCTGAGGCCGAGCGAGCTTTTATATGCGAGGCTGGCTCTGCCTACGTGTTCGACTTCTTCCACGAGAAGTGGGCGGAGTCTTGGAGCTTTCGAGAGCCACGTTGCTGCGTTTCTCTGGCCGTCTTCTTTAGGTGGGTGGGAGGTGCTGGCGCACTTATTTAGAAACGTGCGGGATTTGTCCACATCCTCTCAAAATCTCATTATGCGTTGTCAGAAAAGAAATTAGTTCCCGTCAAGAATTTGAGCAAAATGTGTCATTCACAGAAGTATTGCAAACTTCCTGTTGAACGTTGCTGGAAGCGAATTTGAAAAAGGATTACGTAATCGCATACATGCTCCCACGAAGATTCGTCTTCCTAGTACACTGACAAAGAATGAAGTCATTCAAGGGACTGACGCATCACGCTTAAAAAACAACACGGGAGGGGGCACCGCTTGGAATGTGATTATGTATTTTAGTCATAAGGGTGTTACTGAAATAGAGTTAACGATGTCGGGAACAAAAGATGGAAGCTGGATGGACCAAAACAGACCGAGTGCGTGACTGCAGTCTTATCAAATTGTTCTCCGAATGGTCACAATTTGATCCTTGGGTAATGTGTTCTCGTGAAAGCGAACCGATATACTTTCTGAGAAGACAATATCCCAGACAGACATCACCCCATCCACAAAATACCCATCCGACTCTATTTTTGCAAAAAGTGTTTCATAGACAATGTGCTTGCGCAGTCGGCCGAACTCTTCTTTTTGTGTCCAGATGTCTTGTGTTTGTTGATATCATCCCACACAGCATCAAGCTACAGAACGCTCGTCTCGACACACTATGAAATAGTTATGAACTTTGAGAAGCAAAAGGCAAAAGGTGAGGAGGGCCCACATAATTTGATGACATAAATTATGATGAAAGCGGAAGTTTCGTCGTTTCCAAGCTTCCTGTGAACAAAAATGATAAAGTGATAGAAAAAAAGCAGGAATGCGGGGGAAACGTCATGAATATGCATCGAACTATCAAATGCAAATGCCACCCCGGAACCATCAAAAACAATGACATCGGTTGACATGGCGGAACATCAGAATCGTCATTGAGTTCTTTTCTTCGTCCGCCGCACATGCATAAATGAAGCGGCCGACCCAATAAAGAACGAGCATTGGGTGCAGTTATTCAGATGAAATGTAAACAAAAACCTGGAATCGCTTCTCTCCAAGAAAATGTTTCTGGCCCCCAATGTGCTCTGCCCACGCTCATCATGAATAATGGGTTTTTTCATATGATGTGGGTTCGATTCGAAGAACATTCTGGCTGTTCCCGAAACGCGTCGACCGAGCAACACGCATGAATTGTTGAACAAAGTTTATTCGGATTAAACGTTGGGCAGCCATTATTATAGAATTCGTCGATAGATTTTACAGATAGAAGATAGAGATCGCTGCGTCTACTGATGACGTTAATAGCCGGGAGCAGTCCGCGGGGGAGGGCAGTGATCGCATCCGCCTGGAAACAATTACATATCAGTCAAAACGCTGTTTTATTTGTTTTCTTGTTGTCGGGTCACATTTCCTTGTTGTCTTTTTTATGGCTTTTCCCCTCCTGCGGCAAGCTCTTCATTGTTCTCAACTATTCTGGTTTTGCGTCGTCTATATTACAAAAAAGATTGATGTCAGACTAGAACTCTCGTCAGACTAACTAACAAGATTATAAAAAAACGGAAGCATTCGAGCGGGACGCAATGTCCGCCTAATTTGTTTTCTCTCTGATTGGTTTACACCATGTTTCACTGGTTTTTAGAGTCTCAATCACCTGGGAGTCCAGCGTTTCCGTCGGGGCCTGGATATCCTTTCTGGCCCGGTTTTCCGGGACCACCTGGGATGCCATCATCTCCCTGATCTCCTGGCCCGCCGTCACGACCTGGATATCCATCGTTGCCTGGCTTGCCTGAAATATGTTGTCAGTCCGTCTGAAAAGAATGAACATCAACCTTGAAGACCGGGAAGTCCGGGAAGTCCTGGTGGTCCTGGCGGTCCTTCTGGACCTGCGATTTCAAACATCTTTCCTGGGAGTCCTCTTCCTCCGGGCAGTCCCGGGTTTCCTGGTAATCCCACTGGCCCAACTGGTCCTGGCGCTCCTGGAAGTCCTGGGGACCCTTTCTCTCCAGGAATTCCACTGCCTCCCGGTCGTCCTGGTGGCCCTTTGCGTCCTTGGATACCCGGTCGTCCAGGCTCTCCGGGCGGGCACTCGAAGCACCAGTCCTAAATTAAAACATGTCATGTCGGATTTCTTTGAAGTATGAAAAGTAGTAAATGTTATGTCAGGATTCGTCATGACGACATTGACGTACGAAATTGGGCGCGGGGGTGGCCAGCGGCGCGTCGGGGCCATCTCTTCCAGGCACTCCTGGCTCTCCGTCCATTCCGGGGGACCCATCGACTCCTGGCTGGCCTGGGGGACCAGTCGGGGACTGCCCACATCCACAGCAACCTCCGCTGACGCTACTGCTGCTGCTGCTGCTTCCATAATTACTTCCATACACCGGGGCTGATGATCCGTAGTTCACTGGAGATTCGGTGTTCCAGAGTCCGTAACTCGCAGACTTATCGTAGTTACTACCAGTGTTACTCGCATCATACTGCTGTTGGGCATGATAAAACCTATCATAAGCCGTCCTCTGGTTGTCGTAGTTGGTGCTGTATCGCTTCTCAGCTCGTCGCGCTACTCGAATTCCTCTCGCCCCTGCCATGTACTGAAAAATTAAGAAATGATATCACTTCCAGACGCCAAGGAATGTTATTTTTGAATTCCAGGAAGAAAAGTAGTCTCGAGTTCAACATTCTTCAACTTTCACCTGTGTCTTGGTCACTTCCCTCCAGAAAAGATTGGACCTTGTCTTGCAGAAGTCAACCTTCAAAACAAATGAGACTTTTCCACAACTGGTGTTAGGGATCACCTGATCTAACATTGATGACTGCATTTGCTGCATCTTATTGTAAGCTAAAGGTATCGTGACAATGCACACAAATGTAGCTACCGTCGACATGGCAACACCAAAGAATGCGATTCTGGAATGGGGCATCGGAATGACACAAATTGTTATATTTACGATGTCTAGACCCATTTCGTCTCGAGGACTCACCGTCTTAGCGACTGAGCTTCGAGCTCCAAGTCTTGTTCGGTCTTCTTCTCCGCCGTTTTCATTTCTAAAAGTTTAGGGATGCTGAGATTTATTAAAAAAGAATGGAAAAAAGCTTGAGGGACGGACGGACTTGAGACAAGTGCTTAACGGGAGGAATGGAGTGGTCGGGAGAAAACACTTCAGGATTTGGTCATATCAATCTAGATTAATGGTTTAGAGTAGTAGTGGAAGAAGAAACGGAAGGTTCGAAGGAATCACACAACGAGTTGCTATGCTTCTCATCCATTTTATACTGGTCACGGTGTGCGGCTTGATTTGAAACGAGGATTATCCCAGCAGGAGTGTGACAGTTTTTTGCGGTAGATTGGCTACCTTTAAGCTTACTCGCATACCTTTCTCACTTTTTTTCGATTCGAAGAATGATGGATCAGAAACCAAAAGTCCAGTTTCACATGATCTCATGTATCGAGGCCGCTTCCCAAATTCTTGAATTCCACAGACATCATTAATAGTAGATGATGTGGGGTTAGAGGGCAGGTGCAAAACGAACATGATTGGTATGATTCAAATTAGCTATCACATGTTCTCTCAATACTCAGACACCGGAAAGCATGAAATCATGTATTTGTGAAATCGAGGGGAAGGAAGTGGGCAGGAACAACTCTTCTCGAAGAGGAAACGAAATTTAGGAAGAGTGTCAAAGCGCTTATATACCGGAAGAAGAACAAAAGTGGGGAGGGGTGTGCCATTGTCGAGAATTAGGTACGGACGGTGTGTCTTGCACTTGCCTTTCGTTTCTTTCCTTTACAGCCCCGCAATTAAACAAATTCACTTCTGCCCACGGCTTCCGCGCCAAAAGGATACGGTTACGCTTCCTACCAGTATGTACATTAGTAATGGAACACGTTGTGCCGTTGGATACCGACAATGGAATGGAAGGGAAGTGTGTAGTGGAATGGAATGAATCTGCCACGAAAACCACCAAGCGGATCAGTTCTTATTCTCACTCAAGGGTTCTTGAATGTCTCGGAAGCGAATAAATGACCTGAGAACGCACTTGTCTGACCAAACAAACATTTATTCGAAGAATGTGTGAATATAAAATGATGAGGTGTATTTCTTGAGAGTAGCGTCTTTTTATCGGATGAGAGAGGCCGGACAAGCAATTATCGGCAGCAAGCGTGAACTTTCAATGCGAATTGTTCTTCGTTTCCTCCGATTCCGGACGATTTGACCAGTGAATAGTCACCGAAGCGATAATTGTCAACATGCGCCTGAAGAACACTCATTTTCAATACTTTCCATGCTACTACACGAGAGTTTGTTAGACATGTCCAGAAAGTGAAGGGTGTCTTGGTTTTTGAACGCCGTACACTTTCTCTGATTCCAATGAGGGTGCCTCTCCAATTTCTCTCAATAATTAGGGGAACCGTAAAAGTTTTGCCACCCGTCGCTTCCTCGAATTGCCGAATTTCTCGTTTTTGAAACGTGTTTCATCGACCGCTATGAGTCTATTTCTTTGAGTAACAAAGAGTGAGAGGTTCCGAAAAAAAAGTGAAAGTGGGTTCACTGACGACAATTTCGCTATGCATGTGTGTTGTTTTCTGACGTTTCAAAGAAGTAGAACTTTCGAACTATCTAATGACGCAGACGCCTTTGAATTGCAAACTTTCTCTGCAGTTCCGGGAAACAAAAGAACCAGTCAGACCTGGTAAGCTCCAATTTGAGTGAACGCCGGGGGACAGTTGCCAAGCGCCAAGATGCAGTATCCTTTGTCATTCACGATCCAACCTGACAGATTTAATGCGATTAAATGGTGACGGAGGCGATGATCAAAGCTGAATGTCTGCCAACTCACCCGGAAGTCCTGGGATTCCGTCTTTGCCTTGGTCTCCTTTGCTTCCCGGAAGCCCAGCTGGTCCAGTGTCTCCTTTCGGTCCAGGGAGTCCAATTTGTCCCGGGGGTCCGATCGGTCCAATCATTCCCTGTTAATATCAACCATAGAATCGAAGAGCAGAATGCTGTCGCGAACGACATGTTTAGTATGATCAGTAGCATATTTGCCTAGCTGACCGTTTGGTACCGATATTTGTGCATTCTCTTGTGGTTTATGATTGAGAAAACAGTTTCATCGACTGTCTGGATTTGCGAAATTCTCAAAAATGTTCTTGATTTCTGACAAAGTAAAGATTGAACAATTTCGTAACCGGAACGAGTAAATAGTGGCGCACTCAGAAAACAAACATCATTGGCCAGTTAAAAACAGTCTGAGAATTCGCAGCGTTTATTGAACTCAGTCTTCATCGAAATAGTTTTCAGTGGTTTTGAGAAAGATATTATTTATTATCGATGTTATTGTGAAATCGTCCTCACATAAGTCTTCCACCAACCTGCATTCCCGGGGCTCCAGGCAATCCACGTTCTCCAATCATTCCGGGCACTCCTGGCACTCCTCCTGTTCCGACGTCTCCTTTCTTTCCAGGGAATCCCGGTGATCCGGGGCGTCCTGGCAGACCATCCTCTCCCTTGTTTCCAGGCCATCCAGGAGCTCCAGGCAACCCGTTGGTTCCCGGGAGTCCTTCCATTCCTTTCTCTCCCTTACTTCCCGGTTGACCAGTCGATCCAGGCTCTCCAACTTTTCCAGGGATTCCGGTGTCTCCCTTGAGTCCCGGGGTTCCGGAGTTCCCTCCGTCGCCTTTCTGTCCGGGGAAACCCTTAACACAGAACGGTTGTAGTGACTACAACAGACTACACTCTGCCTACCATCGAACCCTTATCTCCCTTCATTCCTGTCGGTCCAATCGGTCCCATGTCTCCTTTCACTCCGGGTATTCCTTGCATTCCGTCTCTTCCATGCATTCCTCCAAGGTTCTATTATTATTATTTTCTTTTGTGCTAAACACCACAACACAAACCAACCAGTCATTCACTTCGTACACTGCACTGCTGACACACAACTATCAACGCGAGATCAAATGCACACCACTCTGAGATAAGAAGAGAAATTAGTTTCTCGCAAACAACCACACATTCTGTGTCTAAGAGTACACTGTGTTAATTTCAATAGCTCACCATCTTCCGAACGTTCTCCTTTCTCGCCCTTCGCTCCTGGAAAACCGGGTGATCCGTTCATTCCTGGCGGTCCGGGACGTCCAAGTTCGCTGACACGGGCATTCAAGTTTTTGACATGCTGAAACAGTTTCCCATAATGATGCAATTGGGAAACAAGCATTGGAACTTGCGTCAAGAATCATTTCGATATCGGCACTGTGTTTGTTGATTTCAGTTTGAATGGCAATCACTGCCGCAGTGTCGAGTGCACAATAAGCGGTGTGCAAACCGATTAGTAACAATATCACCAGTTTCATCGTCTGAAATTGATTGTTTTCAATCGGAAGAAACGACTAAAAATAACGTTTGGCAAAATAAACGCTTCGAAATTCGATCTGAAGGTCTCAAGAAAGACGGAAACGCTGTGCTTTGTGTAACGGAGATGCTAACGACCTCCTGCCGATTGCTCAATAAAAATTGAGAGATGGGATGGAATCACGCATCTTCATTCACTTCATCCGGACGTACAATTCGAAACATAACGCTATTGGGACCATGAAGTCATAAAATTGGGAGAGAGTCGAAAGTTGTCACAAAGTGGGGGTATAGTGTAATGCAAGTGCATTTTTCTTCTCTCTCCAGCTCCTCTCTCGAAATCTAACAGGCGCCTCAGGAAGAGCTTCGCCATCCAGTGGACCCCATTTATCACTCGGAACGCACGCAATTTCGCTTCTCTCCGGTTTGAACCATTTGATGATCGAGTAGCGTCTGGAAAAGTGAAAAGAAGAGAGAAATGAGAAGAAACGGATGATAGAAGAGATAAGACACACATCTCGGGGCAAAACGAGCTGTGGAGGGTTCAATCAGATAACATGCGACGAAGAATGGAACTTTACGAGGTTGGATAACAACGTTTTTTTTAGGAAAAGAAGGTGTTTTGCAAGAAGTCGTCCCGATGGGTTTCAGATTGCATCTTGCAGAGTTTCCCCGCATGATCAGGTACACTTGCTAATTCTGGTTCGTTTGCAACTTGAAAGTTCCGGGTCGTGTCGTTGAACTTTCGACACAAAGAAAAATAAACAGAAAACGTCTGACAGCACGATATGCAAACGTGGTTCACGGGATTTATCCGCGAAGGGCAGACTGGTCACAAACTACGATTAAGTTACATAATCCAAAGTAGACATAGCTTCACATTGCGTAATACACATAAACGCTCGATTCATTGTGTTTGCTGTTTAAACGCAAATTCAGAATTCTTGTGTTATGATCAAAATGATGTGTGTCCTGACACCACCATCCACAGTGTTTTCTGTTGTTTTGATATCACTAACACTTGTGTTGGTGTTGATCTTTCTGGCCCGTAACATTTTTATTCTCTTCCACTATTTAACTACCTTTTTTGCCTTCGAAAACCTTTTCATGGGAATGATCCAGCAGATGCTGGTCAGTCTTTCAAAAAAAAAGAGCGTGCACTTGCGCCCGCCCCCTACCTCGTTTTGTTCCTTTCGCCTTTTGCCATACATCGACACCAATCTGGTTGAGACGTCATTGTTCATAGCCCGCACCACTCCTTCCGTTTCCTATCTCTGATTGATATCGAGTAACAATGTGCATCCCATCCCTCAACCATACTATAGTTGTGACCAATAAAACAATGCGAACCTATTCTCATCCGCGCGCACATTCCTTGCACAAGTCACGAACTGATCACAAAACTATACCTGCCACTCGTAAGGGTCCATGCTTCGTTATCTCCAAATTTAATAGACACACGCACAAAAGTGACATGCACGCATTAGGCTTGCTGCACATCACTGATAATAACATCTCTATCACAACACATGTTCTCACTTTTTCTGTCCTTTCTGATTCTCGCTCATTTTGCCCATTGATAACTATACAGTTACTCATCAATTCAATGCTCCACTCTGTTTTGCAAAAAATCAAATTTTATTTCAGATGGATATTAGCCAATTACTCAATTCAACGGGGCCTCCCATAAGCGTGTCACTACCCAATAGCTATGTTGTCGTGCCATCTGTTTTCTTTTGGCTCTTATCGCCAGTGATCATTCATGATTGCAAAACGAGCCGACTTAGCCCTTTGCCATGGTCCACTCTGATGAGTTTGAAGTGGGTAAGTAACGAGTCTCGTGAAGTCATCAAACCGCTGTTTCACTTTGCAGTTTGTTGCCAGTCTGCTGATCATCGACCGTTTATTCGTTTTTCTACTCGCTGTCTGGGAGTCACTTTTTGAACACAAAACCGTCACCGCAGATCTCTACATCTATCCGTTTTTTCACTGTTTCACACTTGTAAGTTCACAATGTTTGAAGATGATACACTTTTCACTGCCGGTTGCGATAACAGAAGCAATTAAAAATGAGAAAAGATTTATGTATACGACGCCGTTAATGCTTTCATTCTTTGAAGCTTGCATTGCTGATTGCGACCAATGAAGTGCGTCGAGCTGGAATCCACTCTTCGGGACCATTGTTTTGTATTTGGATGCTCTTTGCCGTCTCCGCGATACCAGAGTTCTACCAATGGATGACCACAGGGAGCCAGCCGGAGGTTCGTCGAATTGTTTATGCGTTTCCTCTTCGGACTATCCAATTTCTTTCTCAATCGTCATTTTTGCAGCTTGTTGCCCGAATAGACTTCTTCCGATACGTCGCCTACCTGACGTACTTTCCCTTGGTGGTCGCCGAATTCGTACTCCATTTCGTATCCGACCCGTTTCCAATGCCAAAATCGTATCAAGTAAACATGGAGTAAAATAAATCGCTTCAACATTTTTATTGCAGAACATGAAATGTCCAGAAGAAAACGCCAACTTCATCAGTAGACAACTCCTACTCTGGTTCACGAGGATCGTGGATTTGGGAAGCAAGCGTCCGTTGGAAGTGGATGATGTGTTCGAAATGGACAGCCAGATGGACCAAGAGTATCTGAAATCTCTCTGGAAGACTGAATGGCTGAAGCAAACAGAAAGTACGCACTTCACGTCAGTTCGTGGTGAAAACGTTAAATATTTGCAGATGCCCATGAAAAACAAATCAAATTGGATGAAAAACGACAAAGATCGCGAACGGGAAGCGAAAAGGCGCCACTTTTGGGTACTTTCAATAACTATGGTGCCGTGAACCGTGATGATACTGGTCAGTGTTGTGCTCGCGATTTGTGCAGTCAGCTTGCGGGGCTTCTGTTTACATTTGCCACTTGCAGACAGAGTAATCGTCCTGCCGTCTGTTATTGTGACTCTTTGGCAAATATTGAAGTGGGAGCTGCTAGGAGGATCGTTCATCAAGTTCTTGTCCGATCTGCTACAGTTTGCTAATCCGCTCTTTTTGAAGTGAGCCGAGAATGCAGACTGGCTCACAAAGTGTACATTTCAGCTACTTGATCACTTTCATCGAGACGCCAGATGCCCCAATCACGTATGGAATTGCTCTCGCCGTGGGATTGTTCCTGGCAGGACAAGCAAAGTCTCTGTTCATGAATAACTACTTTATCACAATGACTAGAATCGGTGCTAAAATCCAAACAATGCTCAGTTGCGCTGTTTATGAGAAAGTGAGAATCGTGAAGCACTCCATTTCTAGTACTGTCGTGTTCAGGCAATCTTGCTCTCCAACACTGCTCGTAGAGAGAGGACTGTCGGTGAAATGGTCAACTTGCTGTCTATCGACGTTGATCGTTTCCGAATGATCACTCCGCAGCTACAACAGTATTGGAGCAGTCCTTTCCAGATAATAGTGTGCATGGTCCTGCTCTGGCAAACTGTCGGAGTTGCTGTGTGGGCTGGAATTGCCGTCATGATCAGTATTATTCCCATCAACTTCGCTGTCTCGATTGTGACGAAAAGATGGCAAATGAAACTGATGAAGTACAAAGATGAGAGAATCCGCCTGACGAATGAGGTTTTGAACGGTATCAAAGTTGTGAAACTGTCTGCATGGGAAACTGCAATGGAAGAGTCGATTGAAAGAGTCCGAGACAAGGAGTTGAGAATGATAAAGAGCAGCTCTCTCTTGAAGACTTTCGCTGACTGTTTGAACGTTGGAGCGCCAGTTTTTGTACGTCCCAGTTGATTCTCTCTTTAAAAAACGAGAACTTTTGCAGGTCGCGCTCGCAACGTTTACGGTGTTCGTTCTGATTGATTCGAAGAACGTGCTCACCCCGAACATTGCCTTCGTGTCTCTCTCCCTGTTCAATTTGCTCCGTGGGCCGCTCATGATGGCCGCAGAACTGGTTGCTCAAACTGTTCAAGTCGTTGTTTCTAACAAAAGAATCCGCACGTTCCTCAGTGAGAAAGAAGTTGACGTTGCCGCAATTGATAAAGAAATTCGAGGAGAACGTGAGTTTTAAATCACTCATCTTTTTCTAATCACTCTCTCGATTGCAGTTTATCCAAATTCCGTCGAAATTCACTCCGGTTCTTTCTCGTGGGACACTGCTGAAGCACGTGTTCTGAGTGACATCGAAATGCTAGTCGGATCGAAAGAACTGATCACAGTTGTCGGATCCGTCGGAAGTGGAAAATCGAGTCTTCTGTTGGCGGCTCTGGGAGAAATGGAGAAAGTGTGCGGTTACGTCGGCGTTCGGGGATCAGTGGCTTATTTGTCTCAACAACCTTGGATTTTGAACCAGTCTCTGAAGAAAAACATTTTGATGCAAGCAGACATGAATGATGTAAGACATTTATCTGCATTTCAGAAAAACAATAGCTTTCTCAGGTTTTGTACAAGAAAATCATTGAAGCATGTGCCCTGACAGACGATTTGAAACAGTTGGCTGATGGAGATGAGACTGAAATCGGGGAAAAGGGAATCAATCTATCTGGAGGACAGAAAGCAAGAATTGCCCTGGCAAGAGCGGTTTATCAAAGCAAAGATGTCTATTTCCTGGATGATCCTTTGTCGGCTGTTGATGCTCATGTCGGAAAACATATCTTTGACAACATCATCGGACCGAATGGCCTTCTGTCTCACACCACACGGATATTGGTCACGAACTGCACTTCGTTTTTGCAAGATTCCAGCAAGATTATTGTCATGAAAGGTACGTGGGCTTTTTGTGGCAACCAATGAAGAATATTCTGTTCAGATGGAAGAATCAAACACTGTGGTTCTTTTGAGGAACTGCAAGCAGACGAGGAAGCCAGAGAGTATCTTCAGGAAGTCGATAAAGAGTATCAAGAAGAGATGGAAACAAGTGAAGAAGAAAGGTTTGCAGCTTCGTGAGATATTAAATTTGAAAGTGGTTGCATTTTACAGCGGAAACGAGAGTGGTGACGAAATGCCAGGATCGATTGGTGCCTCTAGTAGATTGTCCAGGATGTCAAGGCTCTCAAGAGCCTCCAAGATATCTAGGAAGAAGTCAAAATCAAGCATTGTTGAGGTATTCAAAGTTCTCTAGTTTCTCAATGAAACGGCGATTCAGAAGAAGAAACCAGATGTGCTCATCACGAAGGAAGAAGCCGCATCGGGAAGAGTGAAAGCAAGCATCTACATGCTCTACTTCAAGTCAATGGGATTCGTGAAATATGTCCTCCCGTATTTCGTGGCTGTCATTTTGAACATGGCGTTCGCGATGGGAAGAAGTCTCTGGCTCTCAGGATGGTCCGATGCCAACATCGACCTGACGCATCCGGATGAAATGTCTGTCGGTGCAAGATTGGGAGTTTATGCAGCTCTAGGAATCACAGAAGGTAATTTATTGTTGAAAAAGAATGGGCATATGAACAACATTCAGTTATCTTCTTGTTCTTCTCGCTGTCCCTATTGCTCATTGGCGGTGTGGCGGCATCTAGAAACCTTCACAGACCACTTCTTCACAATGTTCTCCGCAATCCACTCTCCTACTTCGATGTTACACCCATCGGAAGAATCATCAATAGACTGGCAAAAGACATGGAAGTTGTTGATCTCCGTCTCAGCAGCTCTTTCCGTTTTCTTGTCATCTCCTTTATCAACATGATGCAGGTATTTATAAGATTCTGATATATATTCAAAAACTATATTCTTTCAGACCGTTATCATTGTCACGTACTCCACTCCCCTCTTCATAGTGATCATAATCCCAGTCTACATCATCTATTACTTCGTTCTGAAGTACTCCATCAAGAGTACTCGCCAACTACAGAGAATCGCTTCTCTGACTCGTTCCCCAATCTTCTCGAACTTCTCTGAGACTCTCCAAGGAATCTCCACGGTCAGAGCATTTCAATGGAACGAGGAGTTCATTCGCAGAAATGATATTCATGTTTGCTTCTTTGCTCATCAACATAGACGAAGTTAATTGACATTTCAGTTGAACACTCATGTCAAGTGCAGCTATTATTCTCAAATGTCAAACAGGTGGTTAGCGATTCGTTTGGAACTACTCGGAAACATTGTGATTTTTGGTATGTTTTTCTTCTCGAGCAATTCCGAATTTTGACATGTTTCAGCTGCCTCCATTCTTGCTATTTTGGGCAAAGAATCAGGCTTGACAGCTGGTATGCTTGGACTTTCGGTGTCTTACAGTTTGAACGTACGTCATATGTTGAGATATGGATTGAATACAGATTATTTCAGATCACGTTCATGCTGAATATGTTTGTCAGAACGATCAACGACGTAGAAACCAACGTGGTGTCTGTAGAAAGAATTGACGAGTACACGAAGACAAAGAACGAAGCCGAGTGGCGAGCTGATCATGCAAACCTGCCACGTGGCTGGCCGACTGGAGGAGCTGTTAATATCGAGGACTACTCGTGCAGATACCGTGACGAATTGGAGTTGGTTCTCAAGAAAATCAACATCAACATCTTACCAGGCCAGAAAGTTGGTGTTTGTGGAAGAACTGGAGCTGGTAATTGTCTTTTTCTGAATAATGCATTGAATGTTTTGTTATTAGGAAAATCGTCACTTGCACTGGCACTGTTCCGCATCGTTGAAGCGGCAGAAGGTCAAATTGAAATAGATCAAACGATCACTTCTCAGATTGGACTCCACGACTTGAGAGAAAGGCTGACCATTATTCCACAAGAGAATGTACTTTTCGCAAACACTTTGAGGTCTCCACAAGTCCCAGAAAACTGAAACACGTGTTGTTTTCAGGTTCAATATCGACCCGAAGGGAGATTTCAGTGACCAGCAACTGTGGACGGCACTGGAGAACTCTAATCTAAAAACTCACGTGGAACAAATGCCACAAAAGTTAGAGAGCCCTGTGGCTGAGGGAGGAGAGAATTTCAGGTTTGCTATTCTGTGATTTTGCTTCTGATTCTCTTTTGTTTGCAGTGTGGGACAACGGCAACTATTGTGCCTGACTAGAGCACTTCTCAGAAAATCAAAGGTATTAGTTTTGGACGAGGCGACAGCTGGAATTGACAATAGGACCGATGCGATGGTCCAAGCGACAATCCGTGAAAAGTTCGCGGATTCGACAATTATTACTATTGCTCACAGACTTCATACAATCATGGACTACGACAGGATCATTGTCATGGAAGCGGGGCGGATTGTTGAGGATGGTATCCCTGGGGAACTACTCAAAAACAAAAACTCAAAGTTTTATGGTCTCGCAAAATCTGCAAAAATTGTTGGATAGTGTAATTATTTTCAGTATAAATGTTTATTCTCTCAAGAAATTTCTCAATGACACATTTATTAATCTAAAATTTAACCTATGAATGAGGGATCATTGAAGACCCACGTTCCATTGCTGTACTTATAAATACAGCTGAACGAATAGTACTCCCCTAACTGACGGTTATTCGCCCACAGATGAGATGTTGTATTGCACGTGAGAGTCAAATTAGTTGCTTCTCCTACATTTTGAGCGACCTGAACAAATATGAATTGGATAACGAGCACAATTTGGAAATGAAAGTCTTACAATATATTCTTGGGTGATAGATGTTGTAGCGTTTGCATTGGCCAGCACTCCATTGCCATCCAAGGAACTGTTAGACGCAAAGGAAGACAGGCTGCACGTGAAGGAGATGGTTTCATTGCAACCGTTCCAGGAAGTCATATTGGGAGTGACGTTGTTGACTGAAGTTGCCACAAGCGGCCACGCGCAACACTCTTAAAAACGTTCTGTTGTGGAATTTCTCGTCCAGAACAACTCACGACTCTCAGATGCAGTTGTCGTGGTCACAACTGTGGTTGTGGTTGCGTTTGAAGAGGCTGTAGTTGTAGTGACATTCGGTGCAACAGTTGTTGTTGTGACCGAAGTGGTCGGTATACATCCATATGAAATCGAAATAAGCAGAAGGAAAAGTAATTCGTTGAGCATTCTCAACACTAATAGAATAGCTACAAAGCAAGAGAGGGATTTATTTCATAAGAAATCTCCAAATGTTGCTATTTATAAGCAGTGCGCATCCGTTTGAAAGTATTCTCTAATTATCTCTTGATCTCACTTTTCAATTTCATCAAATCGAGGATTTTCCCGTCTGCGAAACTTTCGCACATTCAAAAACCAAATTAATTAGAAAGTTAAAACAAGTGAAAACGAGAAAATTCAGGATATGGGCCGAACGGAACTTTAGAACGCTTAAAAGGTCGCAGTGGTTTGCTGAGCTCTCTTCATTCATCATAATTGGATGTGTCTAATGCATCAGTGGTTGCTCGCAGCCACATTGATCGTCCTGTCAAGTGGATGCATACCATCGACAACTACGACTACACCAGTAATCACTACTACAGTTGCATCGACCAATGTTACAACTACAACTGCCAGCTCCAATGCAACCACGACGACCACAACAACTACCAGCAGTCCGAATACTACGACCACTACAGTGTCACCCAATACGACCACTGTCACCACAACAACAACCACCACAGCACCAAGTGAGTTTCGATTTCAATGCAACGCGAACAATTTTTAACAGATTGTTGTGCGTGGCCTATTAGTCTGACAGGTGTTAATACGGCCGTACCAACGTATGACAATTGGAACAAATGTAATGGGACCATCACATTGACATGCGCACTTTCCAATACCGGAACTGTCGAATACACATCTGCAGCTGTTCAAGGAGTAACAGCACAAAACACTACAACTATTGTAAAGTTTAATGCAGAAATAACATCTGAATTATTTTATTCTTACAGCTTAACAGTGCTTTGAGCGCCACGGCCACTGTCATGTGCGATTTGACGAGTTTAGAGTGGTACGTGGGAGCTGCTACAGGATCTCTCTACACTCAGTTTGGTTGCGTTTACAAAACAGCAAATGGAACGTGGGTGGTTCCTTTATTAATGAACTCGTCCTAGGCTTAATAAAACTTTTTTTTCAATTCTTCACGAAGTGGCTGTATTCTGTTTTTTGTTATACCCCAAAGCAAAGAAAGTATTCATAACTAGCAGCTTTTTTGAAGGAACAGACGATGTTTTTGTGTTGCATTCTCCAGAACCGAAACTACTGAAATCTGCAAATCCCTGTCACTGAACCAATTCCTATCGAGTTGTAGACAACCTCAGTCTACAGAATGAAAAATGCGAACTCGAGCCTTGACTCATCGCTCCTGTTGTTCGCCTGCCCGACTAATTGTGTTTTTCCGCTTCTAGTGTTGATCCTCCTCGCGCTGTGCTTGACTAGTTCAGTCTGTGGGAAGTTCAAAATCTAAGCGAAAAGCGAGACGAAGCACATCTGAGAATGACATTTTGTGGTCTGAGAACCACTTTCAACATTCAACATTCAGCGAATTCTTTTCATTTTGTTATTCGTTTCTTCTACTCCACTTTCTGGTGTGCTCGTTTTTTCAATGTTTATTGAATAGTCAATGGGAGAAAAATAATTATAATATTTGCGAGAGCGAGAAGCGTTCAAAGATCAATCAGGGACCTAAAGCGGTGCATAATGATCCGAAAGGAAGGGAAGGAAGGAGCGTTGCATTTTGAAACAGAAACAGAGAAGGAAAAGAGAAGTGTAGAAGAGACAGGGCTTGGCAAACGTTTGATAGTGTCGAGTAAGTACCCGGGAAGGGTAGAGAGATCAAACAACGGAAGAGAAAGAGAAGACAACAGGAGGGAGAAGACAACAATATTTCAGAGAAGAGTTGAAAGGTTAGCACGCGAGTTCTGACGGCGGGAGCTGCGGAAGGAGACGTACGGCGAGCGGGAGAGTTTGGTGGTCATGGTTTCGTCGACACACTCGTACTCGGATTTGTTGAACGACGGGAACAGCCAGCAGCAGAACGCGGAGAGGGCAGCGGCGGCGTCGCGGAGGCGTAGGCGGAAGTGACGGCAGCATATGATGTAGACGATTGGGTTGGTTGAGGAACTGGAAAATTGGCTCTTGCGGTCACTTCACTCTTTGAATTCCTATTTCACCCATTCAACTTTTCTAAATGCGTGCCTTTTCTACTTTCGGAAAACCAATGCATTTTGACCTCAGGGCAAAAATCAGAGAAACGGCGAAAAAGCGGCACACGGGATTTAATTCGAGTTTCTAAGTCTAAATCGGGTTCAGGTGAAATGCTGTGGGAAATGGGAAATTGCATGACACCACTCACCTCATAACGGAAAGAACGTTGAGCAGAAGACGGAGCCATTGGGGAAGTTGGACGCTGTGGTCCAAGAGCTTCTCGAGCATAAATAGGACTGAAATCACGAGAGTGTGGATACTTCGTGGTTTTTGCTGCCTACCTTGAATTGGCGTGTAGCAGAGAAAATAGAGGAGCATGGAGATAATAAGCATCTTGACAACGGAACGGCGCAGTTTGAGAATTGCTTCCTGAACGTGAATAGACTCAGATGGCCTCGTTTCATGGTGCCCACTCACTTGTTGACTGTGGTTGGCAATGTTGTGATTACCACCTTCCTTTCCCCAGAGAACACGGCACATGATAGAATAAAGAGTGGTGAGGAAAACAAGCGGAATCGCGTAGAGGACAATCAGCTCGCAGTACTTGAAGTAGGTGCTGCAAGAAGAAGGGCGTTCGGGAATTGAATGTTTTGTTTTTCGTGTCTGGATGTCATCAGTGCCGAGTGGATCAGAGCACTCACCGTGTTTTGTGAGAGATACCCTTCCAGAAACAGAAATAAAACTTGTGGAACACGATGCCTTGGTAGAGGAAATACGGAGAAGCGAAGCAAGCGGCGACACACCAAACCCCGGCCAACACAGAGATCTGGAACTGGAATTGGGTGTCACTGAAGAGGTTGCGCACATTTCGACGAACCGTGGTCTTAGTCGAGAATCTCTGCATCCGCATCGGCGAGCAGATGGCCAAGAACCTCTCGACCCCTATCGCCATCTGAAACTTCCTCAATTGAATATAATTTCAATATCTGTCCATAACCGCTAATTGATTTGCAAAAGGTAATTTTAAGTTCAATGTAGCCTATTAGGGCATTGAGTTTCCCATTCTTCACTTGGCAACCAATTTCTTCTATTATGTCTGTCTAGGGTGTCTGAGGAAAAGTCCCTTCAGCTCCTTCGCAAACATGATCGAAGAGCGGCGGGGAAGAGGGAATATTGAAGAAGGAAAGGAAATAACACGAGAGGATGCGATAAGCATCATGTTCATCGAACTTTTGCAAGGAAAGTATATTGGCCAAATTTTTTTCCTCGAAGAACAAGTATAGAGAAGGAAGAAAAGGCTTCCGCCTCCTCTCTCACACATTATCTTCATTTTTCTTGCCCGATGATCAACGTTCGAACAATGAAATGCGGCTGATGATGGAAACGTGTCACACACCGCGTCGGCGGTGCGCATGTCTTGAAGATAGCAACCCGACGCCGAGTTGCGAGGGAAACGCGCCCATCTCTCATTCCATCTCTTTTGGTCATCACTCGCGAACACAATACACGAAATGCTGTGATCACTGCTAGATGAAACGTGGGAAAACCACTCGAAAACATGATTATTTTTGGTTGCCCGAGGAAGAGAACTACGTGAAAAACCGAAGAAATATGGGTTTCGGGCAGTAACGTACCTGGAGAAGAACACTGGCATAGAGAAAGTATTCTTGAAGGAAACGGAGCAGGTGGCAGGCAAAGTTCGGAAGAAGCCACCCACGGTCGATGAGCACGAGAATCGCATCCGGTGAACAGAATATCAAATTGCCGAGGTCAGCAATAGCCAGGTTGAGCAGAAATTGGTTGACGGAAGAGCTCATTAGCTTTCTGTCCATTAGAATGACGAAGATGATGAAGATGTTCCCGATGACACCGGAACAGATAATAATCATGAAAACCAGTCCGAACACAATGAAGTAGAGCTTAGGATGGCAAGAAAAGCATTGAAGTTGTGCTGATTGGGTGGCAAGCACACTCATTAGTGTAGTGGTCTGGTCGACGAGGCCACTCGAGTTGTTCATCGCGTTCAACAGGTCTGTCGATTTCTCGATCACATTTGTCACGTTGGTAGCAATCATCGTCTAGATGCACATGCAAGTTGGAGTCTTATGAACAAGATTTCTGGAATAAACGATTTTTTTTGCGCTTTGTCAGGCCGAAGACAGCAAGAAGGAAGTACAAGAAATTAGTGAACGGATACAAAGACTTGAAAAAAAAACGGGAAAGAACGCATCCTTTGTGACAAAATCCACCACCCACTCTGAGAAAAGGGAAGGAAGAGAAGTACGCGAAGCCCCTTCCGTACGGGCCTAGACAAAACTGGAACGCGTGTCCTCATCAAAATTGGCGGTGGAAACCCTACAGGCCCATCAAACAACGGCATGCGGTCCCACGAGTGTGTTCTCTAGTTCAGACTCAAAAGATTTCATTCACAAATAATAACACTCTTACTAAGAAAAATAGACAAAAAGAGGCGGAGTCTCGAATGGAGAGCACGGCGTTTGCGCATTCGGGAAAAGAGCGGTTTGCGCGGAGGAAAAAAGAAGAAGAAATGAAACGAAACGTGCATCAGGAATTGGGACGGAGACCTCTATGAAAAAATGAAGACTAATTTCGAATTTCACTGTGATCGGCCCAATTTGGGCGGCACGAGGAAGAAGGAGGAAGCGACAAGGATGGTGATGAGAGCGCGCCCGAAATATTCAAATTCGACGTCTCAAGAGCCATTTAAATACGGTAGGGTCAAACGAATGAGGTTCGTTTCGTCGAGTGTTTTCTCCACGATATGCCCTTCTTTGTTTTGTCCCCCGACCCCGCCTTCCCGGAAAAAGTACGCAGAAGGCAACCGGGCCCGAAGTTCTGTATTTGGTTAGAGCCGGTGGGGAGGAGAAGAAAAACAAAATCAAGTGAAGTGGCTAGGACAAACTGAGTCTGTTCCTTTTTCTGACCCTGTGTGATGAATTATGAATCCACTTCTCCGGAAGACACTCACGGCAGCTCTTTTTCACACTTCTGCTTATTTTTCGACGTTCATTAGGAAATTTGAGATTTGCTCGCCAGCAAACAACAACAAAAAGGCTACCGATCATCAAGTTCTCTTTCTCCTCTTGCTTCCTGGATTTACAATTGTCTGATATTTGCTGATCTCACTCTGACGAGCGAAAAAAACAGAATAACTCAAAATACGTGTGAAAGACGACGACGACGACGATATATGTGACAGATTTTGAGGAAGCCGCCTGATATTCTTCCTGTCGCGGGAAATGAAATCAGCAATTTCCTACGAACATTTTCTTCTGCAAGCCCCTTGAGGATGGGAAGGGCATGTGTTTTGCTTCGTTCTATCAGAAAAGAAAGTGTGAAAAGTTTACGAGCCAACTGAGATTTGGGCTCGCGGGGGTTTAACTTCGCACGTACTTGTTGAGACACTCCTACAAGTTCTCTACAGTCAAGAAACGCCGCACTAGTCAGAGTGACATTGCGGGTGATTTCTGAGAAATCGTAGTGAATAGTTGAAAACCGACGTTCGTTTACTATTCTGGCCTGCAAAATTGAGAGGGTTTCGGCATAGAAAAAGAAGCCGTTCTTTTTTCGGTTCTGGACGTCATCTATTCTAAACGAAAGGTCATCAGAAGACACCATTGTGCGACTCAGATAGAGAACAACTACTGTATCTGAGAAGCGTCGAAAACAGCGACTAGTTGCTAGTTGCTCAATAAAAAGTGTGACGTTTTTTTTGGGAATCGAGAGAAATATCTTCATGCATCACAACGGACCTAACTCGTTGGAGGTGCAACAAAAACAAGTCCATAGGGAATTCGGTCGCGTGAAATCATTATTCAACCTTCAGACAAACTGAGCAACGGACCAAAGAATGCGAGTATACTGAACGTTTCGAGCGGTTTATTTGATGTAAAGTGCCTCGACGGATTAGCTTTTGCTGTGTCCACGCGTTCGGAAGATTAGTTTCAGCTGACTTTCAAAGGATGCTTCCTCTAGATTGGAAATGGAAAAATGTCAAAACAGAGGATAGTTTGAACGGAAAGATATCCAAATCCGGTGTGGCACAGAGGCACAACCGGTGACTCCTCGTCGAGAAGGCAGCAGTCGAAATCACAAAGAAATGTGGGAACCTTGAAAACAAAAGTGGCCTCCCCCATCTCTGTTTTTCAGCCCTCTCAGGTTCCGGCTCCACGGCGCGTCATAATTACCGCGTGTCCTGTCACAAAAACGTGGCTGTTCTCTAGCAAAAAGAACTCGAGGAGGAGAAGGAGAAGGAGAGGAATGACCCCATTACTAGTGTCTGGCGGGGATCTTTCACCTTCACAGTTTCGCGGGAAACAGCCAAATGATTGCTCTGTTTTTGCTCGTTTTCCCACCAATTCACCTCTTAGACAGGTGCACTTTTCCAGCCTTTCAGACAAATTAAATTCGAGAAAAACGCGCGAAACTCTCACGAAGCCGTCTCGGTAGCTGAAATGTCATGAAAATTGGCGAGAAATCACTGATCTAAGGCAGAAAATCAGAAAACAAACACTTCCGAATTTCTATCCTCTTTCCGGTTGCTCGGGAGAAAAATGAGCGATAAAAAATTGTATGGAGAGATTGGGGATTAGCAAAACAGTTCCAGAGTGAAAATAGGAATATTGGAAGCCACAATTTTTGCTATGAGCCGTTCTGAATGACTAACAAAAGAGACCGGCGGGGCGAATGTGCGTCAAACGGGTGGATTTCTGTGTACTTGGAGGGAAAGTTAATGAATTCGCATCTCAGGCGTCGTGTTTTTGAAATAGACGCCTTTTCTTTTTTGTTGAACCACGTTTTCCAGGAACGCAGTTTTTGGACAATCGACCCGATATTAATGTGTCATTGTCACAGTGGACTGGCATGGGGGCATTCAGACAAAAAAGCGTTGAAGCATGAGGAAAAGAACAAGAGAGAAGATGTTCTCATTCGTTGCAGCAGTCTGAAACGAGCCTTTCAGCCGGCATTTCTATTTATTTATCCACGTATCTTTGGGTTCTGGTGACTGACGATTCCATGAGACGCTAAATGAAATCTAAATGGGAAAAAAGATAGCATGGCATTTTTCTTAGAATTTTCTTAATGAATAAAGGTTCGGGAAAATCAAGACGACGAAAAATAAGAGACATCCTAAAAGACGTTCGTCGTCGTCCAATGCGTTTTCCGGAAATCATAAACGGATCAAAACATGCTAATTTGTTATTACACGAAAAGTTGATGAAGGTTTTTTTTTGGGCAGAAGACCGTGTGGAGTCAAGAAAACATATACGCTGCGATGTTTTTAGTATCCTCCTTGCCCCCGTGTTCATCACGTATTCTCGGCCCGCGTTGCCAAAATGCGAATCTCGGAGTGAGGAGGAGGCGGAGGAGGGGGAAAGGAGGAAGAGGGAACATTGAAACTTGTGCTCACCCTAAGAAACAAACACAATTACAATGTCTCCGAATGACGACACAACTTGTTTCAAAGTGTGAAATGTACACACTATCAAGGCTCTCTCCGTTATGGGAACGAATCCAAAAGTCTGATTGGTTTGTGTCGGTCTGTCCGTCGAAAATGAGATCAAACGGAGGAAAGAGGAGAGGGAGGCGGATCCGGCGACACGTTGAAACACACTCGGAATCAAATTTTCGACGAATTCTTCTTTTGAATAAGGTACACCTAGACACGCGGGAGAGCTGGTAAACAGATCTCTCTTTAATAATATGACTATGAATGGCAGAAGCATTTCTGATACACATTCGTATTGTTGGCGACTATGTACAATTTACCTATTGTATCTGCAACGGATTGGCTCGAGTGGATGAGTCGTAGGGCTCGAATTGGATGCAATGCAGATCAAATGTATACAAAAATTGCGCCAAAAACGAAGGAGAAAAGCTAATAAATATGAAAATGAGACTCGAGAACGTTTCATGATTAGATTAGCATAACTTTCCGAGATGATGTGAGGGAAGGAGATGATTCAGCGGTTAACCTTCTACCTCTGGGAACACGAAAGCTCTGAGAATACTACTTCAATGAATAGTAGAGTATGAGA
The DNA here is from genome assembly GCA_963932285.1 of Caenorhabditis macrosperma. Taxonomy (NCBI): domain Eukaryota; kingdom Metazoa; phylum Nematoda; class Chromadorea; order Rhabditida; family Rhabditidae; genus Caenorhabditis; species Caenorhabditis macrosperma. The sequence goes on from OZ010618.1 coordinate 13,188,166, forward strand.
TGAGCATCTCAGTGGACCGTAAGAAACGAAGAATCCATTAGGTATTCAGGATCAAATAGCGCAATTGTTGTATTTCAGTCTCCCCTGTCTCATCTCATCTCTTCTGCAAAATCCAACGTGTAACTCAATTCGAGCATCTACAAAGTTACTCGGTTCGTGTCGGCGCATACGGAAAAACAACAAAATCTATGAATTTTTCTTTCGTTTTTTTCAGAATGAACATGGGAGGAGGATGGACAATTGAATTGAAGCATAACAGTGGAACTCCCGCCGAAAAGGAGCTGGGAAGGAAGTTGGCCGGCACAAAACAATTAGATACGGGCACGGCGGTCTCCGACTAATTTTTGTGTTTACTCAAACTTTAATTATCCAGAAGAACGAGTCGTCGGGGCGGGAGCAAAGGATGAGCACACTTGTGATCTCGTTTAGAGGAACAAAAGACTCGTTTCTTCTCGTTGTGCCTCCGGTTCTGATTCCTCGAAAGGAAACAAAGTTTGAAGGCTCGCAGCAGAGCGCAAACTAAAAAGCATCAATCACACGGTCTTAGCATAAGGTCATTCTTGGATTTGCAGTTTTAGAGAAAACAAAGTAGGCGGGACCGGAGAGTGCAAGTCGAAATGTGTTTGTGGTGGCAAATCTGTGCACGTGACTCACCGATTGTTTGGAAGGATTTGAATAAATTAATCAAGGAAGAGCGCGAAGAAACAGCGAAAACTTCCAAAGCGACTTTCTCTGTTTGCAGCGGAATTTTCGCACTTTTCTCGCCGCTCTTTGTTTTTCGAGTGTGGAGACATTGAAATGTGGTCCTCGTGACTCAGGATCGGATGGAAATGAATGTTGCGAATGAGCATCCGATGCGTCTCTTCTCTATTAGACTACCGTATCCCTTCCTCAATTCTAACGTTTCTTGTCCAAAGAACAAATTCAAACGAGGAAGTGAATTGAACATGTGAATTGGCTGCCAAAAATTTATCACAATTCATTATTTTTTCTCCCGAAAAAAAAACGCAAAATCCGCCAACTAAGAACGAGCCTATATTCTTTTGAAAAACACAATAGAAAGAATTGGGATCTTTGGAAACGGATGAACCCTCGTGATTTTTTAATATATTTCAAATTTTGCTAGATGCTGAAAAATTGATGCGTGTAGGAGACTGAGAGTGATAAATGATTAATTTCAATGAAAACGGAAGCGTTCCGTTCAGAACATAAAGTTTCTGCAAGCCCATTTAAATGAGCGTCTGGGTGGATTTCGGGGAATTAGGTGTGAAGGATAGAAGACACGTGTTTATCGGCCGAGCAACCGAGGGGCTCTTCACTCCACTCGCGGAACGTCGAGTATTGAAGAACGTCATCAGACCGGACGCCTACATAACTCAACTTGTTCACTTCACACATACTCCCCCGAACAAACACTTGCGCGAACAGGAGTGGACGGATTCCCGGATAACATCATTTTTACTCTTCTCGCGGTTGTGTCTAAAACACCTGATGACTGGCACACATCAGTGACTTTGCAACGGAAAAAATAAATCAAGCAGAGCGTCTGGAGGGGCAAGAAGGAAGGGAAAAGAAGAACACTGCCCACCAGTGGCATGGATGAATTTCCGGAGCACATTTGCATTTTTCTCGAGACATGCTACGGGAAATGCAATTATGTTGACTCACATCATTTTTGATTGGCCCTCCGACGAGCGGTTCGGACTGGAAGATATCCGGGGGCAAGGATGTTTACCGTCTGCTTATATACATATATATTGAGAGCGTTTTCGGAAAAGAATGAAGGAGGTACTAGCTATTTTTAACCCAATAAAAACCTTTTTCGGGATTGCCAAATGACCACAAAACATAGTTATGAAGAGAGATTTCATCACGACTTTCCCACGCCCTCTGTTTTGAAGACGTCTTTCTGGAAAATGGAAGCCAAGCGAGGACACTTACGCTTCCTGAACATTTGGAAGAAGGCGTGAATTGAACAGAAAAAAGCAAGAAACGAGCGGAGTAAGCCATTAAAACGAACGAGACTGGGACAGAATGTGAAGACGTTGATAGACTACTTCCATTAGAAATGTGGAAGAAATTTCGGACGGAAGAGAATCGAACAAGAAGAAGTAATCAGGCGTCTAGGAGTCTGTCGTGGGAACTCGCACCGATCGCATTAGTCAGAGAGGATCAGTGTGTTAGTCGTTGCGAGGCCTCATTGATACAGAAGCATTGTATATTTTTACTCGCGTACAGCCCGCAGACGGCAGCAAAATCGAAAATACGATAATTCGATCCAATTAGCTGTGCAAAAAACAATAAGAGGTGTCTGAGGAACACTTTGTTCACCGACGGTCAAGTATTACGATTGGCTCAAAGAGCCCACGCGGAGCAGTGCGTCGACGACGACTTATATACAATTAGGCGGAGAAATAAAAAGTTGTCTGGAGTTCAAGATGAACTTTCGAAATGAAGGGGGATTCTGTTCTCACGGAGAAGAGAATTATGAACTTTACCTTATAATCGTCGCAATTATCGTCTGGGGAGAACGAATGTTCAAGGCTCAGTCACTGATTTTCGATGAGTGTGTGAATGTCAAAGTGCTCAAAAATGCGAGATAACGTGATAATTATCAATGATTCTTGATTCAAAACGCTTTTTTTGTGTCTGGCGCTGTCTTGAAGTGTTCATTAAACCAAGCGTTTCAGAACTTCAGTACGCAAGTGCACGTGTTTGTCTCTGGAAGGAGAGAAAGAAAACTGGAAGTGCAGAAGAATGCTAATTCCGCTTTCAAACTCTCTAGTCTCTGCTCCCGATAATTGCTTGCTCGCAGAGTTGACGGGCTCTCCGAACCTAGGCGATGCAAAAAAGAACACGCAATTGGCGAACTGTCATTAACAGAGGAGGAGTCGGAGAGTGACATTTGAAGGAAAAATTGGCGAAATTGCTCCGTCCTCGTGGCTTTTCTGCGTCTTCTTTTTCTCTCAGAACACATATCGGCGACAGCAGTCCTCCGCTTCTACTTGTCTCATCTAGTACGTCGAATGCGCATTTTTGATGGATTACTCAAAAGAAAAAAGACGAAAAGAAAGAAATTCAGGTCTCGGGGATATTCAAAATACGTGCAATGGTCATTATTATAGGCTTTATTTTCGGCCATTTCTCACAACTCGTACCAGTCGGTGTCGCCTGAAAAAGGCGGAAAAACAAAAGAAAAGGGCATCGAAATCGGAAGAAAACAAGCGCTGTGAAATGGATCAACGCGACGACTTGCACTTTTGAATCTTGAAAAGTGATTGTTAGTTTACCAAAAACGGAATAATCCTGTTTATTGTGCTATCGCGTGTCCATAACAAAAGCCATTTACGATCTACTCTGATCTGATAAAAAAGATCAGGGAATTGATGTGTGACAGGAAATGGCGTGCAAAGAGAGGGAGAGAGGAAGTGAGCTGCGTTGTGTTATTTCGTCACTGGGTGGACGGACCACTGGAACACTAAATATGGTAAATATTCATGGAAATGTAATACTATGCACCATCATCATCTTTGGGTCGTCTGATCGGCTGTTCGGCGGATTCTCCCTCATCTCCCCGTGACAATGCTACTAGTCTCAGCCTTCTTCTTCTTCATCAATCCTCATCTCGTTTACATTTCATTTCACTTTTACTTTCGCACCGGGAAGGATATGTTTACCTAGTCAAAAACCTGTGCCTGCTGCTACTGTTTCCGCATATTCGGAACTACAAAAAGAAAGTGAGAGAGAGAAGAAGACGACGACGTCATCGTCGAACGAACCTCATAACTCTGCGTCCCATAATATCGTCACCAACGATCTCTTCTCCTCATCCCACTTTACACTTCGGTTTCTCCTTCCAGTCGTTCTCACTAGTCAAAGACCCCCGATAACGAGTACAATACCCTCTTTTCACTCGAACCCCGCCCTTTTTATCGTCATAATAATATGGTCTCACTCGGAATGAATACTTAAGTCTTTGACGAATTCTCGGGTTAAGCAGTTCAAAGATCCACACCCCACTCCGCGCTGTCCAATTCGTTTGTTTTTGTTTTCATTTCATTTCTTCAAGTAGTAAAAGTAGCGGTTCGTCGATCATCTAACGAGAAGACGTTCCGGAAGACATTTCCTTCGACTATTTTAGGAATTGCAATTTTGAAATAAGAAAGAGTGAAGTGACATTAACGGAGGGATCAGGGTTTAAGATTTTCAAGTTTCCGACCTCATAAAAGTGGAAAATTGATAGTGATAATGACATTACGTCAGAGTATTTTAGCCTGCCGTCACATATTCTTAATTCTTCTCATCGTGTATATCAATAGAGATAAAGCTAGTTTGATTGCGTGTATGGCATGTGTGTGTGTCTGCTGCATGTGTGAATCTACCCCCGGTGAAGCAACAAGCCCTCTCATGCCTCCTCCCTCCTTCAAACATGTCAGTTGGACCAAACTGTACTTCAAACTGATTCTCTTCTCCAGATGCTTCATTGTTGTTTACTGACTTCCTGATTCCTTTTTGTAACATTCCCTTCTACAAATCTCTTTCTCTCTTTCCTTGAAAACGTTTCATTTCCATTGTTCTCTTGCTGCGGCGGGAGGGAGAAACGATAACTTTTTGAATAGAAGGATTATCCGCTCGCTTAAATTAGACGGTTTCGACTTCCGACCGTCTTTGATCTGCGCACATCTTTTTGGGCGAGGTTTTAAACGAAAACGACGGAAATTTGACTTTCACTCTGCTTTCCCCTCCACTTTTTGTTGCGTATTGGCACGCCTGGTCTGGCCTTAGGCGAACGCGGAGGAGATAAGAACGTGAATTCAATCATTCCAACTTGTGGTTTTTTGAACACTTTTTGTCAGTTTTCGGCATTTAGCGCTTTCTTGAACCCGGATTCCGCACTTTCGATTACTCTTTTCCGTTACAGAAGTTATGTCACGGATAGTTTTTCTTCTTGTCGTGTCCTTGAACTTGGTACTGTGCCAGAACCTTTATGGGCCTTCTCAACTTGATGCATACTTTCGATTACTGAGAAATCGGAACCTTGGCGGGTTTGGCACTTTGGATAACATCGCGAGCAGAATTCAAACAGCCGAGAAGCAACAGTTCCTTTCCGGATTGCCTCCTCTGCCAATGACACACGATGAAGGTACTTTTTGAGAGGAACCCTAAACACAGAGTTCTTGTTCAAGTTATCCATGTTCTCACAACCGTATCACCAACAACCACGGCCAAACCAACAGCTCGACCGACTACTCCTCCTCCACAAGTAGACCCGTTCGTTGTGAATAATACCCCAGAAGGACCACCGATTCCAGAGGAAAGGTCTGCAACTACAAACGCTTTTTTTCAAGGTTAAAAACAAGAATTTATAGAATCGGAGGCACCTATGATGACGATGGAAACTTTGTAGCCTCCACGAACTTAGTGACGGAGAGGAAGCGAAATCTGGTGTGTTGGCATGCATAAACAGGTGGAAACATGGATGTGGTTTTAGGCACGAGGAGCACGGAACTACCAGCTCAGTGACACAGCAACAAGCAGGAAATACGGATACGTTGCTCAATTCCATCAACCGATCCACGTGAGAAATACAGAAATATTCCATTCAAAATCCAACATCATATATAGCACCCCGTACAACGAGTAATCAGACAACACACAACACCGCGACCATTCACCTATCCACCATTGGTTTTCAGGTAAGTCAAATGTTAAATGACTGCTGTAAGTGTTTCCAGTTTCAATTTCAGAGCTAAGCCCCAGCCAACCAACCGTGACACGTATTTGAACAACTTGTTGCTAGAAATTGAAGAATATGATGATTTCCTGGCAAGTTTCCGAGCCCCGGTGGAGTAATACTCTTTCTGTTACAGGATCAGGTTAATACATACAAATCTCGCTACCCTGGCGCACAAGTTCCGAACCCATACCGTGCACTGCCAGAGGGAAAACTGCCAGCACTCGCGCAGTATAGAAAGTAATCGACGATCCCTTCAGTGAAATCACCGAATGCCGTCCCCACACTACAAAAGCTTTCAATTTCTTCGAAAAAAATAATTTATTTATTGTAACTAATCCAATTTGATTAAATTGAGAAATAAAACGCTTAAAAAGTGATACAAATATCCGAAAAAATACAAATGACGGAAAGTGGAGAATAAAGCGTGGCCCCAAGTGTTTCTGGCTTGACAGTAATTTATAAGTGAAAACACGGAATATTAAAGAAATATATGAATAACTTAAGAGAACTTGTTGGAAATGAAACCAATTTGTACAGATATTGAATGTGGTTGAAACTGCTCTATGATACTACATAATCCAATGGTGAGAGACTGTTTGGAGGATTGTCACTCATATAATCAAATTGTTCAATATTATCACATGTGGTGCACCGCTCGAACGTACAACTGGGTTATTGAAAAAAAGGAACAGCAACATTTTAAAGGGACTAGAATCGAAAATATGATCTGAAAAGAAATGGTGTAGTGACTGTGGAATGCGATTAGCTGTGATCAAGTTATGATTATCTCAAACTGGGCGTCTTATTTAGCTGCGGCCGTTCGTAATTCTTCCATTTGAAGTGCTGCGAGTACATGGTTTCTCTCGATGCTCGAGCCCATGCTGCTTGCAATGTTCATCAACATTTCTTGAGGGGTTATCACTTTGGCCGGCTGTGGAATAGGCTTGACTGGAATGATGAGTGTTTGGAGAGATGTTTCAGGAGCATCTTCCGGCTGAAAGAAAATAATCAGTTTACTTTGAATATTCGGGTGACGTACAGTTGATGTTGTCACTGATGGACGTTTAGCCAACGGCTGTCCGAGAATATCGTCAATATCCAATGAACGTTTTCTTCCCGGAATTTCGTCTTCTAACGAAGAGTAATCCGATGAGAGTCTGTGAACTTGGGTTTGGCCTTTGATCAGAAGCTTCTCTTCTTTTGCAATCTCTGCCTGTATGCTCTCAACGGCTTGCATTGTGCTGCAGAAAGTGTCCGCTGCGTTCAGGCTACACAGCATTTTGAATAGCACTGGAATTCAATGATCAGGAATGGACAATAGCGGTTTGCCACTCACTGTTAGAACAGCTGGACATCCCTTTGATCTTCTCCCGCATGTTGTTGATTTTACTAACGATGAGATCAATTATATTGTCTCCCAAACCCGCGTTAATCATTTCCGCTAGGAATTCTTGTGGATGCTGTTCTAGGCTCGTTGACATCCGTGCATCGATGTTCCACATTGAAGTCGGGGCAGGGACCGATTGCAGAACAGTGGTTGCAGCAGCGGCTCTCTGTTGCTGCAACAGTTGTGAGGTGACGTCGTCAACCATCACTTGCTCTTCCGCGACAGACGTGGTTGGGAGCAACGTCTGTGGTGGCTGATTGACAGTCGTCGGAGTAGAAAAGTTGTTATTCTTCATGTTCTGACTGATTGCCACAAAACGGGAGAAGGTCGGATTCTTGAAGAGAGTGCCTGCAAAACAAACGATGAATTGACGACGTAACAAATGGAACCCGTTGACAAGGCTGGAGAAAGTTCTTGTGTTACGCTCTGATCATTAGTTCATACCGAACCGATTCAAGGGCACACATGACTCACCGAGGGTGGGTTGACCGTCAGGAAGCTGAACATCCTTCTGATGAGTGCTGAACAGGTTTGAAGGTCCCGTGGCAAAGTTCGTGGGGATGTGAGAGAACATGTTCTGAGGGATCAACTTGGTTGTACTAGATCTGCGACGACTTCTGAAACGACGCCAATACGTTATAGAGATACAGTTTTTGAATTTACGTATTGGGCTCCGCAGAGGGGTCTTTTGGGGTGATGTAGTTTCTGCTCTGACATTTAGCAGAGCACTGATTAGGGTGGTCATGGAAGTCCAGCGATCTCATTTCCATTAGGGTTCGCAAATTGGACTTTCCAATTCTGATGCTTCCCTTCCAGTCCTTCTGCTTATCTTTGTTGGCTCTCACAGTGAACTCCTTGGGGCTTATATATTCCGTTTCACCTATAACAAAATTTTTTACCTTTTTTCTGAAGCTGTAAAACGTACCATCAATCAAAATGCAATTTTGGTGGATTCCGGGGCATGTGAACAGTTTTGTGACCATCTTTGCGGTAAGAGTTCCACATTTTACCTAAAATTGGAATAATCAACTACAGAATCAAGTAATGCATTTTTGTGGAAACGCACATCAATATTTGGGTGAGGAGCCAAAATTTCCATGGTGTTAAATGCTAACAACGCTTCTACGACCTGAGAGGAGCGGCGGGACACGAGAGTATCATGATGTTCGCGCGGGCGCACTATTTGCGTCGCTCGGCGCGGTGCGTGACTGTTTTCGGCGGCGGCGGGCTGCGCGCGCCACTATTTTCACGCTGACCGCCGCGCGGCGCTTTCCGTCTGACCACCCGAGACGAGCGCACACATACAGACACACTTGCGCCGGAGTCCAGTTTCGCAGCACGTTTTATGCATTTGAGGCCACCCCAGAATAGAAGCAACGTTCGATTCTCGTTCGGTCAGTTGATGGCAAACAAAACATGAGCCAATGTCAGGATCATGAGTACGCGTTGTGGCGCGCGAAAGCCAGCGCACGCCGCGTCCGTCGCGCCGTGCTCTTTTTATTGAAACACAAACAGAAATAGAATGAGCATTTGAAGCTCAAGTGTACTGTATTGGAACAACTTTGCCGGCGGACAGGTCGGGGTTCGGCAGTCGAACTGGTAGTTCGCTCCAAAGGACCGTTGTTGCCGGACAGACGTGTTCTACCCTCAAAACTTACCCTCTGTTCTTTTCCAACCAGCTAAAAAAACAGTGCTTCATTTTTATCTGACATGATGTTTCAGATTTTTTCCAATGTGTGAGAATTTTCAGTGGTGTTGAGAATGTACTATCTGATGCTTCCGATGTTTTCGTACCCCTATGGTTATAGCCCAGGCTCTGTTGAACGTGCGCTCGATCGTTGGAAAATAGCGCGAGTGCGAGAGGCGTTGCTGCGCGGAAAGTCTCTTTGCAAATTCGCGTGTTACTATTTCTGTCCCGCGGAGTCTCTCCGCGCTCGTAGCGGCGGATGGTCCGTGGGTGACCGTCCCCGTGCTGAGCAAATAATGCCTGCTTCTCAATAACGCCTCTTGTACTCTCACGTTCTTTCAATACAAGCCTCCGTGAGAACCGCCGCGTGTGATTAGTAAAGTGTTGACTATAACGCAACGTTTGAAGATTAGAGTACTAGCGGATTAAACACAGGTAAATGTGAAAAAAACGAACCGTGATAACCGGGGGCAGTGCTACGGCGGTCTCCTTTGTCAACACGTTGACATTTCCTTCAGAATCAGTAGCCAATTGGAAGTCACTCTCCTCATCGGTTTCTTGGGGCGATCGACGGAGAGGCGACAGATTCTCAGTCTCCAGACCGGACATCTTCGGGATATTCCGTGTTTCTTCGTACTTTTCTTCGACAAGTTCTTTCTTTAGGTCCATGGGAATGAGAAGAGAGGAACCGAGACCACAATCAGTCATTTCTACCTGCAAAAGATAAAATCAAGAACATGTCTTCTCAAATGGCGAGATTAATGTCGCTGATAATCGCGAGAACGGAAGGATATCTACACAACAAAAAACAGGTAGAATTTGAAGGAGAAGAGTTGATGGAAAATACTATGAGAAACGTATGACGTATAGGAGAGCAAAGGGCAAAAATGAATGGAAGGAAACAGTGCGCTTGCGAGAAAACACAGACGAACGACAGTCACTGGGCCAGCGCACTATCCAAGCCACGCCTCTCGTGCGCTTGCTCTCGGCCGCGAAATGACGGAAAGAGCTGGTCGCCGAGCCGAGGGGTCAACTGGAGACACGGAGGCGGTTGTTGGCGGATGACGTTTAGCTGCTTTCAAACTCTCTGCGGATTTTCAGAAGAAGAAGAAAAAGCATTTCAAAAAGTTAGGAATTTTTTCAATGTTATGATATGAGAGAAATTAAATCCGAATGTCAATTGAATTGTTTTACTCAATGGTTTTCCAACATTTTTTTCTGACAATGAGAAAGTCCAGAATCAGGTAATAAAGCCCGCAGAAAACCAGGGGATTCTTCAAAATGTTCTTCAAAACAAATAAACAATCGAAATAACGATAATGTTCATAAAAGAAGCCAACACTTTGAGACAAGGGGTACTTTGGGAAGCTTGACTTCAGCCGAGAACTGGGATCAACAAACTCGGATGCTCCAAGTAATAACTGCAGTAATGATCAGTCACTTGTGACAAACAAGTCAGAGAAAGCAAATGGTTTCACATGATTTCTTGTGGTCCGTGTGTGCAACACGATACGTGACAGCCTCCTCATACCACGTATCCATTTGCCTCCACGTCTAGACCCAAAGACCACCCCTATCTCTCTCTCTCTCACGTTTGACCGACAACTGACGCGTGTGTTTTTCTGCGCCAGGGACGTTTGGAGGAAGTGAAGGGAACGGGCACGGTGGCGTGTTCGCCATCTTCAGAAAGAGAAGGAGAGGAACGGTGAGAAACGAGGACACGCGGAACGGTTTGTGTGTGTATGTGTATGTGTCACAGGCGGCGTCGACGAAGTAATCGACAAATCACTGGTTTGGCGTAGGACCCCTGGCTTGTTGGCTTGCGGGAGGCCTCCCGTCATCCAGCAGCGACCAGTCAGTCCGTATTATTGCGTGCGTGAATGTTTGCGTGTGCGTGCGTGTGGTGCGTGAGTGTGAGATGATGCGACATTTCGTTCGAAATGTGGTTTGCGCGGGGGTCGAACCACCATTCCCCTAGTTGGCACGATTCGCGTGCAGCCAAACAGAAGAAGGACATTAAACAGGGATAGACTCGCGAGTGACATTCCAAGTTTGGATCTCGATGTCTGGGCACGCGTGACCGAAGGGACTACATCGGTGATCTCAGAATCGCAATATGTTATTGTGTTTTGCAACGATAAACACGTTCGCATTGCAGAAAAAACCGCGTGAGATGTAGTGGAAAAAAGTAGTAGGACGAAAAAAAAGTGGCCGGACACGCAATCACGTGAAACTAGCGTGTGGACATGGGTATTGGAAGAAAATAAACAGATGGCGGAGAAAAGTAGTGAGCATCAAAGCAGAGTGCTCACACTGGCATGAGGTGTTTTCGGAAAGCACGAATCTTTCTTCATTTTCCATAAAGTACTTTCCGGGATGTTAAATGAGGTGAAGTCTCAATCAGATTCGAGAGCCTTCAAGACACGGGGGTTGGTGTATTCGATTTAGAACGTCATGAGACAATCGAAAGGAGAGTATTCGTGGACAGGTGTGCGATTGGTACAGGAAACACTGACTCTCTCGACCTCGCCATTCTGGCACTGATCCTTAGCAATTATACAATTATCCTTATTTACGACAACTGGAGCTTTCTAAGCTGTCGGACCATTTTTACTCACACAGAGAACCAAACGTAATGAACGATAAATCGTTGTTCTCCGATGGGAAGATGTCTTTTTTAGATGAATCAGAAATATTTTGAAAATATGTCCAGCCGAAATGGGAAAAGGCGAGAAAGACAGTCTCGCTTACATAAGCCAGAGACAACAGAGAGAAGAACATGGAAATTAAGAAAGAAAACTGGGAGAATCGGATGAATTGAAACGTCAAAGATTAACGTGAAGAAAGAGATGTAAGCGGGAGGGAAACGCAAGTGAACATCACCCGGCGGGAGTGGGGGAAGAAACGTGTAACCTTTTCTCATTTCGATGGTTTTGTCATTGGCGGACCGGCCCGACCCGACGTGTCCTTCCTTCCACCTACTGTAGATGATGGCTGTCGTCGTCATCGTCATCGACGCCAGAGGAAGGGGGGCCACTTCACTTCTTTTGCCTATCTGTCTATCCATCCATCGAATATCTCGCTTCCACCACCAGCAGCAGCAGAAGAAGAAGGCAAAACACGTACAGAACGTGTGACGTGACATGTTGTTGATGCGTGTTTATTACCACCCAGCGACCGACTGAATTACCACTCTCAATTGCAAACGCAAGGACATGAGAACGACTGTATTTTGTGAGGAGAAGAAGAAGTGCGACGCCGCCGCGGAAGCCGTCGATGAAGTGTTCGATGCCAAGAGGGTGAAAGTTCCCAGCACTTCAATTCGGTCCGGAATCGTTCTTACTGGGGGAAATTTGATGCAAGCCATGCAAAAATCAAGTGCATTGTCGCTTTTGACATCGGTGGAAACAAAAGGAGAAACAAAAAATGGAGGATGAGGACCCGAGATTGTCGAAGCGGCTGAAGGACGTGCACGAAATGGGAAAGAGCCGAACACGCAGCGAAAGACGTGTGTTTGCTTATCACGTTTCGCATCGCCCCACGCGTGAACCCCACCCCCTCGTGTCCCGTCAGCTTCTTTCTCCCATCGTCGCCACACGCACCTCTTTTGTAAGCCTATATTTATTTTATGGAATGTCGAACAGGGACTGTACACTTACACCTGTTTAGACTATCGACGGCGATCAAATGGTTATGTTTGGAAACACACCGGGAACAGCTTCCCAATAGTTTTCTCAAATACAGGCAACAAGGTCAATTTTGTCTGAAGTTAAGAATTATTGCCAAACACAGATAATCAAATCGGCCAGGGCCAATATGAATCGCAGCTATCTCATAAGGAACTCACGTATACGATTTTGGCAACGGCATCGCTTGCGGCTTTGAATGACTATGGAGGCAGTAGCTTCCCAAATCCGGACGTACAAGACAATTATCTAACCGTCTGTTTTTCGTCGTGTCTATGAGATAAACTGATCACCTTGTAGGTTTCCCCTCGGCCCGACCACCTTCCGATACTTTTTTGCATGTCACCTACATCGGCCAAAAACACGGAATGTTCCGCGTTGCTTCTCCTGCTGCCTGCTGAGAACTCGATGTTATCACGCCAGTTCATCCATCACGTTGATGTTTTTTTGGTTATGTTCGTATCCGTCTTCATAGTGTCAGAAGCCAGTTCGGTATTTCAATACGGAGCGTCGCTTCAATGATGGATTTGATGACAAATAGCGATCTACGTGGATAGAATCAATCGTCGATAGGTCATCGCTACTGTTTATTCTTGATAACGATTAATGCGAGAAATACAAAAGAACATTTGATAGAAGAACACAGAGAGACAGACAAATGAGTTATCCGGGTTTATAGGAATGAAAAATCAAAGGTCAGCAAATAAAACCATTCTCTGGGGAGACCAGATGCACATTTCTTGACAACAGAATATTTAGTGAAGAAAAAAAACGATGCGTTAAAATTGGCAATTGTCGGGACTGTTAATCTTCCACACGGCGTCTCTTCATCGAAATCGATGCCCGGGCGTCAACCGTCGGCTTCACGTCCATAAGCCAATCATTTGGGCAAGCGATCGTGTGCGCCAGCACATCCTCATACGATCTCTTGATGTCGCAGACCGGAGTTTCTCCCTGGTTGTAGACAACCGCTCTGTACTTGCTGAAGAAGTCCAAGATGGCGTTGTAGTAGATACCACTCTTGTAGAAGGCGATTCTGCTCATAACAACAATGAGCCGAGCGGGACGCTCTTTTCCAGTCTGATCCTCTCCTCTCTCCGCAAAGTGCTCCGGGCGAAGCTTGCTCAGCAGTTTGATATGAGCTGGGGAGAGCTCCATGTTTCTGAAGCTATCGTAGCGACCTGAAAATAAAAATATATTTGCTTGGTAGATGCCCTTAAGTGTCCTTACCATCAAAAGCGAATTCGACGTTGTATTTGGGATGATCGAAGAAGATTTTGGTGTACTCAGCGAGCGCCGCAGCCGGCTGTTCCATGTCCTCCGTGAAGGGGAACTCTAACAGGCGTCCACGTCCAGGGCAGATGGCCCAGTCCCCACTTCTGATTAGCAGCTTGATTTTCTTCGATTTGGTCTCAGCGTGGATGATGACGTGCTTGAGAAGTTCCGGAGAATATTGGACATAGGTGTTGCAGAAATCGTTCAGATCTACTTAAAACTTGGCTGGTTCATACTAACTCAAGTATAAAACTCACGTCCTTTAATAAGAATTTCGACTTGATCCATGAAGTCGGTGAAATCCCCGTTCTTGAAGAACCACTTGACACATTGGATCAGAAGGCTGTCAGGAATTCCTTTAGAGTTGTTGATGTAGCGCTTCTCAAACTCTTGACGTGACGTCACGGTATCTCCAGCCATTGCGTTCAGTAGGTAACTAATGACAAGTTGAGAAGGCGTCAAAACCTTGGAAGCCATCGCAATCTAAAAAAGTAAATTATTTCAAAGTATAAATCTGGATCCGAGAACGCGGTTCAAATAACAAAATGAGTGGAGGAAACAGAGAAAACGCCACGCCGAGAAGTATTGATTCTCCATTTTGGTCGACATTAATGGGATGTCCGCAGAAATAGCCTTTTTCCACCGGAGAGAAGCAGTGCACACCAGCTAGAGCACGGCGCAGAGAAGCTGGCGAGAGCCGTCGGCAATTGCTGCCTTGGTGCCCCGAGACGCTTAGTAGGGGATCCGACAAATTAAATGTATTCTTTTTCACGGTTCCAGGGAAATTGAGAACAGAATGACTCATAACGGGAAAATAAAAATCTGCGAACCGGGGAGAATTCAAATGTTTTGCCACGCAGGCGGAATGATTTTTTTTAGACAAGAATTTGGTAACGAGAAGTTTTCCACATTGTCAATTTATCGCAGTGCATCGTTATTCCGTTGAGAAAACTGGAAAAAAATTAGAAAATGTGTGTAAATAGCGCAAAAAACGTCAATGTGTTGTGCTATGCAACATAACGTCATCTTTGGCAACTTAGGCCATGGGTTGCGGTCCGCCGGCCACACTTAACGGTCCTCTGCGCAATAGAGCGCATTATCATTATTCCACTGTGCACTGGTTCTGCCGTTCTCTTCTTTCCTGCGCATTCTTTCGCAACAACGCAGGCAAACGAATGAGAGACACCCGCTGGCCACGAGGACGGTCATTCGATCAATAATACGGCTGCCTCCTGCGAGCGAACACTTGCTTTCTCTTTCTTCCTGACATCCTCTTCTCCTTCGCGTCCTCGTCATTTATCTCGTAAATTATATCGATTGTCAAGAAAAAGCGGCTGTGAACAATCTTGATTTTTAGCCGATATTGCAAAAATGTCCGAGGAAATAACACTGTCCGACGACGAAGACGAAATTACGGAAATTGGGTTCAATCAATTGTCAGGAATAGACGATATACAGCTCAAGCGCGGCTCTGTTGATATAGAACGGGATAACGAAGACAATGATATTGAGATTTTGGAGTGCAAGATGGGATCGAGTAGCAGAAATTTGAATGAAAACACTGAGAACCACAAAATGAAGTAAGTTTTCATAGAATGATGAAAGCAAAATGTACTACTTTGCTGTCCAGGGAGACAGCAAAACGCAACAAACGCAGTGCTTCTAGCCAGTCGGATAAGGAATGGACACCAGCAAGCAATGCGTCGGGAGAGAGCAGCAACGAGGACTTTGAAAGTTACACTTCTGGACCACACATCGACGACAATGATTCGAGAGCGTACGTCAGACGAGTCTTTCCGTATGAAACGGACGAACAGGAACCGGATCTCACTATCACACGAATGGTCGTCTCAAACGAAGACGGAGAGTCCCACTTTCCGTGGAAAGTTGACGCTTCGACGTGGAACCGTCTTCACGAGTAAAATTAAATATTTTCCATCGAATTCAACAGAAGCCTGTTTTTCAGATATCAGAAAACTGGCGTCCAGTGGCTGCAACGTAAGACCGATCACAGAAGTGGAGGGATACTGGCTGATCAGATGGGATTGGGCAAGACAATCCAGGCAGTCGTCTACTTGCGCTCGATTGCAGAAACAGGACGAACACACAATAAGTGAGTTATGCACTGGTGACACCTATTTCAAAAACCAAATATTTCCAGAACTATTGGCTTGGACGTTGGCCTGGTCGTCTGCAATGTTTCCGTTATCAACCAGTGGATAAAAGCAATGAATGAATGGTTCCCTAAGCTTCGCGTGTTTCTCCTTCATTCGCATTGTTCGACTGGACGTCAAGATGATTATGTCAACGACATGTTCTTCAAATTGCAGAATAAGAAGTCAGTCGACCCAAAATCAAGTTCTATTTCATATTTTTCGAACTCAGGCTGGAATGTCCGCACGGTGCTGTCATCTTGACAACGTACGGAATGTTCACAAAGTTCCACAAGCTCTTGGTGAAACAAATCTGGCAAGTTGTGATCCTCGACGAAGGACACTACATTCGCAACGAAAAAACAAAAGTGTGTGGTTACCTGAGAACGTTAACAAAACGACAGTTTCAGTGTTCGCGAGCAATGAAAAGACTCATGAGTACGCAGAGATTCATTCTCACTGGCACTCCGTTCCAAAACAAACTCTCGGAGTTCTGGAAGTTGGTCGACTTTGTGTATCCCGGCCGTCTTTCGGATTCCACTACTTTTCATCGCAATTTTGTCCAAATCATCAATGCGGGTGCAAACCTCAGATGCTCACCACAAGCAGCCGCCAAAGCATATGAATGTCTCGTCGCTCTTCACAGAGCTGTTAAACCTCTGATCCTCAGAAGACTTCAAGAGGACTATAAGGATGTTCTGAACCTTCCTGAGAAGGATGACAAGGTGAGTTCTTGTGCGCGATCACAAACTGTATTTTTTGTATTTTGAGGTTTACGTGTGCGAGTTGTCGAAACGTCAGCGGCGTATATACGAAGAATACCTGGCATCCGGACAAGTCTCGCAGATTCTCAAAGGCAAATGTATATCGTTCTGCGGTCTTCAAAAACTCGCAGAAATCTGCAATCATCCGGGTTTGTACCGGAAAGTGAGCGTAGACTCGAGGAAGTTCGGTGGAATCAAGGACAGCGGAAAGCTGGAGATGGTGTTCAAGTTGCTTAAGGAGTGGTTCAGAGATCCAGTCAACCGTGTGATATTTTTCACCCAAAGAATAAACGTGGTCAAGATGATGAAACACTTTTTGAATGAGAAGAAGTGAGTTAATGCTGGAAGAGCTGCCTTATCTTCACAGTTTCCAGTATCAAATGCATCAGTCTGATAGGATCCGATACTTATGCCAACAGACAGAAAACCATCAAGATGTTTGAGGAGGACTTGGAGATCAAAGTCTTCCTAATGACAACGCGTGCGGGTGGTCTCGGACTGAACCTCACGCAAGCCAACAAAGTGATTATCTACGATCCGGACTGGAATCCCATGGCTGACAATCAAGCGAAAGACCGTTGTTATCGGATGGGGCAGACTAATAACGTTTCAATTGTGAAACTTATTTCGAACGGAACCATCGAAGATCGGATCTATATGAAGTAAGTTTTTGTTTCTTGATTAAAAATGTAATTATGTTTGTCCACAACAGACAAGTGCAAAAAGAAATGCTTGCGGCCCAACTGCTCCACAACGCCGACTTTGCGCACTCTGTGCCGAACAACAGCATGGCCGACTTGTTTCGATTGAAGCCGCACGGCATCGGAGGCTCCGACATTGGACTGTACCTACCAGGAGAAATTGCCAAAGAGAGACAGCCAACAAACAAGAAAGAGAAAAAGGAAGAGAAAAAGAAAATGGTAGAATGCTTAGGCTTCTATTCTCTTTGAAATTGTCTGTTGCAGAAGAATAAGTTGGCTGGATTCGAAGACAAGGCGCTTCTGTTGTCACTTTTCGACGACGACAAGCTGGTGGCCATGCGACAACACTCGCTTTCAGTTCAGAACTCGTCCAATATGAACCGAATTGAAAAAATGGAGATGCGGAATGCAGTGGACAAGGCGGTTGGAAGTCTACTCCACACGTGAGTCTATCCATGGTCAAAACGTTTGGAGAACGAAAATCTTCAGAGAGGGTCGCCTGGCTCACACTTGGAAGCGAGAGTTCCATAAACAGATCCGCTCGAAAACGGTGAAATGTGAATACTTTGTGGAGCCGGAAGAACTGGATTCGTACTGGAAAACAGTGCACAATGGCTTCCGGGCGAACGACGATCAGAGAGAGGTGAGTGTCTCTTCTTCAGTTGGGACAATTCAAATGAACTTTTTCAGCTCGATCGTCTTGTTCAGCTGGCAAAGACATTTGTCACATACCTGAATGGTGTTGAGGGCGATACAGAGGACAAGCTACATCGTCTGTTTGTCTCTGAAAATGATCGCTCGAAGCCGACGCAGATGTATTTTATTCAAGAAATTTTATCGACCGTTGCGAAATTCAACGATGAGAAGCAATTGTGGGTGCTCCGTTCCAAATACCGCAACGTGGAGTTTCCCGTGCCAAAGAAAAGAAGATCCGGAAGTCCTGAACTGGAAAAAAAGAAATCAAAGAGCTCGTCGGAGCCGTTTACTCGTTCCCCAGTGTCCGAGAAAGTTTCTGCAGAGCCAGACAACTGATTTCAAACTGTAAAATTCTTGTTATATGAGTTTCATTAAACAATATTTTCTAGAAGTGTTATAAATAATGTAGGCGATCTTTTGTGAATATTTTTCCTGGTTTTTCTAAATTATTGTTCCCAGTTTTGTTTTTCTTCCGCCACCGTCATAGATCTTCATCCCAACGATCTATCATCCACGCTTTATTGCATGACTGGTTATGGATATGTAATTTTAATTGTTTATCACGATGTGTCTAAAGTTCTGAGCCATCGGCTTTATGACAAATTATTTTCCCGTAATAAAGGAATATGACTATAGCAGATTTTCTGAGTTCTATTCTTGATTATGTGATTCGGATTTTCAATTGGTCACTTTGCATTTTGTTTTTTGATATCACTGAAGGACAATACGTGTTGTGTCAGATCAAACATAAACGTTCAACTAAATCATTTTCCAGTTATCTGATACAATGGACGACGTGAAAATGTTTCTCGTGACGGTTCACAATGGAACTAAGCTGATAACATGTGAAGATCAGAACCATTTATATAAACCATCCCCATTTTTTCTCAAACTCTGTACAAAACAACAGAGAACACTTATTTCATTTAACACATTTATTTGGCATTCAATTCTGAGATAGGGAGAGTTGGCACGAGAAGTATCGTCGAATAGGACCTGCAGTAGAATAGGTAACAAAACAATATCTAGCGGCAAGAAGTAAAGTAACAATTGGACTCTAACAACCATGAAAAGTGTCTGGTCGGCTCCTCAGATGTTCAGGTTGGCAGCCTCGGCGTCGAGTTTATCGCGGTGCGCCTGCATGATCTTGCGGCAGTGGGCGGACAGCTCGTCGACGGATTCGAATTTGGAGGTGTCCACTTCCGGGAGGATGTCAATGATGCAGGTGCCACCGGTCAAACGTTTCTCGGCCTGAAAACACAGATAACTTTTGTCGGAAAATGTGAATAGTAATCTTACATGGCTGTAGAAGAACTTGTGCGAGGAGAAGACACACGGGACAATTGGAATCTGCAAGATGTTGGTTGGAAAGAAGAGAAATGCGAAGATCTTACGTTGGCTTCCTTGGCGAGAATGAATGCTCCCTTCTTGAACGGCAAAAGCTCTGGCTCAGCGTTACGAGTGCCTTCCGGGTAGATCCAAACCTTTCTCTGAATAGTTTCGACTGCGGCTGGGAAATTTTTCAGTCACAGAACGTACCTTTTTAGTGATGATCTCATGCAAAGTGCTGTCAACAGTCTTGTGAGCCTTTTCCTTGCTGAATCGGTTGATGTAGACGGACTCGCACATGTAGGCGCAGAGGTTGAAGCCAGGAAGGTACTTGAGACTGGATTTAAGCATAACCACACAGTTGACAGGCCACGCGAACGACATTCCGAGGACGTCGAGGGCGCTCTGGTGGTTGCCAATGATGATGTACGGCTTCTCGTCGTTCAGAATGTCACTGTTACGCAGCTCGAATCGGACATTCAGAGGCCACGTCATTGTTTGGAAGATTTTGAACATACGGCTGGAAATGAGTGGTTTTGCAGCAGTGAGATGGATGTTCCTGACTCACAAGTGATTGTTGGTGGACTTTCCGAACGGGATCGATGCCAAGCCGCCTATGAGTCCTCCGATCATGAGACAGAGCCCAAAGTAGACGGAGCGGATGTAGAATCCAATAACGGGGAGCTGGGCAAGCAGCAGAAGAACGACAAAAATGAAAGCGATGAATAAAGCGGTCATTTCACCTGAAACAAGAGACAATTCTTGATTTTTGTACTCTCTCCCTACGGAATTTACCATGGAGACGAGAAATAATGAGAATTTGCGGATTAAACAGAAATACATTGAAGAAGAAGTGGAGGAAAAAAGGCTCTCGTAAATCGACACTGGCCGTGGCCTAGGATTTTCACTACTTTTCAAAGACAAAAACAATGGGATGGAACGAACATAAGAACGGAAAGGATAGCTAATGTTAGAGAGGAAGGCTCACTGCACCGAGAAAATCAATGTTGGGGGCAAATGAATGACTGGACAGTAGAAAAAACAGGTGGCCGAGTATGCCGAGCACTGGTAAACACCGCGCGCCCGCGTAAGTCTGGAGGGTTGTTGTCCCTTTTTCTCTCTGCGTCTCGCATTTTTCTTCATCTCGTCATCCGTGTTTTGATTTATCACGAAGATATCCGTAAAATGCGTTTTGACACTTTTCGAGATGGTTTTTAAAATTCCTAACGCTCTATTTTTAAAATCTCACTCAGCCAAAGATTTTCCGTTAGTTTCAGAACCGGTTACTGAAAAAATATTTTTTCGGTGTTTTCTGGTTTCCAATTTTACTTCGGTTTCCGTACAATCCTAAAATCAATAACGCCACATCAGTGATTGATGTATTTGTTCCGACATTCGGCAGACGTCTCGTCTGATTACTGTTTCGCGGCGAGTCCATTCAGTGTCTTTTTTTGTCTATTCATTCGACTTCAGTTCTTAGCAGAACATTAAAAAGAAACATAGAAATTTAGTGGATTTGAATGAGATGAGAGGCTAGAAAGTTGCAAAATGAAATAATGGACACTAGAAACCAAATGACTATTGAGAAGAGAGAAAACGGACAAGAGCGACAATGTACCCTATAGGAAAACACGTGATGTCTTTGAGGTGATTGATCAGATTACAACGAAAGTGCAAAAGATTAAAGTGGTTCAGGATGTGTTATGCACTGTGTAGCCGATATCTGAGCAATGAAATCGATGACTAATCGGACTAGTTTCCTTCTGATCTTTGAGTTTATGTTAAGTTGTTGACAATTTTCACTCTTTTTCCTCGCTTTCTTTCACACTCACTTTCGTTTTATGACTCAGTTCTTCTTATTGCAGGTAACTTGAGGTAATGGAAACAAAATGGTATTGTTTCCTCTTCTGGTTCAGCTACCGGTTCACTCTCGCATGTCTCGCGCATTTCAATTGGTGAGCGTCGCGGCGATTAAGTTATCAGGAAATATAAGCGGTTTCAGGTGTATGTCAATCTACACAAACTGTGTATACTTCACGTTATGGAAAAGCTATGATCTGCTGTGGTTCTGGATGCACTTGATCCTGTGCAGTTGTTTCCCGCAGCTAAGGTGAGAACACGGATTTATAAGAAATTTAGAAAATGCGACAAATAAGAGAAACAGACAACAGAAACAGGAAAAAGTTTTCAGACGTGAGAACTACCTGATTGTGTGGTCGAACTTGATAATCAAAAAGTGCACCAAGTACCCCGACTACTCGTTCAAGGCAAGTAATAGCAAGCAAGAAACACATCAACAATCAGTTCCAGCAGCTCTACTATGCTCTGTACACTTCCTCTCGGTCAGCGCACTTCACTAAACGTCTGATGTCACGGAAGGAGAAAAAGGGAGTGATTGAATTAGGTTGGTTAATTGGAATAGACTAGAATGTTTTCTAGTTTCTTGACTTTGCTGCGTCAGCTAGAAACAGTATTTCAGACTCGAACAGTGACGAAGATGAAAGAATCGAACCAATGACCAGTCGTAGGTATGTTATCATCGAAACGAAAGAGAAAGGCATGGCCAAGTACTGCTATCTTTGGTTCTTTTTATGTGCACTTATCAGCGAGAAACGCAGTTAAATAGGAAACGAAAGGAACAAAGCTACAAATTAAACATACGTTTCAGCGGCGGAAACGTCGATGCCAAAGCGCCGATTCCGTTGAAAGTGACGCGAAACGTGGAGAGGGGGCGACAGATTCCGTCGGCTGTCAAGGAAGTTCCGGAGGATACCGAGGGTGTGTTTCTTGCCGGATGTGGCTGCATGTTGCCGTGCTTTCCTTTTCGCTATACTAGCATATCTCTCCTCCTCTGTCATTTCAGAAGATCCAGAAGAGGAAGACAACAATGACGCAACAGAAAGCACCCCGCTGCGTCCACCCCGACCGTCGAGACCAAAGTTCGAAGAACCAGAGGGAGATGAAGATGAGGTTATGGAAGTGGTGACAGAAGCGGTCGCAGAGGACGGTACGCTTAATTCAATATGCTTCCTGGTTTCCGGTTCAACAGCTGCAGTTGGATTTTCTCTTTTGTTTCTTTTTATGGGATTATCAAGCAACTGGCTGTGCTAAAAAATGCAGTATTTCCAGAGTCAAACCAGGAGAGCCCAACATTGGAGCAGCCGAAATGGAAATCATACGTACCGAACTCAGTTATCAAGTGAGCGCGCGATACTGCTGCTTGAATAGTTTCAAACGAATTGCAGACTACTTCCTCGCCAGAACAGTTCAACGCCGTCTCTTCAGTCGAAGGCATCCACGAACAACGACGCAACAAGCTCTACTTCGGCATTCAGTAGGTTTTACGATCGGATCAAATTCAACCGCAACAATTCAACCTCTTCAAGCACCCAACGTCCGGACGGTATTCCAAACAAAACCGTTTCTCCTAAAAATCGGAATTCAGAAATCGAAGTGTTGCGTCCGGATTACACAAACCGATATGACATTCTTGACAAAGCAAAGAGGGATGCGAGAGAAAAAAGAGACAGGAAAGCACTCCGACACAGAGTTAGGCACGAGCTGCGCATGCAGATGAAGGCCGATGCTTCGAAGGAACGAGAGTGAGTATCAATGACGTATGTTAAGATGGAAAGTCTTTCAGCCGCAAAAAAGTGACGGATGCGATTGAACTCTTGCTCCAGCTGCTTCGAATGATGTCTTCGTTCGCAATGCTCATCGGAACAATCAGAAAAACGTTCATTCCTGCGTCGTTCAAATACCTTCGCCCTGGACAACACGCGTACGACAACTACGAACTGATTCTCTTGTTCCGGTATGCAAATCTCTGGGAGACACTCATGACCACTTTAAATTACAGCTGCACTGCGTTCCTCGATATCGCCATGTTCTGGATGAACGTCTCCTACGCGTACTGCTTGCAATGGCAGTTGTGCTGTCGTCTCGGGTGCACTCGCTTCATATTTTGGGCTACTATTCTTGGAGTAGTAAGTATTTATGATGATTGTGATCTCTAAGGGACGCAAAAAGGTCCGCAGATGGACAATATCTTATCTCAAATACATCGTTGGTCTGACGTTCTTATCAGATTGTTACGAGGCCTTTCGAGTTAAATTATTTTGATGAACTCTCAAAAGTGGAATATAAAATACGTTCTGATCACCTCAAAAATGCGGAATTCGATGTCCAACTCATCGACGTCAATAGATAAGGCCGCGTGTCTCTCACTCCAAATTGACGTCCAGAAGTACACTAATTGATAAGCGTCTGTACTTTCAGGTGTCCACGACAGTCATGTTCATCCCGATGACATACGTGATGAATGATCTCGATCTTAGCTGGTGCCGATTGATGCCCAACACGACTTTCTCAAAGTACCAGCCCAACTGGTGAAGGGCTGCTATCCTTGCCCGAGCAGCTGTCACAGCGTAGCGGATCTTTGATGCCTAGTCCTCTTTCTCAGCGATTCGATCACATTATGTACTGCCTTTCTGCCAATTTTTCTCAAGAATCGATAAGATCAAACTTGTTCCCCAGCAAACGGGTCTTTGGACCACCGAAGAGATTTCGTTACCAAATAAATGCATTTATTCTGGACTTGTGAAACGATACATGTTTTTTTTCGACAAAATGCAGACGCGAAGTGCGCACAACTTCATGACAGGGAGAGGAGAGGGACAGTATCACTACGTGTTCGCACTAGCGAGCTGTTGGGTATCACAATTCGAATGATCATAAAAATGTGACGAGTTTTTGCATAAATAGGGGGCGGAAAGGAGTGCGAGCCAAGTTTCTTCTACAAAAATGAGAAAAGACCAGTATGTAATAATTAGGAAGGGGTTGAACGATGGAAGCGGTGCAGACAGCGTGGATACGAAGTTTCAGTAGTCGTTGGCTGATTTACCATCCCATCTTGACGTAGCGGACGATCTCGAAGATGGCTGTAAGACAGTTGGCGTTATTGGAATGTCAAGTGTAATTGATGACTCACCAGATCCGCAGACGACGAAGACGAAGAGTCCGATGAGCCATGGAGCGGCTGGGTACTTGTCTTCGGCTGGCTTCAAGCTCTTGGCGACGTTTCCGCGGTTGTTGACGTTCTTGGAGAATTGCTTGTTAGCAATAGCCATACGCTGCTTTGGGGCCATGATGATAGACGGATCAGTACCTGGAATGAAGCAGATGTAATATAAAAGAACATTTGGTCTGAGGGAGAGATATACTGGCGAGCAGATGGGAGAAACTTGAGGGGCCGCCTCGGAGGAGAAAGAAGAGCTGCTGGTGGCCTCAATGTAAAGAGGATGAATGCGGGGGTAGAACGCATATGTGGCCACGCGAGGCAGTGCGGCTGTGGAAGCGACCGACGCACGCCCTCCATTTCACGACTACGGTATTGTACGTCAGAACACGCCGCTGTGCGTCAAACTGCAAACACGCAACGCACGCACTACTCTCCGCCGAGAAAAAGCGAGCGAAGAGATAGACACACTGCGGGGGAGACGAGAAGGCGGATGGGGTTTGTCCACACGAATGTCAACACAGATGATGCGTAGACCAGGAAGTGGAGGAGAGTGAGAAAAGAGGTTTTGTTTCTCTGAGATTTTCTTTGAAGGCAAAAAAAACTGCCACGAGAACTTGTCATAACGGATTGAAATGAAAAGAAAATAAGTGGTAGATTAGTGTTACTTACTTACTTAGTTACTTAGACGATCCGTAGTTCGCCGTGATGACAAAAAAATTGATGGATGAATCGTTAAAAAAATTGATGGATGAATCGTTAATTTTGAAAAAATTTCACTGTTTTCGCGTTGCAAGAACATGTTGAAGTTCTGTATGAAAAAGTCGGAAATCACAGCAACAAATTGTGACGACAACTCTCTCTCTCTCTCTTTTGAAACACATCTCGCATATCAAAGTTCGTTGAATTCGTTGCTTGGAATGTTCCGTTTTGAAAAAAAGGCAGTCGGAAGATTTTTCTCTGGCAAAATAAAGCCGGTTCATCGTTTCCACTACCGCAAAAATAGTCGGCAAGTTGATGAGTTAGACTTTTCAGATGTTTCTCTCAGGTTGCGAGTTGATATTCTCAACATTCTCAGGAAATCTACGAACTGCGCAAGGATAAAGTTCAAATAACAGCAGTTCTTAATTTCGATGATAGTAACCAGCTTATCAGATCCATGAACAATTTCAACTCAAGGAATGAAATAATGTTCGAAAACACGGGCTGTTTGCAGAATAGACAAGAACGTGTAATTTCCATAAACAGACTACATTCTGATCCAGTTTGATCATCAGCGGCACTTGTCTGGGTCTCTGAAATCTCGGCGTGTTTCCCCCTGATAACAGTGTGACGTGAGGCCAATCGACTACAACGACGTGTTTTATTCAGTATTCTACGTTTGTTTTGACTTTGGTTGGTGTTCTAAAGTACAACTTGTGTTGTTTTCAGGATGTCACTGTGTCCGTGTGAATTTTGAGGAACTCATTGGAATTATGGCTTATCAATTCTAGAAGTAGAATAAGAGAGCACAATACACTACGACTGAGAACAAAGCAGACGTTTGGAACCTCCCCAGCCCGTTTGAACAAGCCGAAACCGTAGTGTAGTGTGACTATCATCCACTATCTGTTTCCCTACACCTTATCATTTAACACGTACTGTCTTTGTAGCCGGACGCCTTGCCTTTCCTATTTATTAGCACTTTTCGAGCTGTGTGAGCACTGTTTCTGTACTGCAGATTGGCTACACGGTTACTTTCTGAAAACATTCAAATATCAACCACGTTTCTCAATTTTCATTGTTCGTTCTGATTGGCAACTATCATAATACCGACTGGCACGCCAATTGTCGCTAATTTTCAGAAATCAACTGAAAATGAGTCGTTGGATTCAGCCAGGAGACAACCAAGATATTACCAATGAGAGAAAGAAGGGAACTTTCGACACGGAGAGGATGTCCGCATGGATTCATGGTGGTGCCGACGTTCTGAAGGTGAGTTCCAGTTGAGAAAGACGTTTCTCGCTGACATTCATACTAACTTCAGCGTCGTCGTGAGATTCTTGAGTTCGTCAAGTCGACCGACTCTTTCACGGATCCGGTGCCCATTGAGTTCATGTCTCGTGAAGAGCGCATTTTGAATAATGCGCGCAAGGTTGTCGCAATGACCGACAACACTGACCAAATTGACGGATCCGATTTTTTCGGAGAAGGAATGTATTATCAAGCGTCAGTTACAATTTAATTCATGCACAATTTTATATAAGATTTTCAGGCTCACTATGGGTCGTGATTTGCATGCGATGTCCCTCCATTACGTCATGTTCATTCCAACCCTTCAAGGTAAACAATTCATTGAGAATGTTGTTTCAGTTACAGTTTACAGGGCAAACTGATGACGATCAACTCGATGAGTGGCTTACCAAGGCTATTTCCCGGGCGATTGTCGGAACATACGCTCAGACTGAATTGGGACATGGAACAAACCTGTCCAAGCTCGAGACAACTGCTACTTATGACCCAACGACTGAAGAGTTTGTCTTGAACTCACCCACAATCACCGCTGCAAAGTGAGTGGAAAAACAAAAGGGACACAACTGATAAGGCTCGTTACAGGTGGTGGCCAGGAGGACTGGGCAAGTCGTCAAACTACGCTGTAGTTGTCGCGCAACTGTACACGAAGGGAGAACTCAAGGGACCTCATCCATTCATCGTCCAACTTCGTGCCGACGATACACATCTCCCACTCAAGGGAATTCGTCTCGGAGACATCGGACCAAAACTCGGTATCAACGGAAACGACAACGGTTTTCTGCTTTTCGATCATGTTCGCATCCCGAGAAAAGCTCTCCTGATGAGATACGCGAAAGTCCAGCCGGACGGAACTTACGTTGCTCCAGCACATTCAAAACTCGGATACGGAACCATGGTGTTCGTTCGTTCAATCATGATCAAGGACCAGTCAACGCAACTGGGAGCGGCGGCAACAATTGCTACTCGATATGCGACGGTCAGAAGACAGGGAGAGATTTCGTCGGGACAGGGAGAGGTCCAAATCCTCGACTACCAAACTCAGCAGTTCCGTGTGTTCCCGCAGCTGGCCAGAGCATTTGCTTTCCTTGCAGCTGCTTACGAGATTCGTGATCTGTACCTGACAGTCACTGAACAGTTGACCCACGGAAACACGGAACTTCTCAAAGAACTGCACGTCCTCTCATCTGGACTGAAATCTGTGGTGTCGTGGGACACTGCTCAAGGAATCGAACAGTGCAGACTGGCTTGTGGAGGACACGGATACTCGCAGGCTTCCGGATTCCCCGAAATCTACGGATATGCGGTTGGTGGCTGCACTTATGAAGGGGAGAATATTGTCATGTTGCTCCAAGTGGCTAGGTATCGCTTTCGTAAGCAACTGGAGCACAAGCACCTAATTTCAGATTCCTAATGACTGCAGCAGAAGAAGTGAGAAAAGGAACTGCTCAGCTTGCTGACATTGGTGCTTACATTGGAAAGACCGGAGGACGAACATCCAGACTCACGTCCCATCACAAATACACCGACGCTGAGATTGTTGAAGACCTGGAGCACGTCGCCCGAAAACAAGTGTTCCGTGCGTACGACAGACTCAAGAAGGCCCAGCAGCACCTTCGTCCTGAGGACGCCTGGAACTCAGTGTCTGTGGAGCTGGCCAAGGCTTCCAGATGGCATGTTCGTCTGTATCTCGTCAAGAACTTCCTTCACAAAGTGTCCCTTGCTCCTCACGACTTGAAATTTGTGCTCGTTGATGTCGCGAGACTCTACGCTTATGATATCATCACTTCTTCTGTTGGCTCTTTCTTGGAAGATGGATATATGCGAACGGATCAGATCAACGAAGTCAAGGATGGACTGTATGAGTGAGTTGACATTGACACTCCGAGAGAACTTTCAAGCATTTTGTTTCAGGTGCCTCTTCAAGATTCGTCCGAACGCAGTCAGCTTGGTCGACAGTTGGGACTACGACGACAAGGAGCTCAAGTCGGTTCTTGGAAGACGTGATGGAAACGTCTACACGGCGCTTCTCGATTGGGCTCAGAATAGTCAGCTCAACAGAACTGAGGTTCTCCCGACTCATGAGAAATACTTGGGACCAATGATGAAGGACGCCCGATCTAAGCTGTAAACTTTTGAAAACCACATGTCTGTGATGTATTTAATCAAATATTTTTGTATAGATGGTTTCTTTTTTTCGAATAAACGATACTTGGGAGTTCTTTATGTTGTCTTCTGTTGTTTTCGAAGTGCTGCGAGTGTTCTGGTCATACACCACGAGACGCCGACGAATAAAAAAGGACAACAGTCCAGATGAATATCCCGCAAGGCTTCAAATTTGTGTTTTATATTTGCCGCAGACTTTTTGGGAAATGAAATCCGAATGCATCTTAATATGGTTTACTGTGAGAAATTAGAAGAAACTTGTAGTAACGCACAAATATTTTATGAACGTTATAATAAGATTTGTTTTACTAGCATATTTTTGAAAATGAAACTGATAAATTTCACACATTACGCCCGGAAAAAAACGTTCATAATTTTCAAAATATAATATGCTTTCACTATGTACGCGAGTGGAAAATAGATGGTTAAAATGAACTTCAAAGCAGTTCCGTTCTTTCATTTCTCGTCGTCAGTTAAATCGAACACATCAGCAAACCTCAATGGGAACAGGACCGCCTGAACCAAAAAATCACAGTTAATGTCTGAATAAATAAACATTAACGTAAGAGAATTGATATTCACGTGATAGTGAGCACAGAAAACAAGCTTCGAGTATGTTTCAGACGTCCGAACTCTTTACTAGAACACTGTGTTCTCAACTGCACTTATAGTACTTCCGAAAGTCCGTTGTTTTCAAGGTGTCCTCTGTTTCTGATGATCGGTGTTTTTGAGCAGTCGGAAGTGACATTCAGCGTTCATGGTCAGTTCATTGGAGTGCGTAAAGCGTACGTGTCCTCGAGGTCTTTGAAAACTGTGCCCCTTCGTTTTGGTAATCTTTGATGAAGACCCTCCCCACTAAACGTCTCTTCTGACACCGTTAAGTGATAGTGGAGAAGAAAAACAAAATAGGTACGGATTAAGCCGCGATCGAATGATACGTTGTACTCAAAGGATGATGAAAATGACTATTGTTTTGTTATCATGTTCGTTTTTTTTCTCTCTCTCTCTCTGTTTTATGTGAGGATCGTTCTGTTCCATTCTAACAATCGCTTTGTACAAATTCGAGGAGAATCACAGGAATGAAGATGAAACAGTCTGCGTATGCGTAGTGACCTCTAGAAGTCATTGTTCTATGCTTGGCTTTATCCCGACAAAGTCTTAACGGCCTTGTCCTAGCGTCTTTCAATATGTTGTACATTCAAAGGTCGGTAATAGAACTTGGAGAGAGAATGCGTTGAATTGCACATTTTTCGTTCTTTCGTTCTGACCCCACGTGAACAGCTGATCCCATACCATTCGCGTATTAGGAGGTATTACGTTGCCAACTGTTGACCTCCGTCCGAAATTAGTGACTCTTACTATTTTTTTTCCGTATTTTTTTTGTTATATTACTTAGGAAACGCCAAACACCTTCTGCAGACAATACTATACTATTTTTGCCAGCACACGTGAATCATACGATCGTACTATAGACGGAACCATCTTTTGTCTTGTCCTCTCGGTATTTTCTTCCAACTGAGACGTATTTCCGTTGCTGAACACTGTTTGAGTTTTTGCCAGAGTACAGTCCTTTTTGCACGAGCACGTTTCTGCTACTGAATGGCAAACATTTGTTCGTGATCATTAGGAATGGTTAACTGTTCGGGTAGATCAAAAGTTATTGGGTTGATCCATGTTTCCTTTTTTCTCAGGGAAAGAAGGTGGCAAAATGAAAAGAAAACTTCCTCTAACAACAAATAAACATGGTTGTGGATTGAGGGAAAAGCATAAACATGTCCCCGATTTCTTCGTCTTCTAATGTCGCCGTATTCTACCGTATTTGCGTATGAATGAAGAAAATCAACAAATCTCCCGCCTCACCATTTTCAACGTAAACAGCCTGAGAAGTGAGTGAGTGATTGAATGAATGGAACGAGTTCAAACGTGTTTTCCAACTTTTTCTCATCGCTTTTTTGTGCTTACTTAACTTCCTTACAACCAATTTCGTGAACTTCGCGTCTAATGTTGATGTTGACCGTATAATCTTTTCCACTCACTGGTCAACATGTATTTACTCAAACTGACCGCAGACTTTGTGTCCATTTTTATTCCTCCCCCTCCCGTGCAGTACCGGCTCCTGTGTGTGCTTTTCCATTCGCATTTTCATTTCCTATATCCGCAAAAACTACGCCGATTCTGCGTTCTGTCCAAAACATTTTCTGAAAACAGTTCCTGTTCCATTGAACTGTCTCCATGTGTATTTTTGAAGATTGTCTTTTTTGCTTGTTTCTTTCTTTTGGACCCGGAACACTGTCCTATTCTTCGAATTTCAAAAAAACGTTCTGTTTTTCGGTTAAATTCCTTGCCCTCCATTCCTTTCCAGTATTTCCCATCCCCAATTGGGAATGAACGAACACAAATACATGAGGAGGTTTTAGACAGTGGTAGGACAAACAAATCACCTCCCCACGTGTGTTGAAAAAACGCTGCCAACCAAGAGACATTTTTCAATCCGAATAACTACCAAAAACTTGTACACATATTTGCACTGAAGAGGGCGGCTCAAAACGACGAAAGTCGGACGGAGAAATCAAAAAATGACAAGAATCGAAAGAGTTCAAAGTGTTACACATCAGCAACGTGCTGATAACGTGTTCGTGAGAGTTCTGCATCTTTTGCTCCCAGACGACATGGGAATCTGAATCATCGTCATCATTTTCAAACGTTAACTGGCCGTCACAACCACACCCATGTCTCTGGGCGGGCGGGCGTGGGTGATATGGCTGCTGTGGTTTGCATATTCTGGACATGAGTGAAACAGTTCAAATGGTCGGCGTGGGCGGCGACGAGAAGAAGGATGACATCCTTATTTGAAATCATCACGAGTAGAACACATTAAATATAGGGATACGAGTATAAAGGTGGACAGTGTTGGAAGATTCATGTGGAGTCCTTGCAATCTTATCTTAACTCCCATTCTCTTCTTCTTTGTTCATTATTTGTTTGTGTTTTTCTCAACCCTAGGCCAGGTTCAGTTATCGTGAAAAGGAGCATAAGGAAGGCACGGAGACTTAAAAAATGAGCGAACTCGATGTCTTTTCTTCCTTCTTGCCATTCACAGCGACTCTTCTCTCCTTTTATTAAACATGTAAATGCATCGCTTCGCTTGCACTTCTTGATGAATGCGTCTGCATAAATGCAAAGAAGAACCACTTCCTTTTTGCTAAAACGTCGGACCGTTCCGTTTCCAATCCGTCTCTGTCTCCCACTTATACGGTAGCCGCCAGTTCGTGACTCAGAGCAGCATTTGCTCAAAAAAGCTGCCCAATAACTGGTAAATGACGTGCACACGTGCTTCTCGGTTGGATCGGACCGTATATAAGCAAAACGTACGCGACAGTGTTACTTCCTTGGTTTTCTTCTTTCGTCTTCCGTTTATTTCCGCAATTAGACCGTAAATCCGTAGAATAAACATTGCGGATTACATAATCCCGATGTCTCCTTTGATTCAGCAGTGAAAGTATTCGTTTCAAGGACTGTTTGCGTCCAGTTATAGTTACAACGTCTCTTTTTTTCATACTTTTCAAGTCTAGGAGAGATAAAAGCAATGTGTCTGTGCGAGAATTCGAAATTCGTAACTGATGTCCACTGACTCATCGCTCTCATTACCCATGCATCCTCTCTCACACATTGTTTTTTCGATTGCTATAGACAGACGAGTCGTTGCAATTTATCCGCTGTTCTCTTGCAACCTACTGAATGTCATAAGAATCCCCCCTCATGCCATCATAGTCGTAATCATAACATTCCTCGAACCTCAGCTGACCTATCGAACCTATTCAAGTCTATCCTCCCACCACCCCCGTTCGCATACACCAGATGACATACTTCTGTTTATTTTCGGTGGTTCTCGCAAATTCCCGAAGATAACGAATTTCACACTCGCACTCGTCATTTTCGCGCCGTTTCCAGAAGTTTATTAATAACATCTGACATGCGCCGAAGACGAGGGAGGGGAAGAATAAACAGTTATCGATACAGTACACAGCCTCCGCCATAGTCAACAAATGGCGTCGGTCTCCCCGTCGCCTCTCCAGCCAAATCAATCATCAATCTTCCCCGGGTGTTCATCACATGAACAAGTAGACTCGTGAAAACATCTGAATCCTCAAAACCTTTTCTTCAACCCTTCTCCGAGTTTCCGGATCAAAATACAGTTGTGGTTGCCAATCTAACCCAGTTAGTTGTTCAACTTGTCTCTCCTCCCACTGACTCCCCCACTCGACTGTCTTCCGATACTTTCCAAAAAAAGAATGAACAGAGTCACGCAAAAAACACTTGAACTAAGTTTCATTTATGCCTTGTCCGTCGTCTCTGGTACACATACTACTGGTGAGGGGCCTCTCTGTGACTTTAAACACTTCACGTCAATTTTTACTATTTTTCGTTTCGTTCGCTCGTTTTCCAGAACACTTCCAGATGCCAATAATTGATTCGATTTCAGACGAAGATGGACGCGCAGAAAGAATGCGTGTTCGTCTCGGAGAAATCCAAGATCTTTCCCTCGACTCGATTATTCTTCTCGTTCCTGTTGTGCCTCTGCTTTGTGGCTCTGGCCATCGGAACTTCGAACATATCCCAATCTATGGTCTGCATGGTCAAGAAACCCGACACAAATTTCTCCTGTCCACTGGCGGAACCCGAAGTGCAAGCGATCCCGTGTAACCACCCGAAACAATTTACTTGGAGCTCAATTCAACAAGGTGAGTATTCTGAGAAAGCAAGAGGAGTCGAGTTGAAACTTCAGGTCTCATCTACTCTGGTCAGAACTTTGGCTCGCTGTTCATGTTCATCTCCGGATGGCAAGCAGACCGTTTGAACGGAAAATGGACAATCGTGGCTGCGCTGATCTTCATTATCATATCGAATGCGCTGTTGCCAGTGTCCGCCGGCGTGTCTTTTGCCCTTGTTTTCTTTCTGAGGTTTGTCGTGTACAACGTGAACGTTAGAACATGACCAAATTGGTTGATCTTCTCCTTCCTATCGAAGAATAGGATGAAAGTGACAATTCTCCTTTCGTGTTCTATGTTCTCTCTTATCTATTTATATCTATTCACCTGATCAGCTGTGATGAGAGACCGAAAGATAGGAAATCAGTGAGATCTATCAGAAACGTCTTCAGGTTCCTGACTGGCGTTGGAGATGCCCTACTATCGCCTGCTTCCTCTTCGATGATCACCAGATGGTTTCCACCAAAAGAGCGCCCGAGTGCATTGGGAATTGTAACTGGAGGACGTCAAATCGGTATCAACTTTTACTTCTTGTTTACTTATTTTGTTGAGTCGACTAAACTCACGTTTGCCATGACCTCTTGCCCCGGTGTAATCTGATTGCGGAAATCGGGAAGAATGAGATCAATGGGTCGGAAAATCGAGTGTAGAACACAACCGAAAACACAAAAAACAACAGAGAATTTCAGGAACACTGATTATCTTGCCGGTTGGAGGATGGCTGTGTGGAACTGACGGCAGCAAGTTTCTTGGTGGATGGCCGGCTATCTTCTACCTTTCTTCCGTGGTCGCTGCACTTGTTCTCATCATCTGGGTGGTCTTCTCAGCTGACAAACCGTCGAAACACCTTTGCATTTCACACGTAAGACTTCCAGAAGAAGTAGACCAAAGCAAATACATTTTCAGAACGAAGAGGCTTACATCAGCAGAAAAATCGAAGAGGAAAACATTGGAAAGAGAAACAGCAGAAAGAACACGCCGTGGAAGGCAATCTTGACATCGAAACCTGTCTGGGTGGCAGTTGCGGCTCTGGTGTGTCACGAGTTCCCGCTTGTCATCATGCTTCAGTTCCTGCCCAAGTTCTTTTCTGACGTTCTCGGACTCTCGAACACTGTGAACGGATTGGTTTCTGCGCTGCCGATGGGAATCCTCTTTCTCTCCAAGTGTCTCTCGTCAAGTCTCGCTTCTTACCTCACTGCTAATGGCTACTTGAGTAAGATTGCAAAGACATTCGCATAAGTTCCACACCTTCATTCTTGCAGGAAAAACTCAGTCTTGCAAGATTTTCAATTTCATCGCCTCGCTCGGCCTTGGAATCTGCGTGGGAGCCACTCCACTCATGGGCACTCTTCAACACGCTGTCTGGGCAATTATCATCCTTTGCCTGGCTAATGCATTCGCAGGTTCGTTCAGAAAATGGTCACTTGAAAGTACAAAATGTAATTGCAGGACTTCATACTCCAGGAGTGCAAACCGCTCTGGTCCAGTTGGCCCCTGCGTTCTCTGGAGTCATCACGGGAATAGCGTTCACTGTGGCCGCGTGCTTCTCCATTTTCAACAAACTTCTCATCAGCCAGATTTTAGTGTGAGTTCTCATTTCAAAACATTTGCGACACTGATCGGATTTCAAAAAATCACCAGACTGTTCTTTCATTCATTCTCTATGTTATGATGTTTCAGGACCGGTTCCAAGCAAGAATGGACTATTGTTTTCGAGATTTCTGCTTGTGTCGCTATCTTGCCAACCATCTTCTTCACAGTGTGGGGGTCTGCTGAGAGAACTGTGAGTGCAATCGAAGGTTATATGTTATGTCTGATAACTTTCGCCGGAAACTTCAATGAACACTTATGTTGCAGGAATGGGCCTCGAACAGAGTGTCAGTCCCAAAGGACGCTGATCAGAAATCGAACGACTCGGGATCTTCGACTTCATCTGCAATCCAAGCATTTGCCAAGTACAGCATGTTCCTCTCCCACGATCTCACTCACTCTGCGTAGCTTTCACTGACCAATTCATAATCCCCACCCCTCTCCGAACTGTCAGCTTTAGTTGTAAATCTCGAACCGACGGGCGAACTCTCCACTCAATACATCATCTCCTCGGCTAGTGTCTCATCTTTCAAATTGCTTCGAAATCCCACTTCTTCTTTCTAATTCATCGTACCCTCTTCTCCATCCGACTTTCGGGTTTCTGATCCACTGCATTTACGTATGTAATTATTATGTAAATTATGTCTCTAGGTTTGAATTTGTGACTTTGACTGCTTTACACAAGCTTTTGATTTCAAATATAACTATTTTCATTTTTCCGATGAAGTTAGTGGCCATGGAAAAGAACAGGTGGAATCGTAACTTTGGCTTTGCGTTTTCAGCTGCCTCGCGCGGCTGAAGTCTTATGACATTGCCAAGCTTTGCCTCATTTCTCGCTTACATTCCCCTTTTTCCTTACCACCGATAGAATGAACTGATGAAATGATTCCTATGCTCATCTGGTTCATCCTGATAGTGCTCATAGCACTGTTGGCATGTCTTGCAATCAAATTTCTGGTAATTGCGGCATTCGAACATTTGTTTCTCACCCCAGCAGTTCAGGCTCTGCGCATCGTGCTCGCTCTCATACTCAGTCTTCCGATTCTCCTTTCCGTTGGATTCGTTGTTCTTCGTAAGAGCCCTGTCGTCGAAAGCAATGTAAGCCAAACATCATAACCTCAAAGCACCCACTTTCCAACAGAAAGCCGTCTACTTCAACGCAGTCACTGTCATTTCGGAACGCGGTGAAGCTTCCGGAGCAATTCATAAGAACACGATTCCGGCATTCCGCCAAGCGAAAGCTAATGGAGCTGACACTATCAAAATGGATATTCGAATGACCAAGGACGGCGTTCTTATCGTGTTCGTTCCAACCAGTGTAGTTTTCTCGGATAACATCACTTATGTCATCGATGAGACACATTGGACACAGATAAGCGGTTTAAATGTCTACGGGTCAGATTTCATCATAGTTCGACAACCCACAAAACAGCTTGGTTTCAGTGGTGCCAATGGGTCCATTTTGACGTTCGAGGAAGCCGTATCCTGGTGTGAAGCGAATAAAATGAACATGGTTTGGCACATACCGGCGTTTTCAAGCGATGTTTGTGCTAGGTGGTCAAAAGGCCAAGAGTCTAAACCACACTTTCCGTCAGGGGAGTTTTATCCGGAAAGTTTCAGCTGCTCACGTACCTTCGTAACAAAATAATGCAGGACAACTTGTATGGCAAGGTTGCTGTGACAACGTATAACTTCCTGGCGGCTCTGAGGATGCGCTGCGGTGATCCGAAACTTTTGATTGGTGCGAGTAGGAAGATTGTGAAATGGTACTTGATTTCAACTTGAAGGGCTCATCTGGAAAAGCACCGAGTACTCAGTGGTAGATGGAGTGGCAATTGGGAACATCTACACATCCTGGTGTTACTCTATGATGGACACTTTTAACTACTGGGGCATCAGGTACAAACGGCATTTTTGAGAAGAAAAAAACGAACTACGGAATATATATGCATGTATATTCAATCTGACAACAGTATTAAACGAATACTTCCTAGTGCGTGAAGTACACATTAAAAAAATCAAGATTTGTTTCTAAACAATAATTTGAACGTTTCCAACAATTTCTTGCGTTTTCAGATCTTTGCTGCTTCCGAGTTTCATTGGTATCGACTTCTTGGCAACGAGTGTCGATGACGGAGACAGGTACTTTGTTCTAGTTTATATTACATCTCAAATGGATACACATCTCAGAGCACTGATTGTGGAGGCCAAAACGTACGGAGTCAACACAGTCATCTACGACGTCGAGACCAGCCAAGAGAGAAACTTCTACGCTCGTCAACTCGGCCTGCCCATCCTCGTCAACGACCTGGTTTCCCTCGGCGGTTCAACATCCAACCGAAACTCCAGTTTAACTCGTTGACAATTCTTTGATTTTCTCGTCAATGAAAATCTTGTTAAATGTGCTGAGATGGAGATTTCAAACAAAACAACTGTTTTTTAAAAGTCATTCCGAAGTCATCAAGAGTAGGACTTCTTGTGTAAACTGTAAGAGAAAACAAACAAAAACATTCAGTCTACCAATTTATTTTATTGCCAACTGATGAGAAGACAAGTTTGATAGGTAATCAATGTTAGAGTATCATTCGTTAGTAATACAACCGTAAGTAGTCACAGAGTCCTTGGAGGCAATTGGTTAAGTGATCAATAAATAGTCATGCTTCTGAAGCTTTAAACATCTACTAAAATAGGTTCTAAGTCATGTTTGGAACAAATGTTCTTAGTTATTGGTGGCGGTGATGATATCCAGCGTCCACTTCTCAATGTCATACACCGACTTGGTGGCCTCGTGCAGCTCGCTGTGGAAGTTCAGCATGGCGTGGAAACCGTTCTCGTAGTTGATGGCAGTGGTTGGCACTCCGGCCTCCTGTAACAAAACAGTTAGCTCGATTCACAACGTATCAAAAGCTTTACCTTCAGTCTGCTAGCGTAGATGAGTCCTTCGTCACGGAGGATGTCAAACTCGCAAGTGAGCACCATTGTTGGTGGGAGATTGGACAGATCCTTTCTCATGAGTGGCGAGAAGTCCGGGTTGGTGAGGAAAGGCTCCATCAGTCGCTGTGCCTCGAAGCTAGGTTCCACTTCCCATCTCGCCGGAATCGTGTGGTTCTTGTAGGTACGGGTCGATTCGATGACGCTTTCGAAAGACATCACCTGCAAATTGGACTGATTACACAACTTTGGGCTGGGAAGGCAACTGACCTTGTCAACTTCCGCCTGCAAGTGACCAGCAACGTGTCCATTGGACATCACACTCGGGACCAAGTACGCCTTCTCGTCCATGTTAATGCCAGCATAGAACATGTAGTAGTAGGCGACTGATTCTGGGTCCACGAGTGCGTATCCGTTGAGACGGGAGTGGAAGTAGCGATACGAGACAGTTTGCATGTCGGCCATTTGGAGCAAGGGGTAAATGAGAACTTGCCCGGCAAGCTTCGGGACCGTGTTCCGAGCGGCGCGACGTTGAGCGATGACGGTGGCCAAGTTTCCTCCGGCCGAGTCTCCCATGACCACAACCTTGGACATGTCCACTCCGAACTGAGCAGCCCCGAACTCGAAGAAGTGCTCGATGGCGGCTTCACAGTCCAAAATTCCTCCGGGGAAGACAGTTTCCGGCGAGAGACGGTACTCGATGGAGATGAACAACG
Source organism: Caenorhabditis macrosperma (assembly GCA_963932285.1). Lineage (NCBI taxonomy): Eukaryota > Metazoa > Nematoda > Chromadorea > Rhabditida > Rhabditidae > Caenorhabditis > Caenorhabditis macrosperma. The sequence continues at coordinate 13,226,780 of OZ010618.1, forward strand.
TCTTCATGTCGAAGGCCATTCTTTTGACCAACGAGTCGTACATGTCGACGTTTCCAAGGGCGAAGCCACCCCCGTGGATGAAGATGACGGCTCCATCAGTGGACGTCTTGTTGTTGACCGGACGGTACACTTTGACTGGAGTTCCGTTCCAGTTGTGCCACTTGATGTCGATTTGGCCGTGGGTGTTCACCAGCAATCCGAGGGTCCTCGAGAGGATGTTGAGGGCGCCACGGGTCCACTGAACCATACTGCTAGCCTTGGAGAACATGCGGCTCTGAAAGAGGAACGGTACTGATTGTGCTTCCAATTCTGAAACGTACCGGGTAGTAGTAGGCTACACGGAGTGCCGGTTCGACAACGTGCATGACGGCACGATCCCACTTGGTGGCGGTGAATCCATCGGGCAGCGGCTTGTAGAGTGAGTATGCGGTGGTGAACAGTGTTACCGCGACGAGGCAAACGATGAAGTACTTGGCGCGGACAGGCGCATTTTCTGCTTTGAGCATCATTGTTATTGTGATATTCACAAGATCACTATTCACAGGGAGGAGTGGAGCCTGAAAAATTATGAATGATATGAGTCATGATGAGGATACGAGAGAGTAGAAGAGGGGAATAGACGCAGACACATCGAGCAGTCGGTTGCGCAGAGGTAATGAGGGACCTTGGATGAAGGGGTGACTGAGGGAGGGGGGGAGGAGGAGGAGAGGACCCGACCGACCAGGAGGCCCGTTGCCGACACGAATGACTCTTGGCCGGGACCACTCGCTACATCGACTGTTTCCCGCACCACCGATAGGTATGGTGGTTGCGGACATGCGCGGCATTTGACGACGGCGGTTGCGAGCAAGGGGGTGTATGGAAAGGCGAGAAAAGGAATGTGGATATTGAACGCGAGATATGGGATTTCTTCGTTTTTCCTGTGTCAATGAAAACAAAGGATGGAGAAAACACTGGAAAACAGAAAAAAAACGACACAGAGAAGGAGTTTGCATAGAAAATGAAGACCGGGCAAGGGATTGTAAAAAACAGCAGACGTGATTTTTTGTAAAACGCGCGCATATTCATATTTCGCCGTTGACATTGGAAACTCGGCTAGCTACCCGATGAACACTTGAAAAGACCAGGGAAACAAATGAAGCCGGAAGTTTCTGTTGGCAGATTGCGAAGAACGAGGAGAATGTTTGATAACAACAATAAAGTTCTCAATTTGAGTCAGTGAGTAGGGTGGAATTCGAGCGTAAACGGCCAAATTGGCATTAGTGAATGGAATTGAGAGGAGATTGGAAAACAAGGGGAACTTCAGCAACAGATGACACAAATATCCACGGACTCCGATTAGATTTGGTGGTTGGTCGGTTGGTTGGAAGGGAAGTGAAATACAGCAGAAGCGAAGTAACGAGAATTGAAACAAAGAATCTTGCTGACCGCTGGGTGCTTTATCGCCCTAACTCTTTCAAGGTTGTTGACCGGTGGAGAGAAAAAGCGTCGGGTGTAAACTAACTGTCAAAAAGGGTTTCTAGGCGAAAAAGTGGACACAGAGGTCAAACTGCATTGGAAAGTGTAAAAAACAAAGGGAGAGACAGAGAAAACCAGAACGTGGCTTCTGCCTGCAGCTTCTAGCGTTAAGAAGACATTATGATTCTTGTTCTGCTGGAAACTGACTAATTGACTTGACACTGATATTCCAATAAGTCCGCTATGTTTTTGTTCATTTTTTTCATGTAGTTCTTCAAACTTTGAAAGATGCGCGAGAATAAAGAACGAGTTGCATATTCGAATGCATGTTTTGCAGTTCTGCAAAGCCATTGCCAATCATCCCTACTTACTCATCTGGAGGCGGATTACGAAACAGCGGCTATCTACAAGCCTCGGAAAGAATTCGGTGGTGTTTTCTTGTCGGCCGATGCAAATGAGTCATTTGACCGCAAACTTCGCTCTCCGTCGTTTTTCCGTCATCCGAGTGGTAACTATTTTCGTCCGATACGCTAATTCATTCAAATGCATTCATTTATAGTTACAAACACGGCGAAAAATGATAATACAAACGAAACGCGCACCCATTAGAAATGCCATCGTCGAGATGGGGGGAGACGTGAAAAAATGACGAAATGCAAAAGAGAAATGATTTTTTTGTGGTAAAAAAAGTTGGAAGAGAAGATGGGTGAACTGGAGAAAAGAGAAAAAACAGTCAGATAAATAGAGAAAACAAATGCACTTTAAAAATACACCGAGATAAGCGATTTAGAATGGATACTGGCCGACATTGATGAGCACCAGGAAGTTAGTCTCTTTCGGAGCGTGCAACTCGTTCGTCGCTCTCTCCGAGTGGGCTCTGACGCGGACTTGGTGGTGTTCTCCTGCCCTGAGCATCCTGTTGGTCCACACTTGAGCATGTCCTCCGGCCACCGCCTTGATGTCAAACGGACCAGATCTCTTTTGTCCTGAAAACGTAATTTGTACTCTTTCGTTTGAACAGAGCTTATCAAACCTCTGAATACTGCGTCCTTCTTGTCCGAAATTCCGTAGGTAGTGTCATTGAGAACTCTTCCTGTCTTGTCGTAAGCAGTGAGAGTGGCGATGTGCGATCCTACAAGAGACGAATTCATTCTTGATTTGCCCCGAAATAGCTTACGTGGAAGTCCACTTGGAATAGCCAACATATGCACTTGGATCGGCAGCAAAGTGCAGTTTTCGCACTCTGGCTCGCAGTACCTGTCGTCCACGAGGGTGTAGTTGGACGGGCACGGATCGTCAATGCATTCGAAGCCTCCCAGTTGATTGAAGCATGCTTTTTTGTCCTCACAACGAACTTCGTCACACTCATTGACGTCTGGAAACAACTATAAGAACACGAGTTTCAATTCATTCACCATAGCATCCGTCCTCTGTCAGTTCGTAACCCGGCGGGCACCGACATTCAAAACCTCCTTCCAAATTGATACATTCGTAATCGCATGGTGTGTGATACGAGCATTCGTCGATATCTTCACAAATACGCGTTTCTGAGTTCAGTACGTAACCATCCGGGCAGTTGTCTTCGCCGCTCAGAACTTTGATGCGATGCGAAGATCCATCACTCTCTTAAAACAGGTTAATAAGCGGGAGAATATTTCACGTTTCAACTCACCGACGCAATCACCATTTTCATCAATATCTCCTTCACAGTCCGGGGTATCAACAACAACAGCATCAGATCGCAGACCATTTGGTACCTCATACAGATGGTCTTGAGTAGTAGGCTCAGCATCTGGTTCATTTGCACTGCTCTCCAAAATTTCGAAAAACTGTTGCGGTTCTGTAGTGGAAGCAACTGAAATGAAGAAGGATCAAAATAGAAATATTAACTTATGAAACCTTCGGTTGTGGGTGCCATTGTCGTTGTCGTAGTTGGTGGAGCAGTTGACGTGGTTGTAGTTGGAGGAGCAGTTGACGTGGTTGTAGTTGGAGGAGCAGTTGACGTGGTTGTAGTTGGAGGAGCAGTTGACGTGGTTGTAGTTGGAGGGCTAGTGGTGGTCGTCGTCGTAGTCGTTGTCGTAGTGGTGGCCTCTTTGGTTACTTCCGATGCTCGTCCCCTTGTAGTTCCTACATTTGAAGATTCATCCAAGTCAACTCCACTTCCTTCGAATCCGGTCAGAGGCTTGACATCATTGTCTAGAAACGCTGTTACGTCTCGAGTCTTTGAGACACCTCACCGACCGGACCCACGGAATCTTTTTTGGGTGCACCATTCACAAATTAACACAAGTGGCATGAGTAGGTTACGGTCAGTGAGGGAAGGAGGGAGTGTGGTTTCAGACGTGAGTTAACAAGGGGGTTGTCACTTACCATACACGAAGAGCTTGGTGTCATCGAATGCTTTTCCCATGGAATTGGATGCAACGCACTTGTAGATTCCTTCATCATATTTCTCTGTTGAAACAAAAACCAAACTGTTGTTCGGGAGAACATAGACGGACTCGTCGTCCAACATCTTCTGATCGTTCTTTGTCCAGATAACATGTGTCGTCAGTGAGTCACTGCTCACTTCACAGTCAATGACAACAGGTTCACCAGCATTCACTTCAATTTCGTCAATGGTCTTGACGCTCGGTACTTCTTCGAATGTCGTTTTGAAATGAGGAATCGAGTGACGTCTTCTGTTTCTGACTTTGCATGTGTACAGTTCAAGATCTCCGGGTTTCAAAGTGGATGTATCCAGAATGACAAGAGATCCATTGTTCATGAAGTGGATTCCGGCTAAGTTCTTTGGCATTGGCACACCTCTGAATTCCCATGTGATACCACGACTGTACGCTTGATTCCTCTCGTAACAGGTGATCACAGCCACGTTCCTCTTTCGAGATTTCGGACTTGGGGTCGGGATTATGTTGTCAACAGTAATATGAGCCGATGCCTAAAATCAGAAGAATTGATGAGATAACTCAAACAAATGTGACGTACTGTATTCGTTCCCACACTGTTCTGGGCCATGCAAGTGTACTCTCCCGAATCATCGGTGCTGTTGAGAACCATTTTGAGGTACGAATAAGCCGTTCCAGTTTTCACAGTTTCGATCATCTTGCCATCCTTTGCCCACGTGATCAGAGGTGTCGGTGGTCCGGCTGCAGAGCATCGGAGCTCAACAACCGCTCCAACAGCGACAGTCATATTCTTCGGTTTTACAATGAACTGAGGGGCTGCGTGAAGAAGTACTGTTCTTGCGGATCTGGGTCCTGGCATGCACTTGTAGGTGATGGACTCATCAAGAGATGTGTCAACTACATCCTTCCATGGAAGGAGCGGTGGATTGTCTTCAGGAGAGTCTCCTCTGTCAACCATGTACTCTGTTTTCTTTGGCTTTCCGTTCTCGTCGCATTCAACCCAGATTGGTGTTGGCCTATCGGTTGGGTCTGAAATGTTCAAAACTAGATCGAAATGACACTGAAAGGCATACTGTTCACGATAAGCTTCCTCGTCGCAATTTTTTGTCCAGCGTCCGACTTGGCAATGCAGTGGTAGTAACCATCATCACTTGGAAGAACGTTTCTGATAGCCAATGTAGTTCCAAGGATTTGGTATTCTGTAGAACAGTGTTCGACGACGTGTTATTGTTTCGGATGACTCACTCTCATTGTTCTGAATCGCGACGTCGGAATCTTTCATCCAACTGACAACTGGTTCTGGTATTCCAGTGGCGTTGCATGACAAGAACACAGTCTGCCGAGGGTTCGTGGAGACGTTCATTCTTTCAGGGACAACTTCCGGAGCAACTGAAAGTTATGCTTAGTTTCATAATCATGTTAATGTTACGTACTCATCACAATCAGATCAACATCTTCTTCGGTCGACCCTGCCCAGTTCTCAGCTTTGCAAGTGTACACACCGGCCTGCGCTGGTGAGATAGCCGAGAAGATGGCTGACTTCTTCTTTGTAGTTGCGGTTCCGTCGACACCAGCTGAAAGTAAATTTTCGAAGTGTTTCAGCTGAAACTCTACTCACTGTTGGTAATCAGCTCGTCATCTCTATACCAAGAAATCGACGGTTGTGGAACTCCTGATGCCTCACACCACAGAGTCACTTGGTCTCCACGATTGACGACTTGAGTACGAGGTCGTTCCAATATTTTCGGTGGAACACCAACATTTAGATTTGTCTTCTGTGTGGCATTTCCAGCCTTGTTCGCCGCAGTACAACTGTATTCTCCTTGGTCCGTTAGTCTCGTCGATACAATGTTGATCGTCTTTTGGTCTTTGGAGAACTCAATATTGTTGGACGGCAGTAGCGCCAATCCATTTTTGATCCACGTGATGTCGGAGTCGTCTCCTTCAATGTCGCACTTGATTGTCGTTCGTTCACCTTCCGATCCGTTCACATATCGGTCCCCGCTGTTGCTGATTTTTGGTGCATCTGAAAGAAATCATTAAGGTGAGAACACCTGCTAAGACACATACTGATGGTTTGCACATTGTACTCAATAGTATCTGTTCCTGCGTCGTTTTTGGCAAAACACTCAAAAGCCAAATTGCGTCCCTCAGCGCTTTGAACGATCAAAGTACCGTCGTCAGCTGCAATCGAATATGTCTTCATTCTATAAAAGAAAACATACCAATTGTATATCCATCGTCGCCTTCTCCGATTTCCTTTCCATTCAAAGTCCAACTGATTGTTGGGTCTGGATATCCACGAACTTTGCACGGGAGAGAGAACTGTTGGCCGGATGGAGGCGAGATGACACTCGGTGCAATGGAAGTGATCTTCGGAGACACCAACACTTCGAGAGTGTAAGCCTGTTGTGCGGTACCAGCTTCGTTCTCTGCCAAACAGAGATAGATTCCCGAATCCAAACTTCTGGCCTCGACAATAGTCAACTTAGGTCCATCTGTCAGATACCGGACTCCTTGGACACCAGTATTCACATGAGCTCCGTTTCTGAGCCACACGACCTTTGGAGATGGGTGTCCTTCCACCAGACAGTTGATGATAGCAGTCTCCCCTTCGATCACCTGATGGGTACCACCGTTCGAGATTAATGGAGCTTCTGCAAAAAACCATGAAGATGAGCTGTTTTTCAAGCCGTTTTTCCAACTTACGGATGACGTCAAGATTATACATCAAACTATCACTGCCGGCTACGTTGTCAGCGAAACAGGTATAAACTCCTTTGTTGCTGAGGCTGACGTTGTTGATCTGGATGAACGTGGAGTCCGAAGCGACATTGATTCCCTGAGAAGAATCAGTAAGAGCAGTTCCGTTCAGAGTCCATTTCATCGTCGGTGGCGGTTTTCCTTGTGCAAGACACTGAAGAGTCAGACTCTGTCCGGCTGGAACCTTCGGTGACATGTCGATTCCATCACGAGTGATCTCAGGAGGGACGAGAACATCGACTGAAATGCTTGCTTCTGATGTTCCCGCTGCGTTTAAAGCCTGGCAGGTATAGTCTCCGACGTCAGTCTTCTTCAGGTGAGGGATGTCGAGACGAGCACCCTTCAACGAGATTCTCGAACCGTCGGCCGAATCGAAGATAAGAGATCCACCCTTAGTCCATTTCAACTGCGGAGTTGGGTTTCCGGATGCATTACAGAACAGCGTAATGGTTTCTCCGAGTGCCTTGATAGGGTTCTCGGAATGGACAGAGACGATTGGCGGGGCTGGAAACACAGTTTTACACAGAATCACTTGAACATACAACTCACTGAAAACGTCAAGAATCATTTCAAGTTCCTTGACTCCTGCATCATTTTCAGCCACACAACTCCACCTTCCAGCATGATCGGAATCAGTGCGAAGAATTTGGAGAGTTTGGCCTTGCTCAACAATTCTGATGTTCTCATCTTCTGAAATGAAAATATGTTTCCTGTTATGAATACTTTTTGGTGTACCGGGCACTTCTTTTCCATCCTTCAACCACTTGATGGCCGGGAATGGATGTCCGGTGACTGGACATCTCATTATAGTCGGCTGATTGACGGCCACTTGCGGTTGGATGTCATTTCTCGAAGTGTCGATAACTGGTGGAGCTGAAACCATTCCCCCGTACAGCAAGGAGCTTTTAGGAACACACACTTTTGTACACAACCACGCAATTCACATCACAGTTCATATTTACAAAAGCACCAGAAACACGAGAAAATGATTTTGAAAATAAATTAATACATAGTTACACACGATGTTAAGTACACTTGCACAGCAAAGAAAAAGAACGAGCTCGGTGTTCAAAATAGGACATAGGACAAGCCAGAGCCGTGAGGAATCAGTAATTGGTAATGGTTCCTGGAAATCTGTCAGATCAACTGAAAATAAATGAGAGTGGGTACGAAGTGACACAAAAAAAAACAATAATGAAAAGAGAACGCCGTACACTAGACTTTTTTGACCCTTGTGTTATTCAGTGGATATTTGAGAAATCCCTTTCTTCTGGGCGGAAGGAACTCTGCGCTCTTCTCGTGGAGGAAAACTTGACGGAGTGGGTCGTACATGAAGCAACGGAGAACGGGGCGGACTCTTTTGAGACGGAACATACGACTCGGGTGCTGGACGGTCGCTTTCACGTTAATTACCCCATTAGAGCCTATTGGATGACCGAATTTCGGGTTATAAACCCACGGCATGACCATCTTAGGTTGGGCAACAGTAGTAGCTTTAGGAGAAGTGGTGGTGGTGGTTGGGGGTCTAACTGTAGTGGTGGTAGTGACAAGTGAATAACGTTCTTGCTTCCGTCTCATCTCCCAGTAGTCTTTCTGTCGCTTCAGATTCTCCTCTCTCTGCCTCTGGAGTCCCTCTTCGTATTTTCTCAAGTATGCATCATACTTCCGCATGTGCTCACGATAAACTGCTGACGGAGAGTCTCTGGTTTTGGTTACGGCATGCGGCATTTGGCGAGCAATAAAGTTATTTTCGAGCTCACGACACTGCACGGTTGCAAGATTCGTACACAGAATTTCCACTTTGAACTCCAATGACGCTTCTCCAGCACGGTTCAGAGCGATACAAGTGTACATTCCTGCGTTTGTCAGCGACGCTTGATTGATTGTCAGTTTTTTCCCATCGTCGGAGATCTGATAAAATAAGTTAGTACGAGTGAACGAACCAGAACTCACAATGACATTGTCTGTGTCGTCTCCGTCCAATGCTCTTGTGTCTTTGGTCCACGACACATCCATCACTTGATCAGCAACGTCTTCGGCCAGCTTGATAGGGCACATCAAAGTAATTGTATCACCCTCTCGCTTAATTGTTGGCTGAGTTCCGGTTATCTCAAACACCGGAGGAGCTGGAAAGTGATTCTTAATTGGCGTCTAGAAAAGTGTTTCACTCACAAAGAACGTCCAAACTGAAATCATGGGAAGTCTTTCCTCCGCGGTTGCTGGCTGTGCAAGTGTATCTTCCTTGATCGGATACTTGAACCTTTTCAATTCCAAAAGTTTCGTTGTTTTGAGCAAACACAATTCTGCTATCGGTTGCATCAATTGGAGCACCGTTTTTCGTCCAAATAACAGATGGCTGAGGAATTCCGAACACTGGACACTCGAGATAGATGTTTCTGGCGACAATCGCCAATGGGTTGCCGATGATGTTCGATTTGTCGATCTTCGGAGGAACGAGAATTCTGAGGATGAGATCGATGTCAGATTCTCCTGCTTCATTGATAGCGCGGCACGTATACTTTCCTCCGTCCGTTAGTTTTGCTTTGTATACAGTGATCTGCATTGCATCTGGGGAGATCTTGTAGTTATCGGAAAGATAGAGAGCGCGATCTCCACGGAACCAAGTGATTTCTGGAATCGGGCGAGTTGTGACTCCACAATCCATTGTGATTGTCCCGTCCTCCACAACTTCATACACATTCTCTCCCTTCCTTTCAAATGTTGGTACTCCAATGACTTCTGCACCGTAGTGTGTGCTAAGACTTCCAGCTGCGTTCTCGGCTTCACAAGTGAAGCTTCCACCGTCTTCTACTTTTACTGGGCTGATGTGCAACTCATCGTAGTTGACAAACATGTACCTTTGATCCAATGGGAGGTTACTGTTTTCACGCTTCCAGGTAATAGTTGGTGTTGGGAAGCCGGAAACTGGACATTTCAAAATCAGCAGTCGACCTGTCACAGCCTTCGGCGTCTGATCAAAGGGCACGTCAATATACGGCTTCGTCAAGACATTGACCTTGAAATCGTGTTCACGCTCGCCATATGCATTGGATGCGACACATGTGTAAGAACCAGCATCGAATCGCTGCGATTTGAGAATCATGAGAGTGTCTCCACGAGGGGACAGAACGATGTTCTTCATGTTCAGTTCTCTTCCTCCCTTGAGCCACCTGATGGTCGGTTTCGGGTGTCCATCCACCCTGCATTCAATCTTCGCCACTTCTCCTTCTATGGCGTTGATCTCCGCATCCTGAACTTCGAACTTAGGTCTAGTGATCACGTCGAGAATGTAATCAACAGCCGCACTGCCAGCCCCGTTTGTGGCAATGCAAGTGTATCTTCCTTCATCTGTCTTTCTGACATCATTCAGTATAAGAGGGGAAGAGCGTTGACCTGAAAATGCGTTCGATAGTGTCAGAATGGACAATTCGAAGAGGTACCTGGAATCTCAATTCCGTCCTTTTTCCAAGAGATAGAAGGCGCTGGAACACCAGTTGCTGGACAAATGATCTCGATGGTGTGTGCTTCTCTTCCTTGAAGTACATGATCCCCATCTGAGATCGTCGGCGGGACTGAAGATAAATGAGGTGTTAATACGAACTCTTTCATTGGAAATTCTGACTGAGACATTGATCATCAATTCTCGAGTTCTGAGAAATAGCGTGACGCACGCTACTTTATCATTTCTATACATCTGCTCTAATAATTCATAATAAACTTACTCAACACTGATAGTTTCGTACTCGTGCTGGCTTCACCAGCTCTGTTGGTTGCAATGCAAGTGTACCTGAATACAGTCAGTTTGCTTCATTCGTTGCTCTTATTTTCTCTTACACTCCGGCATCTCTCTGAGTAGCCTCTCTCAAGTGCAAGTACGACAATCGTGACGCAACTTGGAGTAGGTCCGAAGAAAACGGCTCATCGTTTTTCAACCATCTAACCTTTGGATCAGGGTTTCCGAATACCTGAGTTAATACAAGTTTGTTGTAATTTTCAATAACATTCTTGGAGGTATGGGGAATTGAACCCCAGCCCTCTCCCATGCTGAGGGAGCGCTCTACCACTGAGATATACCCCCGCATTTCATAGAACAGAGTCTTAATGAAGTTTGGTACGTATTTTTGGCTATTGCAATGTTGCAAATCACTTTGGCAAAAAACAAAAAAGGTGTTCTGGAGGTATGGGGAATCGAACCCCAGACTTCTCGCATGCAAAGCGAGCGCTCTACCCCTGAGCTATACCCCCGCATGGAAGGGAAGGGGGAGAGTGCGGGCATATGCTTGCGGCCGGCCGGCGTTTGTGAGGAAACAAACACCCGTTGATGTGAAAACGGGAGGAAAGAAAAGATTTGTTTCACTTGATGTGGGCATACCTCGCAACGAATAGTAGCTTGACGTCCCTCGACGACATGCATGGTATCAGAAGCCATGATTGCTTTCGGGGGTTCTAGAAAAACATAACTCATTAAGCGCATTGCTTCTAGTCGCCCACCTGATATCACAATGTACGTGTCTTGTTCCGCCCGTCCAGCTTTGTTTTCCGCCCGGCAAGTGTATCGTCCCTCCTGATTTGCCTTGATGTTTTCGAGGAGCAAGTCGTTGCCATCAAACTCAAATTCCAAGTTATCGGTTTTTATTGCTTTTGTTATGCTTACTTTGACTGCAGGCACTTCTAAAACAGGTCTTCCATCTAGCAACCAAGCGACTTCTGGTGCAGGTGTTCCTGAGACAGCGCATGGAATACGCAAAAACGTGTTTGCCACAACTTCAAGAGAGGTGAAAGAGTCACCGGCAATGATTGGTGGTGCTGAAAGAGTTTTCAGTGTTCGTGATCCACTCAGTAGTTCATCTTACTGTTCACAGTAACATCAATTAGCGCTTCAGCCTCTCCAGCTTCATTTTTGACAGTGCAAGAGTATTGTCCAGAGTTCGCTCCTTGGCTGTGCATGATGTAAACCTTGTCTTTGGTGGTGGACATCTGAATTTTGATTTCAATGGACCAGTGACCACACGAGTCAGTTAGTTCAAAAGAAAAACTTGTTCTCCACATCCCTCATTGAATGGGAAATTGCTGGCACCCCACAAGCAATTACTTTTCTTTTGCCTCGAAAAATCTCACCTGCACGCGATCTGAAGTCTTGAGCGGTTCATTCTGATAGAACCACTGGTAATCCACATTCGTGTCCTGCAAAAATACTCGTTTCATTGATTCTAGGCTCCCTGAACTCTATCCGAAATTCGCAAAAGACTAGGAATCAGTTAGCCTCTCAAAGCTTTCGAAGTGCACTTAAATATTTCATGTGCTTCTGCTGCTCCCGTCCATTTCGGTGCCTCTTTTTCACCATTCCGAAAAGAAGGGGGGAATAAGAAAAACGGGCCGTGCCCCATCTCTATTGTTTAACTCCCTTCTTTTCGTCGTCTTCCTCCATTTGCGTTTCGGTCTTCTTTTATATGAAGCCCCTTTTGAACTAAAACCGACCGAGACAAACGTCCTTTTCTATAGAAAAGTAAGAGGAGAGGGCAATTGAGATGGCCAGGAAAGGTGCAGGAGCATGAGCAATGAGCAAAAATCATGGGAACTTTTTTCTTGTGGACTATGTACCTTAGTTGGGCACTGCAATGTCAACGGATCGCCTTGTTGGACTTCCGCGTAGAGCTTCTCAGCTGTCAGTTTGGGTGGTGCTGGAATGAAGGAAGTGTTTTGAGTATCTTCCAAGTTCAAGTGCCACCTACCGAGAATAGCCACAATCATATCCTTTTCCGCTCTACCGGCCTTGTTCTCGGCAATGCAGGTGTAACGACCGGCGACTGGCTCCTGAAAACAGGAAAAACCGTGCTTTGTTGTCTGACAAGGAAACAAAGTTCTCTCACGTCCGGATTCTCAACAACCAAAATGCTGCCGACGATGTTCGCCTCATCGCTCTCATTGAGTCGTTTACCATCCTGAAAGAAGAATTTCTTGTTGTTTTTTTTTTGAAACACTCCGTTCGTCCGTTCTTTGTATATTTTTCTTCAATCCCTCACCCCTATCCAATACACAATCGGACGCCTCTTCATTCTCAGCTACATCGGCCAGCTGGGGAGAGAGGTTTGTCACTTTACAATTGGCCAAAATGTAACACATTCAAACATATGTATTATTGTGTTCTTGCCTCCTTCCTCCCCCGCTCCCCTCTAGAAATGCCCGACGGCGCTATGGACAATCCTTTCCGTCTTTTCCCTTTCCTTCCGACATTTTTTTTCCTGATTATATTCTACGGAGGAGTCACGTCAAAGTTGATTCTCATCATTTGTTGCCCTGTTCCACTGCACGTTTTTGTGCACGTCGGGTCGCGGGCGGAGACACTTTTTATTAGCCCACATGGTCAATACTTTTGTCTCGCAAATTATTGGATTTGAACCAAGACGCCGACTATTTTGACACCAAGTCTGCTAAGCGTTTCGTGGACGCTCCCCCCGGTTTTTAGCATTTTCTCCTGGCACCCTCGTCAAGATGCGGTTCGGAACAGAATTTTCGGAAATTGAATAAATGGTGGACAAAAGAGAAACGAGAAATCGTTAGTTGGTTGTATATGTCGGTGTGAGGAGAATTCCGGACGGAATTAGAATTCCATGATAATTTCCCTTTTTTCTTTGTTTTCACTCTTTTTTTTCCTGGAATTGCGTTTTACTCGTGAATTCCCAGACACCAGAGTATCTCAACAGCCAACGACTCCCGAGCGGAACAAATCAGAAGAAAAAGTTGAGAGATCTCATAAAGTTCTCACTACTTAAACATTTCTTCGACATTTTTGTAGAAGAGAACTCAAACCGCGCATGTCATCTACGTGGGTGTGCAGAATCACTGAGGGAGTCAAAGAAGTCATCATGAGCCCTCACCACTCAGCTCTTCTCGAGTAGAGCAGAAAAATGAGTGTTCAAATGGGTGAAATTCGCGAAGCCTCTTTGACTTTTATGATTCATCAATCTTCTTGCCACCCCCTTCCCATTGCCCAAATGACCGGCGACTCGAGGCCCGAGACCTCTCTCGTTCGCAAAAATCTCCCCTTTTTTCGTATCGCGTGTCCTTCTCTTCGTTCGTTTTGTGTTCGATTCTGTCGGTTTTGTCGGATTTTCTCTTCGTTTCTCGCGTGCCTTCTTCACCCACAACTAGGGAGAAAGAAGAAACGCAATAACAATACCTTTGGAATGTATTGTGAATTATATGCTATTTCTCACCCCACATTGCTCTTTTCCTTTCTGTTTTGTTGCCCTCCACCCAGCCAGCCATCTCCATACTCGTCTTATGTGAACTCTAAACTAATCGAGTTTCCCCGGTGTCATCTCATTTTCTAGTACGTCAGTGGACTTGAAACGGAAAATAACGTGTTGAAATGAGTGAAACTGAAAGAGGGCGAGGGAGGGCAAAAAAAGTGTAAAGAGATAATCCGAGATTAGGGTAATCTTCAGCGGAAAGCAACAAAAAACAACGTTTTCTTATGTCTACAAGTACGAGACAATTGAACTTCTCTTTTCAATTTTTCCCTTTTTGTTGCTTCTTCTCTCGTTTAGTTCTTTTTTCTCAACACTTTTTACGTTTCGGTCGCGATGGAGTTTCGAGATAAGACAAAAGAAAGTGGCCGCCGGGGAACAGAAATGAAAAACGATTACTACCACAGGGGATTCGGTGATCCAAAGGTCCCAGGGAAACTTTTCCGGATTAACTCTTTTGCAGAGAACATAGTACATTCGAAATCTACTGCTTCCTATGCTCTCAAAATCTCTTCGAATTCATATTTTTGCGGGGATTTTTGAGGTGACCTTTGAGGGTACCACTGAAGAGACGAACTGTCCATTAATCAAACCTTTGACATTCCTAGGTACCTCAATTTACATTCCTTCTATCCACTTTCTCTATTCCTCTTCCTCTCAAACGCTTGGAGGATTGGGGCGTGTCACTTGCGTTTGCCACTCTGAGTCTCGTCTTCTGTCTCGATCTCCCGGCGCTTCTCTGTTGCCGCGAGCCCACATCAGCCATCTACTCCACACACATACACCCCTGCAAGCAGCGCCTTCTTCAAGCCATCCCTCGTCTTCTCCACGTTTTCCCATGCTTTTGTTGTGCTCCGTCTGCACTCTCAATCACGTTCTTCTCACCTGATCACTGTCTCAACATCACCTAATCAGTCCTGGCGGCACAAGTATGATGGTGCGATGGAAGCGTCACAGTGGCATCGTTCTGCTCCTCATGCTCACCACACTTGCCGCCGTCTGCACTGGCAGTGAGCACGAACATCGGACACACATGTGCTCTACAGAAGGCAACATATGCTCCGAGAACGCTGCTACCGTATGTCGGAACAACACGTGAGTCCGTTTCACCCCATTTCCGGTTTCTTACGAGCTAAAACGGCAAAGTTCCCTCATTTGTCGCCGAGAAAGTGGAGGAAGTTGCTTGCTTGAAGTACATAGTCACTCGTTTGAACGTTTTGTGCACTTTTGGTCTTCTCAATTCCTTTTTCATTTCATTGGAATGAAACACCAATGAATACATAAAAGTGCAAATGGTATTCGCTATACGTATAGTATGTATAGGCACATTCCTTCTCACTTGCCCCATGGCTGAGGGAAATTGTGAAAGTGAAAGTGGGAAAAGAGTTCAACCCAATCCAATTCCGATTCGGAAAGAAGCAATGAAATCAGAACCGTGGCCAAAATCCCCTTTCTGACCTCATAGTCCTAGAAAAAGACTTTTGGTCACAAGACACATGGTTTCTCGAGTGAATAGTTTACGAATAGGTCCCTAATCTTTTTTCTCCCTTTGGTTAGTTCCAAACATTCCCCAACATCGGGGGCTCTAAACAAAAAAGGCTTTAGCCGATGAGTTCGCCACTCGAGAAAAATGGCTGCAGCGGGGTAAGGAGGAGACGAAGAAGTTGCGTTTGCCGAACACACGAACGCAGTGGGAATATGAGTCGGCGTGCAATGTCAGCGTTTCTCATCATGTATTCATTGAAGGAGAACAGCTTTGAGGTCTGCCGCGGGAGACTCTTTTCTTAATTAAACACGACAAAGTAACAAAGGAAATCAGTGTTCTTTTTGCCTCTCGTTTTTGTCCCCCCAGAGAAGAAAAGAGCGGCGAGAGATGAGTGATAGATACTAACACTTGTCATGTCAAACCCGTCATCATCAAGTTGCCCTCAGGACATCCGAGTTGCTCTCCGCTGAGCTTGTACTCTCCCATAATCGCCGTCCTTTCTGCACCATTCAAGCCATTGTTCGACGGCCGATTCCATTCAGTCACGAGAAGAAAAAGGAGGGAGAAACGTTGCCAACACTTTAGGAATAGTGAAGTGCAATTGGCGCCTACTTTTTCTTCTCCTTCCCACAGCTTTCGCCGCAATTAGCTTCGACGGGGATTTTCAAGAGCACACCCGAACCACCCGACTCTTCCTGCTTGTCGTCATCACACTTGTGAGAAGCCACAACGACAGATATATCGGGGGCAAGGAATGACAACACACCTAGAAATGGAGATGAAGTTGTCAGTTGTGCCGTTGTCGCTGCGCTGCTTATTCCATTCGACACGAAAGTTAATGTGCAAAGCGAGCGCGAATTTCACGCATGGATAGAATTGCGTTGAGGAAGGAAGCGACCAACAGAAGCGGTTTGCCCCCGGACATGTCATGAAACATTGATCATTCGCCATGGATCATTCCGTTTTCGTTCTGTTTTTAATTGAAACTGGCAGCAGTTGGTGGAAGCGAAGGGAGAAAAAACGGAACGTTCGCGTTTTTCTCTCGTAGTCCCATCGTTTACGATGAATCGTATAGAGACGAAAAACCCATCATTTTGACTTGACTCTTGCCGTCTTTTTCTGAGAGCAACAAAGCGATGCTCTCTCCCAAGGGCATATCAAACCATGGGGTGCTAGAGCCGATCATGAATGATAATTCTTCTTTCTCCTCTTCTCACTGCTTCACTCTCTGTCCGAGGAGCGCCACCCGCACACTCTCAGTCACTTTGTCCACTAACCTCATATGTACGCTCACTTACCCTGACGTACCGAGGAAGCGAGGGGACCGACCTTAGTGGATATCCCTTGGGAGCATTTTGCGTTTTTCTCAGATAGCCTGGGTTGTGTGGAAGGGCTCAAAGATGCAATGCCATCCTTTGGAATTATGATTTCGCAACTCTACAACAGTTATGACTCGAGACAAAACAAACAGGAAAACCGAAAGCGCGCCTCCTTTCCGAAATTCAGTATCAAGTTACCGCTCCGTCGTCGTCATTTTCTTCTAAAATGTGGACAGCCTGGCGAGTAGCAACAGGTGTTATTGATACTACAAGAACGATATTTTGTGGAGAGCTCAGTTGGCACACACATAAGATTGGTGACACATGACGCTTGGAGGGGATATATAACTTCGATTAATCTTTGACGAGGAAAAAGTGTTGTTGGACAACCGAGAGTCCTAGTCGGTGTGTTCCAGATGCAAAATTGATGACGTCTCGTTAGAACTCGCAGCAGGGATCGCGGGAAGACAAATCGAACGGCGTTCCGCTGCCTTTACTTTTGTTTTTGTCTCGGTTGGAACCACCGTAACTCCATTTTTCGGGAGAGTCCAAGAGAGAACTTCATCGGTATTCAGAGTCGAGTGACTTTTCTTTACACAGGCAGTCATCGGGAACCGAAAAACTTCATATCGCATTCAGTATATGTCATATTATTTTCAGACGGAGGGGTGCTTTCTCTCGAGACTCTCTCGGTGAGACCACACAAAAGTGTCTCTTTAATTGGCAGTCACCTCCCATCCATTAATCGTATTTTAAACTGAGACGAATGAATTGCGCTCTCTCTCCCTTCTCTCGGGTTTCCCCCCTTTTCTGCTTTTATTTTTGCCTTTTTTCTTCCATTCATCACAAGAAAAGTGAGGATTTTCGAGCAGAAGGGGGAGTGGCGACCAAGGAGAAGAGAGTGAAAAGTTACATGTGAAATGGAAACCGGGGGAGCACACCAAAATTAGGTTTTGTTTTCTTCTCTGCTAAACGTCAACAAACTCCTATACAACCAAAAACATACAAAACGCTAATCAGCTTTTCTCCAACTACCGTATTCCTCTGGATATCCAATTCGCTATGGCACAAAGCGCTGTCACACCTTTCTGCCCTGCCTCTCGAGCTTTTTGCTTGGCCTTCATCAATCTTCTTAATGAGAAGTTTTCTAATGAAACGAGCCAGCCATCGTAATAGAATTGGAATTGGCTTGGATCCGTCTCTATTGGATGCGCTCGCTATTTCCACATTATAAAAGAGACCGATGACTTTGCCATTACACCACAAACGAAAGCTCTCTTTGCTGGGAAGAAAATAGGAAGGGACTATGCAAATTGAACGGCATTCGAGGGAAACGAGATGCAATTCGTGATTCCAGGTGCGTCTCGGCTTGTTCATTGCGGGGGATGCAGGAATGCGAATGTGATGCCGAGGAAGACAACTACTGTTATTTGTGCTGTGGAAACTCGCAACATCAATGCATGGCCGCCCACCACCACAACATCCTACGGTTCGTTAGGTGGCACTTACTGAGGGAAAGCAAAGGATCATAAGCACCTTTCCCACGAGTATCACTTCTACGAGTGACTCCGGGCTCCACTAGTATATCCTCCGCATCTCTTTTCTTTTTCACGTACAAGCAAAGAAAAGGGGTTCAAACAACTAGTGTCACATTTTAGACCCAACGGTGAACGATGGGAACGCGAGGCGTGCTCCAGATGTCGGATGCACGGCGCCGAGTTGGAAGGACTTCCGTGCGATGACACAGACTCCGCGAGGTTATGCATTGGTAGGCTCCCACGCACCGACAATCAATGATCATCAATTTCTCAGGCGGCCGTTGTTCAAACTCCGTATGTCACACTAAATCTCCGGGATCTGTGTGCGATCGAAAGTACGTTTATCAAATCTCGGCGGAAAAAAATGTTCGTTTTGGTTGCAGGATGGAGAAACTCTGTGTCGACAACGTTTGTGAGAACCCGTGTGCTAGGTACGCACCTCATCTAATGGTCTGCGACTGTTCCTCTATCGACCAGGACACTGGGTTTGCATCGGAGGATCGCTGTCAACTATGCTGCTATGATTTCAATTTGGTACTACTAAACGATATAGTTCCTCGATTATCTCAAGATTTTCAGAAGCCAACAAATCGTCGTTGTCAAAACGCTTATAGGAAATACAAAATCATGGACATGTTCCAGAAGCCAATTTGGCGGGTCGGGTTGGAATGTGCTGGAGGGAAAGTGTGCAACAAGTACGGTGTCTGCTCGTCCTCCCACATTTCCTATTTCATGCCTTTCTTATTCGTCATTCTAGTCTCACTGATTTCCTTATGCTAAGGACTCTCTTCCTCTTTCTCTTCCTTGTTCCATTACCGGTGTTATCATACAGAAATACGTGGAATCTCAGTTTTTCCCCATTCTTGAAAGTCCAAGAAATCTTTTCCACATTAATTTGCCGACGGTGTTTGATGGTTTGAGCTGGACTCACCTTCATCCACAAGAGAGTCGGGGTCGGTACTCCGGAAGCGGAGCAGTCGATGTTCAAGGGCTTTCCACTGACGATCGGGTAGTCCACTTGGAGATCATTGAAGTATGGTACTTCTGAAATACATATGCCATAGTGGTGTGTAGAAGTTTTGAGGACGCTCACCAAGAACCTTCAAATTGAAGTCTTTCGAGCTTTTTCCAGCCTCATTGACCACTTCACAAGTGTAGACACCCTCATCCGTCAATTTAACGTTAGTCACGTTCAATGTCTTTCCATTGACCGCGTACTTCTCGGTCACCGCGCCATTGATAACTTCAGATCCCAGTACACGCCATGTGGTTTGAACAGGAGCTGACGATTGGGCGTTGCAAGTGAGCAGCATCGAGTCGCCAGTTCTCACTTCGATCTTTTCTACTTGGTTGGTAAACTTGGGAGGCGCTGAAAGTCTTCAAGACTGCATCCTCATGCCCTTAGCGCCAATTTACCCGTGATTCTGACGAGGAAGTCCTTCTGTACCTTGCCCGCAATGTTTTCCGCCACACATGTGTATGTTCCCATCTGTCGTTCTTGTGAGTTTTCGATTTTCAACGTCTCTCCCTTGTTCAAGAAGCTGTAGCTCTCGTTCTCGTTAATAAGAGTGCCGTTGTACAGCCAGAACACCTGAAACAAGTTGTAGGAACTTTGTATAATTTATTGATACGATATTCCTTATGGTTCTTCTCGTTTTTCTACTTCATCTGCTCACTTATGGAATATTCCAGTTTGTTTTTCCCGAATGTTTTCTCTGAAAACCCCCCTTTCCTCCCACAACCACCTCCCTTCTTGGTATCATGTTTTGCCTGTGATGACATTCTTTCATCGACTGACTCAATGACTCTCCTTCGCGAAAATAAACAAAATCAAACCTACTTTCGGGTATGGGGAGCCAGCGACGACACACTTCAGTTCCAGGGCAACGTTCGGAACAATGGTTTGCACGTTGACGGAGGACAGTTCGTCATTTATCGTTGGCGGTACATTGACAGTGAAATTGAACACCTTTTTGGAGTCTCCAGCAGAGTTACGCATGATGCAGCTGTACTTTCCAGTGTCCTCCTTTCTGGAGGACAAGAAGCTGAGCTTCTTTCCGGAGGATGGAATCTGAATGAAACTGTCTCCACGAAGAGTCTCCTGACTGATTGTTTGACCGTTCTTCTGCCATTCGACATCCATTCCAGTGCTATTGCTCTGCAAAGCAAAAATCACAAATATGCATGCATGATAAGCCAACTTCACAGAGTAGCTCAGCAGCAAATCCTTCGGTGACCATGATCGACTCCTTCAGTTCACCTATGATTTCCGGAGGCAGTACAACCTCCAACGTGTTCTCCAAGTCATCCGATCCCACAGAGTTTGTGGCAATGCACGTGTATCTTCCTTGATCCGATGCAACGGTGTTACTGATTTGCAGTTGTCGTCCTCCATTTACCGCTACAACTCTTTCAGACAATTGAACAGCGACACCGTCTTTGAGCCTGCAAACTCAATTGTCTCGTTTTCTTTTCCAATTTCGTTTTTCTAGTGGAATGAGAGTCTTTTTCTGCATTCCACTGGCTCTCGGAATGAGGCAATTTGTTTCTGAAGGGATTTCGGAAAACGAATAAATTTTCAATTACGTCTCGCCCTTTCTTCTTTCTCCATTTCTCTTTTTCCTATTGAAGGAAGGAGAATCGAATGAAGAAATTGTTGGCTCGTAGTCTAGTTCAAAGAAGAGAGCACAGCTTACCATGTGATTTTGGGGGTCGGACTGCCTCTAGCTGGACAATGTAAGATCGACACTTTGCCGGCGTTTGTGGTGATTCGGCGGACGATATTCGGCTCTTCAAACGATGGAGCGACCAACATGTTCACCTTGAAATCGCGTTTGTCAGTTCCAGCCTCATTTGTAGCAATGCAAGTGTATTTGCTGGAGTCACTCTCTTGTAGTTTGAACAAGTAGAGCTTCTGTCCGTTGGCACTCGTCTTGACGTTTCTGTCCGACTGCAGTGGTTTTCCGGCCTTGAGCCAAGTGATGTTGGCAGCTGGTTTAGCATACACCGGACACGAAATGACAACTCTTTCGTTCTGCTGAGAGTCGTAGTCGGATGGGATTCCCTCTTTCTCGATTCTTGGGGCAGCTGGAATGCACTAAACTCTACTAAACTGAAACAGTCTTCTACGTACTGATGACATTAACATTTATATCTTGCTCAGCGCTTCCTGCAACATTGTCTGCTTCGCAAGTGTACCTTCCAGAATCCGTTTCCTTGATTCTGAGGATCTTGAGCTCGTTTCCGACAAGCTCAGCCGATGGAATGAGAGTCTTGATGTTGTTCACATGAATGGCCTCTCCATCCTTGAACCAGGAAATGTCTGGTTCTGGCTTTCCGGTAGCAGGGCAAGACAAGGTGACACCGCTGTTCTCGACGACTGTCTTGTTCTTGTCCTTCTCAAGCATGACAATCGTTGGTGGGATGTGGACGAGAAGTTTGATGTCGAAGCTGTTCTCTCCAGCGCTGTTCTTCACACGACAGCTGTACGGACCCTCGTCGCTTGCAGTCGTGCTGGAAAACGAATGCTACACAAAAGATGTGCAATCTTGGTTGGCTACTTGACAATCTGCAAACGGCGGTCTCCGTGGAGAAGCGAAAAGCGATCCTTCTTCTCCTCCATGTCAATCGGCTGGTAGTTGTACATCCAAATGATATATCCTCTGAAGTTCTTATCATCATCGATGGGACATTTGAATGCCGCCGTGCTTCCTTCAATTACAGTGAGCGTGTTTTTTATTCCTTTCTGAATCAGTGGGCGGGCTGGAAAAAAATTTTGAATACTGCAACACAGAAAAATCACTAACTGATGATATCGACGTCAAAGTTTATCTCTGCTGTTCCGACATCGTTTTTAGCACGGCAAATATACGATCCCTTATGCTCAATTTCAGCGTGGACAATCTTGAACTGTTGACCCTCGGAGAGTACTTGAACAGATTTCAGATTTCCAAGAGGTTTTCCGTCCTTGGTCCAAGAAACAATTGGTTTTGGTTTGCCAGTGACTTCACACGGGAGAACGAGAGAGTTGTTCTCGATAACAGAGTATTCTCCTCCGTTGGTCGTAATTGTTGGCGGAACTTGTACGCGTAGATTGAATGTTTTAGTGGCTACTCCAGCAGAGTTCGTGGCAGTGCATACGTAAGCCCCGTGATCTTCAACCTTCGCAGACAGAATGTGCAGAAATCTGCCGCCACTCAATGTCTGTATTCCTTCGGTTTCGGCGAGGAACGGCTTTCCTTGTACTGCCCAGGTGATCGACACTCCGATCGCATCATCCACGTCGCATTCCAGTGTGATTGATCTAGTGACGTTCACTGTCGCATCCACATCCGTGTCTTCACTGTGGAATCTTGGTTTCGTTCTAACATGTACGTTGATGGTTTTGACGGCTTGTCCGACTTCGTTTGTTGCGTGACACTTGTACACTCCGCTGTGCTCTTTTCCGACATTCTTGATGACAGCTGTGTAGTTGTTATCGATATATCTTGTTTCAGCGGGAAGTGCGTTTTGTTCGAATTCCCAGCTAACAGTTGGTGCTGGATTTCCATCTGCATTGCAGTTCAGTATGATCTCTTCTCCCTCATTCGGCTCGAGTGTCATCACCGCGTTTGATAATATCTTGGGGATGGCATGGACAGTGACTCCAAATTCCTTGGACGCTTCGCCGGCAGTGTTCTTGGCGACGCATGCGTATACGTCTTCGTGATCGCGTCGAGCATTGAGAATAGAGAGTCGAGTGTTGTCGTGAGTCAGAATAGCTTCTCCGTCCTGCAATTGGATAACATAATGAGCAAGAAAAAGTCGCAACTTACAACGAGAGGAACTCCTCGTTTCATCCAGGTGATTTGGAAGTCTCCGATGGATACTGGACAATCCAATGTAATAGTGTCACCCTCACGGAACTGTAATTAGATTCATTTTGAGTTCTGTTGAAATCAACTCACCGTTTTGCTATTCTCTCCGTCATCTCGGAGTTTAGGAGCAGCAATGTTCTGGACAAAGAACTCGCGTGAAATGGTTCCCGCTTTGTTCTGAGCCACGCACGATATCTGTGCTGATTTTTCGTCGAGCTTCTCGATTCTTAATCGGTTTTCGTCCCTGAAGACACGCGTTTCCAATTAAAAGATATCATCGGAGGCACTCACAGAAGCCAGCTGTTATCCGCCGCAACTCCGTCTATTTTCCAAGTCACATTCGGCTTCGGGTTTCCGGTCACAGCACAAGAGAGGATCAGCGGGTTCTTTCCAATAAGTTTTTCGTTGGCCTTGTACTCGGCTTCAACAAAGCGCGGCGGTTCCAAGACGTTCAGATTAATCTTTCTCTCCGATTTTCCAGCAGAATTCGTCACTGAAAGAACGGGATCAGTTAAAAAATGGCTGTATCATGAACCAACCTCTGCATTTGTATACTCCAATGTTTTCCAGTGATGCTCCATTGATGTAAAGACGATGGCCATCAGACGGGATTTGTACATTCTCCAATTTAAAGGTTTCCGAGCCATTCTGAAATAAAGATCAAGTTTTGGAGAACGTAATGGCAACATACGAAGGACCACACAAAAGTAGTCTTGTCGTCAGATTCGGACAGAAGATCACAAGACATTGAAATGTCTTTTCCGAGAAGAACTTCCATGTTCTCATCATCCCCGACAACAGGAATAGCTGAAAATTGAGTTTTCGAATATTTGTACCTTTTCTCGACCTTGTGTACAACGCTTTCGGTTTTGGTGTATCTGTGTTCATGTACATGTGCAAATTGTAGAAGTGATAGAAGTGTCGTGCCGTGCAAGCAGTGCGAAACGAGCAAATGCGTACATTTATTGTAGGAAAGAAGTACAGAGGAAAAGTGCATCTACAACCTAGCTGAAACCGAAAAAAAACTGAAAGAAAGTGAACTGACAAGTAATTCATCATTACCCTGGGAAAAAGCCAATACAACTGAGTTGCTGATCAGAAAATGCTAAGAAGTTCGGGGGGAAGAATAGGTGGACTAGAAGTAGAAAAAACGCATGCAGACACATTCACTTTCATAGACATCAGCGTTATGAGACGGACTACGACACTTGTTTTTGCAATTGGACATGATTACTCTCACCGTGAGAAATAATCAAGTTAGCATAGACACGACACTCCGGTTACTTCAGTCAGCGATAATAGAGATTCTACGCGGCTCGAATAGTTTTCTGTTAGCTCTAGATTGTGTTTTTGCCAGTATTTTAGGTGGAGTTCTAACTACGTCTTCTAGTGTAAGTTGGATAGTATAAGGTTTGAAACGTGCAGTTGCTTGTGTGTTTAGCTTTGGAGGTAGTAATGAGACGACACTCGGAACCGTGTTCCCGAAATCATCATCAAAACTGAACTCCACTTTGTGCGGTAAGAAGCTGAAGAGTTTGGTTTTTCGCCTTGGGTTACTGAACTTAGAGTTTGACACGTGTGCAAGCGAAGCGTTGTACACAAAGCTGCGCGTGCGATATATCGTATCAGTTAAAAGAATACCGAGGACGGAAAGTTCGACATCGACATCCAAAGAACTTCCTTTGCTCTGTGCAACACAGTGATAGTTGCCGTCCTGCTTGACGGTTGCGCTTGGAATGTGCAACTGGAATGGTTTGTTGGATGTTAGAACACACAAAATCTAAACAAACTGACCGTCTGTCCGTCATCGGAAAGGCGGGCGCCCTTGAATTCCTCTGCGGGCTTGAGGATGCCTCCTTCGATGATCCAGTTGACTTGTGGAGCCGGATAGCCGGAGACTGGGCATCCCAGTACGACTTCTTCGCCTTCTTTCGCAAACACCTTCTTCTTGTATTTCGACTCGTCAAGAGTGAGTGGGACTGGAGAGACACGAAAAAAATAATTAGAAGGGGCCGCGCGAAAAACAACACAATTCTCTCACCAATCACCTCCACTTGGAAAGACTTGCTTCCCTCGCCGGCAGCGTTTCGAGCCACACATTTGTAGACGCCAGAGTCAATGATTTTAGCCTTAGCACATTGAATATACTTGGGAAATTGATAGTTATTGATACCTTGAACACACTAAGCTTTCTTTTGTCATCAGAAAGCTTCCAGGAGTTTTTGTCGTCAATGAGCGGCTTGTCGTTGAGGTACCAAGAGATCTGAACCACACTAGTTAGGAAATAACTAGTATTAGATCGTAGAATGTTATTTCATTCTCTATTCTGACCACGTCATCTGTTTTGCATGGGTTTCTGATGGAAACGCCTCTACCAAACATATAATTTCATCTACCGACCCTTTGCGGACTAAAACTAACTTGGGGCAGTGGAGTGCTGAACACTGGACAGTATAGGGAGAACGGCTGCGATTCTTTGACTGATTCTTGAGAAACGATATCTTGCTCTTTCATGTCCGGAGCAGCGATGATAGTGACCTGCAGGTTGGCCTCTGTTTGTCCAGCCGGATTCGCTGCTTTGCAAGTGTAAATCGTAGCATCTTCCAGTGAAGCTTGTTGAATGACAAGGGTTCCATCATTCTCGATCATGTATCCTTTCGTCTTGCTGCCAATAGCAATTCCTTTTCTGAGCCAAGTGATTTCAGCATCCGGAGATGCATCCACAAAGCAGCGGAGTTCAACGCGGTCACCGATCACGGCAGTGTAATTGAGTTGCGTATTTGGCAGAATGACTGGAGGCTCTTGAACAACTACATTCGTGTTCATCTCGCTGTTTCCGGCTAGATTGGTTACAACGCAATTGTAGTTTCCAACGTCGTTCTTGTCTGCTTCATAGATTCTCAGCGTTCCGAATGTGTCCACTGCGAACTTCTTTCCATCAAGATTGAGATCGATTCCATCCTTCTTCCATTTACGAGTCACTTCAGGGACCCCAGTTGCTCTGCATGGAATCTCGATTGTGAATCCTTTCACGACATCCACGGTACCAGGAGTCTCCGAGAGGATCTTAGGCTTCTCGTGAACCTGAAATAAGATGGTTTCCGACTTTTCGGAGAAACACCTAACCTGCAGTTTGTACTGAAGAGAGTCCTCTCCAGCCAAATTGGAAACCTGGCATGTGAACAATCCAGTAGTTTCCAGTTTGACATTGTGAAGAACCAAGGCTCCATCTTCCCGGATCGTGTGCTGAAAATACGCATTATTGGTTGCCAACGCGGGATAAACTAACTGGGATAAGTTGCGAGTCAATTTTCTCTCCTTCATATGTCCATGTTCTGACAGGCGGCGGAAGCGCTTGAGCCGGACATTCCAGAACGATTGTTTCGTTTACGAGCGCTACTTTGTCTTGGTTCTGGAAAACATTTTTCTGGTTGACTATTATGTCGCAATGAGTTACATCAGCGTCAATAAACGGAGTGGTATGGATGGTGAGTGTAACTGCACGGGTGTCGTTTCCGGCGGCGTTCTGAGCATGGCAAGTGAATGTTCCACGGTGTCTCTCTTCAATTTGTGGGATGAATAGTGATCCATCCTCATTCACTGAGCCTTCCAGGAAGGGCTCGTCGTCCAAGAGCCAAGTGATTTTCGGTTTTGGATCACCGAATGCATCGCAAGGAATAGTGACTGATTGATTGACAACCATGTTGAATGAACTTTGCCCCGGAGAGATGATCGGAGTGCTCATGATACGGATGGTTGTCTCCTGCGTGTTGTCACCTGCACTGTTGGTTGCCTGGCACGTGTACACACCAGAGTACGACTTGTCAGCTTGTTTGACGAGAAGAGTGTTGTCGGGCTGAAAACATGGAGATTTTTACGAACAAGCCCGAGAGGAGCTAACCAAAACGGTGAAATCTTTGCTGTTCTGCGAAATCGGTCTGCCATCCAAATACCACGTGATAATTGGTAGTGGTGTTCCAAAAACAACGCAAGGGATAGCGAATCCTTCTCCATCCAACACATCGTGAGTCGTATTCACGAAAGCCACGTGGCTCTCCTCCATTCCCGGAACGGACGGCTTGACGGTCTCGCCCTCGGTCGGCATCACGAACTCTGGCTTCTCTGAACACACACATCATGCAATGAAGACAAATAAGAAAGTGGGAGGTAGGTCAAAATTGGGCAGAAAGAATAGGAGTAGAAGAAATCACTCGTCATCGTGTTTCATCTTTCACCCATGCATCATGCGCTTTTCACTTACTTGTGAGGTGAACAGTGATGTTGATGGTTGTGTTTCCAGCTGGCGAAACGGCGACACACGTGTACTTTCCTTCGTCTTTGGGGTTTCCGCCGCGGAGACGAAGCAAAGTTCCGCCACCCTCGATCTTGAAAAAAGAACACACATTACGGAACACCTGAATTTGGAGTTACTTTGACAGAGTCGCTTTCTTCTACTGTCTGGTTGTCCTTCAACCACACGAGAGTTGGTTTTGGTGTCGCCAAGACGACGATGCAAGAAAGAGTCAAGTCCTCTCCTTCTTTCATGTTCTCTTGTGGCGTTACATGTCCCAGCACTGGAGCTACCAATCCGGTTATCATGAGAGTCTTCGTCTGAGATTGCTGTCCGTAGGTATTCTTGGCAATACAAGTAAATTGTCCTTGGTCTTCCATTTGAGCATTGAGAATTTGCAGGTTACCATCGGAAAGTTGGTTGTATCTCGGCTCGTTCATTGTGGAAATAGGGACGTTTCCTTTCATCCATTCGATTTCTGGTCGTGGGATTCCCGCAGCGATACACTGGAGAGTCACTTGCGTTTCAATGTTCACTTTGATCGTGTGCGGGGAATCAACGATAGAGGGGACTCTTCCGACCAGCAAATTCGCCACTTGCACGTCCTTCCCGGCCATGTTCTCTCCGACACACGAGTAGGCTCCCGCGTCCTCGTCCTTGGCGCCCATGATATGCAGCTGTCCATCGGAGACTTTGATGAAAGCATCCGACTTGATGAGATCCTTCCCGTTCTTGAACCATCTGATCTTTGGTTGTGGTCTTCCGCGAATCGTTTTACACTCGAACGACACACGGTCTCCTCGCCCAACCATCATTTTGTTTTGGATGATCTCTACTTTCGGCGGAGAAGCCATCGTCATATCAGTGGTATCACGAGCTTGTCCGGCTGGACTCATTGCACGACACTCGTAAGTTCCCTCGTCATGATGACTCGCGTCTCGGATGTACAACGATTCTAAAAACGAATGGTTACCTCTCGGTATTTGGAAAAAGACGTACTCGACTCGAATCCAACAATGTACTTCGAATCTGTAGTGATTCTGTTTCCTTTGAAATACCAATGGAGCTCTGGTTTCGGATCTCCGATTGCTTGGCAAGTGACATTGATGTTGTCCCGAATGTTGTAATACACTTCTGGAGGGAAGACTTTCACTGACGGCGGTTCCATAATCTGAAAGTATGGGCTCATATCAGTTTCTG
Organism: Caenorhabditis macrosperma; assembly: GCA_963932285.1. Taxonomy (NCBI): domain Eukaryota; kingdom Metazoa; phylum Nematoda; class Chromadorea; order Rhabditida; family Rhabditidae; genus Caenorhabditis; species Caenorhabditis macrosperma. The sequence goes on from OZ010618.1 coordinate 13,255,346, forward strand.
GGATGATCTCTCACATCCAATCTCATTTTCTGCGTGCTCATTCCTCCTGCGTTTCTTGCCAAGCACTCATAAACTCCTGCATCTCCTCGTGTCACATGATGGATCTTCAGTGTTCCGTTAGCTGGATTTTTCTCGGTGTTGGGACCATTGAACACAGTCGCTCCAAATCGTGTCCATCTGATTTCAACTTCTCCAGCGGAACGGGTAGGGCAGTGAAGAAAGGCGGTCTCTCCAAGAGGAACGGAGACGTTTCGGACTCCGAAGATCTGCGGTGGTGACTCGCGAGTTTCGACTCTCGTCTTGACACTATAGTTTCCATTGTTAGAAAGAACCCGACATTCGTACTCTCCAGCGTCTTTCAGAGACAATTCGGGAAGTGTCCAGACCGATGTATCCGTATTGCTGAAGCAAAGAGTGATCTGGTGAAAACAATCAAGCACTCACTGATAGAACAGAGGTCCTCCCATTATTTCGTCCGATCCTCTCACCCAGTAGATCGTATACGGAGATGCACTTTCCACGGTACAAGAGAGATTGAGATCTCGGCCAACGAATTCTTGATGGAACGGTGCCAAGAAAGCACGTGGGCCTCCGACGACAACGCTCCCAATTGCAGTCGGTGCAATGCGACGGAACTCGAAATTTTCTTCATCAAAGCCAGTGACTCGAACAAAGAAGAGGCCTTTCGGTGGAACGAATGGGCCGACGAAATACAAATTCGGGTTAGTTCGGTGAGGTGAAGCGGCTGCACTATACAGAGCATGCCCTGAAAACATTCATTTGTCGAGATATCTAATTTCAATGTTACCATGATAGTCAACCAAGTCGACTTCAGAAACGGTTCCTGGTGGGATGAGTCCTGTCATGTTGATAAGCAGGTAGGTGTCTTGATTCAGGACTGGTCTCGGACGAGTCAGCTCAATGCGGTCCAGAGGACGGGAGGCAAAGCCGTACTTGAAATCGACCGAACCATGTCCAAATACACGGATCGTGTGCTTCAGCCTGGAGTTGGTGTTCACAGTCCAGACTCCAGGAGTAGGATCTTTCAGACGAATGAGCTTGACGTTTTTCAAATCGATTGTTCCTCCTTCCTTGCTGTAGAGACGTTTGTCAACAGTCCTTCCTTCTGGATCACGGAGGACAATATCCAAATTGTCAGAGTCATCCTTATCACCGGAAAGAGAGATAGTGAGCTCTGACAGATGCTTATCAACTGGAATGGTTCTTGAGACAGATCCTCCTTTCTCTCGAGCCTCGTACATGAGATGGACCTTTTTCTGTTTGACGGCATGTCTGACGTACTCGAGAACTGTGCTGACGTCACTCTTCTCCAAATGGAAGACCTGTCCGAAGGAAGCAGCCGCAATCTTTTCATATGTTCGGAAGCCCGGGTGAGTTCTGTTTCCACAGTCGCCCGTCATCACGAAGACAACGGAGCTTTGTTTTTCTTGAATTGTGTTCAGCACTTCATCTTCCAAGTGGTAATCTTTTGATCTTGCGTCAGTGAAAACGTAGATGAACGAGGAAGGGAGAGAGATCTGGAGCGCTTTCAGGATACCTGCAGAAAACTGTGTGTTTCCCTGATCAAGAATTTCCTCGATTCTGTTCGGCTGTTGCGCAACATCAGCGTTGCAGACGCAGTTGCAAAACGCGCAAATATTATGATAGTCGCCAAAGGATTTACAACATGTTTCTGTGGCTGTTCTCCTTTTTCCCGCGCTTTCTCTGTCAACTTTCGGACACCCCCGTTTCTCGCAAACGAACTTCATTCTGGCGACCGCAATCTTCTGGGGTTTCGAATTTCGGAAAAGTTTTACACAAATTTTCCTACAGGAGGAGGAGAAGACGGGATTCAAATCGTGAAACTGATCAGTTACATCTGTGCAGGCTCAGAGGGTGTTATATTTCAATGGTTGTTAAAGCACCGAACGCATCCTCTCTTCAGTTACTAGCATAACTCCAAGATGTAGCCCCTGGGTGAGGAAGCAGGAGGATATGGAAGACGCAGAATTATTTGTTGTATGCTCTGTGGTTTTACGAGTTTGCAACGTTGGGTCACCGGATTGTGGCACACCATGTGTTTCTCATCTTGCTAAGAGATTTATGGATTGCGAAAGAACAAAGCGAACAGTGGACAACAGAGAGAAACTAACAAATCAACTGGCGAAAAGTCCGCTTAGAAGAATGAAGAAACCGCGCTAGAATGACTCACTCTCTGAAAAGCTATACTTCCCAATAAAACTTCAATCAAGTGGTGACATGATCCCCTATTTGGCTCTCACAAAACCCAGCAATTAGAATGTTCCATTCAATTGCCCACACTCCCGCTCGCTGACTCAACACCTCCTTTCGCAGACCGTTCTCGGCCGTCGGCAGGTGTCGTGGCTCATTGCGCCGGGCCGCTTTCTAATGTGGGGAAGCAATTGCGCGAAACGCACTTCGCCGCATTTCACACACAATTCTACCCAAACTTGGCAACATTTTGACAGGGAAGCCACAGAGGAAAACGATCTGCTAGGAAAACAAACAGCAAATTGACCCGCGCGTCTTCCTATTCCTGAGAAATTCTCCACGTACCCGTTAGCGTCTTCTCGGGACAATCTCCTCCACCATGCACGTATACTTTGCCGAGTTGTCGCATGAAGTACGTCGAGTCGGTGGTGTTGATGATCTCTCCCAAATCTGGAAAATGTTACGGTGATTGACTGAGCGAGTCTGTTCAGTTCAATTAGGCTGAGTCCCTAGTCAATGGTTTCCGTCGGTTGTCCCCGCTGGCCCCTCATCTTGTTTTCAAACATTGTGTCCCAGAGCCATATATCTTTCCGTGGCTTCCCGAGTGTCGGGATTGATGAAAAGCCCTTGGGTTCGAATCCATTCCCTCTGCTCCTCCTCCCCGTTGTAACAAGGGGGCAGGTAGGAAGCAAGGGAGTAGTGACACTCCGCCTGTCCGTTTTTTTATTTGGCAGTGCGACGGAACTGATAGACAGTTGCTGTGACAAGGTCGTTTATCAAACGAAGAGAAATGGCCGAGCTCGATTTGTTTCAAGTTCCAAACACGAATCAACAATTTTCGATCAAACTCCAATTGTTTTCATGGGAAAAGCTATGTGTATAGATTATTTGATAGCGTATCAGATCAGCAACAAAATGTCAGTACGAGGAGTGCAAGATTAATTGCAGTTGGGGCACGTGAATCACGCTGGTGTAAATGATTTCGTTTTTTTCTTCTCGAAGAGACCCCCAGGACTAAAGACAACAACGATGGAGAAAAGATAAAGAAGCTTACACGGATCGTGGAAAGGCACCATGATGTAGTTGTAGATCAACTTCTCTCTCTGGGCCATCACTGTCTTGAAGATCTTCGCAGCTCCTTCTCGCACTTGGACCAAGTCGTCGAACATGGATCCGGTGATATCGAACACGAAAGCCAGAGAGGATTTGCCAGTTGGATCATTTTTGTCATCGGAGACTGTCAGGGAAGATGTAACCAGTAGAAGAATACCGAAGGCCACAAGGACCCACGGAGGACTCTCGCGTCCCATGATCACGGTTGTTTGGTTCACAAAGCTTCTTGGGGTTGAAACCTGAAAACAATATCGTTGGATAGGATAGAGTGGAGGGAGAGGTGATAAGAGGAGAGGTAATTGGTCTACAGAATACTGAGCAGACTGAAGTGTCGGGTTGAATGGCCGAAGTGGGCGGAGCGTCCCGGAGAATGTCGGGGGAGCGGGATGAATGTGTTTTGTATGCAGTGGTGGGAGGTGTGGCTGGTTTCTCGAGGAGCCGCCCTCCCTCGGGCCAGGTCCTCCTTGCCTGTCTGTGGAGCATCGGGTGATAGAGGAGAAGGTAAGAAGAAAAATGGATGCGGGCGAGAAATTCGAAAAGAAATAGCTTGATAATAAGAGAGATATTGACTGACAACATCAGCGGAGACGGCGGCTCAACCGACACGTTGCATTGCAGGGATAACCGAACTCATTAATTACCATTCGCTCGCTTCAAACGCCTCTCCTCTCATCGGTTGTATTTCTTTTGCTCGGTGTCGCAGCGGCTAGTGCTCCGCGATGAGCGTGACCGCTGCGCCGAGGCAGGATGTATCTGTTATCACAAATCACTGGAATGATTCATTTCTTGGCACCTTCCGGCAGAAGAGAGAGCCAACGACAACAGGTGAAGATTTATCGAAGGAGAAAAGAAGAAAAATCGTTTCGACAGGCGCTGACTAGAGGAGGAAAACTGAGAAGGGGAATGAGGAACGTGCTATTGGGGCCGTCTTGGGCGGAGCGGAAAGTGCACCAGCTGCACTCCGTTCGACTCATCTTCATTTCCCTTTTATTACCCACGAACATGACAAATAACGACTAAAACCGGAGAGAGAGAGAGTGTTTTTCATCGTTAGTACAACCAGATGTTGCTCAACGTTTCTACGATGCCGCCCCGGCGACCATCGTTAGGCGATAATGACAATGGGGTGAAACCGCCCATAAAATCTTAGAGAGCTCGATATTGAAGAAGACTCCGAAGCAAGGGAAGGAAGGTCTGAACCGGATACTGGTCAGCCTTAGATAACATGACTGTGAAGAGGGCGGGAAGTTAGAGAAGCGAAGTGCGGGAAGAAGGTAACCTGAGAAGTGGCGAAACGCGAGGGTGGACGACTGTCTTTTCGAATGAGTCAAAAATCACGGGATTACTCGAGGAAGTTATGAGATTCACTCGCGAAGACACGAAGGACGTCTTGAATCGTAGTCGTTCATGGTAACAATGATTCCAAAAAGAATCTGCGAAGGTTTCTGTTAGGTAATTTTGATTCCTTCGGTTCGAAAGAAAAGTTATTTCTCTGGATCTTCAGATCCCATCAGCAGACTCCGATAGATCACTTATTTTTCAAATGTACTCCCCCCTCGTGCACTAAACGCCGCCAACCTGATCAGAGTTTAATACTAATTCCTCCATAAATCTTCTCAAACGTGTGTGTTATGTCTACCCCGTTATCATCATCTATTTTTTCTGAACGAGATTTGTCCTCGGCTCGGCTCCAGTACGTGTCGCAGTGCGACATACGCGAGCAGCTGCCCCGTTTTTTGAACTAAATCCGGGCTATTCGCCCCATTCTATTTGAACATTTTATTTCTATCGCGTCAATTACACTGATGTATCGGCTGCAAAATTGACGAGAAAAAGATAGGAGAAGCTGTTCCGGAAGTGTCCAATGGTTGCACACTCTGAGGCACCAGTTGAATTTGTTCTGAGTGAGAGTTTGGGAATCTGATAATTTCAGTGAGATTTGTGATCCAGATCAGATGGTTCCGAACACAACCACGTCATCATGAGGATTCGAACCGAGAGAGCATTACCTCGTCTTCACCATCTGCTCTGCTTGCTCGTCCTTTAAGAACATTGGACAATGCTTCGACCATTAAATTTACGAGCGCCTTCACTTCGAAATTTCCTCGAATTTCTAAACGTTTTTTTTTCTTTTGGAAACAAGACACCACTAACCGCACAGGAAGTGCCTGCCAACAAATCCGTGTTTTTCACACCTCATTTCATTCTCACTTTTTCTTGCCATGGAGGACTTCAATGAGTACCTGAACCTATCGAAAATCGATGACTCCGAGCCTGTGACTAGAATGAACTCGGAATGTTTCAGTGAGAGATCAGAGGTCAGTTCACATCTGTATTCTTCAAAGTTTACTTGTCAGTTGCGTCCGAAACCTCACATCCACATCGTGAAGTGTGCTTCTGAAAGTGATCTAACAAAAAGTTGTTCTTATGAAGTGTCGGTGGAAACAATGCGACGGAACTCTTTGGAAGAGGCAAGAGTTCAAAGAATTCCTCCCCAAAAACATTCTGTCCAGGTGTCCGAATGTATGCAAAATCAGCTAGACGCGGAAGCAGAAAGCATTCTGTTGAACGGGGAAGTCGCAAATGAGAATTCCCTGAAGAAGTTGGTGACGATCGTAGTTGACTACGCAAATGATTTTCTGAGCTTTTGCAGGAAAACGTTCCTCATGAACATGTTTCGCACAGCTGTGCTAAAAGTGATGGTGGACCGCTCGGGAGAGGATTTTGAAGGTGAGCAGTGCTCACGGAGCGTACGTAGATGAAACTGGGCTTCAAGCCAGGTGTTTGATTCAGTTTTCTATTTCTAAAATATAGAAATTTGAACTGGCAGACTGGTTTTTTCCAAATCTAAATTTTATTACAAAAAAGCGAGCAGACGAGAAAGAGAGAGAGAGAGGAAAGAAAAAGGAAATAGAAGAAAGAGACAGAATGAGAGAGAGAGGGCGATTCTTCTTGTGACAAAACGCGACATTTGAATAATGTGAAAAATCAGAAATTGAGAGAAGGACGGGAAAAAGAACATGCTTCTTATGCAAAAGAAGCGATTCGATAGCTATTTAAACATAATAGAGTAGTATACAATGGAGAGATTTGGAAAGTGTACTTGAATGGGAACATTGCGAAATGCGGGAGACATCTGGAACGGTCATTGGAATTAAGAACTTTGTAGAACATGGGCGGTTTTGAGAGAGTAGATATGGAAAGTTGTGACATTTGATTTGGAAGAGAGACGGAATCTGCTGCGCATGAGGGAAAACGACGAGAAACGAGAGGACAAAAAGACGTCGAGAATTGAGAAGAGAAACTACGAGAACGGTCCCCATGAGGACAACCAGTCACGGCGAAAATTTCAGAAATTACTAATGGATAATTTTGATGTACGTGGCTTACGAAAACAGGGAATGAGAGAGATACGGAAATAAAAAGAGGGGGAAAGTGTGTGCACGGAGGAGAGAGGGGTTCAAACGGTACTGAGCGGCGGGCGGCGGATCGGGGATTCAAGAACAAGTGGTCAGTTTTTAGGGGTGGAGGGTGAAGATCGACTCGACCTCCGGTTGAGCTCTTCTTCCACCGCGGCACCAGTTGATGATGCGGGCCCAGACCGACATGCGCGCGCGGACGTCAGTGCGAGTCAGAAGACGGCGAGAACGGAGGTAGTTCTGACGAGCGACCTGAAATCATTTCGTTTCCAATTGAACCAAAAACATTTTCACTCACCCAGGCGCAGTGGGGGCTGACCGAGCTGGTGACGGTGGCCGCCACAGTCGGGGCCTTTGGCGCTGGATGAGTAGAGTTCGAGGTGAACTTCAGCAGTTTCGAAAGTCCGCTCATCGCTGAAAATGGAGAAATTGACGAAAAACTATGACAACGTTGGAGAATTCATTATACTAATGCACAAATATATTAGAAAGAAGAACCTAGAACTGATGTTGGCAGCAGTTGGTTGTTAGATGACAATGAATTAAAAACGTTTAGTCACATTCATGTTCTCAGAACCAAAGTTAGTTGAGTAAGCACCTCAGGGGAGTAGGGGCAGCAAAGTGCTGAGAATTAGTTTGGAGGTTCTTCGTTCGAATTCATTTCCTCCATTCTGTCTGGGTGTCTGATTTGGAAGTCGTAAAAAAAGATTTCCAATGGGATCTTTTTTCGAGCGACGAACGGAAATTGGGATCTACGGTGGAAGGAGACGTCCGCTTCGACGGGAAATTGATGGAAAGGAATCATTGAGAAAAAAGGGCACCGTTCCGAGAAATTCTCGTATTATCGAGAACATTGAGTTGTTCTAGTTACACGCAACTAGCTGATGAGTGCTCCAGCTTATGAAAGATGATTATAGTCACCCTGCACATAGTTAATTTCCCGTCAGCTCTTTCCGTTCTGCTAAATGGTCTGAGCGCGACCGAAAAAGAATTATTCGAAAGCTAATGAGATGTATGTCAAATGCTAAAATCCAAACGTGTGCGTGACTTGGAATGGTCGTCTGGTACACCCAATTAAAGGTCCTGTGAGAAATGTAGCGAACGGAAAGTCGCTTCGAGTTGTCTAGGACTGTGGTCAATTGGGTGTGTTATGAAATCGGCAACACTCATATGTACGACTTATTCCCCACATTGCGTAATTTTGTTGTTCAGGTCTTATTGCACCGCTGCCGGACGATCCGAACACAAATCTCACGCTGCTGCCAACTCAGAAAACCAAAGCCATTTATCTTTCTCAAGTTTTCAAAGTCAGTTATTTACTCGGTTGTACAGCTGAGCACAACCGTGTACTTTTCCCTTCACAACGTTTTCTTTCTATACTAAATAGTATGCTGTCAAACAAACAATAATTCACCGGCGTCAAGAGAAAGCGAGCGGGGACCCGTGGGACGAGTTCTTCTACCGGATATACAGGTACAGAAACGGTTCTCTTCCGAGAATATTGACCCGTAGAACACGTTTTGTTTTCCAGCGCCGAGAGACCGAGAATGGACACCGCAAGAAGGTGTGTGAGCGCAGGGATCAAGCTGAACTTGAGAAGAGGTGAGTTGGCCCACGGAAACGGAAGAGTCAGCAATAGATGGCTGAGATGTCTCACAAAATCCTAGGACAGAACATTGGTTCTCTTCCAGAAAACTATTTGTAGTTTCTATCACAATTTATGTACATTTATCTTAAGATTTGATTTGACGAAAGTGTATCGCGGTATAGAGAACAACCACAATCTAGGATGTCGCTCAGAGGTAGATTATGGTAGATTTACATCGGTTTTCCAGACCTTCAAGAGCAGCTGCATCTCGGAAATAACGACCACAGCGTGAAAGATAAACTGGCTCCCTATGTGAGTGAAAAGCCCCATTAGACCTTCTCTCCCTTGAACCGGAAATGAGGGCATTGTTTCTTCAATTTCGTGTCAAGAAAACGCTCATTCATCACTAAATGTCGTGTTCTTGAATAATGAGTTCCAATTTGAGAGGTCGAGCTCGAGCGGCGCATCGGAAAGAGGAAAACGCGCGTTTGACAGTTTGAGCCGAATCTCGAGCAGCATTTCGAAAAAACGACAGCAAGAGATGAGCGAGAGAAGAGGTTCGGTTTGACTGATTCGGCTGAGAAGCTGAGCGGACATGATTGAGAGAAAAGTACATCGTTTCAGACGTCGAGCACTTGTCTCAACATGCGACTCTTCCGAAGTTGCCGCCTCGTCGGCGCGACGAGGAACGAACCGACGAGAGGGGGCGCCGCTTCAGAGTCGAAAAAGTGAGGAGCAGTGTCGTTTTTTATTCGGACCCTCCACTGCCCTCTTCTCTCTTTTTGGTGGTCTCGTCACTCGGAAATAGTGGTGTTCCGGTGGCGGATGGGACTAGGTTTCTATGGTTCGCGAGCGACAAAAATGCGGGAGGCGGTCGCTCTCTTTCTGTTTCCATTCGATTTTTGCGCCGCCTTCTGTTTTTTATGCGCAAAGAGCACTTGTGCCCCCCACCCTCAATTTTGGTCCTCCCGTCTCATAAAGATCTAATGAAGGCATCGGGCAGGGAGCAAATGGGAGCGTTTGACGGGTGGAGAGAGGCGAGTGAGTGATGCATATCTCGTCCCGAGCACCGTACCCCCATAAAAAGAGCAAATGAAGCATGACAAATGAGATCTTTTCCCAACTACCGACGTCTTCTTACCCGCGATTTTTCTAGTAGCCATCCGGATGAGAGAGGTGCAAGTGAACGAGGATTCCTTCGTCTGGTTGGCCATTTTGTGTTCCTTTGATTAGAGAGAAAAGAAGTTATGAGCGGATTGGGAGACGGTGGGGTTTGGTCAAGACCGTGCTCGTTTCAGAAAGGACTTGCTTCGAAGTCACGCTACCCAAGAATTGTTCTGAGACTGGTCACGGAATCTGATTGACGACAGTGATACGAATCTGAAAACCAAAAACCATGAAAAGAACGCACTCAAAACGTAAAAACGAAGGAAGAATGGAATATTCATCGCGGTCAAGAAGCAGTGTTTGAGGCGGGAAGATGAAGATAATGAGGAAAAAGAGGCGGCCTCTGTGCACGCTGTGCCATAAGAAAGGTACAAATTCGCGTGTTGGTGCAAGGAACCCTGGCATCATTCTCAATTGACGCCCCTCCTCCTTCGCGTCCTCTCGAGTCGAAACCAGAGGCCAAGAGCTGTTTTCGGGAGTGCGTCGGGAAGGGGTAAGAACAGAGAATGGGAGGAGGCGGATGCGAGGATGAGGCGCTCTGCAGGCTGCAGTGAGTGGAAAGCCACGCCCTTCTCACCACGTGGCAATTTGTATTTCACTTCGGCGAGAAAAAGAAATATGATGATGACGGCTTGGATGCGAATTTACGACTCCTCACGCGCGCGTACTATGATATTATGACGTGGCATGACAGCCAGGGAACAGAGAAATCGTAGCGTTTGTACGTCGTCGAACCTTGTGATGAGTTCACCTCCTGCGTCACTGATAATGGTTCTGCGTGGTGCGGGACGAAGAGGAGAGGGCAAAGAAACAATTCCCCTCGGATAGATTGTTAATGGCAACTTCACAGTCACTCAACTTTCCAGGGTGTGTACCTTTTGTCCACTTGCGCTCGTCGAGTGCTGCTCTATGATCTCGACTGTTCATTGGTTCATTGGCACGTTTCCCAATGCCACGTGATATGGATAAAAGAAAATGGTGAAGGTTTCGTGCATCTTTCGCGAACGCAGGAGACGCCAATTACTTTTGACGAGTGCGCGAGGAATGAGATTTTTATCGCTTTGATGAATTTTGTGGGTCGCCTCTAGATTTTCCTCCCGAATTTTCGAAGCTGCCTCGTTCTGCCCTGGGGAGGGTACAAGGTACTAATGACGAAGAAAAGATTTTTTGAGAATATCCTGCATGAGGTTGACTGTATTGGGTCACACTGAAGTTACATGGTGTCTGGGAACATACGACGATCGAAACTATATATCGGCTGATGCCCGTCCCCTAATGTCAATTCGCAGTTAGTCATTGCGAAATTTCCGGAAAGACGCGAATCGTCCTTTCACGTGGATTCAACCGATATTCCAGGTGCGCCACTCTCCCGACGGCCGCTCTCCACTGAGCCGCCTGTTTTACTTGCCACTGATTCCGTCACAGTCGACGAAGTTGTGAACCTTTTAATCTCAATGAATATCTTTATTTATGGAAATAAACGTGAAGTTTTCAAATTACGATCCTTTATGGATGGAGAAGTGTCAAGATAATAAAATAAAATATGCTTTTTTGTAAGCGAATGCTAATTTTTAAGTTTTTTTTTAAATATAAATAAATTTTAAAGCGAAAGAAACTTGCTGAAGTTGTAAACGTATAGAGAAAAATGCAGAAACTTTTTTTCTGTAGAATACGAACTCAGACGGCGATTTGAACGAGAAGTAGAAGAGCTTAGGCAAAGTTGTGGGTCGAGACCTTTCCGACGTTGGTTCCGGCACCATACTCCGCCTTGTAAGTGGCGTCCGATTTCTTGGACTCGTCGATAATTCCAATGTTGAAGCGCGCAATGAGATCGCTCACGCGCTCTGAAGGAATAATTAGATGCGAATGAAATGTTTCATCGATCACGTACTCTTTGGAAGAGCTTCGGCGTTGTTTGGAAGAGCTTCGGCGTTAACCTCTCTTTTGAGTTCGGTGGACTCCTTTGGCGGCCATGGAATTCCTCCAAGCTTCTGAAAACGTATCGATAAGTGCTGATAAACGAAATAGATGGAACGACCTTAGCATTGAGCACAGTTGGGCTTGGAGTGCGGTTCTCCGCCTCGTTTCCGTGGTCGACGGCAAAAGTCTCCGCAGCGAAAGAGACCTCCTTGATCGGCGAAGCGACCGGAGAGACGACCGGCGAGACGTCACGGATCTGAGTGCTCGCGGCGAGCAGCTCCTGAGCCTTGCGGACTTCCTCCTCCTCGCTGTCGACCTCGTTCTCCTCGTCCTCGGCGTCAGCCTCTGGAGCCAGAGTCAGCTTGACCTCTTCGATCTCGGTCGGCTTGTCGCCATCCTCCTCGACGAAGTCAGAGATCTGGCTCTCCTGGAGCACCTCCTGCGGAGCGCTAATGAGCTCCTCGATTGGAGTCGTTGGCGTCTTCGCTGAAATGAGAGCGTTCCGTGTGTTGCGAAATCGCGTTTTCTCACCGTCATACGAAAGCTCTTCAATTTCGTCCTTGGCAATGGGAGCAGTGTTGTAGTCCTCCATTTCTGAATACAATCATATTTTAGCGGATTACGATGAGAAAAAAAATGCATTCTGATGTGAAAGAGCAAAGATTAAATGAGGAGGAGGAAGCGGAAAGAGTGAACAATTGCTTACTGTCGGTGGACTTCCCCAAGTCCGTGGAATACTTGGACGCATAGCTCGTGTACTTGGGCCTCGATGAATAGCGAGACGAAGAGTAGCTAGAGTCTTTGTCTCGGTAGCTACTGTCTCTATCACGGCTGAAACTCGAAGAGCTCGAGCCGTAATCCCGACCGCTCCCGTAACGAGACGAGTAGGAGGAATAACGCGACGACATTCTGAGGCGCCTCGAAATGAAGGAAAAACTAACAGGCTTGACGTACTTTTATGCTGTTTTAAAGACGCAGCCTATGCAGCAATGACTCATGTTTATTGTTTTTTCTAGAACAATTCTTATTTTTCGCCTGTCGGCCCCCTCCTTCTTTTGATCGAAAGTGACTCATATTTTATGTTGCCCGAAAAAGCGGCACATTGATTCGATTCGGCACGAAGCGAACGAAAATCCCAAAATTCGGGAATATAGTCACATTGCGAAACAAATCAAAGCTTGATGAAATGAATAAAGGCGCGATTTTGGCACCATGTGTATTGTGTTACCTATTATGTTACAAGCTGTCTCTTGAGAGGGCCGGGGCGTTATATCCAATTTCAATTAATCAACAATGAGGCGAGAAGGGGGGAAACAATAATAGAATTGTTCATGAGCTGTACTATATGCACGCGAATATTCTTTTCACGCGCATTAATGGAAACCTAACACATAAGAAACCTTACGTTTTTGTCTGCTTTGGTTGCGACGAAGTTTCGAAAAAAGTAGAGTTGTGTCGAAATGTTTGGAAGATATGCTTCCGTGAATACGAAGAAGTCGCGAACTACGTTCCATTGTTTCCGCACAATCCGTAATGTTTGAGAGGTGAAAGAGGGGCCGACTACTGTTCAGTTATTCATAAAACCCGCGCGAGAGTGAAAACGAAATTGACGAAATTGTCTATTTATCAGGTTCGCGGGCACTAAATTCCCAATTGCTGTCGGCGGAGAAAGGTGAGGAAAGGAGAAACACTTGCCGCCACGTCATAAAACAGGAGGTGGATTGGGTTATTTTCAAACTGGGGGAAGAAACGATTCGACTATGAAAAGAAGGAAACGACGAGACGAGAGGTTTCGCAAGCTCTCACATATTCTTGCGGGAGAATGAAAATCACGCGACGACAATGGCCAAGCCGACTTGTATTTCGTAACCTTCATTGCCTGTCCCCGCCTCTTTTCACTGTTTTTGCGCGAAAACAACTCCTTGGATGACTCAGTGTCCAGAGGCAAAGAGTTTCGAAACATTTTGGAATGGGATAATGGCTGAATCTTTTGGAAAACCAAATAACCCAAACAGAGATATTCTAGAATCGGGCGAACGTGAACAATCTGACAATTCTTTCTTTTCGGAAAATAGTTATTGAAAGAACTGATGAGATATTGGAAGACCCCCAACTATAAGAGGAAGGCCATGTTTTTGAGTGAAACGAGGGGAATGACTCAAAAATGCATGGCGAAAACGAATAAAACTGGAACTTCTGGAAACTAGAATGAACAGCCTGTTCGCACCGGCACTTCAGCTGGATGTGCCTCTGAGAAGGCGGCACCTTGCCCATGGGAAGCCTGCGGACGGAATGAACGAATGAATGAGAAACATAGGAGAAATTTCGTAATTCTTGAAAATAGCGCAAACGCGCTCTGCTGGATTGTTGGTCTCGCCACGACCACGGTCTTTGTGTCGTATATTCCATGAGAGACGCAGGCAAGAGTCGTGGCGAAACTAACAGCATCCAGTGGAGCGCGTTTGTGCAATTTGCAAGGATTATGAAATACATAGTGACACATAGAGTAAAGAATAACAACTGAAAAAATGATTTTGAGTCTACAATTGTTACTGTATATTATTATGACGGAGAAGGGCTAAGAAGAGAAGATTCTGTGCTTAGGCGAATGAGGACCGGAAAGATGTGCGCAGTGACAAATAGGCGATTAAGTCCACAACATTGCAATGGCGACGGACGAAGAGGGTGTTTTGGGTGGAATGGCATGAAAATAAGAATGACCAATTGTGAGGAAGGACGGGTGGTCAGATAGAATGGGGGAGAAGAGAGTCTTGGTTTCCGTGGCGGCTATGAGTGAATGGCGTCTGTGCGGGAGGGCCTTTTCTCGAGAACACCAGCCACTGGAGTGCAAGTATTGAAAGAGAGCCAGAGGAAGCGGGTAACATGCTTTGACCCGTTCAGCATGACGGCTCGCCCGCTTTCCTCCATTTCTTATTCGCTCGCAGACTGCCACATTTGCATTTTATTCGGTTCGCTTCAGCTAGCGGTTAGAAAGACGGAATAGGACAGAACATCCATTTCGGGCAGTGGGGAGAAAAGTGCAAAAAGACTGTGTTTTATGTAAATAAAGATGGAAAAGAGGCGTTTAGCAAAAAGACAACGAGAATCGTTGCACCCGGGTGTTTAGCTGATGATCAAATAGAACCGAATTGGGTTAGACGTCCAAGGCTCTAAGCGAGGCAAGAGGAGTCTCCGGCGAGTTTGCGAGTTTGTAAATGTCATTGTGGGCAGCATTCTCAAGCCAATTTTTTATAACCGTTTGCTCGATGACAAGAAAATGTGGCAGAAGTGACTAATGGCAAACAGTTTCTGTGAGCACAAAGTGGCTCGTAATTGAATTTTTCACACACAACTCTAACAGACTAGGAGAAAACGCCACAGAAGAATTCGAAACATTTGACAGTCCACAAGCAACACAGAAATAAGAATTGAGGTGCCGAGACACTGTGACACAGCTTCCTCAGTTTCCTAACGCATTGCGAATGAAATCAATCGTCCACCGAATGACTAATGCAAAAATGGTTCGGAAATGAAATGAAATGGATAGATAGCGGTGGCGGTGGATAGTTGGACCCGAAATAGATTGGGTGGTCAGGAGAGCGTCCATGACAACAACATCAATCTTGAGAGAGAGAGGGCGAGCGATGGGTGGTGGCGGTTAGTACAAGACCGGGCACACGCTCTGCCAGTGACAGATGGCCCAAATTGGTTTCTCTTCACTTGCGATGTGCACCACATTTAGACTCGGCGCCACCCTTCTGGCCTGTCGATTCAGTTATCTCAAGCTTGGCAGATGCAGCGAAATAAGAGGAGAGAGGCGGAGGAAAGCGAATGGCAATGGAACACAAGGGAATTGCAATTATCATAATGTGCGGGGAGAAATCTGAGGAACGATGATGAATCTAGACTAAAGAAAGGGTTTTGAGCGGAGAAGAACGCACTTGAGAGCGCGCGCCGATCGTAGGTTTTTTACTCGAGCGGCGGACGGTTCTGAAAGCGAAACGAGGAGACGGAGAGGTACACACTACAGCCATGCATATTTCATCGCTGACCACTTTTTTGTTGGTGTCGGAAGAAAAGGAAGAGCGTCCGATTAGTTGTGAGAAGGAAGGGAATAGAAGAAGGAGGAGGAGAAGGAGGAGGAACAACGTCAAGGACGTCATTCAATATGAGCGAGGGCACCACGAGAACTGTGTGAACGGAGATCCGGTCGACGAAAAATGGATTATTACAACTGAGAAGCACTTCAATTACTATGAAGTGACCTCAATTGTTGTTCATTTTAATGTAGTCACTTACACGAGAAAGACAACGGAACATGGCGAAATGAACGATTCACTCACTATTTATGAGACACGACGGCCCCGTTCTGTCTCCTTTTTTTTGATGATCTCTATGTTTGATAAACAACTGATGACTCGACTACTCTCACTGACTCATTGATAAGAAGGCCAACTGATGAGGCGATAAAGGAAACCAACTTTATTCAACAATTGAAGATTGTCATAAGAATGAAGAAATGAGAGACAGATGAGAAAGAAATAGTGGAAATTCGATAACTGCAAATAGTACGTGATTAGCAACACAATTGAAATGGTGATCATAATGATTGAAATAAATCAAGATGAGATAACATGCCTGAGGAATTAAAGAGAACGAAAAGTTACGACGACAAGGGATGACTCATTGCAAGAACATCCATGCAACAAATCAGTCTCGTTAAATCAAATTTGATTCGATTCCGGTTATGGGAAATCTGAAGAAGAGGAGTAATAGGAGAAGTAAAACAACATATTGAATGGGATTCTAAAATGGAATGGGAGAAACAAAAAATGACCGTGTGCTGTTCATCAGAAAGTGAAAGGAGTTAAGGGTATGTACGAGAAGGACAGAAATAAGGAAGGTCAACGCGGTAATTCATCGGTAAAGGCTGTCAACGGTGGCATTGTAGGCCGACCTCTGATAGTGAGAGTAAGCGACCGGCATGCTGACGGTTGGGTTCGAGAAGGCCGACATCATGTCGAAGGAGTCTTTCTGAACATCAGAAAATGAGAGTTTACGTTACGAAGTCCTTACCTTGTTGAGGTTTTTAACTTTGCAGGCGAAGAAGATAGCAGTTCCGGTGGTAACCAGTATGATAACCATGAGAATAGCGATGACAGCCAAGCCAAAGGGTCCGTATTCCGGTCTCTCGGGGCAGGGATCTCTTTTCTGTTCGCTTTGATAGCCACTGACGGGAACTTGGTGGACTACAGAAGGTGCGGGAGGGGCAGAACCAAAGGAGGAAACTGAAAACATTATTTCATAGTCGTTTTGTTTTTGTTCGCTCCTACGTTCTACAGATTCCGTTTGGCTGACAACAGTTAGTGAGTTCGTCAAATCGAGAGATCCGTTGTCTGCGTCATCGCGAGTTGCCCGTGTTGATCTTCCTCTAGGGTCCTCGATGCTACGTTTGTGTCGGAAACGCAGACGTTCGGCGGTCAAGTTCGAATCGCTCACTTTCTTGTAGCACGTCTAAAAGGGATGATTCATTGATAGTACAATGTGCTCTGGGTTCTCCTTCTACCTTTGAGCATTCTTCTTTTTTGAGACACACTTGTACTTGACAATGAACGAATACGGTACTTTGATTGCCGAAGCGGAAAGTGCGGAACTTGGAGAAGTAGATCTGAACGTTCATAAGTTAATCCGTCGTTTTCCGGTTGAGTGAGCTAAGGTTGCAGGAAGCGAAGTCCCCGGTGCTCAAAGGGCCAAGCCAGGGCTCAGGAATATAAATCCAACTCACTTGGTCGTTCACGTTCGCCAATGGGTCAATTATGTCGTTCATGCCATTCACGGGACACCTGCCAAATTTGCACCAAATTTTTATTAGGTTCACCACATATTGGGTTTAGGTGGGCAGCTTGCGCGCGCATTTTAATGGCAGTATCACTGGTAGATTGGAGAGAGAGAGACACTCGGCGGAGAGGAGGAAAAGCGAAACGAAATGGTGTGGTGTCGAAATTAATGACACGTGTTGTGCGGGAACAAATTTCGAACGGGAGAATTATTGAAGGTCATTAGAATTGAGATTGGAAAGGAGTCATCACTAATTGGGAAACGGAATTGAAATCCCCACTCACCCTCCTTGGACGAATGTGATCTTCTTCGCATCAGGCGCACTGATATCCTCGCGATCACTGAATGTACATTCCTTCGGGGATATTCCGTGATATGCCGCTGAAAATTGAACGCTAATGAGGCTATTCAAATGACAGACTCACAATCCGGAGACAACGCAATGAAAAACTCAACGTAATCGTTCTCGCGGGCTGCTTGAAGAGTCTTGCCGCTGTCAGTACTACGGAACAACATCTCGACTTTGGGCTTCGGCTTGCCACCAGTGGATGCTATCACTTCATGCCCACTAAAAAGAAACGCATATGGGAAACGCTACACAACAGCCACTTACTTAGACACATCACTGAAGCGGATAGTCTTTACACTTCTCGTGTACAAACAAAAGACGTGATTGAGTCTCGTCGTTTTTCCGAATGACAAGTCCGCGTTATCCTCCAATACGACAGTAGTTTCTGCATAGCGATGGAACGGCTGAACAGGAAAGTTTTGAAAGTGGGTCAGCGCCATTTGTTAGCTTACCAAGTCAGTTAGCGTCACATCACATTCACTTCCATAAGGAATTGTTAAGTTGTAATTGGTGAGTCCTTTCTCATCTTTCATTGAAGTTCCGCAAGGGTGGCGTGTTTTGTGACCGTAAACGTAAACCTTAATAACGAAAAAGTTGATGTAAACTTTAATTAGTCCCACTAACCACAGGCTGAGATTTGGGATTTGAGATCATCCTCATCACTTCCGGATCCGACTTGTTCAAAACCACAGTGAAACTTTCAGAGATGCAATCGACTCTCTCGACTGAAAGAATTTGCGATGAAGTCGAAAAACGAAAGTGTTTCACTCACCGAATCTCTCCTTCTCTTTCGCTTGTCCGCGGTGCATCAATAAGAAGGATATCAACATGGGTAGGCATAACCCTTTCCACAGTTCACTCATGGCTGTGTTCTGTATAAAATAAGAGAATGAAACGTCCGGAGGAAACAAACAATCAAGGCGGAAGGTGTGAGTAAAACGCGCGAACACTGGTTGCTATGGTATCTTGAGAATGGGTAGCTCGTTAAGCTCAGGTTGGGTACGGGAAGGGAGGCTGGTCGTGCCAACCACCCAATTAATCGTGGAGCGTCTATTGTCTCGAGGCACACAGAAAGCAGGTACAGTGGGCGGGAAGAGGTGGAGACGATGGAGAAGAGAACGCTGTTCGAAATGTGCACTAAGTAGAGATAAATGAGGCGACCAGATGTGTACAAACGGAGAACAAACTAAAAGTTTTATGCGTATAGATCGCTTGTTAAAACGCTGCCGCCAAGCCGAGTCAAGAATGAATAGGATAGCAAAAATATGAAGAAGCGGGAATAGGTGTTAGGAGTAATATTCAAATGTAAGCAGATGTGAAGAGTTCAGAAGGCTGCAATTCTAATAAGCTTTCTTTAGGCTCAACAGAAATTGCTTCAGAGAAACCAACGTTATTGATAGAGTTGGCAACGGAACTCATAAAAAAGAATGGGAATGAGTTGAGAATGTTCACGTGACCGGAGGAAATGCCGAATGAGATGGACACGACAACACAGCTGAGGGCAGTACAGGGACTGCTAATCTGACAATAGCCAATAAGCAATATTAGGTTCGGTCGTAGCTTGCACCGGGTCCCCTTCCGTGAAAATGGGCGGGAAGGTGAGCATTATGTGGAACCGAACGCCGTGCCTCCAGCACGCACAAAGGCACCTGCCACGGAAGTGGCATATGCCAACAGATGGTTGGTATGGTGGGCGAGAAAAAGAGAAGGAGAGCGATTGGGGGCCAAGAAAATGAATAAGCGAGGTGTTCGCGAAACCATTATGACAAACATGGCGAGCAGAAAGTGGAGCAAGACGAGAGCAGGCTGTCGGACACAGATGATAGATGGCGGACACGATGGCCGCCTACCGTGGGGACGCACAAAACCTCGCTAAATGAACAAGTTTCCGACACGCACATGGGCGGGGAGAGTGGGTCAAGAAGGTATCTGCATGATGAATAATTACCGGCGAGACATGATAAGTGTTTATCACTAGGACCACCCGGCTTAGCAGAATCCGCCTAATTATACCAGGTACTCTTGTTTGCATATTCCGACCTATCGTATAAGTGCGGCATTGTCAAAGCAAAGTTGTATTTCAGGAAGGAATGGATTCATAATGAGCACCACCTGGGTGGCTCAATGCGGCACCCTCAATCCGCGGATCATCTCGATCCCTTAATTAGCGGCGTGGACGCTCGTTAATCAAACCAGGTGGTCGGTTGGGGGAATGTTGCGAGACGGTGGCAGGAACAGATATTTTATTCGAATGAGAAATGTATTTCTGTGCGTTTGATTATGGAATCGAGAATTGAAACATTTGGGAAACGTCGGTGTCAAGGAGATCGTGAACGGACAAATTGGCAAATCAGGAAGGGAGGGGTCGGTTACGGGTAGTTCAGAAGACAATTCACAGCAACTTTCAAAGCAACGGGGCAAATGGCAAACTTGAGGGAGAAGAAGAAATAAAGCTAAAAGATACATAGGGAACAAGCACTTTTTTCGTTGGTTCTTTACTTTTTTGGGTTATATAGATAGTTAGAAGAAAACGGAGACAAAGTGTGGGTACAATCGGAAATAGAGCAGGGGAACGGTGGTTACAAGACGACAGATTCAGTGTCCGGAGTGATCCAGTTAAAGATGTTGTTGCTGTCGATGGCGGCACGCATGGGCATTGGCACGACGACCGTCGTCTCCTGGCAAAGTGACAAGATATGCTACGAGACGACAGGGGGATAGTTGGAAAGGTTCTCAGATGTGGAAGAGGGAAAGCAGGGCAAATTGCAAATTCACGTAGTGAAAAATGTGCAGTTCACAAAAATTGTTAAGAGAATCGGGAGCAGAACAGAAAAGCGAAAAGAAAATCAAACTCGTTTCGGTGGCGGCGAGAGATGTTGGGTCATCGTTGAGTTATCCGTGTGGTTGTTCATTGTCGAGACACGAGAGTCCGGGCGACAGTTCGAGGCTGAATTCCGAATGTCAGACCCATGTTTCGGTGAGTCGCAAACATACGGATTGTTATCAGTTCGCTGCATTCGGGCCGGGTGTTGGTGGTGAGAGCATGCGATGGTTGGCGTATTCCAGGGGCAGTTCTCGTATATTTACGTTCCGGCGCGTTGTGAAGCTGTGAAATAGGGTTTGCTACATCATTTCGTTTCCGAGGTACCTGGCGGTTGAGAAGTCCGTAAAGAATGAAATTTGAAGCCGAGTTAATGTATGGCAAGGCGTGGACACCGTACATGAAGTAGATAAACGCATATGTGGGCGGGGTTCCTGTGCTTTTCTCATCCTGGTACAGTTCCTCATACAACGAGTAGAGAATAGAAATCCAATACGGAGTCCTGCAAAGAAAATGAACACTGTCAGTTGAGTTCTGTTTTCAAACCAGCAGATGAAATGGAAAGAACAAATTGCCAAAGTGTAAATAGCGATGTGTCCGACGGGAATGGTTAGTTTTTTGTCTTCGGCGCTTCGCCGTCCAACTAATGTCTGTTTAATTGCCTTGGCTTGTTTGAAAAGACGGATAAGCATTTCATAATAGAAGTAAATCATGAAGAGCAGTGGCATCAGGTACGCCTGAATTATACCCTTTTTGAGTTTTCTCACAGTTTTCTCTTTTCCCACCAGCACGAAAGAGTACAAGGTGAACACCACGAACAGCTCGCGGCCGAGATCATCAACACATTTGTAGAGATGCATGCGTGTGATCACCTCTTGATCCAAGTCAAACTTTTCATGCATGACGAGTTCCTATAATCAGAGTCTTGTGACACGGCTCTTTTTCCCCTTGATTAAGTGTCTTGAACACGTATGAATAATGAATAGAGGCAACATCGCGCATTGAATACGAATGTTTCATCATTTTTTCATGTTTCGTGCTTACTTTTGAATGAGCGTAGAGCAGAATCGGCGACAACATTCCACAAGTCACTAGAAACATGATTCCAAGGAAAATGAACACGGTCCGTTGGTTGCGGACACGAACCTGAAGGATGAGTTTTGAACTCTGGTCGTGACCAATCTGAGCTACCTGAAGCGGATGACAGACTGCGCAGTAGCGATCGATGGAAAACGCCACAAGAATAAAAGTGCTGAAAATTTTCCCTATGTGCTCCAAAAGACGGAAGAGCTTGCATGCAAACGTGTCGAACATCCAAAAACCGAGGATCTGAACGTTCTACTTGATTTCGCCTTTCCTCATTGATTCAGACCTGGTCGATGATAGTCATCGGAATGGGCAGCATCGACAGAAAGTCGACAATGCTGAGGATGCAAATGTAAGTGAGTGTGGTGTTATGACGAGAACGGGGATCTTGTCCTTTCACGTGGTGCACCACCGCCAAAATGGCCGCGTTCCCGCATGTTCCAAACATGAAGAGCAGAGCATAGAAGCCCGCGATGAGCATCAACGAAGAGTTGTCATGATTGGAGAGCGGGAGAGCATACACCAAGGTGAACTGCAAAGTCACAGTTCATCCGGTTCATTTCGCCAAGGTTCTCGCGTTTCTTCGCGTAGCCTCTCTCTCAACATGGCTGACTACCCACGCGTGATTTAGTGCTGAAGATTTGCAAAAAGAATGAAGTAGGCACACAACGCATGCGGCGGATTTTCTCATCATATCGTATTCACAGCTCGGGTTGCGGGGACGGCCGTGGCCACTTGACCAAAGTCCAGCATCAATTGCGGATTACTGTAGAGTAACTCTCTGAAGGTGTCTACATTCAAATAGACAACCCTGTTGCTTTTTAATAAACGGCTTATGGGAAAGGATTAGTTAGTGTATCTCTGGAGCAAGTGCAGTGTTCTCATAAAAAGTATGGCTGCCTGTATGTCTCGCGAGAACAGTCGACACTTTAATGAGCTGCTGACTTTATTGTCACTTCTTATTGTCACTTCTTGTTTCGCTACACGCTACACTGCTTTGTGACGTCTCTGTGTCTACTTTCACTTGAATGAATTCAATCTGCAAGTCTAAGCTCAAGATGAGCGTTTCCCCGTGTCAAATGAGCGGTTGACACACACGAGATCCCAAGAGCAAACCCGTTATTTTGGATTTAGTCGCTCGGGCAGGTGGATACTGCCGACGTACCAATCAGCGTTGTACTAAACCTCATTCACTTGTACTGGCTACCAACAAGACCGCCGTCGTGACCTTTATCATGAAACCAAATGTCATTTTAGTCACGAAACGGGGCTGAACGCTTAATTAAACATTAATAATTCAGCTGAAGCATCATATCGCGTGCCATCCCTCGTCCCGTACCAATTTTCTGTTTTCGACAAAACCATGGAATCATGTGCGCATTTTTCGCTTCCGCTTCCAATATTAATTGGTCTCACAAAGATCGGAAGGGCACACTCTGCACGTACTCGAAGCGCACTCTCTCGCTCGCTCGCATTTGTTCCCGAAACACCCGAAGAACCTACGTTCTCGTAGATGGTACCCTTGAACGATTCGGTTTGCTGCATCGCTTCCCGTCCTACAGCATACGTGTCGATCCTGAAATGTGAGCAGTAAATAATTTCTGACGAACTTTTGTTTTCTACTTCTCCGAAACTAGAGTTTGTTCTGATCTCTCTATCAGTGAATGCTTGAAAGCGAGACAGACTACTTTGGAAAACGTGTGGACGGTAAGATGAGAAGAGGATTGGAGGAGGCGGGAGGGAAGTTTTCGGCACTTTTTCTCTCACTCATATTTTCGGAATCATGCTCCAAGTGCACGAGAGGGGGAGAACGAATACGTAAACCGTTTGAATTATTGACGATTCCTTGTCCCGTCCCGTCTCGGAGCGAAACGAAAAACCTGCCACAAGAGCAGGAGAAACCAAACACGTATCAGGCACTTACCGCATCTTATCACCATCCGAGATGAGGAACTGCGCCTCGTGATAGAAACTAGACATGATATTAGAGAACCGTGCTCAAGTTGGGCTGAACGAACTAATGACTGAGTTGAGCCGCGCCTCTTTATGGGGCGAGTGGGGGGCGTGGCTTCTTTTTTTTCGCGAGCAGCGTGAAACAAAACGCGGCGCGGCTAGATGAGAGTGCAGAGATGGCGGGCTAAGCGGCAATCACTTTCCGAATGGATTTTGAAGATAAGGACTGAGCTTTATCAATATTTCGAATCAAACTGATATGGGGAACTGATATCAATGCATGAATATTTCACCGGAAAAAGGCGAAGTTTTGGCCGGAAGTTTCGAGGTTGATAAGCTATGCACATCACATGCCCTATTCTCCGGTAACCGATCGGCTCTTCAATCTTGCTAGAAATCACAATTGTCACCATCAAAGTTCACGCACTGCTATATGGAGAACCACGAGGTTTGATCTCCACCAACTATAATTATCTAGAGAGTTACGGCTTACACACAGACGATAGCGTGTGATTAACTAAAGTCCAACCGTTGTCCAGTCACTCACAGTCACTCATTTCTACACGTCAGTGACCATTCTTGTCGTAGACACCGATGAAACTGAAAAATAGAAAAGAGGATGTCTCCCGAGGCTGTAATTAATCTTACACAAGCTAGTACTAGTAATCCGCACACCACGAAGGGCCCCATCGCACAGACAGAAAAAACAACAGAGTAGATGAGAATTTATGTGGAAGCACACCGACCAACAGGACTTTGATGAGAAACATTGACATTTTGGATTATCCTCAAATCCGCCAAGGAAGGAAACGAGAGAAGAGCTTTGGTCTGTACGGATTGAGCTTAGAGCGTAATTTTATTCACAGTGACTACAGAGAGGACACATTTTCCGGTTGGTTTTGAAAATGAAAGCCCGATGAGTAAGTCAGGAGTAGGGCCCCAAAAAATATGACCCACGGAACAATGTGAGAACGTGCGAGTGTGTGTAGAATTTGAAAAATATATCAGTTCTCGGAAAGCTCGCTCGCCCATTTTCGCTTTGTGACTCATGCATAAGTACCATTTCAAGTATTCTTGGCTCTAACCGACGGCCGAAACGACCGGTAGAATATTCCCGGACAAACAACAACGACAGACGGGCCGGGAAAAATAACAATCCATTTGAATTCAGAACAAAGCCGGAGGGTCCCCCCGGATTGAATCATCGTCTGCTCCTCCCCCAAGACGTCCATTCACAGCTACTACAGGTCTCAGTTCAACGTTTCATGTAGTTTGTACTATTCCCAATGACATCACTTTTTCACATGAGTTGAAATGGTGAATCTTTGTTTTCTGAAATCTCCAAACCGCTCATTAGTTCAATGTTTATGCACCGCTAGGTTTTGAAAGTTCTCAGGTGCTGTCAGAAGAACTCATTCCCACATTTCGGTGACTACATCTTAGCCAGCAATGGTGCTCTCAACCGGAAGAAGAAGTTGTGAAGGGTATGAGTAACCGCGCCAGACGACGACTTTATTAGGCATATACTTGTTATCAGGTGGAGAAGAGACTTCCTATTTCTACATGTCTGAGGGAAAGAAAAGAGAACGGAGTGCATTGTGCCGGATGTAAATGAGAATGAAGCCGACGGAGGGATTCTCTTATGGGCGGGGGTGGTTTACTGTAAGACACCCCAAGGACACAAATTCTGAGAAATGGGCCATCGAATGAAAAACAAGAAAGTATTTTCTCAAATTGGGTATACTAGTGCACTAACAATATTCCTATGGAGTATCGCCCAACTCTTCTCCAAATCGCCCGCTATTTTCCGCTTTCTTCATTCATTCATAACTGACTGGGGACTGGGACGGACAGACGGACGGACAGCAAAAACTGGCGAACAACGATGGTTAGGTAACAAGCACAAGCCATAACAAAAGCCCCCGCTTTCATCTCTATCTTTCTCTGCCTTTCTTCTTCTAGCACAGTCTCTCGTCCCATTGATGAACTACAGCAAAACGAAGTAGTAGTAGAAAAGAAGCAGGAATTCGAAATTGGGAACATAGTTGTTGAAACGCGAAAACCAACAGAAAACAGCAAAAAAGGCAGGAATATGTGAACATGTCGGATGCGAATACTAATTCATCAAAGACGAACGAGATCAGACGAGATGGAAGAAGCAGAGTGAGGTGTGGGGCATCGGGTGGTACATGATGTCTTAGTTCGACTTGTTTTTGTTTGAATCAGGTTTTTTACAGTTGAACAACGTTTTCAGTTCATGAGAACAAATGGTTGAATTACAGACTGATGGCCAACTCTCGGACGGAAAAAAACGAGAATCATCGTAATGTTTCAAGTGGCAAAGTGACATCAACGCGCATTAGGAGTGTTTTGCAACTTGCAGAGACATATGCGCGATATCATCCAACAGGACGTTTAGCGCTCAGAAAATGCAGAAGATTGGGATGGAGAAGAGCTCCGTTTCCCCAAACAATAATAAAATCTTGACATTTGAATGGAAAGTATGCTCCATTTCCCTCCTGACAGCGAATAAATGGTGGCATCCTTCACTTGCTCTTTTCTAGCTCATTAAATCCCATGGACGCCCCCCAATTTCGTGCAAAAAAGACCATAAAGCACTCTGGAAAACGGGGGACACTGGGTGAAGAAGTGGCTCCACAGGCGATTTGTTTATTTCCCCGATGAAACGTCCATGTTGGGGACGCGAGCAACGGGGCTACATGCTTTTTCAATGGGAGATCATTTTTTGTGAGCGATACACAAAAATTGGTGAAAACACGCTAACGCTTTGAACTTTTCCATGTCTGTGCAAGAATTTGCATTGTGAAACAAAATGAGGTGAAACAGGGAACTAAAGGATGCTCTCAGTGAGACATCAAAGATTAGTGGAGAAAGGTTTCTTGAAAGAAACGAATGATGTTCTATCAGTTTTTTTCCGTCTTGTAATCCTAAGAATAGAGAAATGAAGGAGCGGAATGAAATGAGACTGCGAATCCCCGAGTTGAAATGGAAAACGGAGGAGGCCAAAGGACGTTTGTAGCAAGGAAAAGTACATTTAAAAGTAATCCACTTTTCTTGAAAAAACAACATCCGTGCTTGGCTGCAGAATTAATGTCGAAGGAAGTATTCGGTTTTGAGAAGAGCAGCGCAGAGCCTCAGCTACGACTGGAGGTAACCTCGGAATTCGAGTGATTGATGACGTCGAAAGCGAGATTTTGAAGAGCTAGACATTGGCCCCTCTCGGAGACACCCTGTTCCCACCCGTTTTTGTCGTTTGTTTATTTTCGCTTTGGGTTCTCCTCTTCTCAGTGGGAAAACCGATACGTGAATCCCCCATCCAAACGCTTTCAGTCAATCTTTCCGAGTGTGAGCTGAAATGGAAAACAGGGGGAAATTGTTCGGTCAGCTTTCAAACTCTGTGGTTTGAACTGGCACAAGGGATGAATTCGTCAGTTCGGAGAAATCAGTCACAAGACTACTTTTAAAAAGGATACGCTGAACTTTACATGCTGTAATTATAACCAGGGGAGTAGTAGTTGGCTGTGATTTTCAGAAGTTTTGCAAGAGGAAAAGAGAAGCAGAACAAATGGAATTGCACGTTACGGACACGCTTCTTGATCTTTTGAAATGCGCCTCGGATGGTGCAATGGGCAATTTTCCAAGAAGGGACACTTCCTGAGTGAAATTTGGAGGAGGATGAATGAGACTCTCAGCTTGTTTCGATGGTACTATGCGTGGAAAATAAGAGGGAGGCACAAACAGATTCCCAAACGGCTCAGTTTCAAATTTTGATGTTTTTCTCCGTCCGGGAGAGGCTTATTAGCTAAACCAGCTGAAAGCGTTAAAAATCGCAATGAATGGCATATGAACGACGATGTCTCCTCACCTGAGTCTTTCCAGATCGAGGCCACTCCTTAGCCATTTTGTATGTTGAGACAAAAAATAGTTTGAATGGAAATTCATTTGAGAACCAGAAAGCCACTATCCGAAATAAAACTTTCGCTCGAGATCCGAGTCTATTAGAGGCGGGGCCGACCTTTTAATAGCCTTCATTTTCTTTTTTTTGTTGCGGAAACTTGCTAACTCTTTTTTCGACCTCATTATACGAATTATCCAAAATTGGAATTTCGCTTGCAAGAATTGTACGCTCACACAATTCAACGCTGTGTTTTATAGATGTCTACTAGTCGGAAAACAAACTATCGTCGTTGATATACCGCCCGCTATCAAACCTTCTTCCAACCATGTTATTCGAGAATAATGATGACAACAATACACCAACCAGCTGCCGTGTTGAATGTTGAATGCGCTTTAATTTCGAACATAACCCGACGGAATTCCGTATGCATTTGCAATTGGACACTGATGAAAATGTGGAATAACACTTCGAGGAATTAGAGAAAAAATGAGATGGAATAATGGCTGTCTTTTGGTGTGAATAAGACATGAGGAAACAGAGAAAGTGGAGTGAACTTCCGGAAAACGACAACAGGATGACTTCTGGAAGGACTCAAGTCAGAAAATCAGAAATTCGGCCCATCTGGCAATCGAATTGAATTCACCCAAAATATGGCACCGCGGGACCCTTTCTAGGCAATCCGATGCCTTTATTGTGTTGTTATCCTTGGCTGTATTATCCCCGGACATGCGCATACACACAAATACACACACATAATGGCAAAAACAAGTAGGCGGCCGAATGAAGTCTAACAGGTGTGCTATCAATTTTCAGAAATTGATAGCCTCGTTAAGGGAAGACAGATATGATGGGAATAACAATAGTACTCATCGAGTATAGCCGAAAACGAGGAGAAGAGGGAAATGAGAAGAAGGTGGAAATGACGGTAATGTTATTAGTTGACTGATCGAATGAGTGTTTTGACTGATTTTTTCGTCAGTTGAGCCGAAAACAAATATGAAATGAGAAAAGAGTAGAATCAATCAAGTGGTATTGTTATGATATAGTCTTGGTCACCTCGTGAATCAGAAAAGGTGAGGGGACAACGGAAGTGAGTTATAATTGGTAGGTATAGCTGAAAAAAACATAGGTAGATAACAAATACTCAGTGCTTCTGAAATTGCTTCGCCTGCAACGTACACACTTTTTGGTCAGAGTCAAGTTAACAACACGGAAATACATGGAAGAGCAGACTAGAATGAAAAGGGGGAAACAAATTCATCCAAAGGTTTTTTGGAAGCGGACGCAAGGAATAAGTGTGCCTGCTCCAACCGGAGAGACCGCGAGATCTAGTTGTAGTTAGTTAGGAATACTAATTCCGGTTCCTCGCAATGTGTTGTGGTGATGGCCCACTGGTGCGGAGGAGGTTAAACTGAATAATAAGAGTCGAGTTGCCATGGAGGCGGACTTTGGTGTACTTTCTGTGTCTTCAGGGTCTCTTGTCAATGAGAATAGCCGTGTTGTTGTCTGGTTTAATGAATTTTCAAGAGACAGTCGAGGGAAAAGACAAAAAACAATTCCGCAATGGTTACCGAAACATAGGAGCCTCTTTTTTCGCAATTTTGAAAAAATGCGACTTTTGTTGGAGAAATGAGTTCGAAACCCTGTCAAACTGTACCGTTAGGGAGAATCACCTAATTGTTGTTCCGATGATTCCACACTATGACTTCAATTATAATTCTCCGGAAAAAACATGCTTAAACCTTGAAACAATGCAGTTCTTGGAATCAGCCCCCTGTTTTTCTTGCAAGCAACTGTGTTCTTAGCGTTTGATAATTAGAGTGACTCACTTCTCTTTAGCACTCTCCCTATAAAAGTACTGTCTGTACAACTCGCCAACCCAACACATTCTCCTCGTCATAATCAGTTGGCACACTCACATTGCCAACTCTCTACTCTCGCACTCTCATTCCCACCGCTTTATCGAGCAATCCTTGATAAGAAGCGTGCTAAAGGACCGTCATTCAAGTGAAACATACTCACAAACATACTACACCCACACTATCAAGAATGGCATGCCATCAAATCGCGAAACCCGATTTAGTTTCATGGCGCCCATTTGCATTTTGTGCCATTTCACCTCAATCGCTCACATTTTTTGTCTCACCTTTCTTTGTGATAAGAATTTTCGCCGGAAAACTCTTCATTTTGTACAGCATTTCCAGTGATTGCACTTCTCCGTTTTCCTCTTGAATATTCCCTACGCCCTACTATTACTGTGAGTTGTTACAGAACCACAAATGCCCGACATCCATCGCGCCTTGGACTCTGCAAACGCCAGGGATTGCCTGCTGCATCTCTCCAGAACCAAACTGTCGGAAAGAGACGATCTCGTTCAGCTGAATGACAAGCTCATCGACATCATTGAGCATGTATGCTCACATTCTCATAATCACTAAAAACTGTAGTGACTTCAGGTACATTACATGGAAGCCGAGCATTCAGCCCTTGAGCACGATTACAACCTTCTCAAGTCTGGAATTCAATCGGATAGCAGTGGCATAAATGAGATATTTGAACTTGAGATCAGAGTGAGTTCCCTTTCATTTCCGCCGATGTTTTTATCAGTTTCAAACCACCATGTTTACTCTACGTGTGGGCATGATGTCTTCTAAACATTGATGACATTGGAATGTTGAACATTTCAAAGGGCACCGAAGTGGTTTTCCTGTGGTGATAAGTATTGTGCGTCCGCTGTGCAGTTTTGCAACTAAACCGCATTGCCTGGTCGCTGGTTTTATGACAGGCGCTAATCTTTACGACTTTTAGTTTCCAGTCTCAAACATAATAATCATTAGCGTAGGGAGTGGCAGTCGGGAAGACTCTTTAACTCACTACTGATATCAGAATCAGCAGTTGTAATTTCTCGGCGGCTACAAATAATAGAATACGGAAGGAAACAACATATGGTTGCACTTTCAGAACGTCAGAGTTGGAGTGGAAGACGCCAACAGAAGCCGTCAACAATTTTTGAACGAGCAGAGCAATCTGACCCAACAAGTGAGTCAACTCGAACAGCAATGGAGACACATTGCGAAGGCCGCGTTGGGAGTTCCGAAGGAGGTTGATGACGACTTCAAGCGCATCTCTCAGATTGAAGCCGAGGTGGGGGAATGCAAGGATGAAGTGAAACAGAGCGCTTTTTTAGAACAGCCTAACTCTGAAACGGATCAAGTATGTCGAAGACAAAAACAGGCTCATCAAGCAGAACAACGGAAGAATTTATGAGCAGATCAATCTCATGAGAATGGTACGTTTGTTTTGTTTTATCAGGTTCCGGTGTCAAGTAGGTAAATATTGTTGCAGTTTTCCATCGTTTTACAGCCGCACCGCATCCCTCTGTTGTCTATTTTCCGTCGTTTACGCTCCTGTCCTACATCATTTACTATTGCAGAGGAAGGACCAAGCCGTCAGTCTTCATCAAGAGTACGTTCTCCGCAAAAACGAGCTCTTGCACAGTATTCGTAACTTGGAAGAGGACAACAAGCGTGTCATCATGAACGAACACAAATACTTCATCCGCGACCGTACCGTTGATCGTCATTCCTTCCGTGACCAACTCCGTCAAGCTATTGCCGACATCCGTGCGGACTACGAGTCAAAGCGTCTGAGAAACGAGGAAGAAATCCGTGTCCGCACAGAATCTGCAATTCGTCGTATCCAAGAGAGCACAACTGGAAGCGTCACTCGTGACAAACTTAAAGAGGAACTTTTGATTGTGAAGCGCAACTGCTCTGGCCTACAGCAACAAGTTTCCGATACGGAGATCCGGGTGAGTCGAACCGTTTTGATCTATAGGATTTTACGCATTATTTCAGAATGTCACATTGACGCAACAAATTGAATTGCTCCGTTTGGATCTTTCGGAGAACCACCACTCTTTTGAAATCAGCTTGGATGCCAAGACCAGAGATATCGAGAAACTGAGGGAACAGTGCACTTCCATTGGGTTGGAGCTTGAGAGACTCTGCGATTTGAACATTGTAACTGAGAGTGTCACTTATTTTACCGAAACATCAATTTTAGGATCTGCAAAAGGAGATCGCCAAGTATCGCGAACTGCTGGATCAATCCGGAAACTTGCACGTGAGAAGCACAAACGGAAACATCAGACTCGAAGGAACTCTCAATAGGATCACCGAAACCCGTCACACTTCAGTTGTAACTCCCATCCGTGAAGTGCCGAGTTATCCAATTGTCGAGACTCCAGTACACAGATATCCGATTCATGAGCCTCAGCCAATTTACCCGAGTTCCCCGATTCCGATGCCAACGGTGCCGCTACCAGCACCTCTAGCACCACTTCCAGTTTCTCCATTGCCACCGCCACCTGTCCAGACATACGAACGAACTGTATTTGAAACTCGAACTGGATCCCAACTTACATCTCGGGATCACTCTCCATTCCCCACTTCCATCCCAACGTATGTCCCCGCGCCGTACAGACCGTATGAGGAGGTTCCAAGAGACGACACATCTGTGACTTATCGTCCGAGATCGGACCACCAATCTCACGACTCGACCAGCACTATTATCACTGGTGTTGACCTCCATTACTCTCCACCAGTTCAACACTCACCGAGACTCGAAACTGTTCGTGAAACAGTCATCTCTACTCCACTTCCTGGTTACGAACGCTCTCATCACCTCGAAACCGAAATTCAGTCCACTTTGCCTTCAGATCGCTTCCGTAGCGGTCTCATCGGCTACGATGGTACTGGCTCTGTTCATGACCGCCAGTATATTCAATCGTCCAGCCTGGTGAGAGATGGGACTAGAAGAAGTGATCGACGCCAGACCACAATCTTCAATCCGGACGCAACGATCACGACAACTACTATTCAGTCGAATGGCAACTTCGAGTACAGCAGTGGTAAGAAATAAAAGCTCTCGGATTCTTTCGGTTTTTGAACATTCAAAACAGTATTCTTATCAATCGCAAACCTTTTTCCGTGTCATTAAAAAGGCCCTAAGCCTCTAAAACTTTTTTATTGTCATTTCCCACTCTCGTTTTCCAGATTAGTGTCATACGTTTCATTGATAAGCTACAACCGTCTGTGAAGAGCGCAAAAATGACTGAAGTGTTAGACAAACATTTATTATTGTGAAGCTCTTAAAATTCTTTAATAGGCTCAAACATTTTAATATCACACTGATTTTGGCCAAGACAGGTACAGAGAAAACGCAGGGACCGACCAATACGAACTGATTTTCAAATGGTTTCAGATGTGGACAGTGTTGATGAGGAGAACTTCCAAAGATTCACCAGATGGTATAAGGGAAGAGTCAAGATCATGGTACTTGATGAAAGGGCAATCAGGGAACATAGAGTGTGTCTTTCAGGATGTGACTCCCGAATACATCCAGCTCGTGAACAGAAGCTCGAAGAAAAGTGTAGATATTGGTGGATTCAAGGTGATCCATGAGTATGGACACAAGAGCGTTTACGTCGATCTTCCCACCGGATTGATCCTTGGTCCCAAGGAGTCCTTGAAGGTATTCCTGACCAACGTCTTTCCAACTAATTTCATCCCTTTCTTCAGATCTTCGCTCGTAGTGCCGTACACGAGTTCGGATCAGTTGTGGCAGAAATTGACTTGTTCGACACCACAACCCAAACCAACACTTCAATCAGAAACACGAACAATGAGGTAAATCAATCAAATCCTTGTCTTAGTTACCAATGATTGACATATGACATTGGAAGTAGTGTATGTTTATGATTTCCAGGTGAAATCGTGGTTTGTTTACACAAGCAACACTGAAATCGGCGATCATCACCACTAATAATTTCAACTGATAAATGATGGTTTTTTCTTACTTATCACTGTAAAAGTTGTCTTTTTTCGCTCGCTGAATGCACTATATATCGTTGAGAACAATTCATCTTTCAGTCTACACTCCTCCCCCCTCCCGATCACACATTTCCACTTTCTTTCTTCATTTCGCGACGCAGTCTTGTGCTACCAATAAACGAATTCATTACTCAGAAGGCATTATGACTGCACACATCTGCTAGTTAATGAAATTGAATCGGAAACTGATTCAATCTTTGGAAGGCAGTTGCGCTTGATACCGTAGCTTTGAAAAAGTTGCAGTTTGATAACAATTGTGTCATGAAGCAAAAGGAAATTCAAAATGTGTGGGTAGCAGCACGGACACCCACTCATTACTCATCAATCTCCCGTACACACTTGACGATTCCTCAAAAAGTGTCATGACCATTCGGATATTCACAGCTGGTCTCGGTAACTGACTTCTCCCATTCTCTCGCTACTTTTGTTTCTTTTGTCCTCTTTCTTCAAAACCTTGCTTTCTTCCGAAATTACTTTTTATCTTTCTACCTATTTTTTTGATCATTTTGCTTTTCATTCAATTTGACTGCGCATTGTTTTCCTATTTCATCTGACAGAGACCACGATAACATTGTGCCAAAACACACATGTTATGCAAAATAGAAATTCTGTTCAATTTCAGAGAAGCCCAGAGTCACTTTACTGTTTTTCTTCTCATTCTTCTTCTTCTTCACGAAAAGATAACAGACCGCGGTTTCACAATTTCGACGCTCTTTCAGAGCATTTGCTTGCAACTTTGTATCAAATGTTGCTTCCCTTTTCCCCCACATATGTTTCCAATTTACTCCGCTGGTTGTTTCAATTTTGAACATATGCGTCTCCATAATCCACCAACACCGAAATGTTGCAGATTATCATAATTTGCGTGGTCAGCAGAAAAATGACGAAAAATTCTCGCGATTTGAGTAAACTTCTTGCACAATTCGGATATTCAAAGTTAGTTACTGATAACACAATTCATTTTGATTTTCACGTTTCAGGTACGCACTTGAATCGGAAGTTGTGACGGAAGAGATGCTCGACGAAATGTTTCCGGAAGAACGGACCGACCTAACGGAAAGCCACCCGATAATTAGCTCGTCTTTCGGTAAATCAAAAGACAGATGTTTTGCCAATCGCATCGTTTTCCAGCAGATGGCAAACCGTTTGTTGCTAAGCCGACACTGGTTTCCCCGTACAACTAAACCACCCCCGACAAGTGGAACTATTGCGGCTTCAAGAGGAGAACAGTCAGGCATAATCACTCAAATAACAACCATTTTCAAATTACATTCCTTTGCGACTGTTTCTGTCCTATTCCGCAATTAAACATGAGTTTTGTAATTTGTATCTTAATTACTTTCCAGCTTGCTTATCTGATTATTTTCGCCCCCGTTCCGAATGATATTTGAACCTTTGGTGTCCACTGTCCCCTTCGTTTGTCCACATCAACCTGTAAATAAACGAAAAAAAAACCGGATTCTATGGATACACCGCAAACTTCTCAGTCCGTTTCGCGATAAAAAGAGAAGCGAGAGGGAAGATTTTTAAACTTTGTTTGCTTGTTTGTAGAGTTCGTCCCTCGGAAAAGAGAGTATGGAAAAATGGCTAGCGTGTAATGTTTATTCAGTCAGTCGAGTTGTGCTCTCTTGCGCTAAACATTTTCCGCTCAGCGCCCGTTTTTGCCAACACCTGCTCCCTGTGCCCCGGAATAAACACTGCTTTGTATGGCAGTGAGGGTCCCTCGCGCGGCTCTCGCCGAGTTGCCTCGCTGGACACGAATGCATAATTCACGTAAGCGCCAGCGTGCGAGCTCTCCCCAACCACGCGACTTCTCCCCCCTCTCCCGTCCATGTTCTCATTTTCACGCATTCGATTATCCCGCCTAAATACGCTACTCCGCTTCACACACTCGGTCCCTCGCTTCCGAGATGATATCTCTCGGATCGGAGATGTTGAGAAGAGATGAAGGCACGCAAACATGTGCAGAAAAAGTTGTAACAAACAGCGAACTGCCTCTCAGTGACACCTGAAAAGCCAAGACGTGGGTCACTTCTGAGGCGAGCATCTGTCAAACGCCAGTAGTAACTATTACACATCGCTTCTCCTCAGTTTCACACAACAATTGGCTTTGGAGCAGATGCGTCCGGTTGTTTGTGACATGCGGGATACGATTACCATCGGAGAGCCGTCTCAAACCGCTCCGCCCTACATTTCGTTTTCTCTCTCACTGCTGGCCATCCGGAGCAAACGAATCACTCCTTCTGTTTCCAATAATCCATCTGCTCCGTGGTCAGTTTCCCGCTCAACCCAACCCTCCCGAGAGCTTCCGTCCACGCGCCTGTTGTTGACGAAATCAGTCCCCTTCCGTTTTCTCATACGACTCTTCATCCCTCTCTCATTACTTCTCTCATTACCAACCGCATCGACTCGTGTATGTGACGCCGAGAATGTTTCTCTCGTTTCGAATTTCTCGTTTTCTAGTTCCGTGAACACGCTGTTCGTGTTTACTTGTTATCCTCATTATCCTCATTAAAACGACATGCCCCGCGTATCTCTGCTTCCACACCTCAATGCATATCTAATCAGAGTGTGTTTTCCCCCACTCTCCAGTTCACAAGTCATCAAGTTTCTATAGCACGCTCGACTCTGTAAGCTCATCCGATTCGACTCCGCCCACTTCCGTCGATTTCCGCCTCTAGCGCCTGATGCCATGTCTTTTTCCAAGGCTCCCGATGTTTTGTTTACGCACGCAACTGACTGAAATGGACCAACGGAGAACTGAGACACCCCTCCCTCTTCTCCTCCTCCCTTCCCTTCTCCCACTTTCCTTTTCTGAGCTGGCCCGCTTCTCCTCGGCTCTCTCCACAACAAAGAGTGAGTCCCTTTTAATAATTTCCTTTTTCTCTCTCTCCCCTTCCCACTCACTCTTTCTCCAATTCTCCAACCAATTCTCGTGTTATCTGAATTTCCTGCTGATTGTCACAGTAATCTTGTTTTCGCGTGCCATATCTTATCAAATCAACAATATTCGTTAACTATCTGTGGTTCAACTGAGCGAAGG
This sequence comes from Caenorhabditis macrosperma, assembly GCA_963932285.1. Lineage (NCBI taxonomy): Eukaryota > Metazoa > Nematoda > Chromadorea > Rhabditida > Rhabditidae > Caenorhabditis > Caenorhabditis macrosperma. The sequence continues at coordinate 13,291,688 of OZ010618.1, forward strand.
CAATGTCAATGTGACATGAAGACGGCGACAAGTTGACTCAAAAATACTACGCATTCTCTGGATGCGCAGCCTGGAAAACGCGTCAGCAACCCATTTCCCCGTCCGTTTCTCCTCTCGCCTTCCTCGTCCACTACCGCATTCAAAACAGATTCATGCGTTAAAACTCGACTCTCGTTCTCATTTTAGTCGCGTTAATAAGTAAAATTTATTTTTGTGTCGCATTCTCACTTCAGTCAACCAAATCCCCTCATTATCCCTAGACCAGCCAGTAGCCGTACATGTAAACAAGCGGACGGCAAAAAAGGAGAGCTTCGGTGTTCTGCTTTTGATGAATTCTTTCTTGTTTTTGTCAAACTCATTCTCTCGCCGACTTTATTATTTTTTCAGTTGGTCCAGTCGCTGGCGGTAAATAACCCATTCTCTCACTTCATTCGCTCGTTCTCTCGTTTTCATCAAATTCCCATCCTACCCTCTCTTCGTCTCGTTTCGCATTCAAACCAAAACCGCGCAGGTTGTAAACAAGTACCTCATACCGTCGAATCGTGAGACGAAAACCGCTGGGCGGCGACGAAAGGTTTCGAACCGAAATAATCACGTTTTCTCATCTCTCATTCCTATCTCTTCTCCTCCTCCGGTTTTATCATCGTCGGGCCAGCCCTGCCAAACAAGTCGGAACGGTTCAAAACCGTTTGTATCGCGTTTCTCGATGCATATTTTCGATTTTCGGCTGTCAAAAATGATGGATAGGATCGGAAAGTTGCCATTAGCCAGTACATAAATCAAGGCCGCGCTACCGTTCTCCGCATCTTTCCCCGCATTTTCTCGGCTTCCTGCCCACCTGCCCCTTGCGGCGATATTCCTTCCTCCTCTCTCGATGTAGTGTTTTTCACTGACGTATGTCATCCGAACAATTATCTAATTCAATTCACAGAAGCTATATTCAGATCATGGTCCGCGAAGAGCCCACGGACCAGGGTGACGAGCCGGAAGCAAAGCGAGGTCGCCTCGTGGAGCAGGAAGTCCGGGAGCAGGAATCCAGCGAAAGAGAAAATGTGGAAGTGATGCTCGAGTCTGATTCTGAACTCGAAAGTCTGAGTTCTGAAGATGAGGGCGAAGACGACGACGAAGATGAAGATGACGAAGATGATGATGAAGATGATGATGATGAAGATGAGGATGAGTCAGGAATGGAAGAGGAGAATGCCGTTGTTCCTGCTGACGCAGAGGATGCCGTCCCAGCCGTCGATGAGGTGGCTATGAATGATATCTACGACAAGGTTATCAGAGATGCTATCAGTGTTGGCCCAACCCGTGCTCGCTCAAACGGAAGCTCTCGCTCCGGCGGAACAGGTACGTAACACTCGTGTCGTACTTCTAGAAATAGAATCTCTTGGCCTTCGTGGGAACTGCGCTTTGATCCAATTCTCACACTTGTTGACAAGTTCGCCTCTCTCGAGCTTGTTATTCCCCTAACAAATCAGCTCTAATCCGGATATATGGCTGATAATTCAATGTTCAAGGGAATTAGGGGAAGCAGCCCGTAGTTATCGTGGGCGGAGTGAGTAATAGAGAGTGAGAAACCAACGTGATTTTTGAGCCTTTTCTGTAATTAGAAACTCTCACAGAATCTGAACATTTCAGTTCTCCGCTACGAAGGAATCAACCGCATGATGGTTGATATGACTGAGTTGTGGGAAAAGAACGATGAAGAGACAAACACTCTGAAACAGACAACTCTCTGGCCGTTCGTCTACGCAGCTGTTGTCAAACTCCGCAATACAGGAACGTTGAACCATCAGAATCTCTTGAACGACTCCCCTCTCACCGAAGAGTTCACCAAGGATTTCGAAGATGCTGTCCTTACTTTTTTGAAAACTGCTGTGCCAGGAGAACCGAAGAACTCGGCCGAAAAGAAACTGCGCATCAAATGTAAGCAGTGATAGGAACATCGTATCCCAATCACAATCACCTTGTTTCCAGATGAGAACAGACGCGTAAAACTGCTCCAACGCAAAGCACTGCAGTTCCACAAAAACAACGGAAACCGTCCTGGTTGGTACCACAAGTACGGAGTACTGTTCCCTGTTCAAGCGACCTATGATATGATCGAGTACCTGAAATATGCGATGCCACAAACCGGTTTCTGCTTCGATGTCAACATGGAGGAGAATACGGTGTGGCACCCGGAAATCAGTGAACTGAACGACGACGGACGCCGGCTCATGGAGACGTGTTTTATCATGGATCCAAGCGCCCGTCAGGAGTTCATCGACTTGGTCAAGTTGTTGCGCAACGAGACTGGTATCGAATTGACTACCCAAGAGGAAAAGACAGTGATCAACCTATTCGGTAATCCAAAGATGACATAGTCAGTTGTGGAATCATGTCTTTCAGATACTATGAACTCGTTGTTCAACTTGAACTTTGAGCATTTCCTCATGGACAATGCTGATCTGGTCCGTAGAAAGCGCGAAATTCGTGAAATAGAGCAGGTGAACGCCGAACGCTTCAGAATGCTGACCGCAGAAGCGAATGCCGCCTACCGCACACTTCAGGAAATGATGCACGGCCGCAAGGCCACCTAATTATTTTGCTCTCTTTTGATAGCTAGTGGTTGTTTGTTATTCACATTGTTACAGTCTACTTCTCTGCACCTACCTCACCAACACCCTTCGTGATTTCATACTCCCCCACCCTACCTCGAACTAACCAAAGCATACTTTCTTCCTCCTACCTCACTGCACCCACACCTCATCTCTACATCTTTCTCGTGTACCACATCCACCTATCCTACCTCTCACCTACCACTTTGTGATTTAACAACAAACCAAAGCTACCTCTCCCTTTAGTTTATGTGATCCCCTTAATTTTATTATCTACTCGACCATAATTTATCCCACCAAAGTCTCAAATCGCATTATACAATAGTGAGAATTTGTCATGATGACCCCCCAGTTACAAACACCCGTCCTGTCTCAGCCTTCCCCTCTTTGTATGTCCCCACTTGATGTCCCTTTCCCGTTTTGTAAGTCCCATTTAACAGTGACGCCCGTTGTCATACAGGGAACCATGAAGACTCCGGTCTCTTGGTTTGTCCTTTTTGTCCCCCCCCCCACCCCTCCTTTTTTATGTTCCCTTCTTTTTCTCTCGCTGGACCCTATTGGGTCCTTGTCATAGCAAGACTGATTAATGCTCTCTGAAAGCAGCGAGAATGCCCTGTAGCATCGCTACTGCATACCCTCACTACTGCACAAGGAGAATTGATCAGTTGTTTGCATCCCCAACTATTTAACCGACCAGTTATTCTTAACGCCCCTCGTAAAGTCTCTTGTCCCTCTCCCCCTAAGGTTGCACGAAGACGGACGTGTCATAGCAAGACAGCAAAACTGAACAAGTTTGCTGTCGTTTGCACCTTCATCATGATATTTTACTCCAAGCTTCCCACCCCTCCGCTTGTCTAAGTCCCCAGTCGTTATTTAAAGTCCCGCCATTTTGTTTCCCTTGCCCCATCCCCTAGTCCCACATTTCCCCTCGCCCCGTACCTCAAATACCCATCATTCACATCTCGCCTCTACCTCAGAAGTAACAGGTGTTTTGATCCGGAATAGAACCAGAATCGCTAGATTCAGCGTACAATTCCTGATCACAGCCTGTTAGTCCTTCGCCCTCGTTTTCAATGTTATCCTCCTGAATAATCATTTGATGTTCCCAGTATTCACTCGTATTCCAATGGCAGTTATTTTTATATGTATTACAAAAGCGTTTGTTTACTCCAAAAACAGCAGGACGTCCGCTTTTCACACTGACTGTTTTCAATAACGGTCGCAGTGATCAGTTGCCGATTCTCACTGTTCCGATTGTATTTCGTAACATTTGATGCCAATTTGAAGATTAACTTCAGCGTTTCCCAGTTATAACAATGTGTTGTGTTTGTGCTTCGAATAAAGTTACTCTCGTGCCCAAACTCAGTGTCATCCGGTACAGAAAGATTGAGAAAAAACAGGGCATCCGGTTGAAAGAAGGCCGCGTTCAATAGAACAATCAGAACGTTAGTCGCAGTTGCAAAGGGAGTTTGACAAAAAGTCCATCTCGTGGCAAGAATGACAAGAAAAGCTTGGCAGAGTATTAGCAGTTGCAACAAGAGGATGCTGACGAAAGACGAAGAAGATGGGTGGATGGGCTACTCATTGTTACCGAGTTTGTCTGCCACGCCACACCGCACACCGATTCGGACTGGTCGAGTTATTTTGTGTCGCGTCTTGGGTTCTTATAGGACATTCTCCCAGACAGCACTCGAAGTTATGATTGTGTTATTTCAAACAGGCATATCGTGTTACCTTCCACTTCTTCAAAGAAAACGGATATTCTAGGAATTCCCAGCCATACGTGTTTTGTGAGCCACGGAGGAGCCATGTAACCTCAGTGATCTTCTACGTGCTTTTTGTTCTCGTGGGTGGAAGAGTTCTCACCCACTCTGAATGAATGACGCCAATTGTTTTGTCTTTTCTCGTATTGTTTCGAACCAAAACTGTGTGAATGGCGCCAGAGTGAAAACGAGAAAAGAGAGAACATGAAAGTTTCATTGGCTCCTGCTCTCAAAAATAGGGATGAGCTCACGGGCTCCAACTCCCCTCTCCTTTGCTCTTGGACTCGAAAAATGCACACACACACACACACACACGGAACAAACGTTTTTGCGCCCCGTGTGGCCATGTGCTTCTCGTTTTTGTGCCATCGGAATTCACTCTTCGTAGCGACGAAAAATCAGTATGCGCTGATGTTGTTTGTCGGGGACCCCGCTGCTGCTCTTCGAATGTCATCTCGGATGGGTCCTCGTTCGTTTTTTAGTCCTTCATCCGAGCATTTCTGTGTTCCGAGAGGTCCCCCCTATCGGACAAACGTCGGAGTAGTCGAGTAATTTGCTCGTTTGCAATTCCTTCCCTTGCATGTTTTCTTTCGTCAATAATTTCTACATTCTCCAAATTGATAAGACTTTCTTATCACAGTTACTTTGAATTGTGTAAGCAGTTTTGGCTGACAAGCGGTATCATCAGTATCATCCGTTTGCTTACATATTCAGTCTTTTGGTTGCTAAATCTGCTCTCCCGTCGGCATTACTGGGCAAAAGAGCACGCAAAAAGTTTGCAAAGCCAGATTTAGAGAGATAGGATTGAGAGGATTCACGTGTTGCAACCGATGCACTGAGACCCCGCGCAGCACGCAAGTCTCGGTGATATCTCGTTTTTTCGGATGCTATATTACTGGAAGAAGTGGCACAAAAATGACGAATCTGGCTACAATGAATCTCGTTGGACTTTCCATGTTTCCATGAATAGAGAACCAAACTGACTTTCTTCGGAAAGTCTTCCGTTTGTACCCAGTGTTTTCGCTGTTTTCGATCGATATTCCGAGTGAGCCATGTAATCACTTGTTTTGGTCCCACTTCTGTCGAAGGATGGGCACTATAATTACTGGAAATGGGCCTACATAAACAACGCGACAGCACGAAACCCGAAATTTCGACTGCGTTCTCTTTATGGGGTTTTTTATGGAAACGGAATATGTGGTTCGGTAATTCCGAGAACTATGCCATGTGCCAGTGGGCGACTGTTTAGACGTTTTGAGTTTTGGTTTTCTCAATATTTGCATCGTTCATCGGACTACACACTAGTCATCCTTTTCTGTAATCTTCCGATTCGAAAAGTCGTATTGCTCGTTTCTACTACCGTGGATGCGCTTTCTTGTTCTACCCCGACTTACCTCGAAATATTCATTTCTTGTTTCTTTCCTATCTTCCATGTGATGCACCGGATTAGCTTCCTATTCTTTCCGAACATCAAGCCGTTTATTTTCTCCTTCTCGCTGTCAATTGTGCTAGAAAGAGTTGTGTGAGACGGCAACGTGGAGAAGAAAAAGTGCATAAACACGTGATGTTCCCACACTCCCAAACCGGCCACGGCCCACCACTTGCAGAATCATTTGTCACGGACCAATCCAATCCAATCGAGTTCATTTTCCCACGTCTCTGAATAACGACTTCCTAGTAACTTGTCCAAGTGCGCCTTGATCGCTTCTATGCTCATTCTAGCGTCTGGTTGTGCGTCATCCGCACTTGAACTTGAATTGCTCGAGCCGACTGCACTTGAAACGACAATCGAAACCGTTTTCAGTTTAATTTAAGCACAACTGAAACCGGAGGAGGAGTGAGTGTCCACTTGAACAAATGCTGGCCGTGGGGATGCTTAGCATCTTCTTCGGTCCGTCCGCTGGACATTATTGCCAATTCTCAATGTGTTTGACGTCGGAAACGGCGCGACGGCGGCTCATTCTCATTTCACCAAATATTCCCTCCTATTGCTCCCTCCTCTCTCTTGCCTGTTCTCGTTTTTGTTCACTCACCGGTTAACGATCTATCTTTGCAATATAAAGATGAAATCCGTGTTTGGCACACCCACACGATGTTTCCAGAACCCAAAAACCGGATGTGTGATTCAGAGGGGAGATGAGAAAGCATATTACTTTCGAGAAGAAATAGACATTTCTGGAATCAGTTGAGCGAGACATCCGGAGAGAAGCGTGACAAATCGCATCATCCCGCATATGACCTGTCGAAAAGCCTTATAGGAATCACAGGTGCACTCGCTCCTCCTCCTCTCCAGGAATACGCATCTTAATCCACATGCTCTCCTATATTCTCTTTTTTATTCGGTCTCGAGCAGGATTCTCAAAATTATGTAAACTTTGGGAAGTCGTCGGAAGACATTATGTTTATCCCCACGTCCTGTCCGTCTGCTATCTTCTCCTCCCCTCCTGCTCTCGACTTCCCACCCCTATTCCCGCTTTATTGCTTGAGTAGGCGGCAGAAAAATAGAAAAGGGTCACTGGAAAGATGCTCGTCTGTAACTAACATTTTCAAAACTTTTTCAATTTCTGGCATCTCGAAATCCGCGTGGGGACCATGTGTATCTTTGTAATTACGGAAAGTGGTCGTCTCGTCGCAAATATTCTGAATCTTCGTCGGCGACAGAATGGAGGACACTAATTGAATCCCTCCCTTTACCCATACGATGATGGTGTTTGATGGAGACGCCGACTCATTTTTCTTCTCCCCTCCGGTTTTTCCTCTATTTCTTCCATCCGTTCTGCCCCCGGATTTTGACTTCGAGACCCTACGACAGCACTTTTCATTAATGCCCCTCTCCGTAACAAGGAGGTCTTTCCGGATTATATATTCATGGATTCATTGTTTTGCTCGCATTTTCTTCGCGAGCCAAGTGAAATTTCGGAACGTGGGAGGCTTGAGAATTGAGAATTTGCTCGTGTGTTTTGTTATTCCAACCTTGCCGGACCACCAGACGCTCGGATATTTTTATGACGTGTCCTGTGGCACTCGTTCATACTTCCGCCCATTCCGCCGTCTTCCTCCTCCTCGAGATCTCTTCCAGGACTACCATAATCCGTGATCAACTTGCTCATTCCCACACCCAAACACACCTGAAAAGGAGCCTAAATAGAATCAATTCCCACGATCAGGCGCGCGCATAGTGCTGATGAATAAGAAAATATCAAAATAGATATTTGGCACCCGATAAAGGTTTCACATGACGGGGGCTTATGGCAGCTTGTCGCCGCCCCTCGCGTCCTCAGTTTCGCCTTTGGCCTGTGTTCAGTTGTGCAGAATCCGCATCAGTGGAGATAATCATAATCTTTAGCTTTTCTTCTTTCCTCCCAAATGTTTATGAAACAGAGTTCCAGCGGAGGATAGTTTTCTTGAGAGAGGGGATTCGGGTGGATTCATCTGGCTGACCACGTCTTCCAAACAAACTGCACGATGATTTCATCTAAACACGTCTCAATTTAGAAAAAGAGAAGTGTGTAGTTCCGATGCTGACTTCCTTCCGATTCGAATTTGGATTACTTTACATATCCGTCTTCGGATGAGAGAAGAGTTTCTTCTCATGAAACCACACGTACTCCGGTTCTCCTCCTCGAAATCCGGTACTCTCCATCTCATTACTCACTTCTCCTTCATTTTTCCTCTCTTCTTTTTCTATTTTCAGCGAGTTTATTCGAGTGCAAAGCACACCTCATTAACACTCCATTCACCTTGGTTTGCCTTTTGCACGCACCGGTAATCATCTCCCACTCAAAAATCGGATTCAAAGTGAAAATTTGGAAATCAGCGCTGAAAAGGACAGAGAAGACGCGGAGCCGACGTTTTTCTCCTTTTTATACGCGCATAGTTCTTTCTCAAAACATGTCTAAATTTGATTCTAGTCCGTGTCAACTACTACTTCCCCGCAACTTCTTCACTGATTCTCTCGAATTCAATCCCTCCAGTTCCCTTTCTAAAAATAGATAGAAAAAAAGACGAGGACGCCAAAAAAAGGTTTTTCGTAGTAGCTAGGTAAACTAGCAACACAACTGGTCTGTGGTTGTGACTGCAATTAAATTAGGACGAGGAAATGAGAAATCGAATGTATTTGCGGTTTTTCCTGGTTAGATACAGATATTTGCGGTTCCAACAACATGCCTTTATTATTAGGTTCAATTAGTTTGAGTCCAGTTCCCATCTCAAAAATGCTGGAAAAAGGAGAAAAATTGTTTTGGCCACTCGTCTCGATCCGCATCACCCGTGTACAAAAGATCTTTCGCTTTCCTCGGAAAATAAGAGCGAGAACCACTGTCTTCTGTTTCCACGTCATCGAATTTAATTAGACTCAGTTGGTTCACTCCTTTCTTCCTCCCTCTCCATCACTTTTTCTCATAAAGCGAAGATGATCGACTCTTAGTCTGCCGGGTCTTCATTTTGTCTTCTCTTCTCTGCCGAGAGTACGAACACGAGTCCTCATGTTTACTTAATGGAATATTCCAGCTTCCGAGTGGCGCAACAGTCTTGTTGCAAACTTATCGCCCACTCACTCTCTTTCCCATTCTGAATTTCTAATGATTATGAGGGACCTACCGAGCAGGTACTCGTTAAAAAGGCTTAAGTAAATATGAATAGAATCATCAAGATCTTTGTTCTTTCCGGAATCGTTGGTTATTTTGAATACATCTATCCTTCCTTTCTTCGCTGACGGGAGTTTCACGACAATTGCATTTTTGCTCATTGAGCTTCTCAAATTGCGCAAACTTTTCAGTGTTTCGATCTTTCCAAGACCGAAGACCGGAGAGTATTCATACTGTCGACTAGTCCTCCCACTCCCATCAGTCAACTGAGAATGCGCATTTCTCTTTCTCAAATGAAAAATTCCATACGAAAACTGAAAAATTCATCAAACGTCGAAAAGTGTTTCCATCAAAATCGTGCACCGAGATTCGAAAACGCGCCTTGTGTAAGTGCTCCCTGCCTGGCTCAGGCAACAAAATAAAGCGCCCAGAGCCACATGTCCCGAACGATCTCGTGCTCCAATCCAGACGATTCTAATTAGAAAGTCCGATCATTTCCTCAATCCTTCATCCGAGTCCTTCAGTTGATGACTACTAGATTTCAAGACACACAAAAGTGGACCGTCAACATGCATTCATGAGAGGAAAAGTTATGTTTTTTCTTAAATTCTTGTTTTTCATTCGTTTTCCACTCCTAAGCACACTCACATACCAATCCAACTGAATGGAATTCCCATCATAGTCATCAATCCGTATGAGAAAATAGCAAGACATAAAAGAACGAGGGCGAATTAAATGAAAAAAAGCGACGACGAGTCATCTAGAAATCTTTTGCACTGCGCCGCCCAACTCGTAAATTAGGCTAATAACACTTCAGATAGTGTGCAAGTAAACTTTGAGGCGCTGACTAGATTGTACTGGTCACGTGTGTCCGAAAGCTGTGCAGATACAATTACATGCAAAAAGCGCCCCGACACACGCGCATTCATATAGGCATTTTTATTTGACACAAAAGCCAAGTTGTCTTTGCCAGAGCTCATGTTTCCAATGAGATCACCCCGCTTTACCCTCCTTCTCGTTTTTCTTACTTTCCCATTCTATATTTGCCAGTTGCTATTTCTGGAATGACAAGGCCAATCGTCGTAATGATGTCACATTCAATACGCCAAAAGGTTCTGAATCAAACAGACAACCCGATGGATCTGGTTGAAATCTCGAGCCAAGCCCATCGCAGTAATCCAATTCTTGCGCTCATTTCATCGTTCGTTTCTCTCTGTTTCTGACACTCTTCCTGTTTGTTCTCTTTTTTGTGGATTCACGAGCATTCTGCCCGATGAACGAATGCATTTCAGAATGAACTCGACGGAACTGGTGACGAATGCCACCGCAGCGAAGGTTTTAATAGAGGATTTCACACTCGGGGAGACAATCTTCTACGTGAGCTGTGGCATCGTCGGAACTATTTTCAATTCCATCGTCCTCTGGATTGCCCTGAGATACATTAATACCGAGGACAAACCTCGTCAAGTACGTGCGAAAAAAATATTCATATGAGCCGAAATGAGAGAAAAATAGCGGTCTGGATGCATAAAGCATGTGATTTTGCAGATAATCGTTATCAACATGACAGTGGCGGATCTTTTGATGTGCATCGTCTACATGAAGACTCGTCCATGGCTCTCCTATTTCAATCCGACCCTCTGTCATCCGTACTATCTCATCATATGGACGTGTCAAATGTGCAGTTGTTTGAATCTCGTGTGGTGAGCACAAAAAGAGAGCGAGGCAGGACATTTGTGTTCTGTGTTCAGGCTCAATGTCGACAAGTTAATCTACATCCAATTTCCGCTCCATTACTATCAGATAGTCAACCGGAAACGGCTTTTATGGGTATCAGCTGCCACATGGGGAGGACTCATCGCACTCAACATTGGACTCGTCAGCTTCCTGCAAGTGAACGTGAGTCATAGAAATGTGAAAAACAACGGAAAGAACGAATTCACAGGGAGGTTGTCTGCAAGTCGCTATGAACCCCTACGTATACCTTCTGAATCCAATTTTCTACGTTGTTATGATTATCACGTCATTCTCATTGTCTGCTTTGATCTACTGCATTGCACACAACTTGACCCATATGGAAGAGAGACAGCGATCGGTGAGCTTCGGAAACCAGAGAATGATCTCAGAGATACATCGTTTCAGAAACTTTTCCGCCGTCTGTTTTTCCTGTTTTCTAGTACACTTTGGACCTTCTTCACAATGCTCCCATATCGTCTTCTGTATCTGTTCAACAACTTCTGTGGTTCCATGTGCCGCAACGAGGCCTATTTCTTTGCCACGACTCTCTTCTTCCGTCTCCTCATCGTTGGCGTCATGATCAACCCAGTCATTACTATTTGGACTCAGAGAGTGAGCACTTGTCCACATTCATTAACTCATTCGCCTTTCAGATCTACCGCCTCCGCTTAGTGCGAGTTTTCGGGCGATTGCGTGAGAATAGCTCAACAGAGGTGCTGATGGTGAGCAACCGCCGTGCCTCGGAGAGACCGCCAGAGCATACTCCCCTCCGATGTGATATGTAGAAAATATGCACATACTGCTTGATCTTGTCAGCACCAAGCCCAGTGTCAACACACTCTGATATGACTTGTCCCACGGTTTCTTCCTTCTTCCCAACACGCATACTGTCCAGCATAATTTATTTTGTGAATTTTGAACTTTTGAACATTCTTTGTGTGATTGTTGCATTGTTCATCAGTTCCATGTACCATAATGAAAGTTGATTCTTTGTATGGCCGTGTCCACAACTCAACATAACCGACTATGAATGTGTGGATTGTATGTAGACTTTATTGTTGAACTGGAGACATCAAAGAAACAGAAAACACTCTGCTACGAGTAACGTCCCCAGAGAAATGTAAAACAGCAACACAACCAAGAATAGGTGATAACGGATGAGAGAATCCAAAATCAAACAGTAGTAGAACACAAAGACAATCGGAGAACTTTTCAAGTGTTACAATCAAGTTAACGCTCAAGTTTCTAATCAGTTTTTAGCCGGGTAGGCGGTTGGAGAATCGGGTTGAAGACAGAAGAAGAAGCGGGGAGTGGACAACACAAGTACAACATATAATGAGTGGGAGTGAGGTCTCACGCATTTCTAGACACTTCTCTGCCGCTAGAGCATAATTGGTAGTGGCTCTGTGGCAGCGTAACGTGTCACATAGAAAACAATGGGTTGAGGAACCGATGGAATGAGAAATCGCAAAAAATAAAAAAATGTCATATGGTAGAAAATCAGAAACAGATTTAGAGAAATGGTGGGTAGGAATCAGTTTCTAAGTTTCTCAAACAGGTGCAAGGTCAAATTATTCAAACGAATGACAAATTTTGGAAATTGGTAGGTGTGAATCTTGTTTGACCGTCAGACTCGCAGAATACGAAAAAGTGAACTACGAGTAAACAGTGATGATTGTGCAAAATACACAATTTAAGTTATGATTTTAGTAATCATGACAAGAGAAAGTGATGAATTTCTAGAAACTCTAGAAACAGATTCTCGACAACATCCAAAGTTTTAGGCACGAACGTACACAAATCTGTCCACTGTGATGTTCTTCTTGACAGCGTTTTGCACAGTGTGTACCAAGTCCGTTGCGGTGGCCGCGAATCTCTGAAAGTTGAAAGTTCCTCATATTTGGTTGATGGGAAGTGTTGCAGAGTCCAACCTTGAACGAAGCGACGTCGTCCATCATTCCCAAAGAGTTGTGGATGAGAGCGACAGACGCCGAGAGATCGATGAAGTCTTCCATTTTAGCAGCCGGTCCCTCTGCGGCGGCCTTCTTAAGTAGATACACGACGTGGTTGAACATCTCCCTCAGGATATTCTTTTTGTCCTGTGAAAGCATTTTCAACGTTTTTGAAGAGAATTCTAGTCACAACCTTCACATTCTCTTCTGTGGTGATGAGAAATTGGCCGAACGAGTTGCAGTACTCCAAAGTACATCCAAACTGCCGGTATCTTTCTGGAACGTGCGTTTTTATGAACGATCACGTTGAAAGTTGCCAACTAACCAATGTCCAGAAGGGGAAACTCGGGATCCCTGGGAAAGTTATCTGGAGAGTCAGGGATAGCCCCGTTTGGATCCGCTTCCATATTGTTCGCAAACTCTTCCTCTTCTCTTCTGGGACTTGGCGGCGGTGAATCAAACGCATCGAGATGGAAAGCAACTGGGTCTTCGTGACGAAGAGGAATGAAGAAGCGATACGGAGACGGCGGCCTGACAGGGGGAGTGGGTGCGCGGATGCCAGCTTGAATGACCGGGAGAAGTGGGGAGAGAACTGATGAGGCAGCAGAGCAACCGACTTCTTCCGAAGAGGAATTTTGAGTGTTCTCGGTAGTCGGAGAAAGGTTCGATTCACCGAGAAGAGCCAGTTTGAACCACTCGGGAACTGAAATACCACACGTCGGAGGATTCGTGCGATCGGAAACATTGGCCTCTACAAGGATTCAAGAACCCACATTCTTCCTTATTTCCACTAATTGACACGGTCATTTGTCCGTGTTCGTTTTTAGCAATGTCTTGAATCTGACTGTTTGCACTTGAAGTCGTCGAGACTTCCGCTGAAGCGGTAGATGATTCCATTCCGTCAGAAGAACCAGCCATTCCGCCCTGATTCAAAAAACCAAGAGCTTCCATCGGATCGTTATCAATGCTCATTCTCACAATCGGCATGCTAACACCGTCGTTAATATTCCCATTTCCTACAATCAAAGTTTAATATCATCCAAAAGTGCAAATCAGGTCAATTATGACGTACCTCGAGCGATGCACTCTTCATTTGAATTGCGGTTATAGGCGACTGAGACATTTGACACGTCGTTGCATGGTGCGACATTCTCGTTCAGATTTGAATCTCCGTTCTGATCGGGACTTTGTTCTGTTTGAGTGGTGTGTGTCGCATGTTCTTCCTTCAGCAAGTGAGTTATGCTCTCTAAGCAGTTGAAAGCGTCTGCCACGTGGTGTTTCCACGAGGTCATCACTGAAAAGTTGAATCAAGTAAATGAAGCGGAGAGCGAGAGTGAGAGTGAGAGGTCAACGGAATATACGCGCGCTGGCTGAATAAAAAAACGCATTGTTCTCTTTCAGGGCAGAAAAAAGTTTTAAGATTGGGTGGCAGTGTACCGAAATGAGATTAGTGCTCTTTCCGCTTTTACGAGCTATCCTCGTGGGTTACCAACTGAAAAATGCGGCAAAGAAGAGGAGGCGGTGCGAACAGAGAACAGGGGAGGCATGATAGATACATACACGAGGGTGCAAAAACACAAACGGCGAAATGAGCTGAGGGAAACGGGAGGACGCTCAAAATGCACATTTTGGGAGAATAAGAAGAGAAATGGATGCAAAGCAACTGACGGAAGACGTCCGCGGACACTTTATGAGGTTGTCTCTCTTTCCACGTGAGTATCAATACGGAAATGCCACGCTCGTTCATCATTGTCCAAACTGGAGAACACACTCAGAAGAAAACACACACGTGGTAAAGCAAAAGCAGGTAAGAATGCAAATTAGGGAGAGGTGACGAGGGGTGGGAGAGTTTTGGTGAGAAGAGAAAGCAGGGAGGGGGCAGAGCGACTCCGGTGTCCAACAGAAATGACGAGCCAAAGGCAGGCGGCCGTTCTAAATTTGAATGTGTTTGCTCTCAGCCCACCTATAGTCTATCACAAGTGACATTATCCATATCGGTGCCTTTGTCGGTTCCGTTGGCCAACGGCGCCCAAAGTGGAATAATGGATGAGACAGAGGGGAGTACCGAGCCATGCCAAAAACCATGTTGCTCTCTGTCTTCTTTCTCATACACACTATATGCAAATTAGCCGTAGTTGTTTCTCAAAACGGCCCGAGAGGAAGAAGAGGTGACTACGACAACGCCGTTGCTCATGTTTTCGCATAATTGAGCTCGCGTTGTCTCGGTCTATTCGGAATAAAAGATTCCCATCGGAAAAAAGAGAAATTGGAAACAACAAATGCGGGGAAAAAAAGAGAGAGTTCACTTGTTTATGGTCTTGTCTCGCGTGGCTTCGCTCTCGATAACACTTGGGAGTGTTTGAAAGTAAAGTCCAAATTCGAAAGGTTTCGAGAACCGAGTGAAAGTTGAGGGGGGAGGGACTCGGGAAGGAACAGAATATGGGCCGCCAGTGTGAGCGACACCGGCTCTCAACCGTCATCATTTCTATCGACAGAGAAAGTGAGAGAAAGAGTGAGAGACGGAGAACAAATGAGGCTGTTGCGCCGCACAGTGCCAAACTGAGGGGCCGGCGCGGTGGAAGTGTGATAATATGCCTGAGGCCGAGCAGGTGCAAATGAAACACCCAACTCGAGATTTCTCACGTCCAGAAAACATTGGGAAATAAACGCTGGCTACCCGTAGTCTTCAATTTTGACAAATATTGTGCTCGTTTGATCGGAAGAATTGAGCGAGAAAGCTGAATAGGCTTGAACAAAGCAGCCGAAGAATGGGCGCCAGGCAGAAAGCAGTGATTGGGCAACCTTCTCAAACATGCTTGTGAGTAGATAGATTCACCCTAACTGTACGCCATTCAGCATTAATTCTCTGCTCGTTACTTCTGTTTAGGGGTTTGAATATATCATATTTCCCCTGAAATTCGGATAGTCAACCATAGTATACAGTGTTAGTCAGCTTGACAGTGTTGTTTTTTTTATACGGTCAATCTCCCAACAGAACATTTTTAGTTTTCTTCTTTTTTGTGTGTCTGAAAGAAATCTTCCTCATACGTTGTTTCTTGTCATCTAATGTTTCGACAAGGGCTTCACAGGAATTCATCAAAAAATCCTCTTCGGATGTTCTCTGATGCTTGGCCTTTGAAGGCGGACATGGCGCTACCTCAACCGTTTCGCCATTCACTCGGTGTTCGTGACCATTGCGCACTAATTTGTGAAAACAAGTCACATGACCGCGCGACTGGTATGATGCGTTTGTCTCCGTCATCTTCCTCTTCTGTGTCTCTCTTCTCCGTTCATGGACAAGACAGCAGCGCACTCAAACCGCTGTCAGAAGATTTCCGCGAAATATGACGATGACATGTGACCACGTCGCTCTCCCTCCCCAGGACCTTACATGTTACCTGATGTTGAAAGCGAAAGGAGAAACAGAAAGCGAAAAACAGAAAAAGAGAGGAGAGCGGATGTTATAGGCGCACTCTCATCATAAATCGTGCGAGTTGACCCATGCCATTCGCAATATCCAATGCGTCGACAAATTCGAAAACAATAATCTGCGCCGGAAACAATAATAACTCTTCTGTTTTCATATGTAGTATTGTAGGCGATTGTCGGTAATCGGGGGACCAAGTTCCTCGCACTTCGAATTCGATTTGAGCACATCTTGAGGTTCCCACTTACATCCATAAAAAACGGCACCAACTAGCTTGTTAGTTATCTGCGCTTCTTCTTTTTCTCGAGACGTGCCGTGCCACCACCACTAGTCGCCGCTCGCTTACACTTTTTTCGCCGTCTCCGTCTTTTTCCTCGTTTTCGCCTCCTTGTCATCCTCCGACAGCTATGTGCTCGGCTCAATGACCAATTCGGAATAAATTATGCAGTCACTGCGAATCAATTGACCGTTTCCTTTGTCTCCCCGTTTCGTGATTTTCCTTATTTCTCTCCCTTTGTTAGTTGGTTTTTTTCTCTTGCTACATCGGAAATTGCAGAACTTCTAGAATCACAGTTATTAATAACTTCATGATCAGGTGTTGCACCTGCCGTCCAGTGGCCGTTTCACTCTTCTTTCATGAAAATTTCCAATAAGTAATTGCCACAACAAGCGGTCCTCTTTTCCTCTTTCTCTCGCCCCGTTCTCCATCTTCTCTTTTATTTTTTTTCAAATGCAATCCGAACGGGTAGAAGAGAATACATAGTATTAGTTGCGAACCTCTCGCTGCCTCTTCGTCTTTTCAAAACGTTTTCCCTCAATCTTTGGCGCCGATTCCCTTCTTAACGCTAGAAATACTACGTAGAAGTGAAAATATGGGTGTTTGAGTGGTGGAGAAGGTTTGTTGGAATCAAACGGAGAAAAGGAAATCGCTCTCTTCCATTCTTTTTGAGAGCCGTGTTCACTTCCTGTTTCGCTTCCTCTCTTTTTGTGTAATGGTTTTGTTATTATAACAAAACCGAAACATTATATTTGGTGATATTGCCTTCGGATGGTGCATGTTGGTCTCCGAGTGCCATCAGGTTACATTTCGCCGCCTGCTCGATTAGCGTCTATCAGTTTACGAGATGAATCCAAACAATCGAGGTCAAATGGCAACACTCTCGTCAGGAGGCTGTTCCTTTCGCCCATCCATCTCTCTTCCTTCCTCCCTCGCCAAGCATTCATTTGGTTTTTCCCTCGTCATAACATCATCCTTCTCGTCTATCAATGACCTCGATGTTAAACGTGAACATATATATTTCAACACATCGCGTCTCGTGATTCCCTCTTGTTCTTCCGATTCTATTCAAATGACGAATCGGAAAAAAAGCTCGCGTGAGCAACAAGAAGACGGAAAGAGAGAGAGAGAGAGATGAGAGCAGAGCAGTGAACTAATAAATTCAGCGACACCCATCTCATTTTCCGAAAAAAGAAAGACATCATCTGAGCGAGATAGCGCCATGGGACGAGAGGGTCCGACCTTTTCTTGGCTTTCTTCTTAATTTGTCTCCGTCGCCTCCGCTTCCTCTCTTCATTTTTCTCTTGTCCTCGTATCCTTTATATTCCAACCAATTTGACTAATACTCTGGTGCTCTTTTTTTCGCTTCCTCCCCACCAAATTTATGGGCACCCCCTCCCCCATTGCTCTCTCCCCCTCTCCCTACCACTCGGCCGGGGTCCGTCAAAACATCTTTCCATCGTCCCTAACCTCTGCTCCTCTCACTATTTTATTTCCGTCTTTTCCCTCCCGACTCGTGCTCAATTCCACCCTCGATTCATTCTTTTTGCGAGTGTGAGTGTGTGTCGGATTCCAAGTCTCAAACTTTTTCAATTCATGGGTCAATCGAGGCTACAACAAAGTCTCGCTAAACAAAGGAACAGGCGATTTGAAAGTGTCAACTATGAATAGTGTCTCGAAATGCAATCTGCCTGAAGCTCTTTCGTTTTCGAATCGAGCATCTTGTTTGCCGACCAGAGATACGTCACTTGCTCGAAAGCAACATGACGTTCTGCCCTTTTTGGGACACTATTGACAGAAGCCATGCGATCGAAAATCGTTTCTGTGCACAATGCCTTGTTGCCGACTACACTTATAATCTCTGGCAATTCGTTTCTCAGAATGCGTACTGGTAGCCTAGCCGTGCTATCGCATTTCATTCCAGTTTTTTCGTGAGCGCGAAACTCAATCCTCTTCATGTTTTCGGGTTTGTTTTATCATGCAAAAGTTTCTCAAAAACCCGCCACTTATTGTTTCTCGCAATAATTGGTCGGTCGCTTAGTGACGAACTGATATTGAAGATAAGATATCATCATCTCCCGTGACTTATCATCTATCAGTGTGCATGCAACATAACAGACGTCTCGGTTTTTGTGTGAACGACGCGTTCTTTGACCCCGGTGATAGGGGGGAAATTGGCGTGTTTAACAACCAGAACGCTGATTACCGAAGAGAAATCGCGGATACGCCTATCCTTAACTTGATCCACGACATCTTATTTACATCGCTAATTTGCGAGGGAGATGTAGAGAAAAATGAAAAAAATCTGCGGATGGGAAGAAAGTGAGAAGAAGTCTGCAAAGACTGTAAAAATCAGCGGATCCGGTATCTGAAGAGGTATGGTCGGGTGACTGCTTCCAAGTATTCATTGACGTCAGTTCCTCAATTTTTTTCTTCCTTAAATCTGTGTCATCATTGGCCCTGAAGAAGAAACTGTTTTATTACGCAAGAAGTCATAATTACTAAGAAGCGTTCCATTGTGTCTTTCCGACAATTGAACTTCCCATTATTCAATGCCGAATCTCAGCATTACACGCCCTTACAACCGGATGATTGGTTGCACACAGATGAAGGTCAACCCTCCGTCCTGGGCAGCTGTTGATTCGTCCATCCGTTTCACTTTCGCGCGAGCATCAACCCCGATTCTCTGCAAGACCAGCAACACTTACGTAACGAGGGTGTGTTATTTATGGCTCCCGTTTCAGCTGTTCTTGGTTTGAAACGGCGCATTTTTTGCTAACCAAGTTCTTATCAAGCAACCACAATGCACGTCTAGTTGACCGATGATACACAGTCGTGCTACTGATAAGTAGGTGGGGTGTTTCGATTTCATGTCACTCTCACTCGATCAAGATCAGAGTACAAGATTCGGTGACCAGGAGAGGGCGTGAACTCGAATCTCTTCGTCTCTTTAGAGAACATTCGTTCTCATCTTACACCACTTCCATATAAAAGCGTGTACTCTCTTCTCATTAGACCTGATTGAATGCATTCTCGAGCCTCATTCTTTATAACTGGCAGGAGTTTGTGCTACCGTCACATGTTTTGCTCTATATGCAATAATGCAACACACCAACCAGTGACTGGCGGAGAGAGCAACATTCTCTTTTCATGAGTCACGTTCTTGCTGACTATCGATTTTATGGTGTTGTGCAATACAACGCGTTTGATCGATACATGCAACGTTCCTGAGCATATGCAACCCCTCTGCGCTGCCTTAGACAGTGTCATCTACACAGGATCATGCGCGCTCGCAGTCTCTGCGTCTCCCCTAATTTCCCGCACTTTGCGTGTCCACAAAACCGCGACGCTCTGCAGCCGTAAACGACGCTCATCACAGTGCTGTTCTTGGCCGCTCATCTCTGAATCGTTTGCGCCTACGGTCCACTTTGTCTCTTAGCCGTATTCGATGCAGCTGGTTAGTCGTTGTGTGCCACTGCAAACGTCTGCACTACCCCTTTTCTACTGCCTCTCCCCACGCATTTATTCTCTCGAACGTTTCACTTCTTTTCTTGATCTGCTTTTTTATTCCGCGTTTCCGTTGTTTTAATACTTCTTTTGCGCGCAACCAAGTGGTTTTTACCGGTAATCCGGTACTGTTACATGTGAAAGAATCTGTGAAGAACAGTTTTCATAGGACAAAAAACGTCGAAACGTGTCAATTTAATTCCGTCTTAACACAAAACACAAATTCAACGAATTTCAACATAATTGAGCTTAGGAAGATGCCGGCTCGGGAGGCGGTGTGGCCGGGCCATGAAGAATTTCGGTGAGTTCGTTGTAGAGAACGGTCATCTCTTGGTGCTCCTGACGGTAGAATTCCACTTTCGCCTAAACTGCGTTTTGTTAGATAGGTTAGCTATCTTCGAACACCTAGAAGCTGTTATGAACATTTCACCTGTTGAGTGCATGTTCATGCGTGCTCCAATGCTTATCATTCTTGCCTCTAATTGACAACTCACCTCGAAAGTTGCGCGTTCGTTGCGAGCCATATCGGACTCCAAGTTCTCGATATTCTCCATTATACGGTCATTGAGACTGCGGAGCTCAGCGATTACTGTGCTGGGAACCACTCCGAGCAGCATAGTCACTTGACGAGAGAGCTCGCGGAAGTTGAACGTCAGCAAGTTGATCTGCTCCTGAAACCCATCCATTAGTGCGTACGTCAAGAAACCATACTATTACTCTTACAATGTGGCGGAAATTCAACATTTGTCTATGTGGCTCGTACATCACTCTAGTTTGTGTGGAGGAGACGCTGAAAATGTAGGGTTAGCCTTCGTTTGAAAAGATGGTAGAGAGGCCACTATTCGCTGAAAACGCAAATGTGGAAATGATAGCTGCCAGGCAAAATGCCGTTTTATCGATGGGAATGAGGTGAAAAAGACCACGAGGGGGCGACGGGAAATACATTTGTATGACCTCCCACGTAGCTACTATCACCATTCTCTGCCCTCCTATTCCCACCTCAACACTCTACAATACACACTTTCTAATAGGAAAATGAGAGGAAATTGAGCCCCCGGGCCGACACGCTCCTCAACTCTCGTCAGCGCCTTCTTTTTCAGTCATCAATTACCAGATAATGTAAATGTATGGCTGAAAAGGATAACAAAGCGGGACACGTGGAATAACGGGAGAGACAGAAAGAAGCGCATGTGTGCTAGGATGCTCTGGTTTGAGAGCTTTGCATAAGTAGTAAACTCTGGAAACCTAGGAAACACAAGTGGTCACAAATGCGACAGGAAATCGAATGAAATCGAGAAAACGGGAAAGAATGAGAAGACGAGGTGAGAGGAGACCAGCACTAGTCAAAAAGCCACAAATTTTTTGTACCTGTGTGATTGTTACGCACACAACAATTACTTGCGTAGGGAATAGGGTGGAGTTGATAGTGCGCTCTAAGTACGTTATGTTTTACGTTATTCCTTGTACTTTACATTGTATCGTGGATTGCTCATTGTCTGAAAGCTAAAATTAATCGGAATGAACTGATTCTTCTGATTTCAGAGTCTCGTCTGCTAACTACAAGATGGAGAGCAATCAGCACCCAAAACCAGATCAAGTGATGGAGAAAGGGGAGGACGAGAAGACCGTCTCGGACTCCGGAGCTCCTCCACAGAAGGCTCCTCGGCTGGCAGCGCCGCAACAACAGCAACAACAGCAGCCGCAACAAGAGCAACTCGTGCTGCCGATTGAGATTATTCAAACACTTCAACAACTCGCTAGCCCGAAGCCGTCGAACACGGGAGCTCTGATCCGTCCGCAAGGAATGAAAATCGAGGACGGACGTTTGGTTCTGCCGGATTTGCCGCCGCTGCAGCAGTGCCAGCAGTTGCAACAGATCCAAACGCTCATCCAGTACCATGAGCAACAAGTCAAGTACCGTTCGTACTTGCAGCTGGAGCTTCTGCGCAGTCTCCGCAAGCAACTCTCGGATCAGATGATGCTTCATCCGCAACGTCACCACTACGAAGCACTCGTCGAGGCTGCCAAGAACAACCGTCTGACTCCGTTGTCCCTAGCCGAGAAAGCACAACTCGAGTACTTCACCGCGATGGCTGAGTGGACTTTGGAAGCTCGTGTAAGTTGGGGAAGAGTGAGAAGGAAGAGTGGAATGACTGGAGGGCCGGGGTCGGAAATCGGGTGTGCTTGCAGAAATCAGCGCCGCTGGTAAAAAATGTTCAATTTCCTCCTTTTTTAGGCTATTCTGCAAGACAAGGAGTCACCGTTCTATCTTCTTCTCTTCGGACGTCAAGTCAACGACTTCAAGAGCCGTCTCAATGAGATCACGACCCACGAGCAATTCCAGGTGAGCACTTGACCCCATCATCTTTCCAGTCAAGAACACTTTCCAGGTCTTTGGACCGCTCTTCGCTGAGCGCATCGACTATCATCGTGAGATGATCAACACTCTCAATCGTCGGTCCTCGGTTAGCATTCTTTAAAATGCTTTCCACATATTCCGTCGCCAGTTTCTGGCATGATTCATTTCGAAACCGCTCTCCGTAAAGTCTTGATTCAAAATTTTCTGTTTTTAGCACCTTGGCGTCACGTGCTCTTAGAGAACTCGGCAAAAGTGACAAGCCACTTGAAATCGTTGTCCACTTGCCAAATTCTCTTCGATCTCTGGCGTTCCTGGTGACTAATCACCCTTTTTGTACCTTTTGTATGTTTTGGAACCAATCCGTCTCTAACTGCTTACTTTTTCTCGCTTCATCATTTACAGTTCTTTTTTGCCCTTTTGCTAGATTAGTTCTGTCATTTTTGCTGGAAAAAGTCTGAAATCCATGCACATTCTCAGTTCCACTCATTCGTACAACACATTCTTAAATGTTTACCACGTTTGACGTTTACTTGTGAAGATGTGTTTTTTCATCATCTTTGTTCCAAATCTCTTCTTCCATGTCCCTCTTTTTCCGCTAGCTTTTCCCTCGACCCGATATCTGTGTAACTTCTGTGAGTTTTTGAAAACATTTTACGTGATCCAAAATTTGTAGAGAAGTACACTATTTCCGACTGAGTTTTGTGAAATCCCCGCGTCCCTAAACTGTAAGGCCTTCCGCCCAACCCTGTAGATTCCGATTACATCTCGTCCCAACTGTCTCCGATGCAAAAAGTGTGTTTTAAATAATGAACTATTGATGGTGAATGAAAAAGTAATCAAACTTCTGTCTTCTGTCCGATTTGTTTTTGGCGTTGAGCCAGAAACAAAGATACAAACGAGTTGATCTCGTGAGTATTAAGCGTGCCCTTTCAAAGCAGAATTGTCTAGCTTCGGAAGTCAGAAACTCGAAGAGGCAGGACCTCAAAACATGAATGAAATGATCGGTTTATTCGAAGGAGGGAGTAAATAAACGAGATGTGACAGAATTCAGTTGAGAAACTGAAAATCACACAAATCAAGGGAACAGGCAGCGACGTCAACCGAAATTTGTATTGCACGAGACTGAAATTTGATGCAAATTGTGTTCTGGGTCTGAACCAACTGATTCCTTGTTATATCTGAAGGGACGTTTGCAGTTTCACGGTTTATCCGGATGCCTTCAGTCATTGTTCCGAAATAAGATGTGTTATTCAATTTCAGATTGTCCAAGGGAATCTCCCAGTTCTTCAAAAGTATCTGCTCAAGTGTTCACTGTTGGTAGATTCGAAAACGAGTTATTTCTGTGAAAACCGCATTTTAACAATGACCTCCCTCATCTAAAACAAGTTTTTTTCCCACGAAACTCGACATGAAGATGTCGCAGATGAATTTGACGTTGTATGACGTCGCAACACGTCTACGCACTCAACGGGAACCGCTGACGGAGTCTGAGCTGAAAAGGATGTAGTTCACTCGCAGTGATCATTTCCTTGTAACTCAAACCAACACATCATTGCTTCCGTTCAGAAACACAATAATCGCTCAAAGATGGCTTCGGAAACAAATCGGATTTGTTAGGAAACTCCGGGTGATCTGGATGAAAGACATACTCTATCAGCTAATGCAAGTGGTGTTCGATGTTGTTGAGTGGATTGAGAAGCAGGAAAAAGTTCGGAGTTTGTTGTTGATTTCAGATCAGCAGACGCTATGATGTACGGCTACAAAACCACTACCTGTGTCATCTGTTGAACATCCTTGGACGCGGAAGTAAACTCGAAGCAAACCACTTTTATCTCACCGCCCGACTTATGTACAACAGAAAACGAACAGTTTCTTTTTGAACAGAAATAACGAACACGCTCGATTGTTGTCGTGACGTGTGACTCCTGAAGCTGAGAATTGTTTCTACACATGTCGTATCATTCAACATTTGATCCACTGGAATACAAAATTCGGCATTTCCCAGATGATCCGCTTTTTGATCCACGTTCAGAAAGCAGTCTACTCTGTGATTCTACACAACAAGAGATTCAGCGATGGAGCAAGCATATGGTGAATTATTACGACCAGAATATGGATGGTGTTGACTCGAGGAATTAGTAATAATAACAATACCTGGGTTCGGATTGGAAAACAAAAATTCATTCTCAGAAATCTCATTCATTGTGCTTCCAACCTGTTCATTCTGAATGGAACGGGAAGGAAGTGAAACGAAACGCTGAGCCGAATGATATCAAGAAGAACGTTTATTCGAAAAACGAATAGAAAGTCTCATCACATTAGTTCGGATGGTTTTCATATTGAAAGCGAGAAGGTCTCAATTGAAAACTGCGGCGGAGTGACGAGAGGAAAGCGAGTACGGACAAGCAGAGATTTTTCTGGAAGGGGGCCCAATGATTGTGTGAGATAGAGAACTGATGAGACGGGGTATTGTGGGGTTTTGTGTGCAACATGGAATACGATATGGAACATCACAAGAGATATCATTGTTGGGTGAGCTGTGCGAGACGCTGCTTCAGCTGCTGACTGTAGCGTTTCTTCTCATCCGGCGCCATTGATTGGAGTACACCTGGAAGCGGATAGAGACGTTTCCAGCGGGAAACACTTCTCCTACTGTAGGTGCGGTACTTCCGGAACTTGTTTGGCATTGCACGGTTTACCCAGTACATCTCGGCGCTCCGTCGCGGAACTTGGATCGCAGATTCGGCATCCATAATGTCGGCATCTGGAATACTGGAATGAAAGGGAGAGAGGATATCCACGAAACTCACTTGTGACTTGATGGCAGCAAAGAACGAAGAGTAGTGCGACTGCTGCCGAAGTGTTGCTCATGACTGCAAATGAACTGATGTTGGGGGCGGTTTATACGGAACTGTGGGATTATTGAGAGGAGAACAAAACAATCTTCTGGAAAGGAGAACAACTTTTGTTCTCTTACGACAGCAGAATGAAAACTCTGCGTTGATGTTAGAATCCAGACTACTCAGAGAGAGAGAGAGAGAGCGCGTCCAATATATTATCCAGCATTACACTGTCTATCTGCGAATATAGTCATCATTCGTAAGGCCACTGAGACACGGATGACCCCATTCATTGACGAGCAGCAGAGAATCATTCGTTATTAATTCCTGTTTTCTGATATTTTCCGATGCTAGAAAAGAAAATAAAAACAGCGGATTCTCTGGACCAATGGAATGCAAATACGAACAGAGGAAGGCGTATTCTCAATTGGTAGCATCAACTAAAGCGATGTGAGCAGTGCGGGTTTACGAGGTTCAACTGACCACACACTACTCTCTATCTGATTTCTTTTGGCGAGTATACAAAATGTGGAAACAAGACGGTTCCAGGCGGATGAACACTGAGATCACTTGGCAGTCGGCACGTTTTAGAGTGAAACTAAACACGAAAGCAAGTTGGGAAACACACGTCTTCTGATATGTGATGTGCCGTGTGCTCTGATTCCGAAAGATATCTGATTGAACTCTAGTGTGAGGACATGTGAGAAGAAGAGGAAATCCAACGGGATGCTCTTCAGAAACGAAGAAGCGTAAAGTTGAAAGAAAAGCGGATTTGAGAATTTTGACCGAGTATACAAAGATGTGTAATCACGTTGAAAGAGAGATCACTGGATCGAGGCGACTAAACTGGCTTATATAGTGGGGTGCTAGGCACATGTTTACCGCGGTAGGTTACGCAAATGAGGGCCCTCGGGAATGGTACGACGCATGATTTCTGTTATTACCACGCGCGTTGATATGTGTCACCCAGACAGGAATGCACAGTGGGAATAAGTGAGGTTTGGTTTAAGAGTGTTCGTGAAGCCTACGTTGACGAGGAATCACGTTCCCGAGCATTAGGAGTGTCTACAACACCACCGACAAATTAAACCGCAATTCATGACCCTGTTACGTCAAGGGTTCACTGAATCAGGTCTAATGACTTCTTCTAGGACAGAAAAAAGGAGGGACAACATGTTTGTTGGGATGCTCTTCTACTGCTCCTCCCATTACCTTCTGACAACAAAAGTGTACACATTGTGTGGCTGAGATGTGAGAAACGTGTGAACATGTGAAACTGAAAGGCGATGGGATCTGTTGGAGTGTTGACGCAACGAATTGAAAATGAGAACAATGGGAATGACGCCAGTTGAGTTCGACATTGAAATTTTATGTTTGCAACACAAAACGTTTAAAACAACGGAAGAGCAGAGCGGAAGCAGACAGGGTTCAAAAGGAAGTGAGTTCGAGAAGTGCGGAACATTGAGTCGTCCAGCTGAATATTCATTTCCCAGCCCACTCACTCAGCATTATACCTTTTCAATCTACACTTTGGAAAAACTAGTGCTCTATAATTTGAGGGGCGGGTGGGGTTTATTTCTCTTGAAAGCGAATTGCTAAATGGCAGACTGAACTAAGTATCTGGCTTCTGCAAATGGCATTTCAGGTCTTGTTATTCGAGTGAATGATCCAAATAAACTTCGGTTTCTGGACGAGATGGGTGATGTGAAACAGACATTTGTGGGAAAACAACCGGAGACAATGCGCCGAAAAGATGAATTGATACGGAAGCGAACAATGGAAGAGATTAGAACGTGAATCACTCGCCGTGGCTCAAAATATACCGATCCGGGCGTAGATGGGTTATGGTAGCTCACAATCCGCAGCATAGACAATGAGGTGTCTGGAGAGTGTCCTTCTCCGATTATGAAAGGACATTCTACGAGTGACGATGAGAGAAATGAATAACAAGCCTATCATCGGAATCGCATCTTTCTTCTGGAAGTGGGAAAGTGAAAGTGCACACACGCAACTGTCATAATTTAGAAGACGGCGAGATAAAACTCAGGTTGTCAAGGAAAAACCCTTTTGTTGACTCTGATAATCACGTTCACTTGCTCTAGGTCACAGTCACAAACTTTTCTGAAAAAGAGTGAGAAAAAGTTGAATGAATTGGGAAATGAGCTGACGTAACTCGCGCGTCTCCCCTTCAATAGTTCCTGATACTAGTTCCTACTTTACATGATCAGCGGTCAGTGGTGTCGTTGGTCTTCCGTGTGACACTTCTTTTTGAAGGAGAACACAATTCAAAGCAAATGGCACGGCACAAATGTGAGAGGAGATTGAGAAAATGAAATGGCGACTATTCTGAGACAAGATTTCCAGATTTGAAAGACATATCACTTCGCAGAAAGATACGAGCCCGGAAATACGTTTGCTTTGTTAGTTTGATCAAAAATACCTGGAACGGCGCGTCCTTTCACAAAAAAGCTAATCCCGGTCCTGCCCACACAAAACATGAACTGCTCCTCTCCATTCGGAACCCGGACTCATCAGAGTGTACAACATACCTGTTGGGGTCCTCGTAGATTGTCATGTGAGCAATCGCCCGTCGAGTTTTTGCGATGTAAGAGTAGCATCTGTACGCCGTGTAGAGAGCATATGCCTTCAGAAGGGTATAAGTTCCTGTGAAGACCATTTTGACAATCAGGAAGCGGTGGAAGAAGTGATCGGACTCTACACGTTCGTCTTCGTCTGAAGAAAATACTTGTCATCAGTCAACCATTAGCTTACGTACCAGTGATAATGAAGAAGAAGAGGAACGTCAAAAAGAAAGAGAGGAACATGAACATGCGACAGCAGACGCCTATCATGTACACTTCGATGTAGGCCAATCGGAACTTCCGTACTCCTTGCACCAAAAAGAGCACTAACACTGAAAATCTCCTGGATTAGCGTTCCAAACGTGAATTTTACCTAATTGTATGCATGTGAATCCAAATCCGGCAATTATGATGTAAGGCGGAAATGCCTCTCTAACAATGCTTTCCGCAGTCCAGAAAGAGAACTGTGAAACAATCCACATTATCTCACAGTAAGCAATCCAAAGTGTTCCAGTCTAAAAATATGCTTTATTTCGAAAGATAGTGATTCGACTCACCCGGATGTGCATCACTTTGAAGCAGCACAAGGGCGACGGTAGCTTCTTGACAACTGGGTACACTCCATTTTGATTTATATGCAGTTCTTTCTCATGCGCAATGCTCATCTGGAAACAAGGAATACGCTTTCTTCAGTTCTCTGAAGCGGACGAATAAAAACTGACGCGATTCGCCTAATCCAGCAGCTCTTCGCTGCAGAATGAATGCGGGGGGGGGGGGGGGGGGAAACCAGAAAACCATAAATTTAGCTCTCACTAAACGACACAATTTGTCGTTCCTCTCGAGATTTGCATTTAAATTCTCTCTGACGTGACGTATTTTCTTTCTCCCTGCTTCTCCGACCGCGGCCGAATTTCGCATGCAGCGCAGCAGAGGCAAGTTTCTCCGCCGTAGCGCCACATATCTCTAGACTCGCTCCTCGGTTAAACATGCGGGGGTATAGCTCAGTGGTAGAGCGCTCCCTTAGCATGGGAGAGGGCTGGGGTTCAATTCCCCATACCTCCAGAAACGTTTTTGTTTTTTGAGGGCAATAGAAGCAACCTCTGCGGACGTTTCCTTCTGCTTTTCCGATTCAGAAATCAAATAAACTATTACATTCCGCAGACCGAACTAATTCTGTCTAGTTTTCTTCAAAACCATTTCCGCGTCTGGAGGTCCAAAGTTACTTATTACCTTCTTGGATTTAGTATAAGACACGAGAATAGACAAAGGCATTGTGGCTCATCGACGAAAACACGGAAATGAGGGGGTGTTGGGAGAGAGAAACGATTGCAAGAACATAGACACTTCCTGGATCTGACAGCGACACTTTCAGGTCACTTCCAATTTTTCATCGAAAACACCTCGTGCAAAACATAATTGGACGTGAATAATAAATGACGAAAGCTGCACGACGCCAGATGCCGGCTGCTAGTGTTTGTAGTCCTTCTTCGAGTTCAAGACCAAATTGAGAAAATGTCCGGGAAGAGAGAGAAAAGGAAGAGTGAAAGGATAACACGAACGGATCAAGTTTGACAAGACGGTGTCAAACGAGACGAGTGGGCCAGGAAATTTTTTTTCACGGGAAAGAGGCCCCTGGAAATGAAAAGTACACTCTGGATGGGGGAATAGAGGCGAGGATGACGGGTTTCGGGGAAAACGTCAAAATTTGGATAACCAATTACGGATGCCTCGCACACTCTTGTTTACATAGAAAAAACTCGCGAATGAGCATTCATTCTTCTCATTCCAATTTTACGAAACACCCAAGTCACTTGAGTTTTCTTCTGCCGTGGTTGGAACGGGTCTAAAAAACAAAAGAATTGGGAAAAGTGCAAGGGAAACGGAAATTGGGCGGAAAAGGAAGGAGTGAGTGAAAAACGAGAGGGGCGAATCCATCAATTTGAGCCAATCTGAACACGGACCACAAAGTTGGCGACTCTTTTCTGTCCAGTTTTTTGGATGAGCTCAGCTGCGGGAAATTTCGAAATGGGGAAGAGGATGAGTAATGAAAGGACCACATAAAATCATTGGATGCACACTACCCAGTCGCTCTAATTTTGGAAAGGAAACGTCGTAAAACCAGTTGTTTTATTGACATTGCTGGATACCCCGTGTTAGTTACACTTTTAGTGCTCTTTTGACCTTCGTTCTGAAAGAAATATCTGAGGAAGGAGGGCGAGGAGATGGTAGCAGATAATAACATTAGGCGTCGTTTGATGTGATTTTCGTGACCGGGCCTTCCCTGGCTCCCATTTCTTTCTGTTTTTTCTTATTCTTTCCAACTGGAAAGAAACCAAATAATAGAATAATTCACAGAATGCCATAGCGGATTTTCGCGAATCTCGCACAAAATCATCAAAGCTTAACGATCAACTAACCTTAGCTCTGAGCACTCGAAGGAGATGCAGACAGAATATAGTGAGTTGGTTGAAGAAATTCGTAATTGGGGCAAATGCCTTGGTGAGCATTTCGACCAGAATGCCCATCATCTGGGTTTTGGCCTTGAACACCATTCTTCGTCTTTGATCGTCGAGAATGTCCTTGTTGTGATTCAAGAACACTTGGCTCTCAATGGATTCAATGCTCAGTGTGCAGATGTGTTGAAAACGGGGAGTGGGAGGAAGAGAAGAAGGAGGAGGCGATTCTGAAGTAATAGACCACCAAATATTTTGGCAGCGTCTCCTTTCCCGAAATGTTCATCTATGAATTTTGACTTGTCAATCATGAATAATTAGTGTTTTTGACGAAAGCACCAGCTGACGGATATAATACGTCTGCAGTGGGTCACTATTGTTTCTGAAACGTTTCGCTTTTTTTCAAATTTCAAATCTCAAAGATCGTTCCGGGATTTCAACAGTCAGGAGTTTTCCTCTATTCTCATTGTTATTTTTAATGTCATTACATTATTTTGTCTCGTTCAGTTCAAAAAGAACCTTGAAAATCAAGAACTTCCGGAATCACGGCAACTATCTCAAACGCCTCGGTATTTCAAGAAAGATGCCAAAGACTGTAGACAAAAAGTAATGCTGGAGAAAAGATGGGACGATAAGAAGACAGGAAACGAACTTTGGTGAATGCCTGAGGACGTTGTACCGTGTTGAATGCGTTCTTGATGATAATGATCGAAAACCTTCTTCTCCGAACCGTTTTTCTGATCTCAGTACATTCCCAACCGCCAAAACCGGATTCGAGGACAAACTTTTTCGTCTTCGTTGAATGGTTTTTTGATGTCGAACTTTCAGAATTACTATATGACAACCTCGTTCCCGATAATAAGCCTCTTGAATGTAATAGAAATGTAATAAATAAATTTTATTATGAGATCGTATATTAAAATGAATTGATTGAGAAACACGTAACAACTTAACAAAACACTCCATCCTCATTTTTTGATCTCCACAACAATTTTATCGATTTCCTCGGGGCGGCATTCTAGTATCTTCCGATGAATTTCCTCCACAATTTCCCTGCTGATTTCCTGAAAAAATATTGTGAGAAAGCCGTCCGACTTCGTTGTCTCAAACCTCTGTGAGAGTGCAGAAGACAAACACTTTCAGTTCATCGCGCTTTGCGAGTCCCACGCTGAAGAAGTGTCCGTCGTTTCCGTCGATAAATAGTGTCATTATTTTTAACAACGGTACTCTGTCGGCCTGCAATCGAACACTATTTCACATCATTTTACTTTTCTCACCCCCGGTTTCGAGATCGTGAGTTCTTCATTAGTGATAACTAATTGAACCGGGACAGATGAGTTTGAACTCTTCAGTCCGTTCTTCACATCGATAAAAATTTCGCTGATTTTCTTTCCCATCTCTATCGGATCGGCGTTGGTTGCCATAACTCGGGAACCAAAAAAGGTCACTGGGAACATCAGATGACTGATGTTCCCCTGCTTTCTCCCACTGGATATGCTGAAAACGGAAGTTATATAAAACTATACAAAAATTACCCAGAGAATAGGGTAATATCAAACCTCGGGAAAACACATCCGAATGCCAGTTTCTTTCTGCATTCATTAACCTAAAATTAGTTTCTCAAAACAGGGCTACCGATGGGTTGTGTTACCTGCTTCTGCAGACTATCCCGCTCATTTTTTAGTTCCATTACTTGCTTCGTCGACAACGAGAGGGACGTGATATGCTCGAAAGCCACAGTTTCGAGTGCCGTCAAGGATGAACCGACGGGGTTGGCAATATAGAGTTGTAACTTCCGAGCAAAGTCCAAGTACTGGTCCAAGCTGGTCAGAGGGTTGGTAGGCAGTACACACTCCGCTGGTGGTGCGGAAGAAGTACTCGGAACACTACTCGCGAGCGGATTGCCTTTCAAAAAGACATGAACTGCCTGGTGAAGGTCCGATGGAATCGAGTCAAGGAAGGCATGGAACTCTTCGTTAACGACGTCTGGAGCCGCCAATCGGGGATATACCGTTTCCACATAAATAATGTCGTCGTTTTGTTCTGAAAGGGCATGAATAACACACAAAAGAAAAAAATGATACTACCTGTTGGCTGAGTGGAGTCATCAGGCATCGCTTCTTGCGGAACATTTCCACAGTCCTGGTTCTGCTGACGGTTTGGCATGATCAGAGAGTATTCGATTCGTTCGACGATGATAGTTCCTCTCTTTTCCTCTTATTATAAAGCCTCGGAATGGGAGGGTTCAAAGTCGACAGTTTCGCTCACCTCATGTTTCCCTTTTCCCACCCCTTTTCTTTTTTTCCCCTCGTTCTCATCCATCTTCTGCATGTTCCTTATCATCCAAAGAGACGGCAGAGGGAGAGTTTTTTTTTCCAGGGAACTTTGGTTGCCGCGTCGTTGATATGGCGCGTTGCCGTTGATAGCGCGCGTTTTCGACAAACCAAACCCACTCCCAATTAGAAGAAAATTGTTTTTTATTCGCATAGAAACCGTTAGAAAAATGAAAATGAAACAATTTTTGGCTCGATCGAGATAAAAGGGAAAGAAAAAAAAGAAATAAAGAAGAAAAAGGCAACTTGAAGAGGATCAATACAATACTGATTGCCGATCATTCTAGACGGAAAATGCGGTTGGGAATGATGAATTCAGTGATGAATGGAAGAGTTGAATCTAGTGTTTAGTCACTTCCAGGGAAAAAAACACGGGGCTACTATTATGGTTGGGAAGCGGGAAAGGAACATTTTTAAGTCATTGAGTACCCATAAAACGGAAATCAGGTTCAAAATTGACTTCGATTACTGGTGACGACACTTGACAAGGGCTCCGTCGATGGGCAAATTATTATCCATTCTGCTGCGCAATTCGAACATCATGCCAATCGTTGTTATGATTTCGGTGGCGATTCCCTGAAATTAACATGATTCAGCTTGCTTTCCGTTGTCTCTACTGACCGAAGTGAGAACACAGAAGGTGTGGCAGAAGAAACGGTTCTGGAGATCTCTGGCCACAAAGCAGAAAAAGTTGAGATCTTTCCTGTCCTGGCAAACCACTCGGATGGTGTAGACGCCATAGCCATCAAGGAGCGTCTGTAGAAAAGATGTAATAATTACACGCGCTTCCGCAAATGTTTTTGAGTTGAACTTATCACAACTGGGAAGTGATCAGAGTCTATCGTTTGTATCATATCTCCGCCAAGAATCACAATTGAAACATCGAGAAATACGAGAGATGTATTCAAGATTCTCAACAGACTACTATTCACCGCTGTGTGCGCTTTTTCCCATTAAAATAAAATCATTTAGCATTATAGTCAGCAAAGTATCATCGAATTAATGGAAAACGTCGAGTGAAACGTTTTTCTCTCAGAAAACAAACGTTACGTTAGTATTTCATGAAGGTCACTAATCATAATTGTCTTAATCATAATTTCATTCACAACGGTCATGAGCACATAAAGGTTCGTTCCAGCACAATGCAAGAGACTTCTCATCGATAAAGGCTGTTCAGTTTTCCATTCACCATTACTTCCATAACTAGTTCGCACCACATGCACATTAGATTCAAGAATTTTCATACTCTCACTCTTATCAATCGTACTCTCTCCTCTTATCTTCTACTACCTTTCTCTTCATGGAA
Organism: Caenorhabditis macrosperma; assembly: GCA_963932285.1. Lineage (NCBI taxonomy): Eukaryota > Metazoa > Nematoda > Chromadorea > Rhabditida > Rhabditidae > Caenorhabditis > Caenorhabditis macrosperma. The sequence goes on from OZ010618.1 coordinate 13,325,413, forward strand.
AATGTTTTAGACTTATGTGTCGTTGTAGTGTCCGACTAGTACTTTCAAAAACTGAGTTACTTGAATGAAGCATCGAAATTAAGGAACCTATGAACACGCGTGAGGGCGGAAATCAGTTCCGTTTCCCACTGCGAATGTACCATGTATTACTTCATTCTCAAAACAATACGGTGACGCATTAATAGTGTAATTGAGTTTATGATAATTTTAGTAAGGATTTAAAAGCACAACAAACATCACAATGTAACATAAATTACCTTGCACGAGTCGTCGAAGATGGTGATCCCGTTGCAAGTGAGGTCGAGAGTGACTCGTGGGATGGCTTCCCAGTTGGTGATCGAGTCCTTGATTCTCGTCATGGCTCCGTGCGCTTCTTCAGCATTGTCCAACTCATGCACTTCGACGACTCCGAGGTGATGAGCGCGATGAATGACACTTCCCTTCAACAAGTTGCTCCTGATTTTCTCTTCATTGCCTTGTGGGCAATCGGGACAGTTGTTGTTTCTGTAAGTTGACACGTTATTTTTGGGTTTCAACTAACAGTGTTTTACTTTCTGGATCTCGGCGGAAGTGGCGGTGGAGACGTCATTGGCGTCAGTTTTATTTTGTTGGTGTACTCGGCTTTTTGCAAAAAACGCAAAATTCTGGTGATGTGTCCGATGCGGGTGATTCCCATTTTCTAGAAAGCAGAACTTTATGAAATCGAAACAACTTAACAGTACTAACCATCAGTTTCGATGCATCCAAATCAACTTCAAGAACTTTCTCAATGGTTTTGCAGTCGGCAGCCACGAAATTAGAGATATAGTCTTTGAGACCGATGAAAGAGAGCCAGTCGCTGGCGAACGCGGACGTTTCCACTGTGGCCATCTCGTCCGACATCTTCGCGACCTCCGACATGATCTTGTATCTGGTTGTGTCATCGACTCTCATGTCCATAAGCGCATCCATCGTAAGTGTTCCTTTCAAGTACTCCAGACGGTCGAAGCCGTGATGTTCGAGGGTCCTTCCCACTGATTTTGCCGCTAATGGGGCTAACATCACATCGTGCTCTAGCCACTCCATGATTGTTTGCGGTTGCTGGAAAGAAAACGTTTTTTCGTGAATTCACTATAGGGGGTTTGAATAAGCTAGGAACATAAATCACCTTCTTAGCGAACAACATGTTGTCTTTTTGATCGTCGTCGATCAGAGTTAGACTGAGCGCTTTCGAAACACGATCACGTAGGTACTTGGCGAGACCTGGTCCATACTCGCGATCAAACACGCTTTCACGACAAGGGGCAACACCGAACGAGTCATAAACTCTCTCTACCTGCAGAACAAAACTTAGTTGAACAAAAGACGATGCCACAAGACAATGAAACTGAGTTGTTTGACTCACCCCCTCCCAACTCGCTTCTTCGCTTGTCGTGTCTGACTTCTGGTCAGATGACGGTGACGACAAGTTGTCGGTTGGTGAAATAGAATTGAGCATCAAATTTGTGGTGCCCACCTGACGGCGGATGCGGACCGTCTCTTCGGGCTCAACGAAATTGTTCATTTGAACCTTTGATGTCGATTCAGTGCTTCCGTTGCTCATTGTGGAAGGGGAAGAGAAATCCGAGTAAAAGTCGGCATTCTTGGAATTGACTAGAGAAGAGTTTCCGACGAGAGATTGGAAAATGAAACGCTCCGTCGTTTTCGGAGACGGAGGGCTGTCAGTAGAACACGCTTTTGTATTATCTTGAAGGAAGATTGCGGTAACATTCTTCTCTTTGTCAAAATATCCGTTTCCATTCGAATTCCCTTGACCGTAAATGACACTTCCTGTCACAGATCCGGTAATCTCTTCCGGCATGGCAAGAGGAGCACGGCCATTCTCACGTTCACGTTGGAATTTGTCTGAAAGTGTTCGTTACGGGACATCGTGTTGTAATTCATTCACCTCTATCCAAAGTAGAGCAAGCGTACGTCAACGATGAAGTGACGCTACTGGCTCTCGTGTCCAATCGCGGACTCTGAGTGAGTCCCAACGAGTCCTCGCGATCGCACGTAGTTCGAGACATCGAGAATTCTGGAAATTTGTATTCAACGAAAAAATCACAGCGTAATGAACTCACGATTTCTTTGAAGAGATCTATCGAGAGTTCTATCCGGATCTTGGATGAACGCCTCGTTGAGGAATGAGCGGTTGTGATCTGGGACTCTTGGCGAGAAGTTGGCGATAGGAAGCTTCGGCAGAGTGCTATAGGCTGGTTGTCGTCTCAACGACGCCGATCGGTTGACACTCGGAGAATTGGGACGGCCATGCATCAGAGAATTCGATGGAACGTTGTCGTATGGTGCAGGTGGGCGGTTGCTAGATGTCAGTTGCGTCTTTTGCCATTCATTGTACTTTGGTGGTGAGTTGAATGCATAGTTGTCACCGGGGAGAACAGAAGCTGCAAATAAAAATGTCGATGAGTAATATGAATGGTCCGACTTACCAACGTTTGCAGTCGGTCTAGTTCTGACGTTCTTCAACTTGCTGGGCAGTGTGTCGCAAGATCGTTGGCAAGAGTAGTGCTTGTTGGCGTAACTGGGCGATGTCAACGGGAAACGTCCAGTTCTCGGGATTTTCTCGAGCATTGAGTTGTTCCAAGTGCGGTTGATCGAACTGGTGCTGTACGGTCCTTCTGAGCGAACGCTGTTCAGAGCTTCCGGAGAATCGTCTGGAGACAGATCGCGGAGACGCGCAGAGATCGACGGAGGATGGTAAATGGCATTGTTGTTGCGCCGTTGATCTGGGAACACTTGCACTGAATGAGTACTTTGAGCGATCGAAATATGATGTGACTCACCACTCGCTTGACTCGGAAGTGGCTGCCAAATGACTTCTCTCTCGTTGTCACTCTGGCTTCCTTCGGTCTCTCTTCCAGAATCACGACGATCCATTCCTTCGATAATAGCTCTGCATTCCTTCCACCCTTCTGGGTTTTTGACGAATTGGGCAATTTCTGGACGACGATTTTCTTGGAGGTCGATAATCATTTCGAGAACAGTCTGTCCGTGCTGGTTCTTGATATCCGTGTTGACTCCAATTTCGAGGAGAAAACGAACAGCGTCGACTTGTCCACAAGCACATGCCACGTGGAGTGCAGTTCCATCTTCAGTCGTGTAGTTCGTGATGAAGCCGAACTCGAGGAGAGCCTGAACTCACGCAGAATGAATAAATGCGCAGCCGGAACAGAAGGAGTTTTGTACAGCTCGGCAGCAATGCGGTCCGACAAAAAATCGATGACTGGTACACTTTGCGCTGGGGAGGCGAGTGAGAGATAAGAGAGTTAGAGATGAAAACAGTCGGCACCACAATGCCTTCGCGTATATGCATCTGATTATTGGGCAATCATGTTTCAATTAGGCTTGTTTTGTATCAACATGGTTTTTCGGTATATAACCGATTATATGATCTCCTTTTTCACACAGAAGCTATTCTGTTTACTTGTGCGCATGAATGAACCTTTTCCTATATCAACCATGACACACCCTATTCGACATTTGGCTCGGGCTCATTTACTGAATAATGAATAGAAAATGCAGCGGCGGACTCACTTGCATGCACTCGACGTGATTGTACTTGGCTGCCAGGTGGAACGGATAAATGGCTGGAAAGGCGCCTTTAACGTCCGACGTTCCAACTCTCAGCGACTCGTAGGCGGATTGGATAGCGAAGTTGGGCCATTTCTGGCACAATAAGCGGATTGCTTCCGCACTTCCCATTCGCGATGCCACGTCGAGAACGTTCTCCTTGTTCTCATTTCTGATAAACGGGTCGGCGTTTTTCTGAAAAAATGGATTTAAATAAGTCGCCAGTTTTCAGAGAACTGAACCTTAATCAAGTACAGAACGACGTTGAGATGTCCTCTTTGAACAGCCAAATGGAGCGGTGTCTCGTTGAAGATGTTCACCACGTTCAGAAGGTCCACTGGTTTCTCCAAAGTTTGCAACAACAGCATCTTGACGATTTCCAAATTTCCATTCCATGCGGCCAGATGAATCGGATAGATTTTCTTAGTGCTCTTGCTCAGCAACAGAAGTGGCTCGAAGTCCATCAGAAGCTTGCTAATCTCCTTTTGATTCTCCAGAATAGCATGGTGAAGGAGAGTAAAGTCGGACTTCTCGTCTTTGTACTCACACAGCCAATGGGTCTCAACTTTCGGGAGAAGGAATCTGAAAGCTCATGCAGATGAAGTGACTGCGTTCGGAAACTCACTTCAACCCAGCTCGCATTCTCTTTCCTCGCTTGGAACTGAGGAACATCGCAACTTTGTCATATTCTCCTTTTTTGCAGGCTTCGATTACCTCCGCTTTCGGAAAAACATAGTCTTTGAGGCTCATTTCATCGGAACGCCTGTCAAATTGAATGAAGGTTTAGAGTGAGGGAATTGGAAAACGGCGAAAGTCGAGAAACGGGAGTTGAGTAGCGTTTTTTGTGATTTTTAGAAAAGATAAAAATGTTTTTTTTTCCCACAAGGTTCGTTTTGTGGGGATCGGTTAGAAGTAGATTCGGTGTGAAACATGTTTCCTCGAGAATTGCGTGTGCGCGCATACAATATTCGGAAGTGCAAAACATGAGGGAGGGGCAGAAGGAGGTCTTGAAGAATGTCGCGTAATGTATTGCATTTTACTCGCTTTTCACCAAAATCTCAAGCGGGAGGAAGGGCGCGATGTGGGTGGTCGGTCACTACTCGCCAAAACTACGCACTCTCCGACGGCTGGGGCTTCCTCTCTTCCCATTTTTGTTGGCAGAGTGCAGCAACAACAACAACAACAACAACAGCTAATACTACTAATGGTGGCGGAAAGAGGAGAGAAAAAGAATGTTTCATAAAGTTCTGACGGAAAGTGCCAACACTACAACAGATTGAATCAGACGACAAGAAAAGGTTCAGAGCTTCTCCACTCTTCCGTTTTCACGAAAATTCGAACAAACTTAATTAGAACCCGCTCGCTGAGCAAATTGCGGAGGAGTAAAGGAGGCAAGCACTTTTCCCAATTGACAAGCGCAGGAATAATAAGATGAACAATGAAAACAAAGATGATGATTGGATGGGAAGCGCTCTTGAAGTACATGAGGGAGGCGCGGATTGATAAACCCGTGCTGGCAGGTTGTAATAAGTACCCGCCAATGTGTTGGTGTATATCGGGCAATAAACACATCAAGTTGATCGTCTAACTTTACATTGGGCCACGGATGTTCAGAAAAACAAACGCTTGTTTTGTCGTCCAGTTTTCACTCTCTCCCTCTCCCTCCAGCCATCCATTCATGCATGCATTTTTAGTATTTTAATGAAGGTTTCATATGAATCTTCGAATTTCGAAACGAGGGCATATTGACAGAGTTTTGTGGAGGACTCGCAGAGTTTTGAATATCAAGGAATTCAAGGTGTCAATCGGGATGAGTCGGCCGATAGCGTTATTGGAGGTGATCTATCACGGCGGCCAGGCATCCATCCATCTTCTCTCCGTTTCTTATCACCCGCCGCCACCACTTTCCGCCTTCATCTTCAATTTTTTGGCAATTATCACTCTCTATCACACACTATTTCTGTTGTGATATCTTTGCAGCCGAATGCCCTCATTTATTTGACCAGAGATACGTGAGGGATATATGCTTTACAACCGAATTCCTTTTTATCAGAGACGTAGGTGAGGGAAGCAACATGTCTTCGCGATAAGCGCTTATGTAGATTTGGAAAAAAAACGTTAGAATCAAAAATCATTGTGGAATGATACGAAATAAAAATATGAGTAGATGAGGTGATCATCCATCACACGAATGTGACACACATAATAATAATAATAACGGCGACGACACCTTTTTTCAGTTGACTGAATTTGTTTCGCTAACTGGTAATTGCTACGTACTGGGAACTGTGTCCGAAGGGTTTCGGAATGAAAAGAGAAACAATAAGACACTGCGGCTGCTTTGTTTCCGGAAAGTAGACCGAACGAATCCGTACCTTGCTGACAGAATTCTGAAGCGCTTGCGTGAAAGAAAAGATTCGAAAGTTGGGAAACAGTTTGAAACGACATAGCTGATGTGACCACATGGTCCAACAACCATTTCTGTCGGTTTATTCTCTCTCACATAACGCCAAGCATCAATATCATGCAATTGTTGAAGCGGGAAACTTCAAGGACAATCCGCACAGCTCACACCGTGAAATGGTAACAAATTCACTTTGATGATTTTTAGCAGTTTCTTGTTTGTTCGCTTTGAACGTTTTTCGCTCTATAAAAACACTTTTTAAAAACGCACGCTGCTGATATCTTGGTCCCTACACGGTACTCGTAGAGGCGCGGCGGCGGAAAATAATTTTGGGAAAGTTAAGGAGCATTTTTTCGACACTTACTCATACTTTTAAAATAATCAACAGACGCAATTTCCGAAATGTTCAGAAGTCGGTTTTTGTGAGAAATATGACGGAAAATCAGAAAAATTCGAGAAGTTCTTAATACATCTCACTCTTTTGCCACGTTCATCACTTTAGCCATATGTAACTCGCCGGAATTATCACGCAGCAATTGTTGGCAACGAGAGGCAGAAAATCGAAAAATCAACGATCTTTCGTTTCGTGTCTCAAATGGCGAATAAGCCGTTTGTTTCCCAGATAAGTCATCTAGTAACGACAATTTCGGAAAATCCCACTTATGAAGACACCAAGAGACCCCATAGACCAACATCAAGACGAGAAAAAGTCTCTATAGTCAATTTTCTCTACGATGTCCAATAGCTTTGAAAAAAAGATCTGGGCTCACTAATTAACAAAAATGTTAGAATTGAAACCGTCAGACTATCTCGGACCCTTCTAAATCTCAAAAATTCATAGTCACTCCATCAGCAGTTGAAACAAGTTCTCGCGTCGTCTAGAACGGCCCCTTACTCACCGTGTAATTGTCTCTGCCAATCCACTCCAGAATCCTTTTGGCTCAACGTCCTGAACTATCTTGAGTTCTTCGTATCGATAGCCGGGCAACTTGAGTTTGTTCAAGAACACTTCCAATTCAGCTGAGATATTGATAGCAGTCCAGTGTCGTTCTTGAACCATCGGCGCATTTGTCTTGACGTCCTCTGGTGATTCGTTGTTTGCGGTTTGCAGTGAGATGATCAACGGTACGAATACTGGACGAGACAGAAGAACCTCGTTGGACGCCTCGCCGGTTTCTCCACTGAAGACAGTACTGGAGTGGTGGTCCAACTTCTTGTTGAGGTCCACAGAATCCGACGGAAATTCCTCTTCAGGAATCGGGGGCAGTCGTTTTCTCAGATGGAAATAGCCACGCATTGCACACGAAGGCGACAGTAAAGACTCGAATGGCGTTCTCCCTTCTTGGGGTCGAGAGGGGGCGGAGCCATGCGCCATGGCGCTGACCCGCCCTCGGCCGCCTCGAGCCAGGTGGTGTGGTGGAGTGGACTATGTTTCGATTCGGAGGTCCTACTTTGTTTCGAAACTTGACAGGTGCCCAGGAACATGAGAACCAACCGGGAAAACTTTATGTTTGTTCAAGTGCAGCCGCGTATGTTTTGGTTTGCACTATTGTTTCAAACGGGGTGGAATGGGAATTCAAGGTGAAAACGACTGGGGGGAGAGAGTGAGGGGTGTGCTGTATTCGAATGGGCCAAATTCGAGAGGAATCGCGCACAATCGAGATTATCAAATCTGAACTCGTCGGGTTCAGCAAAAGCGTTCCAGTGGGTACTTTTGATAGAAGAGCGATTGATTACATTGAAGTTGTTCATTAAATCGTGTTCAGAGCACCTCTATGAATTGTAGGCCTACAGTAACCCGTCAAATGTCTTTCAAAAAACGCTCAGAATTCAAACTCGCTGCTCTCATTCGCCAAATTGGCTCCCATCAGAGCGCTGTGGAGTCCACAAACAGAAGTGGCATCGCCTAAGTCACTGTTTCTGAAAACATAGAGGGAGAACTAAATAACTGGGGGTGGACTCATAGAGAACGACGTGAGTGTGACATCTCACGATAACGACTATGAACGAATAACTCTCACTCAGTCTTTCGAGAAATGAATAAGACGAGCCGTTTTTAAGCGTACTGTGTTGCTAATCAAAATTTCTACTACAGGAAACATTGAGGCGCGTTGAAATACTCCGATTTCCAGCATGAGTTTCAGCTCGAAAAACTGCTAAATACAAGGAAAGCTTCCTATATTCAGTGATGTCGCCCAGCAGCGAACACATGATAATTGATGCACATTCCTTTCCAGAAATCTAATGCTTATTTCCTAACTCAATATTACTCCAGTATCTCTGCTAGTTCTGGCCTCTTGTTATTTGCCTCTTTTTCGTGAATTCTTCAGAGAAATGCAATTGTTACTAATATTGTTCTGAACTTGAGTGCAGCCAATAAGGGTCAAGAAATAAGGACAATTATTTTGTAAGCGATGTTTTATTTTGCTCTTTTTCGTGCGCTTGTATATGCTTGCACAGCGAGGGACTGACCGATTGAGACGGTCCAGTAGGTTGCCCGAAAGTTCCATGTTTCTAAGTGTCTTGCCAGAAGACATTCGAAAATGATGCCATCGGCGGTTCAAATTCAAATTCGGCAATAGAGAGGCAGCCGCCGAGAAGTGACGAGAGAAAGGAAGGGCCGATAGTGATTCACAGAAGGGTGATATCAAAGGATGACCGAGAGGCGGCCGTCGCTTCCTCGAAGCTGATTCACAACATTGCTCTCTCTCGGTCGAAAATTCAAATATAGTGGTGTGCTACAGGAGGAAGAGAGGAGTTGGTCGGAGTGGAGGGGGTCTGTTTTTGATGCGAGTGGGAAAGCGGTTAAAGGTGGTGAAAATGGGTATTCGGGCATTTCGCTTATATTGGAAACGTGTGTACGATACACGAATGTCGGTGAAGAGGAATTTGTTGATAATGGCATATGTAAGATATTCATCAAAAAGAATCCGTTGGGTAAGAGGAAAAAAGCAGAAATGAAGTCAATTGTATAACTATGTGTTTCCGTTGTGAAAGGTGTCCTGTTTGACTAGTCAGTTGCATGTTTCTATCTATTTGTCGAATTGGCAACTGATAAGAAAAGTGGAGACTGGGCGTGAGGGAACGTGTCGCCAATTGGTCTGGCGACTTGAACAGTCCAACGGATGAGCGTACGATTCACAGAGACCATGTGAAAATTTATCTGCGCTCACGAAAAACATGCAAATGTTGACATTCCAAAACTCTACCATTCCCGAGGCCTGTGCATACACAAACACGCGCACTTGTGCATCTCCGGCACTCCCGACAAAGGATGGGAGCGATTGAGACGCGCGGAGGCGACACATTTTTGGGACGACTGCTCCGAAATTTGATATCTTCTCTTGTCGACACCACCAAAATTTGGTTGATGTGTACGCTTGTCGCCTTTTTCGCCAAGTTGGCCCTAATTTTGCTTTTCGAATTTCAAACTTGGACATAAACAGGCAGCGGTTGCAATGTTCGTGAGAAGTTTTGAGAATACAAAACACAAAGAAAAGCGTGAAACTAGTGAGAAAGGACAAGATCTGCTCGCTTTATGCTCTATATTTGATGGATTGGACAGGAGGAGCCGTGACAAGGAACATCTGCTCAACGACTTCCGACCGGACGTTTTGAATTCAACTTACTGTCTTCCTCGCTGCAATAATCCAGCCAATACGTTCAGCATTCCAGTATAACAGTATAAAATACCAATCTAGTGTTGCCGAGAAGTGTTCAAAACCAAACAAACAGTCGTCAAATAATTGGTTTTGTTCGTTTTCGTTTTTGTCCTCCGTCCGCACTGCCGACAGTTAGGCGGGCGGAAGGAGACAGTTGTGAGAAGTACAATCAGAAGTGCCACGTCGTGGGTTCTATTGCGGGATAACTAGTAGGGCAATTACTCTAATCCCAAGCACCAAAGTGGAACCACATGTGTATGCTTGAGAAGAAAGGGAGCAGTGGGAAAAAAAGAAAAGGAGGAGGAGGTAGAATAGGGAGCTATGTACTCACAGAGAGATGAATGACCGAGGGCTCTTCCTATAAATCAAAGCAGTGTTCAATAAGGACACCAATTTCGAGAGCTACGAAATGCCTCGCTCCATCTGACAGAGAAGGATGCGTGTGTGTAGATCATAGGAGAATGAGAAAGAGCATCCGGATGATGAAGAACCCACAGAGTCATGAATTTTTCAAGGGGGCAAGCTGATGGAGAGGAAGGGGAGCTAAAAGGACAGCTGTTTTTCTCATGTCGAGAGGAAGCGATGGGAAGTGACAAGTGTTGACTCGGTGACACGTCTCGAGGTAATTACCGAACAATGTTCTATAGAAAAAATGATCGGATTCATCACGGAAACACGCATTTCGTGTGTCTGTGTGTAGTTTTTGTTATTACACACCACCATAACCGCGTTTTCTCTATTTCTCTCCGTTGCAAGCTCAACTCGTAACTGGGAACTCCCACGGGAAAAAGCACACTTGACTGTTATGGACATGTGTGGAAAAGAGACGTTGCGACAACGGAAAGTCATAAAAAATGGGCTTCATAAAGGAGAAGACGAGGCCAATAGGGAAAAAGAGGAAGATTGTGGCGGTAATCCAGGCAGAATGATGGAATGCTAAACAAGACTAGAGAGGGCTGTGTGGCCCCTCCAGGAACATTTGTCAAACCGAGAAGCTAGGAGTGCTTGATTAAAAATTGCTAGCCACTATACTCTTTTTTTTTTTCTCGCGCACCAGCAAGCGGACGGCTAAAAATGGACTGTCAATATACAGAATAACTGAAGGTGACGGCGATGAGTCAGGGGGAAAGGGAGAAACCGAGTGAAGTGTCCTATGACCACCATACAACATTTTTCCTTTTTTAGTGCGCTTGCGGTAAAAAATGTTGTTCCGCCGTGTACTAAACGGGCCCAAAATTAGAAGAAACGGAAGATTTCGAAATGAGGAACGAGGACATGGAAAGACATTCTCATTTTACGCGCGTGTTAATGTCCTTCTGTTCGGTACTTTGCAAACGGGTCACTATCAAAAGCTTATTTGATGAATGGATAAGACGGGAGTGGTGTTGCACGCTGAGGAAAACGCGGCTCAGTGTTCATATAATAATGAAAGAGACGGTGTAATGCGGTTGATGACAAACGGCTTGCGTAATGTGAGGTCTCTCGCGGAACGAACGCGGAAAGCTTCCTCGGCCGCTCTTATGTTTGATTGTTGCACATGAAACAGTTGAATGTAGGGGTGGGAGAGCAGTGATGTAACACTGATTAATCAATGACAGAAGCGGATCAGAGTTCTCACAAAACTGAAAGAAAGAAAGCGAAGACAATGGGAGATATGAAATGGTCGGCGGAAAACAAAAGTTCTGGTGCGTGCCGGAGTCGTAAAATACCAAAATTGGGCACGCCAATTGGAAGTCGTAAAATGTTGACAAGGCGACTATATTTTACGACAACGGTATCTCGGGTGTCTCTCACTCCTCGTCTAGCCTTTTCTCCCAATCGGGCGATTTCAGGAAACCGATATTCGAAATGACAACACACCGACAAGCGGGTCGTCTCATAAAAATGTGATAAAAAGCCAGATCCCACTTCTCGCTTCATTCCGATGCCAATTTTTATGAGATATTCTTATTCGATTTCAGGTTCCAACTGATACTGATATCTTCTACACTCTTCGCCCACTTTACTATCATCAGTGGATTATTTGAAAAATGAGACGAACAAAGAAATAGTATATCTCTAGGCGGACAAGAAGAAACAAACGCATAGTAATAAGTAGTGGAAGCAACCCCCCGCACTTGAGCGGCCACTCGTTGTTTTTTCTTTGTTTTCTCAAGAAACCTAAATGCCCAGGAACAAGAAGATGAAGCGGATAAAAAGAAAGTAACCTCCAACTACGAAACAGTTAGTAAACGGTGTGGCCAGCAGTCAAGAACGCGAGTTTCTTCTCAAGTTAGCAAACAAATAACTTTAGGTAATTTGTCGGCGAACGGATTAACAACTGGTAACAGCGCGACAAACGATCTCTCATTCTCACTGGAAGAAACGTAAAAAATCAGATGAGAGAACTACTGGGAAGGCGGCATTGTTATGAAATGTTTGTGCTTCTTGATCCGAGCCTTCAACTTATGCAAAAAGTCAACAGAGTTGAATAGGAAGAGGAGGGGGGAAATCGGGAAAAGATGCGGTGCCTGCCGCCTTGTTTTTTTCGCTTATTGAAGACAGGTTTAGTTGCGGGAGGAAAACTATTGGGAAGAGGAAAATAAGAGGACAACTTTGATGTTTTGAGGAATGAATTGAATTTTGTTTGAAGAAGCGCGACCTGCTTCTAATCAATCAATGTATCACTCCTGCTTCCCGTTCTCTCATTTCACGTCTCCTACCACTCGCGTCATCGCGTTGTCTTCGTGTCATCGCTATCAAATCACGAATAATTATCTTTACGGAAACGAAACGCCCGACGGAATGAATATGTTTACCCGTCTGGATGCAGCTACCTAACTGCTGATATAATTACAACCCGAGGGGTTTTTGGAACGGAAAACACTTGCAGATGGGTGAGAGATATCAGTGGGGGAACGGAAAACACTGGATGACCATGGTCTGTGTTTTTGATTTATCGCTCCGAGAACCCATTCCCGGGAGGAGGAGCCGAGAGATAGTGAGCGGGAAGAGCGGCTTAGCCGGAGGGCTCTGGCGGCAGGAACGAGAAGACAAAAAGCAATGGGAAGGAGGAGAAGGAGGATGAGATGGGATAGAGAGCAACTGTTTGCTCGAGAGCCAACACATTAGGCAATTTTTGAGCCACTTTTTATTGAATTGCTGGCGGTTTTTCTCGCCGATTCTTTGTTGATTGTCGTGAGTCACACTTCCCACTCAGACTGCTACTGAACATGTCGAAATAAGGATGAAATTGTGAAACCTTCGTAGAAAGTAGCCGACCAACATATCCAACTGTATGTAGACTAGACTTAGGAGTTTGACCGCTATTCCGTTCTTCTGTTGTGAAATCGTGTTCAACGAAAACCGATCAACTTAATGACCCAACTAACAGATTGGAAACAAAGTAATAATAGTCAGTTCCCCCGGAACCGGGTACTAATACTTGAGAACTAGTGCGTGATTGGAGTGGGTGCGCGAATAATGGGTGCACACGGTCAAAAGGCGTTCCCCTCTTATGCAAAACCATATGGACACGGATAAATGCGTGTACAAGCACGTGAATGTTGACCCACGCGACCTATCTCTCTGACGGGCAGGCAGCGGACCGATCTGGCCGTTTGTCTCGAGTGCGAGCATGATGGAAAAGCGCGTATACAATTTCCTGTCAATTCATCAAGCTCATCGGCATATTGTTTATTGTTTGTTGGGGAGAGGAAATGGAAATTGAACAGTGGAAGTCGTTTATTCCAGTAGCTCATGGATCGGGATAAACACCATTATACAGCACAACACAGAGTAATTGTGATGGGTATTGGCGAGGTTTGTATATATAACTTTTATTTTATTAAACATGCAGCTTTGCTGTCTGACACCGGATTACCGAACTGTACTACGGCTGAAGAGGGTCTGGTTATGGGAAGATCAGTGTTTGTTGCCAAAAAGCGGGTTCTCGCGTGAGCGATCGACGTTCCGAAGGCCCCAATGTGGCGGCAGATCAACCGAGTCAATGACTGTTGAGACCGGACTTGGCGGAGTGGTTGTTATCGTTCGACGGCTCAAAGTCGCAATGTGCTCTTTGGAAATGCTTTTTTCGGGCGGGTATATGTTTGTGGAATTGTCAAATGTCATTGTTGAACGGGGATCTGAAGATGAGCGATAAGTTTCGATAGCTGATGAAAGGAACTAACAGTCATCGGAGGGATGGATTTTGCAGAATGGGAATTTCCGCTGAATATGCTTCTTTGCGAACATAAATGCGCTGTGAAAGCCGTAGAGCACCATTTGGATGAGAGTGATGATTGAGAGACCGAGGAAGAAACCAAACTGACCTGGGAGAGAAACAATCGTGTTGACATTCAAAAAAGAGTTAACCTCCAATCTGGGACATAAAACCAGGAACTGATGTTGTGTAGACTTCTTTCACGTACTCGTACTGAAAATGCGTACTTTATAACTTTGTCAATGAGATTTTCAAAAACCTGCAAGTCGTTGAAAGAAGCTTCTAGATTGAATGTGTAGTCTTCGAAAGGAGAAAGCGTCTGACTCTGCTGAACGCTCGTTTGGTAATCCCAACGGTTACAGCCGGGAATGCACTGGAAAGAGGCGGAGAGTGAGAGTGATGAGATGCACGAAAAGCCGGGTCATTCATATTTTTGACGAGAAGAGGAACTGACAGCTCTCCGTCTAGCGATGAACTAAAAACACGCGCTCCGGTCTTTTCTAGAAGCCCCTTTTAATGAATGATGCGAGCTTCCCAGTTATCTTCCCCCCCCCTCTACTTTTTATTCCGATGTTCTCGAGCATTCATAAACAACACATGAATGAGAACGACAAAATGGGAGAAAAGAGAAAATGGATGATAAGTTCCTCTTGTTGGCAGACTTTAGAGAACTGAAACAAACTCAAGTAACTAGTAATTTTTCAAAATGAGGTTTCGCGCTACTCAAAACACACCAACAGACCTCTTCGTTGACTTCTGCGCTGTTCCATACATATTGTATTTTGTCGAGATAGTTGTCGGCAATGACGTTCGGCTTGCAGACTCCCTGCGTTGGAGGAAGTTTGGCGATACTCTTCAGATACGGAAGTGTGCAATTGAAAGGGATTATGATATTGGAGAGGTACCACTTCCGGACCATACATTCTGCGTCTCTCCCAAATATCTGGAAACCAACGACGTGTTTGGATATAAAGTTCCATTTTACCTTGTTAGTACATATATCTTTGTTTTCGATCAACTCGATCAGTCGAGCCGTGAACCTCATTCTGTTCCATTCATTCGGATACAAATAGAACCTTGGGAATTCCGTGACGACATCGTGATTATCGGTGATGTAGGCAATGAGCTGAGTCTGTGTGTAATTGTTATTTCGACTCGTATAACTGGGAGGCGCCTTCAAACTGAACACGATTCTTCCAATGTCATCTGCTTCTGACTGAAACATTTCATCGGCTGAAGAGCCGGCAGATTGTTCGCGTACCTGGTTGACATTCCTCCTTGTCTGATAACAAATTCCGCGTCTCATGACGGCTCTCCGGTCCATTAGATCATTGCAACAGTCGAGAATCTTCCCCGCCAACTGACATTCATAAAACAAATCCTCACAGCGATATCCATATTTTTGCTAAAAACAATTTGCAGAATTTTAAACATTCATTCAGACAAGGGAACTCTTTACCTGTATAATTTCAAAAAACCCCTCTACAGAGAAACCTTCCGACCAAATTTTGTAGAGATTATTCAGATGGCTCAAGTATGTGCGATTAAAACTAACGACGTCGTTCATGTTCTCCAATCCGCTTCCCGCCACAAAATACCTGGAAGTATTCTGCTGGCGTAAATCTTAAAAAGTATCCAAACTCTATTAAATCATCAGCAACTTTATCGGAAATGCCCGGAATGCTCTCTTTTATGTCACCCTTGATGCCACTGATATTGAACGAATCGGGTATTTTCGGGCAAATTGTGATTGCTGGAAACTCCAAGGAATTCACCTAAAGACAGTTGAGAAAATTGAACTGAGAAAAAAAAACCAACCAGACGGATAGTGGTTGAAGTGGCTGTGGGTCCTTGAATGTACTCAATAATGACGAGAGTTGTTGTGAAAGCCCCAAAAGATATGCATATCAGAATAACAATCCACCAGAATATACGCATGTGCAATGTCTTGCTCATCAATGCTTGGCTCAGTCCATGGACTTCCCCTGTCCAAGGAGGAGGGTCGTTCTCATGACAATCGCATTGACGCTGCGGTTTTGGGAGATACATTCGTACCTGAACAAAGACGTAAATTCAAAAAAGCGCCCGAGAAGTCACCTTTTTCCATCCGGCAATAGTCATTGTATCTGGCATTTTAACAACAAATAAGTTGAGCTAATATCTCAAAAAATCATAAAATGAAAGGTATAAACGCTTTGATTGAGTCCAGCTGTGCCGATAAATGATGAATTATGCAAACTCTGGGCAGACGTGTAACCAGATAGCATTGTGCCCGATGTGTCCTTCCTGACCAGCAAGAATCGTTTGTTCAGGAACCGAATGTTTCTTGAAATGAACAACTTGAGAAATCGGTTCGTATGTTTATTTACAAGCAATCTGTTCACAGAATAGTTAAGAAATCAGTAAAGTACAACCATTTCCCTGATATTTTAAACATCGGGTCAAATATACAATCAGTTAGCTCTCTCAGCAAGGAGTTGCTCAATGAATGGGGTCACAACGTCTCCGTGGCTCCAGGCGGTTGGATGGAAGCGGAAGCGGGGAATTCCGTTTCTGTCGATGAGGAATTTCTCAAAGTTCCAGGTGATGTCAGAAGCACGCACTGGGTTGTACATCAATTCATCAGTTTTTCCAATCTTGTCAACGGTGTGTGGGCATGTTTCCTTGAAAAATCAGTGTTTTTGAAAATAACACAAATTGAATGAGATACCTTGATGAACTCATAGAGCGGGTGTTGGTTATCTCCGTTCACGTCGATCTTTCCATAGATGTGGAGCTCTCTGTGCGGCCTCCATCCATTTCCTGGGCGTACATAGGTCAATCCATTCATGAGTTCGTGGTTTTCTGCTGGCTCTTGCAGATAGAACTGATTGCATGGGAAGGCGACCAATGTGAGTCCTTGAGCTTGATATTTCTCAAGCATCGGGTTAAAGTCAGTGTACTGCTGTGTGTAGGCTGAAAAGCGCATTGTGAAAAGTCATCCCCAATTCGAATAATACCGCAGAATGTAGCAACATTAACCAGAAGAATGACCTTTCCTCTATACTGGCTGAGATCCGTGAAGTTCCCTTGGAGCGTCTCAACCTGATGGGAAAACGATAGTTCTCCTCAAGTGGGAAGTGAGAAACTCACTTGGAAATCGTAGACAGATTGGTTTATGTCAACACATTGCTTCCAGCGTGTAGTTTCGTCTACTGTGGAAGATGCTTAAGAAAACCGGATTGTACTCGGGTCAAAAATTGCACTCTTACCGTTTGCAGCTGCCGAGGAAGCGACGAGAACAGCGAGGACTAAGACTCGAAGAGCCATTGCGACTGCCGATGAGCCTCTTGCCGTGAACAGTTGCTATTTATACCGGTACATCGATGCGCAGGAGGGAGGCGTGGCAAAACATTGTTTGAGCAAGTACCTATGTATCGGGGGTTGGTATTTGATCAGATTTGTGAACATTTTTCTGAAAACCGAATCGAGAGCAACATTTGTGAAAGTAACACAACGAACCGGAGAGCAAAAGCCCAAACAAAAGATATTTCTGTTTGTACCACGTGGGAGGGTATGGAATGCGAGTTTATAGTTGATAAAGGCGTATGTTCTATTAACGGAGAAGCACATGGAGAGCTTCTGAACAACACGGTTCAATAAGTCAACTGACAAGTGAGTGCAGTCTTTAGGTATATTGAAACTAGTAATCGTCAGTTGTTCAAAAATGTTCCTGATCTATGTTCACTCCCAAAGAACACTCCCATTATGCAACGCGGGGATTTTTATGAAAGTAGGGGCGATCGGTAGTACTATGAGAGGTATGATCATCCATAATGAGAAATTGCTCCGTCGGGCCTTCTTCTGGAGTTATGGCCAAAACAAATTTTTCAAAAAATTACCAAAATTTCAACTTTGAGAAACCATAACTCGGTTCAAAATGGTCGTAGAATAAACGTCTGCCTCATTATCAAAAAAATCTCTTATCACTAGATTTCGCCAAACAGCTTTTTAGCATTTCAGTGAATTTTCCAGCCAGAAAACGTTTTCTGGTGGTCACATTGTCCGTACAGTGTTCTTTCACAACACATTAATTTGATTTAGAGGATTTTATATCCTCGGAGTGTAAAAGACGGTTTGAAACTGACTTATCAGCACTGAACTCGTTTATCTTCCTGCGGATGACGATTTCACGTTCAGTGTCGCGTATAATTCGCTCATCATCATCAATATCAGTTGGAATAAGAAAACAACTACACATTTTTCATAAGAATCAGAATTCACAGGATGCTGAAATACAATTCGGATTCAGGTCACCATCATAGGAAAACAATCGACATAAAACTAAAACAGGAAGTTTCAATGTTCTTCGTTATTCCCGAAAATTTACAAAGATATGATTTGCGAGTGTTATCAAAATTAAGAGAAAGGTTCAATCTTTTGCTTTGACTGGGCCTATAAATGAAAATGTTTCTCATCCGAAGTTGAATTAAGACCTCTGAAAAGCTATTCGGTAGACTTGTTATTCGTGTTGCTTATCTTCACAAAGCTCCGAACTTCCTTTATGGTAAACTCTTACAAGTTTTCTACTGGAAACATTCTAAAATTATTAACTGATTGTTTTCTCAACTGCGCCGTGAAGATTATTTCGACACTCTATTTTTAGCTATTTACAACAACTTGCAAATTCTGAAGATTGAATGAGCTAAATACTTCATTTCGGAGAGTTTTAATTACATTGGGAATATGAATGGAAACCCGGAGGTGATTAAAACGTAGTCGTACACACAATAGCTTATCACGTCGGCTATACAAGAATCGACAACCCCCCAGTTGACATGTGGGTCGGTACTACAGAAGTATACACACAAAATGGAATGAGAAATGAATGGGACACGTCGACAGATTAGTTGGCTGGCTCGGCAAGGAGTTGCTCAATGAATGGAGTCACGACGTCTCCGTGGCTCCAGGCGGTTGGGTGGAAGCGGAATCGTGGCTGTCCGTTGCGGTCGATGAGGAACTTCTCAAAGTTCCAGGTGATATCAGAAGCGCGCACTGGGTTGTACATCAATTCGTCGGTCTTTCCAATCTTGTCAACAGTTTGCGGGCACGACTCCTGCAAATGCATGGGTTATTAGCAGTGGTCGAAAAGGCGAAGGATGAGAAAACTAGAGGCCTGCCGATCGGAGAACTGAACACAATGCCAATCTATTGTATTGTGTGTTCTTGTCCCTTTCTTAGCCTTCTTCTATTGTTGTTCGACCTTGGCGATGAGAATTGCAATGACCCCTCTCCCCCTGTCACTGTAACCCTTTGTCAGAAAAGTGTCAAACCAACCTTGACAAATTCGTAGATTGGGTGCTGGTTGTCTCCGTTTGTCTCAAGTTTTCCGTAGATGTGGAGGTTCTGATGTGGCTTCCATCCATTTCCTGGCCGCACGTACATGATTCCATTCATGAGTTCGTGGTTCTCAGCTGGCTCTTGCAAGTAGAACTGATTGCATGGGAAAGCGATCAATGTAAATCCCTGCGATTGGTATTTCTCGATGAGAGGGTTGAAGTCGGTGTACTGCTGGGTGTAGGCTGAAATAGACCATCTATCATCATTTCATCTCATCACCGTCCGAATGGCGCCGAGAGTGTTAGCCGCTCTAGTGTTCCACGTCAAGGGATCAGTCATGCGGTGGACTATCTCTTTTAGCGAACTGAGAGAAAATAACAACAAAAATGGGCGAATTCGACGGCGACAGTTGTCAAATTCCATTCGTTAAAAAGTCGAAATATTTTCACTTTCGGCGTCAGATGAAACTATGTCTAGATGATGTATCTATCCGTTTGACCAAGTTTCGATAGAGATAGCTTTCTGATTGCTTCTGCAGCAATCGAAACCCGACGATACGAGAAAAAAGAGAGAGATACAGGAGAAGAGAAAAGCTGGTCACTTGTTGATTATCACCCAACTAACCGCAGAATGTCGCCACGTTGACCATGAGAAGCACCTGTCCGCGGTATTGGCTGAGATCGGTGTATTCTCCTTGGAGGGTTTCCACCTAGAATGACGGGGAGTTACTTTCTGAATGGCTACTTCAGTGGTACCTGGAAGTCGTAAATGGACTGGTTGGTGTCTCTGCACTGACTCCAGCGCGTCGTTTCGTCAACCATTTTTGGTCCTGGAATACAAGATCAGAATTCAAAAAGACCGGAAGAACATGCCTGGTTGGGCGACGGCCAAGGCGAGGAGAGCCGCGAGGGAGAGCTGCCAGAGTGCCATATTTCTCGAGGAGGGGACTTCGAGACTGATGATTGCCACCTATCAATCGTTCACTTTTATACCATCTTCATACCTTCCATACAGTATCCATCAAGTGGAGTGTGCAGAGAAATAAAGAGGCGGAGATAGAGTTTTGAATCGGTGATGCGCAGTGGCGAGACAGGAGGGCGTGGTGGAAGAAACGAGGAGGAGGAGGCGAAGAAGTGTTTGAACAAACACCTACAAGCTACTGGAGTCTGTATTTGATCTCGAAATTTGGACACTGTTGTTGTTGTCAACAACCTCGAGAATTTCAGCACAAACTAAGCGAACAGCTTCTAAAACTGATGACCGTCCTCCACAACAAGAAGAAGTTCTGTACGTCCAGACAACAGTGGGCACATCTCTGTTTGCTTAATAAGTTTTAGCGACTTATTGTGCTCTTGTTTACCGTGAAAATAGTGCAAGAGAGAGAAAGGGCTCTATTTTCCTTTCAAACTGTAAATATGAGTTGAAAGTTATAGCCACAACCAGTTTTTTTCGTTCACTGAAGATTTTCCAGGAAAAGTGGAGGATAAAGGATATCATCTCCAATCAGTGTCACGATTAATTGATAAAAACCGAATGACTTCCATAAGGAACTGGGTGCGGGAGAAGATGATGATCGACAGTAATTGCAAGGACATTTTGCTTATATGTTGATGATCACATACCCGATTTCCCTTTCTTTTCCCGACCAAACCCTTCTCGGAAAATCGAAAGCACCCCGTCTCGTTTTCCAAGTGATACATCAATTGTTCCGTTCTTCCATATGGTTCCATTGTCACAATAATCACAATTTCTGACGTCAAACTTCAAAAAACAAGATTGATCAGTGCACATTGGACTATTACTCTCCAGATGTTCGACTTCCAGGATATTCGTCATTCCATTTGTTTTGTCGCACTACAGGCACTGTTTTCTGATGTTTCATTCTGCGTCCGTGCTGTTTCAACCCATTCTTCACCTCTCTTCCTTATACTTGAATAAACGACCCGAAGTAAACAGCTGGTGAGGGAGGCCAAAAAACTGGATTTCTATTAGTACTACGTGATTGTTGTGGTTACTATCCCCGGTTATAGTCACCTGTTTTTTGCGAAGGAGAAAGTAGGCTGGAACAATAAAGGTACGTAAAAATGTCCACACAGCGTCTCCTTCAAAGTTCTTAATTCTATCGGGATCACTTCATGAAGGACAATTGCGAAATGTTTCGCCTTCGTCGACCAATGCCCATTGACAATGGGGCAGGAGTATAATTTCCTTTGTTCGCCCTTCTTCTAGAACCTACAACTTGGAAAAAGTTCGAGAACTGGAAACATTGAGACGATACGATTGCCTTGTGTACAAGGGGTCAAACGGTACACAGTGTAACTGTTTGACACGAGTTGCCGTCGCCTTGAAGTTTTTTCACGGAAGCAGAAAACTGGATGTTCTGCAGGCTGAGCAGAGCACACCATTTCACAAACACATGCTTGCCACACTGAGTAGGAGGGTGGGTGATTTGGGGACCAAGAGGGTATGAATAAAATATAGACGGAAATCGGTCGGAGGCCTGACTATTTTCGAGAACATTTCCCACCGTGCGAGTCCTTCTTTTCTCGATCTTCCTGGTGTCCTCGGTTGTGTTGGATGAACTCTCGAACTTTTCCCGAGGTCTTCCTGACTTTTACCAAGAATGTGCTCATTGGTACTTGACTGACCTCTAAAAGTATAATCTCCTCGAGTTGCCGTCCCACACACTGTGAGGAGAACAATGATATTTTTGTGCTCTGCAAACCCAGAGAATGCCAAACATACAGTTCGGAAGATCGAGCCCGATTTTCGGACTCCTCGTGAACTCTATTTTATTGAAGTTTCTCATTGCAAAGAGAAATATCCTTCTCTTGGTAATGACAACAATAAATTGAAGGAGGGTTTTCACACGTCTGAACTTTACTTTCTGCCCACTGAATGTCAATCAAATACTCTCTTTGTAGGTTGGTAAATATGAACAAATGTTTGTCACGTGTTGTGTTCTTTTGCCTCGGGTAGAGAATGAATTCATTGAATAATAACACTTGAAAGTCCGAGAAGTCACATTTACTTTGACACCAAGGCAGTAGGCGGCAAAGAGGCGATCGTTTCCAGAAATAAATAATTGAGCAAATACAACTGTTATATTGAGAAAGGCACAATTCGATCGGAATATGAGAAGTAGGGGGCGAGAGTTTATTTGCGTTCAGCTTGCAACCTGGCGCATGCGAAAAATCGCGCATGGCACGTAGTTGATATTGTTCCGAGAGTTAACAAGTTATACTTCGTCCTGCTTGACATTGTTGTGTTGACAAAACGAGATACTGTTTGCATGAAGTGAGGAGAACTGCTTTTTCGACTGCTGGCTTGTTGTACAAGATACTTAGATGCTCGAAAATCAACAAGACGTTTTTGCAGACACGGGGGTCTTGGTTTATGAATAGAATTGAGGAGAAGTAAATGGATACTTGATGCGTTATAGCTGTAATGAGGGACCAAATTATGTACGTGAAGTCCAAAACTTTCGCAATGTGTTTGTCCAATGCAAATGTTAATTGATACTTTCTGGAAACAATTTATCTATTCTCCTAGTACGGACTTAACAAAATAAGTCACTTCTTCATCAGAATTGACGGTCAAACGCATATTTAATACACACGTCCGCAGTCTGATCCCTCTTCCGACTTCTCCTGGTCAACTCCTCTCGAATGATGAAAAACCAAAAGTACAAAAAGGGACGGGGGATAAAAGTGCAGCAAATTTGAAATGGTAATGGAATGAAGAAGCTATCCGAAGATGATGAATAGTGAGTAAGTGAGTGAGCGACGGCGGCAAAACAAGTATTCATTTTGCGAAGAAATTAACGCCGACGGTGTTGTCTTCACCCGGATTCTATAAATAGTGCCTGTTTAATGGTTCTGCTCCTGTTTTCCACCCGTGTTTTTTATCGTAAAGTACCGGATGCTAGAGGTATTGCTCTCTTTCTTACAATGCTCCGTTTTTCGACGTATTTTCATAATTTATCAGGGGTTGGGTGGTGAATCGTCGTGTTTTCTTGTCTGGTCCTCATTTTTTTTTAATTTGAGCCAGAATGCTAGAGGATCGTTTGGTTGACAAAATATGCATTATTGTTGTCTTCCACTGCTCATAGATCTCTTTCCAAATGGCGGAACGTGCGCCGGAAACAACTTTGGAAAGTGCTCTACCGAGCCATGCTATTGGAACGTTATGCTCCTCATTCGCTTGATCATTCATCTTCTCCGCAAACTTTCAGTTTTTTCTCGTTATTTTGCATGTAAATTTGAATGCATTCCAAAGTTGACATATACATAAAATATGGCCATGTACCCCCACGCCTCCGTCGACTTCTAGAGAGGATTGTACGGAGAGTCTGGGAATGTAGAACGCGAACAAAATGTGCAGGAACTTCTGCTCTTAATCTTTCCCATCGTTTCCGTGTTGACTTTCCGCTAGTGATGTCATATTTGTGTGGACAGTTAAGAGGGTTCAGTGGCACTTCTCCGGCAACAAAAGACCGTTAGTTCACAATTAGCAATACATGAAACGGTGCCCTTCGTGTTGGTCACACTTGTTGTCTGAGAGCAAAAGTGCCTACGTCACGGCGGGTGCAAAACAATGACTTCTGATGACGTTCAGCTCTTCATCGCGGTATCGAACTAGACTGAATTAAACGTAAAGTTGCGGCGGGTGGCGGCAAAACGTTTCGAAGCGTAATTATCAATTCCGGGTGTTTTTCGAAGCCACCGAAGCACTTGAAACTCGCATTCAAATTCATTTCACAATTACAAGGGTCCCTGGACTCTCACGGCTCAATTCTTCCCGCCGTTAAAAGTGTAATTTCCTTTCGAGTTTTGTTTAATTATTTCGTTTCACTTTGGTCCGTACCAAAGATTGAAAGAAAGTACACGAATGTAGGGCGTAGGGAAAATAATAGAAAACCCTCGGGTTGGAAGCTGGCATAGATTGGAAATGTGATAGGCAACAAATGACGTAGTTGATCCCTGTTTAATTGGCTGACAGTTTTCAATTAGTTCTGGAATTAGGTGTTAATGTTCATTTAATCCATGCGGTCACCGATCCCGCCTTCTCCTCCATTCTCACCGCTTTCTCATTCGCATTGCCAACGCATTCAGAAGACACCCCGCTTCCGTCGTCAATCTTCAACTCGAAAACCCAATTAAAAGTGAGTCTCCAAGTTTTCGACCACAATGGTCCTCATAAAGAAGAAGAATCGGAGGGCTCATTTCCCAAATATCTGCTGTGCATACACTTCTGTCCACTCTATTAGATTGCTCTTTCATTTTCGCTCAACGCCAAGTATTTCAGTGTCCTCTTGACACTTTTTTCGGTGAGACGTGAAAACGGGGGCGATTTCGAAGAAATATTTTCATCGGAACAAACACGGCAAAACCGGAGAAACAAATCCGGCCGCCGTGTAAAACACCTTGACAACTATCAATATTTCATGGATTGCCGAAGAGATGCGAGTACATTTCGGACATAAAAATATGGAATATTTGTCTCCGATTTCTGAGTTCCCTCTCACATCTCCCTCTTCCTTGTTTCTTCTGGAGTCCTGAGAGTCCAGCGTCTGTAATCTAATTTTCGGCGGTTCACAAGGAAGTAGGTCCCTCCTTCGGTCCCTGCCCCTTCCAAAAGTTCACCTCCACCTCTACGGCGAACTTTGACTATTTATCATTGCTCACATCGAATATTCCACCTTCATCGACATCTTCAATAATATATCATGGATGGTGCATGACTTCGAGTCCTTTTCACTTTCTGCCCGACAAAACTCGAGAAGAAGAACGTGGCAGTGGTTGTTGTACCTGAAATAGGTGGATCAGGTCCTCCCTTTCACCACTATGAATTATTCATCAGGAGGTGTGGTGCGAAGCCTTGATATTCTGTCAAGCGCACCTCTATTCGATTATCCGTTTGACATTTCCGTTCATTTCGTCCCCTTTTTGCATACTAAGTGAGATGATCAACTTCAGAAATCGTCTGAGCTCGTGTCGAAATGGGACTGTGCAGCAGTAAGAAACGAATGACTACCGAAATGTCGGATGAAGAAGTCGCAGCGATTCGCGAAGTTTGGATTCGGTAAGATCTCCTTCAAAATTACTCATCTCAGGTCTCTCTGGTCTTGTTCATTAGAACGCTTTCCAGCACTGAAATAAGATAACCAGACATCATTCTTCGGTGTCACAAACGAAATGAATTCTATTAGACGTGACGCGTTAGCACGCTCTCCGACCACTGCATGAGCATCATTTTTAATCTTGCAGAGCCAAGACCGACAATGTGGGCAAAAAAATTCTGCAAACTTTGATTGAGAAACGTCCAAAGTTCGCCGAGTATTTCGGAATTCAAAGCGAGAGTTTGGACATTCGTGCTTTGAACCAAAGCAAGGAATTCCATTTACAGGTATCATGGGCTGACGAGGATTATCGGGAAACATATGTTTTCAGGCTCACCGCATCCAAAATTTCCTCGACACTGCTGTGGGATCACTCGGCTTCTGCCCGATTTCCAGTGTCTATGACATGGCCCATCGCATTGGACAAATCCACTTCTACCGGGGTGTCAACTTTGGTGCCGACAACTGGCTAGTCTTCAAGAAGGTCACAGTGGATCAAGTGACCACAGGAGCTACAGACAGCTCGAAAGAAAAGGACGAGACAAACAGCAATGGAACCGCCAACGGAAAGGTGGACACTGAGGCAAACCTTCTTCCGGTAAGAGCCAGAGAATATTTCGAATGGTAAAGTTATGTTTAGCAGATTGCTGATATCAACAACGTCTATAGCGGCGAGAACTGCCTCGCTCGTTTGGGATGGAACAAGTTGATGACTGTTATTGTGCGTGAGATGAAGAGAGGATTCTTGGAGGAAGCGATGCGCAACTGCAAGGAGGAGGACAACAACGGACTTCTCAGCGCCTAAATTCCCTCTGTTTCTCCGCTTTCCCTCTTTTCGACGTTTCCGTAATATTCACACTTCGCTCCCAATCATTCATTTTGAATGTCACCGCATTGCTATTCTTCTCCGTCCAACCTTTACCCGCTTTCCGCAATTTCGTGGCATCGGCAGAAACGCGAAATTTGCGCTGATAGTTTGCTTCGTTATCAGGTAGCTTTCCCTCCGAAATGCATGATATTTATTGAAAAAATGAAAGTATAACTGCACATCACTCTAGTGATGCAAATTTTTGCGACGAAAACATTTTCGAAAAACGATTTTTTTTTGCTTTTTCTAAATATTCCATTGGCGTGAATAAATTTTCAAAAAAATTGAAGAAGCTTCGTTTTGAAAGGATTAAACATCGAAATTTCAGAAAAAAGAAGCAGAAGTGAAGTGAAACAGTCAAATTGGGTGCACTAAAAAAAATAAGAACGGACAAATCACAAGATAGTTGACAAGAGTGGTAGGATACGAAATGACGGAATGGACGAAAAACATAAGGGAAATGGGCTTCACGGTTATGGATTGACATATGGCTCTGGAACCCAACCGGTTCTGTTCGATATCGAATCCCTGACAAACACCCATCCACGTGATCCGCATTTGAGAAGGATCACCTTAACACAGAAGTGATCAAAGAGATGACGCTTCCACTCACCTTGTCTCCTCTGTTCACAGTCATTTGCTCTCCCGAAGACGCGTTGAAGTCGTCGTTGACAATCAAAATGCTTCCGTATTGCGATGGATTGAAGAACGAGGGCACAGAAATGTCATTACTGCCAGTACGGCTGTGTCTTTGCGCTTGGTGAGACGGAGCCGCCATCGGCACGTAATTAGCGTCAACGTGGAACCTTAATTCTTTGAATTTCGATGAGATTCTCTTCGCATCTCTCACTTCTTTGCATTCATTTGCTCTTCCGTCACCGGATTGTCGACAACTCTTCCAACGCGAATGTGATCAGTCGTGACCACTTGATAAGGAGCGCCATTCTGAAACAACGGCGGATTAATCTAGATTATCACACTTTCTCAGTTCAACATCACAATTTAATTCATTCGTACCTGGACTGGAGTGTATCTCACATGCGGTTGTGGATTCGACTGATTGGCGAATCCGAACACGTTCACCGCACCCGGAATAGTGTTTCCAGCACGGCGAACTCCTCCCGGAGCGCTGTTGTTGGGTTGTTCGGGTACTCGCTGTAATGGCATGATTCATAAAATGAACAAATATTTCGACGGCAAGAGATGATTACACTTACACTGGAGACAACACTATGACGAGGGGCGTATGCGGTCTCATCATGACGTGGTGCTGGAACTGGTGGTGACCGCGGCGAAATCTGGAATATTTTGTGAAAATCCTGATGAATTGCGGTGATCTTACATATTGCGCTTGTTCGACCGGTTTCAATGGAAGAACCGGTGGAGCAGTGTAGTGGTTCACAACTGGAGCAGGAAGCGGAGGAACCGGAAGAATCTACAAAAGTTGTTTCTAGTTGTTTCATAGGTACCGAATACCTCGATTGAGTTGCGGCGATTGTTGCTGACCAATGTGATTCCAGCCACATCGTTGGTGTTGCGACGAGCCGATGGGAGCTCTTCGAGTGTCGAGGCGACGGAAGAAGTCGAACTCGTGCGGCTGTTGTTGCCTTCAGGAGCTGCGGGAACCTGTAGATGAGTTGCGCTTACTAGATGAACAAAAGTTTTTGTAGTTACCACCGGAACCAAAGGTTTGTTCTTTGCTTCCTCGGCGGCAATCGCCGCGGCATTCTCATGAAGCTCCTCGTGCCAGTGCTCATGACCATCGTTATGACTTGTCACGTTTTCTTCAATAGCAGGCGGAGTAACTGTCTCTCCGACGATCACTTCTTCTGCTTCCTTTGGTTGGAAGAGTTTTGCTAACTCCACATATCTTCAAAAGTATGACTGCGACAATCTGAACAGTTATGCATTACCCGTGAATCCACGAATGAATTTTGTCATTGAAGAACTTGTATCTCAACTCCTGCTGCCTCGACCAGTCTGCCGCAGATTTCCGGTAGAACGCAGCCACGTCCTTGTCCGTTTGTCCATTCTTCCTCTTCTGGATCTTCTTCTCCTCTTTCTTGAACTCAGAGAACTCGGTCTTCAGCTTTTCCTTGTCTTTGTTGCTGTAGTCGTGAACTTTGTGAGCCAAAGCATCAAATTCAGTGATCTGAACAAGAATCTGTTAGAAAGGGAAAAATGAAAACGCAGCGCCTACAATCTTTTGATGCGCATTGACTCCTTGCACGAACTGTTTGAAGACTTTTGACAATTCGAGAGCCTCGTTCTTCGATTTAATTCCAGCAGTGTCTGCCGATTTGATGAGCTTGTGAGTGGCATCACAATAGTTGGACAGAGCTTCTTGGAACACTAAAGACAAACGTTCGCAAGACATAGAGGGTTCAATGGACTCACTGTAATACGTCTTCAGAAGATGCATTCCAGCTTGTCCCAGATTTTTTGCCGCTGGAAAATTGTTTCTTTTTTAAATCAAACACTAGTCTTTAGTGAGAATTGTTGAATAAAGCAACTAAATGTGAAATACAAACCTGGCAAAAATTGAGAGGAAAGCTGATCATGGACTGCTTGTGGAATGTTGGCAGCCATGGAAGGCGTGTATTCCGCTGGTACCTCTTGTTCGTCGACCGACATCGGAATCAGCGGGGAATACCGATGATTGACTGCAACGAAGGAATGTGTGAGACAATAAAAAAAAGTTGAACCGAAAAATTTCGAAAATTTTTACGTGCGAGGCTCTCTCTCTCTGATAACATTTTTGTTGATTCTGGAGGTGTATATGATAATAGCGTTTCCCTTTTCCACGCTTCAGTCGGAAAGTGGGAGTCGGTAATAAGGAATTCCATAAAATCAAAAAAAAAGGCGAGGTACTTTCTCTCAAAAAACGTGACAGGTCAGTTTCTGTGTTGGAATTGAGGAATCAAGAGAAAGAACCATAAACGAGAGTTTGTTTGCTAAGTATCCGGTATTTCTGACACATTTCACCTTGCTGAAACGATTACACTCTTATCAATCTGTTACTTTCACGTCAACGCAGGAAGGAATAAAACTGAAAAGTAGAACAAAAACTGCACTCAGAGAAACATTGAATCGGTGTGTACGATTACGTAATGATTGTGCAAGGACGAGAATTGAGAGCGTGTACAGTTCATGCAGCGGGGCGGCTCTCAAAAAGTTGTGCAAGTGATAAGCGCCGCCGTCTTTGGTATGCCCGCGAGCGCGTTGTGATTATGTACATTACCGGCATCGGCGCCAGGCGGTTGGAGTGAGTGAAACAAAACCGAAACCCGCCTTCTCGGCAGTTTAAGGCAAGCGACGACACTGATTGTCGTTGTTGACATTATTGAGACGCTATCGTTTTTTAGCACCAAAAAGAGACGCGAAAAACCTACCATGAAGGCTCTCATAAACAACGAATGCATAAAAAGCAAACTGAGTATGGGCTCAACTTGTGATTTTTCAATAGTCATGTATAAAATACTAATATATTCGTGATAATATCAAAAACAGCTAATGTGGCGGGGCTTTTCCAGTGCGAAAGCTTGTAAATTTTAAGAGGGTTTCTCAAAAACCTGACTTAAATTTCAAGTAATATTGTTTTTTCTCAATAAAGTCCGCAATCACCGCAGTGGGGTCAACTCGCCGCATCCGTTGATTTTGATAATGTTTAATTACTGACACTCTAATAACGAGCACAAGGTCAAATTGACAAAGATTGCTTCTTACATCTGGCAACTCTAGGAACCACAAGACACAGACGAAGGGAATGAGTAATGGTCTCATTGTATTCAGAAAAATGCAGCTGACCAACAGCAACTTTCCCGAGGTCGTTTCCGTCTTTGCACTTGTCGCTTGACCTTCTCTAATCCCTCTCAACTTACCGATTTTGATGTTTTTGAAAAAGTGATTGAGAACATATCTCTCTCCGTTGATCTCAATCACTTGGGCTGGTAGCTCTGGAGGTTCCGTTGGGATGGTCCCTTGGTAGATGAACTCGTCAGTAGCCGGTTCCATGATAGCCAGAGGAATAAGGGAAAATCGATGTGAAAAGAGAGAAAGCAAATGAAAAAGTGAAAGGAGCTCAAAGAAAAAATAGTTCCGGCAGAAATGTTTTTTCTTCGCGTCTACAGAGAAACGCCTCTTCTCGACGCTTTTCACAAATGAGAAACAAACGAATAAGACTCACTTCTCCATCTCCATATCTTCATCCCAATCGCAGACGATCGACGAGTGCACAGATTGAGGATGCCAGCTGTAACAACTCCTTCTTTCGCACCACCAACTAATCGTACGTTGTAAACGTCTTGTTCCAAGGCGCTCTCTCCGTCTCAAATGGTCTCTACTCTATTATACAACGTCCAAATTACAGGGGTCAACACGCTGCGAGTACACATGTGCGAGTGGGGCGCGAGCGACGCGAACACAATAAAAAAGCTATCGTTTTTTAGTAGGCGAGCCTTGATGTGGGAGCCTACCGTGAGTGGCTTTCTTCGTTTCGCCCATGTGCTGCCGGAAAGGTCGCTCGCAAGTTGAGAAGACAAAGAGTGAAACACGCCACGGCCTGTACTGGAATATACGGCCATATTCAATTCGACGCTACTTTCCGAGAACAATGTTTTTTTTTCCATTTCCGATGTTTTTTAGACAAAAAAGATCTTTGAAGCCGGTGTGCACAACAAACAAAGGACGATTCACCCACCGAATTGGAAGGATATTGTTCTCGATGACCTTCCGACTTGTTTCGTAATGAGCTTATGTCATATTTAGTGTAACTCAATTAACTTATTGACCTCAAATAAGGTTGCATTGAATATTGAAGTTAATTGACAACAACATCCTTTCTTCATCGTTTATGAACGATCTACTAGACTAATCCATCATCATACAACCGACTATTTTTTATCCAGGATTCCAATCTCGAAACTTCTGACCATTTCGACGAATCGAGGTCAAACATCTAGACTTTGTCGTCCGCACCACGCATTGTTCCGACACGTATCTCTAAAGTTCTCCGCGTGAACCGATCTCTTGTTGTCCACCTGCACAAAATACGCGAAAGCGTCACTTGAATTGCAAATCATCGACATATAGACTGTGTGCTGACAACGCACACGATCTATCGCTGTTCCTCTCTGTCACCTCACACTTGCATTTCATTTTTTCTCGAGTTCCTTGCATTCTTTGAATGATTCACATCTTTCATCTTTATCTATGTGCACGAGACGAAGCGAGCACTTTACAACGTCTTGACTCCTCTCCCCTCCTCTCCCATTTATCTCTTTCTCGTGTTGCCTGCCTCGTCTTTCTCGACGAAACAAAAAGAAGAGCCAGTTCCAGGAATGAGCCAGAAGATAGGAAAAAGTCTATTGCAATTGTCTGTCACCGGGAATCGATCAAAAACCGAAGAGATTGTGAAACAGTTGACAATCCCACTGAAGGAGCATCAGAATCCTCTGGTCCTTCTGTCACGCGATGAGAAAAAACAAGCAGTTCAGAGGAAACTAGAGGCGGTTGGCTGAATACGACTTCTCTGTATTCTAGACCCAATTTCAGATTGAACATGTTAAAGGCCAACCACCGTTTTTCGACATGTTCATGAGGGAGCACACTTACTTACGAATCTCTCTCACAGAAAAATGCAACTTCAGATGTACACTTGTAGACACTTCACGTGATGAGTCTATGTTTCCAGGTCTCTACTGCATGCCAGCAGAAGGTGTCCCACTTAAGCCGAAAGACAAAATGCTGACGAACGAGGAAATCTTGAGACTTGTTAAACTTTTCGCGACCCACGGAATCGACAAAGTACGGCTGACAGGTGGTGAGCCGACCATCAGGAAAGACATTGTCCAGATTGTCGGTGGGCAATTAAAAACATAGAAATGATGCTAATGAATGAAAGTTCAGAAGGAATTGCGTCAACCCCTGGCATCAAAGAAGTCGGAATAACAACGAATGGTCTTGTGCTCCCGAGGTTCCTACCAGATTTGAAAAACGCGGGTTTGACAAAGGTATGAGCTTTTTCAGGTTGTCTTGACATTCGGAACTTCTCCAGATAAACATCAGCATTGACTCTCTCGATCGTGAGAAGTTTGCAAGAATGACTAGACGGGATGCTTTTCCCAAAGTTTGGAAGGCAATCGAAATGTCGAGAGAGTTATTTCCCAAAGTCAAGGTCTGTTCCCTTCTCGATTCCACCTGTCAACAATATATTTATTAGCTGAATGTCGTTGTTATGCGCAACCAGAATGAAAACGAAGTTGTTGACTTTGTGAATCTCACTCAAGAGAAGAACTTGGACGTAAGGTTCATCGAATTCATGCCATTCGGTGGAAACGAGTTTGCGAATGATCGTTTCATTGGGTACAAAGAAATGCTGGGACTTATTGTCGACAAACACGGAGAGAACGTTGTCAGACTCTCGGACTCCCCAAATGACACCACCAAGGTTAGGGAGTGCACATTAACAACGTGTATTTATATGAATAAGTTGAAGGCTTACAAAGTCAACAGCTTCACTGGCCAATTTGGCTTTATCACTTCAATGACTGATCACTTTTGTAACACATGTAATCGTCTTCGAATAACTGCGGACGGGAACTTGAAAGTGAGTTCGTTTCCTCTTTTCTCCGTTTTCATCGCACCCGCCGTCCTCTGGCTGTGAAATCGACCAGCTGTGAATCATAAAATCTCGCGAACGTTTCACATGACATCACGTCTCCCCTTTCCTCTCATTATAGCTCTTTCGATGTCCTTCTCCGCTCTGCCAAGGACGGACGCAATTGATTTCGCTCTTATTCCTCCTCAGTGCCCATTTTCTCTTCTCTGAAGCAACTCTTTTCGCGTCTGTCTGTGCGTATGTGTACTTCGAAAACTTTAGGTGAGAATGTAATGTAAAACATGAGGTTTTTGCGGAAAGCAATCCATCCGTTCGTCGTGCCGTCCACCCACCTTTTCCACATACTCTCCGCACATTTCCGCTCGCTCTCTGCTTCTTGTCTTTCATCTCGCATTTTGACAGCTCGTTCTCTTCGCCCGTCCGACTCGTTAGTTAACACCACCAAACGTCTTATTTCCCTACGCCCGCAATGTTCGCATTATAGGTATGTCTCCATGGCAACTCCGAGGTTAGCCTTCGGGATCGAATTCGCGGTGGTGACGACGACGGGCAGCTTTCTGAGATCATCCAGAGAGCAGTTAACAACAAGAAAGCGAGACATGCCGGTGGGTTTGTCCACTATCGATTCCCACTTTGAAATGTTCCAGTTTTCAGGAATGGATGCTCTCAAGGACATGCCGAACCGCCCAATGATTTTGATCGGAGGATAACTCTTGGTAGAATACACTATCCCCGCTTGTGCTTTCCGGAAAAAGCGGTTTTCAGAAAACGCCACATCATCCTCACTTGTTGGTCACTTATCTTCTAGTTCGCTTCACGATAGTCACTTCTTAACACCTTCTCACTTTTCTAATCCACGAATCCGTGTTTTTTCCACTTCAACTGCAGGTGATACGTTTGAGTGTTTGTTTTCAACCAATATCTCTTACTCTCTCACTAATTAGTTTTTGCAATAGTATATTTTCAGCATATTCTTCGCCCCCTGCACTCACACATGTTGACAGCAATGGTCATGCAAAACAAGTTGATGTTTCCGAGAAGGCTATCACCACAAGAACGGCCATAGCCAAAGGAACCATCATTGTGAGTAGACTCCCGCGTACGAGTCGAGAGCTTCAATTATTCAGCTAACGCCTGAAATATCTCTTCGAATCGCCGAGAACAACATCAAAAAAGGAGATGTTTTGACCGTTGCAAAGGTGATCAGCCAATGCAAACAGTGCGTTCTCATCTGTTTTTCATTCAGATCGCCAGCATCTTGAGTGCAAAACAGGTCGCGAATCTGATTCCATTATGTCATCCAATACCCCTTGATTTTGTCGATACCGTTTTTGAGCATGATACAAAAAACGCCCAACTTCATGCTGTGTCCACTGCAAAATGCACTGGAAACACCGGAGTTGAAATGGAAGCATTGATGGCTTGCACGGTGAGACCACTGGGCAATTAGATTCTTTTCAAATGCATTCAGGTTTCACTGCTCACTGTCTACGACATGTGCAAGGCAATCAGCCAGAAAATGATGCTGACCAACATCCGACTTGTGCACAAATCCGGCGGCAAAACAACGTATAATCTTGACATTGGTAATCAGATTTGAACCGCTAGTCACTTTCACTTCTCCCCTCGAATAAATATGTTGCACAAAAAAGAGCCTCTTCCGGGTAGCTGATAACGTGTCAGAAAGGGGGCACAAAGTATACATGTGTTGTTTACTCGAGTACACACTTCGTTCCTCAGCTTTCTTCTCGATCACTGAACGCAACCCCTAATTGGTGCGCAGGGGTGGAAAAGTGCAATGAAAGCGCATGATGACTATGTGAGAATTGCGAATTTCAACTAAAAGTGCAAACGGGCTCGAGGCTCTCCAGAATGAACACCAAAAAATCAAAATTACCAGTGTTCACAAATTGAATAAAATATTTAACCTCGGGCGGGCTCGAACCACCGGCCTTCTGTGATAACCACTATATATCGTTGAATAAAAGGAAGCGGGAACGAAGACACAATCGGACTCTTCTCGGACGACAGTGCATGAGAAAAAATATGCACAGAGGAAATAAATTGTTTTGTCTCACAATCAAATACAACAGAAAAAAACCCTGGGAATTAAAATAACTCCAGCCAACAAAAACATAACTATGCTTCAGAAATTAGCCCCTAGAATGGAAAACTCCCAAAAGTAATATGTGAATACAATAATAAAACTGAAAAAACAATTGGAAAAATCTTCGATCCAACAATGTGTTTGAATTTAAACGATCCATATATGACCTGCACAAAAATTAGAAGTATCAAACAATTTCGCCAAATATTTCAGATTTTGATCGATTGTCCTCTCCACGCTCATTTCTTGGCACTGTCTGCTCCAAATGAATAATTTCACCGTGACCATCACCCAGGGACAAGTGGAAATCGCTTTGTTGCGGTCTGCACTGTCAACAGCCGTGATCAACAGGCCTCCTAAGTATCCTAAGTAAGTAAGTTTTTTTTTTTGAAACTTCGATAACTTGAGAGCTGAAACGTAAAGAATAGTCTACACTCGCGGATTGGGTTGGTTCTGTTTAAAACATATCATGGATAGCACTTTGAATACTTGCGAATTTCTAGAATTCAAATGTTCGTGTTTTCTTGGCGAACAAAAACGGATACTAACTGCCTGATGGGTTTTAGATACTTTTTTTCCTAAATGATGAGCGACAGACAAGTCGTGGCTCCGTACTCGCAGACTTTTCAATCAGCTCACCGAATGGGCCTATGAAAACACGAATGGCCTATAAAGCAGATTTTGTGAAACAAACTATTTGCAAGTGGTCAAGAACAAGATTTGAGTCGATCAATTATTCTAAGGAAACTGTCCATATAAGTGTGTGATCTATTTTTGAACAGTTGTGAGTATTGACTTACACCGTTGAAAAACAAAGTTTTTCGGGAAGATGAGTTCAGGAAAAAACATGATTTCGAGTTTTATCTGGAAGAACATTTGATCTCTGAAAACGTTCGCATTCAATTTCGAGAATGAATGTTCGGGGGTTTTTTGATTCGGAACTTCATAGACTGAAGAAGAGGTTTTTATATTTAATGCAATACAAAATTGTAATTTTTTCTAATTTCATCGAAAAATTTCTATTCGGAACTGCAGAATTGATTTTTTTGAAAACAGGCACTGAAAATAACTCGTTCTACTCGTTGCTGCATCCAAACCAGGGTTGCACGGAAATAAAATTTTCACCAAACGGAAAAACGGAAAGAGAAGCTCCAGAATTTCGACGGAAAAGGATGCACGGAAGCCAAAATTTTCTCTAAACGGAAAGCGGAAACGGATACGGAATGGGACTTTTTTTCAACGGAATCCGGAAACGGAAACGGAAGCTCAAAATTTGACGGAAAGCTGAAGCGGAAGACGGATGGCGGAAACGGAACCAGTGTTTAGAAAACAAATTTTGAAGAAAAAATTGAGTTGTAGCAATCAAAAAAAAAAGCGGGACCAACACGAGTCCAACAGAGCGCGTTTGAGCAGGTACCAAGTTTGGTGAAATGTATAATAGTGGCGCAATATGAACCGCTAGCATTTGATGAAGGAACGGAAACGGAATACGGAAGACGGAAACGGAATACGGAAGACGGAAACGGAATACGGAAGACGGAAACGGAATACGGAAGACGGAAACGGAATACGGAAGACGGAAACGGAATACGGAAGACGGAAACGGAATACGGAAGACGGAAACGGAATACGGAAGACGGAAACGGAATACGGAAGACGGAAACGGAATACGGAAGACGGAATTCCATGCATCCCTGTCCCAAATGCGATTGCACCCCAATGAAAATCCCACTCGAAGTATGAACCAAGGCGGCTTTATTCTTGTACGTGGATCCTTGAAGTAGGTTGGGAAATTTTTCGGCCAAGTTACCGGCTGCTCTTTTGAGAACAGTTTTTTGCTCGAAGTAATTCCGGAAATTTTACTTTTTTTTAAAGTTTCTGAACTGAAAACGGAATTCCATGCAACCCTGATCCAAACGTTTTTTCCGTTAGTTTCGAAAGCTCAAAAAATGTTTTTTTTTCCATGTGAATCACACTTGCAGTCTATTTTCTGAGGTGCTAACAATTATGATACGGTTAAAAATATTCGTATTTACATGTTTCGATTATGAACCCATGAAATTTCTCGGTCTATTCTGTCAATTGATTTTCTCATCAGTGATTCAGAACAGAATGATATATTGCTGTGTATGATAATTGCATGCTGATGGTGTTTTGACAGGCTGAATCTGCTTCCAAAGGTATGATCTTTTTGAACGGAGACTGGTGGTGCTCTTCCAAGCGGTTCTAAACAAATCGGGTGGTATACAACTTTTTCCGGTTTGCTGAAACTGCAAAAATTTCTTCCTGTGATTACAGTGGATTAGAAATCGAAAATATTGCTTGTACATGAGATTAGCTGGTATTTTCGTCTTTTTCTCAGTGCTAATCCAACAGTCAGAACATCATGACGAAGGCTATGCGGATTAGTACAGCTCGCCCCACGCAGGATTGAGACGCAATCTTGCATCGTTCAGAGTTTGACGATCATGGAAGATTAGGCAACTGTGGATCTGTAGGTTCAGGGCGTCGGATGTCATTAGAGAGAGTGGTTCCTTCTTTTCTCGGATCAAACTGAGATCCGGTTGGGCTTCGCAGAAAAAGAAGGAAGCCAGAATTCCAATAAATCGAAATGGAAGATTTGTTCTTCATAACACCGGCAAGGTGTTCTTCTTGAAACTGTGATGATGACTGAGTGATTGGAAGTCGTATCCTGGTGATATCAAACAAGTACCACATGCTCACAAGAGTGTCCAGTTTTTTTTTTCACTACGGCCCTGTTGTTCATCGGTTCCCTACATTCACCATTTTAGTTTCAATAACCAGCATTCGAGTGCAAAAGCAATGTTTTTGCATACAAACTCTAATTGGATCCGCATGAGTGGTATGTGAAGCTGAAAACAAATCAAATTCATCGAACTTCACTCGAATTCAACTGTTATACCACGCATTACTCATATCCGTGGGCCGTTCTTTCTGGTCAGTCATGTGTAAATGCCAAATCGAAAAGAGCATAAAGTTGAGAATTATTGGGATTGAATGTCACTTAATGGATAGTTCTGTGAGGATAATAATCACTTTCCAAAGAGTAAACAATTCTGAAATTCCAGAGCAAGGAACAGCGGTTTAGATCTATAAATGTCAGTAGGAAACATCGGGCAGTGGACGATGCGTGGACGGATTTAGAGCGCGTTACTGTTGAAGACGTCTGCGGGGAGATCTACTGAGTGATACCGTGAGACACAGGGACTCTGAACTTTGATTAAGGTTGTTCCGATGTGAGCCTGCACAAGAAAGGATTCCCTCCGAATCATTCGTTTTCTGCTTTTCGATGACTATTTTACTGATGCTGTCTCATTCTCAGATTTATTTGGAGAAGCATATTAAAAACAGTTGCACAGGTCGTTATCAACAAAGCCGTTTATTGTCTTTTCGGAGGTAAAATGTTTCAACAAGAGGTAGACAAATTGGTCGGCGAGCAATACAGTCGAGGTAAGAGTAAGAAAACACAATCAAGTCAGATTTAGAAGAAGGTGTTATAGAATTCCTCGGTGGTGATCTCGTTGATTGTGATGTTGCGATTGGAGCTGAGGAGGTCTTCGTAGCCGAGTGGCACGTTGCAGTGTGCGCCGTAGCATTTGCAATGAAGTCTCGTTCCGTAGGATGGATTGTACTGAAATTGAACAACTGATTGGAATCAAGCAAGTGCTTGGTATGCTTACTTCTTTGCCGCACTCGTGGATGTGGTTTTTCACAAGAAACTGGCGGTGAGCGGTTTGATTTCCAAGATAGTCCAGATTCTTCCCGCGTCCATGGGCGGTGGTGTAACCAGCTTCGATGTGGATGTGATATTGGCAGTGGTCGTAGCCAGCGCCCACACCGACATTTGAGTGGAACATTCGGCTGGTACCGACGTAGCAGGGGAGACGGTTGATCTCCGTCGAGATCATGCTGATCTCGGCGAAGACGAGGATGGCGATCAGGGTTTTGGAATGCATTGACAGCAATGGCTACAGTAGTGTTTCCCCTTTCTTTTATACAGAGATAAGCGCCGCCTTCTGTTCTGTGATGCTCCTCACCCAATCATGTATCTCTTGGGCGGAGCTTCTCTGTTTCAAGAGCAATTCCGTACCACATACAAAACGAACACGGAAGTTTTTTATCTCGCCCCTCCCTCATCTGACTCTCGATGTAGGAGGGTAGAAAAGAAATCAACCTACACACGGTAAAAGATGAGCAATATGACTTTTGAGAAAATGGTTAACTTTCTAACCTGTTTGTAGATCATGGAAACAGAGGAAAGTGGTGTACGAGAAACGGAAAAAAAGCGACGCCGAACCTGGAACTTCAAGAGTTGTGCACACATTGTAACGGTATCGTTACAGTTTTTGACAATCAGCATGTCATCTGACGTATGATTCCCTAGTAGAAAATCCCGATCCTCGGTCTCTAGGATTTTTCAAAATGACAGTATCAAACCTTCAATGATTGTCAAAGTGGGAGAATGCATTTGAAGGTCTCCATTGTTATTTACTTGATTTCCAGTTTTTGGTATGAACTGGAAACCGCCTTAACACAAAAATATTAAAATTCTTGTTAGTAAGGAAATAGAAAAAGGGACAGATTTGCTGAAACGTTGAAAACACGCAATGTAATCTTACAAGAGAAGTCTCTCAACACAACGATCTGTAATTTTCTATAAAAGGAATCGATCCCACCTGCACAAGATTCTAGTTTTCTAGACAATTTGTCTCAAAGTGAACAGAAACACCTCATTTCGTGAAAAAAAAGAGATTTCGAGCACAATGAGACAAAATATCTGGAAAACTAGAAGCTCGCGCAGGTAGCTACAGAATCGATTACCAGAATCAACAAATATTCACGATTTATCGACGATTCCTGATTTTTGCGCAAAACACTTCCCTCGTCAGTTGTGAAAAAGTGGTGAATCTAAAAATGGTTTTGCAAATTTTGCGAGTCCTGCTGTTTTATGAAACAGTTTCAACCACAGGAGAATTTGAAATGGATGGTAAAGTAAAAACATTGATAAAAATACATTAGGAAACACAGTTCGACCCTCACAGTGTGAGATTCTTTTTCTCTCTTGGCTTTTTTTCCAACATTTTTTACAAGAACTGCTTCCATCTTTTCTACTGATCATTTTCAATCCTGAGATGGTACCGGCTCATGACTCGGCTTCCATCCTGATTCCGCAAGCTTAATCGGACTCGCTAGCCCAAATTCTATTGGATAGCATAATATATATTTCAAAAATCTTGGAACCTGCGCAAACGCGCTCCGCTGGACTCGTGTTGGTCTCGCCACGACTACTGTCTCTGTCTCGTGTGTTCCACGAGAGACGCAGACGAGAGTCGTGGCGAGACCAACACGAGTCCAGCGGAGCGCGTTTGCGCAGGTTCCAAGATTTTTGAAATATATATTATGCTATCCAATAGAATTTGGGCTAGCGAGTCCGATTAAGCTTGCGGAATCAGGATGGAAGCCGAGTCATGAGCCGGTACCATCTCAGGATTGAAAATGATCAGTAGAGAAGATGGAAACAGTTCTTGTAAAAAATGTTGGAAAAAAAGAACCCATCTACTCACCCCATTTAACGAGCGTTCCATCACGTTTGATCTCCGTTTCCAATTAAATTCTCATTTTCCGAACTGTTAGGCATTCAAAACCATTTCCGCTTCTTGTCAAATGTCACTCTAACTCTGTTATTTTTTCTCTTGATTGGTACTGAGAAACTCGAAAACATTTCAAGAACTCTGTGCCATTCCCCAAACCCTTCAATTTCATCTAACCTTTTCTGTACTTTGTCGACATTTGAGATACCAAATTACCGTTGTAACGCTTGATTAGGATACATCGGAAACTCAGAAGACTTCGAGA
The DNA here is from genome assembly GCA_963932285.1 of Caenorhabditis macrosperma. Lineage (NCBI taxonomy): Eukaryota > Metazoa > Nematoda > Chromadorea > Rhabditida > Rhabditidae > Caenorhabditis > Caenorhabditis macrosperma. The sequence continues at coordinate 13,366,200 of OZ010618.1, forward strand.
TCTTTCCTCTCGATGTTGTTTACACATCACCTGATTCTCTTCTGACTTCAAGATGCACCTGATCGAGCAAGAACTGGTTACCGTATACCGAAAGAGTCTAGAGTTTTTGTTCGTGCATGAATGCCGAATTCAATGTTCCGAAAGAGTGGAGTTTACTAACAACAACAACCTCGTGACTTGAACACGATGTATTGCATCTCAGATCAAAGACAAGTTAGAACACGATCTTGTGTCGGGAACAACAGATAATTTGGCTGAATGTCGTGTTTCAGTTGATAGCCCGTCTTTTCGTGGTAGCTACTGCAGCCTCGCAGCCTAGCACTGTGGCCGAAAATTGCTCAGAAAATCAAGGTGCATGTTCGGCCACCATATCGAACCTCTCTGCAAAAAATGGGTCCGGTCGCTTCAGAACGAGAGCGGGCAAATGGACACGCAAAGGTTTCAAATTAGTAAGAATGACGATGAACAGCGTTTAGATTTTCCTGATAATTATGTGGATATTCGATCGTCGGACTATGACAGATTCTGAGTATCGGATGTTTGCAGATCGGTTTCCCCTCGAGCGTTGCTTTCAATTTTCGACGTCAGATATCAGAGTTTGGTATTTGATTTTCAGTTCTATATCTGGAATCTTACATCAAGGATTAGATGAAACCACTGAATCACTGGTTCGTGGGCACTGTTAATGTTAATTCCTTTCGCATTAACAGCGGCAACTGGGATTATCCCAGAACTCTCATTCCTGTACATCTCATCACTAATCTAATCCCAACAGTCAAACTGTGCGTTGGCGCTGATCCGTGGATTAGTATCCGTGCGTGCCTGGCACCGGCCGTGCAATACTGCAAAGTTCAGAGACTGACGACCGCGGCGGATTGGATGGCGCAGCTCAAGGACTCCGGATTTAAAACTAAACGAGATTGACATTTGAAGAGGGGCTTCTTTGTTCTCAGATTAACGGGACAGTCATTGGGAACTACATCATAGGCATCACGTGTGAAATCTGTTGCGGAGACGTTGAAAGCTGGAAGGGTCCTTCTGCAGCTCCCCAAAACGCATTGTCCTGTCGAGTGGAAACCAAAAGCAAGTTTATCCATACTAGTTATGCTTCGAGCGTTCAGACTCTGCTCTCAAAATCTTGAACAGTAAGAGACCTCGAAAACGGAACAGGAGAAAATGAATCTCTTCGCTATTTTTTCAGCCTTTAAGAACCTTGTCCACAGGATAGCGTTTTGGTTTGGCTTGTTAACTGTTGAGAATGGTTCCCATTAGCTGGGGACATCAAGTTGTCGCTTTCCTTCTCGTTCACATTCCCAACTAGCTGGACGTATCACATACATCCGGCATATCTCGGACGTCAGAAGCTTGTGACTGCTGACTACATTAATCTCTCGCCTCGTGATTCATATCAATGCGGTGATAAGCCGTGGCATTTGCCTCTGATCCTGGCACGGGCTGGCACGGAGAGATTATCTGTCCGCGGCAATACGGATAATGGAGCGGAGATTAGGGCTTCTTGGATAAACGTGTGATTCTGTCCGAAGAGTGCTCTCTGAAAGCGAATGATATCTTGAAGTAGGGGCCAGTGATGTTGGAGGATCGCATCATCAAACAAAAATAGTACAGAAGTCTGATCCAACGAGGATCTGCTTCCATCTCTCCGTTGTCACTAGAGGATCAAGTGTAATTGTCCTGGAAGCTGACCTATTCCATTCATGACAATGATCACATTCCGTTTCTCAAAGAGCCCTGATCTCTGTTATAAGCAGCAAGAAGTGATCTGGAAAGAAGAATCGCACGTCTTGTTTACAGCTTCCGCCCAAACGAGTGGGCGCAGCGAGTGAATGTCCAAAGTTCGAGAGCAAAATCAGAAGTCAAACAACTATCAACTTGCTAAAATTAGTGCATCTGAAAAAGCACCCAAATAGACATGGATATTCAGAAGATCACAAAACACGACCAGGGTAGAGCATGAGTAACGACGGCTGACCGAAACGTGGGAATATCGTGGAGATTTTTGAAAAAAGGTACATATTTCGAACGACTGCTGCACAGTGAAGACTTTTTCGTCTGTTTCGAATTACGTTGCTTTGAATTTTCGACATTTTCGATAGATGTCTGGGCTGATAATTGTGCTTGAGGAGGTTGGAAATCGAGAAAGGGAGTATTCAATGTATATTCATTTTCAAAAGAATAATTATAACTTTGAAATAATAAATCAATCAAAAAATATGAAAATAAACACTATTTTCTCAATAAGCAAATATTTCTGTTCCCATTGATTTTTGTAACTTGAATTTCACGTTCAAATTGGATCACCGAAAGCTTCTAGTCCATTGTCATTCGTCCACCTGAAATTATTACACATGTTGGAAAATTCTCAGAAGTTGAAAGAGAACCAGCGGGATAATAGGAAAGGCTATCGTTTTCTACAGAAGATGAACTGACTAAACGGGGAAAGAGATCTCAAAAGAAAAACTGTTTCAGAGGACTAGAGAACAAGCGAAAAGACATAGTGCAGCACAGAACGAACATTGATTGTTTCGGAAATCAAATTTTGAATGTATCAAAGATTGATTTGAGATATCTGAAGAGCGTTTTTTTTCTAGCGGAGAGGTATTCCGGGTATTGAAAAATGAACGTTAATGTTTAAGACACGTGACCTGCACGACGATTAGGCGAGAAAACAGTTCACCAGCACGTTACAGAATAAACGAGCCAACTTTCCCATTTTCTGATTCTGATATCGTCCGGTTTCAACCGATTTTCACGTGTATGTTTCACGAGCTGGCCCCATGCAAATTGAAAAATGCTATATTGGACAAAGAAATTTCTACAGAACTCAGTTCTCGAGAAACTTATTTAGAAATCTCTGTAGCATTAACGTTGATGTTCCGTCCGAATTATCATTGACGACTCATTTGATAGGGATAGAAAAACGAAAATTGGGGGTCGATAGCTCAGTGGGCAGTGGTGGCCGCTGGCAGTCGAGAGGTCCCGAGTTCGAGTTCTTGCCTCAACCCCCGGGTTCACCCAGCCTCAATTGGGTAGTAGCTTCGTCTACGCAGGGTAATCGGTCACACTCCCCGGCCCGGACGTGACTTAAATTCAGGCCAAAATCGGATCACCACCGGGTGTCTTCGGAACCTGATATCCGAGGTCCGCAGCTCCTAGAGCTTGAATAACGGATCTACTTTGTACGTCGTTGTCGTTGTTGTTATAACGAACATACGTATTTTGAAAAAAATAGACGTCTTTTAGAAAAAAAACGTATTTTAAAAGTATAGACGTCCATTTTCAAAGGACGCCTATTCCATTTTTTTTGATAATATTTCATGACTTTGAAAATCTATTTTAACGCCAGTTTTTTTTTCTTTCTTTTTTTAGTGCCGTCAAAATAAGGTGCCGCCGTTGGAAAAGGGGTGCTGCTATAATTTTCAATTATGTTGTCACAGAAAATTTTTTGGATTTTTGATTTCGTGGGTACTACTTTTTCGACCGATTTCTTTGATGTCACTGGATAATTTTTCCTGGGCATTTAGTGAATTTTTGTGAAAAACGTTTAAAACCCAGAGGTAACATGAAACATGTGAAGAAATGTTTTTTTTTTTCATGAGAAACGGCAATATGGTGAGTGCCGTTTTTGTTAATGTCAATAAAGAAAAAAAAAGTGTAACAGTCCGGTGTTTGAATGTTGCGTCGAAGTGATGATCGCCACGAAATTGCGTATTATTCCTAGTGGGAGAATAGGATTCATGCTCAATAATGCCTCCGAGGTGATAATTATAAAAATTTACTAAACAATGAGTTTATCGATTTTTTTGTTTTCCGGGATGAAGTATGATTTTCAGAATCAATGCGGCAGTATTTTCCAACTATTTGGTCCATAACAAGTGTATTCAGAATCATGGAAAATTATCGAAAATAGAATAAGCGCTCTTTAAAAATAATGAACGTCTTTTCGAAAAATGAGCGTCCTTACGAAAGACGTCTATAATTTCAAAATACGTTTTTTTTCTAAAAGACGTCTATTTGTTACAAGTGCCAATATTTTCTGAAAATAAGCTAAAACGCAACAAGTATAAGCAATTCGAAGTGTTAAATTGTTTCAGGCGTTCTAAACAAAATCGCCCTTGAAATTTTGTGCACTCTTCCAATCAAATTGTAATATTTTCCTCAGAAGTTTTTGAAATATAAAATGGCACCTATAATGCGACGGCATCCAGATAGAGAGGTGAGAAATAAAACGGCATGTCGTTGTTAGAGTTTTTACGTTGAATAAATATTTCGACCGAACAGAATGCTACAGATCTGGTGAAAAAATGTGCTTATGAACTTGATCATGTTTTTTGCAATCTCCAAGACGAAGATATGGAGTCAAGGGGCCAGACTATCGAAACGTTCTAATGAGTCATAGCGATTCGGAATTTAGTGATTTCAGCGTTTAGAAATACAATGATATTTCGATATAGGCAAAAATGATGGAAAAATATTAGACGAATAGCTGGAGATTTTTTGAAATACTGGATCTAGAGGGAGGCCTGGTGAAGGAAAAATCAGAGAAGTGTTGAATTCATTTTGAATCAAGATTCAGATGAAGAAACGGTTTCATTAGCCGCAGGTGGTCTTAAAACGATTGAAACATAGCGGGTTTCTGACGACGAAAAATAGCAATATACGAAAATCCCAAAAAGCCAAACAGAATTCCTTTGTCTTCAATAGTTAAGCATTATAAACAGTTGAATATTATTTGTTGGTGACCAAGACAAAATACAGGGCGGCAGCGAATTACCCCTTAAAAAATAAAGGGTTGCCGTAAAAACCTTTTAACGGCACCCCTAATTGTAAGTGAACGGCATTCCTAGGATAACGGCACCAAAAAATGAAGTTGAAAAATTAAGCGGCACTCTCCATATTGGCGTTGCTCATGAAAAAACAGTTTTCAACGTTTTTCTCAAAAATTCACTAACTTCTCAGGAAAAATGTCCAGTGACACCGTGACATCAGTCAAAAAAATAATAGTCACGGAATCGAAAATCCGAAAAATTTTCTGGGCAGTTGAAAATTATAACGGCATCTTTTTTGACGACACTAGAAACAGAAGGTTGGAAAAATTTACAGCACACTATCAAAAAATTTACAGCACACCATTCAAGAAATATTCTGCAGAAACTGTACATGGGTAATTCGCGACAACTCTTAGACCAAATCGCCATCAAAATTACATTCATATACCATGAAAAATCAATTCTAACGGCACCCTCCATATCACCGATTCTCATGACAAAATGTAATTTTCTTAGATTTTTTGTTACCTCGGGGGTTTAAACGTTTTTCTCAAAGATTTGCTAATTTTCCAGGAAAAATGTCAATTGACAACGTAGAAATTTGTCGAATAAGTAGTAATCACGGAATCGAAAATTCGGAAAATTTCCTAGGACAACACAGTTGAAAATTATAAACGCACTCATTTTTGAACGGTACCGACTTGAAAAAAATTGCGATTAAAATAGATTTTCAAAATCATGAAATGTTATCAAAAAAACATCGAAAACCCGGAACATTTTCTGGGGCAACAGAATTGAAAATTATAACGGCACCTCTAAGTGAACGGCACCCTTTTTTAACGGCACTAAAAAAGTGAGGTTGAACAATTTAACGACATGCCGGTAAAATAGAGTTTTTACGGTAGTTGCTATTTGTCGGTTAACTGTCTATGAAGTTTGCGCAAAAGGTAGATGAGAAGACAGGTATACCACGGTAGCTGGATATGAAACATCTTTTCTATAAAGTGTGAATGCTTTAAACTGGATGCGTTCGTTGTTTTGGAGCGTCGTAGAGAAACGTTATTTCAAAATACGCACCAGAAACAAATTTCCCCTCTACATAATGATTCTACTGCAATCAAACATGTTAGTTTATCTCTATAAAGGAGACGTTTTGAATTCGGTTGTAATAAATTGACAAATGAATACATGAGAAATTTCAGATTGCCATAAAACCAAGAATTTTGGTTGCACAATATAGGAGTAAAAGAAGAAAATGGAAAAAAAAGAGGAGAAGACTTTCAAATCTTGAGGCAAGAAGTGAGAAGAAATGAGAGTTTTCGCGTTTGAAGCCATCTTTTATACTGCCCAGATCTCGCTCCTCCCATTTTCTCTCCGCTTCTCCATCTCTCATCGCACAGCCAGAGCCACGCCTTCAGTTGTTAGATTGGACGCCAGCATGAGGTGGGTGATGACTGAAAAATAAGAGATATGGGAAGTTTAACGACCTCGATGAATTACCATAACGACGCGAAAAATAATATGATGTTGTCTAAAAGCACGACCAATTAACTGACGATCCTCAATTACTAATTGACTGATGATCCTCAATAACAAATTGACTGATGATCCTCAATAACAAATTGACTGATGATCCTCAAATACAAATCGACTGATGATCCTCAAATACAACAATTGAATGAGGGCCATGGGGCTGGAACCAAGACCGTCTCTATGAGTTACTTCGAAGAAGAACAGAGTTCGAGGGACCTGACTGAAGACGAAGCGGATCGAAAACCTTCTAGAATACCCGATGCGAGGAAGAACCGATCTAGTGACTGTATCGTCTTTATACTGATAGTTGTCATTTATTTATCTGATTTTTTTTTGAATCACAAATAGAGCTAACGCTTAAGATTCATTGTTGAATATATTATATATAAAAGAGGTAATATCGTAATAAAGAGGTCATATCGAAGTTGAAGGTAGAGAAAATTGATTCCGTTTGAAAATTGCTCAGGAACTGGACACTGCTCAAGGATGCGTGTTACGGGGCCATCACGGCAGTGGTCGAATCTGCATAGAATTCCTCGGCGGTGAACGGTAGATTGCATCCAGCTTCAAAGCAGACGCAATTCAGCTTGGCTGCTTCTGGTGTCTGGAAAACACAAGTGTTTATATCGTGATCAGTATCTGCTTAGCTTACCTTTGCCAAGCATGTCATCTTTACTTGGCTGTACTGATGACTGTCGAAGAAACTGGGGATTTCACGGAGCTCGTGTCCACCGGATGCGGTACTGAACCCCGTGCTTCCGGAATACTCCGTGGTACAATATGAGAACCCTCCTTCGAGGACGTATTTGCCTTCTTTTCCAACGTAGCATCCGATTCCATTGTGATGGCTACGAGCGGAGACGGCTTGAGCAATGATAAGGACGAGCAATACTACTTTCATCACAGTTGGAATAGCCGGAGCGTGGGGAGCGGAGTGATCGGATGAAGTTCGGGGAGATCAAGAGAATGCGTTGGAGAGGGGGGGGGGGGGGAATTTGATAGATTTACTAGTTTCAGACGCATTTTATAGTGCTCAAGATCGCCCCTCCCATTTACGGACCCGCCCTCTTATCTGCCATCTTTGATTCCAAAGCTCCTCCTTTTCACAGACGAGAGACTAAGGGAGCTGGACTATTGGCCACGCCCCTACTCTCAGAGAAAGCGGAAGTAAAAGTGGGAATTGAAGGAGGACCTTCGAAACTCTGAATAGATCACAACTTTCCACAAAGGCAAAGGTTGCCGCCTAATGGAATAGATGATAAGCATTCGAAACAGGTTTTACAGAAATCAAAATGATGATATCATTCAATGTCCAGCTTGATCGTGGCAGCTGAAGCCACCCCGCCGGCAGGCACTGTCGCTGTCAAACTTTATGGACCCTAGACAAATTATGTGTACGGTCCGGTCATTTTTGGACCTTCCTGCCGCGGACAAACATACTCACAGACAGAGTCACCGACACACAGAAGTATTCAATCATTGTAAAAATATCACTAAGATAGGAATTTTCATATTTTTCTTGCAATTCAGAGCATCAAAGATCAATTTCTCTGTGAAACACTTGTTTACGGTACAAACGCGAGAGCTCATCAGCGAGACGCCCGATTTCATCATACAGTAAAGGCTCCGGGACTTCTCGAAACCGCGACATTTCGAAACTGAGACATTTCGAAACTGAGACATTTCGAAACCAGACATTTCGAAATCAGACATTTCGAAACCGGAAATTTCTCTGAAAATTTCATGCGGTTTTGAAATGTCCGGTTTCGAGATGTCGCGGTTTCGAAACGTCCGGTTTCGAAATGTTTCAGTTTCGAAATGTCCGGTTTCGAGATGTCCCGGAGCCACAGTAAAAGGTTTTGAGACTTCGCTTATTCGGAGTAGGAACTGTCTTTGTGTGAAAAATTACCTGTTTGATTAACAGAGTCGCGTATGGGTACAAACAACTTCTAGAAAGAAAAATGAGAAAGAAGCGGAACCATTTCCATGAAACATTCCTTCTATCGACTCTAAACTGATCGAAGAAGCGGCCATCTTAGAAGAGAATGAACCATTTACTTTTCCAGCCGCATTTTCACTTAAATGGCATTTGGAAATCTTACTTTCTTTGATTGTTCTATGATAATCAAATGCCATTTTGCGGTTATGTACAAACCCATAATTAGTTTCTATTCACAATCATTAGTTTCTATTTTGTCAGTAATGTCATGCGGATTTCGAATAGTTCATGTCAATTTGCTAACATTTCCTCCCCGAAATGTTAAGATTATTGGCTAGACACGAGTTTTTTACACATCTAATTGCACCTTTCATTATAAAGGTTTCGATCTGTATCTCAGAAGGGCTATCAACAACGAAGTGTCGATGTCTGAGTACTGTCCTTTCATAGGCCCCGATCACGTTTCTTTCGCTTGGAGACTGATGGTGAAAACCGATTTCCGGCTTATCACATGCTCAGTTCGCATCTGAAACCGTCATAATCCGGAGAGCTGATGAAGTTTGACATTTGCAGTACTTTGTAATCTCTCATCTCAAAAGCGGATAACATCTTCACCATGAATACAATCAGATTAGAATCCAAACAAAGAGACTAACATCTTGTTGCACACATAATCCAGTGTTAGTCAGCCACACTGTGCAATAGATGCTGACGTCGACAAAGATGAACAGAGAAAATGATCAAACATCGTGTTACGTCGATAAAGTTTTTTCCAAGTTCGAACACTTGCGGTTCAGGAATAACACGTGAGGCTCGTTTGAATGTGATTGACATGCGACTAGTGCTTTCGGAGGCCATCTGGAAGCGTTTCATACTGCCTGCTCATTGCACAAGAATCCATATGATCCGCAATACAGTGACGTTTCCTTTATCAACTCTGTGGACACCAGTGATACTTTCAGATATCAGTTTACTCAACGAAACGTTCATTCTTGAAGAAGTGGGAACAAGTGACAGATAAAGCATTCAGATTCCCTTCTGTTAACAAATCATTCAAATAGTATAGTTATTTTCTACACTCATACAGTTTTTGTTGATATTCACAACATCAATGTTTTAATTCTGGTTTTGAGTTTTCTGAAATTCATGAGATAACAATTAGTCATCTTTTCGAACTGCTATACATTTCCATTTGTTTATCATTAGGGAATGAAACGGTTGAACAGGTTAGCAGGATTCAAGCGTGACTGCCGCTAATGGAAAACAACATGTGACCTCCCCCCACCCCCTCATTATCAGGTAGCACACAGATCGGAATCATTTCGAAATGCTTCACAGTGGCTCATGATGAAGAAGTTCGGAATTTAGAACATTTGGCCTGAACGTTGGGACTCTACATAGAATCATCAGATCTTCAGAACACAACGAACGATGTGTTGCTTGCACACTGATTATAGGTCACCGCTGAAAAGAACCGAGTAATTGGTTTCCGTCTCGAAGCCTCCAATGTTGCCCGTGAAGTACAATCATGTGGCTCTACCCGCTAAAAGAGGGATTTACAAAAAAAGAGGGATTTAGAAAAAAAGAGGGACTTAGAAAAAAAAGAGGGATTTTCAGAAAAAAGAGGGATTTTCAGAAAAAAGAGGGATTCAGAAATGTTGGCATAAAAATGATGAGTCTATTGCATTTTTTCCAAAAGTGAACAGTATTCAAATATTCAAAGTTCATGTTACCCGTTTTTGATAATGTTTTCATGTGTTTTTCAATTCCTTATCAGATTTTTCGAGTTTTTATCAGAAACATTATTTTTCCGACTGGATCATCTTTTCAAAGTGTCCCAGACTTAGTTAACACGGGTGAACATCAAACAAGAGGTGGGGAGCGGGCTCGTCAATCTTCCGTGACAGATTTCTCTGGGACAGAGAAACTATTTGGACAGAAAGAGACTGATAGAGGGGTATTGTCTGAAACTCAAAAAAACTTTTTTTTTCTAAATCCCTCTTTTTCTTCTAAATCCCTCTTTTCGGGGGTAGAGCCAGTCATGTTACCACTGTGAATCCCAACATCAGAAATTTAGTCATGTCTCGTTCAAAATTTTCTTCCTGACGTTGTGATTACAGTGGATTAGAGATGGAAAACATTGCTTGTACATGAGATTAGCTGGTATTTTCGTCTTTTTCTCAGTGCTAATCCAACAGTCAGAACATCATGACGAAGGCTATACGGATTAGTACAGCTCGCCCCACGCAGGATTGAGACGCAATCTTGCATCGTTCAGAGTTTGACGATCATGGAAGATTAGGCAACTGTGGATCTGTAGGTTCAGGGCGTCGGATGTCATTAGAGAGAGTGGTTCCTTCTTTTCTCGGATCAAACTGAGATCCGGTTGGGCTTCGCAGAAAAAGAAGGAAGCCAGAATTCCAATAAATCGAAATGGAAGATTTGTTCTTCATAACACTGGCAAGGTGTTCTTCTTGAAACTGTGATGATGACTGAGTGCTTGGAAGTCGTATCCTGGTGATATCAAACAAGTACCACAGGCTCACAAGAGTGTCCAGTTTTTTTTTCACTACGGCCCTGTTATTCATCGGTTCCCTACATTCACCATTTTAGTTTCAATAACCAGCATTCGAGTGCAAAAGCAATGTTTTTGCATACAAACTCTAATTGGATCCGCACGAGTGGTATGTGAAGCTGAAAACAAATCAAATTCATCGAACTTCACCCGAATTCAACTGTTATACCACGCATTACTCATATCCGTGGGCCGTTCTTTCTGGTCAGTCATGTGTAAATGCCAAATCGAAAAGAGCATAGAGTTGAGAATTATTGGGATTGAATGTCACTTAATGGATAGTTCTGTGAGGATAATAACCACTTTCCAAAGAGTAAACAATTCTGAAATTCCAGAGCAAGGAAAAGTGGTTTAGATCTATAAATGTCAGTAGGAAACATCAGGCGGTAAACGGTGCGTGGACGGATTCAGAGCGCGTTATTGTTACAGACTACTGCGGGGAGATCTACTGAGTGATACCGTGAGACACACGGACTCTGAACTTTGATTAAGGTTGTTCCGATGTGAGCCTGCACAAGAAAGGATTCCCTCCGAATCATTCGTTTTCTGTTTCTCGATGACTATTTTACGGATGCTGTCTCATTCTGAGTATTCTTTGGAGAAGCATATTAAAAACAGTTGCACAGGTAGTTATCAACAAAGCCGTTTATTGTCTTTTCGGAGGTATAATGTATCAACAAGGTGAGATCAAGCGAGTACCACAAGCTCACAAGAGTGTCCAGTTTTTTCTCACTACGGCCCTGTTATTCATCGGTTCCCTACATTCACCACCCCAGTTTTGAGAACGAGCATTCGAGTGCATGAGTAATGTTTTTGCATATAAACTCTGATTGGATTCGCATGAGTGGTATGTGAAGCTGAAAACCAATCTTCGATCTTCACCCGAATTCAACTGTTGTACCACGCATTACTCATATCCATGGGCACTAATTATGGTCAGCCATGTGTAAATGCCAGACGAAAAGAGCACAGAATTGAGAATCTTCGGGATTGAATGTCACTTAATGAATAGTTGGATAAGAACCACTTTTGAATGAGAAAGTGTAAACAAGCGTGTTATTCGAAAACAAAAAAATTGGTTTTGATCTATAAATATCAGCAGAAGGCAACAAACGGCTGCACTTTAATGGTTTTACAGTTTTCTCATCTGTCTAAAGGGTTCTGGAATCTTAACAAACTTTATTACAAACTTGAAGCGGAATTAATGAGTAGAGCGGTTGAAATTCAAATATGAATACACTGCTACACAGTAAACGCGGATCAACAGGTAAGCAGAGACGAATGGAGGCAACCGTGCTCAGTGTCCAGAGTGACAGAGAAACAGTGATTGCACTCATTTCTACAAAACTACCAGCCAAAAATAATCATTCGCCACACAAAAAGAAAAAATAGAAGGAGATGTAGAAAGAGGGGAGAGAAATGAACGAAGAGGAAGAGAGGGTAGGATGGAGAGGGAGGACAAACCGGTCGCTGAAATTAAACACACAAATGTCAACTAATGCGAGAGTACAAAGTTATTGGTGCGAGGACGAGCCTTGTAAAAGCTGTTAAAAGCTGTTAGTTGGACGATTGGTTGGCGTGGAGCAGAGGATCTAAGTGTAGGTGGGAGCGGTTTGGGGACGGTGTCTACAGAGAGATTCTGGTGGGATTAGTAAAAATGCGTGTTAAATTCGTATTAGCATCAGGTTTGTTGAGTTTTGGAAAAGAACGGAAAGGGGAAGGAACGAGGGCTCTGCGTAGGGCAAGAGACAGAACAGTCGGGGCATCAAGGTTTTTTTGGAGGAGAGTTTGGAGTTTTTGGAGTTCGAATTAAGTTTAGATTCAGATTTAGACATGAAAAGGTAACATTATTAAAAAAAGAAAGAGAGGGAGAGGCAAACAAAAGAGGACAAAATGTGGCTGAAAGCTCATTTATCGCGGCGGCTGTTTTGTCAGTTATCCATTGCAGGATGGCTGGAAAACGGGAAAGAAAACAAACAAAGAGGAAAGGATAGAACTCTCAGACAGAACAGGGTATCAGGACGGAGGTTGTGGAGGAGGGGGCTTGTGTGGGTATAGCGCTATGACAGCGAACCGACATGAAGATCAAGGGAATGGTTGCGTGGAAAGCTTGAAGGCGGTTGACCAGCTTAGTGGGCCTCAGCAGCAATCACTTCCTCGAGTGGTCGGTTCTCCTCCTTGGCGCGGAGGTAGGTCTGGTAGTGAGGGGACTCCTGGAAATACATCCATTGGATCGTTTTCAGCAGAAGCGCTAGTACCTTGAAGATGCGGATCTTTCTTTGGAGAGCACGGGATGTATCCTTGAACACGTTACGCTCGTCAGCAGCCATAGCCTGGAAAGAAAGCTATTGCTTAGAGGGTTTAACGCCTGGAACTCTCACAGCATAGTTCTCGCCGTGGGAATCGATGAGTCCAGCGCAGAAGAGGATGTCCTTCGGAAGAAGTTTGTAGACACGGTCACGGCTCGGGGTCTGAATGGAATATGTTAGCTTAGGAGTGGTTACACGTGTGAGTCAAACTCTGAAAACTGTAGAGGAACTGAAAGGAAAGACTGTCTGCTTCTAGTGAAACGATGATCAATCTCATTAGTCTAACATGAGGGAATGAAATACACTACCGATGGACGAGAAATGTGCAGTTCCATCGGCAACGGCTTGATGTAGTTGACATGCTCCAAGACGACAGCCGGCGCTTTCTTCTCCGACAGTTTGATGAGTTGAGCGTCAATGCGCAGTTTCTGAAGCAATCAAAACCAAATGACTATGGTCACTAGTCTATGTGAATGTGTTCAATGAGAAAACGTGTAAGGCGGTGAACGGCATTCCACCACAACACAGGAATCGCACAGAGTTAAACATCCAATCACTTTTGAAGGCATCACTTACCACGGTCGGGTCGATCTCGACAATATCGTGTTTGGCGAGCTGAGCCTGGACAAGCTTCTCGACGTTCTTTTGGAATTGAGTCTGAGACAAGTTAGAGTCGTCCACCGTTTGAGTGATCTCGATGGTTGTGGTCTTCTCAACTGCAAATGTAAAAAATGAGCTATTGCGTGGATGATTAATTTCTTACTGGTAGTTCCGTTAGCTTGTTGCTCGGAGCTAGTGACCTCGTGAACCTGAATTGGCGGCGAGTGCGATCCGGCAGATCCAATGATAGCCTGCACCTCATCATCAGCCAACTTGTCAAGGTGATCTTGCTCGAGATGAGCGATCACTTGAGCGTTCTCAGAGATCGAGTTCGAGTTCTTTCCCTTCTTGTTCTTCTTCTTGTTCTTTTTGTCGTTTCCAGCCGGCGCCTCGGAGGTTTGTCCGTAGTTCAGCTCTTCAACAGACACTTGCTTCTTGGCGGATCCGTTGACGGCTCCCGAGTTTTCCTTGTCGCTTCCTGGAGATCCCTTTCCGGTCTCGACGGCAGTATGTGGAATCTCGACAGTTGGGGCTGGCTCAGCGGCAGCAGTCTCTTGCGACTCGGAGTTTCCAGATCCCTTCTTGTTCTTCTTCTTGTTCTTTCCCTCCTGAAAAAGCATAGGTGTCAATGGATAATCTGTGTTTCTCGTGTGTTGGGATGCGTTTAGCATTCAGGTAGCAATGTTTGGGAAGGGAACTGGTTGCGAGCGAGGAATACCTTTGGAGCTGGAGCTGGAGCAGCAGTTTCAGTGTTGGGAGTCACGATCTTCTTCTCGAAAACTTCCTCAACGACCTCCGGAGTTGCCTCCTTGGCTGGTGGGCTGGCTGGAGCTTGAGCCTCGCTTTCGCTATTCTTCTTGTTCTTGTTCTTCTTATTCTTTTTCTTTCCTCCGGAAGTCTGAAAAGGGAATGATAGGGGAATGCAGGAAACATCGTGCAATCCATTCGTAAAGACAGAAGAAGTAGAAGCGTGGTAACTGGAGTAAGTTTCGAGAAGCAGCAAAAGTTAGTAACCAAGAGTCAAGAGGCTAGTTTATCGTACCACACCGTGTTATATTGCTCTCTAACCCAAAATCATCATCATTTTCTACCTCCTCAACAGTAATCTCCGGTGCAGATACCAATTCTGCAACCTCTTGAGCGTCTACAATCTCAAAGGAATCTAGTGCCACGTCTGAGTCAACCTAAAGATATATATTGCAAGTTGGATGGTTGACATTTGACGCGGTTCTGTTGTTAGACAGGGCAGGGAAGTGAAAAGACACTAACTACCCTTGCATTACAATTTACGTCTCGATTACCTCGTTCTCAGCTTGAACTGGAGCAACAGCCTTCGGAGCCTCGATGTGTTCCTCAACAGCCTCTTCGTTCGACTTCTGGAATATCAAGGACAGTTGTATTCTGGTATTTTGTTGATCTAGGACCTCTGGTTTGGCAGTCACGAAGTCCAAAAAGTCCATGCTGTCAGCAGTTGGCTTCTGAGAAACCGGAGCAGCCGGGGCTGGAACAGCTTCCTCAACTTTCTGAAAAAAATGTCTTTAAATTATTCTATTTGTGAGAGCACAACTGAACCAAACAACCAACAGAAACGTTCTAATACTACTTATACTCGGTGAGAATATATGAAAAAGCAGTTTTAGGGTGTTGAGAGAAGCACACAGAGAGGTGAGGGAACGAAGAAGCGGTTGGGTGAGTTTGGATTTTGTTTTCTGAATCCAGGCGGAGTTGAAAGAAATGAGAAGTGTTGGTGAGTAATCAAATCTGCATGTCAGATGCCTAACCTCCTTCGGCTCGGAATGAAGGAACTCAAGGAACTCCAAGTCTTCCTGCGTCGGCTCGTGCGATTGTTCGCTTTCGCTGTGTTTCTTGTTCTTCTTGTGGTGCTTCTTCTTCGAGCTCTTCGTTTGCGGGCGGTTCAACAGAACCGAGTTGGGGCTAGGGCTAGAACTTTGCACGGGAGCGACGGCAGCGGCATGACCAGGGGCGTCTGCGACCTGATCATAGTCCACGATTTCAAGGTCCTCCAACGATCCCGACAGTTTTGGAGAAACTGGTTTTTCTTGCGGAGAAGCTTGCGGAGTATCAACTGCCGAATCGGCTTCAGCTTTAGGAGTGACAAAATCCAAGAAATCCATATCTTCGGCGGTTGGTTTCTCGGATGGTACTGGAACTTCCACAACGACGGGATCCTCAGACTGCGAGACAACCGACTCCAAAGACGGAGATACATCACTGGACTCCACAACTTCGATGTATTCCAGACTTTCAGCTTTTGGAGTGACAAAATCAAGGAACCCAAGATCATCGGCGGTGGGCTTCGACGCGGATGGCTGCTCGACAGCTACCTCTTTTTGAACATCTTGCTGGACTGCATCAGCGGCAACCGTGCTCTCGACAGTTTGATCAATGACAGACTTGAGAGCTTCCGAAACCACATCAGAGCTGTTTTCAGGAGTTATCTGAGTAGTCTCCACAACCGGTTCCGACACCTCCACATGTGCTTTTTCGGCCACTGGTGCATTCTCAAACATTTAAACTATTTTCGAAGAAAAACCTAAATGTGCCTAATTCCCGAAATACGTGCTTGTGCTGAGAACATGTCATTACGTGCACTTGCAAACCAACCTTTTCGCTTTCACTGTTCTTCTTGTTCTTCTTGTTCTTCTTCGACGACTGTAAAGAAAAGGGTAGAACAACGTGCGACGGCGGGTTAGAGGGTAGCCATTTTACCTTTTCCTCCTTCTTCGGCTGCTCAACAACAGCTGGCTCGTTCTCAACGACCGGTTCCGGCTCTGGTTTCTTCGACACAAAGTCCAAGAAATCCATGCTGTCATCGGCAGTCGGACGAGGTTCGCTCTCGCTGTTCTTCTTTGACTTCTTCTTGGATTTCTGAACGGGAAAGATTAGCGGTGAAGGTGAAAAAGTGCTGAACGTGCAGGTGATGCGTACAACAAGACAAGACAACATTTTCTAAAATCACCTTCTCCTCTTTAACCTTAGATTCTGGTTCGGCATTTTGGACTGGAGCAGTCACAACCTGCACAGGTTCCTCGACATGATCTTCCTTAGCAGTCACGAAATCCAAAAAGTCCATGCTATCAGCCGTTGGTTTTTGTGAGACTGGGGCCGCAACTGGAGCAGCGGGGGCGATCTCGACCGGAGCAGCATCGACCGGCTCCTCCTGTTT
The DNA here is from genome assembly GCA_963932285.1 of Caenorhabditis macrosperma. Taxonomy (NCBI): domain Eukaryota; kingdom Metazoa; phylum Nematoda; class Chromadorea; order Rhabditida; family Rhabditidae; genus Caenorhabditis; species Caenorhabditis macrosperma. Next base: position 13,383,130 of record OZ010618.1, read on the forward strand.
GTCTTCTTTAGCAGTCACGAAATCCAGGAAGTCCATACTATCAGCGGTTGGTTTTTGTGAGACTGGGGCTGCAGCTGGGGCAGCTGGGGTAGCCTGGACCGGAGCAGTCTCGATTGGGGCAGTTTCTGCCGGCTCCTCCTGTTTATCTTCTTTAGCAGTGACAAAGTCCAAGAAGTCCATGTTGTCAGCGGTCGGCTTCTGAGACACTGGCGCAACTGGAGCTGTCACTGTCTCAACTGGAGCCGGCTCTTCCTCCTTCTTTTCTTCTTTAGCGGTCACGAAATCGAGGAAGTCCATGTTGTCAGCAGTTGGCTTTTGAGAAACCGGGGCCTCGGTCACAGCTGGCTGCTCAACGGTGCGCTCGCTCTCGCTCTTCTTCTTGTCTTTCTTGTTCTTCTTCTTGTTCTCGGTAGCTGGCGGTGCAGTCTGTAAAAAGCCTTGCGGGTGCGTGCGCTCGGAATCATGCAAGTGCGGCTTCTCTCTATTTCTTCTGCTGTTAAACAAGAAAGCTGCTGTGTTCAATTTCTAAACCGATCTGTTCTGCGACCCACCTCAACAACTTGCTCGACAGGAGCTGGGGCAGCTGGAGCGGCTTCGCTCTCGCTCTTCTTCTTGTCCTTCTTGTTCTTCTTCGCCTGTGGTGCCGCCTGTTGCTGTGGCTCCTCTGCGACAACCACTGGCTGCTCGACAGCCTGCTCGACCGGGGCCGGAGCAGCAGCCTCGCTCTCGCTTTTCTTCTTGTTCTTCTTGTTCTTCTTTCCGGCGGAGGCAACCTGAAATCATAGCAATATAAAAAGCTCATCAAACTTGTGTTTCTGTCAATTACCTCTTGGACGACTGCCTCAGCTGGCTCAGCAGGAGTGTTGGTCGGGGTCTTCGGCTCCACAGCAGCTTGTTCAACCTTGGCAACCTTCTTCACAACCACTTCTTCCTCAACTGGAGCTGGGGCTTCAACTGGAGCAGCCTTCTTCTCCTTCTTCGCCTTCTCGGCCTTCTCCTTCTTCTTCTCAGCCTGGAGCTTCTTCAACTCGGCTTCCTTCTTCTCTTGCTCCTGTTGGATCTTCTCTTGCTCAGCCTTCCATTTCTTGTGCTCCTCCTCTTCGGCGGCACGTTTCTTAGCCTCAGAAATGACGCGACGGGCTTCCTTCTCAGCGATCTTCTTGGTGTTCTTCTCCTTCTCAGCCTCGTGATCCTTGGCGATCTTCTTCTGAGCCTTCTTCTTGTCGGCCTTCTTGACCTTCTCAGCCTGAAATCCCCTCATGAGTGATTCTTGTCAATCTGCGAGTGTTCTCAGTGGGTATGACCTTCCGTTTCCGAATTCTGGTTTAAATTATTGTGTTCTCTAGCACTCTCACTCGCGAAGGACACAACTTTCACTATTCAAAAGATAACTTTTCCTTTCAACGGAACAAGCACAATTTAAAACACACAACCTCTTATCTTAAAATGGCGCAGCCCACTTATTTTTTATCACCAATGGGAAGATGAGTCAAACTGTTGTAGTGATGTACATACCTGTTGCGGCTGCTCGGTGAGCTCGAGGGAAGCGAACACTTCCTGGCGCTTCTCGTTTATCGAGTTCGGCAAAACGGCGGTGAGGAGCCTGGAATTCAAATGAAATACCGTAAGACGTAGTCGGAGCATACCATTGGCGGAACTGGTTGCGTTGAGATTTGGCCACACGTCCCAGATTCTTTCTGCGGTTCGTCAGTTGCTGTCTGATGTGCGGACGTCTCACTGACTTTGGAGACCTCATTTTTATTCGTGGATTTCGAGATTCACTTGTTCACAAAACAGTGATCAGCTGAAATTAGAGAATAATTATTGAAGTCATTTCAAAGTCATTAGATTGAAGAAGAACTAGGAATTTGTCAAAAATTGAAATTTGGGCCTAAAATTTGACCGCAACGCGACAATCGGCGAGGGCAACCTGGGGGAGGAGGCGAGTGGGGCGGGGTCGGGACGGGGGTCTCGTCACACCGTCGAGCGCCGGGCGCCCTTCTCTCGTCGGTGAAGAGAGATATGGTAATGACGGAGACGCAGACGAAATGGCGGGAGAGGATGAGGCGCCGAAATTTGAAACGCGCGGCTGGGGAGAAAAGGGCGCTGTTTCGATATACTGCTGCAGAAACTTTGAGATAATTTGATAGCGACCGCACGTCAAAGGGGATGTGAAGAGGAGGACGAAAGTACATGTGTTGTACTCGTCTGGATGATTGATCGTTGTGAGAGTCAGTATTTCATTTGACGCGTGAGACACAACTGTAGGCCCACTGTGAATGTTTGAGATATTAAGAAATGTTGCCTATAGCTAGCAGCTTCCCGGAAATGTTCTCTTAGGCAAGGTGTTGGCAGCTCTTTCTGTTTCTAGAGCTTGCCGATGAGTTCATGTGGCTGAGCATATGGTGGTTGTGGCGAAAAGAAGCGAGCGCTCACAAAGAAGTAGATTGATGAGTTTTGAGCGCTGACGTCGACTGGCGGAGGAAAACAACATAACGCAAAAAGAAGGAGCTCCATGCGGGACCCCTACTACGGGCTAACCTCGAAACTCAGTCTAGACGAGAAATGAGAAAGTGGGGTGAAGAAAGTGAGATGTTGAGAAATGAAGAAGACCGCCGACAGTTTCGGTTTTAATGGCAAAGACAGCTGCACACATATCGAGAAGATATTTCGAGACACTGCGCCGAAGGCATATGCGCCGAAGTGCGCGATGCTGGCGGCCTAAATAACGAAAGCATATGGTGCACTTTTTTGCTCCATATGTGCAATGCATCACGTTCCGTATTCAAATGAAAATAGTCATGTACTATGACGTGCACTAAGGCGTACACTTGCCCACATTCACAGTTCGCTCCTTCTACAGTTCTGTTTACATGACAGGGTCGGCGCCTTTTGCTGCCTTTTTTCGTGTGTATGTGTGCCCCGCGGGTCGCCTCATGTGGCATTGCGCATTGGTCGCCTATTTGTGTCGAGGGCGCCCCGTCGCCTAGGCATTGCTTTCGCAGAGAGACTGAGGAGAACTCGGCGCGAGCGGGTCGCGCGCTTACTTGTAAACAAGACATGGGCCCGTAGAAGGCGTCGCAAGAGAGATGAACGAGGCGAAATGAAAGAGGGAGAGAGAGAGAGAGACGGGCAAATGGAACGGCCGCCCCGCAGACTAGCCGCTCATCTGAGGGCGCCCTCGCTCAACACGTGAGGTTGAATAGAAAAACAGCGAATGTGTTTGCGATGTGCACTTTGGGGTAACAAAACAGTAACAGTCGTAATCGGATTAGAATAAACACTGTCCAACTTCAAACTTTAAAGTTTCAAACTCAACAATGAAAATAGAAAACCCCATCTTTTCCTATTCAAGTTTCCTTTTTTATGATTGTCAGACAGCAAGCGGTGTGCATACGTCACCGAACACACCCACTTATAGATAACGTCGGGAAGCTAGGTGTTTTTGATGTTTCGAAATGTGTCACCGAAGCGCTGCTCCGGAAAGAGAAGAGAAAGAAGAAAAGCGGGGCAGCGATTCGTAGTGAGGAACAGTTGGTTCACGTCAGATGTCGATTTGAAAAGAGATTTGTGGAGCGAGAGATGCTGAACGTTTCGGAGCTCATTCATCCTGCGGCCGTTGAGGAAAGGTCACTTGAAAGGAGAAAAGAGACGCAGCTATCGCTTCTTTCACTCTTTCTTTCTTCTCCGTCGGTTTTATGGTATCACGTAGGACGCATCGCTTTGATTGCGGCCGACCCCGCGGCTCCATGACCCTACATAACCTATGAGAAAATGGAGAGAAATAGAGCGGGTAAGGCATTCAAAAATGAGAATTTCATCAGCTCGCCTCATCGATTCCTCCCGCTCCGAATACATATGCACATACATAAACAGCGGAAGGCAAACTGGCCAGCCAAAGGACATGACGAGGGGAGAGGTGTTTTGAAATTTAGAACTACACTCAAGAAGCAGAAAAGAGAGAAAACCACGAAGGAGCCTCGAATGGAAAGAAGCCAGCTTCTCGGGCTCATTGTCCCTCGAATAGCTTTGAGGCTGCCCATTGAGGGAGAGGCAGCGCAAGAGATATTGCACTGCGTGCCGCGAATTATTCCATTACCAACGAATCCTCCGAAACTGAGAAAACACTAATAAATACGAAAAAACACAGCCTTGGGGTGTGTTTGCCACGAGCCGGTCGGAGCCAACAGGGGAAAAAGAGGAAATCAAAACGATTCTAATTATTTTCTAGTGTGTATCTATCTTGTTTTTGCCTCTTTTTTCTCTTCGATTTTTCTTTCTTGTTTACGAGGCCGACCACCTGGCTTTCGGCAATTCCGAGTGACTGCCTGCCGCGACGACAAAGTTTGAAACTGGCGCGTGAAAAGGAAACAATGTTTCCATTGTTTTCGGAATGAGAACGCTTGATCGAAAGATTTGAATGACATTGACTGAGCGGGCATCACAACGTAGCGGTTTAGGAAGAAGAAGGAGAAGAAGAACGGAAGAGATGAGACCTTATTTGCTATGCATGGAAGCGAGGGTAAAAGGGAATTCGACTGCTGATAGCTTGCAAATCTTGTCTTCAGAACCTTGTTTGTGAGCCCAGATACATTGAGAGACGAGAAAAATGAAGAAAGGAGATGAAAGAAGGGAGCGAAACGTGAGCACGGGAGATAACACGTAGAAGAAATTCTCCAACGCCCACACTTTTTTCCACAAAAAATCCATGTGCTCTTTTCGCTTGCTCTCTCTGTCGTCTCCTGCCTGCAAATTGCCCGTCACCAACCAAACGATTGCGGAGGACTCACAGAGAATCGGCAAAATACCACATATGTAGAAAGTTTTTGTCATTCTTGTCTGTTTTCCGCGCGATTTGTTCTGTGTTGTTGCGAGAGGAGGGAGAAGGAGAGGAAGAGGAGGCGCACGCATTTTTTGTGTGAAACGAGGAGGAAACGACAGGCGAAAAAACTGAGAGACCCCCTGGGGGAGACTCTGTGTCCTTGAAATTAGTTGTCGCCTAGAATGGGCTTGAAGGTCGACTTTGTTCGAAGGTGCCGTTGTTTGTTGAATGTGTGTTGAGATGAAGAAGATGAACGAGACACGCGGGGAGGTCTCATCTGTCCAGCCGCCGTCTCGATTCAAACAGATGATAAGCTTATCAGAGAAAAGAAAAGGAAAGCTTGAAAGTGAAAATCAATGAGGAAACAAAATATTTGCATAGGCTGCAGACAGGAGGGGAGGATGTGTCAAATATGGTGAAACTAGCCAACTAATCGCATCAGCATTTCGAAATATGTCCTCACAACTTCGAAACTAAACGTTCTCTTTTCGTCAAACACGAGTAAAACCGGTAAACCCACAGAAAATGCGGGGAGACGGGTAAATAGAGTGTGAATGTTTCGAAATGGCACGAACGTTTTTTTCGTTTTTTTTTCGCTGCATTTTTTGCCACATGGAGCCAGGGTTGCGCGGGCAAAAGTGAAAGTTGATCGACTTGAGATGTGGGAAAAAAGAGAAAAGATACTACTCTTCTGTTTTTCTTTCATTTTTATAGCCTTATTTTCTTCAGGGACGGAGTCGACATCGCAAAATGACTGCCGAGGGAAGGGACAAAAGAAATTGGCGCCTGTTTGTTTGATTTGACGACTCATTGTTTTCAGAGTAATTTCGAAAGAGGCGAAGCGTAATTCAATCTCAACTTTGGGGGCTGCCACCAGAAAAAAATGACCTATGTAATCGAATGTTCCGTCTTGTCGCTTCGGAGGCGTTCTTTTTGTGGAATTGAGGTCAGAAAGGACAAGGAAGTGCGAGAAGGGATGTGCAGAGTCATAAATAACAAACCAATCTTCTCCTTCCTCTCTCACCCGCTCCCTTCTTCTAAATTTCAAATGATCTCATTAGATTCTCCAATTCGTTTCTGCATCATTTAATACCGCGGAGTAAACAGAAAACTGAAAGTGAGAGTGAAAAGAACCTATTAACGAGTGTGCCATGTGCAGGAAATGAGCGCTGATAAGACCCCGAATTGCAACAATGCCTCACTGTTATCATCATTCCGTTTTTAGATTGTGTGTTTTGTGTGAACTCGCTTTGCTTCAAATCGAATGGCTCGTCCTTGAACCATCGAAAGTTTCGGCATGACAGTGATTTATCGATGCGGTCGGAGATGAAAAGGCGCTGTGTGTTGAGATAATGTTATGATTCGCTTCGAGACGACACAAAATATCAAGAAAGTCATCAATTTGCTAGTCAGCAGCAGCAGCAGAATCAAAGTCCTATTCATCCATCACTTTGATATTTGATCAAGACACCTGACAGTGCCATATTTCACGCGCGGGTCAAGACATTTAATGGGCTTTTCTCCATCATTTGAACACATTAATGGCGATTTGATGAAGATAAAGTGTCGAAAGATAAGTTATCGCCAGAAATAGCAACGAAGATGAAGGCGTCGTTGAAGACGTCGTTGAAAGGCGGTCTCGTGTCTGATCGACTACAGACAGTGCGAAACAATGAATGGGTGGGGGGAGCGACGGAGCATCATGAAGAGAGCACATGAAAACTGATGTGGATCATATTTCAGATGGGTGGCAGATGGTCGGAAGATAGAGAAAGAAGATGGAGAAAAAGAAGAAGAATGAGAGAAATGCTCCAAACAGATATTTATTTTATTTCCCCTCCGCGAGGTGCGAGCAAGAACGATGAGATTTGAGTGTAAAAACGCATGGAATTTGTGGGAGGAATGCTTGAACGTGCACAAAACGCTTTTCCTCATCTTCTTTTTCTTTTTCCTAACCGTTTTTATTTCAATGTTTACGTTAGGTGGCAGACCAGCGGCAAGGACAGAGTTGAAGTGATTTTTAGTTTCCTCACCACGTGCCTTCTTGTTATTGACGTGGGCATCAAATTCAAAAACAACATCCCTCACCAGGTGGATGGGATGCATTTTAATTTGTTTTCTCATTGATGTTCAGGTGAAACTTGCGGAGGGACGGACAAATTAATTAGAGAGATTCGAACACTTGAATCCCTCAAAACACTCTCTCGGAGACGTTATTCCGCTGGAAAAAAGGTAGCGTCGAAGGAAAAGGAACCGAACGTCAGCGCGGAAAATAACATTTTGTCATTCCAGCGGAGAAAAACCTCTGAGGAAACCGGCAGTCATAATCAAAAAAAGGGTTTTATTTACACATGAATGGCGCGGGGGTGATACTACTTGACAAGAAAAAAGAGATTTACATCTCGATTCGAGAGCCGTTCGTCAACAAACTGAGAGCGATTCTCTGATTACCGAGCACATTCATTCGAATTCGGAACGATATTGATAGAGTTTCCGGTTCGAAGCGACTGCAAATATACTACAAGAGGACTCGGAACTCAATCCTGAATTTCAGCCGAATGAGGCGCTCATGTGGGAATAATAACAGAAAATGAATGATCGCTCGCACATTTCCTCCAATTGGCTGTCATCCGCTACACCAAACCACATGTTTGCTGTATTGTTGCACATTTTTCTGTTTTTCCGACGGAAGGAGTGAGAAATGTGCTCAGTAACTACAGCCAATACAAAACAAACGTTATTTTAGAGACAAGTATCTGACATACGATTATGAGAGTTCTTGGGGAGCCTCGTATGAGATTTTGAAATGGCGACAGACGGCACAAGAAAGAGCCGAAAGAAGAGCAGATGTGCAAAGTACAGTTCGCAAATGTACTTCTCACTGCGCAAAAACAAATGCCCATCTGCGCATTTGTGTCTTCTGCTCAAAATACACGAAGAGACTGAAACTCAATCAAAGATCTATTTAAATTATCGAATTTTCCAAGTTGTGCTCTGTAACTCTTGTCCAATACATAGAACACAAACCGTCAACGGAGAGGAATTCTTGGAATCTCTATGTTTTCTCTGTAATCTTGTTTTCTAGAGTGAAGATTTTTGATCTTTTTCTATGCGCATTCCCTCGAAAACATCTCATTCCATTTTCTTCTGTCCGAGAGAAGAGAAAGAAGACATTCTAGCAAGTCGTTGTCACGTTCGAAAGTGTCTTTGTGATCAATCATAAGTCACGACGGCCATCAGAGTGTCCCCCAAAACTGTTTGGCAGTCCGTTCACTCACATGTTCTCGAAAGAATCTCTTCCGTTTCTCGAAAACATTTCCCCCGCCACTCTTTAATTATAGAGTGTAACACTTGGTTAGATGCTCAACTCTTCTGCTCACGATCACTAATCAAGCAACAAATGTTCCATGAGCAACCGAAAAACGAGACGACGGAAAGAGAAGGGAAAGAGACAAAGTGACAGGATATCATATTTTTAGAAAACTCGCCGACAAAAATGTGAGCCAGGTGTCATAACAGACATACTGCCACAAGTGATACTACTGCTCGGGTAGTAGTCGAAGAAGTTGGGGTTCACCCGAGTGCACGAGGATTGCTGTCAAGCGGATGCATGGATCGTCAGGTGGCAATGGAGAGGGATTCGATGTTGGAAGAACGAACATACTTGAGCGTTTTTCTGTCATTTTTACTTCACTGTTTATTGACATTTGGCCCTCTTCCGTTGTTTGTTGGAAGCGCCGAGGGATGGCGGATGGATATTATCGGAGCAAAAGAAATAGATACCAACAATGAAACCTCTCTGTTGAAAAGCGAAATGGGTACTCAAGTGGCATTCTAGCAGCATGTTTCAGAGGACATTGTGCAAAACTTGAATTGTCCAGATGTGTAGATTTCAGAAGGAAAAGCAAAAAAAAGAAAACATACCAAACTGTTAATTCGTCGAACAGGTCGATGAGTTTTGATTGGGGGGTTCGTTTCACAAAGTGTCGATTGAGAATAACGTGTGTGTGTCGAATCTGGATGGGACGTCGATGTGTGGCCACAGATGAGAATGCCTCTGAAGTGAATTGTATCAGTGGGAGTGATAAGCGAAACGGTTGAGAGAGATCAACTCGAGACGCAGAGAGACACCAACACGCGACGAAAAATGAGAGGGCGGCGATCCGTGCAGCCGCGGGGCCGGGCCCGCAAAATTTGTAAAACATGAAGAAGGCAAACGAAACGTCGGCGCCGTCTGTCAGAGGGGGGACAGCAGCAGCGGCAGACAAAAGTAACCTAATGGGAGGAGTGAAAGTGGAAAAAGCAAAGAAGAGTAAGGGGAAGCCGTGTTGATTGGTTTTGTTTGCGTTGAGATTACATAAGTGCCTCTGACTTCGATTAACCTCTGAGTTAATCAGAACGTGCTCAAACACTCATCATGCCACGACACATCGGCGCTTTCTTTCTGTTACGCCCGCAAAAATAGACACGTGTGTCTATGTACCATAGGATGGGGCAGGCAGGGGGACGACGGAAGAGAAAATAGTGTGACAGAGGGCAGAAAAGTTATTAGCATTTCAAAACGGTTCTCAGGCGCCGCGAACAATACAACCTAGAGGATAATAGAGATTTCTTTTGAAAGCCGAAGGTTTTTGATATGGTTGAAATCATTTTATTCGGACGTGTCTACGAATATACAATAGTTTATGCACAAGTATTTTGAGTGGCAATCACACTGTAGGCCTTCCAGAGGAAAGTGCTGCTGATGCAAGTGGTGCCTCCTCCACGGACATATTGAGACGTCTGTAATGTATCTTTTTCGTCGAATCCTTTCCGGACAAACTGACCATTCGGTTGATATCTCCAATGCACACCCACGGCTTAGTCATATCAGCTGAGTGGGCCATTTTCGAGTGGTCTTTGGTGTATGAGAACGCACCGGTGCTGCCGACCTACGAATTCGCAGTATTTACACACTGATTTCATCAAGTGTGAACTGGCAAGAACACGAAAAAAATGAGCGCGGTCAAACTTACATGAATGGAGAGTGCATCGTTGGCATGGTAGGTCAGCTTGCAGTCGAGGGGAATCTCGCTTCCTCGTCTCCATGTCTCGACAACCAAATCAGTCTTGAGGATAGGGGCAACGAGTTGGTCATACAAATCTGCAGAGAAAAATGTGTTTTAACACTGGAGATGGAACTCTACCGGCATTGAATTCCTTAGACTTTGCGAAAGACGTGAATGTGTATCCAGCCTTGGTCTCCAACTCGAGAACACTAGAGTATGGTTCTCCCTTCTGGTATTGTCCGGCAATTGCCTGAAATAGTCAAGATGCGTTCAGAGTTTCATGCATTGCGTCTAACCTTAGCAAGATCAGCATTGTCAGCGGCCATAGAACTTGGCAAGTTGGAGGAGTAGATGTTAGGGCGGTTGAAGAACAGTTGTGTTCCAATCTTCTTGAGTTCGGAGTACTTGAACGACATGCAGAGCATGGTTTGTCCGTAGTCATGTCCACTGACTGGGTACTCGTATTTCGTTGGATTTGGGAACAGAGGGACACTGTGAACAAGCCAGACACCGGAGTCTCCGTCGAAGAAGATGGTTCCTTTCGTGTGTCCGAAAGCAGTCGATGTGCTCGCGTAGTTAGTGTCATTCGAGTAGACTCTGTTGCTGAGAATCTGTTCCAGATGGATTTCACTCGAAGACTTTGATCCCCACGGCTGAAAACGATGTCAATTGGTCTTTGCAGCAGTCTGTTGCAGGTTGATGTCCATCTCTGCTCTTTGTTATCACTTTTTGGTCAAGTGAGCTCTTATCAATGCTAATTGATTCCGTCGTGTCTCTTACCTCATCATTGAACATCACGTGGAAGATCGACTTGTCCGCTTGCTTGTCGTAGTATTGTTGAAGAGTATAGGCAAGCGCCTCAAATGTAGTATATTAGAAAGAGAAGCCATATTTATGGTACCTGATCCTTGTCGTCGAGAGTTTTGGCAGATGGGGTCAATGCTCCTTTTTTGTTCACATCCACGTAGTACCAGGCGATTCCTCCTGCCAATCCAGTCACCGATCCGTCATCCTTTTCGATTGGCATCTTGTACACCGCAAACCTGCAAACGCCGTCTGTTTCTGAAAGGAAGAAGAAGCCCACTCACCAATCGACATCGTTTCCGGACTGATCCTTGCACGAGAACGCAGCGAAAGAAGTCGAAACTCCGGCCAAAAGAAAAACGAGAACCGTTGTCAGTTGCATCGTTTCTGCTGCAAAACGCAGAATTTTAGTGAAAATGAGCCGCTAGCATGGAAAACGTGCGCTTTTTATCGAGACGCTATCAGTTTTGAATCAATTTGACAGTTCAGATCAAACATTATCGGAATTTTTCATTTGGAAACGCTGGCATAGCGAGGAATTAGCAATGACCCGAAGGGAAATAGCCAGAAATGACGGGGAGAGTAATGACTCACCTGGTGTTTCGGTGGACGGAGGACAAATGTTGGGCCCCTTCTCCTCATCTCTTCTCACCTAATTTCCAACCTTTTACCACCTTTTTTTCTCTCGAAATTCTTGTGTTTACACTGTTACGTGCTGATGGCGAAGGGAAGAAAAACGAGAGAACAGGTGTTCTTTGAGGAATTATACGACCACTGGTGTGCCGTTTGGCTTCGATTTTTCTCATGAATGCAATAAACAAACATGCCAAGACAGCGCCAAAGTCATTTTTCGGAACTCGGCATCACTGCCCAGTCACCTCCGTTTCTACCACCCGTTTTTGAATAGAAACTCTTTTCTCTGAAATGATTCCAGAATATTCAATAGAATTCTTCTCTATCTTGTCGTCTTTCAATAACATTCTCTTTGATATCATTTGCATCATTCGAAAACGATTGAGATAAATGTTTTCTGTTGGCTGAAAAGCGGCTGTTTAACGGTTTCAATCGTATGAAACTTGCGTGACTCGTCTAGATTTTCTTGCGCTGCATACGTCACACGCACTTCCGCACTAATTTCCAGAATTCCCGACCACCTGGTCGCATCAGTAATAACAGCTAAGCCGCTCCTCTGTTCGTCTAGTCGCCTCTTCTCCTGGGAGGAGTGTGAGCGAATAATGACCGAAATCTAGTTCTGTCCGCCTCCGCTATCATTTCCTTCCTTCTCTTTCATGCGGCTATATCGTTTTCGTTCGTTCTTCACGTGTTTCCTCTCGTTACTATTTGGTCTGTCGACGTGATTTCATGATGTACTCGACGTCGCTTCCTCTCTCTTAATGGTTTCTCCAACGACATCATTTGCCCTCAAAGATTCGTTTATAAAGACGGAAGGAGGGGAAACAGGGACTCATTTTCTCGCTTCTTTGGTTCTTTCTGTTTTATCGCTCCCTTCTTTCGATTATCTATTTTTCGTTTTTGTGTCGCTCTGTGGTGTCCATGAACACACAGGTGCCTCGTCCGATTTGTATGAAATTCTCGTCATGTGTAAACAATTCCGTCCTTATTCCCATTTCTTCTCTTCATACACGGCAACTATTACTTTTTCGTTTTTCCAGTTGACTCCTGCTGAAAATGCGAGAACCACAGCCATCCACTTCTTCCATCCGTCGCTACGAATCGAAAAAAGACTACGACAAAGAGGACGATGAACTTCTCTACTGGTACCAAGAAAACTGAACTCAACCGACAATCGATCTCTTCTTTTATTCTTCACCATCCAACCTATTCATTCTCATATGAATATTCATCACAATTTCGATCTATATATGCGATTCGAGAGTACGTAAAGCATTGTTGTAGTACATTCTAGCCAGGGACACTTGAGTAATGTAACGTGTTAGAGTCGGGTGATGTGCGACGCATTGCGGTTGATCAACGAACCAATCGACTTCGACCAACTTTTCTTACCATCCTGAATGTGTTAATTTGTTTCAATTTTGGAAGTTTGCATTTCGCTTTGGTTCGTACCTTGTACTGATCTTCTGAATGATGTCTCCCGTTGTTTCTCGAGGGCGGCCGTGGGGACATGCGATCTAAAATGATGAAATCAGAATACGATTCGCCTTTTTCACGTACACAGCGGAGAGTACGAATTGTACTCGTTCTCGGCCACATCGTCTCCAATGTTCAGCTGGATGACGTATTTCGAAGTGGGCTCAGGCGGGATGCTCGCACGGTTCGGCTGAGGGCTTTGAACCTGAACATTGTTCTCGTTTTAACACTTGTCAAGTGGCTTTACGGGGAAAAAGTCGATGACTTTTCCGCGTTGTTTGACATTCGGACGTTTCACGGGGGCCGTCGCCAAGCCATTGGGGTGTGCTTGTCCGTCGCATGGGACAAGTGAAAGACCTCCGAAGGCTTTGGAGATGGACCCTGAATTATGGCTGACGTCTGTGTTTTGATGGATAGGGGAATACACACCTTTGATAGAAATGGTCTCATACAGATTGCTTCCAGTTCCCCTGCTCAGCGTCTCTCTGATTGGGTCTTCTCTCTTTTTCGTGAGAAGAGAAGAGACTTTGGTAGCAAATCTTCCCCAGATTCCGATGTCGTAAATTTGTAATTCAATCGCTCTCCTCCATATCTCATAATCTCGATCAGTGTTTGTGAAGATGTAGACGGTTGATGCCGGGATCTCGTTTGTCTCGTCTGTTTTGATCAAAAGCGTTCTAGCAGACGATGTTGGCATTATTCGGCTTCTCTGAGAATGAAAGTTTCACAATGCTCAAGATGGTCGTTCTTACGCTGCTCAATTGAATAATGAGTACTGTGTTCTTGGAACTATTGGCAATATCACCGATAGAAAAGAACTGAAGATTGCCAGCTTGCAATCGAGCAGACGTGTTCTCGAGTTCAATTCCTTCTTCCATGTGTTGGACAGAGAGAACGCCTTCTAGAATTGGACGAAGAACCGAATGTGGCTGGATTGCGAGGCGACAGATGATGTGGCCGTATAGCGGTGGTCCAGAAAGATCAGCTGAAATAGGTTATATTTCCTTTGGACTCTTTTGCAAAAATACCAAAAGCGCTCATTCTCAAATTGTGAATTGTGGCCTCTTCGCAAGCATCGGTTATGCATAGTGTCGCTTTTGCAAGAAGATTGTAATGGGCTCCGGAGATGGTCTGGTCCAGTCTCGGACTTTTGGAAATTTCTGGAGCAGTTGCTTGTGACTTGACACTGGATCCGAACTTTCGACCGATAGATCTTGTTATTCTGCTTTTCAGACTTCCTCCAGTGCTGTGTTCCAGTCCGTAATCAGTTCGAGCGGCGTAGATCAAAATATCGACATTGAAGTCTTCTGGCTCGTTATCACTGCAAACAATACAACGTGTTCTTGCCATTTTTGATTGGTTTCTCACAAAACGAATGAGTCGGGTATGATCACATCGGTCATGTTCTTGTCGACGTGCGAAATGATTTTCGTGTCAATGACTCTCGTCTTACTCTGGATCACCAGGAACATGGAGAATGTCCGGGTTTCTGCAAAAAGTCTTCAAAACTCTTCAATTCTACATGAATCCCATCCCCTCGTCCGAAATTCTCAAATTTAACTGATCATAAATTGAGAGACTCTCTCGGCTTGAACATGAACTGAATGTTTGTCGATTCAGCCGAGTTCAACGCTTCAACGGCACTCGACATGGGGCGATAAAGCGACGAGTACAACATAGATCAAACAAAAGAGCCGCAGCAAAGCGATTTGCGGCCACCACACCTCATCCTTTTTGAACTACGGACATGAGAAGAATGTGCGCAGAATCAAGATATTTTCTAAAGTGTTTGTGGAAGATTTTGGTTTTTTGATGTATTTTTGATGACTTGAGGAAATTTGTTATCAGGACACTCACCTTTGGGCTTCCAAGCCAACGGAAGAGAGATCTGAGATAGTCCCACATTGGCCCGACTCGAAGTCGGTGACAATCTGAAAACAAAGACTTTGATGACTACAGAGGCAGCAAATGTTACCCTAATCCATCATTTGGCAACATATCCTCCTCCTCCAGAGGCAAAATATTGTTGAGCTCTTTTACTATCTGGATTTTGTCCTCGTAGAGCAAATGGTAATGCTGACAAGATTTCTTTTTCTGAAACAACGTGTATGTCAATGAAAGAATGAGCACTCTCTCGTGTTAGTAAATAAAAGTAGAAATGGAATGACCATCAGTTATCAGTTTTCCAACCAACGAGGGTCGTGTGCAGTGCCATAAAAGGACACAATAACATCATACCAACCTCTCTCCGTCTCTTTGTGAAATGCGGGTGTCTGGTCTCTATTGGAATGAATATTCAAATTCAAAAACGAAATCAGAATCGATTTTAACCACTCTTTGGACTTTTCACATTTGCAATTTGTGCAGGGGAGCTTTGTTTCTTCCGCACAGTGGCACACAGCTTAGCGGGGTTATCACGAGTACTTTTTGTGCGAAATAAAGAACTTTCTCAAATATGCGGAAGAAAACTCTAAGGCGAAACTTTGAATGTGTTGGGCCGGTGTCCAGACGGAACAATCGCTTGAAAAACACATCAAAACACATTTGATTGAGCATTCCGATTGTCATATATTCTCTTTCTCTCCCTCCAACTGTTCTTTGTCGCGTGTTAACATCATCAATAACATCTGTCGTTCAATGAAACCCGGCCGAACGAAGGCGAAAGGCGCTAAAGATCTCCCTGACAGCAAAAAGGCAGAGAAGCCGCCAAACAGATATGATTTGTGTAAGAGTTAACCGCGTTGTTGTGCGAGACGTCATGTAATAAGCTTAGTGATACCTGATGGAAAGTCGACATGGCGGAAGACAGTGAATAATTTGGGGGAGAAACCTTCTCAGTTTAGATTCAAGTTAGAATAGGCGGTCCGAAAAGGATCAAATTCTGTCGATCGTTCCCTAATACGGAATGAGAATTGATGCGGCGGTCGAAAAACGACAAGAAAGACGCACCACCCCAATTAATCAGACAGAGCCGGCGGGCAGAGAAATTCGACTTGACATCGCATGAATTGGATGCATCAAATTTAGGTTACCACACATTCATAAAACAGCAAAGAAGAGAGATTGGATGGGTTCTTGTCGGTTGACCGGAATGGATAAGCGTAGAACAACCGCTCGAAAAAGGAATCCGAACGCACGTCGGAACGGAAAAGTGGTTGGGAGTGGCGAAAGAGAGCAACGGTCTTGTATTTTATGTATGGGAGGCATTGTAGTGATGACGGTGCGATGGATGAGTGAAATGGGAAAACAGTAACAGTTTTGCATAATCGACAAGTGTTGAAATTCAGTACTAAATGTTGTTGAGTGGCGTTCTGTTTCGCCGCGGAATCGAAAGTTGAGTGACAACTCGGGAAACGAATTCATTTTCAAATCAAAACTTACTGAATTGCAAACTTCGCACACGACGCTCATTTTGTTGTCTTCTTGCGTGATGCGTCCACTCCACTCTTTTGAATCGTCCACTTTGGATGGGCAAGCAGATCGCCACTGAAAAACGTTGTAAATCAGTTCAAAGTCGTTAAAAGCCGATGGAGATTGAAGATAAAAAACTGGAGTAATGGAGAGAACTTTGTCGCGAGAAAACGAGGCGGCCGACGAGGGAGGGAAAAGAACAACTGTCGGGCAAGAACTTTTTGCAAAAAGAAAAGGAAACACAACGAGAGGATGCGAGGAGGATACGAGGAACGGTGAGGAGACAAAGAAGGTATTTTTTGGCTGTCACCATGACACGGAATTATATTTACGAGGAGGGAGCGACGACGAGAAGTAGTCAGGTCAAATTGTTTATAGGGTATGAATATGATACGCTATACGTCTTTTCATGAATATTTGGTTCCAATGCATTTCGCATTGCGCGTCCACATTCTGAGGGTTATCAACGCAGGCGGAATCGAAAACACATCTGATCTAGGGAAAAGAAACTGAGAGAGGTGGCGCACGGGTCGGTCAAATGCTTTGTGTTACAATCAGTGATTGCCGAGGAGGGTAGTATCCTCCCTTCACCGCAGTTCATCTCGCGCACACATGCTTTTGCCGCCTGCCCCTCGAAATTCGGTTCTATCGGGCAAGAGACCATCTAGCAATGGTAGAAGTGTTTTACTGTTGTTCGATTCAACAAAACAAGGAAATGAAGCAGAAGAAGACGAAGGGAAACAACTACACGTTACTGACACAATCAACGTAAATTGGTGGAAGACAGTAGTACAATACCGTTTCAAGTACAAAACAAACACATTTGCCATAGGTTACCGACAGACGAGAAACCGCAGCGCCACCCATTCTCAAGGGGTCAGGAATGGCATGTGACTCATGCGGTATCATCAGTCCAAATTGGGAGGTGGCGTTTTGTTGACTTACATTGGGAAGAATGCATGCAATCAAAGTTTGAAGATAAAACTAGTAACCTAGGTGTAACTCAATCAAGAAACCAAATTTCAAATTGAGGAAGAAACTGGGAGAAAGTCGTGAGTGAATGGAAACACAACACGGCGATTTCGCATTTTGTTTGACAAAATGGCTCGGTTTACCTTCTCAGCTCCCCCGAGGAGGTTATTCGTTAATCTGTTCTCTCCATTTCTTTCGAAACGCGCTTCCTCTCACTATCAGTACACATATCAGTGTACTTGAGCCGTGCCTTCCTGCGAACGAACCCCTATTTGCGTAAACAGTACATTCCGCAAGTGGTACGAGGCAGATTTGGAGTGGTTAGGAGCCGGGTGTGAACAAGAATGTTGATCAAACACGTACCAGTGTTCTGTGTACAATAGTCTTGTAGTTGTTCTTGTTCCCAGGAGTGTTAAGAACAGACAACCTAGGTTGAATAATTCCATATCAGAAGTATCAAATGGAGAGAAGGTGATTCATATTGGAAATGACAAAAACAGGCAGAAGATGTCACCTGATGAGTTTGGAATCATTCCTCTATCGACAACTGTGTCTATAAATGGACACTCGAGAGAAGAGAAAAAACGACAAATGAAATGGACAAGACACTATTTGATCCGGAACTCGTAGACCACTTAAGATTGCAAAAGATACATGTCCGTATCATCGAGAGCTCGGGAGGGGAGAAACAAAGCACAAAAACCACGATTAGCGACCGAAAAAAAGAATGGTTGCGTGCGCAAAAGACGGCACAGAGCAAACCACACCATAAACATGTTTGTGGCCCCCAAATTGTTGTTGTGCCATTTGATCTGCCGCGTGCTACATAACGATGTTCTGAAAACACACGGTCACGTGCATACTGTTTGGGCAAAACAAAGTGAGGAATAAAATACTGAAGATTCTCAAACTGGGAAACTTTGGCTGATTCGGGTTGTTTCACATATTCTCACAATTTATAGTTCCCGGACAAACGTGTTGTTCCTGGTCTCAAAACTGGCCGAAAACAAAAAGAAGAACAAGCACAAAGACACACACAACCTCTTCGAAAGTAACGAAAGTGCTTGGCTTCGGAGGTTCAAATAAGAGTGTCCTCGTGTCCAAACGCACATGTTTTCGGTTTCCACTCATTTATAGTAAGCAGAACCAAAACCGCGTAGAAAATGGCTGAAGAAGGTCAAACCCGAGGCCAGAGACGGCTGCTGCAAGTGAAGATGTAAAATGGTCATCTCCCTTTCTGTTGTCATTTTCGCTTCTTCTTCTTCTTTATATGAAATTGGGAGGGAGGGGGAAGTTGGTAGGAAGCGGCCGTGACGTGGTGCGTGGCAATTGAGTAAGTCGTTATAGGTAACGACTTGCGTCAGTTGAATGGCCTAGTGGACAATTGTCAGGAAATGCTAAATCTTAGGCGATTGATTTGGTTATGAGAAGTTGAGTGATCTGGAACGAACAGGAAATCGGGAGAAAATCGGAAGAAAATCGGAAGAAAACGGGTTATACTGCAGATTTTTCACTCAAAAATATATTTATCTGTCTTATTTTGGTATTACAGATCTAAAAAAAAAACGAGACAGATTTTACTGAAATTTTCGAAGAAGCACAAAAACTTCCGCCAAAATTGTGTAATGTGCTGGAACATCCCTCCCACACAATTTTATGAGCCCAATTTCGAGAGAAATTGATGTTTTATTATGCGTTTTACAAGTTTTCTTCAGCGTCCACGTCATATATCCTGTTTGTTTTCGAAATAAAAATAAAAGTATTCCATTTTTTGAGGGAGGAAAGCAAGATTCTCAAGTGTCTTGAGAATAGGCAGTACTTTTTTCGTTGGTTTTAAACTCAAATTTGCACATTTTTTCTAATCATATTTTCCTTTGCGGTGATACCCTTTAACGCATTTCGAGGGCCGTGATTGAAAAAATAGATATGCACCTGCCCTGTTTTGATCAGAAAACACGGCCTTTGGGTGGAATTTCTTATTCATGTCCCATTAACTTTTCAGATTTTACCTATTTCGGTATGACGCCGTTTTCTGAGGAATTCGCATTCTCAACACATTCTCGATGAGTTTGGAGAAAGAACTTAGTGAACATCTTTCAAACTTTGTAGCCTTTGGTTATTCACTTTTGTGACATATTATGCCCTCCGAACATGAAGACTCACTCCCGATCTTTGTCCGTTTGGCTCGTCTCAAATTAGAATACATGTGGGTGTTCGAATGCTCCCTGTCCTCCCGTCGTAACAAATTATACGTCACGTGCGGTGCTTTTTGCATTTGCAAGTGCACTAAACGGCAGTCCGTCATCTGTCTTTTGGTTACTTAGCAGCCCGAAACACTCGTGACTGTAATCGGTTTTGAAACGTGCAATGTCCAAAATACGAGTGGATTCAGTTTCGAAAGTTCACCAAAAGTGAAATATGTACACGATGAACACTTTTCTATGTTTTCAGATATCTGAACGTTTTGTTCTGGTATCTTCTGCAGCCTTGTCTCCGTAGTCAGTAAAGCCAGAGATTCGCACGTTGTCTCAGGGCACGTGGTGGGACCCGGAATAGCTTCTCAATAGCTAGTTTCCCTGCAAAACGTCCCCCTCTGAGACCCTAATGATAGCGTTCCACTCTGTTATTTTGGGATCACTCAATCACGTCAACGCCACACGAATAAGGAAACAAAGAACGTCGCCGTGAAGATGACGCGAGCACTATCTTTTTACTACGCACTACCGCGTTGTTCAATTCAAAGAGAACCCGGAAGTTCCTGCTGTCCCTGATTAGCTCTCCCGACTCTTCAGCATGTGAGGTTTCTTTTGTGCGCGGTTCAAATTGCTTTCGCAGAAAAAATAGAGAGTGCAATTGAGAACGAAACTGATGGGAGTCATTACACTTTATAAAAGTTTCGCACACATGACCACAACTCATTTGGAAGAGGCGAAAGGCCGTCAAATGAGACTTCAACTTTGGGCCCGATGAGCAAAAATTATAATGTTGAAGTTGGTGGTTCCTCAACCTCATCCTATCACCGTGACTCTCGCCTTGTTCTGACCATTACAGACGTCACGTCCGCAGTACTTCCCTGTCCAAACATCGAAAGCACCACCTCGTCGTACAGCGGAGCATCATTCCCCTCGAATGAACCGCCTCTATCAATCTTCGTGTCATCAGAAAGACGAAACCTTGTCTATAGCCTTATCCCATGAGAGGTTGCATTTTTAATTGTCCATATTTAGACCGTGATTCATCCTTTCTCGGTTCACATTTTCGTATCGAATCTTCGCTCGTTCTCTGTGCCCCATAACTCTGCCCATTATTCTTGTTCTTTTTTGAGATATACACCTTCAGAGTTATGAGTTTTCGTTATTCGGGCGTACCGGGTATTAATCAAAACAGTGGTTGCACCGGTCGTTTCGTTTATTGGGTACCATTCGCGTGTGCTCAGTTTCTCATGTTTCTCTCTTTTTCGTCGACTCTCTCGTCGCCTGAGCAATTATCCGAGCGGCCGAACGACCGTTTCACTGCTTCATCCAGCGAGGCTCCTCCCCAACCAAGGAGGTGCCTTCCTGACAAAGTGGGCGTGTCCTTTCACCGACGCCCTATAAAACGCGCATCCGGAGCCGCTCAAAATCACTTTTCTCAGCTTTCTCAGCTTTTCCTCTCGGAACTCTTCGAAGCTCTCTGGCCCCACCCCGAAGCCATGTCAACCATCACCGTCTTCGCCCTCGTCGCTCTTCTCGTCGTTCTCCCGAACATCTCGACTCCGGGTTAGTTCTGTTTTCAAAAGATCCTCCGGGATGATCCATCCTAGAAGACTGTCACTGTTCACCCCTCGATTGACCGTCTAACCCTCCTCAATTTCCAGCTCAAGCCGCCCTCATGCCAAGCGTCTGCTCCGCCCAGGAGGAATCTGCAATGCCGTGTGTGTGCTGCAAGAAGAGCTGTTGGTTCGGAATTGCCGAAGTGAGTAAGAACTAGAATAAGCGAGAGAAAATGACACTTTTAATTACCTCCCAGAATAGGAAGTGATGAGAGAAGAAAGATCGAGTCTGGTCGTAATTATAACTATTTTCCAGATGACCACCGCGTACTTCGGACACATGCCGGGCGAACGAAGCGACGCGGAAGCCAAGTTCACCTTGGCCATGATGGCCCAGTGCTTCAAGATCGAGTGCGCCGACACGTGCCCGACACCGGCTCAGTGATCCGGCACTTGATTCGAAAACTCTTGGTAATGATCTCGTCAGCTTCTTCCTTTTGTCTCCCCCCAGTTTCACTTCTCTCTCCCTCTCCCAAGATGTTGATTGAACTAGTTGTACCAGCCTGCTCTTCCAAAAAGATGAAGAGAAAGTGTATTCTGATTTCATGTTTATAAATAAAGTGAACAAAAAAACGTGCGTTTTCATTGAGAAAAAAGGCAATTATCAGGTTACGAGTGGAAGTGAAGTTTTCATTTCACATCATCGCAACTCTTTCAGAATGGAAACAATCAGGATATTAGTTTGCCTAGTTGATTGTGGAACACATTTACTCCCTTGCCCACGCAATTTCCGAGTGTCTGCAAACGAATGAGATCAGATGAAACCCTGCAAATTTCGGAAATTGGCGAGGGACAGAGAAGCCTCGGAGTACTTGGTACTATAGTCCAAACTTTGTCTGTTCCCAGTTGCTGTGAGTAACGCATCAAGGGCCCCGCAGCAGAAATCTCTGCAGCAACATTCGAATCTCTCATGTCCGTATACGTTTTTCAAAATGATTTATAACAAGTGCCCTTCGATATTCCCAGAGTCGGCTTTTTTGCAAAAAATGGAAGTCCTCAAAAACTGCGCCACCGCCAACACCCTAATTTGTCATGGCAGTGCATTCGGCAAAACGCGTGTGTGTCCGCACTGATGATGCCATCACGGTGCCACTGGAATCTTCTTTGTTTTAGAGAGATTGAATTGGCGAAGAAACAAATCGAATCAAGCACTCGGCGTCTTTTCCCGAAAGTTCCATTGTGAGAACTTTCGGGGAAATAGTGAGTTCTTTTTCTCAACTTTGCAAGAGCAGTTGCAGCGCAGAGGAGTGCGACCTGCAATCGATCAAAAGTGGTCGAGTGACTCCAATTTTCCCCCCATTAAGTAATAACTTGGAATATAGAAGTGCCCGAATGGGAGGCAAATAGAGTCCGAATGACGTCCGAGCTCTTTTTGCTGTTCCTGAGAGGCAATTGGGCAGAACGAAATGGATTCAAATTGGTTTTCCAAGAGGCACAAGACAAGGGACTTGAGTTGGAAATTGCATTGAGTAGGTCATACGTTGTTCGTCCCTTGGCCTCGCATGTCAAACTGGAAGAGTTCACAGTTGAACGAGTGCTTCACAAAACTAGACCGCTAACGTTTTTTCTTGACAACCTGCCAGTCAAGTCTAAAAGTGTCGTTTGATTTTTTGAAAAACAACAAATGTGTTCTTTCAAAAAAAAACACTTTAGAACTTTTTAGGGACTTATATACCATGTATTGGATAAGAATTCATTAATATCGAAAAAAAAACACTAAATGATGAATTGGTTAAAATAATACGAAGGAAAGAACGGAACCTGGTTGAGTGATACGACGGAAATGGTGTGTGGGGAAGACGCACGGTTTGAATGCACAATTAGCCCGTTTGTACCAGAAGAAAGGTCACACATGAATAAAGAATTTCCGATGGATTGAAACAAGTAGATAGAGGATTGAGGCGAGAGGATGATTAGTCGACACACCTTCAGTGTTCACAAACAATCATTCGAAGTAGATCGTTCTTCCTGTTTGTCGTTCTTCTGAATTTCTTGCTCTTCTTCCAACTCCGGCTCCTCCTTGATTGTCTCCAGTCGAGGAGTTCCTCGGCGCCACTACAAAACCAACAAGTTCACAATAGAGTCTTCAGAAAAAAGACTTACAAGACAAGTGTTGCGCGAACGAGTAGATCCTTTTTTCGTCATCGAGTGATATATTCCGTCGATGTAATAACCGTATTTTTTGAAGACCGGATAGTTGAGCGTGTTGACTGAAAACCGATACAGGTTAGAAAAGAGATAGAGAACGATAGTGGGCGGTCGGGGATATTGATCAAACACACAACTAACAGATTTTTTCGCCGAGTTTCTCAAGCTGAAAACACATTAACATCGTTCCCCCCGGAAGAAATCTCCTCTCTTTTCTGATGGCTGAGCGATGGAAATTGTATTGAAAATGAAAGAGAAGGCTCGCTTACGTAAACATTGGCAATTGTTTCACATAACACCATCCTCAACTTCACTCAACTTGGAATAGGAATTCAAGATCAGATTGATGGATTCAAGTGGTTTGGGAATGCTAAAAAGGCAAAGACGCAACATGTTTCGAGAGCAACGGATGTCGTTAAAGTAGAAATTTGAAGTGTAGCTCAGAAAGCTCTCTGTTTCCCCAGAAATCCATATTTATGGCCTAAATTTATGTCACAGTTGCTTAGCGAAACGCAAATGCGGTGGACCCATGTGAATTCAAAATATGAAAATAAAGGGAGAGGGACGAATAGAGAGGAAACAACAACATGTGGACTCACAGTTTTGAGACGACGCCATTACGGATGGGTCCGTGGTTCCATAGCAATTAGGTTGATTGACGACAATGTTTGAGCTGAAGACGGGCTCTCCGAACGAGATGTAGCTGGCACTAGTGAACTCATCGGAGCTCAGTTCACCAAACTCAGATTCCGAATCGTCGGGAAATTGAACTTCTGGTTTTGTGTCTTCTTTTTCGGAGATGTCATCTGGATTCTCTTCAGATGACGTTGAAGGCAACGATGAAGACGAAGAGCTTGACTCCATCACTCTGAAAACGGAAAATTGAGTTGATCTGAAAACATATTGGAAACGGTTGATGTATTATGATATTTCTTACACGAGCATCTCAATTTCCCCACACGTTTGACAGCTACTATGAAGTGAAAACAGAGAAAAAGTC
The DNA here is from genome assembly GCA_963932285.1 of Caenorhabditis macrosperma. Taxonomy (NCBI): domain Eukaryota; kingdom Metazoa; phylum Nematoda; class Chromadorea; order Rhabditida; family Rhabditidae; genus Caenorhabditis; species Caenorhabditis macrosperma. The sequence goes on from OZ010618.1 coordinate 13,407,255, forward strand.
GAATGGTGTGAGAAGAAAGGAAAGACGAGAATATATTTGAACCTACAGCGTTTCATAAATCACAGTTTTCAGTGTAACAAAAAGAACATGTGATTCGACGCTCACAGATAAATGGTGAAAGGAAACTGGCAGAACTCGAAGAAAAACAGAAAAATAGCTAGACAATCGATTTTGTGTTGGTCAAATGTTCCTAAAATAACAATCACGTGATTAACTATTTGCACGCTTGCATCGGAATTGTTATGATGCACTGATAATCAGAGTAATCACCACGAAACGTCGGGCGCAATTTCAGAAAAACGCGTTGTTTTTGTGTAGTAGGAACAAACAAAGAAACGAGAAGTGCGTGAAGTGAAATGAAATGGGTCGTGTTGCATACGTAAACCAACCGTCTTTTTCATGAGAAATCACCGCCAACCTGCCCCCGTCTATACTGCTGGCAGCTGCCGAAAGTTTGGTTTTTAAATGAATGGAAATGACGGTCGTATAGCTAATTTCGAATACCCACTTGCATATTTTGAAGGGATATTGATGATGGATCGGGAAAAAAACAAGAGGAAAACGAAGAGGTCATGCGCGCTTTCCTTTTTTTTTTCGTTTTTAGTCAGCTTTTTGTGTTCCTTCCGTTTTCAAAAAGGGAGAGAATAGGAGAGAAAATAAGCAGACGCAACGTTTTGGAGGCCGTGGTAGGCGAGAATTTCATATGGAATGAAGGGACGAGTGAAATGAGATTCGAGATTTCAATTTTGTTAATTGTCGTCGGAGAGTAGAGTAGGGTGAAGAAGAAGTGTTTTGAAAGCTCACGACAGCTTTAAATGTCAAAAAACACACATCAGAATCTTCTCAAATTCAACAGATATAATCTGAAGTTCAACTAGTACTTTTTAGAAGGAACGTTGGACGAAAGACTCGTAGAGCTATAATTCGATTACCGAGTTCCGGTTCTAGACCCCAATAATTCATAATTAGAACATCTTCTATCGCCTCTTGCTGAAAATGAGAAGATAGAGATACCAGTGAAAATAAGAGAGAAGAGTGAGAGCAGTAACAGGTGATTTTGTAGCTGGGCGGTTGCTTATAAAAACCCAATCATCGTCAACGTACATGTCCTAGGAAAACGGGAATGGCGATTTTGGAGTGAATGAGTGTTGGTGGAATAGCAAATAATTCCAGAGAATATATGATGAGAGGCAGGCTGACCGAAATTCAGCCAAAAGTTCATTTCCGTATAGCCGTCTTCCTGCAAAAACGAACAAAGCGAAAGAGAGAGTAGCGGAGAAAGAACTGGCAGTGCACTTTTTTCACTTGCGTGGTTGGCAAAAGAGTTTTGGGTCACAACCGAGCCTCGAGGGACGCTGTGTGAACACACCAAATGTTCGACGAACCTGATGATAAGATAGAGAACTGGACTAGGGGGCATAGGCCAACAAAACAAACACGACTGACATGCCAAATGTAGATAATGTAACACGGCGTCTATGATAGATTGTCCAGATTGTTATCGATGTCCTGGACAGTGTACCAGAGGGTAAACTGAACGTGAATAGGTGAGACTTGTGGAGAACATCCAGAAAGATGTAATCAGATCTCTCATGGACATCCCGAAAATCTGCAGTGATTCAGAGACGTGAACCATTCCACAATGGAGAAAATTAGATTACACAAAAATATAACTCAATTTCGAAAGATTCGAAAAACTGAAACATTTGCAGATTCATTTTCATTCTCGGTTAGACCTCTGAGGAACATCACAAAATGTCTGTTGAAATTCAGAATAGAATAACTGTTCGAACACTGACTATATTTTCTAAAAGTGAGTCCAGTGTCCGTTTCAAACATCTTCCTCTTTGCTCCGCTCGAAAAGTGCATTTCTTCTTGTCAAATAGGTCCAGATGTTCTGCCCAGAAGAACATCTTTTGCGACTTTTTCATACGAACACCCGACTCAGTCACTTTCCAAACAATCCTGCTTCCTTTTTTATACTTTTATGCGCTCTTCCATTACTGATGTGAACCTTAGAAACGGTAGAAACATTCATTCTGTCTCGAAAACGATGAGTCAACGAGTTTTTGAAGACCCTTGTAGAAACCATATATATATTCTTCGACGCTACGACTGAGCAGTAAGTTCCATAAACTGAACTTCCGTACTCTCGATATTGCCTGTTCAGGCGCTCCGTCGTCACTTTCTCTCCACGACATTCCAATTCTTCGCGAACGCCGTCGTGCAATAGTCCTTCAGCACAGAAAAAGGGGTACGCTGCTCGACGACGCACATGACAAACGTCCCCCAATTTTTCAAACGCGCACGTCTTCTGCTCTCTCGTTTCGTTTCAGAACGCAAGCCAATTTCCATTTACATAATCGTCATTCGGCTTTATCCTTTCTCGTTTCTCATTCACTTTTCATCCGACCATGAGCTCATTCGTATTCCAGCTCGCCTCTCCAGTCTTTTGTGTCTCATGCCTCTATGTTTTCTATAAGTCTCCTTTTAATATGAATTTCTCTTTCACGCTCACTTTATTCTGCCCGCGTTTTCCGTTTCTATAGAGACAGCACAGCAGCGGAAAGTGGGCAGATGAAACCAATTTGACTAAAAGCCCCCGCACTCGTAGAGTTATGTGCGTGTTGAGTGCCTCTTTTTCCGTATCCATGGCGTGAATTTTGATTCTTTACGAGTGCTCACTTTCCAGATTGGGTCGAACTTCTCGTTCAAACAGTTAGATGGGTGACGCAGCTCGCCAACAGCTTTGGGCTCTTTTCTTGAACGTTGCCCACGAGTGGCCAGAACGTCGAATCCAACGCGTTCTTGAGCCATACTTCATCCCAGAACAGTGGTTCATCTACGACCGGTTCATCGACTTTTTTGATGATGATCCATACGCAGTGACAGAACGTCGTTTGGAGCGCTTTCTGTTTCAAATAAAGCAGATCAACAAAGTAAATTGAATCTTATTTAGGAGTTCACGGAAATTCGAATTTCAGACAAAGAAACGTTCCAGTCAAAAGCTATGCATCATTCCCTTCTTTGCACTCATCGCTCTGATTTTGGTTCGTTTATATCTCACTCGAAAAACATTATTCGATGTATTTTAGTATAAGAAGGGAATTGTCAAAGCGTTTCATAGAAACACCTGGAAACTGACCTACAATGCCATCGTCCAGCCGTGTGCATTGGTGACTACCATTGTGAGCAAACCAAAGAGATATGGAAACTTCAAAAGAACACTTTCAGACCACGAAGCAGACGGAGACATTGGAGAGAATAAACCTGTGTTTCTTGAACACCACTCTCAACAAGATTTGGGAACAAGCTGCTTCAGTACTACTCTCTTTCTGACTTCCCAGTTTCTCATTTGCAATATAAAAGATTTCTGATAATTATTCAACGATACACGATTTATTATTTTGTCAAAGTTTATTAGTGAATCATCAATAAACATGTACAGAGATCACGATAGTACGTCAAATAAAAAAATAGGGATAATTAATCGACTTCTTTGACAGTGGGTCCTTGTGGGAAGTTGCTAGAGTTGGATCTTGCTGCGCCACGAGTACCACATCCCTATGGCTGACTTTCAGATCCATGTAGTTCAGCAAGACTGGCAGACGGTCTCCCCTCACCGGACCAGCATCCTCTACCGACTACTTGGTTCATCGAGTGCTTGTTTCACTTGGAGTGTGTATGCCTCCAGCTGATTTCTAGCACTCATGCGTTCCCGTTGTTCAGCATCTTCAACTGTTCTGCTTCGTTGACCATCCGGTCTATTTCCGACTGTGAGAGTGTTCCTTTTTCGTTGCGAATAGTGATTCGATTTTCCTGTAGATTTATCTTCGGATAACCAGTTAACTCGCGTGTTGCGATCGATGAGGTTTGTCATGACTCCTCCGGCTGTTTCAATTCCAAGACTCGGCGGGTCAACGTCGACTAGAAGAACTTCTTTGACGTCTTGACTCCCGAAAGCACGACTGCTTGGACAGCATCCCCAAATGCAACTGCTTCGTCCGGGTTGATTGAACAGTTGAGTTCCTTCCATTGAAGAAATCCTTGCGCATTTCTTAAATTATTGGGACACGCGTTGAGCCTCCAACTAGCGCAACTTCATCAATGTTTGATTTATCGATGTATTGCGCTACGAAGGGCTTTCTCCACTGATTTCAGAGTTTTTTGGAACAAATCAGCGCACAGTTCTTCAAAACGTGCACGAGTGATTCTGGATCAAAAGTCAATTCCTTCGAAAAGGGAGTCCTCTCCGACAGTAGCTTCCGAAGAACTAGATAACGTTCGCTTGGCACATTCGCAGGCAGTTCGCAGTTTACACTATTCCGTGTTTCTTCCCGATTCTTCTAGAATGTTCTCGACTCGCCTCGAATTGCCTCGGCCTTCTCACATCTTTTCCTGTCTCCGTCTCCACGGGAGAGTGTTTTGTTGTGCCGCGCTTGCCGTCTCCCGCTTTTTTCTTATGACCCTCTCTTCCTCAACACTCGCGTCAAATGTTCTCGAGTATACGAGAAGGACAGTGAGACACAACACTCTCCCGTGGAGACGGAGACAGGAAAAGATGTGAGAAGGCCGAGGCAATTCGAGGCGAGTCAAGAACATTCTAGAAGAATCGGGAAAAACCACGGAATAGTGTAGACTGCAACTGCCTGCGAACGTGCCAAGCGAACGTTATCTAGTTCTTCGGAAGCTACTGTCGGAGTGGATTCTCTTTTCGAAGGAATTGACTTCTGCTCCAGAATAACTCGTGCTCGTTTTGATCGATTCAAATGGATTTTGAACGTGTCAGCCGAAGATAAAACTACAGGAAAATCGAAACACTATTCGCAAAGAAATAGGAAGACTCTCACAGTCGGAAATAGACCGGGTGGTCCACAAAGCGAAACAGTTCGAAAGGGAAAATGCCGAACAACGAGCGCGCGTCAGTGCCAGAAATCAGCTGGAAGCATACACATTCCAAGTGAAATAAGCACTTGATGATAATGGATCCAAGTTGTCGGTAGAGGATGCTGGTCTGGCGAGGGAAGCGTGCGAGAGAACTATCCAGTGGCTCGATGCGAACTCTCTTGCTGAAAAGGAAGAGATCGAAGCAAAGTACATCGAACTGAAGACCGGCTTCCATTCCATCCTTGCTAAACTACTTGGACCTGAAAGTCAGCCATCGAGATGTGATACTCGTGGCGCAGCAAGATCCAACTCTAGCAACTTCCCACAAGGACCCACTGTCAAAGAAGTCGATTAATTATCCCTATTTTTTTATTTGACGTACTATTGTGATCTCTGTACATGTTGATTGATGATTCACTAATGAACTTTGATAAATTAAAAACGTTTGTGTCGTTGGCTTTATTTCCTTAGAGATGATTTTCGAGAACTCGGTGTTTCGGATATTTGCTGTAATGCAATACAATAAGAAATATTAGTTCCACGAGTCCATGAAAACATCAGAAATGTTGTGTCTGTTGTGTGCGCCACTACAGTCAGAAACCCATTCCCGCCGTCAATCACCACCATCGTTAGTGACTTCGGCCACGAAAAGGCCACAATCAGCGATCTTTTTGATGGGGTTCCCATTTGCGATCATTCAAAACTGGTGCTGAACTGAACCAGTGATAGCCTCTTTTCTGAGATTTGAACACACCTCTTTTCCGAAGAAACGATCAGTTTAAAAGACGGACAGTCCATTTCTGTCGTCAGTTCGTCTTCGAGTTCAGTCTTTCTTCTACAGTCCACTTCTAATTTCAGAATTGTGGTCGAGAATGAACAACTTCCGTTTGGAACAGGTTCCTGCGATTCGGGTGAGAGTTTTCATGTTTCCTATAGGCATTTTCTTCCGTTTAGGCTCAATTGGAGAAAATCGAGATGAAGGCCATAGCTACAATGAGACTACTCCGTGAACCTCAGGTAGTAAGGATGCTGAATGAGAAAAACAACTAATATTCAGGTCAAAGCCGATTTGTTTGGAAAGTCGGCAGAAACTATCATGAATATTCAACGTAGAATACGACATTTTCGCGAAATGCTCGGCGGAAGCGCTGAGGATTTTTCATACCAAGTCAGTATATTGTAGGAGTTACAGTCAGAAAAGGCGAGATTACAGGAGTTCGTCGACTTCAAACAGTACGCACAGTCGACTCTACATTACTTGACCAAAGCGGCTCTGGAGCCTCACTCCCATCAATAATCTCTTTATTGTTCATTCTAAAAACCGTCGAAGCAGATTTATTAAAACACTTTTATTGATTAATATACTTGTATATAGATATATTATATCGACAATAAATGGTGGTACAGATAAATCTTTGGGTAGACAATCTCGAGGTTATATGTTTAACTAAAAATAATGTGTAAAGCATTGGAGGAAATTGGCTATCTAATGGCTTGGACGTTTCCTCTGCTATCGAAAACTGTTTCGATTCAAAGGAAACCAACGCCCAAAGCGACGACAGGAGGCGTTGTACATCGGTAGGTAGCATCAGGCGGGGGGAAATCACAACGAGACTCTCTGGTCAACATTGAAACTGTTCAGGTGATAATAGGAAATTATACAATATTTGGGATTGCGGTTGGCGATAAAATAAAAGGAAATGAGTGACACGGATCCAAAAAACACAAGGGTTAGCACTAGGAGACCAACGGGTGCAGAGAAAAGGTATTTCCGACGGTTGATTAACAGCTGGGGTACAATAGACCACAACTATTTGATTGATTAAAATAAATATAGGAATCACTGGGGAGAAGTTTCAGTTGGGGATAGTCACGATGGACTTTCTCGAAGGACGATCCAATGAGCTGAGCGAGTCGTACGAGTCTTCGCTGGCTCCACTGTCAGATCTCTGCAAACAGGACCGCTTCACAAACTGAGACATCTACTCCGTCTCCTACCTTGGAATCAACCTTGGTGGTAACCTTCATCTTGCTCTTCAACTCCAAGTTCTCCTTCTTCAGACGCTCGATCTCGCGAGCCTGACTTTCAATCGTTTCTTGCTGAGTTCTGCACTGCTCGATAGTGCGATCACGCCAATACTCGCTCGCTCTGTAAACACAAATTTATTGTTTGTTATCCTTCTATCAAGAAGTTGGTTACCTATCCCAGTCATCTGGAACTGGAACGCTCACAACGCTCGGGCGGAGCAGAGTGGAGTTTCTCGAGGCACGAGGATTGGTACGTGGGAGATTGAAACCGCTTTGTCCGTTGGCTCCTGCGGCTGGCTGCGGCCGTTGCGATGCTTGGCAATCAGGTGGTACAGCGTACACCTGAACGAAAAAGGTTTTTATTCAGTTTCAAACCATTCAGTATTACCTGTTGGTAGTTGTAATTGTGAGCCTCCGGGTCGTATGGTGGAGGACTAACGCGCTTCTGATAAACGACCTCCTTTGGCTCAGCTGGGATGCTGTACCCAGACGATGGCCCTGGTCCGAACACTGGGTTGGAGATGGAAATAGCACCCATGCGCTCGACTGGAGATGAACTCGACGAGTTTGAGTAGCTGGATCGAGATGGGTTGTTGCTCAAGTAGCCACTGGAAGCCTGTTGGCTGCTCGAGGGAGAAGCATCAGCACGGGTGAGTCTTTTGCGGTTTCTGCCATTGCGTCCTCTCTCCTCTCGCAACTCCATATCAGAATCGGTGTCATCACGGATCTCGGCACTGCTGGCGGTCTGGTCGCTGGTGCGGCTCGAAGACGTTCCAGTTTCGTCGCTTAAACGAGCTCCTGCTTGACGGAGACTCGGAGTTTGAAATGCCGAAGACAGCACGTAATCATCGGAAGTGAGCAAGTGAGTCGCTGGGCGGCTCATCGAACGGCCCATGATAGTTGCCTGTCCGACTGGAGGAGTACTGCGATATGCGGGGACGTTCTCGTGGCGCGGGCTAAAAATAACAAGATAACGATAACAAAATATGGGTTGAAAACGAACATCACTGCTTGCTGAGGACTGTTCTCGTAGTCCGAAGACGGTTGCTGGACCATCGGAGTGTGAAAAACCGCACCGCTGTCCGGGCGTCTCTTGCACTCTGCCAAATCAGAGAGAATCGACTTGACATCACACAACGATTTTTTGTTCGCATTCTTCTCCTGGAGGAGTGGAGTCCACGCTTCTTCGAGATAGGTTGCAATCAGGCTCAATTCCTTTCCAGTGTCCACAACGGCGTCAGCATTACGTTCGACCCCCGTTTGTGTTCTGCAATTCGTTATTGTGTTTGTTTATGTGAGATGTGTTTACAAAAGGTGTCAAATTTAGCACCGCCGCAACCAAAATATATATATTCTTCAGGTAACACGATACATTTGAGCGGCATCCATCCTTCGCCTTCTCCTAATGTTTGTGCTTTGCTAAAACGTGCCCACATACCCGGATGATATTCTCAGCAAGTAGTCCTTCATGCGATGCCACTCGCGCTCGACAAACTCGTTCATGAACTCCATGTAGTGCTCTTTTCCGCCAAACTTGGTGAAATTGGCGAGGTTTTGGAGAGTCTTTGCAATGAGCGTGAGGTTTCGATTATTCGTTCCTGACGGGTACTCGGAAACCAAATTGAACAGACTGGGGCTGAGAATGGCAGGACACAGGAAGCGGAGGAAGATCGAAGAAGAGATGAGCGTGTCGGCCAGAGAACCACGATTCTGAGCATCCAGCCGGCAGCGGAGAATGGCAAACACTTCGCGGAGGTCCACTGGTAGATGATGAACACTGAGTATCGATAGTTGAAGAAACGGAACTAGGAGGTTACACTCACTTGTTGAGGATCTTGGTCCACGCAACTTCGACATATCTCATCAGAAGAGCTCGGTTCTTATCCAGATTTGCGTTCGATGAATTCGAAAACTTCTGTTGGTCCACTTCACACGAGTCCTCGCATTGCAGCACCGTCTTGACAAAGTCGCTGAGCGTCGACTGGAGATAATCATCAGCCACTAGCTTCATGAATGACTCCATTGCCTTGGTGGCAAGCGAGTTTCCACGGAACATGAGATGGTCATTGTCGAGCTGCTCGACCTCTTTCATAATCAGATCGCAGAGGAACTCCTTGGCCAGGTTTTGCTTGTACAGAACGCGTACGAGTGATGTCGCAAAGTCTTCCTGAATAAAGAAAATGGTCATAAGACACCGTCTGAAGTCAATTATTACCTTCACTCTAACTGCGAGAATTGGTTCGAGCTGCTCGCAAAGTGGAAGATAGCTGTAGCAGAGAAGCTGGACAAGGTCATCGTAAGCACGGATCGGAAGAACATCCACTGATTGCCATTTGGCCTTGATTCTGAGTGAAGGAATCTCCTGAGAACTGCTCTTGGCTCCGAGAGCCGATGCAATGCGGCTGCTCGTGTCAGTGTGAGTCGTGTTGACGGTGTACCTGCAATAAAACAAGTAAAAATCAGACGACGAGGGAAATTGATCAGTTTGTCCTTGACTTTGAATTAAAGTGGATGGGATTGTGATAATCCCATCTACTGACCTACAGTACTCTCCGAACAATGACGATACTCTGACATAGTTTTTCTTCAACTTGAACGTCCATAAAAACGTTTTCAACATATTGCGTGTTTTTCGATTTTCATTAGAAAACTCTTGAGGCAAGTTCTCGGCTGACGGGTAGACAGACGCCAATGAGTAGGGAATCATAGCTGAATCATGATAGGCTGGATCCCAAGGATCGAATTCACCCTTCATGATAATCTGAATGCGTTGAAACTTTTGCAAGAGAATGATGACACAGAGAGCGCGAAAAACGGATGGAAAGTTCCAATTGACTCATCAGGACACACACGATGGCCTTATCTAATTGAAAAACGAAATGTAGATAACATCTTCCCGTGATGTCCGCAAATTGCGTGACATGGTGAGGCGGGTGATTAATGAGGAGAGAAGTGAAAAAGTTGAATTGGATGAGAAGAACGAAGAAGACTGCACTCTGAGAAGAGGCGCCCACTATATCCAAAACACTGTTTGATAATCGAAAGAGTGCGGGGGAGCGGGTATCATTGAGAACACCTCATGAGCTACTTGTGTTTGATTAAGATTCGAAAGTGCGTAACGAACGGCGGTGGTCTGTCAAAATGGGGCCGGATTTTTGCGTTTCGTTCATTTCACACGTCGTTCGCGCACAACGCTCACGCATAACAAATTTGTGTTTCTACTCCTTCCGCTGACACTCGGAAGCTAATGCGTTTGGAACTTGATTTTTGGTGGAAATCCTCGAGAACGGGGCAAAAAAAGAAAATTGGGGGGAATTGGGCCAAAGTTCATTTTTACGATGATCAGACTGGAGGACGCGGGGAAGGTGAGTAGAGGAGGGAGATTAGCCCTTCACTTTCTCTGTTGACCACTTAATACGAAACATTTGGGGACACGGATGTTCGTAAAAGCCCAGCAAAATTAGTGGAACTTTGTTGTGGGGCGAAAATTGAGAGAACAAGTGAGGAATGGCCGGGAGCGCATTTTTGGCGCATCGTCCGTCACATCGCATAATGGGAATCAGACGTGGACTGTGTTGGAGACAACAGCCAAATCCATGTTTATTCAACACTTCTACCCATTTATGCAAAAGTAATGGGATTTGATCCGCGGCCCTTTCTACTCGCTCCCCTATCGGGTGTTCGCGTGTCCCGAATAAATCCTGATGAATATAGGTTATGAAAACGCTTCGCGCTCTTATGCAGCAACAGGGGCAACGAAGGATAAGATGGGGGCGGCATGGGAGCGATCAAGTTAAACAACTGTGTATGACGACGATGACTATGATGACTAACTGAATAAACTAAACCGAATCGTTTTGGTTTTGGTTGCGAGAATGGGCAGGTCTCAAACAAGGACTGTTAATAGACCTGCTTGCACTACACACAATCAACCAGTTAATTGATGCCGGAATTCGAAAAGGTGGGCAATTAAAAGAAAGGGATCACTCTTCGCTTTGTGTTTTGCCTTCGGTTCGAATTGCGCAGAGTATCGGCATTGAGGGATGAGTACCGGAAGTCATCCGCTGGATACTCACCAACGTTCCACTGGATTGCGTGCAGCCAACTGATCCATCGTGATGACTACGTAGCCGATGAGCGTCGGACGGTCTTTTTTCTTCTTTGGATCTGCCTCGCGGAACACACTGACGCAGACTTCTTCGATTTTTGGAAGCATTCTGAAAAATTAGATTCCAAGAATAAGAATCTCTTGAATAGAGTGTACCCAAATTCAAAGTGCTCGCCCCAGAATACATTGTCAGTGCGTGGCTTCGATGACGTTTTGGCATAGAGGGTCTTGTCTAGACACAACTCACAGTAGTACCTGCAACACGATACCTTCATGGACTCAAGTAAATATCAACCACTCACTTTCTTTTGGCCGGAAGTCCTTTGGCTTCGAGAATCCAGATGTACAGTCCATTCTCTGTGCGTCTTTGGAACTCCCTCCGAGGATTCATTGTTTTTCGGAGGCTGGAAAGTATTGTTGTTTTTGGAAAGTCGACAACGAGAAAGCAATCCAATGGATGTGTACAGTGTTCGGATGAACGCGATTAACTGTTATCAGTGATAAGATGGATTGAGAGGAAACGTGACGCGAATATCAACTAACGACTTTTGTTGTGTACAGGACTAGACTGTCACAAAGGAAAAACGAAGTTTTGCTTTTCCGAAACGAATGAATACGAAGCTCGCTGAAGGAAAATAAGGTAGTCCGACTATGAAGATAAGTGGCCTGCGGGTCAGCCAGCCGAGTCAGTCGGGGGTGCACCAGATACACAACACCACCACAACATCACATATTCAGTCGGGTCCGTAATTAGGTAATTCTATTTGCAAGAGCGTGCGTTGACGCGAGAACAAGAGGCGGCAGAAGGACGGGGCATAGTGTTTATAGGAGACCATACTTGGGAAGGCAGGTGCGGCACGAGAAGAGCCCCCCGCGGAAAAGGGGAGATGAAGGCGACGACGCGCGGCACAATAATGCTTGTGCACGCAAACACACGCACGCGGGTTTGGTTGGTTGATTGTAATAAACAATGAAGAGGGGGAAAAAGGAAAAGAGGGCGGGCGTAGAGTTGATTAGCTACTGTGAGGGTCCCGACAGCGGCTCTCCAGAGTGCTGTGGGATACTTTCAAAGTGGCTTTGGACACTCCGAAAACGGTACTTTTATTTGAGACGGGTCACGTTTCTGTTCGTCTAGAAACAGGTACTGACGTCGAATCACAAAAAGAGTGGCGCTTTTAAAAATAGAATTTCGAAACAGTTCGGTTGAGTATCAAAGAACATAATTGAACAATTGTGTCTCACTCACGCGATCTGAGATGTTCTAGAAATGGGAAGAGCGAGCGACAGAGAGTGCAATGCATTGGAGAGTTGACAGTGACGGATGTCCCCCGGCCATTCTTGTTCTTCCCATCCCGATGAGTTAACCCTTGTGTCTGGATTTGGAGGAATTCGAAAATAAACGAGAAAGGGGAGGGAAACCTCGTAGCGGCTGGAGGGAGCTACGTGTGGTACCTAGGAGCTCAGGTAGAAGAGTGAACAGGAGGGGACCGGGAATAGTGTGTTTGTGAATGCAATTGTGTGCACAGGTTGATTGTGCTCGGCCGAGCTCTCTGTACACTGTTTTGTTCCCACCACACCGCCACCGTAATGGTTTCCCTTCCACGACGGGAAGAATGGAATTATTTGATGATCAGATTGATTCGACTCGCTTCCGATTTTCTCACGCGGACGAGCAGGTAAACCAACTGTGGCTTCCGGACCGGTGCAATTTTCCCTTCGCCCTTCCACATCCAGTGGAAAGGAAATCGATCTACTGGCAGGAAGTGTCGACTGATGGATGAGGGCGGCCGATGGAAAGTGAGGAAACAAAGGTAATAAAACGGTCACTGGGTAGTCTATGAGAAAATGAAATTGGCGGATAATTTACCGTTCTGAGGAGAGAGACCTCCCGGTAACATCTGGTAGAAGTCTCCCTCTCTGTCTCTCTCTGTGTGGATCGGTTTTTCCGACATTTCGAATCGCTCACTTAGCGAGAGACCTGTACATCTGCCCCTCGCGCGGCCGCGGCGGGGCGGCTGTCACAAAGATATTCTTATGAAAAATGACAAGTTTGGTGAGAAAAATTGGTGATGAGTGTCACTCAGTGTAGATGAGTGTCATTTATCAAACAGTTACTGTTCCGTAATGTCACCACGAATTTTCCTCAGAAACAGTTTGAGAGTTTAAGAGATGGAAAGAATAGCAATGGAACGAATGCGCTGGCTATTTCCCCTACAAAGAATGTGAAGCGTAGCATGTAAATGCCAATTTTTCACCAAAGGAAGGGAAACGAAGGAAGAAAATGGAATGGAGGAATAAAAGAGCAGGGCATGAAACGCACAGTCTCTCGCCCATATTTCTCTACTTCTCGGCGGTTTCCTGCGTTCAAAACAAACAAATAACACATAAGCAGCGATTCCTTATAAGGTCTCTTTCTCTCGCTTTTCGCACTCTCCGTACAGTCGGCCGAACAAAAAGAGAATAATAACAGATATGGAAAGAAACTACGAACGCCGAGACACTTCAGTAATCACAGTTTCAAGAGTGCGAAAAGACAAAAACGAGTGAAAGGTTTCAAATGTTCCACGCGGGAGAGGCAGTCTTTCCGGGAAACAAGGCCAAGTATAAAAGTAGGCTGAGGAGGCGTTCAGTCGACTCAAAACTTGAGAAGGATTTCGAGAAAAAAAGGTCAAATTCAAGTGGATACGTGATAATTAGGTTCGATTGACCTGATTCAATTTCTGGAGCTTTGGTGCGTTGAGTAAGTTTCTTTCGAGGAAGAAATTTGAGATGTAGAAAACCAGATTCTCCTTCTGACTAGTGACTACCACGCGTCAGTGTTACCGCTCATCCATCACAAACATTTGCATTTGACATGGTATACATTTCGAAGAACAACTCGTTCTTCGATTCTTGTTATTACCGAGATTTCCTTCTTTTGATTCGTCGAGAGAAAAAAAGAATGAAAGAAAAAAGAAACGAGTGTTGGTTAAATGCACCTGATGGGTTCTGAACTGGAGAGATGAGGAGAAAATGAGATTTGAAGTGCCTTGGATTGCATACTTCTCCTGAATAACCGGAGATTAAGTGGAAGAAGGATAGCCTCAAGGTTATGATCTCTTGTTTGGCACCTTCTCACCGAGAATCTTTTGTTGCAAAGGGCCACTGAGGTAAATTAGTCGAAATGAACAACAAAAAGGATTTGCAGTGGTCGATGGTAAGCAAACATTCCACGAGACATGGTCTCCGGTATTTTTCGCGCGAAATGATTGCCGGGTGGGCGGGAGACAGACAAGCTCTTCGGAAGCCACCGCCAGGTGACCATTAATTGAGCGTTTGAAATTTCGACTAGATCTGGGTGGGTATGGAAATTAAGAGGATCATGTCTTCAGCTCGCTTCTTCTTTCGGAATTCGTCCCGCTTCTATTGGCAATACGTCAAAGAACTTGTTCGTAATGGATGGGCGCAAGCCAAAATGCAAATTTCGCAAATTGAAAAACAAACAGAAGAAGAGAAGTGGTGAGCGCGAGAACTGCCTCGGATCACTTTCCCGAGCATCAGCATGATCATCCTCAATAAAGGAAGGGGAGTAGGAAGCGGGTGGAAGGAGGAAGGGCAAGGAAGAAAGGGTGAAGCGAGTAGCGCAATCAGATTAAATTTCGCGTCGCCGCGCGCTGTGCGTGGATGTGTGTGGTCACGCAAGAGCACACGGGGACCCATTCGGAGAACTCTGTTTGAAGACTGCAATTGAATTCGAAAGTGGAAGATAAAACTAGGAGACGGAAGGAATTGGGGGAAGAACGTTTGATAATTGTATGGAATTGTGTGACAGCCCGGACAATGTAATGGCCTTCCCTATTCTCACTTGCCCGGTCTCGCTGGATTTATAATTGCAGCCAGCCCGGCGGACGGTATAACAACGCGGCCGGACATGTATTGGTTAATCGGTGGTAACCGATGAGTGAGAGAACGACAAGGCGGCGGGGGTGGATATGATGTTGCACTTGGTAGAACGGGATTGAACTGCTGTTCAAAAGACCCCCGATTGTGGGCGGAGAAGTGGACGATGGCCATTTTTTAAGAGACACAGCGCCCACATTATGCAGATTTCTATGTAGTCCTGCTGAGTGAAGGTCGAAATACATCCATCCTCCTGCCTCCCTCATTCGCCCAAAAATGTAGGAAAAGCTATTCAGTTTCACTATTCATGAGGAAAATCTTCCGGTTTTTTTTAAAGTGGCAGCAAACGGGCGGCCCAAAAAAGTATTGAGCGGGGGAAGATCGGAAAAGCGAGGGTTTGACCGCCGTGTTGATGTCAAACCATGTGAAAAATGGGAAAAGGAAGGGGGAAAACGGCGCCGGAGGGCAAAGCAAAGAATTGGAAAGCGATGAGGTGTGAATGAGAAGAACGCGTCAAGTGTTTGTTGTACATTTGACCCCACGGGGGATTCGCACCTGCGAAGCGGTTGAAAATTTGAAATTGTGGGACGGCGGGTGAGAAATAAATGTGCGCAGCCCAACCGCCACCGCGCTTTTGCAAGATCCTTATCTACAGGTGTTGCCTCGTCTTTTATTCGCTTTTACATCGATCGTTGGGCAGAAATAAGGGATCGAGGGGAATCACGAGAAACGGTGGGCGTCGAAAAAACGAGAGAGATCATTTCACTCCACTCATTTTATTTACAGAAGTGGCCTGAACGACTGAATGATTCACTGATTTTGAAGATCACTCGCATTCATTTCATCACCGAACCGTTTTCTTTTACGACCATTTCTTGTTGCGGCATTTAACAACGACAGTAATGACTTGACGACAAGTGGATGGAAGAATCTCAAAAACTCAGGAGAATGCGAAACGACGGGCGTAGAATCGCGGGATGAATCAGAGAAGAGCAAAAGCAAAAACCGAACGTTGGTGTATTGATTAAATGAGACGCAATGCGATGAGGTATGTTGGTGTGAGGGCACACAACTGTCTGCCAACACACGCACACACAGGTCGTCCACAGGTGGCGGGGTTAGAGGGCAGCTAGTCGAATGGGTGACAGGAGACGCAGAGAGCGAGCGTGCGCCCGTTATGGTTGGCCAATGCGAAATGGTCCTGTTTGACGGCGTATGCCCGAGGAGCGTTCAAAACATGTTGAGGGCCATATTTCATGTACGCAGTTTTTCTAGGAGGAGTGTAATGTATGCGCGACCGACGTTTTGCTAGGAATTTGTGAGATTTTGTGCTTTCGCGACTGAACGAAATTGAGGAAGAGAACGAAAAGGAGAAATGCGCAAACACGAGAGCAGAATTTCAACTGGTTCCATATGCACGTGGAACAAGAAGGGGCTCATCAGAAAAACTGCCATTTAGAACGGGAATATAGGCCAGGCTCACAAGTGGCTGGTACGACAGATGTTCCGGGGCACGAGTTCGAGAAACTGCGCAGATGCATCAACAGGTGCCAATTTGGCGCCAATCCTCCACCAAGTTCTTGTGAAACGTTCACCAGATGGCTTACCTTGACAGGTCGACTAGGTCAACGCCCGGCAATGACACGGTGGCGCCGGAGAGAATTACCGCAGAAGCGAGGTCTTGGTGCATTTTCTGACTTTCGACTGAAGATGGAGCGCCTTATCAAGAGATCTCAAGCTACAAATGATTCAAAATTGAATCCGAGAGGGCGGATAACGTGGTGTCATCATAAATATCATCATGGATACAAGCGTTGAATAAATGCGCACAAAATGTAATCAGATATGATCAGATACCCATTCAGATGGCAGCATTTGTGATGACGGGAGCGTGTTATTGGTCACGAAAACAATGCTTATTTAGCATGCACTTGGCATGGTGAACGAGGCATGGATTTATATTCGTATGCGAATCTCATTAATGATCTCTTGAGAACAGCGCACCGGCCGAAAAAAGAATGAAGGAGTGGATGAAGGAATCGGACTTAGGAGAAGAAGGAGAAGCTATTAGTCAGCCGAGGCAGAATTCCCTGTCATTTTGATGACGTGCTGGGAATCTTGGCGATGAAGACGGAAATTGAGAGGAAGTGGAAGAAAACGAAAAGAAACACAGAAAACAACGAAAAAGGAAATGGGAAACGCTACAAAAACTCACTTCTCCATCCACTTTGCGCGTTCCAGTGGAGTACGACACGAGTAGAACGTGCTGGCCAAACGGAAACAGTTTGGAACTTCGAAGATGGATGCGTGAACGGGATGCAGGCGGTTGTCGTCGTCTGCAAATGCCAGTCGGGATATTTGGTAGTTAAAATTGGAACATTGATGGGAAGAAAAAGAACTTGGAATAGATGAGCAGTCGAAATGCCCACGCATACGAAAGCACGAGTACACCGAAGCTCCAACTCGAGTATCGTGTTACTGGATGTTGCATAGCGATAGGTTACGCATCACACAAAACACTGAGGCCAAGAGAGCGAGAGGGCGACTGGCCAACAAGTGTTCTTTTCTGTGAGGGGGTGGATGGATGAAGGTAAAAGAGTAGAGCAGAACACAAACAACCCCTTTTTTCTGGTCGTTAGATTCCTTCGGTTGGAAAAAATATTGGATGTGAACTGTTTGTACTTGGCACACATTTAATACGGGAATCCGAAAGACAGGCACCGTCGTTTTTCGGCTTACACTGTCTACCTGTCTTTTCTCAGTATCTGGTTCTCTCTTGCACTTTACAGACGTTTTCTTTGCGCATCAACATGTTTTTCAACTTCCTTATTTAGGCTCAAAGTCAAATTGATTAACAGCTGTACAAATAAATGAGTTATCCAGTCGCAATCTACATGGACCATTCGAAACTTACTCAATTCGATCAAGTGCGTCGAGTGTGCAGAACTGAGCAGTGATTCGTGCGAACGGCAGGCCCGGAGGCTTCCTTCGCGAGCCGGCTGACTCAGATGGCGTCGAGTCGGCGGTTGCGCATAAACACTGCTGTCCCTGCTGGTCGCGTTGGCATCCACTCTGTGGAGAGTGCTGAAAATGTTTACGGTTTGGGGCGAAGGTCGGATGCATCGTTCCTATTCTGGTTCCTACTTCCTATTCTTCGGAAGCCCACTTCAGACACACTATCTGTGTCAAGTGGCAGGGTGGACACGTTTTTGGTTAGAGTTTTGTGTTGTGAGTCGAATTGTCTCTATTCTCACGAGAAAAAGAAGAAACGAAAGAAACTCACTCTTGTTTCGGAATATTAACAGTATAAGAACTGGATCTGATGGAGAACATGTGTCTCATAGGAGTGACAAGGTAGAAATGAGTTTCAGCAGAAAAACAATGGCAAGCAGGGTTGCTTTGTTATCAGCACGCTTATCGTCAAAATTAGAGAAGAGAATACCAATATTAAATTAGGAATGTAGTATCAGAAGGTATATGAACACACTCTTTCTTTGCAGCAATAGACCTATAAGCAGATCGTGAATTCGAATCAACCGAGGTGGAAGCGAATTGTGTCCACACAACCGACAGAATTTTGACGAAAAAGCTCAGAATCCAATGATTCTCCTTTCAGAGTGGTAGCGGAAAGTAGAAGAGAAACCGTCGCTTTGCGACTTCCAAATCCGCTCTCGTCCTGTCCGCCCCAGGGGTTTAGCACAGTGGGTGGTGTTTTGAGGATAATACTGCCTATTTCAAGGGATTCTGACCCCGCATCTTATTTTACAGAGGGTTAGGCGGAAGAAAGAGAAAACTGAGGGGTGACTAGTACACTCGGTCCTAATTCTTCTCCCGAAGTTTTATTGGTGTGCTAAGCAGTTGACCAGCCCCCACTAGACCTACATAATCATCGGACTCACCGTTTTGACTTGTACACTATTCTGCCACGTACGAGGCGCGGATTGGCGTTGTGTTTCTCCCGGTTCGGAGACAAACACTGCATATCGGTGATATCAGACACGAATGCAGTACTAATCCGAGGCAGGCATCGTTCTGACCGTGCACTAGGTAGTCGTTCTGAACCGAACAGCGGTATCGTGACCGTGTCAAGTCGTTTGGGCACACGGAACGAGCGGTTGTACATATTCAATGGGGTTGTGGAATATGAATGATGACGGGAAGCAAGTAGGAGATAAGAAGTTGATTTGAAGCGGTGAGAAGATTCAAAATGACGGATGTCGGATTGCGAATTTGATTGGAATGGTGGGATGAAGGGGGAGAAGTCGGGGGGCTACACGGCGGTTTTGATTGCTTCCTTAGAGGGGAAGCGTCAGGAAGATGAATATTCAAATCATTGACGCGCTTCGAAGTGACAAGATGAACGCCCCCCGCCGGTTATTATTTGAGATAGACGGGTGTCGGGAAGCGAAATGAAATTATCATTTAGGTGAAAGCAGTGATAATCCAAATTCAATTTGAAATCAAGATTCGCATAGACACAACTTTTGCATTGGATTCGCGTGAATTCGTATAATTTGTATACACATAGGGTCTCAGAATACAGAAAGAGAGAGGATGAGAGGTGTTTTGGAAGATATTCTGCTTTCTCCGATCGGTAATTATCCATTCACAACTTGGAAATTGATCCGAGAGAGAAGAAGAATACTCTTATGTTTACTTCTAAGAAGACGTGTGAGGGACTGCTGTGAATAAACAAACAGAACGATTGTGCTGGTCAATCCTGTTTGTCAGTCCTTTCCCCTCAAAAACAGCTAGTAAGTAGAAGTTATCACAAATGTCAATAAATAGATAACAACGCATCCCAGGTGACCTTCTCCCAGGCAGATGGCTGAACTGAAGAGAAGAGCAAGGGACCGAGCATCTGGTAAAAGCACATCGTGATTTTTGTGAGTTGCCGTGCTCTGCCGTGCTCTCATCAACAGATGGGAGAAGGTTGGGACCTGCGGGGGGCAATGTGTGCGGGCACGAGAGGAATCCTGGAGAGGCACAAGAAAGCGAGGTGTGCGGAAAAAATGATGGAAATGAGAGAAAAAGAGAGCGAGAGCAACGGACAATTACATCGAACTTTCCGGTGTAAAACACTAACTGGCACCAGCTCAAATCCGCAGGGGGGGCGCTTATGAATTTTAGACTCTGTGACGAAACTTTTCAATTAACAGCTACTTTGGTTTTACAGGTTTAGACGAAAAGCAAACAGTATTACTCATTCGATTGTGCCTGATAAGGACTGCAGCCGAGTGAACGAACGAGTGTGCATGCGTTTTTTTGGTGTTATTCTGGCAAACAGACTGAAATAAATTCAAAATCCATTTGTTCTCTTCTCAATTCTACCCTTGGGAATTTGATCTGTTTACCATTGCAACATGTCAGTTAAATGTGAAATCAGGAAGCAGATGAGACATATGCGAAGTTTTCTTTTGACACGGACTGAGCAAATGGGAAGAGCAACTTGATGCTCTCTGTGACAGATGGGTTCGGTTCAAAAAGAAAGAGGAGAGAGTAACTGATGATAGACTTCGACGCGGGTTATGCAATCGAACGAAAAGGGAAAACAGAGAAACAGATATAACCAGTTGCATTCCATCATACCCTTTCAACCTTCTTCTCAACGCCTCACTGTTCAAAATCGGTTCAACATATGAGACCGAAAGGGAAACTGAACTCGGAAAAATGTCACAAAATCAAGTTTTTTTTTTCTCTCGGAAAAAAGAAAACTCAATTGGATTGCGAGAGATGTGCGAAAAATTACAACTCGATGATGCACTTTGGCATCCAAATATTTTGTCAACAGGCGCGTGTGGGTAAAGCGTCATCGGATGAATCAGTAAGATGAGTGAGAGATGAGAGAAGAAACGACAAGAGGGATATCTATGAAAAATGTCTCCAATTAATGGACTTTACGATTACAATGGAAGTAGAACAGCTGGGTGGGCGAACGATGGGGTCAGTTACGAGTGTTTTCTTTTCGAGTCCATTACTAATATAATTGGATTTTGAAGAAAGACTCCGCACAACATTTCTCTAATTTTCGAAAGTTTCGGGACTCGACTGACTGAGTAGCAGTACAACATGTTCTTTCTCGGATGTCTCAGGTCAAATGCGTTTGAGCACTCGGATGGTTGAACTCACTGTTGGTTTGCCTCAGCGAGTGATTTTTCCATTTTGCTCACACTTTTGGTTCGTTTCAATGGATTCGAGCGAAAAGGTCGTGATAATAAGTTCTGGAAAAAAGAAACTGATTGTTGGGCACTAAAGTGCATATGAACTGTTGGAGCTTTGAAAAACTTACCGCAATACGTCCGGACGCCGACGAATCAGATGGATTGTTCGCTTGTGGTGCAATGGGAAACTGTAATTGCCACACGGAATTGACTATCACATAGATGTCATTGGGGGAGAACGCCGTCACGTCGAACATTTTCATAACTGTCGGAGAGCACCGAAAATGACTTATCAGCCGTATTTTCCCTCTATGGCAATGTTAGTGACTGCATGAGTCACCTCACACACTCCCACCATTCAAAAAATGTTCTTCTTCAAATAATAACCTGTCTCTTTTTCTTTTCCCTTTTCATACCTAATTTCATATTTCTACTTTTATGCACCACTACAAATGCCTTAGTGAGTTATTTTGATGAAAACGTGATAACAATAAGGAAAACTTACTCCATAAGCATTTGTAGCCACTTGATTGAGATTTTGCGAGGATCCGGACAGTCTAGTGGACAAATTGTGACTGGAAGATGACATGCGTCCGTTCATAAGATTGTTGTGCACTGACGCAGTCAAAGTTGTCCGATTGCCTCCCGTGGTCGCCGCAGACCATCCCCTCCGGTCCAGTGTTTCCCCTCCAACTTGAGCACCGCCAGAAGTTGTCTCATCGTGGATAGCGTCTGGAAATGTTTGCATTTGTTTGATTGCTTTCTAATCATATGTTTTTCTCTTATCAACACCAACATCTAACTTGACCTCTCTAAATGAGTCTGGTCATTCATCTCTACGCATATGCACAGCCCTCCTTTCCCTTCTCTCTCCCTCGCATTGTCTGTGCACACAACGTATACCCGCTTTCGGTATTGTCTTGTTTGTTGTGATCATAAAAGTGCGGGCTAAAACAATGGAATTTCTATGCGAAGTGAGGAGAGGAAGCCGAAGAATGGTGCGCGAGAAAACGCTGAATTAACGCGACCACCCCGTATCGCATTATTTGAAACCTGAAGCCATTCATTTGGCAATGGATTCCAGAAATACGCAATGATCACCGTGAACTTCATGCTAATCAGGCTGTTTTATTTGATTACGGTTTTTATCACCAGCGTATGGAAGCAGTGCGTTTGAATAGGAATCCAAGCCTACATGATCCAGACGAGAGAAGAAGAGAAGCCTCCCATCAATCATCTTGCCACTTTTCACATCACACCATCTGCGTGACCGTATCTGTTTTCTTATCCTTCCCAGACGCGGACAAAAAGTGCAACAAAATCTTGTTTTTCAATGCAACAGACAGATAAAATTTTCCGATTCGTTGGATATTCAAAGATGTATGTAGTGTTAGTTTTACAATACAAACACACACGATACGGATTCGTACGAAAGAAGGTAAAGAGAAAAAGTTACCACGGAAGTCGATGTCGTAGTCCACCGGAGGAATGTGCTCTTCGGGTATGATATTCAGAGAGTAAGTGCTTTGCGAATACCAGGGAGACGTGCCGTAGCGGCGCATTTTTCAGCAGACAGTAAGAGTGAATAGGCAGAGAGGATCACCTACTTTGATAATCCTTTTCTCATCAATCAGTGGGTGGTCCGTTCGCAACGCATTTGGCCTTGCAACACGCCACGCTACTCACTGGTGGATAATAAGTGCGTGGAAGAGTGACGAGGTGATAGGATAGAATCACAAAGAAGTAGAGATGGTGACAGACAGCAATTATTAATGAACGGGGCTGGGCTGATGGGATGTCACTGTGGAGGGAGCGAGGGGGAGGACGGTTTCCCTCTTTTTCTCCAATCTCTCTCTGATCTTTTCCAAAGGCTTCTGCCGTCGCGCAAGTGAGTGACAATCGTGTACGATTCGATTGAATCGAGGCAAAACGGAGAGAGAGAGAGGGAATGTGCCGTTGTTCTTGATGCTTCGGTCACTCGTCACTCCGCCCTCTCCTGCCTCTTCTGCGTACTGTCTCTTCAACGTCTGCGCACCGTCGGCTTACGCCTGCGTCTCCGTCTTCCGCGTCCTCTCCGCACGGACCGTCAGCGGTAAGCCGCAATTGTTGTTTTGAGGTCTGCGCATCGCGTCCTTCCAATGGTATCCCTCTTGGTTTGATAGCATCAAATAATTGAAGATTGTCTCTTTTTCTTGACGTCTGCGTCCTCCCGCTCATCACTCATAATCGCCTCTCTAAGAATGAAACTCGTGCGTTAATTTGCATGAATGACTTTCTCGCGGGCCGTGTCGCCGCCGTCACCCGCAGCCACTCGGAATTTTTACACCTCTGAGGGTTTGGAGGTGATAATGATCAGAATGATAACAGTAATCCGTTCTCCGACAGGAAAGTTTCAAGTGTACGGGAGAATGTGTGAGGTACCTTCAGAACAGTGTGTATTTCAAGTTCACTTTCGCTTTCATCACTGAAACCGAATCGGAAGCATTCGCTACTGGTGTGTTGTATCTCTACATTTCAAAGTGTCAATTGAAAAGAATAAGCGTTGAATTCGACGCACTTTATCCATTCTTTGAGAACAAGCCCCTCAACGATTTTTTAAAAATGTACCCTCTTATAACATCGTCTCTTGAGAAGCATTACCATTTCCCGAAAAAAAGCGCAAACTTGGGAAATTGGCATATATACATTTCAATTAAGAACCAAGGACAAATGCGCATGAATCTAGCACAAGGACTCTCGAGAGAGTCAAAAAACATTCCGCATCTTTCCAAGTTGTCATTTTCCTGTAAACATGGTTCCTTCCACATCAAAGTTCTGAGCGTCCGCCGGGAGCAACCAGAAACAAACAAAAAGCTACAGTCTTATCTATTGATCGATCTTTCGGTCCTGTTTCTGCGCACCAGAAAGCGTGTTCATTGCTCTGTTTGGATAGTAAATGAGCATTTCAATCTGCGTTTTTTCCTCTTCAACACAGTCACATGCGCGATGAACTCGGCGCTATATTCGTGTTCGCTTCGTATACACTGATACGAGTGTTATCAGATCTCGTTTCTGATCGTGTCGTGCTCATCCCAACCCGCTCGTACCACTTATGTGACCACTTGAATCGGTAGGCGCGCCACGATCACTCAAAGGGAATACGACATGTCATCTTCGCCGCCCTTCCATATCACGTTCAAAACTGCGGACACGAGGGAAAATGTCTCAACCAGCGCCCCCGTTTCGTAATTAGTTACAATTTACTCTAATGGAGTGTGAACGGGGAGTCATCCATCCCAGCGTGTTCTCTAATTGCCTTATCGGGTAATCGGGCTGAGAAACACTCTGGATAATGTTAGCACTCAAGGACTGGAGTAGGATAAGTCAGTTGTCAACAAGTAGGGTACATACACCAAAGTTTGACAATAAATCGGTACTATAACGCCAATGTATATCAATGAAACTATTTTCCAACTCTTCCGTAATGTTGTTTTATTTACTCTCAACTACTTTGGTGGAATTGGTCTGACTGTCTCCTCCTAGAATGTGAAGCGACTCCGGACGCATTCGTCCCGCCCATATATTTTCTGCTCGCATTTTTTTCCAAAATAAGTTAACTGATTAAGATTGGAAAGTGAGAACTCAGTGTGCGGAATACGGTAAATTAGTCGCCAAAAACCTTTCGAGTATTTCTGGAGCACTTTTACGAAAAGCGAATGCTCGAGGACAAGCGAATTCGATTAACGGGTTTCGAAATAAGTCTCCGAAGTGCCACGACGGAGGCGAGCTAAGTCCCTCAAGTTCTACCGGTGTTTTCTTTTCCCCATTCGTGTATTTTGCAGAGTAAACCAAAAACGTTTTAGTTGGTTGGCTCCCTTTTTATGAGCCCTATAAGTCCGCAGGGGAAAGGGCATTGAAGACAAAAACAAAACAAGCAAAAACGGTCGTAAATTTTGTGCTTCTAAGAATTATTATAGAAGACGTCATGTTCCGGATTCGGATAGTGATTTGATTTTATGACGGACAGCAGAATTCCTGGCTAAGCTAGCACACGTGATGAGCAAAAATGGAGGAAATGAATGGGAGAGCCGGGATGAGGCACACGCCAATTACTTTCCAGTTGAACGTTTCAGAAAGGGTTATAATGGAATGGGTGCTTTATTGGTGAGCAAAAGAACTTCCCTTCGCGCAGGTTTCGAGTGCGTACACACGCTTTTTGCTCATTCCTATCTCAATTCAAATCTGACAACAATTCATTCGTTTCACCACCATTCCACCATTCGGACGGGTGCGAAGACGATTGATGAATGAAGACTCTCTGTTGGCCCGGTTCGACTTCGTTATCTCACCCATCGAGCAGTTTTCACTACTTTCCAGTTAACACTAGTACTACTTCTAAGCTATGAAAGCGACTGAATTGCATAGTTGGTCTTAAGGGAAGCAATGTGTTGCCACGTCAGAACGTCCCGGAGGGTTGGCTACGAAAGTACATTTTTTGTAGCTTTTCCACATGATACTACATCTCCGGGACTACTCAAAATTGGCTGAATTTTGCCCAATGGAAAAAAGGGCTTTCTGGAAGAACTCTGCGTTTTGACAAGCGGATCTCGCAAACTGGTAGAACACGAAGATTAGCAGTTTCGGAGTGTCAAGTTGATTCATCTACGTGTGAAGTTCCGGTAGTTTGACGGACGTGAAAATTACAGATGTCATGGATGAGAAGTATACTTTTTCACTGCGAATCCGCTGTTTTTCCATCCGATGACGTGTTCGCCGGAAGCTGTTTGTCATGAGACATGCATTGTACGAATGACTGTACGAGCCTCTCCCTTTTGTCCAAAACGTTCTTTCCCATCTCCCATTCACCACAGATGGAAAAAAGGATCCCAGCCGCAGAAAGCTTTTGTGTTACACTGTTAATGAACTTTTGTCTCTTTTCGCGTCGACATCCACCCACACTTCCAACCTGTCGGACACTTTTTTCCAGTAACATAGGCAAGTGTGAGTCAGTTAGTTCGGATTCGGTGACGTCCACCGATGTCGAAACAGTGATGATAACATTCGGTGCGTTTGTGTCAGAGGAGCGTTTTTTTGGAAAAAACTGGTTTTCGGGCGTAGCTGACCGCAAAGTTCACGCTTTGGAAAAGCATTGGAGCTATCAACAAGCTGCTGAAGCAACTAAACTATTCATTCATAATCATCAATCCAAAAAAGAAAATCATTCGGAAGAAGGAAAGCGAAGAGAAGAATAGTTGTCGGAAGAAATCGGAACAAGTCGATAGTCCCACGGGGAAATGTTTGGAAGGATAAGGTTAGGTTAATGGTGAGATTGAGTCGGAAAAGTTAGAGATTGAGAGATTGACGGTTAATTAAAAGCAGGATTGGGGCTCGAGACGGGACATAACTGAACTGATAAGTGATTAGCTGTTCAACTCTGACTCACAAGTTGTTCCCTCGGACGACGAGGGAGCCTGCGGCAAGAATGGCTGGAGCTCGGTGTCCGTGGCTCGCGTGCGGTCGTCCACGCGGACGCTCTCCAAGGTCGGCGCAACTGGCGCCGCGATCGCAGTGACTCCGGCCTCACTCGGGCGACGACGGCAGCACCACAAGTCACAGCAGCACGTCTTGCAGGCGTTCTTGATGGCGAAGTAGCCGAGTTTGAGGTATTGCCAGATTTGGCCGATGATCATGAGCGGGTAGTAGAATAAGTTGATGAGAGACATCTTGAAGGGCAGACGGGGATAGGGGAGTGGTGGTGGAGCACCGGAATGCTCGTGGGGTCCGTGACTGGAATGAGACCGCGAGGGGCGGTCCGAAGGGGAAGCGACGACCGGTTGCAGAAACGTGAGCGTCGAGAAAGCAATGAAGAGCGTGTGTGCGACGAGCGTTTGACCGACCGCCAAAAATTCGGCTCCGCCCACTGCCTTCACTTTGTAAACGGGCGCACGGGGAGAAGACGTGGAGGTGCAGCCGTTTTTCCGGAAGAAACTCTCGGGATAACACGGGACGGAACAGGAGGTTATATCAGCTGTCGATAGACGAAGCGGCGAGGGGGAGAAATGATCACGACGGACGGCACGAAAGCCCTCCTGTTTGCATCCGCCACAGAAAGATAGGACAGGAGGAGAAGAAGAAGCGAATATAACCTTCTTATCATCGGGTTATATATCTCTTTTGTTAATGACCCTCCGTTTCTCGTCCAGTTCTTGAGGCAGGGGTGTGATGGAGTGATGATGAGATAGCTGAGAGCAAACCACATTTCTCCACTACAACATTTGTTTTCTCAATTGGATCTCAATGAGTTTTGAGAACTATTGCAGAATACTACACAAATTGTATTCCAAGTGAAGATTTAGGTTGCCGATATTTCAACAACGGCGCTTCTCTATTATCTGGATGACATCTGACAGCATTCTCTCTATCGGATTATGAAGGAACATGTCATCCTCGCGTCTTCAGTCCTCTTCTGCGGGTAAGGTGTGACGACAGCCGCAGGAACATATCTGGGGGCTGTTTGTTCTGTTCGTTTCATGATCGAAACCTTTCTTCCACCCATTGTTATCACTCGCAATCATGCGCTCCCGATCATGTTCTATATAGAGAAACGGCGAAGAGAAAAGTTACAATGTGTCGATTTTGATACTGTTCGTCATAAATCTCCGTCAAGCGTGCCTACTCAATTGGTTCGGTAGACAATTGACGCCCTGTGGAAGGGACAGAAGAATCATTCGTTTGCAACAAATGACGTTTAGTCTCTGCTAAGCTGGAAGGGCGTACGTTTCTCGAACCAAACCCATACAGTAACCCCATAATTACTTTTTCATTGAGTCTTGATTGATGTCTTCCAAAAAGGTTACTATTTGGAAGATTGAAAGAATTCTTGATTCTTCTCCCCCCTAACTTCAGAACGAAGGATGCAGATACTATTTCCGGAAGGTTTCCAGTTCGTGCGTACTCGAATGTACAAAACACCGAAAAATTCGGCTCGCTCGCCCATTTGGATGGGCACGCTTCCAAACGCGCACACATCCATTCCAGCACATGCACACCTACAATTATGCCGCCGACAATGGGCAATTTTTGTTTCAGAAATCAAAAGGAGTCTTCTCACTGCGAGACCTATACTTTTATTCACGTCACTGCTTTGTACGTCTTTTGCTGACGCCTGGACATCTCAGGGGACACATCAAACTGGGCTACAGTAGTCCGGAAATTAATTTTTTTTGGAACATCAAGGAAATTGGCTATTTTTCGAAGTGTCAGTGAGGCGGTATCTTTTCAAAAGAAGATAATGGAATGCATTGAAATAGGGGGGAAAGGCACGGAGGAAATGAGAATCAGGAGGGATGGTAATAAAGAAAGTCTTAGGATTTGGTGGCAAGCTCCCTTCCACCGGAAATTGAAATCTTTTTTTGGCGATGCAGTGTGTTTCTCTGGTGCTTACTAGCTAGGGACCACAGTCAAAAGAACGTCGGCAGGAGAATGAATAGTGCATGAAAACCCTCAGCTTACCTCGAACACTCCCATATTTCGAAGGGCGTATGTCAAGCGTTTCCATAGTATTACCCTTCAACCGAGATCACCTCCTAAAACGTGCAGAGTGGTTATTAGATGATTGAGAAGAGCCAATGCGTGATAGAGGAAAGAGCAAGTGAAGGGAAGTGAGAGTTGAAGATTTCCACGAATAGTGTAAGTGTGGGGGATATGAGGGAAACTGTACGGGAAACACAGTAATAGGATAATTCACGAGGTCAAAAGACAGAGATGAACATGGCAAAAAACGAAAATTGGATGGTGTTTGGGAACAGCTAACAGTAAGATTGCGGCGACAGTGAGGGCGAGAAGTGCGAGGAAACCGATCAAAAGGAGGTACGGGAGGTGGATAAAAGGACACATCGAACCCCGACAGATGAGCGAAAATCTGTGAAGGTTGGGTGGTATTGTTCTTTCGGTTTCCTCGCCTCATTCCTCTTTCCCCTCATTTTGACGCATTCCTCGTCACCTTCCTCCATCTTCTTCTTTTTCAAAATATCAATAGCTGAGACACCACAATCTGACCGGTGGCAGGGCAGCAACAGCCGACATCAGCCGTCAAACCGAGTGAAATAGAGAGGCGAGAAAAGGAGACTCGTTTCGTTCCTCGCACAAAGACAGTTCTCTCTCATTTGCTCAATTGCGCTAAATATTATCTGCGGCTCTCGCGATTCCATGATATGTCGCGAGTGTTTTCTGACCGCTCGGTTTCAAAGAAGAGCGGCCTCTGATAGCCATTGCGAAAAGATCACTACTGCAAGAAAAAAGTGCAACCAAATAGGGTAGAAAAAAACTTCGAAAGATGACTCTCTTGTTCACAAAATGGTTCAGATCGAGCAGTCAGCAACAAACACTACATGAAAATCGTTGAGAATTGGAATCTGTGGAGGCTTCACCGTAAGGGTGCGCCTATCTCTTTTCAGCTTGTTATCTCAAATCTCAAAGGAAAACTCATTCTAGCTGCTTTCCAAATATATCCTACGCCTTATTTCTATTTGACGCAGAACACTGAACAACGATAGAAACTGTCTACAGAACTGGCAATCCTGACCATTTGTGAGTCACTTGTCAACCTGATCCGAAACTTCTCAAACACACCTCCCTGTGTGTTATTTACACAAATTGGGCATGATTGACAAGTAAGGGAAGAACAGATAGAAACACAAGTGGTTAGGGAGGGGAAAGGAGAGAGAACAGTAGATCTCATTAGAAAACTGGTGGGAGAGACAGTTTGTTGGCAAAAGGCGAAAGCTTGATCATTCGGAGGCAAAAGATGATGAACCCGCGAATGTAGGTTATTTGAAAAGATACACGACACGCGGAAAAGAAGAAACCGTATCCGAGACCGTGTACAGAGGAATCATGAAGACGACGAGGAGGACAAAAAAACCGTCTGATTTATTGTGGGTTTTCTCTTTTCCGCCATAAGACCTACAAGATACGGATGAAAGAACGACGACACCTAAAGAACGAAATTGAAAAAGGAAGAAGGAGGAAAGGACACCAATCGGACGAACGGAGGTAATAATTAAGTGCAGAGGGAGGAAGTGTCAACTTGTTGAATACAGTCACTAACCAACAAGTGGACCATGCGAGTGTCCAGCAGTAGCAGCTGGCAGAAGGTCGTAATTGTTGTCTTCAATGGGATTAAATGCGCTACAAATGAGTCGGATATGGGGAGATGCGCAGCTGCGAGAGTGGTGTCTTGCCACGAAAAGATCTGGCAGACCATCTACGCAGCGGCAGATGGATCAAGATCGCGAAACTTTTCGGTTGACAAGTAACCCACTCGACGGCATTGCCTATCTAGTTGAAATTATGCAAAACTCATTCATTCAACCATTCATTCCACCAAAATCTCGCCTTTTCGTCCTTCCCTCTACTTCTTTCATTTCTTTTCAACTTCCAATTCTTGCTTCTCGCCGCGAAGCTTACTGAATCAATGACGAATTTTGACACGGAATGGCTTAAAAGCCTAGACACCATATGCCCTTCAGACTATGACGAAACTGAATAATAAATTAATGAGTACAAGGGAAACAAGCGTTGCTTTGGAATTCAATTCAATGGTTGCGTGTCGGTGGATGAACTCTTTGGACAAACGAAAAAACGCAAATTGGAGTATGTTGCTGCACAGAAACCAATTAGGCTTTTGTCAAAAGAAACGCGATTGTGATGAATTATTCAAAAGAAAATGACGATGCAGACGTTCTGGAGGTTGAAAAGGTTAAACGTATCATGGGTTGTTACGAGGAGCGTTTTTGCCGAGGTGTCAAGTGGGTTCGCGCACTAACTAGTCTGGGGGAGCTCTGCGGCAGAGACTCTGTTTTCCTTCTCTACTCCCCCGTACAAACACAAACCTCTAACAGGCAGAGAATGGAAAAACGAACAAAATTTGAACATCTGCTTGTTCCTCGGATTACGTGAACTGTGTGGAGAGACTCTGGGAACGTTCCGAGGGGGGCAAGAAGGGCATAAAATTGGAGACGACGGAACAGAAAGGCGGACAAGGAGAACACGCGTCTTCGACCGCACGCGTGTTGCTTGATAGGGTCATAAAATGAAAGTAATTGAGCCCGGGGAGGTGGAAAGGGGTTGGTTCTCTAGTGATTCAGTAGCAACACGCCACCTGCTTTCCTAGATGGATCAAGGTCGGGACACGGACACAAACGTCGGCAGAATTGTTTTAATAATGGAAAGAATCAAAGAAGAGAAGCGAAAAGTACTATAGGACGCAAAAATCACTGTTCCATGGGGATAATGACGGCGTTCTGTTTCTGTTTCTTCTTCCGTTTCGGTTTCGGTTTCAGTCGTGTGTGTCTAATTGCAAGATCGGAAAGAAGAGGAAAAGTGAAAATTTGGTGGTGGTGATGGCAGAAGAGGCAGAGGCCAGCGGAAACCAAAACCAAGGCACAGAATTGTGACAAATGAATGATGACAGATTGCACATGTTGGCATAAGGACGAGAAGAAGGAGACTGGAGAAGAGGAAGGAATGAGCTCGAGTTACAACTGTGCGCAAGACGGCGAGTTTCCTTCTGTTCATGCCACGGGTTAATGACGTCCCAGTTGGCTTGGTATCCTAGGAAATGGCGGGATGTAGGCGAGAGGAAATCGGATTCAAAAGTGATTAGATGCAGATGAAAAGGTATGAAATGGACAACAGCCTGCATCGCTTCTTCCTGTCGGATCCATGCAAAAATTGGCCATTCGTAAAGTACTCCTATTCAAATACACAATTCTGAATTGTTCACACGATAACCGGCACTAGCTCAAACACACAACAACGCACTTCTCCCCACACCTCGCTTCGTCACTGATATGTCCCCTTGCTGCAGTTCGTTTGTTCTTATTCCTATTCCTACTCAAACAAACTGAGGACTCTCTCACAAACTCTTAAAAAACTCCAGGAAAACTGAACAACTGGAGAAAAGACAAACTGATATCATTTGGTTTTGCTACCCTCTCTCCCCTGGAGAAGATAAAAGAAGTCGGTCGTTTCCTGATTATCCGAAAGTCGTTAAAAATAGAAAAGAGGTACTCTTTGTTGTTGCGTGGGGGGTATTAAATGTTCCTTTGAAGTTTTGTCGGCAAAAGACACTGGACTAAAAACTGGAAAGCGGATACAGGAAATCGGAGAAAATATGGGAAAGGTGCAACTACTCCGAAGAACAATCTCGTGGTGCTTCCGATTCGCCGCCATTCTCCGTTTTCCTTCCGGTCAAGGGTTGAAAGAAATAAGTAGGTAACTATGCAGTTCACTTCCCAAATTGTTCCATAATTGTCGTGTTTTCTTGAAGAGGAACTGTTTTCTCCGATTAACAGCAATCCGCCACCGTCCCTTTTCTCTCTCTCACCCCAAACATTTCGGCATTGCGAGGGCAGTTTGCGCCGAACGATCACAGCGATGTTAGCCAATTAGGCGTTCAGATGACCATCATCGCTTCTCTTTTTGTTTCATTCTGCCTCTTCTTCAAATATCCTTCCCTTTTCGGCGCGCGACCCCTCCTTTTGCAAAAAACAGCAGGTACACAGGCGCGCTGATCATCTAATCCCCATCCGCGCGGTTTGTACATGTTGCGGAGGAAATGCAAGGCCGCCGGTAGGTTTTCGTGCTACCGCCGTTTTCGCCCACTTCACATAATGCTCGTCAGCTAATCAGTCATCAGGCAAGCAAACGAGACACAGAAAAAACCAAGAAGACACACTCAAAACATAGCAACAACAGGATCCCGCAAAAAACGACCGTTTTCGTTTTCGTTTCTGTTTACGATAACCGTATAAATAAACAATTTGAATGCAATATCTTGTGAGGCGTACCGTGAATAACCAATGAGAGGGCGGATGGCGTGTGTTTCGTGGGTCTTCTCCTGATCGGCGGCAATCTCGGACTGAAGTTGTGATCGTTGAGGTGATCACAGCTGCGGCTCAATCGTTTTCGAATACTCGAGTTCTCGTCTCGTTGATCGCGTTGGAAAGGTCGTCGAGATTGATTTTGTGCAAAGTGCACGTGCCTTGGAGAATAATTTTGTTGATACTCTGATGGAATTGGCGACGGAGTGTGCATGTTCTCCCGGGATAAATACCTACAATCACCATACTTTGAGAATTAACAACGGAAAGTGAGAACATGGAGTCAGGGAAAGGGGAATGAAAGTATAGACAGCTTGTTGAAGTGCTGGTAATACTCTCCTATAGACTTGCTAATATATTGACAAAGTTCTTGAAAAAATCCTCGACTAAGGAACGAAACGAAGAAAAAACATTTCGCAGGTACTAGTGCTACGTAAGATACATAGACGATAGGAAACAAATTAACATGAACGTCCGGCTGCGTTCCAATTCGATTGAAACTCAGAGACGAGACAGATTCAATTCAGTTTTGTTCCCGCCGGCAACTCAAAAACACTAACAATGTGACAAAATACTGGTTCTGAACTTGAGAAAAAGGCAGAATTTTGGCATTGGCATGACAGATTCCAGAATGAGATAAGTGAATGGAAGCAAAAGGTTCTCTATTCTAGGTCAGTCGAGTGTGAAATGAGGACTAATTTGAGTCACTTGGGATTGTCTCAGCACTTTCATCAAATCATGGACAAAAAGAAAAAGTAAACCGACCCACCTCTCCAGAAGACTCATGTCTCCAGTGTCACAGCGATGCAACTTTCGTGCATGTATTCCTCCGCCGGTTCTCAGGTGAGAAAATGAGGAAAACGGTTGTTGGCCAGTGCTGCTGGTAGTCGCCGGTAGGCGGCCGCTAATGTCGAGATCCTTGAACGACACTCGTTTCTCGGCTTTCGGTTGCAGCTCTGCCTGCGTCGCTTGCGTGTTCACGTACAGTGGCAACGAAGAGGTGCTGCTCCCACTGCTGTACATGCTGTTGTTCGACGATCGGGGCGTCGATAAGAGTGTGCCATGGGCACACGTAGTTGTGTTGCTTCGTTTCTTGTTGGCGAGCAACAAATGATGCAACGCGTTCGGATGAATTCCTTGACTGTTGGCACGATGCATCGAGCCCGTCGAGGAGTGTGACGATGCCGACACTCGACGCTCGATCGGGCTCCGCGGCTTCAAAGTGGAAGACGTGGCTGCTGGCGGAGAAGTCGGAGAAGAAGGAGAGGATGGGGTGGGGGATGTGGAGGGAATGGCTTTAGGTAAGACCGGCGTGTCCTACAACACACTTTTTGCCCGATAACTTTTGGTTCTCTCTTTTTCGTCTCTTCAGCCGCCTGCTTGCCAGCCGCCGTTTTTCTCTTGCTTATCGTTTTGCGAATGGCGTTAATAACCCGTCCTATCACAATTCGACCAGCTTCTCCTTGTGTATCTCTCTTTTTCTTCGGACTGTCCGTCCTCTTGCGCAATTGAACAGAACAACGTTCTGGATTGAAGGGTTGAACAATACAACACAGTTTTTGTTTTGAATACGGAATGCTGCAAGAAAAGTTGGAAGACGTTCAGATTACGAAGAGGTGTCGGGAGGGAAGGAGACGGCGAAATGACAAACAAAAACATGAGTATTGAATAGTCAAAAAGGATGGGAGAAGGGTCATAAAAGCGATGGCAGGATTGTTTACTGGCCAACAGGTTATCGCAGCCGATTTGGCGATTTTCAATTTTAAAGGTTATTCCAGGTTCCATATTGGTTAATGCCGACGTAGTACATACTTTTTGTCGGAGGTGGGTGAGGAACTGATGAGTCAATCATGCGTCGGTACAGACAAACATGCATACAGTTTCGTATTTCTGTCCGTTTTTGTATGAAAATTGAATAGAAAAAAACATGATTGAGAAGATCTAAAAAATCAGCTCTTTGTCCGCTCGGTGAAAAAAGTGAGAGGCTCACAAGAGAGGGTGGCTGAAGTCAAGAGTTGTGGGAGAGACATACAACACCTTGAGAGACTCATGTATGCTCAACAAGCAGGCCCGACAAAGAACAACACATTTAGAGGAACAAAAAAGGCAGTGTCTTATTCGAGTGGGTCTCTCACTGAACTCCATGGTTAATCCGAGGACCACGAAGGCAAAAAACAGGTGGGAGGACGCGTAGAGACAATGCTGAGAGTGAAACGGTGGCGCGTAACTGCGAGACGTTTGTACTTGGGATTAAAACCCTGCCCCACGAAACCGTAATTTTATATTTACGTTTTATTTTCCGCTCCTGTCAAACTTCCTCAGCTTCTCATCATTTCCACATCACTTTTTTTCCGCGATTGTTTGCGGATTCCGCTCATTCCGTAGGTATTAGAGGGTGGTGTAACCAACTTGTTAGAGCGAGGAAATTACGATATGCGGTCTAATAATACTGGTATTCACACTATTCAACAAAATAAAATGAAAAATAATAAAAAATGTTTGAAAAGCTTTGAGGTCACGGGCAATTTTTGCGCGAAGAAACATGGGTGACGAGTCGGTTGTAGCCTTTCGGTGGGCACAGAGCACTGTACACAGATCGGCACAGACAAACAGAGTACGAAAGTTCATGTCTTTTTCACTTGCGCATGGATTATTTTGTGCTCTTTGAGCCTTCGGAACTAACCGAGATATTCCACAGGCAGCGCTCGAACGGTTGCGAACTTGGTGAAACGACTCGGAATCCTCGATATGCTGAAAAAGCGCTCCTTCGTCGGAATCCTCTCTTTAGGAGGCCTTGTGTAGGATCTCGCGATGGTATGAGATCCTGTGATTGCTGGTCCGTGTCTTTCCGGAAGAAGACCTTAATGAACATTCTCACGTGACAATATGGAACTACTTATTAAACTGTTTGATCCGAAACCCGCATCTATTTGCCGTTGAGTAATTTCATGTTCTCTATTACAAAGGTAGTAACCGAGCCTCGTTTTTCATTCTTACTGGACGGGTAAACTCACCCCAGTGTTTCGCAAATGTAGCTCTTCCCCCGTCAAGACGGACAGTGTGATTTCGCTGGACCATACGGTTCTGGAATTCAAAATCGGATCGTTGTTATGTTCAATGAGCGTTTCTCCCTAGATCACAAGTTCTCTCAATATTTTGATATCAGTCTTATCTTATTCATTTTGCAATCTCAGCAGATTTTCTAGTTATTAGGATATCATTGCAAATGTCTGTTTCAATGATTCTGCAAATAGAGCGGGTGCACTGGAAGATCTGTTAGCGACAGGTGAGAACACTATATTACGGATTGAAATACTCGAAACACATCTAAAGTTTGTATTCCAATTATAACGATTACTCCTGGAATACAAATTGATATAATACTGCTGAATGATCGAAAGTCTACGATTGTTTTCAGACTGATTCAATCAAGAGTAACCAAACAGAACTCACCGCCACGTATGGGTATTCATGTTTATAGCAACTCATCGTGTTCTGTCTCGGGTCAAAGACGCAGTACCCCGCGTGCCAGGGAAGCTTGACCTCTTGGTTCATCATCTTTGTCGGATTACCCTCTGGAACAAAGAAAAAGTGAGTGGATGATCAACTGTTTACGAGGATGACGAGTGAATGGAAAAAAAGCAATTGAGAGGGGAGGCAGAAAGTGGGGCGCCATCAACTTATGATCGAGAGATGATTCCCCTCCGGCGCACAAAAATCATCGTTTCAAGTGGAATTGACAATTAGGAGGGGGTATAGAATGAAGGAAGGCGAGAGTCGCCGTTTCAAGGTTGGCACCATTTTTCAAAGGAAGAGACCCACTTTTGGGGCAATTAGGCGAGGATTTGTTGTTTTGAGAACATGAAATGGGGATGAAAAGTGTACAGTACCAAGCGGAGAAACATGCAAAATGAGCTACGCGAGAAGATATCGAATTGTCTCAGTGGATATTAATATTTATGCGAAAGGTGCTAAATCAAACATTATGGTGGTCGGATAGTGGCCGACGACATATCCCCCGTCGGCCAACCTTCAATATGCAAAAGCAACGTGCAACTTTCAAATATTTGAGTAAGCGTTATGGGAAAACTATCAAGAAACAAGTCGAATCATAGGTATTAAGGACATATGGAGGGATGTGAAGCAGAGTATTTCAATATGTGCAGAAAATGAAGAATGAGAGACTAGTAATCGAATGTACTTGGATGAAACACAAAATGGAAGTCGTCTTTGTTTATTCAATCGGATTTAGAACCCTATATGTTTGTATTGAGACGTTGAATTTGTTGCTTTGCAGAAAGAGACATTCGCGTAGACGCAATTTCTCCAACTTGTCAAAAATTTTATTGGTTCATGGAAGAGGTGTCAAAAGGCGAAAGTAAACAGAAGGAGGGCGCAGAACTTATCCATTCTTCTTCTTCTTCTTCTTCCCCTTCTCCTCGCCCACGATGCTTCTTTCGTTTCTTCCGATGCGCTTTTTCATCTAATTTCTTTCCGCACTTCGTAAAACTTTAGGATGAGGTCATAAAGAACGAGGCACGTCTGTTTTGTATTTCGTTTTACGACTCGAAACTAGAGCTAGGTATGATGGGAGTGAATCATAAAGTTTCGGAGGAAACTAGGAGAAAGTTGGCGGGAAGAAGACAAAAAACATGTTCTAAATCGCAGGTCGCTAGATTTTAACAAATTAGAAGAAGTGCCAAGTGGAGACGTGTCGACGAGATCATTGGCAGGGAAAGATCAATTAGATAACTTCAAAGTGTCATTGAGGGGTGTTTGAAGAGAGAGAAACAAAGCAGAAGTGTACAGAGGAATGGCAACAATTCGAAAAAACACATTTTGGACTCCAACTGAGTGAATGCGTAGTGAACAGGGAAAAAGGCCAAACGTTAGGGACAATGTATTATCCTCAAGCTCAAAGATGAGTTCTTGCTCAAGGAGCAAGATTCAGCAAGCCAGAGTGTCCTCGGAAGTGAGAAGTATAGCCGTATCTTAAGAGGATTGGTATTGCACACAGGCTCATTTCCGTGTGTGTTCACACGGTTTTCTGACTTCTGACTGTTATTCTTATTGTAAACATATATCTTGGACCAGAAAATCAGTTTGCGATACGTC
Source organism: Caenorhabditis macrosperma (assembly GCA_963932285.1). NCBI lineage: Eukaryota > Metazoa > Nematoda > Chromadorea > Rhabditida > Rhabditidae > Caenorhabditis > Caenorhabditis macrosperma. Next base: position 13,445,297 of record OZ010618.1, read on the forward strand.
ATAAGCCGCTTTCTGACCAGTGCGTATTCAAGGCAGAAGTGAGTTCTGAATGTGGAAAAATGAAGATGAGAAGACTGGAGTGGTAAGTATGAGATGCAACTCTGACTTGCACAAACTGCAGTAGCCAGGCGACACGGCAAGTGAGACAGTATTCTAGTATACACCAAGCGAAATGGATTTGCCGGTAGACCACCACAACCACAACACTAGAATAATGATCATCATAGAGTAGTGGCTGTCGGCGATCGGATGAAGTGTCTCTTTTTGCTTTTTGTCTTTGTCGTCGCTCTAAGCGATTGTAACGAAGAACACCTTCGTAATGTGCTGGTTTCAGCACTTGTAATCAAATGAGACACCATGTCAAGCACACGCGATCCGCAATTGAAAACAGAAAGAAAAGGGATGAGAAGTTGGAGATCTGAGAAATTTCCAGTAGTCACTTGACATAGGGATGGGCGAAAGGAAGAGAAGAAAAAAGCAAAGTGAGGGTATAGAAACTGAAAACAGGATGCGTGCAAGTACACTTACCGCAAACGATAAGCCAACCATGACAAATGGGCTGAAGGTCTTCTTCGACGCTTTTTTGTGTGCATTCCCGCGATGGTGTCGATTCCTTTTCCTTTTCCTCTTCCGGTTCTTCTGTGATCACTCTCATACGCTGCAAAAAGGAGAAGACGTTTGAAAATGAAAGAATGAACGACTCCTCCGGAAACTACGGAGCGAAAGGCGAGGAAAATGAGAAAACGGGGGAGGGCGAAGTTCCTGAGAAACTGAGCGGGAACTCGAAATTAGTCGGTGGCAGAGGGTGAAGTAAATAACCTTCTCTCTCTTTTTCTCTTTCTCATTTGCTGGAAAAACAAAAAAGCTGCCAGAATGGCATGGAAATGGAGAGAGAAAAAACAAGATTTCTGTCGGATTGCACTCCTCATGATGGCGAAACCGAATCGAATTGAAACGAGAGAAAAAATGTGGCGGAATGAGAAATATCGCGCCTAATTCCTAATTGAGTTACCGCCCGCCAAGACTGGCGAAGGAACAATTAGCTTAACCGCACCCCCTCCGGTGGTTCCGAAATGGTTTTGTTTTCTTGTGGTGACCTCTTCTTCTCCCTTCTCGGAACGTTTTTTTATGCCGCTTACGCACTTTTCGAGAATTTCTCAAGATCTTTATCTCTGGTTGACGGCCGCTTTTCACTATAAATTTGAAGAACATTGAGTCATTTCATATGGCGGGAAGAAAAGAGGGAAGAGAACGGAATACGTGCGCAAAAATGACTAGTACCTCCTCACAAAGAAGTCGGCGCCTTCAAACAATCGCCCTGATGAGGAGAGCACTGTTCCTCTTTTCGGGTGTAGCTGGGCACAAGAGACGCTTTTTCTCTTCTTCTTTCTGTGAATAGGGGGAAACGTTTCAAGTACACAACACCTCTCCGTTATGGAATTTTGAGGATTGTTTGCTTTGCGGTCTTGAATTCCCCATTCTAGAGGCAATTCTGGAGACGATTATATGGTAGTTTTCCGCCAGAAATCGAATGTATCAATCGATCAGAAACGACACAAAAAATCGAAAACGCACAACACTTGTTGGGATTATTGAATCGAGAAAAAACCGAAATCTGAACGCACCCACATACCTAACCTAATGTTTGTACTCGGGTCGCTGGCCTCTTGAATATGACAGGGTGGGCAGAGGAGAACAGTTCCCATGATATTGTATGGATGGCGAATACGAGTGCCTATGGTCACATTGGTTTGTTTTGGCACTATATTTGGACAGCACGGGGTATAAAATAATATGGTGGACGCAAAATTTTTAGTCGGCCATCCTCAGTCAAAGAAGCAGAAATGGAAGAAGACAACAGAAAACATAAACAAATGAGTGCGGAAGTGGGAAATGGAGATTACGGAGAAATAATTCCGGAGATGAGTAACCAGTTGAATCTTCGCGTTTAACTCTCGGCACAGATGCAACGCTGCTGATGTTCTTTTCCTTGCGTGACACGAGATGGGCTTTGGACGATGACAAAAGCGCGTCAAACACATATTACTTCCACCATCCGGCGTCGCCTAAATTGTCACCTTAGCGTTGAATTATTAGTCAAATTCCGCGCCCTCGCAATTACTCGTAACTAAGGACTGGCCAGGCTGTCCCAGACAGACAGACTGTATATGATGGAAAGCGCAACTAAATAGGTGCCGCTTTTACTGAAAAGGAAGTGGACGCCACACGTCATATTGTCAGAAGAAACGAGACAATGAAGATGGGTGGGAACCAGAAAAAGAACGGCCAGACAGACGAGATGGAGGGTAAGCCGGTACAGATGAGACGAGAAAATTGAAATCGAGCCTTTGCCACCTCGCATCGAAAAGCTCTTACTCAAACACGTTTGCCCACCTTCCCCTCATCTTAATACAATCGAAAGAGCCTGTTCACACGCGCGAAATGCTCGCAATCATTTTCGATTTTCATGATATATTTCGCTTTTTGTCCGCTTCGCAAACACACACTGATCGAGGAACTGACCGCAGGCGTGAAACGAGCGGGTCGCAGTGCCAGACGACGAGAGGCGAATAGGCGGCGAAAGTGAGGATATCTTTCGAGTTGAGAGCGGAGGAAAATGTGGCCGAATGGTCTAGTGGTATGATTCTCGCTTTGGGTGCGAGAGGTCCCGGGTTCAATCCCCGGTTCGGCCCATTCTTTTTTTCTATTTTCAGGGCACAATCTCTGTCAAACAAGTGAATTTTCATTGAAGGAGACAAAACAGTAGAGAGAAATAAGGGTTTTTGACTGTCAAGATCATAATCCAGAACACTGAACCCAGTATGGTCCGCAAAAGTAACGAGAGGAACCGAAATGCATACAATTGAAAATTTGACGGCTTGAAACATCAATTCAACCTCGCAGCGCAGGTTTCTACTAAACATGAGAGTAGCAGTTATTGGAGGAAATTATTATGGACCTGAGCGCGAATCGGAAAAATTAGTTTTTTCTTAAATTTTTGTCGTCAAATCTTGGAAAAACAATGAGAAAAAACTAGAGAAAAACTATTTTTTGGCAACCAGCTTAAGTGGACTATAGTGATAAGTTTCGGTGATCTTAAAAATTTTTGTGAGGATTGGGAACATTTAAAGCAATTTCGCTAAAAAAATTAGGCTATTCGCAATCAAATGAAAAAGCAAATGTTTTAAAAAACCGCGAACATTGAGCTGCTTCCGATGACTCTGTGTGTCCACTTCCTAAACAGCTCATTTTCCAATTCATCTCTCACAGTCATCACATTTGAATTGATCACCAACTAATGAATAATTCAAGTGCAAAATAACATTTGCAATTGTTCATCTCCTGAAAAAATGCTTACCCCCAATGAGAGGCTATGGCGCAGCTGTATTCTGCAACAAACAGAAGAACATTTGAAACATTCGATTATTTTTTGAGTATCTTTATTGAGAAAATTTCACATGAAACTCGGATGAGTTTGTCATTTAGATATGCGAAATGAACGTATAAAAGAACCGAAACTTGCGAATTACCGAAAGTTCCGTACGGGTGATTGGCAAACATTCAAAGGGCACAATTCACAGAACAGTTATCGTTCTGCCATGATCTTTCTGGCGAGAGGAATAGTAGTATTGAAATCATCTTCAATGTCTTGATGCTGGGCTCTCGCAATTCCCCTGATCCATTGCATTGATGTCGACTGGTACAGTCTATTTTTCAGTCTGAAGAAGGCACGAATTGAGATGAATTCGCTTTTTGTTGATGCACTCACTCAATGTTGCCCTTAGCAATTGTCCTCAGTCCAAAGAGAATTTCAGTGATGAAATGGACGCTAGTCACGTTCTGGATAGAGTTTTCCAGGAACGTCATCATCTCTTCATCGGTCTTCGCCTCAAACACGCGTCTCAGCGATTCAGGATGAACGGAGGGATCGAAATTGGGATCTCGTCGATGATATTCATACATTGGAGACCGCATGTTGTACATTATGAAGTTCTCCATGTCTTCCGAAAGCATCCGCATATCGGGATCATCAAAATCTTCATATCTCCGGTGAATGACTCTGCAACGAAATTGCTTTGTGAATTCATTCTCCCACCCTTTGTTTTAAAGTTTTAAAACTGGACCCCAGTTGTTTTAAAATGAAAAACTGCGAAATTTAGTGTAAATTGAACTTACATGAGCGGGTACAGCAGCCCCGGCGCAGAAACGAATTGGTAGGTATCAAGCTGTCTAAAATGCATCAAAATCTTCTGAAATTGTTCCGTTTGAGCTCAACCAAGTTTTCATCGGGTCACTCACCATGATACGGTGAGTCTTCATTATCGTTTGTCTCGTTCCGCCCATGTAATGCACATGTAATCGGCGTAAGCCATCGTGACGTACGAACATTTTGCATCTTTCTTCTCTGTCCAGTACGAGAATAAGCAAATCGAGTTCCAGTCCGTGGATGTGACGGTTGCCAAATTCGACCGAAACTGAAACAAAACAGTTAGGGACACAGTCGCTTTTTCAGAATACTCACTGGTGGAAGATTGTCGCATGCTGTAGACAAGACTGATGAAAAAATGACGGTCCACCAACGTTTCTCGCTGATTCTCATCGAGTTTTGAATACTGGTGTATCATTGTATGGAGAAGGCACCTGCACACGTTCAACATTGATGGATGAAACGGTAACTGATGAAAACTCACTGTCGAAAACGATTCGAGGTCTCCGATTCCAATCGTCGGGATATCACATCGCAAAGTCTCAGCGAAGTCTCACTATTTGAGATCAAATGATTCAGTTTCTGCCAAATCTTTCCTATGGACCCCTCTCTTAGTTGAACATCATAGTGAGGGGTATCAGTGAACTCCACAATGAACTCCATTATGACCAACAACCGGCAAACCAAGTTATGAGCGTCGGTTTGTGGCAGTATCTCGATGTATTTCGAGTCCGCAAATATCAAGAGAAGACAGTTGAGAGAATGGTACTGCGTCCGGACACAAGATTCCATGTCTTCATAGTTCATCATTGTTTCAGTCAGCAAGCTGACTATGTTCACTATCTGGCTCTCAGTGAACGAGTTCAAGTCGGCTCTCAGCCATCTTTCCAGTTCGTGCAGAACTTTCAAGACCAGCTCGGGTCTCTCACCCTTTGAGTATTTGTCCAATACAAGCAAAAGGTTCGAGGGAGAATAAGAGTTGAGTATGCGAATATCTCTAGTAACAAACTGAACGTTCACATTAGACAGGCATGATTCTGAAATAGATGGTACCCCCCTTTTCAATAATTTATTTGACTCACGGTACAAGCCGATCCAAGACAGCAGTGGATGCGCCGAGACTATTATGTTTATTACTTTGCATGCCACGTTGCTGTCTATGTGAATATAGTGACCACCGAGATCCAACGACGAAAGATTCGGCCATGGTGTTGTTGTGGCTTCACCGAACACGGCTTTCTCCGAAGTGTAACGAACGAGATGGAATAGGTTTCTGTTTCTGTAATACACACGTTTTCTCAAAGTATCTTATTTCTACCATCACCCACCTTATTTTCCGAACGGAAATGTCGAGGTATCTGAGAGAACCCAGATGGAGAAGCTCCCTGGAGTCCCTTTCGTTTACATTGAGATCGTGAAGAACGAGTATTTTCATATTGACCAGCTGTCCAATGCCCCTGATACTCCCGATATTCGTGCTGGATAGGTTCAAGTGTTCCAGTTTCGGCATCTTCGCAAAATCAAATTGTTTTCCTTTCAGACCGACACCTTCCAGAACTAAGGCTTCGAGATTTCCAAAGCTTTGAATGAGCTGGAATACAATTTTCACTTTTGCTTTGCCAATTAATCAACAATACTTCCAAGAAACCGTTTTCAGCCGTTCTCACGTAGCTCAAGTCCAAGTAAGTGACTTTTGTGAAGTCGGAGAAGAAATATGATAGAAGCTGCTCTGCCCGAAGAGGGACAGTGAGCGATCCTCCAGCACCGCATCGAAGAGAACTCAGATTTGTTGGACCCAACGGTTCAAAAGGCTCCATGTGTGCTCCAGTGATGTCAATCTGTACAGTAATCTTCCTTCAAAAGTGGTTTTTTAACTACTTACCTTGGTGACTCTGAGCTGATGACACAGAATTTCCAAAGACTTTCGATAGAGTTGTTGGGTCGTCATTAACATTCGTTGAATCAGGTTTTTGAGGTCTTCCGTTAATTCGGTCCTTCCTACTGGGAGAGTTCCTGAGAAACACATTAGATTAATTGATAACTTCACTTCGATTGATAAACCTTTGTTTATAAGATTGACTGTTTCATCCAGACACAAATCCATCAAGCTTCGACATTTTGGTCTTTTTTTGACGTCGTCCATAATTTCCGAATTCAAATGCTGAAAATTCCAAAATTGATGACGAAAAATGAGAAAGGTGTGATAAGAACGAACTGGGAAATAAATGTAAAAAGAATGAGGGGAGAATATAAAGATTTAAAATAAGAGAACGGCAAAAGAGAAATGAGAGAGACGCAGAGAATGCGCCGGGGTCCCGACGCGAGCGGTCAGCACGCATTGCTTATCGATTTTTTTTGAAGAGAAAACGTGCCGGCGGCACGTTGACTCGTCTCCATTGACGCAAACAGCACCTGCGAATGAGTTGACGACGTTCCTCGCCGACAGGAGGGAAGTAATTCCTACTTCGTGACAGTGATTACAAAATTGAGAGATATCAATGTGGCGTTGAAAAGGGTGTGGTCGAACAGTCCAATTGGATAGTCGAATGGGCGTCAGAAATGTTCGCCTGTTTGGACGAGAGACGTACTAAAAGTCATGATAAAGTAATCAATCACTGCAATGTCTTTTTTGCGACGATAAGAGCAGATCCTTTGAATTTTATGATGCAGAGATTTGGAATGCAACAGAAAATATCGGAGAAGACAAAAGTGAATGGCTTTTATTGATATCTGCATTCATACAAAACTGGATAAGACCACCTGAGATGAACCAGGCTAAAAGAAACTTTTTGAGGTGTGTGGATTCATATTCGTTTATTCATGGTATTCAAAGGTGTAATTGTATATTAGTATTGTGACCAAATATGTTATTCAGGTAATCAAATCATTTCCGGAAGTCTACAAGGCTCGTCGACGAGTGAAGTCAATCACTGAAGTGGGTGGGTGGCGCCGGAGTTGTTGGGGCGACGGATCCAGTGTTTGGCTGTGGGTCTTCCGGAAGCATTACTGTGTTTCTGTAATCACTCATTTCTTTTTGTGGGGTCATGGCGGGCAACCTACTTTATAGCAAGATGTGTTTGCCCAAGCTGGTTGACAAGGAAGTTGTCGTTGATACTGAAACAACGGATTTTGTTCCGAGAAGTGATGATTGAGAGTAACTGAAGAGTGCGGAAAGACATCCAGATGGATTTGGTCAAGTAGTATGTAACGTGTACATTTTTCCATGGAAACAATGTTGCTAGGTACACGCCATGTTCCGTTTTAACGCTCCAGAGTGGCATGTCCACCAAATTGGTCTTTTGATCTCGAAACTTTCAGAAAAGTCTCCGGTCCCTTCCCTCGAAGTAGAGATACGTTTCCTAAACACATCAAACTTCTTGTTTCGGACATTTTACTAGAATTTTGACCTCGGCGCATCTTCCCGTGACTGACCGACGATAATAATCAACTAGCAAAAATGCGGCAAACATATTTGCGGTGTTGTTGAGGGAAAAAGATAGGGATCTACATTTATCTGGACATTTTGACACGGCCCGCAAAACGCCTAATCGGAGTTGGTAATCGGCGAAACGACCTCCCACTTTCTGGTTGAAAACTAGAGCAAACGGACAGTTTAGGCTTGGTTCGCACCGAAGTGACTAGCTATTTGGTCTAACATCTCCCGAGAGAAAGATGCCTTCCGATGGTGTAAGTCAAACTGTTTGTTTCAATGTGGATTGTCACTGTTTCAGAGAGAATGCATTTCGATTCACATCGGTCAAGCAGGATCTCAAATTGGAAATGCTTGCTGGGAGCTGTATTGCATGGAACACGGACTAGATGAGGCGGGATTCTTGAAAGAAGAGGAGGAGAACAAACAACAGTCTCTGCAAGCATTCTTCTCCGAATCCAACAACGGAAAGCATGTGCCACGTGCTATCTACGTGGATCTGGAGCCTACTGTTCTCGATGAAATTCGCAATGGAGTGTATTGTAACTTGTTTCATCCGGACCAAATAATCAATGGAAAGGAGGATGCTGCGAATAACTATGCTCGTGGACACTACACAATTGGAAAGGAACTCATCGATGTTGTTCTAGATAGAATTCGTAAGCAGGTTACTCATCTAGTTGTAGTTCACTTCGCGAGCAAAACATATTTCAGACGGAGAACTGCGAAGGATTACAAGGATTTCTGGTATTCCATTCTTTCGGAGGAGGAACCGGATCGGGATTTAGCTCTCTTTTGATGGAAAGACTCTCTGTCGAGTATGGCAAAAAGAGTAAGCTCGAGTTCAGGTACGTGTTCTCCGCATCGACTAACTTCGTTAACTTTTTATAGCGTGTACCCTGCACCGCAAGTCTCCACGTCGGTTGTGGAGCCGTATAATTCAATCTTGACTACTCACACCACTCTCGAGCTCTCTGACTGCTCTTTTATGGTCGACAATGAAGCGATTTACGACCTGTGTCGCCAGAAACTGCACGTCGAGGTCGGTATCTTGAGAGAACTGAATGTCACGCGAATCATTACAGAGACCATCCTACTCTAATCTAAATCGGCTCATTGCGCAAGTAGTCTCTTCTATCACAGCTTCTCTCCGCTTCGATGGAGCTCTTAACGTGGATTTGAACGAATTCCAGGTTACAGGGCAAACATCAAACATGACTGAGAGCGAGTGTTTCAGACTAATCTGGTACCGTATCCACGTATCCATTTCCCACTTGCAACATATGCTCCGGTCATGTCAGCTGATAGGGTAGAGCCCGCAGAAACGGTATCAGACTACATTTGTGATTTCAGGCTCATCACGAACCACTATCCGTCCAAGATATCACTCACATGTGTTTTGAAAAAACTAATCAGATGGTGAAATGTGACCCTAGCGCTGGCAAATACATGGTACTTACAAAGTTCCGCCTATGAGAGACACTCGGAATGTTCAGGCCGTCTGTCTTCTTTACCGTGGTGACGTTGTTCCAAAAGACGTGAATGCCGCTATTTCCTCTGTCAAAGCGAAAAGAGGAATAAACTTCGTCGACTGGCAAGTTTCGCAAAATGAGGCATCAGGAACTAACTAACTGATTCTAGGTGCCCGACAGGATTCAAAGTTGGTATCAACTACCAAGCACCGGTGACTGTTGAGGGAGGGGACCTCGCTAAAGTAAGCCATATTTTGTCGAAAAGTTGCAACTCTCTAATGTTTCCAGGTGCATCGTGCCGTTTGCATGTTGTCCAACACCACTGCCATCGCAGAAGCATGGGCTCGTCTGGACCACAAATTCGATTTGATGTACTCGAAAAGAGCATTTGTACATTGGTTTGTAGGAGAAGGTAAGTGGTGGAACAGCGCGCTGGCTTAGGGGCGTCGTACGCAAAAAGAGCGAAGCAGGAGGAGGGAAGAAAATAATGGGATGAATGGGAGAGCGCCGGATGTGAGGCTCTAGAGCCAATGAGCCACAGAGGAGAACTATCAATTATAGGGATGGAAGAGGGCGAGTTCGTCGAGGCTCGTGACGATTTGGCCGCTCTCGAGAAAGACTACGCTGAGGTTGGTCATGGGAGGGCTATAAATTTTGATGGGAGTCGTTTTCAGGTGAGCAGAGACACTGCCGATCTGGACGAAGAAAATGACGAATTCTGACGTGGCAGGAAGCTCCATCGATATTACTCTAACCTCATCTATTAATATACACTGGAATTGTGCACTGCAATTCCTTTTCAGATATAATAAACCTGCTCTTGTCTTCGAATACAGTTTATTGAAAGCCGTCATTAACGGGGGAAGGGAAATTCGGAAAGGGAGAGGGAGAAAGGCATTCGAAAACTAAGCGATGGGTGAATACTGAGACTAGTACGGGTTCAGAAGTAAATTTATACCGGACGGACGTCCTTCAGACACCTTTCTCTCTCTCTCTCTTTCTCTACATCGTAAGGTCATCAGCTCAGTTTGCGTCGTGTGTGTCTCCTCGCTCCTTTCCGTTTTTGAATTCGTTACCTTGTCGCTTCTTGGTTTTCTTCTTCAGACGAACGATTTGTCTGCCGTCTCTCTCGCGCTGCTGATAGGCATCTAGCCCATCCGCTGAAAAAGTACAATCTCCTTTTCACTTTCTCTCCAATTTTAAATTCTAAACGTAAAAGGTCATCTAAATCTCTTACAAGTGCCGCCATACTCCAACAAGGACTCTGAGGAGGCGGGAAGTTTGAATGGCAGCACGTTCTTCTTTGACGGGGTGCGGGCGCAGTCGAATTGCTGCTGACGTTTGCCCAAGTGTCTCTTGTCGTCGTCATCTCTACGCGTCTTGCTGTGAAACACAGACGTTCTCTTCTTAGTTGATTCCAGTCCGAGTCTTCTGAACGGACGGATAGAAAAATACTATATTAAACTGCGCATACCCAAATCCCGGAATAGAGTTCATGCGAACTTTTGGAGTCAGAAGTTCCATGGTCAGAGGAACGTCTTCGTCCGAGATCGGAGAGTTGGCGCGCGACGTGAAAGAACTCTGCGTCGGAGTCTCTTCCGACACTTCCATCTTCGCAGAGTTCGACGTTCTTGATCCGATTCCTCTCAATGGGTGATCCGTGCTGACCACAGGCTCCGGAGTGACAACAATGTCATCATCTTTGAAGTTGATCGACGCCAAGATGCGCCCCAGATTGGAGACTGGACGAGACGACATCCCGAGGAATGGAAAACCTCCGAGAATGATAAGTGATTGAATGGAGGCGGTGAAGCCACGAAGAGCCCATAGGCAGATAGGCACCGCCTCTTTATCTCTTCCAGCCCACGGAAACTACAAAATTTAGCGTGTGATATGAGAGAAGATGGGGAATGGAAGAACTTACGTCAAGAGAGTACAATGTGAGGATGACAGATTATACGATAAACGTTCCAGAGGGTCCAAAGAACATACCATCAGCAGCACATGAACGTTAAGAGTAACATCTGAGAGTGGTGGTAACCGCCTATTAACTCATTCGTCAGAAAAGGGACATAAAAATTATTCGATTTTTCTCTCAAAACATTTCAAGAAGACGATCAAACCGAATTTTCGAGAGAATAAGCCGACCAGATTACATAGTTTAAGAAAAATTATTGTTTCTATTCAAGAAAAAAAAGTTCCAAAAAAATATTAGTATAACAAAAAGAAATCATCAAAAAGAAAGTTTTGACGTTTTATTGAGCTAATAATGTTAGTTGCTTGAACAATTTAAATAAAAAAATAGTTTTCAAACGAAACTATTCAATTATCGTAAAAACTCTATTTTAACGGCTTGCCGGCAATTTTTTCAACCTTCTGCTTTTAGTGCCGTCAAAAAAGAGATGCCGTTATAATTTTCAATTGTATTGCCACAGAAAATTTTTCGGATTTTTGATTCCGTGATTACTATTTATTCGACTGATTTTTTCTGCGTCACTGGACATTTTTCCAGGGAAATTTAAAAAACTTTTTGAAAAACGTTTAAAACGCCGAGGTAACATGCAAAATCTGAGTAACCAATTTTTTTCATTAGAAACGACAATATGGAGGGTGCCGTTCATTTAATGATGCCGTTAAAGTTTTCAATCTTACTTTTTAGCGCCGATAGTTTATAGGTGTCATTAAAAAAGAATTTTACGTAGCCAGAAGCCACTTAGAAACATTTGCGGGAATGTCATAAGGATATGGAAATGGAAATCCATATCAACTGACTCTTTCGGATCACTTGTTTAATTGGATTGTTGAATTTGTGCAAAAAACAGTGTTGCTGTTTGAAGAAGTTACTGTTGAGCTCCTTGTCCCACTGTTCCATCCAATTGAAATGATTGTGTTGATTATTATCTTATCTTCCTTACAAATTTGAAACAGAGATATTTTTACTCCCCTTCCCAAAGTCAGTGTTTGAAAGATACAGAATCAATCAAGTAGAATACACTGTGTCATTTGCATCTTTCATTTTCCACTGCAAAAACTATGCCGTTTATGTTTGCTTACTCAATCACATATAAGTCAACATGATAGTGTTTCCCTTATCTTTGCCGGTAATCAATTCTTGATTTGTGCTTTTCTCTCAAGCACGAAACACGAAAACGGGACTTTGTACTTGTGTCATTCACAAATTTTCGTTTCCTGCCGTTTCCCATGTCAGAAGCTGACGTGCGGATGATGCATCTCGATTGTACTGCTCCTACACAATCCGGAACATGAAGCCCACGCTCTGTCAGAACGACCGCATCCTTCCACTGCAGGGAGGGGGTCAACCAACGAGTGACGAAGGAAAATGCCAAGAAGAACATTTTATGACAGGCCTCTAATACCTTGTTTGTCTTCGAAGAACCCTCTGCACATACAGAGAACGCTGTGTGATGGTCCACAGCGGAACGCCAAGCCTCCTTGGGTTCTTTCAAATATTTGCGCTGCCGAGCACATCCATTGCCTTGTCCGCCGTCGTTTCTTCTGACTCATCCTCTCTGCTCAGTTATAAACCAATTGTTTCTCTCTGCTCCTATCTTCTCGCAAAAGCTTCAGTGATAAGGATACGTGCTCCCAAGCAGTATACATATTTCGGCAGTAGAACAGCAGCCGCACCTATCTTTCACCCACTCACATTCTCCCGAACTTTCTGTCAAAAACCGAAAGATAAATGATCACCCTCTGGCCCAGCCTATCTTCTTCGTACCAATCGTTGTAATTTTAGTATTGGCCCCGGCTGTGCCATGCAAGCAAGAGTGCCTGCGAGCCGTTGTTAGTTCCCGTCCACATCTCCATCTCTGCCGCAGCTAGCCGTGTACTTGTTATGTTTACCTTCGCCGGTTTGCCTATCGATCGAGGTCAACCGGCCGGGCCGCGCTATCAAAACCATGCACATGTGCAACGTACGCATCTTCCCGGCCGTACCTGTGAGTAGTATTATACACGTTTTCTGCTCTGCTTCTGCTTTCGTATGTGTCGAATACAGTAAACTATCGAAACAGGAAACTTAAGAATTGCCTCACCACTGGTCAGCAACACATCTTTCCTTTCAAATTTGGCTGTCCGGTTACTCGTTTTCTTTTTTTCTCTATTTACCTTTCTTTCTCAGTTCTGGCCTAAAGTCATTCTCATGGCCACCGTTCTGTCGTTCGTCTTTCTTACTTGCTCGTTTCCCTTTTCGATTAATTTTCCATGTTTTTTTTCCAGGAAAACCATGGATTACCTAATGGACCGATACGTTTTCGACAACTTACCGTTTGACGTGGGACCGGACGCTCGTAAAATTTGGGGACAACGCGCTCTTCATGCCATTCAGTGGTTCGACTGGATTTGTAAGTACCAGGAGCCTTCGAAGATCTACGAAAACCACACTTCCTTCCTCCTCGGAGAGATCTTGTTCTTCCTGCTAGCCGGACTCACTTTTCTTCATGCATGGCGCTCGGGAACTCGTTTCGTACTTGTTTGGTTCGGAATCCTCATTCACGCTCTGAACGTCGAGAACCTGTGCTATTGGATCCCAGATATGGACAACTTCTGGCAGGCTCAGGGAATCTTGACTTTCTTCGGCGCCCGTGCTCCACTTTACATTCTGGTTGGCATCTACCACATGTTCGATTACACTTCGTTTGTTCTCATGAGCAGGTATTTCTCATTTTTGAAATGACTAATGTACAAGTCCAATTGCAGACTCCATTTGCCGTGGTGGGCATATGGACCCGCAGTGGGTCTAGGAGCTGTGATGCTCGACATGCCGTATGATATCATGGGAATCAAATTGGTCTGGTGGACATGGCATGACACCGACCCGAACATCTTCGACAGAATGAACTGGGTTCCGTGGAATTCCTACTACTTCCACGCGTCGTTCGCTTGTTCGTTCACTTGGATTCTGATGTACTCGAGATACAAGTTGGTCGGGAAGGAATATGACTGGAAGAAGTGAGACAACAAACCACGGAGGGTCATTCTTCAACTGTGTGTTTCAGATTGCCATCGGAAATCCTCTGCGTTGTCTTCGCCGGAATGGGCGCTTTCTGGCTGGGAACCATCCAATTCGCCCTTCTCTACCACCCGCTTCACGACATCTTCAAAGTGAGTTTGAGTCGAGTCGAGTACACGAACTGAACGTTCATTTATGCCAGGTCCACACTGAATACACAACCATTGCCTTCCTCTCAATTTATGCTCTTATTGTCATCTTCGCTGATAGACAAAACAAAAACTCGAAAGCGAGAGCAGGAAATAAGTATTGGTTCGATGAGCTCGCGGCAGCCATCGCCATCGAGTACTTGTTCTTTATGATTGCCGTCATCATCTCGGACCCCGTCAACATCGTCAGCGACGGACTCCACCAGCCAATCGGACCTTGCAATGAGACGCAGAAAGTGCAGACGCCAACTGGACTCATTCTCCAGAAACAAAAGTATTTCTGCGTGGACAACTACGACGAGAAGTACATTGACTTCCACTGCGTGCCAGGAGGACCGCCACAACCAGTACGAAGAGGCACCGAATGATCCATCAGACATGTTTTGTTTTCAGCAAGAACCCGGAGAGCCGTTGGAGTGGTACGCAGTGTGCGGAACTGACTACGAAAACCGTGCCGAGTACATCTTCATCATCTGGTTCATCTGCTTCCTCTACGGATCCATCTGGTACCAAATTGCCGCCTGTTCCGGAGAAACCCCCAAGGACCCCGTCAAGCAGTACAAGAAGAAAGAACTGGCTTCCAAGAAGGAAACTAAAAAGAACAAATAATCACACGTTGCTCACAACTTCAAAATTAACCTTGTTTTTATGTATCCAATTTTCATGCCCCAATTTCGAGTAGTCATAACATTTTTTCTGTGTTTGTGAAGTAATATGAACTTTTATCGCGTGCGGTTTTCGTTCTACTCCAAATGCCGAAAATTGCTAACATCCGTGAGCCGACTAACAATCATTATTCCCCGACGAAAATTGGATGTAGCTGCCCCTTGGACAAGCTCCACAAGATTAATTAGATGTGCTTAGCCTCGCGACGTCGACGGGAAAATTGGAGAGTGCCTTCTTTATGCAGTACGTTTTTTGAAAGATGAGCACGAGATGAATTTCACAATCGTCTAGAATCTCAATCGATACTCGTGAGCCGGCTTTATAAGGCAGCGTTTGGGCCGAGGAGACGTCAGGCTGAGAGAGAAAGAGAAAAGGAGGTGTGTGTGCGCGCGCGCGTGTGTATGTGGGCACGCGTCCTTGTTCGCTGCTCAAGAACTCTTTTCGCGGTTAAGGAATGAATGAATGCCGCCGCGCTTTTGCTTCTTTGTCCCTTGTTTTAAAGCCTTCCTTCTTTCGAAAAAACGTTGAAGACTAGTTTCCTCATAACTCTCCGCAGTTTCCCTCCGTATAAGTCTTCAGCCAGTTGACTTATTATGAATTGCAGTTCACGAAACACTGCTGTCTAATCCGCAGATTAGAAATGTTCTTGGTGAACTTCTCTAATACTTGAACATTCTCATTCGAGAAGAAATGAACAAAAGAAAAATATGTTCATCAAAGAAGCGCCAAAAGATTTTCTTTACCTTTTTTTCATAACAGATAAGCTGATCGGTGTTCTGTGTTGAAAAATGATCCGCAGTGTCATATTGAACGCTGTTTTCAAAAAGTGCTCAGTTTTCCATGTTTCCACGATTTCACATTCTTCTAGGCACAATTTGTTTGTAAAGGTAGTCGTCTATGACACTCCATTCGGATTCAATTATTCCCATTTTTCCAAGTCGAAAACATATGCATTGTATTCAATTTAAAATACGAAATACGTCGAGTAATCAATCTGGCTTTCTGATTCGCTTCTGATAAGCCGTCTCTGGCAACGCGCGAGAATTCCAAGTAACTCATTCCGTCCGGCTGACTCTGCCAGTCACGAGATTTTCACCCTCACGCACTCTCCCACCTCTCGACTGGAAATCAACTTCCTTTCGCCACTTAGTTACGCGTCCTTCTCGCGGCACTCTAACTATAAGAGCTCGCGGTTGCTTGGAGAAGAGCATCTCTCATGAACCACGAGTTCGACACAACTTACTCTCAGCTTTGAACACGTTGTCCGCTTCTCTTGTTATTATTATCCAAGAAGAAGTTGCAGAAGTCGAAAGAAACCTTCGACGCAATAACTCTCAGACATGGAAAAAAATCAAGCTGCTGCTGCCAAAGTGCAGCCGCCGTCGCATCCGCTGACCAGCGTTCTCGCGTTCACTCGAACTGTTGAGGTTAGTATCTGGAATTCAATTTCACTAAACATAGCCATCACATAAACTCAAGATTAGTTGATAATGATCTGTTTCCTTGAAATGTAACTGTGACGACATGGTGTCATGCAAGTATAAATTACAATTATTTTCGCATTAACGTTATAACGCAGCAGTAACTTCAGCTGGTGAGCAATCTGTGCCTTCTCGGAATTGTTTCCATCTACACGTACCGTCATTTCAAGACTTACTGGCCACTCTACTACAGAAGAATGATGTCCTATTTCGATCTGGTGTCGGTCAGTGTGACCAGACGTTTTTCATCATTCTCTCTATTTTGTTTCCAGGACTTTGCTCAGCGCACCATTGACGTTATTCTCGGGGACGAAGATTACCCGAACACTGAGGACCTGAACGAGATCCTCACAGAGGAGTACTTCTCCGACGAGGCCGATTTCAGTGAAACCGTTGACACCATGCCGGAGGGATGGGAGTTCATCTGCAAAAGTCTGGAGAATTTCGACGGAAACGACAGTGAATACGACACCTCCTCCGAAGACAGAGTCTCGTTGTCATCAATGGACGACATCGAATTCTCCACCCCTGCCCTCTCCCGCCGCTCCGAAATGATCAAACCAATGGAACAAAACGACGAAAAATGCTGCAAATGCCAACTCCCAAAGAAGAGGTAGCAGTTGATGTTCAGACTTTTTAATGATTTTGCTTTTTTTAGTGAGACCAAGCCAAAGGATTCCTTGTTCCTCCCGGAAAGTGTTCTTCAAAAGCGAGCCGGACAAAATCTTCCGTCGGAGGAACATTGATCGCTTCAACACTCGACACCCGTTTTTTTCTGCCGTTTTCCCCTTATCTCAACTCTCAAGTTCTTCTTTCTGCTTCATTTTTGAGCTCATTCGTTCTCATCTCTGATCCCGTTTTTATTAATGTATTCGATTCATTCGTTTGCCGAAAAGGAACATTTTCTGCTTACAAGCTAACCACTCATTCTCTAAAATATAGCTGCTTCGGCGTTCGTTGATAGGACAGCGTCTCATCTCTCTTTGTGACTTCCCTTCTTTATCTCATCCGCAATTCGTTTATAATCAACCTTCTCAATGATTGTTCCCCAAATTTTGCGATTCTTGGATTTCTGAGCCTGACTAATTTGACGTACAATTTGACTCGTTTATTGTCACTCATCGTGAGCTCATGACGATTGTTCTCGTTGATCTCACTCCAGACTCCAGATTTCACGCATTCCGTTTTTTTTGTAATCTACCATTGGAACATGAACATTTTATTTGGAAATTCTACGCGAAAACCGAACTTTTATCACAATTGCACCATGGCTTCATTCGATTTTCAAGATCCGGAACGCTCAGACTGTGGCGACGAGGCGCGTTGACTGTTCGAATCCGATGACGAACAACTACAATTGTACGTTGATTAGACTGCAGGAGTATCATATGGAATCACGGCAGGCAACACAACATGCAGGAAGTTAGTTGAAATCGAGAATTGTGAGAAGAAGACACATTTTTGATTCCATTGAAAAGGAGGGTGGAAGAGCACCCGTTTCGGGCATGCGACCAAAACAACATCATTCACAACAAAATTATAACCGTGTCATCTCGAGCACCAGCTCAGCGTCGCTAGAGTCTTCAGAATCCGATCTGAGCACGTGGTTGATGGTGGCCGGCATGTATGGCGAGCGGTGATCCTCAATGTCTGGCACCATTAAGACTGTACGAGGATCCGGATTTTGGTTGAGAACCGCAGCGGTAGGTTGAATCCCCGCTTCGGAAGTCAGAGGAGCTGGTTTCTGAAAGGACAGCGATCGGGAAATTGATTTTTCTTCAGTTGCATTGGATAATGGTTGATCTCGATGAACACATGATTCTCACTAATCAGAGTTGGGAAGAGACTCACCGGCAATTCGCGTTTCTTCGGCAGTCTGCATACCGGCCAGATGACATGCTTCGAAGTGTCTTTGTAGCGCATCTTGATATACGCCGCCTTCTCCTGGTCAACAATGTTCTCCGTGTTTCTGTTGAGAAACTGCAAAAATACTGAACATAAATTTTGAAAACAAAAATAACGAACCTGGAAACTAATCGCTCTTTTGAAAAGTGAAGTGGACGATTTGGTTCTTTCCAAGTTCGTGACGCTTCCGTTTTTCGTGTTGCCGGCCCTTGCCGAGGAGCTGGAAGTGCTCGGTTTCTGCTCATCGGATTGCCACATTATGCTGCCTACGTACCCTGAAAAATGCCGTTTGGTTAGGAGTACAGCAAGAAGAAACGATCGATCAAACCGTTATCAACAAACGCGAGAATTGGCAGAGAAACGTCAAAACTCATTTGCCGTCGTATCAGAATCAAATCACAAACGGATTGGCAACGCGAGAAAGAAGAGGAGAACGAAAGAGAAATGGCTGCGAAACGAGAACACTGCAGTTCAAATTGGATTGGTTTCTCTACCAATAAGGCCAGTTTCTGATTGGTTTCCCAAAAGAGAAACAGAAAGACAGTAAAAGATGACATTTGCCGATTGCTGCCCGAAAAAAGGAACAGTGCGAGAGAGAGAGAGAAAGAGAGACTAGGCAGAATGAGTCATAATTGGGTTGAGGAGGAAAGACAATCGGGAGGAAGGGCCACTGCAGGTGTGGAGGGCGATGAGCGTAAATATGGTGTAATGGGAAGGCAGTGGTTGCTGGTTGGGTGGTTGCTGCCTTCGCAACAGCAACAGTCTTTTTTCGAATTGAGGTCTCGACAGAACACTCACCTACAGGAGTGTCAGCCTTGTTAGTCAGCGTTCGGTATGACGCTGTGAACGAGAGGGGCAAAACAGAAACAAAATGATTCACTGCGCATATTGTTGGGTAGCTCTTGAGCAAATGATTCACCAACGGACTATCGAGTAAAAGCCACGAACTCTGTCGCAACATTGATTGTGTACACTAATGACCGCCGAATGTTTGAATGTTGTTGCGATGAAATAGAGCGGTCGGCAGAAGCAGCCGCAACAGAGATTTGATAGACCAGGCGAAGCAGAATAATTGGCTCGTCAGGCACACTGCGCACGTAAACGACACGCGCACATTGCTCCTTTCCTGGCATTTCCTGTCTCACTAAAATCAGAAGATAGAACGCGCATTTGATAGGAACTGGAAACGTAAAAGAAGAGAATTGCGTTGTGGATTCCGAATGGGTGCGGCGGGAAGTCAAAGAGTCAGCGGGGGCAATGAGAATGCAGTGAAATTCGATTCTCGTCGTTTCTTCTTCCTCCCGGGCACCCCATTCCGTTTTGCTCGTCATCAGTAGCGTCATGAGAGAAATCGTAGTGGAATTGGTTTTTGGGGGCAAAGACGGGTTTGGGAAAGTGGTAAGAAGAGGAGAAGGAAAACAGCCGAGAACTCGGTTGGCATAGTGAATTATTTATCAGCATAAGAGGGATTAGAAGTGGAAAGCAGTGCCAGATGAAAAGAATTCAATTCGCTTAATGCAAAATGAAAATCCAGGAGAAGGAGGATGAGGAAAGGCTGCCAACACTTACACACTGCCATCTTTCTTTTCACAAAACGTTTTGCCATCATTTCGAATTCAAGTGGATGCCGGGGATGCAAATTAGTAGGCACACGGAAGAAATTGATGGAAAACGGAGCGAAGAGGCACGACACTTCGAAAGACATACATATCAGTGGGGAGAAATGGAAAACAGCTGTTTGTCGGTCTGCATCACCAATGGCGCTCTGTTTTTCAAAACACATAATAAAAAAAAACAGAAGAGACACAAAATAGAAGCTACCGATTTCGGAATCTTCCCAAACCGCGGTGTCGTAACAAATGGGAAAGTCGAAATGCGATTATGAGTAATCCGTTGTCCGAGAATCACAACAGGTGTACTTTCGTCTCTCTTTCTCTCTCCTCTACGTTTGATATCTTTTCCTCTCATCGCATACCAGAATAGATTGAAAGTATACTAGGAACCGCAGCGCACCGAGGATGACAAAAAAACCAAGCATTTTTTGTCGAAAAAGAACACAAAAAAGACGAGTTCTTTTCTATTCTTTCTCACTTTATCTCTTTTGTGTGTCAACAAAAAAGGAGCAGCTCTAGAAAAAAGTTTGTTGTTTTTGTTCCTTTCTGCCACACCAGAGGACCCAGAAAACAAAGAAACACGGGCCAAGAAAAAAAGTGAAGTTTGCGTGCTTTTTAGGACCATGCCCATTAAAATAGATGAGAATTCGAAATTGAGTTGAGTTTCTTTTCGCTTTTGGCGTTTTCTCTTTTCCTTTTGTCTTCAAAATTAATGCGAATACTCAGCGAAGTGTCAAAGAGAGGAGATGAAAGAAGGGGTGTGAAGATTAACATCAGACAGAATACATTTTCTATGAATAGAAAGTTATTTGCAGGCGACCAGAATAGGTCTGAGAACGATCAAAGACAAGAGTTTTGGCCGTTATTCTTGGCAATTTGTTGGCTGAATGAAACCAATAGCCACTTTTCGGAAGAAAACGAAAGAGCTTTCGAAGAGAGGGTTGTGTACTGTTTGGGTGAAGCAATGCTGTGCAAATACGCGTTTTGAAACTAACACATCGACGAGGTTCCCGTGATTTTGAAAGAGAAGTTTTTAGGATTGTTGCTTGAAAAAGAATGATATCCATGATCGATCTAAGATAAAAAAACATGAATCGTAATCAAAGACTGTTCAGATTCACTTTTTTCACAGAATAATAGTTAGTCTACATACGTGAATTAGGATTTGAAGTGGAGTAATTCAGCTCGACCTTTTCACAGTTCACACGTCATTGGAAAACGAAAGATCCCAGTGTCATTTCTTTTCCATCCTCTTTTTCTATTTCTGTGTTTTTCTTCCTTCGGAATACTTCTCGGAACGCAGCCACATCGTTCTTATGCGCAGTCCTCTCACTTGATGTCGTCATCATTCTGCGGATTTGCGTCGCGGTGTTTGCACACATTGACGACTCACCCATTTACGGGGGTCCGGCATACATTATTCGGCCTTCTTTCTTATGTTCTCGCTATTTATACATGTTAAATAAACTAAAAAAAATTAGATTTTTTTCAGATATGGAGGCACTTTATCAAAACACAAACTGGCTCCTACAGAAGGTTCAGCACGAACTAGGACGTTTGGAAGGATCACAAAACGAGCAGGACGCTCAGACTATCGTACAAAGCATTTACACAGATGTCAAGTGAGTATCTCTTCATAATACATATTCTAAAATCATGGAAATAATTCAGTAAATTGAAAGAAAGCTGTCAAACATTGGACACGTATGTCTCGCGAGAGCCGCCTGCTCGACGACAAGCGGTATGCATTTGATTTGGAAAAATCGATGAGTTTGGTGTTCAGGCACGAATGAGAATGGATCAGCTACGAACAGACGTCCAGAGAGTTGATATGGCAGTGTCTGCAGTTCATACGAAGATGACACAGAAGTGGAGAGCCGCCAGCGAGAGAGACGAACTTTTGAAACAAAGGTGAGGTTTAGAAAGCATTGAAAAATGTGAAACCCATTGGAAGTCTAGCGGAACCAGAATGAAGAGGATCTGAGCCTCATTATTGTTTATTCTCGGGGTTTCAACAATCACGCGATATGAAATGGAGAGAAATTCCCCTTCGTTTCCAAACGTTTCCAAACATTCTTCTTCAATGGTAAACGACAAACTTTTGCTGCTTTTCAACAAAACCATCTTGGTTGCTTGGTTGCTTGAAAATATCCAAGACAAAAATCAAAAGTCATCAACTATTCTGCAGATACCGGCCAAACGACACTGCGCTTTCGATAGGTGACCACGAACTCCTGCTCAATGACCGTCTTCAATCGTCGCACACACATGTACGTTTTTTATCTTGTCATTATCACCAGTTTCTCTAAACTCGGGATCTCGGTTCAAATGTTCTTCACAGTAAACTACTGGTCTCGCAACGACCTTGACAATTTGATAACTTGGGAAGGATCCAACCCTTCAGTTACACCAAAACTGTTTGAAAATGTTGATTGGTTGCAATCCCCAATTTTTCAAATGAGCATGATTAGTCGAGGTTCTAATGGACTTATTCAAGTTGCATTTCGATGCTATTTCGCGACGTTTCGCGACGTTTTTTTCCAATTCAAACGACGTTGCGAAACGTCGCGAAACTCGAGTTTCACGACGTTTCACAACAGTGCAAAAACGCCTTCGGGTAGATTTACGAGCTGCGAGACCCACAGTCGCAAAACTATTTAGCACTGTTGTGAAACGTCGTGAAACTCGAGTTTCGCGTCGTTTCGCGACGTTTCGCGACGTCGTTTGAATTGGAAAAAAACGTCGCGAAACGTCGCGAAACAGCATCGAAATGCAACTTGAATAAGTCCATAAGTTTTGAGAGCCGGGCGATATAACTATTCATTGCAACCGAATAATGTGTGCAGATCTAATGGGAAAGTGTTACCCAACCATCGATTTTTTAGCTCGACGATTTGCTCAATCAAGGATCGGCTGTGTTGGAAAACTTGAAATCGCAACATCTGAATCTCCGTGGAGTTCGCCGAAAAATACTGGATGTTGGGCAAGCGGTGAGAAACAATAAGTTAGTCAGTTATCGGTACACCGAGAAGAATTGCAGCTGGGACTGTCCAACTCAACTCTCCAAGTAATCGACCGTCGTGTCCGCGAGGATTGGATCATTTTCGTCATCGGTTGCATTGTCTGCTGCATCTTCATGTACGCGTTCTATAGGTTCTGGAGAGGATGACGTCTAGGTTTTATTTATTGTCATAGCCTCTCATTTTTGTAACTGAAAATGCCATTTCGTCTCGATTTCTAACATATTTTGTGATTCTGAACGCATATCTTTACATGGCCAGTGAAAAATGCTTCAGATTCAGAACCTGATGCGGTTTTATACTGTTATTTTGTTTTATGTAAAGTTTTATTGAAACCTGCGATGAAGCGTTGTTTCATGATGAAATTATTGTTCATTTGATCTAGAAAACGAGAGGAAAGTTTCCTAAAATTTGATCAGAACCGTAAACGAGCAGAACGTTCGTCGTTTATGTTGGAGCTATCACTCATTCCAATTCCTATTAAATACATAGGAGTGGCAGGCAATCGCATTTCGAAAATGTATGAGTTGCACACGTGTTCAAAAAGTTTCTCTGCCAACGGTGGACCTTCCCACTCATGCACAACTTCAGGCGCTTTCCGTGTCCAATTTTCACACCTGCACAGGTTTCTCCCACTCCATTCTTCGTTCTCCTCCGTCGGCGGCTCCTAACGGAAATGAAGCAACACGCGTGTGAGCGAGCAATTCCAAATATATTTTGTATAGCTCTCGTAACCACAACGCCGTAACTGCTGGGCGTAATGGCTGTCGGAGCTCACGTCGTCATGGCAGCCGTGCCGGGCATCGATCGTTGCTGGCAGGCAACGCGCACACGCGTACGCTCCAGTAGCCAAGCACCTGCGAAGCCGACCGGCTCTATCCGGCCTTGCATGTGTCCTTCGAGGACACACCCACTCCAGTCATACGTTTTTTCTTGATGACAAGCGAATGGAGCATTCCGTTCATTTTTCCTTTCGTTGCTTCTCTTCCTTTGGTTTTCTGACCGCTCGTTTTTCCAGAAATGCGTGAGATTGTTCACATTCAAGCCGGACAATGTGGTAACCAAATCGGTGCCAAAGTGAGCGAAAAAGTCGTTAGAGACGAGTAAACGTTATAATTTCAGTTCTGGGAGGTGATTTCCGATGAACATGGAATCGACCCCACTGGAGCTTACAATGGAGACTCTGATCTTCAGCTAGAGCGTATCAACGTCTACTATAACGAAGCCAGCGGTACGTGAACTAGTATCAATCACAAGCTCATTTACTATTATTCTTGTGTGAATTTCGCTTGAGAAGAGTTTGTTCAGGAGGAAAATACGTTCCCCGTGCTTGTCTCGTTGATTTGGAACCGGGAACGATGGACTCCGTGAGAGCCGGTCCATTCGGTCAACTGTTCCGCCCGGATAACTTTGTTTTCGGGCAGAGCGGAGCCGGTAACAACTGGGCCAAGGGACATTACACCGAAGGCGCCGAACTTGTCGACAATGTCCTCGACGTGGTCCGCAAGGAAGCCGAAAGCTGCGATTGCCTTCAGGTGGGTGCTGCTTCATGGTTTCTCCTGCTCACGGTCTGACGCTTTCATGCACATAATTTGTTGCTTCCTGTTTATGTTGTACACCTGTTTCTTGGACTAGTCGTTGGTAGAAAGCGTCGGCCACAGGTGTCGGCATGACATAACACGGGCGTTACGAAAAACACCTGTCACAGGAAGAATAGTGGGACTAATTAAGAGCCGTTAGTTAGGTAATATATCGGGTAGATCAGAAGAGAATGGCATCTGTCATCACCAACAGGTGGTTTTCAGGGATTTCAAATGACCCACTCGTTGGGAGGAGGAACCGGATCCGGAATGGGAACTCTGTTGATTTCGAAGATCCGCGAAGAGTACCCGGACCGTATCATGAACACGTTCTCAGTGGTCCCAAGTCCCAAAGTGTCGGACACTGTCGTGGAGCCCTACAACGCTACACTCTCCGTGCATCAACTTGTCGAAAACACCGATGAGACGTTCTGCATCGACAATGAAGCCCTTTATGACATCTGCTTCCGCACACTGAAGCTCACCACGCCGACTTACGGAGATTTGAATCATCTCGTATCGATGACCATGAGTGGTGTCACCACCTGCCTCCGTTTCCCGGGACAGGTACGCATGTTCGTTTCTAAACGCAATCTAGTGGTTAATTTAAGCTGAATGCGGATTTGCGCAAATTGGCAGTGAACATGGTTCCGTTCCCACGTCTCCATTTCTTCATGCCTGGATTTGCTCCGCTCACTTCTCGTGGAAGTCAGCAATACAGGTGAGGAACGTGTGAGGGAAAATTTGTGATACGACGATGATTTCAGATCTCTGACGGTGCCGGAGCTCACCCAGCAGATGTTCGACGCGAAGAACATGATGGCTGCTTGCGACCCACGTCACGGACGTTACCTGACTGTCGCCGCGATGTTCCGTGGACGGATGAGCATGAAAGAGGTCGATGAGCAGATGTTGAACGTGCAGAACAAGAACTCATCGTACTTTGTCGAATGGATCCCTAACAATGTGAAGACCGCGGTGTGCGACATTCCACCAAGAGGAGTCAAAATGGCCGCCACGTTCGTCGGTAACTCCACTGCTATCCAAGAGCTGTTCAAGAGAATAAGTGAACAATTCACAGGTAATTCAGTTGTTGTCTGATCTATTTGCCGATTTCTCTCTAATTGCAGCCATGTTCCGTCGTAAAGCGTTCCTCCACTGGTACACCGGAGAAGGTATGGACGAAATGGAGTTTACTGAAGCGGAGAGTAACATGAACGATTTGGTCTCCGAGTACCAGCAGTACCAGGAGGCCACTGCTGACGACGAGGGAGAGTTTGACGAGCACGAACAGGAAGTGGAATAACTCTTTCAATGTGCGCTTCTTAAATGTCATAATTCACGTAACCATCGATTAAAGTTCTCGTCCATTCATATTCCCCTCAACATACACTTTGTGACTCTCATCAGACCACTTTTCGTTTTCTTCCTCTCTTTTCTTCGTAATCATTGTCACTCATATTTCCCTCATTTTTTCAGCCCATAACAGTTTGGTGGTACTGTGTGTCAATAAAAAATGTTTCAGTTGATCTCTGATTTTAAACTAAAGGAACTGAAAAAGAAACAGCATTGATAGAATTCGACTCGATTCCCAACTGACGAGAGAAATCGGTTGTGCAATCGTATTTCCATTTGCAACGTTCACTTTTCAATTCTATACAACGGTATTGTGCCACGCAATCTTCTCAAATCCCTCCGTTTCTTTTTCCAACTCATTTTCCTTACTTGGCACACCGAAGATTTGTTTTCTCCGGTCGCTCGGTCAAGAGTCTTCTAATTTTTCTGCAAGTGGGTCTCCACCATAGTTGCCTCGTACCCTGGCCAATTTGAGAAGAGTTATTCTCGATGATGTATTGCTTTCGTGCTGCAATAATGAAATTAAGCAGCGTTTTGTGATGAATGGAGATATATCCAAACGGCTTTCTTCCCGGACTCCGAGAGGTTCCAACAATGGCCGCTTTCACGTTAAAAACAGTATTTGAAGTGAACTGCACAAAACAAATTATGTAAAAACAATGTTTCTTGCAAAAATACCCTTTCAATCACTTTGCAAAAAATTCGAAATATTTTTTAATATCATTTTTATTTTAATCTGAACTCTCAGAAGTTAACAGGAGAAAGAATAAGAATAAAAATATCTATAGTGAAATGAATATTTCCTCTCGTAAATCGACAGAGTCTCGCGCGGAAGAGACGAAGCGTCGCAGCGGAGCGCGTTTGCTGCCCGCCTCTTCGATTTTAGCCCACGTTGTGCTTTTCGTTTTGCCTTTTTTTTCAGCCGCATTCGTGAATTTTTGCTTTCCTTTGTTATCAGAAGCATGAGTTAATAATTTAGAATTATTTGAAAACCTAAATTTCTGATCAATGTCGGATTTTTTGTGATATAAACAAACGCGAGAAACGAAACATCCTCTAGCTGCAGATGAAATTTATTCCGACGAATTGTCATCATTTTTAGCCCAGAAACATATATACACGAGAGTGTACAGAGCTCTCGGAGGATAATCTGTCTTGCTTAAACGGTCTTTTTTTCTCATTTCAAATCACCGTTTCCCATCTCAAACGAAGTAAGTAACATCATGTTTGTGTTCTAGACATTTATTTCACACTCGTTTATCGACTGGTTACTTGAACCCATACAAACAGTAAGAAGCATGAGGCGATTGCCAATATGTTAACGTTTTACACAGAATTATATTTATGGTGGTTTACTTGTACTTGTAAAATCCTTCGCCCGACTTGCGTCCGTTCTTTCCCGAATCGACGAGCGAGTTGAGCAGAGGGCTTGGCTTGAAAGCAACCTCCTCCGGGTACTGCTTGTTCCATCCGTCCATGATGAACTTGACCGTGTCGAGACCGACGTAGTCACACAGCTCGAACGGTCCCATTGGGTAGCCAGCTCCGAGCTTCATCGCCACGTCGATGTCTTCCTTAGAAGCATCTCCACGCTCGTAAAGGCGAAGAGCCTCGAACATGTACGGAACGAGAAGGCGGTTGACGATGAATCCGGGGGTGTCCTTGCAAGCGACAGTTGTCTTCCCGACCGCCTTTCCATACTCCATCAGCTGCGAGAAAGTCTCGTCGGAAGTGTCGTTGTGGCGGACGACTTCGAGAAGCTTCATCATTGGGACCGGGTTGAAGAAATGGAGTCCTCCGAAGCGAGTCTTGTCCTTCAAGTTAAGTCCAATGTCTGAGAGACGAAGCGAAGAGGTGTTGGTAGTGATGAGAGCATTTCTGAAATACTGCCGTTAAAGAGATCGTTTGCTGATTTGAACTAACGGTCTGGCGGCGGCCTCGACCTCGGCGAACAGCTTCCGTTTGATATCAATGTTCTCGACGATAGCCTCGATGACGAGATCCGCGTCCTTGACGGAATCGGCCACGTTGGTCGACAGCTTGATACGGTCGAGGACTGAGGAGACAAGGGCCGTCTGGGCCTGTAAGAAATGTCCATTTTTCTCAATAATCGTTGCTGGAAAAATGGAAATTTCTTACCGCAGCATCATCAGCATGCTTCTTCTTGGCGACGCGCTGCAGACTGGTGGCGATTCCCTTTTGAGCCTTGTCCAAAGCAGTTTGGTTGCTGTCCACAACGGTCACGTTGAGCTTGGCATTGGCGGAAACTTGTGCGATACCAGAACCCATCAGACCCGCTCCGATGATGGTGACATTATTGATTTTTGATAGTTGAGCGGTGGTAGAGAGTCCACGGACAGCGGCAGTGCATGTTGAACTAAGCATTCTGAAAAACGAGAGTTGGTAGGACGGACAGCCGGAATGAATGATGGTTCTCAGAGAAAACATCCCTAGAGAAAAGAAAGAGTTGTGACGGGCATTTCTCGATGAGAAAAGAAGAAGACAAATTGCCATCGTTGCCGACTGCCCAAATGACCGAATGCGCTGTGGAGGAGAGAGGAAAGCGTCGTCGTTTGGGGTGCCCGTGTGCGTCGACGACACACACACATACACAAACGCGCGCGCGTCCACTGCCTAGGTCTCTCGGGTTACACACTCTCTCGTGTGCAGTGTCACGACGGACTTTGTTCGCTACAATCTACCCTCTGCGTAGTAGGACGATGGGAGGAAAGAACGGGTAACGTGGAAGAGACGACAGGAGAGAGATAGAGAAATAGCGGGAGAGGCAGACATTTGAGTCGCTTATCTTTACGTGCCGGATTGATAACATGAAGCGGTGGAGGAGAAAGAATAAAAAATACCGAGTGATACAGAAGAGGCAGAATAGGGGCCGACGACTGACGTTTGATTCTGATCGCGAAATTAGGAAGGTAATCTGTGATAATGGACATATTATTGTTAGTGAAATACGGTTCAATTTGATTAGTGTATTTTCAGTTTATTTGTCAATTCTATGTGCATGACCTTGTAAATGCGCCATACCAAAAATTTCGTGCCAGCCAGTTTGCAGCGCTGTTTCGCCGCTCCCCCACGTTTATCGTGTCCTGTTTGTGTGTCGGAGCGCTCGGTCTCAGAAGAGTGATCATTTCTTCTAGTGAGTTGTCGCTGCAGCACTTTCAAACAATCTATCAAATCACCAGAAGGTCACTGCCTACAATCTTCAATGAGGTTATTGTAATGAATTATCCTTTGGTAGTCTGAACGCAGTCTCTTTCTTTCAACAGATAACGGTAGTACTTCTTGACGCGTCTTATCTAGATCTGCCAGGAATATCTCTTCTAGAGGTAATCGAATATTCTTGGCGGTGCGTCCTGGTGAACGTTGTTTTTGTTCAATCTGATTTTGTTTTCCAAAAAGTAGAATTTCTGTCAACGGTTCGTCAACTTGTTCTTATCCGGCGCTCTGTATACTTGACTAGGCAGTAATAAACAGAGACGCCACGAGGAATATAAACAATTGGTGATTGTTATTCAAAAGATCGAATTTCCAATCAGTTGGGAGTTGAACCGCCCCTTACCGCTCGACTTCACAGCAGAATTAGTTTACTCACTGTACTAACGATCGACACTAGCGGCACACTGGCAAAATGCGGACGTCAGTGTAACAGCATCGGCTTTTTTCCGTTCCCTTCCCCATCTTTCCATTTGATAAGCGACCGTCAGGCAAAAAACTTTATTATTATTATTTTATTTCACAGAATGACCCGCAAAAAAGTTTCTGACACTGTTCGGAGGGGGTTGTTTCTTTTTTTCGTTGTTGTCGGCAGTTTGTGAAACCATGAAGAACGGGCGTCAGTAGTGAGAACGACAAAATTGAGTTGGTTCAGCGACTCGCCATTCGTCACGCACAATTATCTTTGTCTGTTGCACTCTTCAGAAGAGTGTTTCTAGCCAACGCCTAAATTCCGAAAAAACCAATGAAATCCCGTGAAAAGAGCAATTCCTGGTTTTTCAACTTGTCGAAGCAACTGCTTCTGTCTGAACCCACAAAACAGCAAAAAGACCACTCATCCCGAGAGTCCGATTTTGAAAAGGCGAGTTAAGTATGGGCTTTATTTTAAAAAAACGACATGAATTGCGTACAATTTCTACTAATATCTTACTTAATCGTCGTTTGGTTTGCCAGTCTTATCTAAACTTAGCTCCTGTGACTTGGCGACTTTTATCCATTACTTAGTTCTGACATCTTTTCGGATAATCACTTTAAACGCAAATAATAAGCTTGGGAGAAAGTTCCGCGTGCTCCCCCATTCTAAAAATAAAACAGCGAGACGACGAAGACAAGAGCTTCTTGCACAAGGACTTCTTCGTCGTTTGGCGCGTTTGGCTCTGGCGCCCACGGTCTGCGTGCAGGAGCGCCCTCGCCCTTTTGCCGTCGCCTATCTTCATTTCTTCTGCTCTTGCCCTGTGTCTCTCGTATTCACGCGCTGTGGCCGTCGCCGCTCTCGATTCAGTCGGAGGGCTCACGATGTGAGCGCCCCGAATGCCCTCACACTTGCTTCTCCAAAGACACTCACAGAGTGAGAGACAGAGCTCGATGAGACATCCAGACACACATAGAGAGGGCAGTGTAACGACGGAGAGTGCGTTCTTATCCGTGTGCCGTGTGGTGAGCTGTGCGTTTTCCGGCCGATCATTGTTCAGGACGGCGGCAGCGGCTGGCAATGAGGCGACGGCGGTGGCCTGCCTTGGCCGAGAAGACCCGCTTCTCGGTTGAAGCAGGCGACGCGACCAACAGCGACGGCAGTGGCAAGTGCGCACATTGTGAGACAGTGTGAACACTCTCACCCCATTAGATACGAAGAGCTATTGGGGCAGTGTCGGTGTGAGGACAGCGAATAAGAGACCCCACAGCCACGCATCGTCCGTCTTTTTTCTCCTCGCTTGCTTTTTCTTGCTCTGTATCTCACCTCATTCGATAGACATTAAAATCAAAATTTCAGGATCATACAGAACCTCAGCAGCCCGGTCCACTGAACCAACAAAAAGAGAGTGATGTTCCATATGCAACGTTTCCTTTCGAAGCTCAAATAATGCATCCTCAATATACTTACAATCCGGATTACCAACCATCGCATAACATGCCCCCTCAAGACCAACAATATCAATATCCGTCACAGTGGTATTACCAAAATCAGCCGCAGCAAACTTATTCAATGCCGCCACATTCTCATCAAATACAGCAGCCACAGGTTCAACCCCAGCTGCGACACTGGCCACAAGATCCTCAAACGCAGCCGCAACAAGAACCACTACGGAATGGAGTGCTGCAGCATCAACAACAGCAGCAAAAACGGCAGAAAAAACGGCAGAAAGAACAGCAGCAACAACTGCCGCATCAGCACCAGCAACAACTGCAGCATCAGCACCAGCAATCACATCAGCAACAACTGCATCATCAGCAGCAGCAATCACATCAGCAACAACTGCACCATCAGCAGCAGCAATCACATCAGCAACAACTGCACCATCAGCAGCAGCAATCACATCAGCAACAACTGCACCATCAGCAGCAGCTACAACGGCAGCAACAACAGCAGCAACAATGGCAGTCGGCGCCGCAACGGCAACCAGTGCCACCGTGGCCAGCATATGCGCAACAAGGACACCATCTGCATGAGCAACCGAACAACCCACCGAACGAGCAGCATTGGCATATCCAACTACCAGGGCAACAACAGCAAAACCAACTAAATGAACAACAACGGCAGAACCAACAACTACAAAAACAATACAGGCAGATCCAGCAAGATAAACCATTGCTTGAGCCGGATTCTGGCCTTGATCCTGCTGTAGAACGATATAGGAACATGGGCGGTTTCAGTAGGCCACAAATTAATAATGAATCGTCGGCCCCACCAGGTGGGCCAATACACCATCATACGTGGGTAAATCAGGTTTGGATATAAAATTCGATTTTATTTTTTCATGACTATTTTCAGCATTCTGATTATGCAGCCTTTCACCCTGGAGCTAGAAATGAACAAGCGAACGTATTCTCTACACCCCCTAATCTGATCGCAGTCAACGGCACTCCCGGAGTTGTAGCTGCAGAATCACAATCAGCTGTCAGAGTCCCGTTCGTGCCAACATTAGCACCGCAGCAGATAACAACTCAAAGTCCCTTCCCACGTGATATTGCGAAGTCAGTTATGGCGGGGACTGAGTTTCCGGAACACTTTGTTGGGTCGAATTTTCAACTTCAAAAGGATCCTTATGCGATAATGAACAACATGAATGCGCCAGGTCCGTCAAGTGGAACCACGAATTATCAGCATTACCCTCATTATATGTTTGAGGTTTGATTTCATGCCGTTTGACATTTAATATAAGAACTTGCAGCACTCTGTTTCTGAAGCGGTTGATCCAGTTGGTAGAGCGGACAATGTGTGTGGCTCGGCAAGAAGAACAACAGTTGCAAACAATGCCGAAGCAATGGGCAGCTCTTGTTCGATGCAAGACAATTCAATTCATGAACTTCCATATAACATACCACTGGGACAGCACACGCATTTCGAGCAGACGCATTCAAGTGAGCGAATACTCTTGCCATCAGAACCTGTACCCTGGTTTTTCTCAGATCCTGAGGGAACCTCCAATCCACTTCCCGGAACATCTGAAGAACAAGCGGCGGAAAATCCTGCTTCAGATTTAGATGTTAGTTTTTGTTTTCCTGGAATCTCATGTGCTCGACTTCATATTTTGCAGAATCTAGACTTAGACCAGCTTCTTGCTGGTTCCGAACTAATCGCACGGAGGAATGCACAAAGTATGTCCCAGCAACAACCACTTGACCGATCACAAGGATCTTATCACGGTATCGTTGAAGCCACTGATCAGCCTCAACAAGTCAATACTTGGTCCTGTCCGAATTGGAATGTTACCACTGGTTATACGCAACCGATGCCAATCAACAGCAATTGGGGTCCTGGATTAAATGAAAGCGGGATGGCTCCAAGCACACTGCCTCTATCAGAAGGAACACCGGGAAACGAAGTGAATATAGAGATGGAGGAAAATGAGAACACTGATTTGGTCACTGAAGAAATTACAACACCTGCGATCAAGTTGAAGGAAGTTATAGTTGTCAGAGTGGAAGAGAATCCAGATGAACTGGAGAAGAACATTCAACACAAATCGCCGCCTACTGAACACGTGGAGGTTGAGAGTATTCCGGTCGACAATGAAGAAATCAAGAATCTGCTTGATGAATGTGGAAACATTGAAGACAAGCATCTTCCCATCAACAAATCTGCCGTGAACAACGACCCATCGCCATATCTGAAAGAGGAACCGACCGAGTCGCCGGCACCAAATTATTCCGATCTGTCCAATTTGTCTGAGCATCAGAGCGCTTTGAATTCACCACGAATTCCACTAACTGAACAAGTCGAACATGAGGATACGCTAGTTGAAGGGGAAATCAAGGAGTGTCTCACTGAAATCGTTGCGAGAATTGTGTCAGAAAGCTGTCCCACACTGCTCCACCCTTTCCATCATTCGGACGGAGCGGCAGACACGGAGAAAGCAGTCGACGCAACCGAAACGTCCCAGCAACCAGCTCATAGTTCAAACGTTGAGAGAAAAGAAGTTGAGTACTATTCGACTTCAGTTGGTAGCTTGGAGCCCGAAGAAGTCGTCGACGACGAAGGACCTGGGGAGCTCGACGAAGAAGAAGACAACGCTGTTGAGAGGAGACTTTCACTGGAACAGAGTCCGAATCCGTTTTTCTGGGGAAATGTTGACGAAGAAAATCAAAGAAGTTTTTCCCAGGATGGTCACCATGAACAGCAAACGGCCGTAAGACAAGGATATCAGGAGCAAAATATCCAAGACCTGGAGAAAAGTAACAGCTATCGACAATCCGGCGCCGGAGGGTACAATGACAATTGGAGAGTCGATCAGAGCCCAAGAAGACGTCAGAGTTCTGAAAACAACAGTGGAAGAAGTAACGAGCAAAGAGGTATTTTCAGAAATTGGGTTGGTAATTCTCATTTGACAGCTTACAGGATGCCATCATCACAACGTTGGTAACAATGCGTCACCAAATAGAAGTGGTCGGTCTGATGATATCATGCCGGAACCCGAAACGAACATTTCTCCTGGAACACACACCGTTCTTCCCATATCCGAAGATTCACTAGTACTTCCGAACAATGACGTTTCGACCCGGAACTTTTGTGAAGGTCGATTCCCCAAAAAACGCAGGTGTTCATCCTCTCCAATGCGTCGCGATGAAAAAAAGAAGTTCGAAACGGCGCCATTTTCGAAAACTGAATTGAATTTCTCATCACAGGATGCTATAAGCTCCCCAAATTCGACACGAGGTAAGAACTTTAAAAACATTTTCAAAAATTAAAACTCATTTCCTTTTGACGTTCACCCTATTGCATATGCGGATGACCTGAAACTGATTAATTCTGATCCAGTCTCTCTTTTATTTAGTATGAAGATTATCAAAGAATGGTGCGACACCTGATAACTTAGTCTAGCTCAAGGGAAAACTGTCTGTAGCAATGCACTTTGGTAGTAGGAATCCGCGTACAGTTTATCATGTTCATGGCGCTTCTATTTCTGTAGTTAAATCTGTCCGCGATTTCGACGTCAACTTGAAATTTAAAAAGCATAATTATAACATAATCTATTCTGCTTAGCATACACTAGTTTCTAATGTTTATCACTTTTCTAGTTTTTTCTCTGTTCGTGAAGCCTGCGCGATTTCAACGATATCCGTACTTGCTTATCCGCGCTTGCCCCAGTAACAACTGCTTTCTACACATTTATCTTCATCTCTGGCTAAGAATTTTCCCAAATTAGAGTCGCCTAAACGTTTTGCGTCGCGCATTGCGTGCTCACTCTTAGAGTCTGCTCAAGTATTTAATTGTTCTCCTTTTAATCATTGTAAACTTTCTTCCCTCCCCATTCCCCACTTGACCCTTGGCTTCTGCTGGCCAACTTGGTCATTTCGCTACTTATTATCAACATGTTTCTTATGTGCATTCTTGAGTATTCCCCATGCTAGGTTTTGTATATACATAGCGAAGAAACAAGGTCAAATTCAAAATTGAGGTTTTTTTGCAGATGACTCTGATGATATTCAACGGAGCAACGCCAACACAGGAAGCAAAGTCGGCGATGAGAAACAATGGAGCAATACCCAGAAACCCACTGGACAACCGCACAATCAGAGTGAACACTTGAATCATCACGATATTCCACTGGAAAACATTAGCAGTGAAGAAGACAACGTATCACTGCATAATGAGTCTCCACCAAATTCTCCGGAGGATGAGGAGGAAATCAAAAAAGAAAAGTTGCCCGTTCGTGGAACAACCTCTGGTGACGTCAATGACGGTGGAAAGATTCTCTGTGCAGAGCTTCTCGAATCTCAAACAAACTTTGAGAACAGTGCCGATTCCCTTGAAAAAATCGACCAGATCGAGAAACTTATCAATCCCACTCTGAACAACGATTCTATGGAAATCGATAATGATGAAACCCAAGATAACTTCTTTTTGTTGGATAGCGTTTCTGAGAACAGAAAACAGGAAACGTTATTAACAAAAGGAAACAACATGCAACTTGTCAAATATATTCCACCACGCGATTTCTTTTTGCCTCCAGTTAACGAAGCGGTTGTGCGTCCAACGGATTCAACACCTACCTTGGAAATGCGGAACCAACTCAGTAATGATATCAGTTCAATTCGCGTCAATAGTGGATTATTGCTTCAACATTATCATTATCTTGGTAGGTGGAGAAAGAAACGCTATCTGTGCTTTGTTAAGACACCCATATCCTAGTATAGTCTCTTCAAATCATTTTTGCTTTCAGATCTGGTCAAAACTGCGCAGTCATTATTCAACACCCATGTTGTGACAACGTTGGAGTTTGCAAGCTCGTTTCTTTCTGAACATCAAGGAAAAGAGTTTATGGTATCAATGACGGCATACCTGAGAGATGAACTAAAGTTCCATTTTCAGAACAGCACGCAACCAGGTTCTCACTCAGTGGCTCGAAGGATGGAGCAACGTTTTGGAATGAAGATTCCGTGCCGAATGACAACTGATCGGACCGCAACGCTACAGTGCATTGAATGGCCGGAACAAGGCGGAAAGTTTGCAGAAGTTTCCGAAGTGGTCGATGCGATCGAATCAGACAAAACTAACGGAACTATCGCCGATGTGACCACTACTGCCAATATGATTTGCCCCGCTGATGAGCCCGAAATCACCATGGTTACTCCTGTCACCGAAGAATACGGATTCGAAGCTATAAAACAAGTTGAAGTTTCTGATCTCACGACGGCTGAAGGTGCTGCTGACGACATCAAACATGAGAAACTAGCCCGCGTGGTTGCTACCAATGACACAGCAATCGCCGACAAAATGATAACTGCTGAAAGAATAGAAGATGCAAGTGTTCCCAACGCTGCCGGAATCGAAGGAATGATCAACGCTGAAAAAGTCACCGTAGCAATTCCCAAAACAGTCGATGATGTTGTCAAAGTAGCTGAAACTGCCAAATCAACCGGAATACTCGAAGATTTTGAAGATGCTGAAGCTGAGGAACTCCCTGAAAAAGTCGAAGCTGCCAAACTGCCAGAGGCGATCAGTGATGATAACACTGCTGCCACAGTTGTTGAAACCTCAGTGCCATTTGTTTCGAGGGAACACGATACTGATGCCATAGTTATTGCCCCTTCAATCTCACGAAACTCAGAAGATAACAAAACTGCTGAAATGGTCAATGCTGCCGAAGTGACCAAAAATGATGCATTGGCAACCACTGCCGAACCTGCCACTACTACCCCATCCGACAAAGTCGCTACCGAACCGGTCGAACCAGCAAAACCTGTTGAAGTTGACTACACTGATCAAGTTGACGAAATATTCAAATATGTCGAAACGGCCACAGGCGAAAACGAAGTGATCAACGTTGCGGATGTCTCCAAAATCGTCGACTTGGTTGAGCCAGTTGAAGCTGCCAAATCAACCGGAATCCTCAAAGACTCTGAAGAAGCTGAAGCTGAGGAACTCGCTGAAAAGGTCGAAGCTGCCAAACTGCCAGAGGCGATCAGTGATGATAACACTGCTGCCACAGTTGTTGAAACCTCAGTGCAAGTTGTTTCGGGAGAACGCGATACTGATGACATAGTTATTGCCCCTTCAATCTCACGAAACTCAGAAGATAACAAAACTGCTGAAATGGTCAACGCTGCCGAAGTGACCAAAAATGATGCATTGGCAACCACTGCCGAACCTGCCACTACTACCCCATCCGACAAAGTCGCTACCGAATCGGTCGAACCAGCAAAACCTGTTGAAGTTGACTACAGTGATCAAGTTGACGGAATATTCAAAACTGTCGAAACCGCCTCAGACAAAAACGAGGTGATCAACGTTGCGGATGTCTCCAAAATCGTTGACTTGGTTGAGCCAGTTGAAGCTGTCCATGTAGAGAGAGTCGTTAATGCTGCTGTTGGTGCTGGAACTGCTGAGCCGGCTAAGCTTGACGTTGTTGATGCCGCAACAATTGTCACGGCCCCCAAGCTGGACGATGCCGTCAATATTCTGAACTCCGTCAGTTTTGCTGAAATGATCGGAGCTCCCGATTTCGTCGAAGCTGCTGAACATGTGAACTCTGCCAAAGATGTGGAAGCTGCCAGAGATACGGATGCTACCAAAGACAGTGAAGACGTCAAACCGGCAAAAACCACCAAAGGTTCTACTAAAGCAAAGAAGAAGAAGAAAGCGTTCCGTTTGACAATTCCGCGACGAGTAATCTCTAAAACAGTTTTGGCACAAAGAAGAGCTGAAAAGAAAGCAGAGAAGGCACTGAAAGCGATGAGACAAGCCGGATCTGGAGGAGAAGATGTTGTTGGCGAAACGAGTCGAGCAGTGGGAGAGGATGCCGAAAGTGTCAAGGTTGCAGAGGCTGTTAAAATTGCAAACGAAACAGATGGTCCTCCTGCCAAAAGGAGCCGAAAAAGTACTTCGACGGTGCAAATTGCAACAGTTCGGAAGCCAACAATCGGAAGAAACCGTGAACCACGTAAACCATTCGATCCATCTCAACCACGTGTGCCACGACGACCACGACAACCGCGCGGAGGAAAGAGACCTGCAGATGCAGAACTTGACGCAAATCGATCTGCTGGCCAATCGGGAGACAACACCAGTGCTCCTGTTCCTCCACTTCCTAAAAAGAGGAGAATCGGCCGTCCGAGGAAATCATCGATCGTTGTTTCCGACTGCACCGTTCCACCAACCGTTGTTTCGGACGGCACCGTTCCATTGATCGATGTTTCCGACAGCAGTATTCTTAATGAGAGCCACGATTTAACAGTCACACAACTAGATCCCACTGTGCATGACGAAACTTCAACTGTTACCCCAAAAGTTGCCATCAAAATCCGTGAACCAAAGGCTGTCACGCAACCAGTTGTCAAGAAAGCTGTACGCAGACGCGGACCAGCAAAGAGGAAGACTCCAGCACTTCCAGCTCAAACATCCACTGAAGTCGGGGAGAGCTCGATTGGTCCAGTTGAACCCATCAAAATAAAACGTCCAAACCCTCGAGACCCGATACCAGTTCTCGAACCACGTGAGAAAACAGCTCGCGTGAGGAAACCGGTGAAAATAGATCAAATTGAACATGAATGGTCTGAAGACGACATCAATGACCGTCCCTTTCCGATGATTGACAAGCAAAGGAAAAGGAAATTCAAGAAACGAGGAATCCAACCCAGGACAAATGTTCACAGTGTGCGCGGAGTTGCTGCTGCTGCAGAAGTGATGCCTGAGGAAACGATAATGAGTCTTGAACCAAACACCGATGTACAGGAAGAGATGGAGACGGTTTCTGAAAAAAAGGAAGTGATCTCAAAAAGTAATGAGAAGACCTTGGATGAGAAGGACGGAATACCGGTTCAGAGAGGCGAGTATTCCGATGAAGAACCACTTGATGACTATAACAACGGTCTCGAGGAAGAGTCAGAGTTCTAGCAGTATCTAGGTAATAGAGAATCAGTTGTCGCAGCCTATTCAACCTAATTTTGCAGACACCGTGCCATCAAATATCATAGGAGCAGTTGGAATGCTCTCCTTATCAAACTATGAAAATCAAAGCGATCTACTTTTCCTATGTATCAATGAAAGCGTTCCTCTATAATTAATGGTGAGGCACTATAAACCGAATCAAAATAAATTAACTCATTTCGGGTCGCCAGAACACTTCAATTATTCGCAATCGTCCCATCCAATTGGTTCATCAAACAACATTTTAGTCTAAGCTTCAAAATTGTCTTTTGTGTATTTCTGCTTGTTGCCATCCAGCCATTTCTTCCCGTTCCTGTCGTATTATATTTCTGAACACAATGTGTGTCATTGACCAACTCGATTACATCGACAACTTTTCCCAAAGTAGTTTTAGTAACCGTCGTCGAATATTTGATTCTAGAAGGAAAAACCATTGATTTCAATCTGTTTTTGTGTGCCCATTCACTGATTTCCAATTTCGAGTTAGTTATTTACGATTAG
This sequence comes from Caenorhabditis macrosperma, assembly GCA_963932285.1. Taxonomy (NCBI): domain Eukaryota; kingdom Metazoa; phylum Nematoda; class Chromadorea; order Rhabditida; family Rhabditidae; genus Caenorhabditis; species Caenorhabditis macrosperma. The sequence continues at coordinate 13,484,808 of OZ010618.1, forward strand.
CGGAATATCTTGCCCCGTTTCTCTGCTGATTTCCAAGCGTTCCCAATGAACTGAATACTCTAACTTTATGCTTTAAAAGGAATTTTTCAATATGCGTCTCAGTTGTCCCCCTCCTTCTAGACGCTCTCGGATTCCCTCAACTCCTCTCAAACCTTCTCCCCATTCATTTTTCACGTCATTAAACTCACTCCTTTATTCTGTTCCGTAATAAACATGGTCTTAATAATTTGCGAAAAATTCAGATTTTCGACGGCTTCATGAACTTTGCAGTGAGACGAGCGATAGTGTCTTCACTGGAGAACATTCCATTCAGCTGGACTTCTTCCTTTCTGTTCACAGTCAGCAGATCGTCTTGGATGGGTGTTGTTCTCATCAACAGCTTTCCGACTTTCATCGTCTGGGTCAGATATATTAGTTTGGATCTCACGCTATGACTTACCGACGGCGACAGCTTGGAGTAGCGGTCAATCAGCTTTTTTGCATCTTCCTCAAATGTTGCAGCTGGCAGAACCTAGAAATTGTTGATGATTTGAGATCAAATCTCTTTGGTCTCACTTTAGTGACCAATCCAGCAACGTATGCCTCTTGTGCCGTGAACTTCTCACTGAACATCATCAACGCCGCCGCCTTCTGATATCCCATGATTCTTGGAAGTGTATAGCTGGAACACGCTTCTGGGCAAACACCGATGTCCGCGAATGGAGTCATGAATGTTGCCTACAAACCGGTCGATTGAATCTGGATTTCGGCTATTTTCTCTCCCAGTAAGAGAAACAACTCACCGAATCGACAGCGATGACAGCATCCATGAGGCCCAGCATAGTGACCGATACTCCGACTGCGTGCCCATTAACAAGAGCAATTACAGGCTTCGGGAAGGTGATTAGGACGTCCACAAAAAACTTGTATCCGTGATGCTCGATATCTCTGAAGTTGCAAATTTGTGTCATTTGAAATAGTATCACTAGTTATTCAACTCACTGCAGGGTTGCCAGTTCGGCTGGAGAAAAATCACTTCCAGCGCAATAGTACTTTCCATTTCCTATAACGAACACCAATTATTTGAGGGTGAATAATGAATTCAACCTCCAGTGAAGACAACCAGAGCAACCTCATCGTCATCTGCTGCCTCGTTGAACACTTTGCACAGATCCAGGAACATCTGAATAGGAAAATGACTTATTACTTTTTGTTGTGGGAACATACGGTTCTGGTGAGAGCGTTGAACTTTTTCGGACGGTTCAGGATGACCCAGAGAACATTGTTCTTGCGTTCCGTGATTATCAACTGATTGGACATTCTAGAAAAATTATCAGAGTTGGAAGTGAATTCTGCAAAAGGAAGAATAAACTCGATTGGTCGATCGCTGTTTCGTTCGGTTACTTATCAGCAAAACAAGTGTGTTGAGTGGTCGGAAACGCGCTGTCTTCGCCGATATATCGATATAAAGGTGGGCAACTACGATGTGGCCGTTTTGAACGTGACTGATAAGCGGGTCTTGCCACGATTGTTGTGTTGTCTTATTTGGTGTCTTGTGTGTAGTATTACACGTATGTTGTCTTGTCAAACTTTATTGAAGGTCACTTAGCAAAATAGAACATCTGAACAGTCACACTCAACTATCTCTTTGTGGACGATTAGAGTGAAAGTATGACGGACGCATAATATGCTAATCAGAAAAAGGAGACATATGAAGACGAGCACAGGATGTTATTCATCTTATTAATGAGCATTTGGAAATAAGAAACATTAAGGAAAACTAGGTGCGAGTAATTGATTGATAATTGACAGAAAACATCATTTTGGCAGGAGTATATCAAAAGTAAGTAAGAGAATGAGCGAAGAGTGAAGAAAAATGAAAAATAAGAGCATTGTCATCATCAGAGAAGGTATCACATCTTGATTGAATATAACTGGACAAGGAGCAGCAAGGCATTTCTAAACATGGATTTCTTTGGGAAGGATTAAGATGAATAATGGTAAAGACGGACTGTAGCGGTTTGGATTGAGGTATCACTAATCAAGTCAACTTAATGATTGCGTCCTTTGTGTTTGGTCGGGGGTGGCACTGATCCGTAGGGGCTCTGAACGCCCATCGGGGCGCCATAAACATGCGGTGGTGGCAGGTAGCGTTGTTGTCCTGGTGGCGGCATCTGGAACATCGGAGGTGGGGCAACCCATCCTGGCGGGATGAACGGAGTCGCTGGGGTTGGAGATGGCGCTTCGCCACGGAGGAATCGGGAGAGTTCCTTCTCAGTGTCTACGATCATGACGAGGAACGGACTTCCTGGAACATGCTCTCCGTGCCATTTGACTTCGACCTGAAACAAGCAATGAGAGCAGGAACAATCGTCGAAATGTACCTGGTAGTCTCCTGGCTCTTTGGGTTCATATTTGCAATGGATAGTTCTCTCATTCTTTTTCTCGCGTTGCATTTCCACATTGAAAGCACCTTTTGGTCCTCTCACGCGGACAGTGAGTTGCCCAGCTCCAGCTCCTCGAGTTTCAACGACAAAGTTCGACTTGAACCTAAAAAAGTGGCTTCAATAGATGAAATCAAGACGTTTCGATAAACTCACAAACTGAGAATTCCGTGTTCAACGCCTGGTCCGTAAACGCGAACCTTGGACGGATCTGGAGGAAGAGAAACGTGAACGACGAACGGACTTCCTTTCACGTGCTCGTCGTCGTACTTGATGACCAAGGTATGCTTTCCAATTTCAGCTGGTCTCACGCAGAGGGCATATGTTCCGTCTCGGTGGTCGTACAGTTCACAGTAGGCCGGCTTGACAGGTCCCATACAGATGGCTGAGAGCTGTCCCGATCCGGCACGGCGGGTGTCAATCACCGTCTTGATGTTTTCATTGATAATTCCGATTTTCAGTGTTGAGGCGTCGACGTCGATGAGGTCAGCAACATGTGATGAAGTGTCAGCAGACACGGCAAACGGCGATCCCTTGACGTGCTTGCCGTTCCAAAGAATGTGAAGTTCGTAGGTTCCTCCTGTCAGCGGGGTATAAGTCGCCTTGTAGACGTTGTGTCCGAGCTGTTGTATTCTGACCGGAATATCAGCTTTCGATCCGAGTAGTGTCGCAGTGATACGACCTTCCTTGTTGATGTCGCTTCCGTCAATGATAAACTCGTTGTGTTCCTTGAGAACTGCTCGGTGGAGGCCGTCTCCTCTGACCATAATACGGCTAATCTCATCATCGATACTCGAACCAGACGACTTTTCACTGAAAAGTTAGACATTAATACTTTTTCGACGCAATGAATGTACCGTGCATGAGAGGTGCTATAGACTGGCTGTGCAATCGGCTCTCTGACAGCACGCGAAGTCGTTGGCAGGTCTTCAGCGGACGATCGGGCTCTCACCGGGAATGCGCTCTCGACTGGCAACTCGTTCCAGTACAGATAGATCGAGTACCTAGAACACTCCGTGAATTTCAGCTCTCGGACTACTTCACCTACTTTCCGGGTTGGTCTGGATTGAATCGAACGCGGTATTTTCCCTGTCCCAAATCCTCGACAACCGGGCCATCACCGATCAGCGAACTGTCGGCGTCTCGAACTTCCGCGCGAAGTTTGCCTGCAAGAAGATTATAAACGATGTCACCACAACTTTTTTTCTGTACCGGGTCCGGCTGCCGTCGCGTCTACATCAAAGGAGTTCGAGTGTCCGAGTCTGAGAAGAAGAGTACCGTCACGGTCCATGTCCAAGTCATTGACGATAACTTTGGTCGGATCAACGACATTGACGAGGAAAGGACTTCCAGAGATTGGCTTGTTGTTGAAGTCAATGCTCACTTTGTACGGACCAGTTTCCTCCGGGTAAAAGACGACCTCCGAAGTTCCGTTTGGTCTTCGCATCACATTGTGATGAACTTTCTGGCTGTCCGGTCCGGAAACGTGGATTTTGAGTCCTCCATTTGCCTTTTTAGGGTCAAATATAAGGGAAGCTGGTTCTCCTATCTTGATTGATTGATCTACGGCAGCACCATAGACCGCTGGTTTTTCTTGCTCGCTAACCAAAACGGTTTGAGGATATCCTGAAGAGAGGATATTTTGAATAATACTGGCGTTGTACAACAAACCAGGAATTTGGAATCCAGCAACCTTCACATTGATTTTGTGTGGCCCAGTTTGATTTGGCAAGAAAGTGATGCGGTCTTCACCTCCTGGTGATTTGAGCATTTCAACGCGGAGTGGGGACCCTGTTGGGTCCGTGACCTCAACTTGAAGCTCTCCACTGCCAGCATTACGGCGATCAACTAGAATAGATAACGGTTTTGGTAAATGAATGGGTTACTTTACCATTGATAGTAGTAGCATGACGAAGAAGAATCTGATCCGAGAGACCGTGAACTTCGACGCTTTTTGGATCGATGACCTCAGTCTTGAAAGGAGATCCAGGAACCGGAACGTCTCCGAAAGTAACTTCAATGGTGTGTGTTCCGAGGTGTTCCGGAGTGAATTCCACCCAATAACTGTCATCCTGCTGTTTGTAACAACGCACCGGGAGTGGTCCACCCTTTGGATCTGAAAACAAACGCCAAGATTCAATCTTCGAATAGCTTCGACACTTTAATACTGGAAGAGTTTGTTATCGCAGAGGACATAAGACATGCAGACAGAAACAAAACAACAGATCAACACGTTCACAAAACATAAATGTCTGAAAATCTGAAAGTTATTATTGGTTTGATTTGAGTAAGTCGGTTCTTGGTTCGGATGGCTTGATGTAGAAGAAAGCGTTTGAGGGGATGAGAGGGAATGGGTAAGTGTTCGGAACATTCTTGTGGATGGTGTTTACCTGACACCATAACGTCAAGTTCACCACGGTTTTGTTCAACGTTGATCACTTCAAAACGAGCTGTTCGTGCTCGTTGTGCTTTTCGCAAAGCGTCACCAGTGGCTCGAACAGTGCCGAGGTGGCTGATGAAGACTTCATATGGTCCGTCTGTGAAGAAGGACGTTTTTTATCCGTTTTCTTTCGTTCTAATCTGACCTGTTAAAGGAACGCCGTCTATGATGACATCAATTTGATGAGGTCCGTCCACAAATGGAGTGAACGTGCAGAGAAGTAGGCCTGGTTTGACTTTCTTCACAGTCGTCGGTATTGGCTGCTCTCCGTGTCTCACTTCTACCGTTGCGATTGCAGCTCCACTGTTCGTGTAATCGACGCTGAACTGTTGTTCCACTCCGACCGGGGCATTCTTCAGTCCCACAACTCGAACTGCCGCCGGGTCGAGAACGTGTATTTGGAAGGGAGATCCCGGAATCTGCTCTCCAGCCACAAAGATTGACAGTTCGTGCTCTCCTTCAACCTTCGGTGTCCAGACTGCTGACCACAGAGTTTCGGAAACTTTTTTCATTGTTACTTCATTTTCTTCCCGATCAGGTCCTTCAATGATAACATCAACCTGTGATTCAACACCGGAATCGATGAGTATCTTCAGCTCGGTTTGTTCTCCCACGATCTCCCGTTTTGGCTCAGAAACCAATTGTGCTCCGTTGAGAGGATCAATCACTGTTTGCATCTTGCGTTCTCCAATTGGCTGATCGTCGACGAACACGTCAATAGAGTGTGGCCCCACTTCCTTGAAGCGACAGGAAACTCGCACATTGCCTTCCGGAAGATCCTCCATTTGAACGGGAAGCATTCTTCCGGACGGTTCACGGATGGTCACACGCACTTTGTTTTTGTCATCGGAGTCAACTGAAAACAAATGGAGTTGGTGACTGAGGTAAGGTGATTGCAGAATTCACCATCGAATGAGTATTTCTGGCCAGCAAGACAAACTGGTGGAAGTGAATGCTTCTCGTCTTTTATCTTGATAATGAACTCATCGATAATCTCATGATCAAGGTAGATTTCCACCACGTGATCACCTGAATACTGTATTTGTCTGTTTGTTAACATCGCACAATTTTTACCTTTCTGAACGGGTGTGAACTCAGCATATGCAGAGGTTGACGATTTTTGAATATTGACAGGTAGCATCGATCCATCAGGAGCTTCAGAACACATAACACACATACACGACACAGAGGACAAGACAACGAGAACCCAGTTAACCCAAGTAAGCCCATTGGAACGAGATATTTGCGTTAAAACCCAGGAGCAGTCTCCCAACACATAATGAACACATAACTGGCATACCGCTACTGAATGGTGGAAAACTGATGGAGTTTTGAACTAACCTGTGATGACAACATTGCAGTCCGATGACTTGTTGATGTTGTCGATGGTGAATCCCTTCTTCTGACCGATCTGTGCCGAATTCAGCTCTCTGGCCAACCCAGTCTTCTCGACCTTCTCCTTGATTTCTGGAGTTTTCTGGAGGACAGTCGCTGTTGTTTGTTTGACAGGAACATTCTCTGCGGAATGCTGTGGAGTGTGCTTCACGTGCTGAGCAGCAGCAACGGCTTCTGCCGCAGCCCCAGCGCCAAGAACGGCGGCGGCCGGAATCACAACATCCGGCTGAACCACTGCTGGGCTGACGTTGCAAACGAGGGGAGAGCCCGGAACACTGATTCCGTTGAACTTTACACTGATGATGTGGTCCTTGGCGTCTTGTGGCGTGAAGGAAACCTTGAACCGAGCTTGTCCTTCAGCTTGCACAAAGTTCGGAACGTTTCTGTTGTCGACGGAAACGATGATTTCCATGTTTCCGGCGCCAGAGCGAGCGGCATCTGGAATTAGTTTTTACTGGACTCCTTGTGTTTCGATATTTCATACCAATGACGAACGTAGCTGGTTTGCTGACCACAGCGTCAGTAGGCGGAATGAGCACAGTCTTGCGAGCATCATAAGCTTTTGCGGTGAATGGAGAGTCCATGATAGGTTCACCGGCAAGCGAAATGTCGATCAAATGATTTCCAACACACTTTGGTACGTAAGTAGCAATGTGAAGCGTCTCGTCCTCCTTGCTGCGGGTGACATTGACGGGAAGATCATTTCCTTGCGGATCGCGAACTCTCGCTTCTGGAGCGACATCGAAATCTGAACAGCAAGTAATGCAGATAGTTAAAACCAGATTGCATACCGTTAGTGTGGATTCGGATCTCGGTTTCTTCGTCAACCAGAATTCTCTCTAATCCAGGTCCGGCGGCAGTTGCCTGGGCTGGCTGAACGAGTTGGCATAAGAATGGGGAACCTGAAAGACGCCAGTTAGACAATGTTTGCCCATTTCTTTCTCACCTGGCACCGGTTCGTTGTTGAAACGAACAGTGATGGTGTGATCCACGTCATCTTTTGGAACGAAGCTGATGTCGTACTTGTGATGTCCGAGAGAATGAGCCATCGATGGAACACGTCCCTCGCAAACAGCAACCTCAAGATTACCGACTCCAGCCTCCGAAGCATCGACTAAAAAACCAAAATTAATTATGAATTGAATTTTCAACAAACCTGTGAAAAAGACTGCTTTGTCAAGGAAGCCTTTCGGAATATCTCCAACTTTGATTTTGGCCGGATCGTAAGCTCTGCAAGTGAACGGGGAACCAGTCACTGGCACGCCACCATATCGGACGTCAATTTCGTGATCGCCGACTTGAGCAGGTGTGAAATTGATTTGCATGTGTCCTGGCTCGATTTCCACGATCTCAGTACCGATTTCGTTCTTTTTGCTGTCTGAAAATGACTCAATGACACTTTGAAAATCTTGTTCGTTAGTGGAGGGAGGAGAGGTTATGACATGCTATTGGGAAAATGACAGGGTAAGAAGAAGTGGTTGTGTTCTGTTTTCAAAATTTAAATGTCTTTCTCTGTAAAACATCTGGAATTGATTACCGACATAGTTTCTTTTTTTCTGAACTTCGAGTTACTTACCAAGGACGCGAATCTCAAGTTGATCATGACCGGAAACCTCAACGACAAGGGAGGACGGCTGTCCGACCCTTGAGAGAGATGGAATTTTTGAGACCGTCGTTTTTGCTGGGAATCTGTGACTCTTGCTCTGAAATAAAGACAAGGTGTGCTTGAGGTGAATGAAAAAATACAAAAGATGGGTTGTTCATGCATTTTCCGAGAATATGGTGTCCAGAGTCAATGGGGTGAACTGTTTTTGACTGTCGTTTCAAATTGGATCATGACCGGAAAGAGAATCGCGAAATGGGATCAACTATGAAGATGATTAGGAAGTGAGGCGTCACGGACAAGGCCATCTTCGTTTCTTCCCTCGATTCCCAATACATTTATGGGATTACTTCTGCGCAACTTGCGCAGTGCGCGGCGGGTGCCTCTTATATCTCTTTTGAAGATCAACATTGTCAAGAGTCACACTTGGGAGGTCGAGCATACTGTGTGGATGAGAAACAGTTTGGGAGAAGAGGAGTGTGCAGTAAAGGTGCCTCACTTCAAATCTGACCTGACTCTGACATTGATTAATAGATGAAAATACATAAACAACCCTTTGCGGAAGCTTGTTTTTTCTGGCTCTTCTAACAAAAAACAAGGAAATGTGATGTGAATGTAAACGGTTGACGGACTCACCTTCTTTTCCTTCTTGAGGGTCGCTCTCTCTTCTTTCTCGCGTTTAGCTCGTTCTTTCTCCTCTCTCTTCTTCTCCTTCTCTTGCTCCTTCAGCTCCTTCTTGCTTAGTGATGGAGAAGCAACGGCAGCTGCGGAGGCTTCCAGAACGACTGGAGGCAATGGAGCGTCAATTATGTTCACTTCGAACGGCGAATCTGAAGCAGATGAAGGACGTTTGAATTAGTCTCAGTGGAAACTCACTTTTCAGAACTTCTTTGTTGAAAGTGATGTTTACCGTATGAGCACCCTTGGTGGCTGGAGTGAACGTGACAAGGAACTTTGCAGATCCGCTCTCCAGCTGAGCGACGTGGGATGGAATGATGACACCGTCAGCGTCTTTAATCGCCATCTCAAGATTTCCAAAGCCTGCGCGTCCCGCGTCAACTGCAAAGAATCGTGTGTTACTTTGTTCCGATCCTTTCTATTTCTGCTTTCTCATACTAATCGTTGCACTTTTTTCGCCTACCTGTGAATTCGACAGTGTCATTTAGATGTGACTGGTTTGGAATCTCGCCGACAATAATTTCCGACGCATCGTAGACTCGCACAGCAAACGGTGAGAGCGGATGTTGGATTTCATTGACATAGGCGAACACCTTGTGTGTTCCCACTTCTGTCGGTTTGAAGGTGATCTCGTACTTGTTGCTACTCTTTTTGACCTTTGTCTCGATCTCAGTGGGCGGACCACCGTTTGCTCCAGGAATCACTTTGTTTGCTGGTGCTGCAAATGATAGAATGACTTTCTGAGTGCGATGAGATTAACCTACGCAAAACAACGACTCGAAGTTGGTCCTCTTTTCCTAATTTCAGACCCTCGAGCTTCACTTCAACTTCTTTTCCTCGCTTGATCACATCATGTTTGCAATTGAACTTGCTTTTTCCGAAATCGAATGGCTTCGCTTCTTTTCCATCTTTCTTGAACTTCAACGACATTTTGGGAGTAGTAGCCGGAGTAGATTTAGCAGATGGGGCAGGTGAATGCGGGAGTTCATCGGTAGGTCTCAGCGAAACTTCTGGAGCAATAGCGGCCTCGACGACATCGTCGCGAATCTGTTCTGTGACTGGCTCCTGGATCTCAATAGACGGTTCCGGCTTTCTGGTGAATCCGTGCTTGGCCAGAATCTTGTCATCCTCAGACTTGACGCGAAGATACTCTTCGGTTCTACGAGCCTGCTCAACCTCGCTGATTTCAATTGCCGGTGGTGGCGGACAGGATTTATCCTCTTTCTGCTCAGAGCTCTTGACACGGGTGTAGTCGGCTTTCTTGTCATGAACATCGTTCGATTTCAATGCGATTTCCGGGGCCGGTGGGCATTCCTCAATGGTTCCGTATGGATTCTCGGTGACACGTCCATAGTGCTCTCGAGCAACTGCCTCAGAGCTATCCGAGTAGGCGATTTTGGGTCCTGGAGGGCATTCTCCGGCAGATCCATAGTGCTCGTCTTTGTCATTCAGCTTCCCGATAGTGTAGTACTCTCTTTGCTTTTTCTCGTATTTTTCGTTGTAAGCAATCTTTGGGTCCGGTGGGCAAACCACATTCTTTGAGGCCTCGTAGATGTCCTCCTCTTTTCCTTTCGCGTATGCCGCAATAGCAGCACTCTGATCTTTCTCGGAAAGTGCAACACTCGGCGCCTCTGGATATCTTTCCAGTTTTTCTTGCGGTGGCAGATCATAAATGGACTCTTTCTCGTGACACCGATGAAGTGAGGACTCAACCGGTTCGAAGACTTTCTCAGACTGAGTTCTCAGGAACGATTGCTTGTCCTCATTGTCGCTGACTGGTTCCACGTGTCCTTCGGGAGTTGCTGCTCTCTTAGGAACGTTTGGCTTCTTGTCGATGTTCTCGTACTCAGTGGTGGTCGTAGTTCTGGTAGTAGTGACTTCAGAGTAGACTGGCTCGTAGCCCTTGTAGCTAGCAGTCACGTGTCCTTCGACTCTCGGAGGGGGAAGATCGGGCTTCTCTGGCTTTCTTTCGTATCGCTCGTAGACAGTTGAGTATTCGGGCGATGTGGATCTTTGCTGAATAGAGGAATAGTATCCGGCTGATGGTGGTCGATCTTTCTTCTCCAGGGTGTCTCCAAAATAGCGACGTTCAGGAGTAGAGCGACTATCTCCGTATTGAGCAACAGTGTAACCGAGTGTGTTTTTGGAGTCCTTCTCAATTTGAGCACGTCTTCTTTCACGCTCTTCTTCGTCTGCCAGTGGATCCATTTTCTCCACTTTCTTCACTCTCTCCGCAGTATCGAATGGAGTGTCAAGGCCTTGAATTGGAGAAAGCGGCACTTCGCTGATGTGAGAGTGAGCAACACTTGATGTTCTTGCTGGCGATGGAGATCTAAAAATTGACTTGAAGGATTATTCCCAAGTATTCAAAAGTACCTGTACGTAGTACGCTTCTCAACAAACTCTCTTTCGTAACCAGTTGGAGATGGAGAGCGAGCGATGCGCTCGGCAAACTCTTGTGTTCTGAAAACCGAATTCGTGAACTTCGTACGGAACACGTGCACATTTCACAGACGACACGGAAAAAGGTAGAGAGACGGCACAAAAGCAAAAGACAGTGGATTTACCTGACGCTTCCGTATGAGTTGTTCGACGCTCCTCTCGGTGGAGAAGGAGAGCGGTGAGTCGTGCGAGTGATAGTTTCAGTGATTTGGTGGGATCTGAAAAGTGGCGGATAGGGAAAAAAGCAAGGAAAGAGAGGAAAAGTGACTGTGTACAAATAGGGAGGTCTCGTCCTTCGTTCTACAATAACTGACGAGTGACAACGTAAATCAATTTGATTGCTGACACCAGTTAGCTGGGAGGAAAAATGAATTGGCGAGAGATGATGATGCGAGGACACATGCGTACACAAGAAGTGGGGGCAGTTGAAAACGCCTAATTTGTTGTGTCACAATAAGAAAATGACGAGACAGTCAAATCGTGTTTCGAATTCACCTCAAACCAGTCGGCGACGGAGTTCTGTGAATGACCGTCGTCGTCTCGCGGATGTTGCGGTTTCTCGACGGATCGCTCGGCGACAAAGTTCGTTCAACGTCGCTGCCCGAGCCATAAACTCGGTCGTAGACGCTTGAAGCGCTCCAATCACGGTGAGGGGACTGCGAGAAAGCGTTCCTGGATGGAGATGGTGCGTACGACTGTAAGATTTCCAATATGAGTCATAAACATTCAAGTTGCGTACGGTTTGCCATGGTTTCTCGACTTTCCGAGATTCTCTGAGAAGTTGAGGGCTTCTGAGCATGGTTTCTTCACTGCGCTGACGAGCATGCTGAAGGAGTGTCGGAGAAGTTGGACTTCTGGCAGACAACGGAGAACGAGCAGTTTCACGGAATGCTCCAGAAATTGAAGATGTTCCACCTAAATATGATTGAGATGGATCGGATAATTTGTTTTGTAGTTTTTCAAGCTCTTCGGTTCAATAAACAATTCCGAATTAGCATAAACCGTTCAGTTTACAATATTCTCACTCTCGCAGGAGATTAAGTGTGAGTGTCATCGACCAGAGGAGGGTTTCCGGTTTCCTCACAAACAATCCTAACAGATCGACCTTTGTTTCCGGGCCCCCGAAATGCAGTTAATGTTGTCTAAGAACAATCTATGGTCACATGTGTTCGCCCTCGCTGCCCTCATTCATTTTCTTCTTATTTCTTTCGCCTATTCCGAACCTGCTGAAATGGCGGTCGAAACAGCGGTCGGCGTCAAATTGGCGTGAATTTGCTGACCCACTTGTTTTGGCAGAATCTCCACTTTGATCGGACAGCCTGCAATTCATGAGGAATACGGTCTTCCTTTGGACAGTTAATCGGCAAGTTTACAACTTTTCCTCTCTTCCCACCGAAAAATCACAAAAGGGAAAGCGAGACAGTGGTATACAACCAAGTGTGATAATCTGACGGGATTAATGTATACAAAATATGTATTTATTTGCTGCTTGTTGCAACTGTTGGATGGGAATTGGAAGGAAAAAACTCGTTAAGAACTGATGACATTCCTGATTGAACACAAGAACGTTTTCAAGTGGGAAGAGTCCAAATGAAAGGCAATAAAAGAGAACGAATCACTAAAACAACTCTCACCGTGAACTTGCTCGCCATTGAAAGTGACATCGATGACATAGGTGCCTGCGTGCTGTGGAATGAATGTTACCAAACATCTGAAAATCAGCTGAATGAATTGACTGAAAGTTTATACAAACCTTCCGGCGCCTTGCATTTGCACATTATTCGGCACTCGTCCTTGATTCACCGAAATCTCGAGTTGTCCCTTGCCGGCTTCCACAGCATCCACTGCAGGAATAACATACAGTTGGGAATAGTAACTAGGCTTGTCCGGCTTTGTTGTTGTCGCCAAAGCATCCACTTGGACAACCTCATCATGGTCACCGTCACTCATCACCTCGCTCCGTCCGAACGTTCACTCTAATTAGGAGGAGCGTCGGGCGGTTAGCTTAGCGGCAAGACTTTGTCAGTTGGAATGCAGAAAGGCAGAAGAAGAATGTTGGCAGGAAGAAAAGAGAAAAAGGAGAAGAATGCAATTCACCAAACCGACTGACAGGCTATCAGAATTGGAATACGAACTGAACTGCGTAGTTGTTGTATACGCGCTACTGCCTCGAATTTTAACGCTTCCGACATACGACGACGTCTACTCTCTCTCTCTCTCTCTCTCTCTTTCTCTGTCCGCTTCTGTTTCTCTGTCTCTCTCATCCCTCTGTTCTGCCACTTACCATAGAACTGTACTGGCTGATTCGGCGCACCACCACCCAACGGTTCCAGGCGAACTTTCTCGGTTGCGTAGCCTGCAAACCGTGTTGTTTGTTTACTTGATAGCAAGAATCAATCAGAGAAGAGGAGAACGTATCAAATTACTGTTGGCTGAACTCCTACCTGCGACAGACAATGGTGACCCGTCGACCTTCCTTCCGGCTATCCACACTGTCAGATGATGTTCACCGACTTGTTCAATTTCGTACTCGGCCGTGTACTTGCCACTGCCCCTTGGAATGATGCGAATGGGAAACTCTTTGTTATCAGGACCGAATATCTTGGCTTGGATATCTGACAGCTCCAACCCTTCTCCAGTGATGTCGAAATGTGCAACTCTGCTGACTGGAGCACGGACGAGTCCGGGACCAGAGAGCTCCGAGTAGTAGGACATAGTTCTGCAAAAATGTGTAATTCACGCGTGTCTCTCTCTGCATGTGTTGTTTTATAACTTTCGCATCAAGCGCACATGTCTTCTTTTAACTTTTGTAATTTAGGTTCGTTGTTTGTCTCTATCTTCTGTCTGCCTGTTCATGTGTTGTGTGTGTACGCGACTTCGTTTTGTGTGTGGCAGTTTTCGAGTATGTACATACCTTTCCATTTCCTGTCGCCTCTCCCCGCGATCCTCCACTGGCAACTTCCACGGGCTTCCCGAAACGTGTTCCCCGTTGAACTTCATCTCAATGGTGTGAGTGATCGACTGGAATTTGGTTATGTTTGATAGAAGAAGCAAGAACAAAACACTTGAAAAGGGAACAAAACACACCTGAGTGGGAGTGAAGATGGCCATGTACTGCCTGCTGCCAAGTTCTCGGACCCGGCACGGCACTCGGCCGCCATTGATCATGATTTCTAGGTTGCCGGAGCCGGCCGCTGAAGCGTCAACTGAAAGGAAACGATTTCGATTGGGAGAGTATCAACTGGCAGGCGCGAGGATTCATAAAACAAACTTGCGCACGGGAAAGTCAATGTGTTTGGAGGTGAAATACGCGCACACACAGAACCGAAAATACACCTATTTTTGTCTTTCTCCAACTTTCTGTTGAGGCACAAGTATGAAGAAAGTGGGGATGAACCGATGGCCATGCCGATTGAGTCTGCACTTTCTTCGCAATTTCAGAGAGGGTTGTTTTGGGGGGTGTACTCATAAACAAATACATGTGGCAGTGATGGAAAGTTACTCTCAAAAAACAATAACCGAGAGATATTGACTGATAGAAATATAGCTGGTCGATTTAACTTATTTATTTAACTGAAGATAATCTGCGAGAAGGAGAGACGCAGATAGTTGTTCCTTGGAAAATGAGAAATTCTCGAATGGTTTGGAGAAAGGACAGCACAATCAAAAGAACAGAACAATGAAACGGCAAGCAACGAGAAGAATGATTTCGTTCGGATTCTTTGTGTGCTCGCAGGCAACTACACGCAAATCAGTGTTCCAGAGAGGTTGCGCCCAGTGTAAGTATGTGCCGACGGGTTCCCACAAAGCGACCCCGTGCCACTCGAGCGAGCGAAGTGATGGCAGAGATGGATACAAAACTCTCTCTCGCGCTCAGTTTTCCTTTTTACTTCAAAGGTAAACAAATATTGTATAACTGAATGAGCATCTCTCCTCGCGAACTCTAGTCTTTCTCGCTGAGTCTACGGCACGTGCATGTTTCACCAACCGGTCGTGTAAGTAAAGTTTGGCATTCTAATCCTTCAAGTGTTGATGATCTCGGCGGAAAGTTCCACTCCAAGTTTTGATTTGAGCAAGTAGAATTTTGTTCGTTCCTATGTTGAACAGGGTTGAACAGTTGAGTATCAGAATATAACAGATTGTGGTTTGGTTCAGAATTGAACTGGTAATGTCAATTTGAAAAGAGGGTATGCGCGGCGCTGCAATTATAGGTAGAAATAAAACTGACTGGCGTGTTTATTATGTACTAGTTGTTTTCCGACTCCCCCTGTCCACCTGACTTCCACTTTCAAAAAGCTGACTCTGCGTTCTAGCCGTCGTCACCACGGCCACCTTCCGCAGACAGAGGTTACGCAGCAGAATGTGGGTCATCGGACTGACATGTCGTCATAATTGTTTGTTTCTGCCGCTTTCTCCCTCTCGAACTGTATGTTCGTATAGCTCTCTTCTCACTTGATGGAGAAGTTTTCGAAATGAAAGTGCGCGTGTTTTTCGAAAGGTTTCGTGTTCTTTGATTTGGTCCAAGAGAAATCGGAGATATGTGGCGAAGAGAAGACAACTGAGAAAGAACGTCAACTTACTTTCGAACGAGTGATCTGTATCGAGTTTGGTTGGAAGGATCCTCCGTGGCATGTTGCGCACGTGCACCAGATCCGGAGCCCCGACATTGCAAGGGAACGGCGCATCGGGCACTCGTTGGTCCGCCAGCATCACATCCACACTGTGTTCGCCTGCAAAGATAACCAATTGGGCACGGATAATAAAAGTGATCTGGGTGGTGAGAAGGGTGGTCTAATCGAAATCGTTAAATCGGGGGTGTTGTCATCAACAAATAATCGATGGTCGGCAAGGAACGACAACAGCGACGACGTCGAGGAAGAGAAGAGTTTTCGGGGTCGGCCATCTTCTCTCGTCGAGACGATGGCGAGAAGAAGGACACCATAGAGAGATATTGACAGATAACATTAGGCGCAATGTCAATTACCCCTACCACACACCGGTGCGGTTTCCTCTTTCCCTCTTTCCTGAACCTTCTTATATGATTGTACTAGAGGAAGGAAAAGGGAAGCAGAGGTTTCTATGAGTAACAGCCTATTTGAACTGCATTCTCGAGGCATTTCCAAACTTCCTTAACACTCTCGTTATCAGCTTTAGAAATAAGAACCGCCTAACCGGAAATTGATATGTAGGTTTCAAAAACGAAAATTCACACCTAATAGAGAAGATTAGGCATTAGGCGGTTGATAATTGAACAAGATGAAACCTTGAAAAACAAAAACACAATCAAGTGAACAGGTTCGTTACAATGCAGGAATGCAGTCAACGCCTCCGTGCTGAAAATGTTTGTTGTCATCATCAAAAAAGACCTATATGTACGGCTAAACTAAAATAAGAGACAAAAATGGGTTGGGTAAATCGAGAAGCGAAAATTGAGTGTAGAGGAACCGAGCGGGGTGGTGAGGGGTGGTTAGTGAACCACACCCAAATAGGCGAACTAGAAGACAAGTTGGCCAAAAGGTGATCGGTGCTGATACGCTAGATACGTATGCCGATAACGGAAAGTGTTAGTTTCTTTGTATGATAAGACATTATGGGAGAGTGGACGTTGCGTACAAATTATTATGAATGTGGTCGGGAAAGAGAGTGTTGTAGTGAATCGGAATAACTCAAAAACTCAGCTGTCACAAGAATAAAAAGAAGGAAGAGTATACATGACAGATATAATTCTGGTGAGTAGAGAGAAGCGAGACAAATCGAATTTGGCAGAGCCCAATTGACGAACCTGGTTCTTTCGGCGTCCATTCGACTTGAAAAGTGACATCGTCCAGTGTGACAATCTTGGCTGGAAAGTCGGCTCCCGACGGTGCTAAAACTCATTCACAAATCATATTTAGTGAAAATTGAACAAATCCACATAATAACATACCCAAAACATAAATGAATCGTTGAACAAAAAGGACGCAGACATCAGGACGTTGTTTCTTTCCACACGGACTTGGACGGACATTTCGTTTTTTGATAATTTTGATTTCAAGGAAATTTGTAAAGGGAAAAGTGCATGCAATCAAGTGAAAGGAAAGGTGAAAAAGTGAGGGAGGTTAAGGCACCGGACATGTAAAATACTTAGTGGGGGCAAATTTGTACCTGTGACGTGAGCCCGAATGTCTTTCGCGTCTGCTCCGACGGCATGGACCAAGAACGAAGCGACTTTTCCAACGGACGCTGATCGGAGATTCTCACCGTAGACGGACACAGAAGATGCGTCGGCAATGTCGAGAATGAACGGTGAACCTGATGCAGAGCAATTGTCATTGTGTTGCTTCGATAATTGTTACCTTTTATCTCCATTCTATTGAACAACACGTGGATTTTGTATTGACCTGCTCCGTCCGGAACGAATGACACTTGATGAATTTTGGAGTTACCCTGTTCTTCTATTGTCGAGGGAATCTCACGTCCGTGACGTAGAATAGACACCTGAATACAGTTTGTCTCAACACCAGCAGATCATGAATCATACGCGACTAATCGGAAGGAATGCGTGATCTTCACCCAATTCGCTTCCGAATTCTTATTTTAACACTTTACTGCGGCAACAAGTGATAAGATATGATTGAAACGATGTTTGAGAATTATGTGTTCTTATTCATAGTCAGGAACATTTCCAACGGTTTATTCCGTTTGCAGTTCTCCGGCATTCCACGTCCCCATACTCACTGTCAAGTTTCCATGACCCGCTTGTGCGGAATTCGCAGAGAATCTCAGTTCTTGTCCTACCAATCCCACATCCAGACCGTAAACATTGACAAGACCGGCATCGAACACCTACAAAATGCATCGATAAACCAATCATAATCATGTCTTTGGCGCGTTATCAATTCAAATGTCTGATGATAAACCTGGCATGCGAACGGGCTTCCTCGAATGTGTTCTCCGTCGTACAGGATTCCGATGCGCCAGAGTCCTGAAAAGAAAAGAAAACATCTTGTTTTGCGCTTCCCTCTGTCTCTCTCTTTTTGTTTCTCATTCGACCATTCATTGCTTCGAATGAATGTACGGGGTCTTCGATTGCTATCTCAGGGTCCGTTCTCTCCCGGCATCTTATGGATTGAGGAAAGATGAGAGGGGTATCCGAGGAAGGTTGGACACATATGGATGGCCCCCGTTGGTACCGGTGTGTCATCAAAGATACGACCCGCCGATTTGCAAAGAGTCTCATCCACCGCAAGATGTTTGCAATTGATAAATCCCCTCGGTCGTTGTTCGTTGAAATACAGGATGAATGCGAGTACTCACCGACTTCCTGAGGGGTGAACGTTGCCATGTAGGAGTTCTGCTGGTGTCGCACAGTGCACGGGTGCACTTTCCCTGATGGAGACACGGCTTCGACGTACACAGAACCAGATACTGCGTCTCCGTGAGCATTTATCTGAAGAAATTACTTCAAATTATCAATTACACTGGATATTCCTACCACAACTTCGACAATTGATCCGACTGAGCAGGGCTCCGAGAGCCCTGAGAATGAAACAAGTCCAACATCGGGCGACCGTGTGAGTGGCATTTCGCGATATGCAGAAGCTTCCAGTACAGCTGGAATCGGCGGCGGCGGTGGTATGTTAGAGTTGCTTTGAGAGGGTGTTGGTGGTGGCTGGAAGCACGACAATAAATAATACGCTGTCCACTGATAAGTGATAAAACGCCAGAGGAACGTCACATTGAAATATTCGTAAACACTGATTAGAAAAACGGGGTGAAAGTATCAGCTTATTTTGCGCCAATTTCATCTCTCATTTTTATCAATGCGAAATGAAACAAAGAATCAAAACGTTCAAGTCATCGCGGAGGAATGCGTCTGATTTAGAGAAAATCAGAAAAAGTAGGGAATCACGCGCACGTTTCCTTTTTTTATTACCGACTTTCTCTCGTTTACCTGCACGACTTGAACTATCGATGGAGACTGAGAGTGGAGAGGTTGAGACTGATGGTGTTGTTGTTGTTGGTGAGGTTGATGATGCGATTTTGTCTAGAATGAAACACAACATTGACAAGGCGAACAGGTATGCGACAGACAACTGTCAAATGATTATGTGAAAAAGTGTGGGTTTCGAATACGTTCTACGCCTTTCAAGTGACAGTGTAACAGAGATAAATGACTGTAAAGAAGTGTTAATGAGACATCCGTCCGATTTATCATCACCGTATAGTGAAAACGTCGTTCATTTCTTCCCTACTAGAGCTGTGTGTTTGTATGTGAAATTGGAGGAGAACTGTGTGGTGCTGATTTGATGAATAGATACGGATAGTCTCCAGCAGCAAAAGGCTAATATATTTCACAGTCAAGGTTAAACAGTTCCATGAAAAACTGGTATTCGTATCGTCTCCGTACCTGCGCTATATGATTGACGTGTTGCGCTTCGAGCTGCTTGATAATGTGGAGACGTCGCTGCGCGAATGATTTGTGCGAAATGTCGACCTAAACGCATTCCGTATCTCTCATATCATATCAATCAGTCAACTGACCTCTGTTTCCGATGAAATTTGAGTGACCTTGCCAGGCTCTCGCTGCTCTCCGACTGGCGACACTGTCGTTCGGACTACAGTTGTCGCCGTCGAGGAGGACGAAGCTGGGTTTCTGTTATCTGGAAAGGCGCGCGAAGCAGCACGCGAAGTGCTTCTGGTCTCTTCTTGAGTGTGCACTTGCAACGATATCGGGCTGGCTGGAAGCTCGGCGCCCTGGCAGTAGATTCGAACCTGTAAACACACACTGTTAACTTTACAATGACAAGCAAGTTCTGGAGATTGTTTTAATTTGATCAATCACTTTCTGAGATCAAATTTGATATCAGTGCATAGCACGTGAAAATGTCGTTCGTATCAGTTTAGCAGATAATTCAGAAATTCCTTTGATTGTGTTTTTGTCAATTAGTCGAGAAAGAGAACCAAAATTTTGATAGTGATGAGGAAAAGGGAACAGGTGTCTGCATCGTTTCCTGTCGAAGTTCTCGGGCGCGAAAGTTGAGAATAAGATGGAGATGGAAAGAAGGAAACAAGCGAATGTCACAGTTGAAGGTCAAGCATACAACCACCGGAAAACAAGAAAAGAACGCGATCTACTAGCGGTTGTAACTGTGCGATCACTCCGAATAACGGTCAATTACTCACTGAATGAAACACTCTCGACTGCAGTTTTAGACGAATACTCTCGTAGCCCTCGCACATGTTCCATGTGCTAGCTAAGCGTGTTCCCGTTGTTATTTTAGCCTAGTCTACCGGCAAGATTCGATCAGAGAAGAAGTTGTAAAAAACGAATGCAATTATCGGAGAAGCAAACGTGGCGGCATCCAAATTCTAATCGGAACACACATATCCAACGTAAATCGTCAACTTTTTCGGTAATTGCGTACGGCGGCTGAATGCTGGATGCTAGAACACCCGGATCACGTGTAAACACTAATAACACGAGAACTGCGTGTACACCGGGCATAATGTTGCGGTAAGCGGTATAGAACGCATGCGTGTACCGCCACCGAGGTCAAGGAGAGGAGAATGAGAGATATCTGCATAATGGGGAAGTGCGCGGATGCGATTCACCGGCAAACGGAAATGTAGCCGCATTCGGAAAGTAAAACTCCACTCACTTTCACGGCGAACATTCTGACGGTTAGCGTTGTGGGCAGTGAATGTTATCCCAAAAAAACTGCTGGTTGCGGCGAGGAAGCGAAAAGGGCAAACGGATTTCAAAAAGAACCAGCGTGTTCTCCAATCAACACAGTGTGTCCAGTTCGCTAAGCTATTTCAAAAATAAAGTATTAAAATACAAATGTTCACTGGAAGAGTGTCATCTGGACATTTGTTTCTAGTTAACCGTGAGTGAGAAATAGTATTGGCAGTGTTTGTCTCGTACCGAGTTTTTAATAAAAAACAGTCATTGTGACTCAACGTTCCTCCTTCCCGATCAAAGCTTTGTTATCTTTTGTGGAATCTAATGAGGCCACTCTAGTTAGTATACAACAAACACGTGGGTTGTTGTGTTCCGTTTCATCGCATTTCATTGCACATACCTCCACTTTGGTCTTCACTTTTAAGCGCATTCTTGAAGGCAGTCAGGAATAAAGACTGGTTTGAGTGATGTTCGTTGAGACGGGTGAGAAGGAAGAAGAAAACAGTTTACAAATACAGGAAGAATGGTCGTGGCATCGTTTCGTTTTTCCGGGAAAGTGTCATCAGTTTTATACTGTGTATTTTCTCACATATTGTATGCGGTGCCGGAATGGTTTCAAAATGGACTAGAGAGTGCGAACAAAGAAGAGACGCGAGCGGGAAACTTGGACAATAAAACGAATATTTCACACCGTATGTCGTTCTGTGTTCGGTTTTCTCGACGAACGACGTTTGAAAACACACCTGAAGGAATCCCGGTTCCACTGGTATCAGAGACAAGTTGGCTCCTTGAGTTGTGCGGCTCTTACGAAGACGAATGGCCTCGTTTGAGTACGGTTGCCCAGTTGAACCAAACACTATAATCAACGGGAGGTAACGAAGCAAAAACTGATAACTAGTACCTTTGACGTCCAGTTCTTCCATTCTCACTTCACTTCCGGTGGTGAACGCCAGATCCAAGTTAACCTGAGTGTAACAGATTACGACTTCTCACCAGATGTGGGTTACCTGCTGATTGACATAGCAATCCGTATATTTCACGGCTTGTTCCAAAGGAATTGAGCACAGTGCTGCTACCAACGCCATTGTGCCTGTAATTGGAAAGTTTCTGATTACTTCAATGCACAATGGATTCCCCCGTGACGTGTTCTTTTTGTTTTTCATAAATTGCTCTTAGTGTTCAGAAAGGTCATGTTTGGATGTCACATGCACGAGTCATTAGATAAAACATCGCAAAAAGGTGCCATAAAGTCGCAGTTGTCAATAAAATGTGTATGTAAGTGCGCCCACTCGTTCAAACGTTTCCCATTGTTACCAAGTCATATCACTTGCTCGCTGCGTACCTAGATGTTCTCCTTGTGGATCTGCAATGTCATCGGCGCCGATAAGGGACCCAACACCAATGTCTGCAGCTGCGTCGAGTACTGAAAGGGCATTTTGACATGTGGTTAGACGCAAAACGCAAACACACTTACCAACTGCGACGTTCTCAACAAAATCGTTGTAATTGTCGAATCGCATCTGCTCTATTTCTGGGACCGAGCCACCACACATTTCTACAAGATGAGCCAACAAGAATCCATCGCTCCAAGAATGTTCCAGGTCATCAACGTTGCACTCAGGGAGCAGCTGGAATTGTGGATTTCTATTAAATACGGGATTCTAATTAAGATTCGAGAAACTTACCATGGACACTTTCTTTAGAGTAGCTCGATAACCGGGAGCGCCTTTCGTTATGAAATAGGACAGATATGTTAAACAGGACAGTTCGTCGAGATGCGGAGAAGACAAGTGATCTGCTGATATGATTCTGGGCACTTCCAAGTATTTCTCCGCCAGTATAAGAGCTCGTTCACAGTTCTCAACGGCATTGGACCTGTCCAAACTTCTCCATTCTGGACACAATCCTGGCTGGCAGTATTCCAGCAAAGCACTGAGAGCAACTCCATCATTCCAGTTTGTACGGAAGTTTGTCAGTTTGAGGTCAGGGAGAGCGCTCTGTAATCAAAGACTGAGGTTTAAGCCCTAGAGTAGTTTTTACCTGAATCCAAGCCATCACCAACTTTTTGGGAGGAATCTTTGTTTTGCATGCTATCTGATACCTTTGAACCAAGCACCATATCAGTCCCAGAATCAGTTTCTCATTTCCATCGACAATGTCATGACTACCGATGTTGACTGTCTTGACACCGTCTTCTCGGAGAGCATCCAGTGCCATTTGTACATTCATGAGCTTTTGAATTTCCGTCGGTTCCTGGTCGTAAACTTTGCCGTAATACCGTCTTCCTTGAAGAATTTCGACTAATCTGATAAGGTTCACTCCATCTGATAAGTCCTGAGTCAGATCTCGAATCACATTTCCTTGGAGCTGAAATCACGCATTCGTGTTTACACAATTACAAATTGATGCTTTTGTTGCAAACACTTGCTAATTATTTGTTGAACTGATTATCCGTTATGACGAAATCTAGGGGCCGCTCGTGCATGTGTACATGTGGTCAAACTGTCTCTCTGCTCTCTTCAGCAGACTCATTTACATATCGAGGTTCTTATCACAGAAGCTAAACTCGCAAAAGACCCCCGTGTGGCCTACGAACGGCGGGAAGCTATGGACACGGACAAATACGGGTGACAGTTACTTGGGTGGAAATGGGGGAGAGTGAACGGAACTCTCTTCCCAAGTGGATTGGCAAATATGGGCAAACACTTTGGCAGGTATGGTACACAGCGAAATTGTATAGTCAGGCGGATAAGCGAGAATTAGCTGATCTGTATTATCATCTCTATTCTCTCACTTAGCCCACTGCTAACAGTTATTTTTGAAGTGTTTTTGAGAAACTGAAAATACGTACCTGCTCATTGATCCAGTTTGTGAATGTGTGTAGTTGGATATCGATCCATTTCTGACGAGCTTCTTCTCCATTCTTCCCCATTAATCGTCCGGAGAAGGAGAGAGAATGTGGGTAGTAAAGGAATCACTGAAACATGGAAAGTGGACTCCAGCTGTGGCAGTTGGGAAGCCGTGGAACAACAAGAGAGACTACGTTGTGAAATTTGAATAACGGGAAGGGATGAATTCCGATGAGCGGGATTCGAAGGAAAGGCCGAAATGGACAAAATGTGGAAATGTGTGTACAGTACTTGTCGGGAAAATGGGACATTCTTTTGGTCTTGTTCCTCGTTTTTTTTGTTTTACCGTGACAGTTGCGAACAAAAAAATAGTTCTAAAGAGCTAGGGAAACATGAACACGGGAGGAGCAAAAAACAGAGTAATTGGTTGAAAAAGAGAAAGAGAGAGAAGTAGCAACAGTGCCCTGAGATAAAGTATTTAGAAGTGAGAGACAAGTAAATAAAAACTTGCGGTAAGAGGGAGAGAGAATGAGAAGGCGAGTCGAAGGGACGGGATTATAGAAACGGACAGTGGGAGCCCAGAAGCGGCGAGACGCAGATCATCAAAGCGATAGTCGAGGGGAGATCGGCAAATACGTCGAACGGCGAGCCGCCAGTCGGTGCGAGGCAACGCAAGGGAAGGAAGGGTTGTTCGCCTTCTGTGATCAGGCTCACGAAACGAGCTCAAACATGCGCTCGCGTCCGCGTCGAGCATCCACAATGCCGCTTGATGTGTATGTTCATGCGGGTAGTGTGGATTTGCTTTTGTGTTGACTTTCCCGAATGTTTCTTTATATTTATGAATATTGGCACATTGCTTGTTCCACACTCTCACACCTCAACAAATGCGAAGCGCGCCGCCAAAAGTGTCAAAACTGACGCGAATGGCTACTCGGCCGCCGAGTGATCTGCTTGCTGCTATTTTTCAAGTGCCACCTCGAGCTTTGTTTCTATCCGGATAGCAATTGATCAGGGGACAAATGATCAAAATAAATACAAAATTCGGAACAGTTGTTTATTAGAGAAAATGCGATACAACTTTTTAAGTGACATTTTTGGTTGAAAGAAGGAATTACGATGAGAAAGGCGGGACAGTTAATTGTTTTCGGAACATTGAATTTCGGGTGTAAAGATAAGGAAAAAAAGGAGAAAAATAGCTGGGAGGAGAATTTAGTGATTTTGGAAACCAGATATTACGAAGCTGTTTAAAAAAAGTTGGAGAAAAAAATGGGGAATGATTTTTGAATCGAATACACAATTTGTTTGAGAAATGCAAACTATTATGAGATGAAACGAAAATACAGTTTGAAAAATACAAAAATGCAGAAGAAGCTCGTGTACAGAAGAAGAAGGTCGTGTACAGAAAAGAATATCGTGTACAGAACGAATTCGGATATTTTTTGACTTTGGATTCAAAATGAAAGTTGAAAATAAGTAAGCAATTTTGTGCGACGAACGCATAGGCAAGAGACAATTTTCGAAAATCATCATATTTCTAATTGAATAGAGAAATGACAAGTCGAAAAGTATCTATGAAGTTACAAAAATAAACGTCAGAAATTGGATTTAAAAATAAAAAAAGTCAAACCCATACTCTGAGCACTAAGTCATGAACTGCAGCCGAGTTGTCTCAATTCTTCAGGTTGAAAAGCTGGAGATCCTGACCTGAAAACACTACTCACTGCATTCTTTCTATCAATTCACAGCTTACCAAGATGACAGTCCGGGGACCCTCGTTGCGGATGCCCCTCCTCGTCGTCCCAGTTGCTTTCGAAGTCGAATGATCCCAAGGAAAGCACGTCGTATTCGCGTTCATCGTTCTCCCTCAATTCGTCGAAGATGATCATTTCACTGTCAGAGTCTTCGAGGTTCTCCACTTTTAGCCCGACTTCTTCAACATTTTCCTCGGCCACTGGCATTGCCTGCTCAACGTTTATTTTGCGGACGATCGCTACCGGGGCAATAGGTTGAGGAGCAACAGCAGCAGCAGCAGAAGTTGAAGCACCGCCGAATTTCTTGGCCCAATAGTTCTCATTCTCTTGTTCACACTCTTGCCAAAAACTGTCTGCTTCCCGATTCTTCTGTTCATCTTCCATTTGTTTCGCGACTTTCTTGGCCGCTTGCTCTGATTTCTTTTGAATTTTCAGAGCTCTCTTTCTCTCCTTCTTCTCTGCAGCAACACGGGCTTCTTCTTCCTTTGCTTTCCGTGCTTCTTCTTCCAACCGAGCCTTCTCTTCGGCCTTTCGCGCTGCCTTCTCTTCGGCCGCTTGCTTACGTGCTTCTTCCGCATGCCGTCCGTGTGCCTCTCTAGCCTTCGCTTTTCGGTTTGCTGCCTCACGTGCGTTTTTTTGACGAGTTTGAGCTTCACGTTTCCGATTTTTCTCAGCCGCCTTCTGTACTTCTTCTTGTTCTGTAGGTGCTTGCTTGACGGTCTTCAACACAGCGTCGGCTTCCTCCGGAACGTGCTCTTCAGATTTATCGAGTTCTATCTCCAACTTCTTATTCAGTTCCTCTATCCGTTCCCACAGTTTCGCAGTTTCTTTCGTGTGGTATGCTGCCTGCTGTCGGAGTTTCGCAAGCTCTTCCTCCATTTCCTCCTTCTTCCAAATATGATCGTCCCAAAGGTAATTCAATTGGTTTTCTTGGATCGAATGCTTCTGTCTGAGTGCGTTAAAGTCCTCTTCCAGTCTTCTATTCGTGTCATACAACTCCGAAAGATGAGCAGCCAGTGTCGCGTTTTCCTTTTTGGCTGCCTCCAGTTGCATCCACGTGTCTTTTTTTGCATTAAAATACCTTAAAGGTAAACTTCTATGGTGCTAAGTTTGGTGGACTCACATGTCTGTAACCGAAGTTACCGGGTCTCCAAAAGCCATCAACATCGAACCACTGCGCGGTGGGTACACCTCCCAAACTAAGTCTTCGGACTTTCCGACTTTTTTGATGTAGTAATCTCCTTCAGGAGTGTGCACGGTCTCGTCGTTGAGTCTGTGAAAGCATTCCTGAACAACTCAATGTTTTTGCCCTACCTGTAAACGACAGGTTTCATTCTTCCAGTGCTATCGGATTCATGAGTGTTCAGACTCTGAAAAACAAATATGAGTCATAGAAGGATGATGGGACAAATGAACAACTCACAGAACTTGTTGAGGTAACATCCCTAACTCCCGATTGTGAGGAGTTTTGGGAATGATACAACCCAGCCGGATGCATGCTGAGTGGTCCATTGACAATCATTCTCATCGAAGGATAAGGATAATTGAGTTGCTGCGAAATTCCAAATAACGGCTGAATTCAAAAATTGTGTGTTTGTTCGTATTAAATGAACTTACGAAGGGTGTACGAGCAGCAAATAAATTCTGCTGACAAATGAAACACACCGTGTACATCGGCATGGTTGGTTGTGCGAATGGGTTTCCCGGAAACAGAGGGCAACAGGAAAACAGTGATGGTATCTGGCGTGGCGCCTGACCGTAGAAAGGACATCTCTGGTGCGGCAGCACCGTCCGTTTCAGCGGCGGCATTGACGAGATTCTGTTTCTGTTTGGCTTCTCGATTGCACGAAATTTGTTGAGACTCATTCTGAAATGGCAAGTTTCAGGCGTTATTAATACGCAATCATTTTAGAGAAAACAGACATTCAAGTAATTGTAAGAGACCTGGCGGATGGAAAAAGCAGCTCTTGAGACATAAATTCATCAGAAACACATTCAAAGCGAATGTGGCATCTACGAGGCTTTAGACTAGGCTTCACAAAAATAATCATATGTTAGTGGTAGACTCATGTCAGGGAGTCAGCGCAAGGGACGACGGCAAATGTACTTCGCAGTGCTACAAATAAGTGTTCACGAAATGCTTCCTAATACATCTGTGTTATCTCTTGAAAACAGAGACACGAACGCTAACAGGGAAAAAGGTACACTGCGAAGGGTGATGAGACGTGCGGAAGCCGAAGTTCAGAGTATTACACTGCGTGTCGAAACACAAAAGACAGTCTCCTCCTTCTTGAACTTTCTAAGCGTCTTCGGCATGTGATTAACCAAAATATCGATATCAGAAAAAGATTTTCTATCCTGGAAAAGGTGAAACTTCTGCGCCGACCGCGTCGCAGCCGCGCGCGCGCGCATGGTTCTCACGAAGAAAAAGCTTTTTCTACCGTACTTCTCTTTGAGGAAAGCAGTGTTCGCGGCGAGAACGACGCGCGCGCGGCTGCGTCGCGGTTGGCACAGAAGTTCTCATTTTTTAGGACAGTTAGTACTTCGGAGCTCAAAACGCAGTGTGGCTTCCGAAGAATCTGTCTCACATGACAGTGAATCCTGGATAGCGCCGTCCGCCGATAGAACACAAAAATTACAAAAACCTTTGATGGGTCAAGTACTCAAAGTATGCAACAGTATCATCAAACGAATCAATACGAATAACAAGGAAAACATGACAATAGTAAAGTATCGGCAATGATGTAGAATATGCAAAACACTGTGAACGCTCTTGTGATGAATGAGGTAGGAAAATGGTGGTAAATGAATGGTGGTAAATGTGGTAAAAGAAAGAACGAGAGGTCGAAACTGATGCAATGCGTTTCAGCAGGAGGAGAAGGGTGTTGGGGTGCACGCCCGCTCTGGCCGATCGAATCGTCGGAGGCACACGGCAGGGCGTTCCCTCCTCACAAAGACGTCTGCTCAAATCGAGAATCAATGCCGCCCAATGGGCAATATTGCGTCATGACGCCTCGTTTTTCGAAAGAGTGCACGGCGAAATCGTCAATGTGCTTGTGTACCGCTCAAAAAGACACCCTCCGCTCCAAGTGACCGTGCCATTACGAGGCGACGACCGTCCCCTCAGCGTCTCTTCAAAAGTACAACTCTCTCGCTGCCAGTGATAGTCGGTTCTCTCTATCTCTCGGGGCACGGACGACGAATACTGCACAATTTGCGGTCGCGGCCACCACCAGCGCCAGCAGTGGCCACACTCACTCTTCATTCCTCCCACGCATCTCATGGTCGGAGGGCACGTGATAGTGCAACGAGAAGGTGGGGAGAACAGCGAGACAAGGAAAGAACGATCACACTGGGCTGACTGACTGACTGGCTTTCGATGATACATAATAAGGGAGTAGCAGAAACATTTTCACGGTCAGGAACATTTGAGAAAAGAGCAACAGGAGAGAAATGGAAGTGCGTAACCATAAGTAACGCATTTCAATGCACCGAACAAAATGCTTTTATGCTTAAAAATAACTTTGGCTGTTTCTGACTAGTCCTTGAAATACAGAATAAAGGTGGAGATCGAGTGAAACTGTCTTCGTGATAATTATAGGTTTAAGTAACGCTGGTCGTGGAAATCTGATAATTTCTCAAAAAGACCGAGTTGATTCGTTCCTCTAGTCAGAACTCTAACCCATACGACGGCGGTCGCGAATGAACACAGAGAGACGGGGGGATGCAGAAACACGCGCTCCTTAAAGGGACAGGGACTTTTGAACGAAGGTCTCGCCACGTTCGCGCGCGCAGCGCGTTTTCTGCCGCAAAAATGATCATTCAACGGCGTGATTCCACTTTTACACTGCGGTTACACCCATTATGAACTCTGTGCTATCAATAACCCCATACCCACATTCGAATCGAGAAAATATATTCTTCGTGGGCGAAGCGAGAGAAGAATTTTGTTATAGGAACAAGCAAGGTGACATGAGGTGATTGGTACAATTTGATCGGAATTTTGACTCTGTGACTCTAGCTGTTCTTCTGATTCGATTTTCGCGAGGGTTCAGTATTTTCTGAATTGAGAAAAATGGAGATTGGGGAGAGAGGGCAAAAGATCCATGTGGAAACGTGGGAACGTCTTGAGACGGCTCTGTGGATGCATGACGTTCATTTCTCACTTTGCCCACGGCCATTTCTTTTTTTCGAAACTCTCATTCTTCATTCAGCTGTCCTCAGCTGTCCTTAGCTTTCAACGTCTTCTCGGTCCCTTCAATTTACTATACGACTGCCAGAGTAATACATCTTGTCACATCTGAGAGCTGTTCTTAGTGGGGACTCCCTGCGTGCCACATCCCGAGTTGGCACGAGAAGGAGCCGTGTAGGGAAAGAGCAGATGGACATGCACTCTCTGCTCGTTGCACACCCAACCCTTTTTTATGGGTTCCAATTAGACAAAGAACACGAAAAGGTTTTGATGCTGACGGAAGACTTCGGTTCGGAGAGGGGTTTTCTCGAAAAAGAGGAGAGCCTGACAAACGAGTAACGATTGTTCATTTGGGAAGAAAGAACGGGTAGAAAACATGAGATGTAATACTAACACTTGATCAGAGGTAAACATTTCGATAGTAACCGAGTGAGCAAAATGAAAAGGGATGATGAATGCAAGTAGCACAAATAACGAGAGGGTGGTCACAAAACGACTATCAAAGAAAACAAGGAACGGGTCCATTATGCTGGTGGAATGATCAATCAGAGTTTCTCTGTCCTTCTATTGCCAGATATCCCTCGAGTTGGCGACGCAGCTCTCTTTCGCTCTCGAGTTCGAAATTGGCTCTTTCCTCCTCTCCCAGTTCGTTGACAAGCGGCATTTGGAACTCAGGGGTGTCCGGAACAACGAAATCTCCACGCCAGTTCTGATCGAGTTGATTGGAGTTGAAAAGGTAGTCGAAGGTCCACACGAACTGTGTCTCGACGCTCTCGAACTCGGGCGAGTCGTGAATCGTCGCCAGAAAGGCGAGTTCTCCCGACACTTGTCCAATGCTGCTGAAGATAAACGCGTAGTTTTCGTCGATGATTTTGTAGAGAGTTCGGAGAACAAAGTTTCTGTCGTTCCTGTCGTCAGTCTGAAAAATACAAATTGGCTGATTCATTAAAAGTGCCTAACGTCGCTTTTCAGGGTCGACCTGGTGGCGTTCAAAGCGTTTCGTCGTCCGGATTTTCGCTGTCGACGGTAATCTAGCGAACATTTGGAAAATACGGACGACGAAACACGCACTTTGAACGCCACCAGGTCGACCTAGAAAAGCGACGCTAGGCACTTTTAACGTCCCATACCAGATTGAATTTTGAATTTTTCAAATAATTTTTTAGCTTTTATAATCTGGATCATGACTGGAAAATACAACCAGCTCTAGTCTCTGCTTCGGCGAATATGATGGCGCACGGAATTTAAGCCTGTTCGGTTGATCTGTGGAGAAACTGTAAGCGCTGCTCACATTTTGTTTGAGTTTGAAACGATTCAGCGTCATTCTGTTGCAGTGAACGAGATGAAAATGATGATAGACAGCAACACGCACAAAATGGAGTATTCCATACTCAGGAAACGGGGGAGAAGATACATTCGCATCTAATGCTCATTTTCGCAGCCCGTGTGGCGGTATTACTGGCATTCGCCCCAACAGTTAAATTTTTTGCAGTTTCATATTCGGCAGTTGTTTTTTTTCCGTTTGCTTCAATTTGTCTTTTCTACGTGTCCATTCGTCTTTGTATGAATATATTTCAAAAAGAAGGTCTCACCTCCGGAAGCTCCTTCAGCCGCTTTTTGACGTACACTCTCGCAGAAATAGTTTCTTCTGAAAGCGCATAACTTTTTAGATCCTGAATGGAATAATGCTTACGTCTCGGATCTTCTCCAGTCCCGTGTCTTTCGCATCTCAATTGCAGAGTTCCCAGCAACAAATGAGCGCACGCTTTGCATTGCTCTACAATGATACATTTTAATTGTTATCTCTTCATAATTTTATCTGAAGCTGATGTAAAATAAGGTAAAGACTCACGTAAGTTCATAAGTGGCGAATTTGGATCGACAACATCATCCATTTTCGTCAATATATTTGCATCCATTTCGTCAATATACGCGGTAAGAAACACGAATGACCGCAGCAGTACGAAAGATAATTTTCGCAAATAGCAGTGGACACGCGACGCAGACGCATCGCGTACGGCGGCATCGGGTGAGTGATGACTGACACTGCAGTTTCACTACGTTTCTCTCCCGCTTTGCGAGAGTTAGTACTGATTTTCGACCACGATGCCTTGAAAACAGAGACGGAAAATGATCGATTTTGCATCAGAAACTGATAAATATATTTAATTAAAAAGACGGAAACAGAGATCACAGAGAAGGCAGGCATTTACACTGCGACGCTATTGATTTTTGATTTTTACGAGGGCATTTTACAAAAACGGAAGCATGTATTCCACTCCAGATAAAATGAAACTTATCCGAAATCAAAAGGAATTTTCAAATCAGCTGGGTACATACTAGCGAAGGAATGGTTTGGATTTTTTCCCCAGATCTTGATGTGTTTGTAAGAATTGTGGCATATTCCACTGTTTTCATCAGATCATTTTCACCAGAATGTAGTTGAAATCATCATTGAAAATGACAAGGGATGTCATTTTACCCAAATTTTCAGCATTTTTTGCAACTTGGCAGGGGTATAGAAAAGCTCATTCCGAATGCACTCGTGAAATTCTAACCTCCACTGTTGCGGAATTCTGGAGATATGACGTCTCAAAGTTTCAAATTTTTGCTGAAATCTATTGGTATTTCCCTAGAAGGACAACTGCCGAAATCACGTGAAATTAAGAATTTAAAAGAGTTTTGCCTTGAAAATCTACTGAAAATTAGTACTGGGATTTGTCTTAAAAATTGGATATCCCCGGAATTCCGCAAAAGTGGAGGCTAGAATTTCACGATTCGATTCGGAATGAGCTATTCTGTACCATTGCCAAGTTGCAAAATATTCTGAAACCTTGGGTAAAATGACCTCCGTTGTGAAGTGGTATGACGCTACTATTTGCTCGAATTCAGGAAGAGGCTTCTCGAAAACGTCCTTTTTTCAAAGTGTTCATTTTTCCTGAAAATTAAAAAAAAATAAGAGAAAAATGAGATCTTTATTATATAATTGAAGCAAGCGGTTAAATACAAAATATACAATTGGTTGCAATTCAAGCAAATGTGAGAATAGATGACGAAGCGGCGGGGGAAACGCAGGAGAACAGTTTTATTTGTTGTCTATTATATATTTCAAAAATCTTGGAACCTGCGCAAACGCGCTCCGCTAGACCTGTGTTGGTCTCGCCACGACTCTTGTCTGCGTCTCTCGTGGAACACACGAAACAGAGACAATAGTCGTGACGAGACCAACACGAATCCAGCGGAGCGCGTTTGCGCAGGTTCCAAGATTTTTGAAATATATAATATAAGGATTGCAAATTCTAACTCGGAACGGACGTAGGAAAAAGGCTGTTGACATCGGTACATTGTTCTTGTCTTTCAAATGGAATTAGCACGTTGACACCGATGCAGGAGATCTCACCGATCAAGCCAATTTGTAAGAGAAGCGGGGAGAAATGAGACTAGATTTGGGATAAATTGGAAGAGAATTTGGGACATTGAGACATCTAAGTAAGCAGTTTGAGATCCTTAGCACTCCTGAACGTATTCAGGGTTCACAAATGAGAATCCTTCGAATTCAGTCTGATCCAAATTCATGAGGAACAGACGGTCAATTGGAGTCAATTTGGGGACTTCGTGGGTGAATTCCGAATCGAAATTCGACGTGTCATCCGGCGATTTCTGAAATGAAATGAATAAATGGAGAAACAGAAGGTGTGCTCGTAAATGTGAGGATTCAGAACAATTCAAAAATTCCGTGAGAGTATCGTGTGAGAATGCACAAGTCTTGTTGCTGACGAATGTGTTTCATGCATAGACCATCCGCTGAAGGGGTACACAGCTATCGGAACGGAAACGGGTGAGGGTGAAAGAACGACATACCTGTTAGTGAAAACGCAATCGATGGGTGGAGTCTTTAAATCAAAATCAGCCACAATAAGTTCACAATCTAAGAAACATGGATTTTATTTAAAAGAGACAGCGGCACGATGAAGTTACGAGAGGTGTTAAGAGAAGCGAATCGGGTGGCTAAAGGGTGGGAAGTAAGCGGAAAAGGGAACAGAAATAGTAGAAGTGGGGCCTGGACAGTGGAATGGCAAAAGAAAGGATATGGAAAAGCGGGTGAATGGCTTCTGGCGAGGAAAAAGAAAATGTCAAAAGAAACGCCAAATGCATTAATAAATAGTACATAGGAAGATAGCAATGTAAAATAAAGGTAAGTGTTTCATCAGAGAGTTCTAATATTTCAAATTTTGATTGAAATTCCATTGAATAGGATTGACAGATTGCACAAAACAAGAACGAAGCGACTAGAAAGGTAGAAGTGTGTTGGATTGGTTTCGAGCGAGAGCAAGAGAGTTCGCAAACTCTCTCTGCTCAACAGTTTGTGTTTTTGGTTGACATTGAAAACTGAATACAAGAGAATGAGTTTGGTTAGTAGGTAATTTCACTGTTCAACATCTTTCACGTAGAACGGGTTGACAAACGAAAAGTCGCGGAACTCGTCTCCCTTCAGGTTCTCGAGCACTTCCCAGTCCGGCGGTGTCATCTTGGTCGGGAGTTTGAGGAAGTTATGGTCAAAGTTTTCTGTCGACCTTTCAGTCTTCTGCAAAAATTCACAACAATAATGACATGCTTGGACAGGGTGTAATGTGGTTAGAACAGTGATCATGCGGACTCTAATTCAAAAGACATGCACAACATTCCGAAAGTGAAGTGAGTGAGTAGAAACAGAATCAGGAAGACGGAAATCGTTTCTTGGGAGCAGCAATAGGTGGTTGTACAGAGACTAACCGAGTTATGAAAGCTTGTATAGATAGGATGGGAAAGGGAAATTTCAACTGATTTTCTTTCAGAATGAAGTGGCAAAACTGTTAGGCCCTGCATCAAACATGAATCCTGAAACTGAAAACGTACCAGTTTTGGCTTGAATGGCGGCTGGATTTGACGGGTTTCGATTTTGTACCAGTCGATGCGGCGGAAGAATGGATGCTCCTGCAACTCAGTCGCTAAGCTGCTGTCACCTCAATGTACACGCATACCTTGATGTCCCTGCGCGCGGATTCATCGTCTCCAGTGCATCCGAGCCGTTTCGACGGGTTCTTGATAAGCAGCGCCTTGCACAAAGACACGGCCTCTTTGGACAAACTCTTCGGGTAAGACACATTGTGCTCCGTGATAGCTGAAACAACACCTCGTGCTCATTATCACGTGTCGTATCCCCAACCCGTGAACAACTCGTCCTCATCTTCCCCATCAAATGGCGGTTGTCCCGCGAGCATTTCGAACAGAAGAACTCCGTACGCCCACCAATCCACCGATTTTCCGTACGGCTGATATAAGATAATCTCGGGGGCAATGTAGTCCGGAGTTCCGCAGAATGTTTTGGTTGTTGCGTCACCGAAGATGTTTTCCTTGCACATGCCGAAATCGGTGATCTGAATTGAATTCAATCATAGTGAGGCGCGAAAAAGATGTTTTCGACGGGAGGGGCCCCTTCTTTCTCTCAAGTGAAATGAAAGTTGTTGACGGATGTGGGAAAGGCGTGAAAGCAACAACCAACCTTGATATGGCCATCTCGCTCAAGCATGACGTTATCCAATTTGAGATCGCGATAGATGATTCCCTTGGAGTGGAGGTAAAACAGGCCAACGGCTATTTCAGCTCCGTAGAAGACAGCAACAGGCTCCTTGAATTTTCCAACCTGCTGGATTTGATACATAAGGTCACCACCGTTCACGAATTCCATCACGAAGTAAAGTCGATCCTGTAAAAGAACGAAATTCCCCTCTTTATTTCTCTGTTGGCTCATTATTTCAGTGGTTAATGAATTCCCGGCATACTAACCATAGTCTGGAAGCACGAATGGAGAGCAACGAGGAATGGCGGCTTCTCCGGAAGAGCGAGAACACGCTTCTCAGTCATTGTGCATTCCACGTCATCGTCTTGGATGATGACGTCCTTTTTGAGTACTTTGATGGCGAAAAGCTCTTTAGTAGTCTTCTGTTCTCCGAGAAGTACTTTTCCAAACGATCCCTTTCCGAGAACAGTGAGGAAGTTAAAATCCGAAGCTTTGATGACGTCACGGTTGGCATTAACGAGAGGAGTCGGGTTGGCGCGGGGAGCTGCGTCTTTCGGTTTAGACGTGCTGCTGTCACGGGAAATCTGAGGAAGTACATATTGAATTATGGCACGTCTAATGATGCCTCACATGGTTATCATTCATCTTCTTGCGGACCTTCTCCATGTCCTCGTCGTACTCTGGCGGGATGTTGATGTTGTAGAACTCTCCCTCCTCGGCACTCAGCAGTTTGTACCATCCCGACGCTGGCTCCTTCATCAACTCGGATATTCCGAACGAAAGACTTCCCATGAAATCGTTGCGAGAAGTGCGATCCCAATCCCAGACTTCAATCGACAAACGGCGGTCTTTGTCTCCACCAAGCAACTTGCTGAAAAAGCCGAATAGCAAGATAATTAGTTGTTATAACTACTAGGTGAATGTTTCATTCCACTGCGGATTTAAAGTGGCTCGGAGGGTCTTGGTCTTTTGTTTTGATTTGCAGCCGGAATCCTCTGGGATCAACTTGCACTTGACATACGGATCGGAGAGACCATTCGGGTCCATTGGAATAAGGTTCTTGGCCTCCAAAACTGAAAAGAACCAAAGTTTAAACTACTAA
This sequence comes from Caenorhabditis macrosperma, assembly GCA_963932285.1. Taxonomy (NCBI): domain Eukaryota; kingdom Metazoa; phylum Nematoda; class Chromadorea; order Rhabditida; family Rhabditidae; genus Caenorhabditis; species Caenorhabditis macrosperma. The sequence continues at coordinate 13,520,907 of OZ010618.1, forward strand.
TTTCCTTCTCATTTCCGAATGGACCCATATTCCCTGATCCTCACTTTTGATTGTCAGTTGATCGTTTTCAATAAAAGCTTCGAGACGGATACGTCCTCGTTTTTCGGTGTTATCGGTTCCGCACATATTGGGCACGTTCTTGACGCAGCGGTGGTGGACATTGGTGTCGCACGACTGGCACTTCATTCCTTGGTGGATCAATCCGTAGAGGAGAGAACCGCAATGATCGCAGAATGTAGGTGACGAGTACGTTTGGACTTTCCATTTGTGCTGTTGACGAGGATCCTGAAAGCGGATGAATGATGTATGTCTGGTGAGAGATGTGCTATATCATACATCCGTATCCACTCCTTTATCGGCCCCCGGGCAGGCGAAGTTGACGAATTCGTGACATCTCTTGTGTACGACAAGAGTGCACACTGAAAAGAGCAAGCTGTTTGAGGTTTCATGTCGGCAATAAGTACCTTGGCACTGAAATCCCTGTTTGGTTATACCCCACAAAAAGTCCTTGCAATGAGAGCAGAAAGTTGGTTGTTTGAAGAATCTCGCGATGAACTTGTGCGATCTGATAACAACGGGAGTTGGGGTTAAATTGAATTCGGCCGTGTTGCAGCAAAAGGTCATGCCAGGGTGTTTAGCGAAAGTGAGCGGATTCTCGCCCGAAATTGGTTTTTTTCTTGGGGCGCATTCGCCAGGAAATGAAAGACGGCACACAGACCCGAAATGAGATTGGAAATCGTTTTGCAAGAGGACGCTGATTGACAGTACTCTTTCCTGTTTTTTATGGTTTTCTCGTTACGACTCACTTGATTTCATGCACGTTCTTTTGACGGAGAGCACCGCGACGAACGAATGCCTTGCCTTCGATCCGCTGAGCTGAAATGAAGACAAACATGTCGAATAGTGAAGACTGAGTTTTGCTCTTTTCTTCTTGCCACGCTCCTCGCAATTATCACCCCCCCCCCCCTCAATTTTTTCCCGTCTCCCCCACGTTTTTTTTCTATTGTTGGAATGGGAGAAGTTGGAAATAAAATGACTCGTTGGCTTCCGTGTCGTGAGGTCACTTGACGCACGGAAATAATCAAGCTGTCGGGGTGGGATCAAAACATACATATTCGACGCTTCACACTTTTGACAATCGTCGAGGCGCGTTTCATGTGAATCGAAGGAGGAGAAATGAAATTTTTTATCAAGAAACACTGGGTTGTGACACATTTCGCCCTCTTTTTCTCTCCACCGCCTCTTAGTTTTTTGGATGGTCATAGGACAAAAACGATTGAAAAATACATGTTGGCAAGTGGGGTCCTTTGTGTCGGAGGTCCTCATAAACCTTGCTCTCAAGTATTTCGAACGATCTTTTTGTCCATCTTTTGCACTAATTATTGCCACTTTTCATTGAAAACTTACCCTGTTCATGCAACCGTTTCAGTAGGGGTCGAATAGAGAGATGGTGGGAGAATTCGAAACGGGGAAAGTGGATGAAACCGGGAGTTTCCGATCGGGAGTGTACTCGGAGACTGGAGGGATTCGAGATAGACTTCCGAATACACAGCTGTTGTCCTCCGCCGCCGGAAGAACTGTTCTTGACGGGGCTGATAAGGGCGGCCGCCGCGAGAGATTGCTTTGAGGGCGCGTCCATGTAGCGAAGGAAAGTTTGAGACTCCGGGCGCTATCCGCTTGACTTTTCGTGGGTTGCGAGCCGACGATAGATAAATGAGTTGATGACGGAAAAAACGAGTCGAGAAGAAGCGGGTGTCTCTCTCTCTCGGTTTTCCGAAAAAAGAAGCGACGATGACTAGGCTAGCAAATGAAAAGCCGAGGCTGATGGCGTCGTTCTCCACATGAAAAATAGAACAATTTGGGACCACAGGCCCGCCCTTTCACTCCTCATCAACGCATCTCCCACCCACCCATTTACATTTGGAAAAAACGAGTTGACTCCACCTCCTACTTGGCTTAACTCTTAATTTCCATGAACTTTCCCACATTTTCCGAAACGGAAGTCCGTCTGATTTGTGCAGAATACAGCCACTTGACTCGTGTCACTTTGTGTTTTACGAGGTGATCTCTGTTGCCGAGAATCAAGTTGAAACATGTAACAGAACAGAAATAGTGTTCTCAGGAAAAGTGACGTGTTCTTTTAGGATCAAAACATTCAAGGAATACCACATTTTGCATTCACAACGAATTGGTCTTTACGGTGAACTTTTGAAATTCAGCAAACTTCCAATCGAGAGATCAATGACAAAAAGGAACTGGTTTTGGTTGTTCTTGATTCGATTCAGCCTCAACGCCTCATTCACAGTCCAAAATGGACAGAAGCATCATTCCCCCCTTGATGAGAAAGAGCAAACAAGTCCGTCGAGTCATCGGGGGGTCACATGAACATTTCATTAAGTTTCGGAAATCTTCATCTCTTTTTTTGGAGAGAAACCGTCTCGTCTTTGCTGACGTCAAACATGTCAAATGTCAACAGATTTTCCAATTATCGGCTGCCCCCAAAACTCATTGAATCATTTGAGAGTGTTTTTGAATAACGGCACCTTCTCCGGATACGTCTTCTTTGAACAAGGGCTCAGCCAGTCTTTTGAAATAGGATTCATCCATTCGCCCTTTTGGATGATGAAGTTCCAAAGTTTTTTACGAGCAGAGAGGGACGATTGGATGAGTATGGGGTGCAAGTTTTGATGACAGAAGAGAAGCTTCCGCTACCGCAAGGTACTGAACTTTAGTGGGTAATAAAATGTCAGAATACAAAGTAGGAGCGGAGAAGTGAACTAACCGCACGTTTTACGATGTGATGAAAGTTCAGAGAGAACAAGATAGAGAGAGCGGTTGAAAGGCCACTAAACTTACCGAAGGCTTCAGAGAGTTTGCGGAGAGCAAGGTTCGATTCGAGCATTGGATCGGAAGTGAGATCGAGACTCGGGCGAGCATCCGCGCTGTTTCTCGGCCCACCGCCAATATCGGTCTCAGATCGTCGACGCTCGGCACTATCCATGTTCTCGCGCTTTTTCGCTTTCCTTGAGCAAAGAAAATCTTATTGCTATTTACGACGATTTAATTAAAACAGAAAAGGGTAGGAAATGGAAATAGGATAGAGAAAGAGAAGAAAAGAAGTTGGAAACTTGGATTACCGTAAAATGTGTGAGGTCAGCGAAAACTTGTGGGATTTGAGAAAATTCGAAGTGGATGACGACTTCTGTTTCGGACGAAGACTCATCTTGGAATAAGTAGGAGAATAGAAGGAGATATAGTTCTTGTTCAAGAGCTCAGTCACTCTTTTCTGGTTTTAGTTGTCGGAGGAGCTGCTCGGATTTGTGCCGAGTATCATATTGCCCAATTAAAAAGCGGCGCACAAGTATCAAATCCAAGCCCCGCCCGTCGCCCGCCTCCGGAAGAGCGTGTGTCGGGGGATAGAAAGAGGCTCAGGAGCTCACAATTACGTCCGAAAAAAGAAGCACAAAGCCTTCTTTTCCTGTGTATGAGCTCACTGCTCGAGGTGCGCTCACACCTTCGGCACGTACATGCCTCTAGAAGAGCTTCCTTGAATAGAGAACAACAGGGGAAGCGGGACACGGATCAGGTTTCCAATGGCTTCTCTCTCTCATTATTTTTTGTGTATTCGTGTGCGTGGACGCAAGTTTCATCTATCGCCTTTCCCTCTCTATCCTCATTTCGTCTTGCTCTAAGCGCTCCAACATGTTCCAGTTCTTGCGAAACTAAAGAGAAAGCCATACGAAATTCCGTGTGTTCGAGCGGTTTCCATGCTGATATAGCTTTGTACCCGTCCTCGGGGAGGAATTAGGATTATCCGTGGAATGGAGTGCGCGCCGCCAACATTATCAAAGTGCTATTTTCAGTTTTTGTGAGAGCCTAATCAGCGGGAAATAGGGGAAAGCGCTTTGCACAGGATGATCCCGGATTTGTTTCGTGCAAACTGCTGAGGGTGTTAGACCTAATGGCTTCGACCGACGTCTTTGAGAAATTTCGCCTCTGGTTCCGACTGTTTCCTTCCGTCTCTGTGAGGGACGAAATGGAACGTGTGGAAAAAGTCGAATTATCAAGAATTCTAGCGAACGCATATTATTGCTTCCTGTTTTCTAGTTCCAGCGTTGAGAGAGAACCAACGATTATCAGTATTCATAACGAGCGGAAGTAAAAATGAAATGCGCAAAATTGTAATCGACGGCGGCAAAAATAAACCTCGGAAAATGAAAAGAAAGAAAAGAAGCCAGATAAGAAGCTGTTGACGGAGCGAAAAGTGAAGTATGAGGAGGGGAAAGTAAAAAGCAACTAGGTTAAGCCCCTCTTCTTCTAACGGACTTCTTTATGAGCACATGCACAACCGGCCCCCCTACAATCAAATCACGGGCAGAAACGAAAGCGAGATGGCAAAAGATTCTTCTTCACTTTCGCCCGTGTCACTTTTCCGTTTCAAGACTAATAATACTTAACACTGCGGAGGACAGAGGGCATCATCTTGTCGGGAAGAGGCCCCACTCTCACTGCTTTCAATGTTTCTGTTTCTTGAGGAGAAAAACGCAATCATATCAGTCCGGCAAATGAAAAGAAATTGGGAGAACACAAACAAAACCGATTGTCTAAAGAGAAGACGAAAGGAACACGCAGAAACCGAAATACAGGCGGGTGAGAAAAGAAGAAAGGGTTTGTGACGTTTGTCGAAATTTGCACCTGTTCTTCTCGTTTTCCCGCGTGAGATTGCCACAATTTTTTGCATTCTCTGCTCGCCGAGCACTTTTCGTGTTGTTTGTCGTTTTTCCCCCCTCACACAGACAAAAAAGACGGACCACTTATTACAGCAAACCAAAAGAGCAGTGAACCGGATGAACATTGCGATGATGAGCTCGTATGACCCTTCGGAGATGTTTCCGACCGACCACGCAACAACTCATCAAACTTTTTATTGTCAATTCCCTAGAGAGCTACTTTTTTATATCTCACTCGCCCTCCTCTTTCTCCAAGCGTTGTCCTGTTCTCGCGCTGCGAGGTGATCTGCGAACTTTTGCCGCTTCGCCGCCGATCACTTGTTGGCCGTCGCACTGGCGCGGTGACAACAGCAGCGTGGCGCAGTGGAAGCGTGCTGGGCCCATAACCCAGAGGTCGGTGGATCGAAACCACTCGCTGCTAGAACCTTTTTGCGTCCATCACTTTCAATCAAACACATCTGGATTTGCTTCTCATCTCATCGCATTTTGAGGCAAATTGTATTTGGCTTCTTTCATCTCTTTTCTTTTGCTCTCCTCCATTGAGTCACGGATTACGAGCCAGCAGCAACAGATCATCCGGACGAGGAAGCGGGGGAAGGAACACTATGCAAATTTTCCAAACGAAAAACATCCGCGAAGGACCATGATGAAACCCCTCAGTATTCGTAGTCACCGTTTTTTTCTGCTACACACAGTTTTCCACATTCTTATGATATCAGTCCATAAGCGTACAGATTAGACGAAGAAACGAAGAGTTGTTTGCCTTTCTTCCCACTTCGGTATTGAATACACACTAGACAGAAACGTTTCGAATTCTCAAAAAATGGGAAGAATGGTACAGACGAAAGGATTTCGAAGCGGTAGATATCGTGGATTGATAAGAAACAGAAAATAAAATGTTCGAGGGGAAGGAAACATTCTTCATGCACTACGTGATGAATCGAGTGGTTTAGTGCTCTGTCTGCATCTAAAATTCAGTCAGAACGAGTGAGTAATCGGAGGGCAACGAGTCGAAATTCATCAAATCCTAAAGAAACCGATACACCTTATTAATAGAATACGTTACTAACAAAAACGAGAGGAAATGGGTTGGTAGTGGTGCACACACACATTGTTTTGTTTCACGTACATAATCCTCAAAACCCGGGGCCAAAACATGGAAAAGAGACGTGGCGCATACACATACATTCGCTTTTTGATGAACATCTGTGACATCTACTTCCTAGCAGCTTCGGAACTGACGAATTCGGGAAAAAGAGACAAGAGATCCTTGCCGAAAACGGACAAGATGTGCGCCGACACGGCTTATTTTTCTTTTTTTCGTCGTTTCCTACAGAATACAAATGAATGCGACTATTTTGTACATTAATGGCGATAAAATGTGGAAAAGAACTCATGTTTGACAAACCTTCGTCCTCCTTGATGGAGCTGTTCGTGCTCAGCGACATTCCGGGCTGCTCGGGTGCAGTACTTTCTGTCAAATCAGTTAATCGGTGCGTGGAAATCAGAGTCGGAGCAGAAAAAGGAATGGAGACAGGAGAAGGGTACAAAGTTGAAGAATGTAGTAAAATGTGCAGAGAATGTGGTGCAATGACGTATCGGTCTTCGTTTTTTTTTTGATGACTTGAGTTTGAATTGACCTGAGTCGATTCGCGTATTCTGATCAGAAAGTGTGTTCTGATTTATTAAAAGAGGGTGGTACCATTTGACTATTAAAAAGATCGGGTTTATGGGGTTTATGCTAGAGAGACAAGAGTGATAATGAGAGAATCAGAGGGAAGAGAGGCGGAGGACATAAAAATTCGGAAGTTTTGTGGTGACTCGACTACGTTTTTATGTGTGTGTTCATCTAATCAAAATGTGACAATTAAGACTCGTTGATAAAATGTTGCCAAATGTCGAAAAGTCTCAAGTGAAAACAAGCCAACAACAAGTGAGCCGTGCTCTTTTCTGAGCACACGCCATGAAATTTTGATCTGTCTTGCTCTCAGCGAGACAGACAACACAGGTGTCAAACGAATCGTAAAAGTGAGCCTGGTGGCGTATGTTTGTGAAAGTGATAGCAGACTGGAAAAGAGGGCGACAGGCGGGCGTTGCACAGCGCCGCTTCCCACAACAATTGTTTTCTGGGCGTTCGGCCGTTGTCAGAATTGTACATCTCTTAGTCACGGTATAAATCAAAATCCAGGAAAACAAAAAAGGGGGAATGATGGAACAAGGGGAAAGGAAGACGACGAAAAGAGCACGAATAAAGGAGAAGCGGGAGGAACAATAAGCTGGAGACAACTCACCCGCCTATTCATTTATAATAGCTCAAATTATATTGGGAAGGGAAGCGAAAATGTTTTTTTTCTTTCTGCCTAAGGTAAATGAAGGGAAAAAGTCATTATTATCTGTGGCTGTTTACTAACTCATTGTCGTTGCCTCTTTCCCTCTCTTTCTCTCTCTCTCTCTTTTTTTCTCACTCGAAGTGTTGTTTTGTTTTCAGTCTTCAACTTGAATACCTAGTTAGGAAAGAAAGAACATCAGCGAATGAGGAAGGGGAAGAGAAGAATCAGATCAGAATATAATTGTGATCTGGGGTGATCTAAAACGGACACACAACCCGTTGCAAACTAGTTCTTGTCTCTCTTCTTGATGAAAGATGAAAAAACGACGGAAACATCGCCGATGATTGACCTTTCGATACGGGCCCCCGAGACAACATAGTTCTCTTCAATGTTCGAAATCTATACACTTACTTTTTGCTGTCGTCGCAAGTGTGACAATGTCGGCGAAAGTCGTCCTGTCGGGTACAACTTGATTCGAGATTTTGTTACAGATCGAGAATAGAGAGAAACACATCCGGAGACTGGACGTTCTTCGTATAGACCCCGAACGTGGGCATCGCGTGCTACGTAACCATCAATTCAGACACATTATGCCTCACCCCGACCAATTTTGATTTTTTTATTCGTTTTTGGGTTTGTCCAGACACCTCATGCTTCTCATGTGTTTCCAAAAGATTCTGCCTTGTTCGGATTTGCTCAGTGTTCAAGAACCAAGAAATGATGTGGAAGACTGGCCAATTTGAGGGAAGATTATAAGAGAAAGTTGTCATTCATGTTGAGATGGAATAACGTTGAGATCAAAGGAACAAACGAAGACCTGGGAGGTTTAAGTAATAGCTCCGCTAGTTGCACGTTCATTTTATATTCAGGAAGGATGAGGAAATGAATGATGAATTAGAGAAGGAGGATGAGAGAGGAAATGCTTTAGATCTTGTCTGCGTTGCTGCCCAACGTTTACGATTTGACCCTATCATCGAAAACTTGATGAAAAAATGTCTAGAGAAATCCTACTTTTCGATGTCTTTTAGGACATTGCTCTCGTGACATGATTAGTTTCGGAGCAATTGAGCCAATTTGCTGAGAGAAAATGAGGTTTGCAAAGGCTATAAAAATCTCGAATGAAACCCACTGATTGATGATGTAGACATGAGCACACTTCGACTAGCCAGGTTTTGCTCGAAAAAAAACGGGTGCGAGACGAGATTGGATTGAAAATACTGAATAATTGACGGCCTCAATTACATGTGGGCCACGAAAGGTTCCCGAGATGAAAACGAATTCAAATTTGTTGCTTCCCTTTACATTTTCTTTTGTATTCCCGACCAGTCTATTCGAAATTCGAGTACATTTCGTGTTCCTCGCATTGCTATCTCTACCCCTCTGGAAAATGCGCAAAAACGGAAATATCCGGGACGGGGAAGGAGCGGAATTCTTAATTCGAGATGTCTTGATGCTAATTCGAACGAACATGTACATTTAGTATTTTTGACACGTCAAAAACAGCCAACGTCGATCCATTCTATCATAAAGTGGACGGCACTGCGGCAAAGGAAAAAAGAGCAATTCCGTAGGCAAGTAACGTGTTTACCGCCGTGAAGATAGCTAGAATTTGATTTAAAAACAGACAATTTTCTATAAGAGACAGGATTCAGCAGCAGAAAGTGGAAAAAGCGGAGGAAGGCAAGTTGAGAGTGAAAGAGTCCGTGTTTGATTGTGAAATCGGGTTATCTGGGCGTTGAGCTGACTTCTCAAACGGCTTCATCATCCATTTTCAGTGCCAAACTTGAGAGAGACAGACGGCACCGAGGGAAAATGAAATTCTATCTGACAGATAGGAAAACACTCCGCCAGGTCTCTCGTTCCGCTCGTTTCCAGGTTATATACCCATTTCAACTCTTTTGGGACGTAAAACAGAACACACATCTATAGTTTTATGTTTTGTTTTGAATCTCCCATAATCAGTGGCTTGAAAACGTGTTTTGGTTTCCGAGCCCAGAACCAACTCTTCAATTATGCGGGTTAGAAAACATTTACTTTCGAAAGTTTCAAGTGGTTCTCTGAAGACCCTTTTGAAACGTGTTTTTTTCTGTAAACCACTCACAAAGTTGAGAGCCTAGACCATCTCCAATGGCTGCACCAATCAAAGGGGCCGACGCAATGACTGCAGAAGGCACTGACGTCTTCCGACTTCCATTCGATGCTGAAGAGGTATTTAATAAGGTGAAGAGTACACGGGATCAGAGTATTCTAAGAGAGCCATATGAATCACTTCTTCATGAGGTGATCAGTGGCTGGCAAGTATGGCTCAAACTCACTTGTGGAACTGTTGCTGAAGATGCGTACTACGGAACGGTGTTCGAAGCTCATTCTCGATTCATCCGACTGAAAATGGGAAAATATGGCATAGAATATACGAGAGCAAATGGAAATTGGAAAATAGTGACATAGAGGCGTTTTGCTGGCATTTTAATGAGACGCTTCTCTCTATTCTTAGGGTCACCTTGCCACTTACTCGATTCATTATCGTTCAGTTAGTTAGCCTCGTTTGAGGCAGAAAGTTCAGTGAGCAGCCCACGGAAGGCACAGATTTTTGAGATAGGTTGATGTGAAGACACGACGAAACGGCGCGCACTTTTTGTCGGGTGGGAAGCACTTTCTGGATAGCAGGAAAAAAAGGAGGCTTCCTTTCTTTGCCTCCTATTCTTTTTGAGACTCCGGTCAAATTGGATTTCGGGATTTCTGACTACTTTTGACACCCACCCTACTTTAGAATGAGCGGTTGAAGGTCAAACGGGCGGGCTCAAGTGACACACGACGCTTTTGCAGAGGAGGCTCTGGGTACGTATGTGTGGAATCGAATTTCGATTGGTAACATTCTTCTTTGGAAAGTGATTGCTCCAACCCACAATCAGATTAAAGAGCACAAAGACATAGAACATTGCGAACTTTCACGTGAACCTCTCACACCTCGACAAAAGTATGACGAGGTCATAAATAAACAGACGAAAGGACACTGATAAGTTTCCAGCAACTCTGACTTGAAGATAACGGCATTAGAGAGACGGAGAGCAAAAAAGCGCGGCTTTGCTGATAGAAGCTAGTCAATCATCCGACGGCAAAGTGACTTTACCGCAGTGTTTCGATAAAATCAGCTTGTAAGCGAAATGATGTGATTCCCCGTATTTTGTTCCGCGTTGCTCCGTTTTTCCTCTTATAAATCGAAAATGCATTGGAAAGCGTCATGGAGTTCTCGAAAGTCGATGTCCTGATACTCTTATGGTGCCTAAGGCTTCAAAAACGAAAGATTAAGATATGAATGATCCTAATGCCCCTAATTATGTCCGAGGGATGGCTTTAGGGAATTGCACGGATAAGTCTGCTCTTCTCTTCAAAAACCAAACGATTTGCGGCGCGAAGAACTCTGCAAAATGGCATCGGCGGCATCCGAGAGAGGGGAATGCGAGAACCATCCATTCGTCGTCACATTCCGCAAGATGGACTATACGAAGCTTTCAAGTACGAAATCGTCGAAACGATGCACCCTTTCAAGTTGTTTTGCTGCTTCCCCATTTTCATTTCCACTTGACACTCGGAGAATGCACGATAAAACTCTTCGGATTTCCTTCGTTTCTCTTTTCATCCAGAAAAACGACGTTGAGAAAAGAAGGGGGAAGAGGAAGATCGTGGGGAAGGAAAGAGGATTCGAATGAATATTTAATAGAAACTACCAGCAGCAGTTAACTTTTTCTTAGGCCTCGGAGAAGGAATTTGAAATTAAGAAAGAGTTGCGAGAGGAAGGAAGAAGAAGCCTCGCTAATTGTCATTCCGCTCATAAACTCGATTCTATCCCAACTGGTGATAAGCGAAATTTTATCAGATCAAATTATGTCGTCTGTTTATTTGCTCTCACACCTCACTAGACGGACGGTCTCTTTCTAGAATACTGGTCACTAATATCATCATTTTGCGACGGAAAAGTAGTTCCATGAAGTTTTTACTACTTCCGATGGCATCTAAGAACACGAAATTGAACACGAATCACTGACGATAACACATTTTTAATGCGGTGGGGGAAAAGAGAGACGTCGTGTTGATGAGCGGTTTTTCCGTAATCCGTTCACAATTTTCTCAAAATGAATATGTAGGGAGCAAGTTTCCAGTTGAAAAGAAGATGCGCATCTGTCCACAGCGAGATAGGAATTGTTCGGAATCCGCAATTTCCGGACCATGGGAAACAGAGCGAAACGATTGGATTGTTTGTTTCGAGCGGAAAATGATGGAATCAGACACAAAATTACAGCTCGACAGCTGTTTCCGCTCTTGTTAACCGAGAATGTAACGTAATTGACACAGACAAAATAGCCATGTACCTGAGAGGAAGCTTACACTTGGATAGTGTCGCAAACGTCAAAACCAGTAGGACAGAATCCATTCATTGCTCTACCAGCGTGCCGCGCAATCTTATTGTGTTGTATCTTTTTCCCCCTTCTTCCTGGTTTCTGTTTCTGTTTCTGTCTCTCTTTACCCGCTCCGGCCGTTTTCGTCTTTAATTTGGTTGTGACCCCCATGGGTTAAACAAGCGTTGAAAGACGACGGCTGTGGAGAGGAGAGACAGGACTGAAATCAAATTTTACGCCGACAAGGGGTCTTTCCGAAGTAGGCAGGCAGAAAAAAGAGGAAGGAGGAGACCAGAAAGAGTGCGCAAAACCTATTACTTTTAAGTCTTCAAAACAACATTTATTCGCGTTATGTTGTTCATGTTTTAGTTGTTTTTTCCTCTGTTTGAGGGTTTTTGCGTTTGCGCAAGGTTACGTTGGATTCGAATAAGCAGGATACCTTTTTGAAGCGGAAACTCCGCTTCAGGCTCATCGTCGTTTTCAGGAGACTGTTGGTGACTGAAGACGCCGTCGACGGCCGATTCGGCGGTGGATCTTTGGGAGTTGTCGGCGGATCCATCAGAGTAGCAAGATGATGTTTAAGAAGAGGGTAGACAAGGTATGATACTCGGAAGTTAGTCTGAGGAGCGTGATTGCATGTATGGAATGACGAGATGCCGCGAGTAAGAGGAGAGACCGAGTAGGTTGGCTGGTTGGAATCGGAAATAAGGAGCGTGCGAACTTTTGTGATAAAGCACGGGATCCACGGGAAATCTAGGCCCGGAGCTCATTTGATTCCTGGCTCTCGGTTTTTGACCTGTTACGTATCAGGTTTGCGAGGTTTAGACGGTGAATGAGAATGAGAATATTTGACACGTCTTCAGAGACGGAAATAGAAATAGATGAAGTAGGAGAAGAATCGGGAGCAAATGACTCGTTGTTGATTCAGGAATTGAGATGAATTATCTGAGAGTGAAGAGAGAGAGATATACATAAATGAATGAAACTGGGGGCGAAGAAAAGGGCCACGGGTTCGGCGATGAATAGAACTGGATGAATGGGAGGGGAGAATGCAAAAAAGTGCGAGAAAGGATCAAAATGTTTTGTTATGAGAGAAGAAGATAATGAGGTTTTGAGCAGATTGTCTTCTCCTTTCTATTATTAGACTTTTAATCCGCCACTAAACTCATCCCTTCTACTCCGTTCCCCAACATTTGTTCATTTTCCTCAAAAGCAGCAGATTTTCAAGTTGTTCCTCTGCGCATAGTCGCCATTTCAGTGAAAACTTTCTGAGAAAAAAGAGAAGGGCACGTGTGAGAAACAATAGAAGTGTGAAATATTCATCCCCTATTCAAACACTTCTTATTTGTTCCTTCTCCTAGAAGAAAACCAAATTTTGTAAATAGAATAGTGGTGAAAGTGAGGAAAGGAGAAGTAGTTGAGCCTCCCAGTTGAGTTCCGTCGACGAAAAAACGTTTTGCAAGGAATGAATTGGCAGGCGAACGCATTGAAAGCGAAGAATAGGAAAAGCGATCGGCCGGATTCAGACGTTGTCTCCGTGGCCATGCCTACGTATTCTCGCGCGGTTCCCAAGCACCCGAAAGCAGAGGAATTGGAATAATAGTACGTGGGAATTCCATGAATGTGCATGACTAAGTTCTCATGAATCAGGCTGATTTCTTGACCTGCATTGGACTCTGTGAAAGCAATTGTGAATGGATATGAGAACTCATTGCGCATAGGAATTTGAGAATGGGACTTTGCACCAGATGGCTTATCTTGTCACTTGTGAAGCTAACAATGTGTCAAAATTGAGTATGTTTGAAGGACATTCATCAAAATCATGAGCAGTTTGAATGCGTCTAGAGTTTCTTTTCTACGGTTTTTAGTGTCGTTGATTGTCTCAATTCTCTAATCTTCTCACTCTTCATGTTCTTCTGATTTGTGACCTCCTAAGTCAAATTGCTTGAAAAAGTGCAAAGTTCCCTTCCTAAAGTTTTCGACTAAGTTACCAAGTCCTAATTTGGTTAGACACCGCAATTTCGCCATTTTCAGAATGCGATTAGTTGGTTTCTCGGAAAACGTTTCTCGAACACCAAAAATTGTTTGTTTCCTTCGCTTCACTCGTTTCTCTTGCATTTCTATTTATACGGACCAATCATCTTCACAACATTTCTCCATTTTTCTGAAGGAATATTGAATTTGGCAAATCTTCGAGGCTTTCGAAGAATCAAAAATCGGAACGAAAAGAATTCCACGTGGATTGCCCTTGGGTCTTTCATAGTGACTTCCCCAAAGAAAAAGGTTGTTTTCACAACTACCACTACTCTTCAATTCGGACGTGAAACTTGCACGAGGAAATGAGAAAATAGTGATTTCCTGGAAAAAAGATGAGACTGGGGAATGAGGTCACTCCAAAGAGGGGTAGCTTAATTACAAGTGCCAAGCACAGAAAAAAAGAGGAGAAGTTTCGTATGAGGAAGAAAATTGTTTCCTGGCGGATGAAGTGAGAGCACAGAAAAGGAGCGGCGGCCGATAATTGGGTGTCTTTCTAGATGAGCCGAGCGAAGGAGAAGAAGAAGAAGATTGACTCTGAACACAGTTCTCAACAGACGGATTAGATTAGTACACGGCCATATGAATTGACATGAGCATTTGGACGAACGAGAAGGCGCTCGTATGAAGACACAACCTACAACTCAACTCACGACCCATCTGAAGTACTTTGATAGAAAAAAAGTGTTGATAAGACTCAGATTATCCGCGGCTTCGATCACGATTCCATCAACTTGCACATAAATGGACAGTTGAGATTTTTGGCTCATTTTTGTAAGAATTACAAGAAAACCTCTTATTCTGGGTATGGCCGCTTAAAAATATAAAACCACTAAGACATTGGTTATTAGAACTATTATAACAACTGAAACAAGTCCACAGTCCCTCCCTGAGAAGGGTACTTGCTGTCGGTTCATTTGGCTTTCCCAATATTTAAAACCCAACGTGTCTGGGTTTCTCTTCGAATATTAGTCGGGATTAAAAACAAATGAATGTTGAAACTAACCTCTTTGAAACTGTGCATGCTGTTGTTTCTGGAGATTGATTTGAGGAAGTGGAACATTTTGGAATAGCAGATAGTCTCGATTGTCGCGTTCACCAGAATCAGAATGAAAGCAGATCCTCTCGAATGAGAGAAAACAGAGATTTTCCTTTTCTTCTGACTGATCGCTTCAGTATTCAGCTAATCTGCTGTTTATTCCGAATGGAACGTCTTCGAAACAGCAGAAAAGGCACAAAAGTGGCCGATAACGTCAGACGAGAGCGCCGAAGAAGAGTCTAATCAGAAATTGAATAAGTCGAGCTGTGGTCTGCGGTGAAAATAGGCAAAAACTTGTCTCTTCCGTCAGCGCAAGTTTCTCATTTTCTTGTTTTTCGGTTTGAAAACACCGACGGATGTTCGACGTGAAAGTGTGTCACGGAGCAGAAACACACAGACTTGACAAGTGGCGCGCACCGGAAGGCGTGAGGAGGCGGCTGGGAGCACCCCGTAATTTGAATCATGTGGTCAGCAAGTGAACTATCAACAAGTCCTTTCAGCGGAGCGTCTGATCAAATCTCGAATGTTCCAAACTTACAGGCGAACGATCACGACGAAGTTTGTGCTTCCGGAACAGCGACATTGTGCTGAAAGATACACTTGTTACAGAATCTGGAAGAGAAAAATTTCTCCAAAGCACACAGTGATTCAACGGTTTTTGATTTCGAATTATGGAAAAGTACATTTCACACGATTATCCCCACATTTTCGAAGGGATAAAAAAGAAAAATGGATAAAATATAATTGTGAGAAACTGGTTGAGTATATAAGCAGATTTCGAGGTTCTCGGGTCCACAGCAATTATCCTGCACCTAATTGTCGCTGACTGCTCTGCAAGTGACCTCCTTCCCTGAATTTTTGATATATTCTTCTGAAAAGTTGTAAAACAAGACAATGGACCATCCCTCCCTCGAATATGGTGAAATAACCCGTCATTCTTGATATCTTCGTTTTTTTCTATGGCTCATGTCCGCGGAAATTTTACGACTTCATTCAGTGTTTCGGACCATAAAATCCGTCATCGTCTTGCGACCGACCAGTCATCGTCATATTAATGACTAGGGCCAATGACTGGAAGACGTTTGTCATATTCCCATGGAAACTTTCATCAAGGTCCTCGACATCTCCAAGGCGATCAGCGCAAGGCTTTAGGGGCGTATAAAACAGAGATAAATGTCCCAAAAGGAGGCCCCATCCCACCGTGTTGCTATTTTCGTTTCTCTTGGTTTTGTGAAGAATATGGGAGATGATGACGATGACGAAACGGCTTCTCTTCTTATGAATCTATGAGGCCTTGTCATGAAACACGCAACTTTATGAAGGAGGCTCTCTCGTATGGATGTAGAACTTGTAAATCCACCGTTGAAACACCACTCCCGTCTTCTTTGATTCTTCGATTCTTCGATAAAGAACTTGTCTTCCAAACATGTTTTCCCAGACGTTCTGCTCTCTCAAAGTCCTTCCAAATTCAAATCAACATGAAATTAAATAACTCCGAAGGAGGCGTATGACTGACCGGAAGAAAGAAAAGAGCCGCCTCTCAAAACTTTTATGACTAATCGAAACGGCAAGTCGTCTCGTCTGACTCCCGAAAACTTGGGAGGCACGCAGCCAGAATATTAGCACCATGGTAGGAGCCCATCATCTTCGAAGATCCACCAACGACTTTGTTTTCTTTCTCTCCTTTTTCTTTCCTCTCATACCCTTTATTTTCGAAACCCATCCCATTTCCTTATCTCGCCGCCGCAGATTGGCTCTCCTTGTCCTGAAACCAAGTAGCCGGCATTGCAATGCTGTCTCCGTTTCCCACTTTTTTACGAACGTTGGATTTCTTTTTCTCAAATGAAAAGAAACTCCTGCAGCGTAACGTTCTTGCAAAGCCTGCGATTTGATAACACTGTGCCCATCAATCCGTGCTTGACGTTTCACTCACTCATTCCCCGAACGCCATTTTCATCCGGATCATCCGTCCCAGACCGTGCAAGAGAAAGGAAAAGAGAAGAGTCACCGAGCGAGCAAAGTATTTCGAAAGCTCGCTTCCAAACCGGAAAAAAGTCATCGTCGTTGTTCAGCTTCAGTAACCAACCTCATAAAACTAACTACTTTTTCCATCTGTCTGTTTTTGTTTCTATTAACTGGTGAACTTCAGTCACAACGTTACATCCAGTGATAGGAGACTGGGGAAACGTCATTCTGAACGTTTCGAAAGCTCCTAACAGCCTCCCACCTAACGGTGTTTCCCAATGATTCAGCATCCATTTATGGATTCCTCAGTCCACATCCGCTGAACGATTGATTGTTGCGTTCCGCTAGTCCAGTTCGTTCAATCTGATTGCATAATAGAATCTTTCTGGGAACCCTTGATAGTTGGAAGAGAACGAAAGCGGATATGAAAGTTTAAGAAGCTCAATGATTCCTTCGATTCTGCCTCCGCTTTCGAAACTATAATCTTCGGGATTCGATGAGATCAGAAAGCGCTGACGATGCCGCAGAAAGCGACAAAAACGCGTCATTGGTGCCAGCGCAACGAATTCTTTAAAAATTGATAGAATCTCCAAATCTTCTTCTTCTTCTTCTTCTGCCTCGGCTTCTATAGTTTCTGTTTTTGGATTCGCAGTCAACAGATAAAACGACTTCATTCGAAATGAATTCGTGAACAGTCAACGCCTCCCTCCCCATTCCTATTTTATGAAATAGGTGTGCTCAATGCTCATGTTTTCCGACAATTCGTCACTGCCATGGTTCAGTCGGATTCACTCCGTGCGATTGAGCACATTCCGCCGCGTCTTCCGGGAACCTCAGAGCCTCTCACATTCTTAATGAACGGCTCCAAGTGTTTCAATCTAATTCTCATTCTGAAATATCCTCACCGCTTGGATGCCTAGCGCAGAGATCTGCTAGATGCTCGCACATACTCATCGTTCATCATCACTTTATCATAATCTCTGTGCTATCATCATACTCAATAAAATCCTTCGAACACCTTGAAAAGGCCCATTTTGCAGCGGAGACTGTGTGCAAATGATGGGTTACTCGCAATCCCGTGTCATCATTGCGCTTCTTCTGTTTTCTGTCCTTCTGTCTGTCTGTGTTGCGTTGCCTGCGGCTTATCCCCAAGAGCTCAGAAATGGTGAGTTTGTTTGAAAAAACCGTGCCTAATTTGAATTTAAATTTATAGAAGACATCTTGAACTACGACGAAGAGCCGTTCGAGCTTGCACCTGAGGCATCTGATGAGCCGACAGAGTATGCTTCCGGCGTGTTCTGACTCATTCACTCATCACTGGTTTTCAGGGAAAAACGCGCCGTCTTTCGGATGGGGAAGCGGGCGATGATGAGATTCGGTAAACGTGCCATGATGCGATTTGGAAAGCGATCTGTGTTCCGACTCGGTTGAGTCATCGGTTCCGCCGTTCAACACTGCACTGAAACTGACTTCCGGGCTCCATCATCCAATCAATTACCTGTGTTCCACCAATTTCCATGAAGCCCTAGCCTTTTAGAAGTTTTCATTTACATCTATTGCAAAAAGTGTGTGTGTTTCTCAACATTTGGAATAATAAAGTGGAATGTGTTATTCTCGTGCTTCATTTCACCTTCTTCCCCTTTTTTGCAGGATACTTGCGTTTCCTCACAGATTTACATGACAAAATGCGAGTCAAATGTGAATTTAATAAAACCACCAGTAAGCCGGTTGTTTAGGGTATGCGATTTTTCATAGAGATCATTATCATTGCCTTCTCTTTGGATTTGTGGGTGTTTGCCTGGCGTCGCGTTGTCGGAAAGGTTTCCCTACGTTAGGGTTTACACATTGTTAGTCTTCGTCCCCCTATTACGGCAGACAAGCCCTCATTACATCTAAAGTTACACCTGACAACCAGAAATCCCAAGAGATTCGTTAAGCTGTAAACATCTCCCACAAAAAGAAAAAAAAGCAAACATGTTTTGTGTTCGCTAATCACGAATATTTTTTGCGTATAGCCCATAATCTCTTCCTAAGAGACAGCAACCTACAACTCGAAAATAGCTATAAAAGTATTTCACTGAGACAGAAATGCGTCATTGACTACGTGATCGAATGTTCTCGAATCATGATTTGATCATAACTTGTGTTACGGCAAAAATGTTCTAGAAGAACAAAATGCCCTTCAATTTGTATGTTGGTGTCCCAGCGATCACGAGCCCGTAAACAACCTCAACAGGCAAGCAGTCGGCGGCCGGCGGAGGGGTCTCGTGGCCGTCACAAGACCGTTTGCTTGCGGGGGGAACCTAGTCCACGCGAGTGTTTTCTCGGCCACCGCCCCGTTTTGAAAAGGGGCCCAGCCTTATTGATTCCCGTTTTCAATGGTCCGTTGACATTTCGACCCGTTACTTTGTGTATTACTCGAACCGATTGTCACATCGCATTAAAAGTCAATCAATTTCCATTTCGTTGAAACAGTCCGCGTGCCCTCTTCTTTCCAACTATCTGTTCCGTTTTTGCAACCATCCTCCCATTCCATCGCTCACTCTCCCTTTCAATGAAACGTTATCTGTGATTTTTCACGTGAAATGGTTGATAACGTCTCATTTCAGCATAAAAAACTGATGATAAACTGCCGAATTTAACGTGTCGCGTCTAAAATGGAGAAGAGCGCAAGGTAAGTTCAATTTTATTGTCCGAATTCAATTTTCCAGCGCTTAATTTTCAGCTTCAACCGCCGTGAAGCAATTCGTAATGGCTCGTACATCTGCGGAGTCGTCGAAGGTTTATCGTTGGTCAAAATAAAATGACTGAACCATTTCTTTTTGCAGGGTTTTATGGCCGTCCATGGACTCTAGAGCAGAGGAAACATCTTTTCAAGCGACAGAACCATCTCGGATTGACAACTTATCTTTACGCACCGAAAGATGACATCAAACATCGTTCGCTTTGGAGAGAACTTTATACTGACGAGGAGATGGGTATGATTCTGCTTTTGCCTCCCTGCCAAGAAAGGATTCGTTTCAGTCTACTTACGAATTCTCGTCGAGAGCGCCAAGGACAACAATGTGAATTTCGTCTACGCCATATCACCGGGGCTCGATATAATATACAGTTCCGACGATGAAGTTAACACTTTGAAGAAGAAGTTGGATCAGGTAACACACGCTTCTCCGGTCTGTGTACAAAAATGATTTGAAGGTGCGCTCCGTGGGTTGTGATTCATTTGCAGTCCTCTTCGATGATATTGAAGTGGAAATGCAAGAGGAGGACCAGAAACAGTTCAAATCGTTCGCGTTGGCTCAGGTATACTATTAATTGATAACTAGTACGAGAAAAGTGAAGCTCTAGGTTTACATCGCAAATTCCATGTTCGAATATCTCAAAACACGGACATTTATGTTTTGTCCCACGGAATATTGCGAGGCACGTGCGGTACCGAATCTGGAAAACTCCTCATATCTGAACACAATTGGGGAACATCTGGCGTCGGAAATTTACATAATGTGGACAGGTATCAATGATTTTAAAACGTTCTAGAATTAGAAAGGAAGAGGTATCATGAAAGTTGCAGGCCCGCGAGTCATTTCTCGATATTTGACAGTGGATCATTTGGCCAGAGTGGGAAATGTGATGCGGCGAAAGCCGCTTATCTGGGATAACTTGCATGCGAACGACTACGACTTGAAAAAAGTCTTTATGGGACCTGTGATGCATAGATCCGTGAAAATAAGAGAGTTCACTTCTGGATTGTTGTCTAATCCCAACGGAAGATACGAGGCCAACTTTGTTCCCTTCCATAGTCTATCAGATTGGAATGCATCTGATAGAGACTTGTTACCGAGTGAGTGAGGGTTTCCAAATGGTCAGAGACAGAATGAACGTTTCAGATGAAACTGTTACTCCTGAAAAAAACGATGGACTGTTCAATATTGACAATAACCGACCAACAGTTTACGTTCCGGAGATATCCCTGGTGAACGCAGTCACCACGTGGATCGATGAGTTCCTCACACCTTCTGGCACAAGTGTTCCGCCTCAACTGACTGCCGACGTTGTTGGTTACGTTCCTGACCGTCGTCCCGGAGTCTGGTTCCTGGATTTGCCCAAAGCCCACGGAGTAATTCGTCCCGAACCCATGCTACCTGCAGACGTCCCTTCTCAAAACATTATTCAATCGGCTGTGGCTCCTGAAGAGCCGGCTCCATCTGAGCTCAACTCACTTGCTGCAGATTATGCACAACCGATGGAAACGGTACATTTAAAAATGCAAGTATAGTCTGCTCATTTGAAATTTCAGGATGAAGCGATGGACGCAGAAAGTGCGGATTCACCAGTTGATGAAATGATGGTGTCCGTCGACGAAGACATTGTCGCTCCGGTTGTTCATCCCGATTTGACCACTTCCGAAGAGGAAATCAAGAACCAGAGAATTGCACTTCTAACTTCATTCGTGGAAATTTACTATCTTCCATTCGAGAATGGACCGAGAGTCCGAAAGCTCTTTAGAGACTTCAATTGGCTAATGCAAAATGCAGCGGTTATGAAGAAAACGTATAGGGAGATTGAGTTAGGGACTATTCAAATACTCACCTCATGACTGAGTTTCAGAACATTAGACCCAATGCAATCAGAATGGCTAGTCAAGTACGACGGCGTCAATGAGTTCCTCACCAACGCCGTCGACGCATTCTTTTTCATCACGCAGTCACAGAATAAGACAATCATATCGGAACTAGTTCCCTACGCATTCGAAGCTCACAACTCTTGTGTGGTTCTCTTGGCAGTGGCCAGATGGATGATGCAAGGTCACGCACTGGACAACGCGGGCGCTGAAATGACCGAAGATGTCGGATCAACTGAAGAGAGATGGATTCATGCGAATGGATTCAATACGGAGACCATGCGGTGAGCAACTCCAATTGTTCACTTCGGAAACTTGAACTGTTTCAGTCTGCTGACCGTGGTGGACACCGTCGAAAAGTTTTTCAACACCAAAATATTCCTGCCACTGTGCATGTTCTGCTTCGATATCCGTCCCTTCACCATTGCCGACACCGAGTACATATCTGAAATGGTGACTGTGATGCTCACAACCAATCAAGAACTGCTACATCATCGAACAAAGAATTTCGCGGATCGAAACATCATTCCTTTCTTAAACAGCGGAGCTGAGCACAATTTTTTATGTGAGAGAGTGGACGAGACTGGTCACAAAGTACGTATTCATATCTGAACAGCTGAAACGTGTACACTTTCAGCCCGTCTGCTACGCAAGTGCTCATTCCGACGGAGTTGTCCTCAGCAATTACCTAGTCTCCCACAAGCAACAGATGAAAGAGAAATACAAGGAACTGGTGGAGGGATTGATGATCGGATCAACAAAATTGACCCAGGAGTACATTGAGTTCCTGCAAAACAGTCAAACGCCGCTAGACATTGAGGACTGGTACCCTAAAGTTCCCGACCACATTTTCGAAAAGTATCCAGCATGGGTGGAGACGTACTTTGGATTAGATGCGACTGATGCTCATCCGATGAAGAAAGTGCTGCAAGTGGTGGCGGTGACGTTGGCGATGAACGGTAGGTTCTTGAACAACGGTCATTGGTTGAGGATATTCTGCAGGCTCTCCCGGTTATTTTGTCGCAGTCGCACTGGAAGACGTCGCACGTCAGAGATACTTCATTGAGGTGGGAATGGAGAACCTGGGCCTGTCCCTCTGCCAAAAGTTCCGGCTACTGGGACAAACACTTCACACTTTTTCCCGCCAATCTTCAACCTCCGATGAGTAATTACAAACCCGTGACTTAGTTGTCGATAATTTTGTGTCCTATCATAGCAAGTTTTCTTAATATAATATTCACATCCTGTGTATAAAATAATTATGCCCGTTAGTGCTATCATGTAGTCTCCTTTTTCATGTGGTAACCTAGTCTCTTTTCATTTTGCCTTTAACCGGGAACTTCCGATTGTAATTGTGTCACTTTGGTTCTCTTCTTCCTTTCCAAATGCCTTCTTTCTGTTGTGCTGATCAATTCACTAAAATTCGACTCTTTTTTGGATTTGGCTGGTTCCTGTACGCAAAATTCTGATCCGCCATCGTTTTTCAAATGTTTGAGCCTCATTCCCTTTCTAATTGAAATTTTAATAAAACTGGAGCATACGCGATCTAAAACGGTTGATTCTTAAGCAGGAAAATGATCGTCTATCACCGAAAACACGAGTTCATAAGGTAAGTTTTATTTCATCTACAGCTTGAATAAGTGAAATTACATAATAAATTACTCAAATAACTTAAATAAAATTTGAAACGAAAAATAAATCATTTGAAACAAAAAAAGTTTACTTTCCGAAACTATTCACAAAGAGAAAAACACGGACCGTGCTCGTTCTCTAAGTGAACCAAAATCCAAATCTATTGCTTTGAGAATACATTGAAAGCGTGTTTGCCTGTTGAAAACATTATGCTGGGGGAGAAGACGACAAAGGGAATGTAGCAAAAAGCAATAATTATAGATAAATAAGTTACAAATGCACGCTAAAAATCGGGGTTGCGAGTAGGATAAACGTAGGGGTGGGAGTAATCATAAGACACAAAATCAATGCTTCAAACGGTGGGTGTAATGGCACATTGCTCCTATTCCAGGCGTTCGGCGCTCAGAATTGGTCCGCGAGAAGGTCGACCAGTGTCTGCACAACAGTATCCTTGCTTGAGCGAATCGTCAGACGGTACATCTGAAAACAAAGCGTTCGCGATAACCATGTTAATAGTCTCTACGTACCTTTGCTTGCTTATTTGGCTCCAGCCGAATCAATGTTCCAATTTGCTGAGTCTGCGTGTGAATAATTCCAGCACACACGTAATTGTCAGGGTTCGGATCAACTTCCGTGAGCAGATTTGCTCCGAATCCTCGCAACTTCGTCTCAATATTCGCAGTCTCCATCGGGCTTTGAGCGTTGAAAATCTTCTGCGCCTCCTGAGAAGCAGCTCCCAGAGACTTCCATCTGGTGAAGAACTGCTCAGATGTCATGTTCGTTGGCTCGAAGAACTTGCTGATGAACACTGGCAGGTAGAAGTTCTTGTCAAAGTTTTGGATGGCTCCGGCGCGATCACTATAAAGAAATTTGTTACAAGAGGGGGAATGAGCAAGAGAATGACTTACGTGAAGGTGAACTTGATGTTCATGATGGGCATCTTCTGGAATTCTTGCACGCAGACGAAATTGATCAGTTGTTGAACTTGAGTTCCGGCGGCAACTAACGGCTCGACTGGCTTCGCTTGTGCTTGGAGTTGGACAGCCAATGCTCCCGGGCAGGTGATGATTGGAATGAACTTGTTGAAAGGCTGCGACGTCTTATTGCCGTAGAACATTCCGAGTCGGCCCAAGTTGTTGCGAGTCTCCAACTTGCAACCGATTTGAATGTAGTCATCCTCCCACAAAATGGCGTTGCTCTTGGTGACGAACTTCTTGTAATCTTCTTTGTTGGCGATCTCCACCTCATCTCCTGGGGCAACGAGTCCAGTTCCAGAGTTGTTCGCAAAGACGTCAGCTAGCGAAACAGCAGTATCGTTGACGGTATCCAGATCGACAAGAGATGTAGATCCTTCGCTCATCACAGCCGATGGCTTCGATCTCTTTTCCTTTTCCTCGCGTTCGAGTTCTTCTAATTGTGGCTTGCTCTTTTTCAATTTGGCCAACAAGCTGCTCTCTTTCTCTGGGAACGCCGGCATGACTTCGAGGATCTGAAATATTCAAAGTAGGCTTGCGTTTCAGAATGAATTCCAACTAACAGTAGCCAGGACATCGCTTGACGCCAGTTTCGTCATTTGGAGATACTCAATCGAACGTTGTTGCAGCTCGGCATCCGGATTTCTCAGATTGTGGTCTGTTTGAAAAACTTGCTGCACCAGTGGCTTGACTTCAGGGAACAAATTGCAGAATTTGATGTACGAAGTCAACAGAAGACACCTCGTCGTGATACTGCACAGATGGAACTTGGAGTGGAGCAGCTCGAACTGGATTTTGGCTGTCGAGCGTTCATCTCCAGCAATGAAATTTCCGAACTCTCCGAGAATGTATCCACCGACTTTCACCATGTTCTCGTGGCACGCGGGACGTTGAAGAGCTTCAAAGACAGTCTTTGCAGCGTACCCTTGGACGTCTTCGCGGTTGACGACGATCTGAAGTTGTTGTTTTAGTGGATGTTCTAAAATTTGGTGTGTTACCTGGATCACACGGTACCAGACTTCTTCACTGACATAATCTCCAGCAATTCTGATCAACTTCAAGATCACATCCACGTACCACGTGTAGTCAGTAGCGTACTTCTCAGCGAGAATAGCTACTTTGAGCACCATTTCTTCACGAATCGAGTAGTCAGCCGTTTCCAGATAAGCCAGCATCTCCGCAACAATTTGGTTCGCATTGGAGCGATCGCACATGGCATAAAGAAGATCGACGGCTCGTTGACGGACAGATACGTCTCTTTCCGTCTTCAAGCTGTTGATGATGGTATCCTGATGCTTCTTGACGGCATCATGAGAGAACTCGGATGTGGCTAAGAGACACATTGACTCGAGTGCCAGGTATCTCAAATTGGTTTCTCTGTGCGAGAGGAAAGTTCCGAGTTGGTTGCAAGCACGGACGAGCAGCTGCGGCTCCGAATCCATGTGGATAATCAGAGCGATTGCCTCGAAAAGCACTGCGTTCTTAGCATTCGAATGCTGCACTTTTTTTGACTTTGGAGCATCTTGGGCCTTGTTCAAGATACCCTCTAAGCATTCAAGAAGACGAGCCTTGTTAGCCGGATCATCTGGTGGTGGATAGTTTTGGAGGAGACGGAGTAGTTTGACACAGAGCCATGGCGCTGGGACAAAGTAGTAAGTGTAATCTTGGAGGTCCGTGTAAGTGGAGGTCACAATTCTACTCAGACGGGAGATTGCCAGTGGAACGGCTCCCTTGTATTCTTCCGGCCACTTCTTGGACAGGGCCTCAATTAGCGACGCCGCCGATGTGACAACACCCTGCAAAGAACACGTTAAACATTTAGGCGTTGATAAACAAGCACTTGCTGAATTTCAAGTATTCACTCACCATATGAGAATCATTGAGCAAATGGACGATGCGACTAGCGTACTCTCCCGGCTGGAAGGAATCCGGCGAGTTGCGGAAGAGTTTCAGGATGCATAATGCAGCCGATTGCTTGACGAAGTCAATCGTCTCTCCGGACACGAGCAGCTTCGGCAGGTCAGTGCAGAAGGCCTCGGCCATCTCGCGGCATCCCATGTTGGAGATGCACTGGAGGGCAAGGTTGACGTGAACCGGGTTGCGAGAAGTCAGGTCGTTGCGGATTCCCTGCACAATCAGCTTCATCAAGTCCGATTGCTGCTCGATGAGCACGGAAATGAACAGATATCCCTGTGAAGATTGATAAGGTACTGGGCAGCAGTGGGATTTACTTACAATCTGTTTCTCCGTGTACTTGTTCGAAGAGAGCAAGTTGACGGCCTCCATATGACCGAAGTCGATGTCGTTTCCGAGAAGGAAGATGAACAACAACTTGCACACGTACTTCTTCTTCTGATACCCATCCAGCGTCTTGTCTCCTTTGAATTTGGATCGGATGTTGGCGAGTTCTTTGTTGATCCGCTTCAACTCGGCCTCTTTGCTCTTGCAGTTGCGGATGTCGCTGATGAAAACGGCAAGACCGCGCATGCCATCACCCTTGACAGCCGGCATCTTCTGTAACAACATTCAATATCCTCTGAAAAAATGAGGTGGTTTGTCCGGACAAATGCATGCACAACAGAAACAATTACGACAGGAGAGAAGGAAACGGAGTGAGAGGGGGATTAGTGGAAGTTATTCGTCTTCTCACGTACTGCTATGCCGATGCTTCCCAGATTTCTTTGGATTTCACAAAAGGAGTAGCCTTGCATTGGAATAGAACGTCGGGTCGAATAGTAGTGACAGACAGTGTGAAATGCAAACGATGCGAGTTATCACATTATGCGTGCATGTATAAAAAAAAATGGTGAGTGGAAAGACAAAAAGAGAACCGGACGGTGACGCTCGGATATCGATTGATAGATAATTGTCGCGTTCTTTCTCTCTAATTCTCCGCCGACGTGTTCTCTATTTTGCGTCAATAAACGTAGATTGTGAAGAAGATATTTCTCAGTTGAACAACGAGAGAAAGGGATTAGTCACTCTTTTTCACACGCGATGGCACACAGAAACGTTGGGAAAAAACCGGGAATTTGAGCGATTATTGGTGAGGGGAAAGTAAGAGGCGAAAAGAAAGACGCATTCTTCTCGGGCAAGGGCACGCTAACCAAAATCCGATACGCGCTCGTCCACTGACGAAGGCGGCCTCCCGGAGGACAAGGAGAAGGACGAAGGCGCGCAATGTGTGCAGACACGCGACGGGCGCATTGCGTACCCTCGACCGACACGTCCCCCGCCGCTCAGCTCGCATTGATTTTGGTGGGCCCCCCGTCGCTCGTCGTCGCAAGTAGTCCGAAAAGGGACCTTGTTTGCTCCTCGCGAGCTACGATTAGAGGGAGAAACGCATAGAAAAGGACACACTCGTAGAGAGAAAAGGACGGGCGGTTGCGGCAACGTCGTGAAATGGATCCTTTCTTTCTTGCGCACACTTCACTTTGGGGAATTATTCACCACACTTCTTATAATTGGGTCGAAGAGTTTAGGGACGGACAACAAAGCTGATGAAATGTTTTTTGAAAGAGGAAAGAAGGATTGGCGAAGGAAGGAAGTGGGGAGGGAAAGACCACAAAGGAGTGTACGTTTAAGGGAATATTGCGGAAAAAGAGCGAACTCGGCGAAGAAGAAGAGGAAGGAGAGGGAGTCGGCTTCGAAAGCTCCGAAAAATTGAGCGGAAAAGGAAAGAAAAAGAAGGCGAATGTACGACACTTTGTCATATGAAGGCAATAAGTGAGATCTTCTATATACTCTTCGTTCTGACATTAAAAATTCACGGGACGGGAAAACGAAGTTAGCTGGTGATGAAGAGGCAGAAGGACGTTGTGAAGTACCTCTGTTATATGGCAAACATTTGAATAACAATCGCCGATGCACACTTTGACACTTTTTTCTACTGATTCTTCAACTAATCCGTGAATTATCTTAGTTCGAAATAAACCTTCTGTTTTTTAGTTGTCCAAAACCGCATAGTTACATACCATTTTGAACGTTTCATTCAAAGCGAAGCAGACAAAAACCTTTACGGTGACGCGTAAGAAAGAAAAAGAAGAAGAAGAAACAAATGACGAATGATTAAAGGCTGTTTGGTTGTTTTGAAGGGCGACTGTGGCGGTGTGGCAGTAGATATTCACAGATAGAAGACAATATTGATAGGGGGCAGAAGACGCGTGATCATCACGCAAGTGATTGATTAAGAAATTCAATCCTGGTAGAGCGGGTTTTCCATCAAATATGCGCATTCGCTGGGACGTCGCGAGACGTGTGGAGAGCTGGTGTACGAACGGGCAGATGCACTGGAAATCATTGTTTTTCGATGAGTTCAACTTTTAAAAATAAACATGCAGCAAAATGAACATCCGAAAAGGAAAAAAAACAATAGCTTACCTGGAATATCTGTCAGGTTGAACTGGAATTGCTATTTCGTAGGAGACAGATTCGCGGTATGGGGATACTGGACGACCATCGTGGATAGAGACCCAGCGGGATTTCTTAGTGACCTGGAAGCAAGGAATGGTGCCCTCATTATTACCCGAACGAAACCTTTTTCAGTGGGAGGTTCGCAGAGTTGACGGAAGCATTGCTGGCCCGCGATCCGGCTCCAGATCGTGATGATGCCGAGTGTCCAGACCTCGGAGACAACATGTTGATGGATCCTGACCGTGGGGAGACCTCATCTGCAACAAACACACTTTCTTAGTATTCATTTTTAAAAGTTGTCTGCTTTGCACATCAATGAGATGACTAAACGAGACGCTGAGTGACGTTGTCCCCATAGTTCAAGAAACTCTGAGGCAATTCATTTGAAACCCGCAGACGTCTTCTCAAGTCAGTCAGTCGGAAGTAATTGGTTTTGTGCCATCCAAACCAGATACTCTAGATCCGCGTTCATTTTCTTTTCAAGCGTAGTTGCTGCACCATGATGTCACACTCTCGTGCCATCTCCCCCACAGCCCTATTGTTCTTTATCCTCGACCAAAAATATGCCATTCTAATGTCGAAGCCAATTTATTCCCTCTTTCCCTAAATTGAATTTTTTACGATCCATTTTGAGCCCTTTTCAATATTCATGACATTTCATGCTTACCATAATGCAGCTTGTGTCGTGGTGACGCGTGTCTCGAAGAATTGGCCGGTTGAATGTCAATGCGTGGGATATGAAGAGGTTGGATAGGCTTCAAACACCACTGTCATTATAGCGCAGATTCAACTATTTTGTGCTCGATGTTTAGTATTTTGGAGTTTTCAATTAGAACCGAAGACTCTGCTTCCCGTAGACTCTAGTGAACTTACTTGCAACAAGTGTCGGCTCAACGCATTCTCCCCACCAACCGGAGTGACCGGTCGGACCGGCGAAGCTGGACGTACTGGCTCGGCCGGCTGAAATACACATGTTGCAAGATTCGAAAGTGTTCCATTCCTCCTACGTAACATATTTTGACGTTCTCACAACAACAGCCACAAAGCACTCAGATTCTCAGCTGTCAGCCGTTCTAAGGTTATGTCAACTTTCACCTCTCCTCGTTTTTCTCATAATCTTTTCGTAAACATAAACATTCTTGCCTTCGCAAACATTGTCAGCAATTGTTTCTACGAATTCCTTTTGTTTAATTCAACCAGTTTCCTTCGTTCGCAACCGTAAATAACTGAGTTGCGGTAGATCTCAAAAAGGCACCAATGAAAAAGAGACTAAACATTTTGATGAATTTTCGATGGAAAACACGCAGAAAACAAAATGAGAGGGTGACAGAAACCAGGTGGAAATGCGAGAGTTCACCTGCTCACAACGGCTGTTCGCTTTGAAAATACGAACGCGGACATTTATTTTCCCCTAACATTACTGACATTCTTCTCAATTTTCACCACAATCTCTCCGTTTTCGTCTCGTCCATAAGTTCTTCGTTCGGTGTACTGTTTCGACGATACTTGTCGTTGTGGCTGTAATCTGAGACTGTCAAAGTCCCCCGGGGCTTTCTCCGACAAACCTCGCTATGCGGAGTCCCATGGACTCGTCTCTCAAAAGTTTCAATAGTATGGGCTTCTTCACTTCCGATTTTCTGAAACGTGGACGTTTTTAGTCTGCGCCGAACATAATCTATGGCTTCTCAAAAACGTTCGAGCAACTGGATTATGTGACAAAATTGCGGAAAATAGCTCTCAGACATTTGAAATCTATTTGGGAGTTCAACAATTTTAGTTCTTGAACCCAGTGAATGTCAACACTTCCCCCGTTCGGATTAGCGATAAGTCTGTAAGACACGCTGCCGTGTTGGGAATGAGTTCTCACCTCGAATCTTCCTCCTTGATACGGTCTCACGTCCATGTTGGAAACAGAAAAGTTGAAAGTTCGGATGAAGAATGCGCGAGCTATGATTCAGTTCAGTCTAACTTTGTGCCCTCCCACCTCGACTTCTCTAACCGCCCCGCGATCTCTGACTCCCACGGCCTCTTTTGATTCTTTGCTTTACTTTAACACTATTAGAGGCGCACACTGAACAAACACGCACTGAAATACAGTTGTGCACCCCCTCTCGCGCATCACGCGGCGGGCTCAGGACTCAGCGATCGCAGCGAGCCGCCACGCACGCAAAAAACTCTTGTTGAACTCGATTCAAGTGGATTCCACTTCTCCAATTTGATGATCAGAGCGGGAGAAAGAGGTTGGGTGCGGAAAGGGGAGCGGATCTTGAAACTTCAGAGTAAGACTGGTCTTGATCCGTCTGCAGGTGATAACTGCCTCAGTAAACACTTGATGAGTGTCAAGAGGTCAAAAAACAACGAAGGCAGCACCAGTTATCCATGCAATGGCTTACGAAATACAATGAGGTACAACGAACAAATGTGCATATTCGGAACGAATGACGGGAATGAAGCAGCTTTGATACGCCTGCTTGTTGTTCTTTCTCTTCTTTCAAAAAATCAAAAAAACTATGACTCAGCGTGTAAATCCAAAAAATCCGTTCCAGAACCATTTGTTATCTCTCCCTGTTTTTTCTGTTCTCGATAGATTTTCCCACGGCAAAAGCATGAGGAGTAACAAATTCCACCCACCCCGTCTACAGTGTCTAAAATATGCTCATTGAGTTTGTCCCTCAGACACAATTAACTTTTCATTGTGAATTCTGAACTTCTCTTCTTTTCGTACCGCGTGCAGTTGTCTGTGGAGTTTAATTCTTTCCCCCCTCTCTCATCTGCTGTCGGCTCACATCACTTTTGCACAATTTATTTTATTCGCCATCAAATTTTCATTCGGCTTTTCGTCGCTGCTAGGCTACTAATCGGTCATAAATGGGCAGGATGTTTTGCACTGTGCTCTGTTTCAGGGCTTTCGATTCCGGAAACTTCGCCCACTCTTGAGGAAAAACATTTCCGATTGACATTTTCGCAGAAGTAACACACACTTGTCGGCTCTCAACTCGAAAAATCAGACTAAAAAATAGTTAACAACCAAAACGCTAGAATATTAGAGCAGTCTCCGTTGGACCCATTGTTGAATGTGGAGGGTGTCGCTTGTTCTGTAGTCAACATTGTTAGCGAGTTCCCGCTCTCAGAGCTCTCGATGACTCAATATTTCACTTTGCAGAATGTCAGACATTCTAGGTTACCCCCCGGTTTTTGATTGACGTATTTGGATATAAAGGTCTCCGGCGGAGCAGCATGCTATCTCTGACACCACAGGATGACTAATTCTCTCGATTCCGGATACTCATTTTCATCAGTGTCAATCCATCACTGTGTTCTTTGTATTGGCGGACCGACCTCCAAAAACAAAAAGCATTTAGCGATTCGAATCTGCATGATTGCTTCCTTCATTTCCAGAATCTCCCTGGTCCTTCCCTTTCTGCCACATCCATCTTCCTTGTCGAATTTTCACTTAAGCCCAGCACTTCACTCTTTAGTCTCTTTAAGTATCTTGACTGACGTTGCTGGTTTCAAACTGCCCGTCCTCCTCCGCCTGCCAGCTTATCCGCTTCAGAGTTTCTTCGGCCTCCTTCATATTCCAAATTGAATTCGGTTTCCACACTTATCGGCCTTTTCCATCGTCACCGTCATTCTTCTATTTCCGAGAAAACACGGAAAGACATGCTCGGATTTCAAACGAAAACGAGCCGACTGACGAGGAAAGTGTATGCTGCCCGATAACCAGATTACAGACACACTTCCGTTTGCAGAGTCGCATTTTTGGATCATTCGGCGCGTTGTACTCTGCCTCCCACTCCCGAATGTCGAGATAGAGTGGTTTCTTTGAGGATTCCGGGGAGCAGAGAAGAAGAAGAAAGTGTGAAAAGAGGCCAGGAAGGAGAAGAAGATGTGGTTGAAAAAGAGCCTCTTTCTCATCTTTTTCGGAAACAACTCCCAAAGTTCTCAAACAAGTGTTTTTCTGGTGAACGAGGACAAGTGCGTAGTCCTTCGAGCCGAGAGAAACCAGCCTTGTTATTATTTCTGATCGCATACATGCTCACCAACGGAAGTTTACGTGAGCCTCTTCATTAGCAAAGTGCGAGATGGGCCCCCGATATTGAAAAGAGAGGAACACAAGACAATTGAGCTGAAGTATTTTGAAAGCGAGAAAACAGAATTTCCGTCAGAATTATTTGGTCACATTCTCTTTCTCTCTTCTTCGCTTCTCGCGCTTCTCCCAAAAATGAAGCATTTTCTGAGCTTAAGAGCATTTTTTGCAAAGAAGAGTATCGGATTATTGTCTGCTCGACACACCGCCTACATTATTTATGAAGCAATTATTCGTGCATTCACAACTACCACATCTTTTGTATTTTTCCGGCGTTACATTTGGAGTCTTGTCTGTGACTACTCACTCACCCCCTATAAAAGATGCCCGTCCAAACCAGAATGAAAACACAACAAGTGGGGTGCGAGTTATACGGAAGATGAGAGCCATGGATATCGCTGAACTTTTGTTTTCCCATTGTGTTCTTCGTTTTCTTCGTTTTCTTCAATTTCGAAGTTTTATGATCCCCTCACTTGTTGGCTCTTGTCTAAAAACGGAGACGAAGCGTCTCGTAGATTACGAGCACTTTGATGGGTGACGCACGCAACCCTTCCCCGTACCGGTTAAACTTCACTTTCTGATGTACATTACAGTAGGACCGGAAATTCGAATCCAACGAATCCTTCATCCTCTCTTTCCATTTCTTCTAATCCCACAAAATGGCGTTGATTTCATTTTCGTTTTCGTTTAACGCATTCAAATAACGCGGTCCATCTTTTTGCGCGTTATCTACTAATGGGAAACGGAGCAGAAGGAGAATTTTTCCAGGGGCGGCAGTACACGATGCACAAAAACAAAATTAGATTCTTTTCCCCAGTGGATGTCTCCGGAAAATACCGCGATATCCGGGATCAACCTCGGATTCGTGTCGTCGCCCGCACGTACACACGTTCGTCTGACCAACGCGTGTTTTCTCACCTAGACTAGGGCACAAAGCTCATCCGGATATCCCTTATCAAACACCGCCAGTATTGTGTACCTGATCACCGTCTTCTGATCCATTGGCTCCAAATCCGCTAAGACCTTTTTCTCACACTCTGTCCACATCTTTTACATCTTGCGTCACATCCCATCAACCTAATCCAATCTCCCAACTTTAAACCAAAACCAAACCGAATGATTCATTTTTATTGCCGAGTCACATTCGACAAACTTCCTCCACTGCTTTTTATATGCTTCCGTCTCATCTCTTCTTCTTCTTCTCAAGTGTAAATGAGCGACAGGAGTCCTTGGTCTTTTGTCACGATCAAACCAACTCAACAGGAGTTCTCCCTATCATCTCTTCATTTCTGTTTCCCCGGTGTGACTTGAGTTTTGCTCTGCCGGCCGGCAAGAGGATCCTCGTGCCCAAAGTGTGCAAAATCTTACAAACTACACTTTAATTAGTTTTTGCCCCTCTTCCACTTCCAACTTTACGTTTTCAATTGCAAACCGCGTTTGGGTGAGTACGTGAGAGTGGTCGGATCGAATCATTTGAAAGCTCCCACGTAGGAATCCGTTTCTGTGGGAACCCAATCAGTTGAGTGACTCACGAAAATACAAACGTAAGGAGGGGGCTACGTGGGCCCACTTCAAAAATTGGAAGGATTCATTGGTGCAGAACACGTTCTCTTAATCCTCATCAAGATTAAAATTCGCCGTTTTCCGACGTATTTGTTATTATTTTTAAAATCGGCAGAATGGGGAACTTCTTCCGAAGTGACTCAACCTTCTGCGACAATGGGAGTGAACTCCGCGGTTTGTTCTTTACTCATTGAATAGAACGTGTTGCTGCATACAAAATGTAGTGAAGTGAGTTAAACGAGTAGTACATGCGTATGACAGAAATGAATCAGCTCTGTCTGGAACTCGGGCTCCTGGTGTCTGCAGTTTCCGCTTTGTTTGCTCCGAGGGACAAAGTCCTCAGGAAGGACCCGTCTCATTTGCCTTGCATGTTAGAAATTCAATACAAATAGTGCACATGACTATTAGCAAGATGAATCTGTGGGTGTGATTGTTTTAGCAGCGAGCCCACTTGCATCGACGCCAGAGCATAATGCTCGGAACAAATTCAATTTTTCCGCCCTCTTTCAGTTTCTGAGCGAATATGGATGGCTGTGTAGTGTGTTTCTTGAGTGTTCTGTGAAGTATGTGTCATCATCTACAGTAGACTGGAACGTTCAAAAAGCCGAGAGGCCGTTGAATAGTCCCCTTAACGAATTCCACCCACATTCTCCGACTATTCATTTCCCAAAGCGCAAACGTGCAAGTTTGCAAGGATCTCCCACCTATCAAGCGGCCATTCAATGCCGTGTGACACCGAAACCAATAAAAAGCGAATGAGAGTGAAGAGCACAATTAGAATCCAATTCATCTCGCTCGTCCTTTTCTCTCTCGTCTTCTCCTCTTTTTTTTGCGATCAGAAGGAGATCACATGAAGAAGTCTGGCCCGGATATAGGTTCCACCTGTTTCCGCTCCTTCCTTTTCTACACCCTCACCGTCCGGATTTAGCCTGCGGTGCGTCAAATTTCAGACCCTTTTGTTGAAATTGCATTTCGACTGCTGTCAATTTGAACACAGGAAGTTTCGCTTAAACTGCTGGGACCGAGAGGTTTTAAATTTTTCTGCTGGTTTTACATGAAATACAACCTACAAAACAACATGTTTTTTGACCAGCCCCCGCCACTACCACAACAAAACACCCTGCCTTCTCCCAAATGCAGTTCAATTTCCGTGAATCTCATGGACCACACGCTCTTCTGAAAATGAAAGAGAATAGAGAAAAAAGAGTAACACATTCAATTTTTTATTCACTTTGTCTTTTTGATCTCGAGGTTAGGCAGCGACTTCCTCTTCCGTTTCTTCTTTTTTTCGGGTGGCGCTCCCGCCTACCGTATACTTTTCAATTAAAGACGGACATAGGGCTCGTCCTCTATATCCTCGTTTTTTCTCTAGCCTAGAGACGCAGACCGCCTCGTTCAAGCTTTTGCTCTCTTCGCCCCGCCCACATTTGACGAGGAGGACGGCGGGACGCAGCCGGAGGAGATTCATTTCTTGTGTCATGATCTGCGCCCCGACTTCTTCCTGAGCTGCTTCCTCTCCCTCCTCCCACTTCGGAGTTTCAGTCCGACGCTCTTTTGTTCGCACATAGTTCCGCATTGTATCCGGAAGACTACTCTCCTTTGCACATCCACAAAACAAGCATCGCAAATGCGCACATCCTCTCGCCATTGATCAAACACGAGCATAATTATCTGAATGACCTATCCCATCCATATTTCCTTGTTTTGCAGACAAGGAAGATTCAGTCACTCAGACTCTTGATCGAGATATCTTGCAATTGTTTTCTTCCTCCTTTCCACGTTCCGACGTCAAAGCACTTAGGCCTTTCCGCTTTTGGCTCACCGCTCTCCACTATGCCCAAATGATCAAAGAACACATGAAAAAACCCCGTAATTAACGGAAACTCCCACTTAATATTGTCTCAAATGCTACCAAAGTTCGTCGGAAACATCACTTCCCGTGTGCCACTGAACTGGCGACATTCGAGACTCAATCGGGAACACGCCTACACGTCTCCTTGCAAACCGATGCTCGTCACAAAGTGTTGCAGTTGTCATCCTCATATTTCCTTTTTCTCTACGCCATCTTGGCTGACGTCCATTTTTTCCCTCGAAGGACTCGTTCCCACGGACCAAAATATGTCTTTGTTTTCCTGATCAACACGTTACTTTCCTCACCATCACATACGTTTTCTCTAAAGTTAACCCCACTGAACTCTTCCAGATGACTACCGACATCAACGCCAACTTGACAGATTTCCAATGCGAATATCCGGCCATCGACATTGGTCTTCACGTTAAGATATGTAAGGGTAGTCCTATGAGAGGGTCAGGAGTTGTTTTGGTTTTTCAGTGTTGGCAGTTGCCTACGGAATAGTCGGAGCCCTCAGCTTGGTCGGGAACCTTGCTGTACTGCTGATTGTGGTCTGTAGGCGAGAAATGCAAACGGTCACTAATATCTTCATAAGCAGTGTGTCGGCGGCTGATCTGGTAAGCGAATAACTCCCCCAAATTCAGCAGGAAGTCCTTATCCACTTTCTGCATTTCCTGTCTCTTGTTTTCTCTCCATTTTATTTTGCTGTGCTGGAAGGAGTGTCAGGTTTCTAGACAAGCAACCCGAGATGCGATGATGTGACTGTGAGGCGCAGCGCCCCTAATTAGGGACCCTTTTATAGCACTTCCTGGCCACTGAACGCACAAAGTCTTGAGCTGCTCTAATTGGCATCTTTTTCAGGTCATCACGAGTTTCTCACTGTGGGCGACTCCATTGGCTTACTATCAGCGAGTTTGGTACTTTGGCAGGTACATGTGCTACATGGTGTCGATCATCCAAGGCCTCTCCCTCATGTGGGTCCCGCTCACATTGGCGGCTGTGGCTCTTGATCGTTACTCTTTGGTGGCTTCACCGTTCCGGTTGCCCATGAACAAAAAGTAATCCTCGTCTCCTTTGACCTTCCACATTCCACCTGCGTCTCATTTTCAGAACGTGTCTGTTGATAATTGCCGGAATCTGGATGGGTGGGTTTGCCGTCCTTTCGCCGATGATCCGAATGGTGGAATTTGTTGACAGCTACGGACCTTGCCATGTAAGCCCTATCCTATTTGTTTCCGTGTTTGAAGTCAATGTTCTCGAGCCGCTTTCGGTGTCAGCCTCTTACCCTTTCCCCTAATTGATACGTTGACATCATGAACAACAGTGAGAGCCGGCGGCCATGTACGGAAAGCCTAATCCTTTCGCGGCTAACAAGATAAAAGATTGGTTCCTCTTTCTATCTTGAGTGTCGCTCCGTGGGATAATGTATTCGGAAGGAACGAAACATGTCAAAGTGAAACTCACTCGTTTTTTCCCGCAATACAATGAAGTGGGGCCGCACTACACACGTTTCAAATGAGCAAACAACATGTTTCGCAACTTGTTTCTTCACACGGGGGATGAAACAGTGTGAAGCGGAATGCAAGATCTCTGTTTGCATCGTAGTTCCATGGATGAGCTAATATGATTAATGGCATGGAAGGATGTGGGTGGCTCAGCTGGGTCAAAAATCTCGGACTCTGTCCATTTCATTCTCTTCCACAACAATGGGTCCCAAATGAGTGACTGCTAAAAACCTATTTTTGCGAATGAATAATGCACTGGGTTTTCACCCGATTTCTTGGAATAAGTTCAACGACACGCACCAATTCACGGAAATTAATATATGATAGGACAAGTTTATTTTATTATTTGTCGGTGGATCCTCTCCCAGAAATGAACAATAACAGACCCAATTCGTTGGAAGAAAACGGGTGAATTTCGGAGCGAAAACAAAAAGGAACGTGACACGTGTGGGAGGGGAAGGCTGAAAACGAGAATCAGGGAGATGGAACTCCATTTAATGAACGTGTCTCGATTGCAGTTCTGCTTGGAATCGTGGGATCACGACAAACAACACTACCGTCTGTTCTATGGACTTTCGGTGCTCGTCATCCGATCAGCCATCCCTCTTATCCTTATTTCGCTGTGCCATTGGAGGATTGCTGTCATCCTGAATACCCAGACGAAGAAGTTCCAGACTCTCCGCAGCGCCAGGTTCGTAGTAAAACCGGACTGATTTCTAGAAAACGAGTCCATAACACAATAATTCGTCAAAGCAGTGCACTTTCTCACACATCATTCATATTTCGTGGATATATTTACATAACAGACTCCAGGAGGGCAACTGCATGGTTGTTCTCATTCGGCCATATATTTCAGGTCCAGTGACATACATGTTCAATTTCAGCGCCAGCACACAATCCACGGATATCCGTCGCAAACAACGTCTCCAGACGCTTCTTCTCGCCATGGTCGTCATTTTTGCTGTCTCGAGTCTTCCGTTGGATCTGTCGAATGTATTGCAAGACTTGATCGTTGTTTACCAGGTTTGTTCATCTGGATACGACGAGGTCTAGGAATCAACGCTATTATTTGATTTTTTGAGACCAGGCAGGCCAAAAATACTCCTCCAATGGGTTTTTGGTTCTCCAGGCTCAATCTAAAATTTTATGCATAGGAAAATAGGGTGGTGGGAAGAATAATCGGAAAGATTTTTCTCCGTTTGGGGGATTGAGAGCGTCCACGTCATCGTTTGAAATTCAGGTGCGTCCTGTCCCGGAAAGTGTCCGCCATTTCATCTTCTTCTTCTGTCACTGGACCGCGATGGCTGGAACTCTGCTCAACCCACTCGTTTATGCGTACTATAACGAAAATTTCCGGCGCCAAATCCAGGTGAGGACTGAGAGTGGGAAAAAACACAACGAAGAAAAACAGACGCCTTCTAGTAGATGTTGTTTGGTTTGTGGAGGAATTGGCGTTCCAAAGACACGAAGCACAAAGGTTCTCGAGCGTAGACGTTTGATGTATGCTTTTTCAGACTTGTCTTGGAGAGATGCGCGGCCAAGGAGAGTTCAAGAGAGGCCTCTACTCAATTGTTTCCGGACGTTACTCCTACAGGTGAGGATTCAAAATACCGCCAGAGAAGTTAACTTGGGAAATAGGGAAACTTTCAGAGGAGAGGATGACGCCATCACTTCCGACCGTCAGAATCGTCAGAACACTCGCATTGAGCTGGCCAACAATCAGAGAGCTGACATCGAAATCATCCAGACCGATCTCTAATTGCCCTCTTATCCTCCTCAGCCATATTCCACTTGAAATAATAATAATAGGCTGAAATTGAATCTGAATCGCAAATCTGTTCGTAGCCGACAACAAAGAAAACCAAAAGTCAATGAGATAATTCTCTATGTCAATACCACTTTCGTTCATTTTTTTTTCTCTTACTTGTCCACCTTTTCAAATGTTCTCTTTCACTCGTTCAAACCATTTTCTCCCCTTCTGTTAGCATAATTTCTTTTTTCCCAGTGAAATGTTTTATGAATAAACAAAATGCGATAAAAAGGCCAGGTGAATCATCACTGAGAACGGGGCAAACATAGCAGCCAAAGTTCTATCTGGGCCTCGTCCTCTATATGTTTGTTCCTTTTGAAGCATGAGAAATAGAGTGGGAGAAAGTGAGAGTGTTTAGCGAATCGAGATGATCTTTGAAGACTCCTCATTGGTTCATAATATCCAAACAGACAACCTTCGTTTGCTAAGATAAATATTGCTGGAAAATGAAAGCATTTCGAAACCATTCAGTGCATCATAGACCAACATTTTCAATTTCCATGCTCTAATCACTCCCTTCATCCGCCTCCTCTTTTCGAATTTCAAAATAATTTGGATGCGGTGTCTGGTTTTCAACTTGAAATAAACGGCGAGGGAAGTAACAACAGCATGGCAAACTTGTGACTAACTGCCGTCCGAGTCTTTTCTATTTGCTCAAAAGTTTGTTCGTACATTCTTTGTACCTTACAGTTGCTGTTTTCCCAAATGGAACTTTTGATTTCTCTCTTGTTGCTGCCGTTTGTCACTTCGTTTCGAGATCAAATCGTTGGGGTGCGCGGCAAGCTGTCATGCAACAACCGGTTGTTACAAGGCGCCACAGTCCGACTAATCGAGAAAAACTACATTGGTGAGTCATATTTCTTATTTTTTCAGGACAGATTGTTGAATTGTAGGGCCTGATGTCATTTTGGCAGAGAACAAAACCAATTACCAGGGCTCCTATGAAGTTATCGGCCGTGGAAGGGGTCTCCTGGAGATGAACGTGTTCCTGAAGCTATTTCACGACTGCGACGACGGAATCATCGTGAGTGGTTCTTCGTCTTGCACTTGTCCTCGCTTTCTCAGAATTTGTGACTGTTTTCGTTTTTGTTCAAGAATAGTGGACTTATGTTTATGAAAAACAACACTAGGTGGTGTCATTATGACCAATTGAATTGGTTGTTTTGCGTCTAGTCACCCGAGCATTTCGGTCCCAAATGAGAATTTCCAGCCGTGTCAGCGGACGGTCAGCCTTCGAATCCCATCGTCGTACATCAGTCGCGGCGCCACCGTCAACAATTACTTCGAGGCGGGCACCATGAACATGGCGTTCCGGTATCCAGACGAACAACGCTCGTGCACAGACCGGATATTCAGTTGAATGACATGCTGACACACCAGTCGTCATGAAATGTTCGTTTTCTGAGAAATGAAAAAAAGGGGGAACTATTCTTTTTTTGTTCATGTACATCACAGATTTTGTCGACAATGTTGAGAAAGGCAAAGTTAGGACAGGAAAGAAGACACCAAATAGTACTGCAGTGGTTTCGAATTGTCTTGAAAGTGGTTTTCCAGTTTCAAGAGGAAACTTAGGCATCGAGAGAAAACCAGCCACGATTCGAAAAATTACCCATTAAATCAAATAGAAACAGAAAAAGAAACTATCAGTGCTTTTGTTCTTCTGATTTTTTCGGTTTCTTCGGTGATTTCTCTACTCTCATTTCGTACTTTCGATTAGAACTGTCAGAATCCTGAAATTGATTGGTTTTCAATCAGTCGTTTCATTATCTCCTCACATTCTTCTCGGATGGAGGCTTTCGAGGCGGCGACATTGATATCCTGAACCTTGGTGGTCGCGGTGTCTGGAAAAGATTTCTCTAGAACTCGTTACTTCTCAGAATTGTGTTGCTCACGCTTGGTTTACTTCCACCCGGAGACTGGTCTTTCTCACGTCGCAATCTTTTCAGCTCCCTCGGAGAGTGTGGGATCGGCGGTCTGAAAATGGAAAACATGAGTTTCCCACAGCTCTTGACATCAAACCTATCCGGGATCAAACGTCCTCTCTCGTCGTCTGTCGTCTCGTCAGTCGACATCAGCTCAGTCATGATCGGAGACATCATCGCGGACGTGTAGCTATAGTACGTGGGAATGATCAATTGAGTCTGACTGAAGATTGGTTACCTGCTGTGTGGATTCAAGTTAGCCCACAAGGGGTCGTGAAGTGCCGGATCTCCAAGAGATTCGTCTGTGGACGGCGGACGAGTGGGGTCTTGAGAAGAGTTTTCCACGGTTGCGACTCTGGAAAATGAACTTGTTCTTCAGGATGACCCCCATTGCTTTACCCATAGCGAACGTTGTGTGTAGTGCTGATCGGTTGGAGGAGTCTTCGGGCAGCTTGTTTCTCGATCGAGGACGACGGTTGATGAGAACTACTTGAAGAACTCGCCGAACTCCTGTAACATAGAATAGTTCTGAAACACGCGCAGGACCACACTCACTTCTTTTCGATTCTGAGAGGCGTGATATAAGTGTGCAGAGGATTTTCAGTTATCTCACTGAAATGACGACACACTTCGAACGTGATTTACTGATGAACTCACATTTTCATCTCTGAATTTGTCGGAGCTGTGGTTGTGGATTTGGAAGAAGATCCAGATGCCGACTGAGAGTTTTGATCGAACGACTGAATTGCAGTACGATAGGACATATCTCTGTTGCTGGAAGTCCTGTGAGCCATGAAGAGAATGAATTGGAAGGAAATCAGCACTCACCTGGTTCTTCGACTCGCTGAACTCCGTTTACTGGCAATCTCCGATCGCTCTCTCGATGCTGGTCGAGAACCATCCGGTGGCAGAAGGTATCGACTCTCCGAGTTTCTGAACGGAAACCAATCTGTTTCATTCTTTCATGTTGTCCCTACCTCTTGTCGCTCTCTTCTTCTTCCGAATCTGAGTCTGATCCAGTCGATAACTCATGAATCCTCCTACTTCCTTCTTCCATCTCTATTTCCTCATCTCTTCTGCTGTATTTATTGGGATCCGCCCAGCCGATGCAAACCAAGAACTTCTGCCGGAGAGATAGTTTTGGTGGCGGTATAGAAGAGAGTGTTGACTCAGTATCTGACGATTGTTCCTCTTCCCCAGTACTATGGTCTACTTCAGAGACACTTCCCAGAGACGGAACAAATGCTCTTCCAGACACACTTCTGGCCGTTGACCTCTGATGTTGAGAATCATCATCCGAAGAGACGGTCCTCGGTGGAGCGAGTTGAACTTTCGTTCG
The DNA here is from genome assembly GCA_963932285.1 of Caenorhabditis macrosperma. NCBI lineage: Eukaryota > Metazoa > Nematoda > Chromadorea > Rhabditida > Rhabditidae > Caenorhabditis > Caenorhabditis macrosperma. Next base: position 13,563,123 of record OZ010618.1, read on the forward strand.
CTGCTTCTCGACATTGTTGTCTCTGCTCTTTTTCTTCTTTCCTCCGGCAAGTTCGAATATTTTCTTCTTTTCCTCCGTGCGTTCCTGGAAGCCATAATTAAGCAAAAGGTCGGAGGATTGCCTCCCGCTACTATTCAGAGCAAACAACTCACAAACATCAGCTGAATCGACAAGTCTTGATTGGCTTCCTTCAATCCGGACACCAACGCAATGAGAAAATAAATGGCAAGCCTAGAACAAAGGATCAATCAGTCAAGCCTTATCTGGATCATCAACTCACAGAAGAAGCACCAGTACGGGAATGATGATTCCGGGAGAAAGAAGGTATTTGATACCGTCTACGAGTCTTGCGTCCAGATTCTCGTGGAGGACGTCAGTGATGACGCTGTAGAAAAACGGCTGATTTCTGAAAGATGGATAATTGCGTTCATATGTCTTTAGCGTCCTTGTACCCAAATGGACCACAACTCTTGCTCGGCTTCCGGGACGCAATAACTACTCCGACTGGTAGTGTACACAAGAACAGGAACAACAAGAGGAGAGCGAAGAAGAAGTTCGATGATCTACTCGCTCGGAAAATCTGACTCGCGGGCACATTGCAAGTCATGGCAGCCCATCCTCGGATGTACATCAGGATGATCAGTTTGATATTATTCAACATCGGAAGCATCGGAACAAAGAACAAGCCAAGCCAGATCATTCCTGAAATGGGAGTACGTGTTCTCCTTATCTCGACTTCCCAATTACCTTGATTGTTGACTAAGTGAAGTACGTTTTCCGCAACTTTGAATTCTCCGTATTCCGGCTGCAAACATGTTTTTGTTCAGTGTTAGTTGTCCTGTACACTCACGAATGTTTTTTCAAGATCCCACGGCCAGAAAAAGTTGAGATAACGACAAGCGAGTCCTCGAAGGAAATCAATCAGGAAAATAGAAGCGACAGTCATGTAGAGGTCCATTGTCACGAGTTTCGTGATTTCCTGTCCGATTATTGTCTCCCAACAGAGATCTTGGTACTGCATAACACGGAGAGATGAATGAGTTATTGTTCTTCTGAAACAAGAACATTAACCATTTTCATAGGGTTTGATTTCTCTCACATGGTTGGGTTCACTGTGTTCACAGTTGTCTCGTTCCAGTCTGAGTTTGGACCGTACTGATGAGTTTCCACCACCGGAGATTTGAATATCGTCTCGTCTTTTGTGACCACTGCCTTCGGATTGTAAACACCGAATGGGCCGAAGTCGGGCAGGACAGTGGTCCAAGGACTTGTTGGAATAGGAGTTGTAGTGACGGGAGTGTAGGAGTAGTACGTGTGAGGCGTATTGTTAACTGGGTAAAGGGGTGAAATCACTTGACGGAGTGACCTGGACATCGGAATAAGAGAAAGCGGATGTGAACCCTGACCAACCGTGTCAAAAAATCAGCGCTATGCTCAGAAGAGACGGATATAGAGTTTGTGGTTTCGAAAGCCTTCCGTTCTTCTTCCAAATTGTTCAGTTGCAACATCAAAGAGTAAATGAGAGTGTAGTAATTCAGGATGTACAGAACCAACACTCTGAAATTCTGAATGAAAACGAGTGAAAGAGAAAGCTAAAAACCTTCCAAGTTGAAATCGGAGCGCGTTTCTGGGATGAAGTTTTTCGATTTTACCTAGCAAGTCAAATATGTTCGGGAAAACTAATGTAATTAGAGAAATTGTGATGGCGGTTGCGTTCTGGAATGAATCACTTCAGAATCTGACACTGGCGAACTGTGCACCTGTGCTATGAAGTTCTCGCCCTTCAAGGAACCACACCGCATAATTGCCCAAATTGAGAAAGCGTACATTCCGATGATGAACACATTCGTGAGGATTCTGCCGAGGAAACGGATCCAAGGATGCTTGTCACTTGGCTTCTGCTTATCATCGTTGATTGCCTCGCGGAACTTGATCACATTCGCCATGTACACATTTCCAGCCGTCTCGGGGTTTCCAATCGTGTAATCCCACCCGGTGAAGGCTTTCCAGTTGAACAGGTACTGCTGTGTTTTTCCTGACGATAAGTTCCCTCGACGTTTGTTCAGCGCCATTCTGAATCACATGCATTTAATAATGTGCACAGATTTGAGTCACCCACTTTCTGAGAATGATGAAAAGTGAAAATCCTAAAACGAAGATGTTGCAGAGGAAGTAGGCAACAGGTACTCGATATTTTATAGTTTCACCAAAAAATGTTTCCCTTGAGTAGAATCCATAGAAGAGTAGAGAGTATTGGAAATAGCCCTGGAAGCACGATATCAGTGGAAATGAAATGAAACGGGGCTCTCACTCCAAAGTCCCAGACAGTCGACAGCTCGTCAGCTCTAGCACGAACTGGCTCTGGCATCACTTTGATGCTCTTCGTCTTGTTGTATCTTTCCGATCCGAGATCCATTCGAGAGTCAGCCAACCACTAGAAATGCGTTGTCTGATTAGTGTGAACGTTCAAAGACTCACTTCAGGAACCACTACAAAGAGACACATGATAAATGTAATCGTGATATTGACGCCGAGCACCCAGCGATGGAAAGTGAAGTACGAGGAGACAACAGATCCGAAGTGACTTTCGATTTTTCTTATTTTGGCCTCCCATGGGATCAGATATATCTTCAAGTTATCCAGCCACCGACTGGCTTGCGTGAGCCGCCTGCCTGCCTCCGCTTTGTATAACCTGACCTTTGACACTTTCGCTTCCTGTTGTTGTAGGTGTTTTTGTGCTACTCTGGAAAAACAAAAAGTTCGCATATCAGTTTTCTCTCTCGTTCACTTCAAAGTCCTCCGTTTCCTCCGCATGTACCATGGTTGACCTCTCAGTTTCTGGATGATCTCCTTCTTCTGTTGGATCTTTTTCAAAATTCTGTCTTTTGATGCTTCTTTGTCGTCTTCCTCGTCAAAATCATCGTCGTCACTGGAACATGATAAAATTAGATTGCAGACTAGAAATTACAAGAAGCCATTTGGAAGGGACTCACTCGTCATAATTCGGATTTCCTAATCGAGTGTGTGGGCGAACGAGGACACTGGACGAGCGCCGAAACAGGGAGAGAAGATCGGCCTGCAAGGGTGAACGGTGAGGGATGTTTTCGGGAAGATCCACTTGAAACTCACAATCACAGAAGATCTTCTGCTCATGCGGCTATCAATCTCTTCTTCGGAGACATCGGCCAGCGATTTGACCGACTGACCAGTCTCCCCGCCATCGTCGGTGTCATGTCGAACAAGGGGCTGGTGAGCGCCCGTTCGCGGCATCGTCGTCGTGCTTCAGATGACTGCACGCCAGCGTCGACTGCTCGCTCCGTGGCAGCTTCTGTGAAAAAAAAATCATCAGCATCGTTTGGTTATCTATGACACTAAATCTCTCCGAAGAGAAACGACGGAGAACGCGGACACAAACTGATTTGTGAGTAATGGTGGTTGCGATATGATTAGAAAAAGTGAGATACGAGGAGAGGGACCAATTTTTTGCACGTCTGAGAAAAGAGTCGGTGGTTTCGGTTTTCGGGTGGACATGTGTCTGGTGTGAGCCAGTATGTAAAAATAGTGATATGAAACAAGGGAGAGTGAGTGCGGCCAACAGGAGGTTCTCGAAATGCAACAAGAGATGTAATGAATGAAATTTTTGCGGGTTGCGACCGAGACCGACAGGCAAAAGGCGAAGAAGATGGAGAAGAAGAAGAAGGAGCAGCGACAGAAGACACGAAACAGGAGCAAAGAGACTCTCACTTTTTGCGTGTCGTCCGCCGAAGAGAAAAGAAGAAAAAGAGGAGTCTGAGAGGAGATATTGATAACAATTGATGAGGAAAGAGCAAATTGGCGGCGAGTTTGCAACACAACCTCACGTTTGATTTGATGGAAAAATGGCAAATAACACGAGCGCACCCATCACCCGGTCGTCTGTGTTGATGTGTTGATGTGGTTTCCAATCATTTTTTTCCTCCAAGAATTCGATCGGGAAGAGTGGGAAAACATACTCATTAGAGCGAATAGAAAAGAACACCGCTACGAAAACACGGAGAGCAAGTGTTGGAAGTTGGTGGGGAGAGCAAATGGGACGGGGCCATAAACTTGAAAGGGGTAGGAGGTATTAAAATTGAGTACCCGAACTCATAAAATGAGAAGTTTTCTTAACAAAAATCAATTAGAAGGTTCATTAGACAACCGGAATAGCTGATGGAGATCGGAATCTCTCGGACGCAAGTACACATGGTGAAATGCGATACGGGAACTTGTCGGACGCAACAAAGAGTATTGGGTACTTTCTAGCTTTGAGGTCAAGGCAAAGCGAGAATAGAAAGTGGGAAAAAATAATGGTGAGTTTGTGACACTCAAACAAGAAGACTCGGTGTTCTTCATCAGCAGCTCAACTCCTCTCGTCAACCTCCCATCTACCTCCCATCCCCAGCCGTCTCGGTGCCCAACCAACGTTAGTTACATCCCGACAAATGCCTCTTCCCGGTGGAGGAGACGGACACCACTGTTGAGAGATGAGAGACAGAGTCCCTTGATTAAACTGGTTTTAACAAAACTGCTCTCCTGCTCTCCGTCCGAGTCGTCATGTTTTTATTTTGAGCATGTCATTGGCAAGGCGAACAGCGAGAAAGATGTCAAAAAGTGGCAGATTGGGTGGGGAAAGAGGAACCCCTCTCGGATTGTTTGTCGCATGTTTCATGACGTAAACGAATGTTTTCATTTTTGAAAGTTGAGGTTTTCCATCTATCATCTCTACTTATCAGTTATTTGCCGGATCGAGGGAGGTCAAAACCAGTGTCACTCAAAGATCACCGAACCAACGCCCGCCATCTTCTTTTTCTCGTTAACCGCATCGAAATAGAGCAGTCATCGGAGACAATGTCGAAAGTGTTTTTCACACACTTCTCCTCACCAGCGCAAAGTGCTCTCTTTTCAGTGGAAATGATGAAATCTCTGAGAGAACAACTGTCCCGTTGGTAGTATGTATTAATCAGCGAGTTGCCAACAAGAACATCTCTTTTTCAAAAATTGATACAACGGATGAAGGGATACACGCTGAGCTCCGGTCGACTTTTGATCGAAACTGAAGCGAGATCTCACGAGGGGATAAGTGTGTGTATGTGAACATTAGATATAAAACTGCATCGGAGGGATATGCAGAAGAGAAGTGAAACATTTCAAAGTGCACTTGGTCACAGGTATGGAACATGTGTCGACGTGTCGGGGCCAGATGAGCCGAAGGTGCGAGTTTAACAGCTTGCAAACGATTCGGCCATCCGCGATTTATCTGTTTTTGATAGGTTTCCTATCCAATCCAATGGAAATTGCGGCGGTTGGTTAACTCGACTCGGGGGCAAATCAAACACCTTAATCCAAGCAGATATGCTGTGTGAGATTCATAAAAGACAACTCAACTAGCTTCTGGGTGAAATCTCTCACTGAAATACTTTCAAAACTGAAAATTTCACAACTTGGACACCTCAATCATACTCACTGAACTGATACAAAAAGTTGTTTCGAAGTTGAACTTTAGACACCCTTATTGCTAGTGAAGTTTTCTTGATTCTCGGCAAAACTGATTATTGGAAAAAATAGATCTCAAAACGGAAAGTTGGATATGGACGATATCCATATACCAACTGGTAACCCAGGTAGGCTCAGACATAGATCGGAATGAGAGGTGTGAGTATAAATGTTACACCGACTGGTGTCCGCCGTCTCTGCCCCACGCCGCTCCATCTCCCCTCATATCACCACCACCGAGTTGTCAGTGGTCCTTGCGCCGTCCGTTTACACCTCCTTGTGGCGTATGAGTGGGCTCTCTTATCCGCCATCAGTGTCCTCGCTTCCGCTCCGCATCCTCCCAATTATTGAGTAATCCGCCGCCGGAATCTTGTGACGACGGCCAGTTGCTCCGCCGATCTATGCACAGTTGCCCTCGGCTAACTATCGAATCAATTGTTGTCGGTGTACTACGTTCTCGAGGTGTCGCAGTCAACACTTTTACTACTCGTTCGGACGGGAGAGAAGGAAATGTCGAATCGGAAGATGAAGCAGCATTCAAGCTCTAGGACACCGCAGAAAAAGAACTATTGGTTTTTGAAACAATAACAAGCAATCTGCACACAAAGTTCGAAGAAAAACCAGGCATGGATATATTGGAATGGATGAGAATCTATCTTCTAAAGATGGAATGTTAAGCGGTGTGATCTCACTTTCATTTCTTGTGAGACTAACTCCTGATCCGGGGAAATTTTCTTCAAACGGTTTGATTGAAACACGAGCATTGACACTTGCACTAATCACAACAATAATGCCATCGTCTTCACTTTCTAAATATTCTCTGCTGACCAGAACATCTTCTTGAGCAAGAGACACGGAATGCGCCAGCGGGTGTTCACCCGCGCACCTGCAGTGCATGCAGATGTGCCGCGAACACGCCGCCAATCGGGTCGTCTCACATGTATACCGCACACCCTGCCGTCTCATATCCATACCGCACCCCACGCTCTGCTGGTGTCCTAGAGGGTCCTTTGTTTTCTTTCTTTTTCCTTACTAATTAGAGTTTCTGCACTTTCACCATGCATCTTATGGGTTTTCCGTGCCCCTATTTCTTCAAATTCATTTCTTCATTTATAAGGAAACGCATACTGTTCCAAAAATGAAAAATTTTAACCAGTTCATTTCAGCTTGCGTTATGTTCCGTACTTCATCTTGTGCGCGGGTTGACCTCACGATGTGCCGGAAAATCAACGGAAGAAAGAAGCTGCAGGAAGTTACCTTCAGAAACGCTACTTTGGTGCTGGATGAGATTACTGGCCGCCCCGCTTCATTCTTCGTGATTGATGAGTTCGACGGTTTCCAGGTGAAACAGATGTCGGTATCAGTAGTCCAATCTCATTTTAGCCGGCGTACTCAGTTCTCGAACTCACCGCAGGACAATCGTTGAAGGCCAACAGCCATTCCTGTGGCCCACTTTCTCTCATCCTATATCTGGATCAAACGAAGAGGCAAGACGGGTGAGTTCTTCGGTTGATGATATGGAAACAATATGTATACTTCGAAGAATTACCGAGTTAGTTTGTTTCCTCATGTATCCCTTCTTTCAGAGTGGTCCAACTCAAAATTTCGTTCAAGAGCAAAGCTGCCATATACAACCGCATCAGTTTCGAACAGCTCTTCCAGTCATTTATTCGCGAAGAGCGTAAGTTCTTTGTTTATTGTCTCAAATCATTGTCAATTTTCAGCTCCACACAAAGACTCGAAGTGAGCAAGAACAACCCTCTCCGCAGACCAGTTATACCCTATTTCCAAATCAGTCATACCCTCCCCCACAGTTGTACCCTCCCTCTATTGTAATCTAATAAATGTCTCATTCGTAACTTGGTAATCTTTGATGAAAAATCGAAAGTTGACTGTTCGTTTCCAACAGCGACTCTCACTCATTCAGTACAGTTTGCTCTGAAATATGAGATGTCAGTCACAAAATGAGTAGCAGACTGTTTTGAACGCGTGATTTTTTAAAAGTCTGAAAATGCATACAAAAGAATAGTTATACTGACATCGAGGACGATGTTACTTTTTCTAAGGGAGTTGTCTTTTTCTTTTACCTTTTCTGTACACCTATTGTTAGAGTTCCTATTTAAGAAACACAACGAAATGTAGGGCACTGAATATCACAATGCGACCGCTGATTTTTTTGATCGCTGTCACATTTCCAGTGCATGGAATCGATGTTGTTCTCGAATCTCTCAAGTAAGTTAGTTAAATCCGAGTGGTCACCTAAATATTTTTTGTCAAGGCAACTAATCGATAAAACTGCTGATCCTTGTGAAAATTTCTATCGCCATGTTTGTCCACTCAATAGTACAAACAACCTCATGATTAATATGATCAAATCACATTTGAAAAAGAAACCAGAGAGAGTTTGGGACCAACTGGAAATATATGTACGTTTTCGAACCTGCCGTTTTAACAACATAATTTGCAGAGCGACACGGGAGATTCTGCTCTTTCAGTGACAGAATCGATTTCGAAAGTGTACAAGAGAACGTAATGCAGACGATGTATGCCGGAAATAGCTTGATGATGGCTCCATTTCAGATGTGAGAACGGAGGAGACATTGATGATTTTCTCGGCCGCCTCGTGAAGATGTTTGATCCAAAACTCGACTATTGTGTCAGCTACTACTGCTTTGAGTTTCTGAAATACGATCCCAACTGTGAACGGAGTGCCAAACTTCTAAGGTCAACTCTCGGAAAACATTTTCTGAAAACCATCAAAGTGAGCAACTGATAAATCGACTCAACTGGAAATTATTTACTTCCAGGACGCTGTCGGATTGCTGAAGGAAGTAGTTCAGGTTGACTTCTGGACTGTTAAAGCTATCAGTGATCACATTGACGAGAATTTAGAAGACGGAATTGAAGAAACAAAACGCATTGTGGAACGGATGAAAGAGATTGTTGCGCAGAGAGTATCGGTTAGGTAACAGTTGAATTCAAAATACAGAAGAAGTTGAAGGAAACTCCGTGGACAATCAACAACAATGTCACTGATTATACTCTCAAAGTTCTGGAAATGACGTCTCTCAAAGGCGACTATGGAAAACAAATGCGCGACTCCTTTGATAGACTCATCAAGAACGAACTGGAATATAGAAAGTGCAAGCAAGAATTTGGGAACGAAGAAAGAAGTGTAGAAACATTTTGTTTCACCTACGTGGCCTTCTTGAACATTGCGCTTATCGAAGCATTAACAGAACCTTTTTTCGAATTAGATCAAGCGAGCGCGTCGAATTTGTTCCCATTTCTTCAATTTAGTTTGCATTTCTACTATCTGGCTAAAAACACAAAAGAGATGGCCGCAAAGGTCAGTATCCCATGATCTCGACGGATTAAAAAAATGTGTTTATAGCTGGGTTCGCTTGGTTTTGTAGTAGGCCACGAAGTTTCTCATACACTCATCAAAGGTCCAATTGGTTTTGAAGTTCTAACATACTTCTCCATGGAGACTGAGAAATGTATTCAAAACCAATACAATGCAACTTGCAATGAATTCAAAGAGGTTACTCACTCAGTTGGTTATAGCGCACCATCAACTTCAGGAAAGTTGCGAAGTTGATGCAATTCAGCTGGATGAGAACGGAGCGGATATTTTGGGTATTCAGTTAGCGTACAAAATGTTAGAGGAAGAATACGGAGACCGATTGTTTGTGAGTTTGATTCTTTGGATTTCAGTATTTTTAATTTTCAGGACATTTACGAACCACTAAATGTAACTTACCAGCAGTTGTTCTTCTACTCAACAGTTCCATTTCTTTGCAAAGTGATAGTGTTATTCGTGTTGTTAAACTAACATTTGTTCTCAGGGTGAACGAGGCAAAACACTTTTCAACCCAGACGACACTATCAACGAACACTCTCCCAACTACATTCGAATCAATTCAATGGCTAACCACCCGGCCTTCAAAGAAGCGTTCAAGTGTTCAGATGACAGCCGGATGATGAGATCCGCTCCGGTTTGCATCCAACAATACTTTCATCAAACGTGTGTTTGCTTCCAGAAACAATGTGTCATCTATGGAGAAGGTGCACCACAGAACAAGTTGTTTTGAATTTCTCTCACCTACTGGGAAACTATCACTCGTCTTGTAAAGTTATTCCTTGGATATATGACATCATTTTGTTGATAAATTAAACAATTTTTCAACCGCAATATTTTTTGAAAACGAAAACATAAACCGACTATTTGTGATCAGAGATTCTCAAACATTCCTTCGAATCACAAACTAACGTTTCCTTATGAGCCAGTTGATGCGACATGTCGTTCTCATCTGCAAACTACGCACACATCATTCAAGCTCCTCGTTCTAGTGATGGGCTCTTTTGTAGAAAAAACAGAGAAAACGTTCTCACAAAGAAGGAAAAGTCTAGATATACTTTCCAGCATGCTTCATGATAAATTTGATCAATCGCTCCCTTTTGTTGTACACACAGTGTATCATTTGTCACTCCGCATCAGAAGTCACTCCGCAAAATGAGCAACTTTCATTTTTTACTGAGTTCAGCAGCTGTTCATCCGAATTTCATATCGGGCATTTGAATCGAAGAAGAGAATAATACAAAGCGTAAGAAACGTACTAATTTTCGATCATAGTATTAATTTTTTGTCAAAGCACCTATTGTTCGTTTCTCTTTTCAATCTATTGTGAGACGTTCTACTTAAGATCACAATGAAGAGTTGAACAGCGCAGTTCAGGATGCGACGGCTGACTCTTCTGATTGCTGTGATAAGTCCGGTTGTTGCACTCGATGTGATTCTGGAATCGCTGAAGTGAGTTCTTTAAAATCTACGTCATCATTAGGCACTCTCAGACAGCTGATCGACAAAGATTCTGATCCTTGTGAAAATTTTTATCGCCATGTTTGTCCACTCAATAGTACAAACAAGCTCATGATAAACATGATCAATAAGGAAACAACAGAAAGCGGTCTGTTTGATTTGGAGCTTTTCGTGAGTTCTGTAAAAGTTTCCATAAGAAACATTCTTATTTCAGGAAGATCTCGAAAACAGATTTCAGGCAACAACAAAAAACTTGTCAGACTTGTATAAAAACATGTACAGAAATAGTTTTGGGAACAAAAAAATGTTAAGCTTCTAAGTTCAGGTGTGAAAAGGGACAGAACACGGAGCTTTTCCTTAAACGCTTCGCGGAAATCCTCGATCCAAAACTCGGCTACTGCTATGGTCCGTTCTGTTTTAAGCATATCGCATATGATCCTGACTGTGAACGCGCTGGAGACTTGCTGGATAACGTGCTACGAACCCAATTCCAGACACATATATATGTGGGTCACAGTGAACACTACAAATCAATCTGTTTCTTTAGACACTTCGAGCCTTTTTTATGAGCAAGTTTGGTCGAGATGTTATAATAGCCGTTACAATCAGTACTCATCTCGATGGACAGTTGGAGGAAGGAATTGAACTGATGAAATGGATTGTCGAAGAGATGAAAACCATTGCTGCAGAGCAAATAATGGTGAGCGGATAATATGGTGGAGAACACTTATGAAATCGTAGAAAACTCCTTGGACAGCAAACAATAATGTGACGAATATAACACTGAAAGTGCTGGATATGATGTACCTGAAAAGCGATTACGGCAAAATGCTGAGAGATTCATTGGATCTGGTTATCAGATATGAATTGAAGTTTAGGGAGTGCAAACAGGAATTTGACAACGACCCGGATATCGGAATGTTCTGTTTTTTCTACGTTGCTCATTTGCACAAAAGCTATGAACGTCAGCCGCCAACGACATTCTTCGACCTAGAGTTCGAAGCAAATAATATATTCCCATTGCTCCAATTCAGTCTGCACTTCTACTACATTGCCAAAAATACCGAAGAATTGGCCGCTAAAGTTGGACCCTCGTGATTCCATTCTTTAACAGATGGTTACAGTTGGGCTCTCTTGGGTTTATTGCCGGCCACGAGCTCTCTCGTACACTCATCAAAAGCAAAAAAGGTTTTGAAACGCTGACGTATTTCTCTCAAGAAGCACAAGATTGCATTCAAAACCAATACAATGCGACATGCAACGAATTCAAAGAGGTTGCAGGTATGATTGACTGCACTACGCTATCAATTACAGAAAAGCTGCCAAGTTCACAAGATCCAATTGAAAGAAGACGGGGCCGATATCTTGGGTCTTCAATTAGCGTACAAAATACTAGAGAACCAATATGGAGATCAGCTGTTTGTATGCGGTGAATTTCATTTTCTCGAGCAGATTTGTCTTTCAGGATGTCTATGAACCACTGAATGTGACATATCAGCAACTGTTCTTCTATTCTACCGTTCCCTTTTTATGCAATGTACTGTGTTCATCATAATCAAACATTCAGTTTCTTCTTGATTCTTATTCAGGGTCAGGCAGGCAGAACATTTCTCAACAGAAACGGAAGTTTGAACAGCCGCTCTCCCCAATACATTACTGTGAATGCAATGGCTAACCACCCGGCCTTCAAAGAAGCGTTCAAGTGTTCAGATGACAGTCGGATGATGAGATCTGCTACGGTGACTACTTGATAATTGAACCTTCCTCACGAATACATTTTACAGAAGCAATGTATCATTTATGGGAAAGATGCTCCGCAAAATAAACGGTTTTGAACTTTTCACCTCCTCTGCTTGAATAAACTATTTTTCATTTTCTGTTTTTGAGTGAAGAGGATCAAACTAAATAAACTCGATAACTGAATAAACTCGATATGAGAAGCCGTACTTAGAGTAAAGATCTGCTATCTTTTTATGTGATTGGGTCACTTTTTCTCCGTGAAAAAAACGACGACGATAGTAACAAAAACTGAGATGCTCCGCAAAAAAAAGTATCTGATGTATTCTAAAAGTATGAATTCTAGTTCTATCAGTTCCTAAAAACAGGAATATGAATGTGATTCACCTTTTCTTAGTGGGGGAGTCTCCAGTCGTCTAATTGTCTTCAGGAACAATTTATCATCGATGGAAAAATATGCACCAGAAAACAATCCAAGTTTACTTTGCTTGACCAGGACGAACGTGTAATTTCACGCATGTATTCAAGGTTAGATTCAGAAGTTTTTGCAAAAAGAAACTTCCATATTTTAATGTAGTTTCTATTTCAAGTCCTTTGTTTTGTCTTTCTACTGCAGATTGATTCAATTCTTTTCACAAATTCGAAGAGAATTTCGAAACAAAGATTTTCGCATATAAAACTAATTAAACATTAAACTTTTGTAATCTAGGTAACACAGTGTTCAACAAATTTTTGGGAACAAAAACTTACAAATTACTAGCACAGAAGGGCATTTGAAGTAGGAGCTTGAAAGAACGAAACTGATTTGACAACTGTTCTAGAAATGATAGACATATCAGACTCTCATAAACGTGATTGCTGCCGAATGTCGGATTCATCAAAGCAAACGAAGATGCAACCTTACATCTCTCGAGCATCGAAATTGTAACAAAAGTAATACTACTCAAAACATTGTACTGAGTTTCTGAATAATACCAAGTCATTTTTCAATTTAAAAAAACTTATTACTTTTACTTCGTGTTCTCTATTGTGTGAAATTATTATATTTAAGACGGCGCGAAGAGTCGAAGAGAAGTAGTACGGCGGAGTTCAATGCGTTGGCTGGTTTTTCTGTTCGCTATTATCATCCCGGTGCTTGGACTCGACGTGATCATAGAATCTCTAAAGTAAGCTTGTTCAAATCCACGTCAGAATTCAGAATTCTCAGACAACTGATCAATAAAAACTCTGATCCGTGCGACAACTTCTATCGGCATGTGTGTCCACTTAAAAGTTCGAGTACGCTCATGATAGACTTAGTCGATTCAAACAGGAAAAAAGAGAAGGAAGGTGTCTGGAAAGAGTTTGAAATTAAGGCAAGTTTCAATGATGTTTCCACTGATAATCAGATGATTCAGAACGATGTCGGCAGTTCTGACGTATTTGAGTCAACACAATTGAGCAATCTATACAGGAAAATGTAAACTGAATTCGTCCTATGAGAACTTTTTTCTACGAACATTTGAGTTTAGATGTGAAGCTGGAGGAAAGACGGAGCATTTCCTTGAGAGTTTGAAGGAAATTCTCGATCCAGAAGTCGGCTACTGCTTTGGTGCGTTCTGTTTTGAGCATATTGCATATGATCTAAACTGTACACGTTCTGCGAAACTTCTGGATGATTTGCTCAGGATGGAGCATGAAGAAAATTTGGACGTAAATAACGCTGGACTTTAATAAAACCGAAGATTTTTCAGAAGATGAGAAAATTTTTCCGGACGCAGGTCTATCGAGATTATTCGATTATAAATGCAATCAGCGCTCATCTAGATGACGATTTAGAATACGGGGTCGAATTAACGAAATGGATTGTTGAAAGAATGAAAGAGATTGTTGCGGAAGAAATAATGGTAAGCGAAAGCAGCAGTGTAGAGAAAAATGAACAATTGGAGGAAACTCCGTGGACAGCCAACAACAGGGCGACGAACATAACAATGAAGGTCCTGGATATGATGTCGTTGAAAAGTGATTATGGCAAAATGCTGCGTGATTCATTCGATGGACTCATCAAAAGTGAACTCGATTATAGAAAATGCAAACACGAATTCGGTAGTAATGACCTTGATGTCGAGATGTTCTGTTTGTTATGCACTGCCAAGTCGAACATCCGGGAAGGTTCTGTACAGCCAGACTTCTTTGAGTTGACGGTGGGAGCAATGAATTTTTTCCCGTTTGTCCAGTTCAGTCTGCACTTCTACTATATTGCCACAAATACAGAAGAAATGGCCGCTAAAGTTGAAAGCTTATCATTTTCAATTCCAGTTGACTAATTGCAGTTGGGCTCGCTCGGATTTGCTGTCGGACACGAGCTTTCTCATACACTAATCAAAAAAAAAGAAGGTTTCGAAATGCTGACATATTTCTCTCAAGAAGCAGAAGAATGCATTCAAAACCAATACAATGCGACATGCAACGAATTCAAAGAAGTACTCATTCATATTATCCCATTTATGTCATTTTTGAAATCAGACAAATTGCGAAGTTCTCGATATTCAACTGGATGAGAACGGAGCCGATATTCTCGGACTTCAGCTAGCGTACAAAATGTTGGAGGACGAGTACGGAGATCGACTTCTCGTGAGAATGTTTTATTTCATCCAATCATTTGTGTACATCATTTTCAGGACATCTATGAGCCATTAAACGTGACTTATCAACAATTGTTCTTTTATGCCAATGTTGTTTTTTTTTGCGAGGTGCGAATGCTTTTTAAATATATTATATATTTCAAAAATCTTGGAACCTGCGCAAACGCGCTACGCTAGACCCGTGTTGGTCTCGCCACGACTCTTGTCTGCGTCTCTCGTGGAACACACGAGGCAGAGACAATAGTCGTGGCGAGACCAACACGGGTCTAGCGGAGCGCGTTTGCGCAGGTTCCAAGATTTTTGAAATATATAATATCCTAATCTAAATAACTTAAATGCAGGGAGAGAAAGGAGCAATATTTGTCTATCCGGGCGGGAAACGTGATCCGCATTCTGTCGACAACATTCGAATGAATGCGATGGTTAACCACCCGGCGTTCAAAGAAGCTTTTAATTGTTCAGATGACAGTCGGATGATGAAATCCGCTACGGTGAGTGTTCTGCCATCAAACCTCCCAATCCCATGAGGTTTCAGGAGCAGTGCATTATCTACGGCAAAAATGCTCCACAGAACAAGCGTGTCTGATTTACTTATTTTCCGATTTTCAAACTAATACTCCACTTTCTCACAGTTCTGCGAACACTAAAACGAAACGAAGCGTTCTTTTTGTGCAAAAACCTGTTTAGAACCTGAAAAACCTGAAAAGAAATAAATTCTCATTTTATAACCAAAACCAGTTTATTCTGGTTACATCAACTCATTTGAGAACACGATTTCTCAAAAACTGGAAGATTTTTTACACTACTGTCATAGAGAAAATCATTTTCAAAAGCGGTGATTTCGAACGAATTCAGTCGGAATCCTCATCGTCCCGACGTTCGAAGTCGCGGTACTGACGGCGTAGGCGGCATTCGCAGAGGATTGGCACCTTGATTGTTCCCATCTCGTACGGTCCGTGACTGCCGATCAGTCTGACCATCGTGTCGCTGTGCTCGAAAACAGTGACGCACTCGCTTATGTACCTGAACAATTGACTTCGAACTTTTCAAGAATCTAAACAATACATCTTGTCTTTGATTCCGTGGCAAGCGGGACGATCTTCTCCAAGGCAATGCACATATGTCTTTCGGAACTTGTGGTGCTCGTCTTGTTCGATCTCAACCCGACTTCCGTTGATCACTAAAATCGAACAAATGAGGAACAACCGGTTTCAAAATCAACTCACAATGTCCATAAATTGGCTCGTAATCGTGGAGTATCGCGGTGTTGCAGACTTCCTCGGTGGTCTCGCTCATTCCGACGAGCATCGACTTTTTTGCAACGAGGAACGGCTGCTGAGGCCCGTAGTTGGGGCCTTTCTTCGCAACTGAAACAAGTGGATTGGGAGGAAGTTCGAACTTCCGACTAACCCAAAGCATCACTCAGCACGAGTGCGCAGATGAATCCAACCAACTTGACAGACTTCGAGAGAAGCATCGGGATAACCTCGAAAAATGAGAAGAGCCTTGCTCGAAAAATCGTATATGTGCAAAATCGGGCCGACTCCACCCATCCCATCCACCAATCCGAGAGCTAATTCCAGGTTTCACGTGCTGTCACAAACCAATTCGCATTTCCCATACCATTATCGCATCGTCATCCATCATATCCTCACGCGAAACCAATTATTTTGATGTGCGTTTTATGGTTTTTCTGGAAAATTATCGTACAAAACCTTACGAGAGTGGAGCAGACATATAATTTTGTTAGATACCACGTCATTGAAATGGACTGATTCTTGAACAATATCAAAAGAAATTGGGAAGGCTATCTATACATCCAGGAAGTTGTGAAACGTTTCTGCATTATTTTTCTATAAAAGTTCAATAATCACCTTTTAAGAAAAAGCAATAGCTGATTCATTAATTCAGCCCTCAATAGTTATAATTGAAACATTGTTCTGAGATTGTTTGAATGTTGAACTTCATTAAAGACAAGACGATACGTTTCAACTGTTCTTTTGACAATTTTCTGAACAAAATTATTTTGAAAAGAATCACAAAAATTACCTTGTTCAACTGAAAATATGATAATTAACACAACAAGAACCATTTCAAACAAACGTCTCGAGCGCCCACCGCTGCTTGATGTGAACGCGTTTTTTCCAACAAGCAAATCACTGAACCTACACAAAAAATAGAAGACAGTGATAGAAACAGCTATTTGCACACAGATAAACTGATCTAGAAAACAGAAAATGAGTTACTCTGATACCGTTTGGAAGTTTGTTACTTTGACGAACTTAGGAAA
Organism: Caenorhabditis macrosperma; assembly: GCA_963932285.1. Lineage (NCBI taxonomy): Eukaryota > Metazoa > Nematoda > Chromadorea > Rhabditida > Rhabditidae > Caenorhabditis > Caenorhabditis macrosperma. Next base: position 13,580,110 of record OZ010618.1, read on the forward strand.
CGACTTCATTTGGTTAATTAATTAAATTTCTCGGAGACAAACCAAAATCTTTGTTAATTTATCTCTTTTTTCTCGCCCCGAACCGTTGCAAAAAGTTTGTACGCGTGATAAGAAGTCATCATGTTTCTATTCGCATGTTGATCTGTCATATTACATTACTTTGAGAGATGTTTGAGAGCGAGTTGGGCATTCAAAAAAGGTAAACATTTGATTATTTTTGATGCCGTTCATCATTTAAAAAATATACGTGAAAATGAAAATTCGCTCTCTGCAAAATTATTTAGTGCGGAAATTTCGCGTTGAAAACTGTTGTGGCATTGGAAAAATCATTTCTCGATTCGTTGCGTTCATTTTTTCCATATTTAACTATTCTTTTCCAAGTGTACAATGTTTCCATTCCAGCACACTCCTCTTTTCTATTCATCCCCGTGCGTTAGTCTGCGGTGTATCCCCGTTGAGCGACCCCTCCGCCACAAATTTCCAATAATCAAAACGTGCGCGCCGCAGCGTTGCAAAACACCATGCGGCACTCTTGCAACGGGTGTGTCCTCGCTCCAAAACCACGTCGAGCACTGATTACTGACCAATTTCCGGTTGATTTTTCCTTTTTTTTTAAATTTTTTTTCGAATCAATTTAAATTCAATTTTTCAGGTCGGATGTATATATATTTAATCAGAAAAACATGCAGGCGGTGACCAAAATCTTCATAGTTTTCATATTTGTATTCGTTTTATGGACTCTTTACGTAGAAAATGATATTACAACTGTGAGTTTCAATTTGAAAATTAAATGAGATCATAAAATAGCGTTGTTTTGCAGAGGTCCAGAGATACGGACAATTTCGATGCTTTGATAGAGTCAACAGCCCGGTTGGAACGACTATTGAAATACGAGCAGGAGAAAGTGAACGAGTTGACACGAGAGCTGAAACAGATACGTGGCGGGCGACGGCCCAAGATTATAATGGAGGAGATGGTCTCGGCAGACCTGAAGCGCTGGACACAGCCGATTCCTATTCTGGTGAGTCTTTTTTCTTCGAACAACGGAAACTCAATGTTTGTGTAGGTGTTCTCGTGTAATCGTGCGATGGCTGTCAAGGATCATGTTCAGAAGCTCATTAAGTGAGTATTCGTTCTCATCCCAATCGAAAACAATATACAATTCAGATACCGTCCCAGCAAGGAGCTATTCCCTATTATTGTCTCGCAAGACTGTGATAACGAAGGTGTAAAGAATGAAGTGATGACATTTGGAGACAAAGTGCAGTACATTAAAGTACGCCTTTCCATCATGTCTTTGTATCAAAAGTGCAACTTTTGCAGCATCTCGCCGGTGATAAGGCGAACATCACGATTCCAGTAGGCCACCGTCAATACACAGCGTATTACCGGATCGCTCGGCATTACAAGTTAGCACTGAACCACGTATTTGTTGACAAGGGATACTCTTCGGTTATTATCACAGAAGGTGAGTAAACTATTTCTGATGCCAGGCAATTGATTAGCCAAATGCAGATGACTTGGATATTGCCCCGGATTTCTTCTCCTACTTTGCAAACACTCGTTATCTCTTGGAAAACGACCCAAAACTTTGGTGTGTGACTGCTTGGAATGACAACGGAAAGGTAGGTCATATCGAGAGATTCGCCGCAAAACCTTTCTATTTCAGCCTGAAAATATTGATGTGAGTGCTGCTTCCAAGTTGTACAGAAGCGATTTCTTTGCCGGACTTGGGTGGATGATGACGTCGTGAGTTAGAAGTTGACACACTCCCGGTGTTCCACAGATGAGGTTTCAGCAAGACATGGGAAGAGCTGGAACCAATCTGGCCGGTAGGATTCTGGGACGATTGGATGAGAGATCCGTTGCGACGACAAGACCGGCAGTGCATCCGGCCGGAAGTCAGTCGTACTGGAATGATGTCTTACGGGAAAGAAGGCGCCAGCAAGTGAGTTATCCTGAAGTGACCGTTCAGCCACTCATTCATTCCAGGGGGCAGTTCTTCAGCAAACATCTCATTAAAATAAAAGTCAACGATAAGTACACTGACTTCTCCAAAATTGACTTGGATTATTTGCTTCCGGTGAGAATCTTGTCAGCTTTGTTTCACATTTGGTGATTTCTAGGCAAATTTCGAGAAGAAAATCAAACATGAGGTTGCGGAAGAAGCCGTGCTGATGAACATCGACGAGGTGGCTTCTTTTGTTTTGCAGCCGAGTAGCAAGGGGAAAAGCATTCGGTATGTATCGAATTGCACTTGGAGCGTGACTAGAACTTCTTAATTCACAGAGTGATCTACGAAGGGAACGTGGACTACATTAAGAAAGCTGACAAATTGCATGTGATGCATGATTTCAAAGTGAGTGTTCAGTTGCTTACCCTAGAGTGAACTTATATAAAAAATAGTTTAAATGTGACATAAAACGCCATATTCAGGCCGGAGTTCCACGAACCGCCTACGATGGAATCGTGACCTGCTTCATCAACGGCGTACGCATCTATCTGGTACCTGATCGGACAAAGGTGCCAGCCTACGACCCCAACTGGTCTGTTCCTGCTTCTTACGGAGAATGACATCATTTCTCGGTCCCTCTCCAAAAAAATTATGTAGATACGGGTCGACTCAAAGTCCCCCTAACTGTTCTAGTCAGTGTTATTTGATCATGTTACCCTTTCTTCGTAGTAATCTATCACTAACCTGCTCACATAGAAATTTGCTACTAACCCTAGAAGTTCATGACTAACTCGACCAATTGTTGCCTTTTTACTGATACGATTCAAGTGATAATTCCAGTTTTCTATTCCTCGTGGCATGTGATAAGCCCTGTTCATTGATTATCTTGCCTTGATGCAACTGTTCTTAACATATTCCAAAGACCAAATCTGTGGTAACCTAGGGGTATTCCGGTCGTTCCCTTTCTGTTTCAGTTCTCTATTTATTTCCTCTCATTTCTGCTCTGTATTGTTGTGCATTTTGTGGTTATTGTTCATTGTTTTATTTTGGTTCACTCGGTTTTATTTGGCAAAAAAATGGAAAAATACATGAAAATGGGATAAAGCAAACAGGTATTCTCAACAGTAACGTTCTAGTTACTCGTCCGAAAATCAACCCGAAACAATCGGAAAACGGGTAAAAGTGTGTGTGGATCCGCCGCACTAACACAGTAATCAAAATCACGCAAATCATGGAGGAAGCAGGAGGGGTACACGTGCGAAATGTTGGTGGGGAAAGTGCTAGAGTGCTCTTCTAAAACAGCATACGATTAGGAGACACGTCATCTTGCGACACTTTTTGATTGGCCTGAAATGTGAGTGAGTGTGAGAAGCGGTGAGCCCGTAGTGTTGGCGTTTACCTCTTTCAGCAAGTGCAAAGTCTCGTCGACTTGTGAAATGAACAGAAAATCTACATAAACAACGTGTGTGGTCCAGACTAGAGGTGCGAGGAGGAGTGAGAGAAGCAAACTGCAGCCGAGGAGCACTGGAAACACTGATGGGATGGCGTGAGGCTCAAATTGAGGGTACCTTGATCAGTTCCAAAAGGAACATCCTCCAATGGCAACCTGAGCAAGGCGGAGAGGAACATATTTGGAAAGACGACAGCCATGAGAAGAATGGCAATAAGTATCAAGTCGTAGATTAGGAACACAAGCTGAAATGATTCCATTCAGAGTTGCTTCTTTTCAGAATGTCTCACTTGTAGTATCACAAAGGGTATCAAACACATTTTGGCACCTCGGAATGCTCCGTAACACGTAAATATAACGACAGAACCTGAAACAACAGAATCCTTGTTTTCTCTCGTTCGCACTATGACGATAGCATCGGTTTCCACTTTTCCTTACCCAGAATTATCACAGAAAACATGACGGAGGTTGCATTTCCGAAAAAGGAAATGAACACAATAATTGCGATGTAGAAAGGTATCGTCAGCACGCTGATCAATTTGGTGAGCAGCTGAAAAACAATGAACACGTGGAATCGTTTTCCATTCGGCCCGAATACATGGGACCCTTGTTTATGTGATGTGTGATCAGCGGGTGTGAGCAACATTAGTGTACACATGAGTGTTTGTCCCCCTATCCGTGCTTACCAAAACATGAACACGCCGACCACAGTACGAGAAAGGATCATATCCGAGTTCGTGCACTTCTGTGTCAAGTGGATTGAGACGACGCCTGCGCTCGGCTTCCGAGACGAGGAACTCGCTGAAAATCATACGGAAATCAGTGAAAAGATTTCTGACCACTTGATTTGATTCAATTGAGTTCTGTTTTTGTGTTTTCGTTGGCAAAATACTTCAAGTGAAGGAAAAAAACCCACATTTGATTATCACATCCGCTGGATGAAGACTCGTGGTTATCCTCATTCATTTCCTTTCTCTAGCCCATTAGTCAGCCTCTCGGAAGGACGAAATGGTAATTTATTCGGCTGAAAAGAGGAGAAGGAAATGCATTTTCATGATAAGTAGAGGAATAACAATAACGTTCAGAGAAGAAGAAATGCATAGGAAGAAAGTGGAGAATTGGCTAAAATATTCATAGAAGAGTCATTTCGAAAAAGAGGAAAACACAAAGGAAGAGAGCAAACACACATTTATCACACAGCGGATAGGACTACTGAATCAGTGCGCTGATCGGATTGCCATAAGACGGTGAGACTTATATGACTCTGGCGGTTAGAAACACATGATTTCTGCTGAAATTGAACCAAAATAGCATTCTGTGACAGTACAAATGCTAGAATGTGGCGTTTTCTTTCATGTTTCTTGTTTTAATATGACCAAGAAAAGAGGGCGAATGGAAAACGAAACATCGCCTTCTTTGTGGTTATTTTGTGATCGAACGTCATTCGAAAACATGGACGTTCTCAAGAATTGTAAGAGCTGCCAGTGACTCAACCCGACGGGAGAGGAAATGAGCATGTCATTGCACAACTAACCAAGTTACTTGTGCAGTGTTCTCCGTTTTTTTTCTTCCTAAACGATCAGAAATTAATGTTCCGTGACATAGGACGAACAGGAGGAGAACTTTTTTGAGGAGGAATTCGCATGCTATTCTCGGTACTCGCTGACCGGAAATTCAATAGGCACACCTTTAGACACCCTAAATACTGAATTGCGAGCTATTTTAGTCCGAGAAGAGGAGAGAGATAATGACAGGTTGCACACGGCACTGGGCCTTTCTCTGCCATTAGTTATTCATGATAACACGTGATACGAAACGATGATTATCAGAGAGAGAAGTTTCGAGAGCTCTCCGCCCAGAGAAGAGAAATCAAAGAATGAACAGCGCGAAAAGTTGTCGCTTGTTGAAGCACAAACGAAGTCTATATGAAAATTTCCACGAAGGTTCCGAAAACATCCTAGCGGGGGACGAGGAAGCAGCGTCTTCTGCGCTCTGCGTGACAAATACTTCAAAAGACAAGCTGACACCTACACCTTTTGTCTTCGAGACAAACGTCGCCGGATAGGAGGCGGGGGAGGAACATTTCAGCGAAACCGACGACGCTCTGCTAACTCATTAAAATTTCCACATCAGAGGCAGAACTTGGACACTCGGAACCCGCGATTAGAAACAATTCCGAAAAGGACGAAATGAGTGTAATCTACATTCGATTAAATGTTGGCAAAGGGTAATTATGGACGATTAAAGAGGAATTCAAACATTTGTAGATGTTTGAGACGTTTGGAGAGGCGACGAACGTAAGGAAAACACATCGTGGCCGAATTCAGAAAACGTTGAGGAATAACAAATCTCGAATACTTTCTCCGAAAAGTGCCGCCGAGCACTTTTTTCGAAAAATCAGACAAGTGGAAGAAAGAAGGAAGGATCAGACTACAAAATTCAGAAAGCGTGTCATATTTCTTACCGGAAGTTTTATCGACGGCTTGAGAATCGTCTGAGATCAAAAGAACCGGCGGTTCGAACTGGACACCTATTCATCATCGGCGCGTAAATCTCTTTGTTTTCTCGAAAATAAGCGGGGGGACCACCTAAACAATCCTTCCAGGCTTTCCTTCTCCCCTCAAAATGAGTATTAATGCAGTGTGCATACCACTGTTCTCTTCTCCTTCTTTCTTTCTTTTGCTATCCCCGGCGCATGTCAAAGACCAAGGGGACTCGCAAAAACAAGCAAGAAGAGGAAGACGACAATGATGACGATGTCTGACTGGCAAAGTCATCCGTCGGGGGCACGGAGCGTCGCAGATTCAGAGCAGAGAAGATGTGGGGGAGAAGCAGTGGGGCAGCGGCTAATTTGAAAACGTGTTATTGTTCGGCAGTAGCCGCCGAAAAAGCTTCGAATGTTTGGTGTGACAGCCGGACGGGAAGCGAACATCGAACGAGCATCACAAAGGTTGACGATGCCAATTATCGCCGAGGGGAACTTTTCCCCCGCCCCGACGCTTTCGAGAAGAACAGAAGAAAAGCACTAAACGCGAAAACAAATGGATTCAAATGAATCAAGTGGATGGGAATGCGATGAAAGATTCATTCCACCGTTCTCTCCGAAATCTCATCCATCACATTTCTGAACCAAGGCGGGGAGACGTGCGTAGTAAGTGTAGGAGGAATACTTATCGCGTGCGTTCGAGGTTGTTTTCATCACAACCATCTTGTTCAGTTCAACATGCAAAATTTGAATATTTGATTGGAACTCGCCCACAATCAGAGACAAAACTGGGCGGGGAAGAAGACAGGATCTCCGAGGAAAAGGTCTGAAAGACTCATCAGACACTCATATCTGAGAGGTCATATGTGTCATGAGTGGGCAGGAAGTCTGGGAGCAATGATCTGGAAGTAAGCCGATAATTTGTGATGGAACTAGCCAAACTATTGCAACAAAGACAGAGCTTTTTAATGTTTTCGCAAGAAAAAAACGTGCAAAGCAGTGTGCTTTGAATGATTCTCCAAAAATGTGAATTAGATTCCCTCAAGTTTTCCATGAGGATTCCAAGCACGTCGAAAGTTTCTCTGCGGGTGCATGTGACGCTATTCGAAAGGAAAAAGAGGGGGAATTCGGTTATAACCCACGTTGGAGGCGCAAATTTGATGCGGAAGCGAGTGGCGACGGAAAAAAAGGCAATGAGGGTGAAAAAGTTTGAAACGGATCTGGCGAAAGGGTAAAACGAGATGGCCTCATCTGTTCGTCCTTAATTTATTTTTTATACTCCTGAGAAACAAAAATATCCGTCCGGAAGTGTATTTGGCCACTTTACACGTCTGGAAAGACGAGAGATAGGTGAAAGAGCGGAAGTTGGTCGGCCAGTGTCAAGGTATGAATTATTTGGGGAAACAGCAAAACGAGAGAGAAGCGACAATTCGGAAACGGCCAATTTTTGGATGAGGTTCAAAAAACCATCATTACTTGTTAGTTATTCGACCGGTTTTCGACTTCTCCACCAAATACGCTCTAATGTATCCGGGCAAAAAAAATGAATGCTGGGAAATCAAACAACTTTCGAAAATGAATGAAAACACCTTTCGAAAATTTGAATGAGAACCACTTCAAAAATGTTCAGTAGCAAAAAGAAAATGAACAAGGGATAACTTCTCTTATTGTCATCTGACTTTTAGGAAAAAGTTCCGACATCAAGAAGTGAAATGTTACACTTGTTCCCGTCCAAATTGCAGCTATTTTGGCAGAACCTTGTTGTCTTTTTTCTTCGACCAAGAGAGCTATTTTAAGCAGACAAACTATTTCCCCTGTCTTATTTTGTAAGCCTATTGTGTTGCCCAACATGAGGTTCTACCTGTCAGACGAGGTCCTGAGCATTCAAAGAACGAATAACGCTCATTTCCAATTGGAAAAAACGAAAGAAAAAGCAGGCACCTCTCGTGGAAATAATCAGAGAAGAAGAACTATGTAATTCCGAGATATTTTTCGAGCTTTTTTGAGCAGACTGATATGCATACTGCGCAAACAACGTTTTCTCATTTCCGATGTGATTCAATTAGAGAAGAAGAAGAAAGCGATGTATGGTTGTGATTCGCTTAGTCTGTTCTCATTATGAGAACTCTTGAAAGTACTTGAACATGTTTTGGTACTAGTCATGTTTCATTCGGGAATGAAAAATGAGAAGAAGGAAACAGGGGAACAATCCTATGTTGGAAGAGCGGATTCACAGTAGAAAACATCAAAGTTCAAGAAAACTGGGGGGGGGTGTTTGTAATGAATGCAAATCGGTTTTCCTGAGTTCTGACTGCAGTTAGCAACCTAAGAAAGTGGTTCAAAGTTCAGATATCAGCAGAGACGACACTTTATAATTCCAGATTCAGAAAGGGAAGATTCATGGGAACCATCGAGAGGAATTCATTCAAGAGGCTGTCGAGAACTTTGTACCGCCACTGTTCCACACAAGTTTCGTTCTGCGGTTCTTTCAACAAACAACACCCCCTCGAGTAAATGCTGAGATGAGAGAACAGACGCTAGGCTTAACTGAAAGTGCTACTTCCGTCGGTCGAAAACAACGAAACAAGAAACCGGAAGATGAGTTTCTATGTCTATTCTTTGAAACGAACGAAAAGTGAGAAGTAGTCAGTAGGCTGCGTCTCTCCGAGAAGTTGATAGCTCTGCTTTGTTTTCAAGTGATACGACACGATTGTGGTCGGCCGATATCGAGTTACGCCGGAAAGTTCGACAATTTGTCACCACCAGGGCCTTGTTTTCAGGGAAGTCGACGGGGAAGTGAGAACTTCTAATTTATAGTTTATGATTTTTTCAGAGAAAAGGTTTGGTTCAAAACAAAGAACAGAACAGCTGGAAACCAACGACCAGGTTCAGATTGAACTATTTTTCGAGAAAAGAAGTAATAGAACAAGCAAAAAGGGAAAAAGAGAAACAAAAACAAAGCAGAGAAGAAACCCCCGAGTCGAGAATCAGATTCAGACGCCGAGACGGACTGATTCAATTCAATGAAACGAAATTCCACCCGCATATATTTGAGGTCAACACCAGAGTTCATTGTCACCGCTGGAAAGTGTACGAAAACAATAGGGCCCCCGTTTCCTGAAATGACATGGCACATATTCAATTTGGCCATCCTATCTGTCTTTCGCCTTCTATTCCATTCTCTCATTCTCAGAATCCTTCCATCATAGACCAATGAATAGAAATCAGATGGGTCGAAGAATGGGGGTGGGGAAGAGCTAGAAGAGAGTCATTGTGCTAGGTGTGATGTCACGCAGACTGTGTGACAGATTGATTCGTTCCGGTGAGCTTCACATTCAAGTTGACTCATTTCTTCTTCCCGTTTCTTCTTGTTCTCTCAACAACTCTCAGGTTCAGAACGCATGTGGAAATGAATAATACTAACTGTGGGCAACAAACAAAGGAGGGCAAGCGAAAGAGCTTCCGGAGCCTGGTCGAGGACAGCATCGTGAGTTATTTGTGACTCTCGGAGGTCCCGATTCCAGCTTATTGTTCAATTTTAATGCGTTTGGGTGAAAAATAGTTTTCCCTTTTGGCGACCTAAAAACACCATTTACTCGCGAACTTTAAGGCTACCAATTTGATTTCAATGTCCTGCTCGTTTTTCAGAAGACCGGGGGGATATGGAGCCAGCAGCCGTCAAAGACAAATCGAGATGAGAAGAGAGAGGACGATACGGGATCGTTGAGACCTCGCAAGAATCACTGGAACAGCAGATGGAAATGAGCAAGAACAGAGAATAGAAACCAATTAAATGTGGTTGAAAAACACAGCCAAAGTTCCATTAACCCAATGAAAACTTCGCTTTATCGTTGAAAAACAGGAAATCTGGCGTCAAAACAAGTGGAAAAACGTTCACATGAGCCCCCTGCTCTGGTTGATTAACCAGACAACTTTCCAGAAAAGAACAGAGAACGTAATGAGTGGGGGGCCGCATAAGTGTAGAAGAAATCATATTATAACTGACTCATAGAGAGACATGTTTTCTTAGCGTCTTCTGAACACGAGAACGGACGGAACGACGGAGAGAAAGAGAACTAGTGTTTTTGTTGATATGTTTGTGATTCTGGAGAGGGAAGTGGATTGGAGAGCATGAGGAAACAGGCCGAGGATCCATTGCTGCGAATAAAAAATAAGCCTCGGAGAGGGAGCGGATTCCTCTTTGCAATGACTCGAACACCTTTTTGATGGACAACTGTCAGCTGGTCGTCTACCCTCTAGTTCTGCCCCCATTTTTCATTTTCTCCCACTGGAGAGAACAAGAGAAAACGAGAAGAATAGAAATCCGTCGAGTTCTCGAGCCAACATGTCACAGAGATCGTCGTCAAAATCAGCTTCCGGTTCCATTTGCAAACGCGAATTGTCAGTGGTTTGTGTTGAATTCGCGCGTTATTCAAGCTCAAGTGACGGGGGTGTTGTCCAATTGAATAGACAATAACAATGCGCACGATTCTCTCCTTCATTTGGTATGCCTTACTGATCTTCCCTTTTTCTTCTTCTCAATCGACAATTTCTCAGAAAGAAGCTGTCTTCTGTGCCACGGAACGAAACGGAACGAAACGAAAAATCAGAGACCAGATGAAATAAATGAAATTAGCACATTGCGCCGCCGACAGACGAATCACTATTTTTCAGTGTTTTTCTTCCCAAATGTTGTGGTTTCATGGAATAACAACGATTATCAGCTGAAAACAGAGTGGAATACTGGTTTACGATGATCTTTGAAAGTGTACTTAAGTGACGTCAAGTGTCATGTGGTCCTTTCTTTTCGTTTCCCTCAAGCTCTCATTCCGTCTTCTCTAGTCACTTCTTTCCGATTTTTTATACGATTTCTTCCACACATATCCTTATAGTGTACGTTTTCATTCGCAAAACGATTACTTTTCTTATAATTTCCGATCCAACCATCATAAAGACATTTATCGACTCGCTCTCCGCCGGCACACCCTTGTAGTCTTCCAACAATATTCGCTCGTTCGTCAGCCGCCAACTCACCGGGACCGTGTGCTACGTGTCTGCATTTGCGCGTATACTCTGGTGCATGCGCACACACATCCACTGACCATTCGAAAAGGCTGCCCAGCTCATTTGCACTGTTATCGTGCGCACCCCTTTCCATTACGTTTTCCCTCTCCGCCGTTTCCTCAATGCGATAATGCGTTGTTTTATGACACTCCTCGACCACTGATAAGCAAATTTTCTCGCCGGTTTTTCATAGTTTTCGTAGAAGAATTCCCTTTTCGGGAACAACTGCGAGCACTGCCTGTCGGCCCAGAAAATCGATAACTGGCCCCCACTTGGGCACATCAAATGACACGTGTCTGACGTTTCGTATCTTTGTCTCTTGCCCGGCCAGGCGTATGGCTTATCAATTGATATGGTTTTCCGCAAAAGAAGGAAACGAGGGGAAACCCGTTTAGCACTTCGAAATTAGTTTTTTCCCCACATGCCGTGGCAGTGCCAGAAACGGAAGAACAAAACATTTCCTTTCGGATGACTTGTTCAAAGAAAACGAAAGAGAACCCCCATCGCAGTCGATCCGTCTCTCTGTCTTTCGTGCTCTCTAGTTTTCGAGCCCTTTCCCCCCACGGCGCTACACTCCCCAAAGACATGAAAAAACACTGCACGCTGCTCACCACTTTTTATGTGTATCCCTAGTTCGGTGACGCTTCGCCGCTTCCTCTTCACGTTTTTCCGAATGTTTGTCTTTTATGGTTTAACTGTTCTTCGCTGCGTTGCTTCGCAGCCGCTGTTACAAGTACAACTGACCGGCCTTACGAAATGCTGCGGCCACCCCCAAAAATGACTGCTGCGCATCACTGAATAGATTTTTAATGATCAAATTTCAATTCCTTCCATTATTCTCGCCGATGATGGATGACACAGAAAAAGGAGATGCGGCTGGCCTCAAAAAGGGAAAGATGCGTGCAAAAGATAGATTCAATGGCGTGATTACCAGCAACTTCCCTCAGTTTTTCGGGAAACCGGCGACGAAATATCTCTCCTGCGGCTAGTTAGCGTTTCTTCGCTTCTATCCATTCGAAATTAGATTTTCGTGTTTCCCGTCTTGGGAGACGATCGATATTTGACTAGCAAAAAACTAAAACGCTCGAGAATGCAAACACACAGCATGAGTCACCGCCTTCGTTTTCTCCCGCGTGTGTTCTTCTGCCAGTAGTTGTGGTCGATGAGCTGTAGTATTCAGTTGCGCAAAGCCAACGAAAACCCATTATTTCGAAATCTCTGTCTCACCTGCCTTTACTTCGTGTCTCTATAGCAACTCGCTCATTGCATCTCCTCTTACTTACGCTCTCATTTCAGGGTAACAACATCAATCATCATGGGCGCTGACGACGGTGTTATCAGCGCGGATCAAGTCGATATCCGTCTTCAACCTCTCAACAAGAATGGCGTTCCTGACGAGACTGGTGCCGATGAGGAAGTTGCCGAGCAGATTCAGCTCCGTGTCTACAAACGCCGCTGGATCGTTCTGCTCGCTGTGGCTCTTCTGAACAACACCAACACCATGTCGTGGATCTCGTACGCTCCATCCGGAAACTACGTCAACAGCTTCTACGGAGAGAGCAGTGCTGCCTGGTAGGTTGAGATTCGAACGTTCCATTCCAACATTTGTTTCCAGGCTCTCAATGGTGTACATGATGTGCACTATCCCTGTCGGACTGTTTGCCATGTGGGCTGGTCGCGAGTGGGGTCTTCGTACGGCTATCCTCATCGCCGGATGGACCAACGGAATTGGAGCCGTTATCCGTGTCATCTCCTCCCTGGATTTCGTCCCACAGGAGTTCCGCTTTCCAATCTGTCTGTTCGGACAGGGAATTGCCGCCATTGCCTACCCGTTCATCATGTTCCTGCCGACCAAAGTCGCTGGTTCCTGGTTCCCGGACACCCAACGTGCCATCGCTACCACCATCGGAGTCATGTCCAATCCACTCGGAGTTCTCATGGCCAACCTGATCAGCCCAAGCATCGTCAAAGCTCCGGAGCATGTCGTCTGGCTGAACTTGTTCACCTGCGTTCCATCCCTCATTGCCATGCTGATTGCCACGGTTAGTCAGTGTTCTTCATAGCAGATCATCTCATTTCTATCATTTCAGTTCGGAGTCAACCGCAGTGAGCCGAAGATTCCGCCGACGTTCAGTGCTAGCAAGCCGCAGATGGACTTTGTCTCCGGAATGAAGTCGTGCTTCTCCTCGAAGCAGTACATCATCCTGCTGATCGTGATGGGCGGTGGAATCGGAATGTTCAACTGCCTCTACACCGTCATGCTCGAACTTCTGTGCCCATCCGGATACTCGAACACCTTCTCGGGTGTCTGTGCCGCCCTCATGATCATTGGAGGAGTCTTCGGAGCCGCTGCCAGTGGAATCTTCGTCGACCGCACCAAGTTGTACGAAGAGACTCTGAAAATTGCCCTCGGAGCCGCTGTCATCTTCGGACTCGTCTTCCTCCAGCTCACCCTGCACCAAGGACACTCCATCGCTCTGGCCTTCACTTGCCTGTTCTTCGGAGTTCTCGGATTGGCCACCTACCCGATTGGTTTGGAACTCGCTTCGGAGTGCACCTTCCCCGTGTCCGAAGCCACGTCGACTGGACTCATCGTGCTGTCCGGACAGATTCAGAGCGTTATCTACGTCTTCATCATGAAGAACTACGCCCGCCCGCTCCAGCCGGATCGCATGCACGCTCAGGTCTGCCAGCTCACCCCAGATGACACTGTCAACACCCCGAAGGACAACACCATGTCGATTATGGTCAGTTGTGGAAATAATTCGTGACGATGGTCAATGAGAACCTTATTTCAGATCTTCTCGCTCCTCGCCACACTTCTCGTGCTCCTCCTCGTTGTCTTCTTCAAGCCAGTCTACAAGCGTCTCGAAGCCGAGCGTGGAAACCGTGCGACTGCCGACAAGGCGAAGGAGCTGTCGAACCAATCGAAGGATCGTGTCACTCTCCCAACTGAGAGCGCCGTCCAGCCGCTTCAGCAGGAATAAACTTGCATTCCCCAGCTAATCACCCACACATTTTGATTGCTTATTTCCCAAATTAAGATATCGAGTCTTTGTACTCTATTTTAATCATACGAGCATTTTCCAGAAATCTCTCCTTCCCAAAAACCGACACAATCCAAATTCCTTCCTCCCCTTCATTGTATACGTATTTAACCAAATAATTCCCACCCGAAGTTTCTCTTTTCATTTTTGCCCCCTCCCCCCTATTTCCTAAATATAATTAATCAATTTGAGCATTTTGTGCATCCATTTGGTTGTGTAACTCAAAATCTCAGGCAGCCAAAGTTATCAATTGTACCACCTGTTTTTGGTCGATTATTGTCAAACAGAGCTTGCTTTAAAATGAATTGCTTGTCCAGAACTGAATATTTTCATATTTAAGGTTTAATTGCTCACCTGGCGCTGAGATCCTAATTATTTAGAGAACTACAACAAGCAATTAAGCTGCGGAACTCTGATCAATGTGTGTTTCGAAGTTTGACCTATTTGTCAACCTCACGCATCGATTCATTTCGTCATTTGACTCCCGTTTCAAAAATGTGTTTCGCTTCTCTTCAAATCTTATCTCGAAATCTGCATTGATCTATTCTTCTTCTGGAGCAACGAAATAAAAATGGGAACTCAGAGAAGTTTTCGACGTTGATGTTCGTGAACTTCCAAACCCTCCCGTTTGACAGCGACGTGAATTTAAACGCTGTTCAGCTTGGCCACCTCTCAACGTGTTCAACGACAAAAAAACGTTTCTCCGCGCTGATTCGTTTAAACCGTGGTATTTGTCAGAACAATGTGTGCGCAGATAGTGAGACGGACGGGGGCCCAACACAGCGTGTCCTCCCCGTCGACGGACAGTCCATCGTACTGTCTGAGTATAAACACAGTTCGCGCTCCCTCGTCGCCCACTTACTGTTTTGTGCTCTCTTCTAATTGCGTTTTCTTTGAGCTCTTTCTCTGTCTTACTGGTAGTGTTCGAAGAGATCTACGGAAGCTAACTCGTCATGTTTTCGTTTTAGAAACCACTTCCTTGGTTCGACACTTTTCAAGTTGATTCCGATTTTAATGTCTCCAACTCTTTCAGTAAACTCTGAGACGATGAAATCAAATCAGTTCCCCTACCTTCAACCGTATAGACCTTTCCTGAACGCGGTTCATGTGTTTTATGGTTGACACGCCACACTAACGTCTTCTAGAAGACCTCCAGTTTTTCGTTTCTCTGACGTTGTAAAAATCGTTTTAAATAATAGGGTTTGTAGTAGAAGTACAAAACGTCAAACACACTGAAATTCTTCTTCTTCGTCTTAGCATAGTGCATTGGTTTTCTTTTTTCTTCCGAAATTCAGCATTCTGTTTTCTTTTATTCACAGCTGAGACCATTTGCCGAAAACGAATTCAGTGTTCTGTTGAAGCAAAAAGACACGTGGAGAGAGAATGACCATACGCATAATTTTTGTTTTTTTTTTTGAGATACCTTGTCTGTGTATCGTTTGGTGTGTGTTCTGATAAATTAGCTGGTTTCCATCTCTCGATTGCGTTTTCTAATCTCTGGTCGACCAGAGACTTAACTAAACATAGAGGTGACCGGCGGAAGCGATAGAAGTGCTTTCATTCCGCCAGCTGACTGATAAGAAGTAGAAGAAATTGACACTTTCTTTTGTGTCGTTTCTCCGTTACTTTTTCTTTGTTCTCCTTTTCTGGTAAACACGAAACGAAAGACATTCGGTGGAGAACACAGTTGATCATGATCAGCTCCGCACAGCTTCCCATTATCACACTCATCGGCTGTTTTAATCTGGCGCCGGTGTGTTTTTATCATTCTAACAACGTCCAAACGTCTGAAAAATTACATTCAATCAGCCGCGAGACCTATTCCAATCATAAGGTTTGTGTGTCATTGTGTAGGAAAAGGTGAAAGAAAAAGAGAAAGAGAGAAGAAAATTGAATGGGCGGGTGTTTCGTGCGTGTGCAATTGCCAGGTGACTGTGATTCCATGATTCCAGTTCTCTTTCTCGTTTTTAGTCGGATTGCTGCTCCGCTCGCCTGCTCTCTGTTTTCTCATAACTGATGTTTTCCAGGGCTTCAGCGATGACCGGCGACAAGGACCTGATCTCTGCCAACACCGACAAACGTCACGATGACCAGGAAGAACTTGAACCAGTTGGTCCGGGGCCTGTCGTCGTGGTAACTAAATCTCGCAAGATGTCCATTTATGGACCAAAGTTCGACTGCGGACCGACGCAACTCCGAAAACAGAGATTGTTGGAGAAGGTGAGCTCGACGTGTTTATCCATAAACTAATTGATGTTCCAGATGAAGAAAGAGGCTCAAGAGAAGATGGCTCGTCAAATTGCTGAGCTAAAAATGGCTCAGAAGGAACTGGAGGCTCGCGGACTGAGCCGGAATGTTGGGGAAAGAAACGCGCGAGTTGTTTCGCAAATCGAACAAACCGTGTTCAACGATGAAAATGTAAGTGGAGAAGAAGGAGTTGTTATTCTACTTATGTCAAATTAATAATTATCAAAACGCTTTGATCAACCGTAGAGTTCGAAAAATTAAATATGACGTGGAATTTACGTGACTCAAACCAGTTGCTCAAGCCTATGACAGGTGAAAATCTACTAAACCACGGGAAACGAGATCCATGAGAAGTAAAGAACGTTCAGAAAACGTGTTAATGACGTCAACAGAACCCAGGCAAATTTAATTCGCCCCCGTTGAATTTTCGCAGTAAATTTGATTAAAAATCACATCATTCTATTATACTTCACGCTTGAATACATGAACTTATCGGAAAGGGATTGGTTGATTCGCTGATAGTAAAGATTTAATCGACGATCTTCAATTTTCCAGAAACACGATTGCTCCGACCAGCTTCATCACTTCAGCGCTGTCTACGCCAACAAACTCTAATACTACGTTTGTATGCACAATTCAATCACGATTTACTCACTCTTTGTATGGAAAATTTGGTTCCATCTAACCCCAACACCTAGCGCAAAAGAAGTAGAGTCCGTTTGTGACTGTCGCACTCCTGCACTGAATACCACTTTCTTCTCTTCTCCCCCTACACAGTTTTCCCGATCCCATTCCTCCTAGAACTGTTCTTCTCTCACCCCCTCTCCTCACATTCTGTCAGAACTTGTGTTCCCTAGAAATATTCGGTAGTGTCTTGACATGACAACAGTTTTTCCGCGTAGCTATACTTCTTTGTGAGAACGAATCATGATCGTTCTGGATTCTCAACCGATTCATCCAAGTTCAAGCGCAAATAAATCATTGAAATAATAAAGAGTCCAAGATCAAATATGAGTCACAAATCTCTGTCACGGTGCGCCCGACACGAACTGAATAACGAGGACATAGGACCGTTCAATAAATCAGATTGTGTTCTCGTGTTATAATCCAGTGTCAATTAGTAATTGCGGAGCGTAAGAATACTTTTTCTCGGAATTTCGATAGTATCCGCCAAAGTTTAAAAAGCGTCTTTGAGTAAAATTTTGTAAATTCGTATTCTATTTCATGCACTTTTTTCCAATAGATTCGATGCATTTATCTTATAAAAAATGCAATGGATGAGAACATGAATTACATCAAATACATATATTTTTACTGAACATATATGAAAGTGATAAAACATTGTTAAAAACCGTTTTTAGGATTCAGCCCCCGTTAATTTCCTTGGGTGTTACCGTCAGTGTCATTGGTGGAACTCGAAGGAACCTCGTTCTCCTTTTTGGCTCTGTTTTGGGCGACATCAGACCAGTTGTACGCTCCTGACCAAGGCACGGTTTTTTTGAACTTGCCCACGGTTGGGTTACGATAATGGCTGGAGACAAAAAACTGAGCGACGTGGATGTCAAAGTGCATCATCTGTTCAGGTTCCGTGATCTGAGTGATAACGAGCACCGGCATGTACTTGTACGAGGATTTGACCAGAAACTAAAAAAGAGAGATAAATTAACCTCATTCTCTGATTTGTAATCACTCACAGTCTGCTGATCAACTGTTTCCGGATCTCTAGTCAATTTGACTCCTTGGAAGGTGATCATTGACTGCATCCAGAAGGCGCCAAACTGAACTCCTTTCACGTGACGCACGTAGTGAAGAGGTTCAGGTTTACTGTCAAAGTTATGGTGGCTCGTCCAGACCCCCTTGCGGAACATGTACCTCAAAAAGAAACTCATTTATGTCAGGAGATAATCTGCAAAATACTTTTTGTTGTCGACTTGTTTCAACGTCAGAGAAATGTGGTAAAGCTTAAGAGGATCAAGTCCGCTGACTTTGAAATCCGGAGACGGTCTCATGAACGCAGGTGTCTTCTGAACGGCCATCTCCATGGATGGATAGTGAGAATACCACAAGCCACTGTTCGTTATGCTCACAATGACTGTGGACACTGACATCCTAAAATAAGAATGAAACAGAATATGAACACACAAATTTGCGCATGTTGTCATACATGCAGCTCTTTTAAGAGCACAGACAAACAAAAAACAACAAAAAGGTAACTAAGTAGTCGAACAGAGGGACAGAAACCTCGGAAAGGTGGATGTGTTTTGATTATTTCGACGATAATCGCAAGAAGAAATTTTTTATTCGGTGAAATAGAGTGATATCGAACGATTATGAGATCGCGTTGACTATGGGATTGGAGTAATTGTGCAAGTTTGCCTATCTTACTTGCAGAGCTCTACTGAGTACGTAGTTGGAGTTTCCTCGCTTTATTCGGTTATTTCCTTGATGTCATCGTCTTCTTCTTCCTCGTATTCGTCATCATCTTCCTGTTCGTCTTCATCTTCACCGTTCTCTTCGTCCTCGCTGACGACATTGTTCGGGCTCTTTCCGTTATCATCAGCTCCTCCTTCTGCTTCTTCCTCTTCTTGGTCTTCTGCCCCCTCCACCTCATTCTCGACTTCTTCTTCATCCGACTCCTCATCTTCTTCACTAGCTCCATTTTTGTGCGTCGAAGAAACGCTTTTCTTCAACCAAATAATGAACTGAGAGATCAGAAGAAACAAGGCTTACTTTGAAAGTAGGACGGCGACGGTTTGGGCCGTAACGGAAACTTGGCGCGTAAATACTCATGAGACGCCGTGGACCACTCGGGTATTCAATATAACCGTGGTCTTCCTCTGGCACGAGTTCCTTAGGTTCTTTCTGCAAAACGACATTGTGTGGTTACACTCGTTCGAAAAAACCGTGTGAAAAAAGACATACTGTTTGTGAACGTACTCACCTTTTCATCATTGTCGTTGTTATTCAAGTTATTAGAAGAGCGCTTAACCGGCGGAGACATCGACATATTACCTGAATAAGTGAAAATGAAGAGTGTCGTATTCGAACTCGCAAGAAGAGAATACTCAAGCAGCACCCCAAGTAACCGCAAAACACCAATGAAAGGAATGCGCAAAAAAAGGACAAAAAAGCGGGACTGGATCCAGTAGTTGCAGGGCTCAGAACGGAAATTAGAATATGCGGCTATCCGGGACTCCGTGTGGAAATGCTCTAAGAAAGAGCAAGCGTAGCACTGATACGTTGTGGGAAAACCCAAGCGAACTCGAATCAGAGACTGATATGGAGGTGAAAATAGTGGAAATGCGACTCTGGTGGGAGGGACCAAAACGAGAGAAGCAAGGCGGGCGGATAATTGTTGGGTTTGAAACAGCAGCATATAATTTCGGATTAGTCTCGATGGTTCGTTGGTACGGACGGAGACGGGGCAGGGCAGGCGTCAGGTGATTGGAGTCACATAATTGGCGAAACCTGCCCGTGGATGTGCTCCCTGGCGACGGAGGCAACAGCTTACGACTCGACACGAATACATCCGACACGCGAAGGAGAAATGAGGGGATCCACGGGCAACCCCGGCACAGTTAGCACGAGGGCAATGCTCGATTTCCACCGAATGCGGAGTGGGGCAAGACAAAATCAAACTAACCGGCTGAGAATACATTTATTTGTCTTGCCGGCCACATTTTTTTCAGCAGTAGTGAATACAATTTCTTGCGTTTTTCTCAATGAATTCAACGTTTGACAATGTTCATCGGAGTGTTGAGTGAAGATGAAATGACATCTACTGTTCGGATAAATAAAGGATAAAGTCGATCCGTATTTCAAGCTCTAGGAACTGCGGATCTCGGATTTCAGGTTCCGAAGACACCCGGTGGTGATCCGAAGTTGGCCTAGTTTAAGTCACGTCCGGGCCGGGGAGTGTGAACGATTATCCTTCGTAAACAAAGCCACTACCCAATTGAGGCTGGGTGAACCCGGGGGTTAAGGCAAGGACTCGAACTCGGGACCTCTCGACTGCCAGAGGCCACCACCGCACACTGAGCTATCGACCCCTCTGAATGAAAATGGTTGTGAGCGAAAAGTCTCACCAAAGAACTAGGAGTAAGCGACGGTTCTGCAGAGATCCTCTGAATGTGCCGAGTATAGATGAAACGAGGACGTGTTAGGGATACAAGCCGCCGTAATTGGGTGGAGCAAAATGACAATGAAACACTCAAGGAACAGGAGGAAAAACTGAGGAAATTCGATAGCAGGATGATTGGTTGTTTTGGTATCTGAGTCACCAGGGGGAGGGGTGCCTGTGCGCGCTGCATAAGCGCCCTGTCGCACACGTGGTTACTCGTTTGGCTGGATATCAGTTGTGAAATTGTGAACGAAACCTTTGTAAGAAGGGCAGCTTTTGGGATTGCTTTTTGGATAAGAAGTGCGGAAGAGTTAAATATTTTCAGTAAAATCTAGAAGTTCCCATTTGCGTGAAGAAGCGAACCGCATACTTGTGTTGAGTGTCACTGATTTTATCACAAGACGATGGGCTCTGATATATTGGCATAATGAATACGAGTAACCACGGCAACCGGAAGATGAGTAGATGAGCAGATAATTGACACCTACTTCAGAACACGCTCTACATTTCCGGGATCTTAATTTAACAAACACTTCCACGTCATAGAGTTTGAGACAGATTCCTGATCATTGATCACCCACTCACCCACAGTTTCCCATTAAACTCCAGCGCGGGGGTGGAGGGAAATACCGGAGTTCTCATCCAAAGGACCTTCGATCAGGCCAACGGACCTTCAATTCGATCAAAAGAATCCTCTTCCGATACTTGAAGCTGAAGTCGTCGCAGCAGTCTCCACGACAAAAGCCGACGCAGCTCCAGGAATCGACGAGGTACCAGCTACTCTCCTGAAACACGGAGGTCCCGCTCTCACGAGGAATCTGACGAGATGCTTCAACGAATCCACGGAGACTACTCCTGCAGCTTGGAACGAAATTGAGTTCAAACTGATCGAAAAGAAGTCAAAACCGGAGCAGATGAAAGACGTCAGACCGGTTTTTATCCTCTCGCTTCCCGGCAAAATCTTCACAAAGGTTCTCACTCGGAGACTCAATTCAGTCGCCGAAGAATACCTGGACGAATCCCAAAATGGTTTCAGATCAGGGCGAAGCTGCGCCGAAAACCTCCAGTAGCTGGCCGGACTCTGGGAGAAGTGTGATGAGTACGAACAACCGCTCATACTCACTTTCATCGACTTCAAAGCCGCGTTCGACTCAGTACACTGGCACACGGTTCAATCGGCACTCGTCAAAGCTGGATTTCCACCTCAGTATGCCGAAGCAATCAGAAGATCAAACGAAATCGGGACTGGCAGGATGGAAATGCTAGGAAAGCAACTGAAGATTCCCGTGGAAAGAGGAGTACGACAAGGAGACTCCTCCTCGCCAGCACTCTTCGCAATCGCGCTGCAGTCGCTACTCAACGAAGCAGATCCTCTACCGGAAGAAGACGATGAAGACTGGGGAATCAAAGTCAATGGAGTACGAATATCTCGACTACTCTTCGCAGACGACCTGGTCCTCATCGACAAGTCATCCGCCGACGCCCCCAGAAGAGCCTCAACGATCGCTTCTACGTGCCTTCCTGCGGGTCTCCTGTTCAACACTTCGAAGTCAAGTGCTGAGAAATCGGGCAGCAGACACAGATCAGATCAAAGTCAACAACGAGCCACTCGAAGACGTCGACAAGATGAAGTACCTGGGAAGAACTCTCCAGAAAGACGGCAACCTGAACTTCGAGATCGACAACAGGATACGAGCTGGATGGGCCGCCTTCAACAACATCAAAGACTACATCAAAGAGATTCCAGAAGCTGAAAAGCACCACTACTTGATGACCACGTCCATCCCCGCCATGACTTACGCCTGCGAGACCTGGAAAACGAAAGTAGAAGACGTCAAGAGAATCAATAGAGCTGCGAGTCACATCTGGTACGCAGCCAACGCAGGAACACCTCCGAATCTCGAGAATGTGATCATCAAGAAAAAGTTGAAGTGGGCAGGACACGTCGCCAGAATGCCACCCGCGAGAATTTGCAAGAGAATCACCGAATGGGAATTTCCGAAAGGAATCGATGAATTCAAGCGACGCAAAGGCAGACCGGAGAAGAGATGGGAAGATGACGTGGTGAACGAAGTGAAGATACATCAGCACAATCGCAATTTAATAGGCCTGGGAAGATCAGGAAGGAGACGGATAGGAATCATCGCCGAACACGTCCCCTGGCCACGCCAAACAAGATCCAGAAGTTCCTGGAAGTGTCTAGTCCACAGCTACAACAGCTAGATATGGACTATCCAAGTATCCAAGTATCTATTGTTCTGGATGAAAATGGTTGTGAGCGAAAAGACCGACCAAAGAACTAGGAGTAAGCGACGGTTCCGTAGAGATCCTCTGAATGTGCCGAGTATAAATGAAAGGAGGACGTGTTAGGAATATAAGCCGCCGTTATTGGGTGTAGCGAAATGACAATGAAACACTCAAGGAACAGGAGGAAAAACTGAGGAAATTCGATAGCAGGATGATTGGTTGTTTTGGTATCTGAGTCACCAGGGGGAGGGGTGCCTGTGCGCGCTGCATAAGCGCCCTGTCGCACACGTTGTTACTCGTTTGGCTGGATATCAGTTGTGAAATTGTGAACGAAACCTTTGTAAAAAGGGCAGCTTTTGGGATTGCTTTTTGGATAAGAAGTGCGGAATAGTTCAACATTTTCAGTAAAATCTAGAAGTTCCCATTTGGGTGAAGAAGCGAACCGCATACTTGTGTTGAGTGTCACTGATTTTATCACAAGACGATGGGCTCTGATATATTGGCATAATGAATACGAGTAACCACGGCAACCGGAAGATGAGTAGATGAGCAGATAATTGACACCTACTTCAGAACACGCTCTACATTTCCGGGATCTTAATTGAACAAACATTTCCACGTCATAGAGTTTGAGACAGAGTCCTGATCATTGATCACCCACAGTTTCCCATGAAACTCCAATGCGGGGGTGGAGGGAAATACCGGAGTTCCCATTAATTCGATTAGCGATCGGCCATAAATATGCCGTCTTCCCAGAGTTTTCTCCATTCTCGCCCTGGTGCCTCTCTCCCTACTAGCGAGCGGTTCGAAATGCGTCTTTTCGAGTTCATTCTCCTCTCGTTGTGTATCGCCGGACTGCACGCGCATCCCACGTTGCCTCGTCTGGTCAGCGTTCAACTCCATCGGTGCCCCGTGGAAACCTACTATAACACTGGCGCGGAAGAGCTGGTTGAGTTGAAAATCCCGTCTTCGTACAATCACACTTACCTGACTGAGTTCGATGAGGTCATTCGTCTCCAGCCGGATGAAACTGGAACAATTCAGTTCTTCGTCACTGGAAGTGGAAACTTTTCGTAAGTGAGAACGTAGCTGAGCTGATGATAAACAAATTACCAGTGTGAGACCGACGGCCGACCCCAAAGTTTTTGACGGAATTGGGGAGACCGTGTATTCGGATCCGAAGATTGGAGGTGTCGTGTTCGAACAGCGATTCAAAGTCAAGAAAGGAGTTCTCGACACAATAATCGCTGTCGTCATGTTCAGTGGCGATATCAAAAAGATAACGAGACTCGTTGTGAATACGAAATCTATGGACCCTCGTAAGACAGACCACGACCACTCTGGGTTAACACTCAAAGGACGTTGCAGCACGTCCACCACAATCCTATCCTCCAACTCGCGTGACTGATGGGGAAACAACGGCTACCGACGTAATCACACGAAGACCCACGTCTACTACAGTCCAGGTGACTGCACCAACCACTTCGTTTCTCACTCCGAGCATTCGTCTTAACTCATCTGTTGCAAATGTTTCGGCCAGCAGATTGCTCAATGAAAATGTCACACTACCTTATTTTTTGGAGGCTGTGCACAGAACCTGGACAACGCCAAGCCCGAGTAAATGATGGACCTTTAAGACTATCAAACCTTCTCAAAGTTTCAGTTGAGCTGCGTCTGGATAGCATCAACGTGAACCGAATTTCGTTGAACTACACTGACAAATACGTGTCTAAAGGTCCTTTTTGTAATCTAGGCACTTCAATGGAGAATCGTTTTCAGATCGCCTGTATGTGGTCGGTGTTTCCAAAAAAGAGACTGGATTCTTCATGTTCTACGTGTCAGGTCGCGGAAAGAAGACGTAAGCGGGCTTTTATAGTTACATGTTATTCTCATGTACATATAAAACCTGTCTTACAGTGTCACTATCCAAACGGTTGCTCCCATGGACGGACCAACGAAAGTTATGCAAGTTGACGGTGATTACGCCGCTAGCTCATACTTTGGTAAGTCATGGAGCTGTAGTGGTTGATCACTGATTGTTCACGATTACAGTGAGCGAGGAAACCGATCACGAACATTTTGTGGTGAGAGTCACCAACGACTACAACGACGTGCTCTACTTCGGCGTTATGGCAACTACAGAATATTAACCTGTTTTATGAATGAATGGTTTGATTATCGAACATTTTTCAAAAACCGAGCAGTCGTTTCCAAACACGCTCCACCGCAAAGGGATGTGTTTTTCGGCATACGTTTGATGTGCCGCAGAAGTAATGCAACACCCACTTTTCCGAACCAAAACATCCGTCGCGGTATGGCATTTCGAGAAAAATGTGCGAACGTGGTAGACGATTGACTCATTTATAATTTCACGTCAACCCAATTTAAAAGCACATAGAAACACTCATTCGTCTTCGTGCATCACTCACTCCTTTTATTTGGCACCATTCTGACGTCTCGAATTGGCCTCTCGTCTTCATTCTTTTTTGTTCCTGCTCTACTACTATATGCTGGGCGTCATTTTATGTGAAACAGATAGATTGACAAAAATGGAAAGGCCATTCTGATTTGAACGGCTTTCCTCAATATGTATTTCTTTTTATTCCGTTTCTCGCTCTTTCCAGGCAGATGTTCCATTTCTTCTCTTTTCCGCTGCGGTTTTTCGCCGTCTGGGTGGCTCCTTGTATGATTTTTTGAATAATAAGTGTGTTTTTGTGGGTAGATACGTTCCTATAGTATTTCTCGTGCCACGAATCAGTCAATTGTGTAATTTTTAGATGACTGAACAGAATCACACACTTGTTGCTTTGAACAACCTTTCCGAGGAGCCTATCCCAACCAAAGCGGTCTCCAATGCCGGCGGTACCGAAAAGAAGGTAGTTTTTCAAGTTTTTGAAAATCACACCCTTTTCTTATCCATTTCAGATGATGCCACGCGCAGCGAGGGGAATGCAGAAGGAGAAGAAGAAGAAGAAGACGCTCTCTCGCAAGCAACTCGACTACGAGATCTACATGGCCCAATTCTCCGCTCCGGAGAAAACCGACGAGTACCACGCGGAAGTTATGAAGATGCCTCAGTTCCGCATGAGCATCTACCCGGCCGGCTACAAAAAGCCACAAACTCAGTTCGAGGTATGCCGACAGTACTTATCGATGTAACAGTGAATTGGTTTACAGGAGATGATGCTGCCGTCGAACCTCAGCGAGCTCTCTTTCAACGGTATGTTTGCCACGAAGATCGGCGGAACATCGAAGAAGCAGAAGAAAACCAACAAGTGAAGGTTCATGTCTTATCCATCAAGAAACTCTTCCCAGTTAATTTCTGAATAAAGATGCTGAACATCAGTCACTTCCTTGATTGTCGCCATCAAATATTGCAAAGTCGAAACAGGTGTTGCGCCCACCGCGCCAATATCACTTCTGGCGCGGGTGACTGAGACGTGCGGGGGTATAGCTCAGTGGTAGAGCGCTCCCTTAGCATGGGAGAGGGCTGGGGTTCAATTCCCCATACCTCCAGAACATTTTTTGTTCAGAACGAGATGCATGTGCTGTTGTCGATACTGCCTTTATATAAACTTCACGGAAGCGTTGTTAAAATTCATTCCATAAATTTTGAAAGACATTCGGGAGTGAAAATGCGAGAATAAAAGAAAACAAGCAATGTATTGAAGCGGGGAAAATGGCGATGTCAAAGTGGGACAGGAAATCTTATAAGAAATCATTAACATGGGACTTAGAAATAAACTTTGAAACGAAATGAGCAGGGATCAGATAAGTAGGAATAACAACAGTTGAGTGAGTCTAGACCGGAAGACTGTGTGTGTAGGCAGCGTGATGGTACTCATCCCCTCTCATGCGCTCTTCGTTGTCGTGTTCATATTCGCGCGATTCGGTGACGTATCTGAAAAGCAGCATGTATATCAGAGTGCTAGGAGGAAACTTGAACGTTATCACCTGGTCGTGTGGGTTCGGGTGATATTCTTCTCGACTACTTCCTGATCATCGTCACTCAAACAATAAGTGCGCTCTCTCGTCTCCACCTCATCGTAACCGTCCAGCGGCTCCACTCTTCCCATGTCCCTCTCATATGCAAAATTGCGATAGCTCGAACGGTCAGTGAATCTTCCATTGTCCTGACTCTGGCTCATTTGGCGCTCGAAGCGATCTCGACTGGCATAGCGGTCAGCGGTCGAATACGATTCTCTCCTAAAAACTGATCGCTTATCCGGAACTTGTAGGTGATAACTCACGGAAGCGTTCTTGTGTATCCTTCATGAACCATTCCTTCTCTGAGAGAATATGATCCTCCAGCCATCACAGATCCTTGGTCGTAATCCGCCTGAGATCGGGAATACTGGTTCTGTTGCTGATGGTGGTGGTGATGTCTTTCTAGGTCCTCTGCTCCCAAAACCAAAGCTGGCTGGACCTTGACAATGTCCTGAGTGTCTGTACCCACACAAGTGACAGAGATCCGATCGGTTCCTACTGCACAGTCCTTTCCGTCAGTGACAACGACTCTGAAATGGACAGGGAATGTTGTTCGTACAATTTATGTTTTGCATTGCATTCTATATTTGTTCTCTTCTCGCTTGTCCCATGTTTGGACTGGAGTGGTGTAAGAACAGAAACTACCTATAACTATACAGCACGATACGACTTGGAATATCGACAAAATTCGTCATGTTATTTGTTCTCTTTGTTTTGCTTCTACAAGTCATCCAGGACAAAAAAGTGCGACTTACGTGGTCGCCGCTCTTTTCTCTCGTCTCCTCTTGATGAAAGCAGCGAGACAGAGAGCCAGAAGACAGCATAAAAGAAGAAGGAGAAGGAGAATGATCAGCAGCCAAATCCACCAGGGCCACACTCCCGCGGCTCCTCCTGAATGTTGTGGTAATCGGATTGTACGACACAACAAACCCCAATGTTAACTGGCAGACCGTTAGAAGTTCCGAGAAACATGACATACCATAAGCAGCTGCACCACCCGGATTCGATGGCGGAGGAGGTGGTGGCACAAATGGAGGAGCATGCGGCGGCACGTTGTACCCACCGAAAGGAGGAGTTGGATAGATGTTAGGAGGAATAGGAATAGGTAATGCTCCTGAATTGCATGCTTAGAAGGGTTAAAAGACACTCTCCAGTTCGTTAATCATGCCACACAAAAATCCGAAAAAAGAGGGAACACGCATAACCACAGACTCACCAGGTCCAGTCGGGTAGCCAGGCGGTGGGTACATGAGGGTAACTTCTTGATGGTTGTAATGATCCAATGCAATCTGAGTGCGGCGTTGGCAGGAGCGCTGAAAAGGCGGTCTCTCCTCTCAATAGCCTCTTTTTTCCACAAGTCGGCGTTAGTCAGTGTTCGACGTCCGCCCCGCGTGTCCCCCAATGCTTTTTTACATGGAATTCTATGGTTCGGAAACGAATTGTATTATTTGGGCGTCTACGTTTCTCTCATTTCCCCATATTTCTCGACTTGCAGAGATTCTAATTGTTTGACACGTCATTCGGACACTAGGGATGCAAGGAAACACCCAACATACCTCGGCACACCCAGAGCATTCGAATTTGTCAATAACGCAGGAGAATCTGATGACCTGGAATGAAATTTGCGTAAACTTGGTCGAATGAAATAGTGCGCGTTGACTGACTGTTGATTGAGCGACGAAGGTGATCATCGTTCGTTTGATGGCTCCCGGTTTGTTGTAGGATTCTGTTTCGATGGATCGGCTAACACAGTTACCACATTCAACGCAGCTGTAAAGAATCTCGATAGTTCGAGCTGTGAACTCTTCCCACGCATACCCAAAGTCTCCGATGATCTGTTGGTCATTCATGTAGCACTGCTTTACCATGTAGTCGTGCTGCGTCGTTTCGTCAAGGAACACTTCGAATGTGTAGAACTCTCCAACCTTGTACTGCGTGACATACTCGTGTGGATACTTTCCAAGAGTATGGATATCCAGCTCACCTAAACTATTTCAATCTGGGTCCATCTCTTATCCGGGACTCACCTTCATGAACTCTCAACTCGGGGCCATAAACAGCATGAGCTATGCTCAAAATGGAAAATAGACAAAAGGCTCTGAAAGAGAGCATGCTGAAGCAAGTGAACCGTATCAGTAGTGACCACGGAAGACGAAGTGTAGTGGAATGTTTGAACGGGGGTGTGTCCGTTTCTGTGCTTCAGCGGCTACTATTATATACAAGCGTCGTGCTTACCAATATGTCCCTCTTGTCCGACGTCGTCCTTTTCCACCGGCCCGAAATTGGGATGAAAGCACGCCTCTTTTGGCATGAGTCACAGCAAAAACATACCAAATCTTTAACGAGAGTCTCAAATTTTTGTCTTGGCGGTGAGGGACACGCAAAGAAGGACAACATAGTACGAATGTGACATTTGGCGGAAGCCAACACTCAATTGATAGGAGTCGACGATCCACTGGGTGGTACTATTCTAATTAGTGACTACAATCAGTTGCTGTACTCAAAAATCAAATAAACAAGTCGTACCAGTGAAACTTTGTGAAGAGAGAACAACGACGCGGGAGAACGCTCCGAAAGCTTCCATACAGTGCGTTCTCGTGTCATTGATTTCGATTTGTACTGCTGATCGTTCTGTTTTTTTTTTCATTTTTCCAGCCATAGTACTCACATGAAACTTTCCCCGAACCATTTGTATATTTGCCTAGTTCCGCTCTGGACACTCCCTTTTCGAACGAAACGTGAAACATTTTCTGAAAGGAAAAAACTTTATTATGTCTATAAATATGCTCTAAAATGACAAATATGATGGGTGGAAAGAGGAATCGGGAGGAACTGAAACAAAGAAATCACAAATAGAGGGCTCAAACTGAAAAGATGGGGGACCCTTAATCGGAAAAGAAACACATTTGTATCTGGTTAACATTTGTAGGTTGTGGATTGTATCAGAAAAAGAATGAATCACAATATTTCTCACTCTAATAGTTTTGAACCAGGCCAATCGAGGCGGCTAACGCCGCCTCTCTG
This sequence comes from Caenorhabditis macrosperma, assembly GCA_963932285.1. Classification (NCBI taxonomy): domain Eukaryota; kingdom Metazoa; phylum Nematoda; class Chromadorea; order Rhabditida; family Rhabditidae; genus Caenorhabditis; species Caenorhabditis macrosperma. The sequence goes on from OZ010618.1 coordinate 13,609,735, forward strand.
CCTGGGCTATGCCCCAAACCTGCCTCTGGGAAGATAGGCGAGTCGATTCTTCCCACAGGCGCAATTAAAAGGGAAAATACACAAAAATCAGTCCAGAAGCCGTAAAAGTTGACGGATCGCTTAGAAAATTTACGTGCACATTGCGGTCAATACTTCTGACCTCTGTGCCAAAAATGGGCCAAAACGGTTCAGTAGGAGCTGAGAAACGGCTCTGGACAAACAAACAGACACACACACCGACAAACACACATCCTTTGCCTTTTAGTATAAGAAAGATAGTTTTTTGGCAAAAAACTTTTTAATTTGAGAATTAATTACAATAATCAGTTGAATTCGCCTATTGCATCATCAACGTCTTCAAATTCTGCTCCAGAATGCTTTCTCGGACATCTCTGAAGACTCTTCGAATGTTTTCCGTATCGACTGCAGTTGTGAAGTGATAAAAGAACGGACGGGCGCGGTCGCGTCTCGAGGCTTCGAACTTGTCGACAAGGAAGAATTGGACGTCGCGAACCTGAAAATGTAGGCAATTCTTTAACAGTCGCCGGCATTCAGAAACGTTCCGTTCACAAATCCGGAAACGTTTACTTTCGTTCCTTTCAAGTAATTCTTCTATTCTCTTTCCTATCACTGACTCCTTTGTCACTCACCAAAGTGTGATCACCAGTGAAGTCCGTGAAATATTGTCTAATGTCCGATTTGGGAACTTTCTCTTGCAACAAATCATTTTTGTTCATGAACAGAATGATTGACACATTAGAGAACGCTCTGTTGTTCACAATCGTTTCGAAAACAGACCGTGATTCGACAACACGATTTGTCCGACGGTCTTCGAGAATCACCTGAAATCAGACAACATGAAACGTGCCGTCGACTGATCGCTGACCTGATCGTATTCGTTACTGGCAACCATGAATAGGATACTCGTGATGTCTGTGAAACACTGGAACCATTTCTGACGTTGCGACCGTTGGCCGCCGACATCAATGAACCTGGAAGCTGGAAGGTTGAAACACGACGAAATCATTCCACGTTACCTGAATGGGATCTTGTTGATTTCGAAAATATGCTCAGAAATTCCCCGCGTGGCCTTGCGGCAGAAGAGGATATCCCTGTTCGTTGGGTAGAAGTCGGGCATGGCAATTCGGGTGATGTGTTCGAAGAAGTACTGACAAGAGTCGCTCTGAACGCTTGAAAGTGAGAACGGAAAATAACAAGAAAAACTCACAATTTGAAACAAATTCCTTTGTTCGTATGTTTTTCTGATTGCTGCATCATTCCAGAAGTCACTGATAATTGGAGCGACTTCTACGAACGTTGTGAAGTCGATACCTTTCAGAAGGTCGGCTACGGTGAATCTGGAAATAGGAGCGAATTTGCAGAGAACAGTTTTTATCTGGTTTCCAGACGCTTCTGGAGTAACGGATTCGATACGCACCTCATAACTCGTTCTACTTCAACTTGTCGCTTCGGGTTCTCCCACGCGATTCCCAGCTTGTTCCTTGCATCCAACAGCACTCTCATTGCACTTATCGCGTTCTGAGACATTCGTTTCATTCTCAATCATGATTTTGTCGCTCACCTGATAAATTTGTTGTCGGTACGCTCTGACTTCGTCCGCTGTAAACTCTCCTGCTCCGTGAATGATGTGCATTTGTTTTACGAAAGTCGACTTCCCTGATTCGCCAGATCCAAGAAGCAGTATGTTTATCTGAAAACAAATAAAACTTGCGAAACGCATTCCGTAAAACCACCAACCTGTCGACGCATGAACTTCCGTTCCTTGTGCAATTCTTTCTCAATTGTCTTCGTCCGCTCATCTTTCTTTCCGAAGCAGCACACCATATTGTACAGCCTGAAATGAGAACTAAAAAGTGTTGACGTTCCCGAGGTAGGAGGTGGGAGGTTTTCATGGAATAATTGTCTTTTCTCAAGGTCGCCTCTAGAAAGAACGTTCTTTGCTTCGTTTATGTGGCCACATTCACGTAACTTATCACAAAGGAAAGATAGAAAAATAGGTGTATGTGAGGTGGGACGATGATAAAAGAAACGACACAAGGGGCGGGTAGAGGTAAGTACATTGCAGCAACAGTTATCACAATGGGAAGGGGCACTGAGAAATGGAAAGGACACGAGTGTGTCCTTGTCACTATCAAATACTTGAGGAAAGAGACGATGCAATTGACCACCGTAAAGTAGATCAACCAACCACGCGGACTGTACAACAAGCTGGGAGACACGGGCAAAGTCGGGTGAAATGCAAATTGCAAACAGTGGCAGGGTGGGTGACCCGAGTGAGTACAATGGCAGCGGAAAGCGAGACGGCGGGCAGGTTACGTCACGGGCAAGTTTTAGCACGGGAATGAGAAATGAGTCATCGCTTGGTTACAAGTCAGGCTTTTCAGTTCGATCGCTGTTTGATAAAGAAAAAAATGAACATGGTTGAAACGCAGAAGAAAACTTCGAAAATGTGTGTTTGCTTGCCAAGACAGTGAACTGTACCACCTACAAAACGCGACGAAAATCTGTGTTTAAAATCATCAAAACAGTGAAGGATAGAACTGGGTACCATAAGATCTATGTTGAAGTCTAGCACTTTTTGGGAATAGTTCATGAAAGTACGTGGGAATCTGGAAATATCATGGGAAATGGCAATGAGTACATACATATACTTCTGCCTCGACTATATGAGAACTGGAAGAACTACAAATTGCAAAAGTCTGATTTTAACAGAAAAACAACTGGAAGAATTGAGAATTACTGAGGAAATTGTCGAAAACCGAGTGATTCCTCCTACTGTTTCCGCCGTCAATGCTGTCTCAGCTGTATTTGCCGACTGTGCGGAGTGTTCAAAATACATAAATACAAACACAATTTGCAAGTCTCGCCTACGCAGAAAAGATTATTTCGCGCATTTCTTCTCTTTGAGAAAAAGTTCGATGAGCACTGAGAGCCGACGCCAAATTGCTCAGCAAAGCAATCAAAAACGGTTGCGAATCGTTGAGAAGTGTTTGGAAAAGTGGACGGTCGAGGTGGAAACAACCAGATTTTCGGCGCCGAAAACCACGATTAAAGTCGCAAATTTACACCACCCCCACTGTTTTCTTCGTCTTTTTTGCTGCTGCCAATGAGTCATTCAGGTTCGGGCGGCATGTGAAAGTACGTTTACTCGTACGAAAAGGGTGACTTCATGAGACAGGTCGAGACACAGGAAAGTGCGTACTAGAGAGACTTGACGCGCAAATAGGATTGTCACGACTGTATTGACAAGTGTTTCGAAATGAGAAACGAAAGGCAGATTCGTGAAGATAACACGGAATTCTAGGAGTAGAAGAGATTGGTGGCCGGTCGAATAGATTAATCGATAACAGGTGAATCGGAAAACGAAATGAAAAGCGGGAGAAACAGTGATACTATCTCGGCGCGGAAACGAAGGAAAACGAGAGAAAAGACGGCATGCAATTTACTCTTGTTTTTGCAGAACTGGGAACGCGGAAACAAACGGAACACTTACCACGCAAAAAACGATCGTATCCATCTGACAATTTGCTTCATTTTGAGATAGAAAATAAGTAAGTAACTGATATAAAAAATGGAGGAAGCACAGGAAGAAAAATGGGCAAAATTTCTTGGGTGGCAAACAAAAGAGGACGGAAATAGGGGGTGATAAGAGGATGGGCTGTGGGGTTGGTTGGCTCAGGATCCTGCTCAACACAAACATTTATCCGAGCAGTGTATACAACATCTCGAAATGTCTCAACAGGCGAAATCTCGGCGTGTTTGTGGATGTCGGATGAGTAATTTGTCACACAAGTACTGATCTGTGGAACTAAAAGTGAAAATAATAACAATTTTTGAGAAGCAAATTGAGAGAATTCACAGAACATTCTAATTCTCTACATCTCTCAGCAGACTATTCGGATTGCTTCTTTTTTTTGTATTTTACAAAAAGGACGTCTTATTTTTCATTAACTTTTCATAGTCAAATACGTGAATATGCCACTACAAAACCGATTAGATATGTATTTTCCATGCAGCCTGTGGCTACTTCATTATTACTCATACGTAATAGGTTGCTTCTTGAATAATCACACTAAAGTTGCTTCTGAATTTTATTTTATTTTTGTTTTCGAAGCCATCTTTTTTCAATTTGATTTTCAAGTCATCAGGAAAATACTCTGTCACTTTGTGGGCTGAGAAACGGTCTCTGTGTATTCTGAAAGAGTTCGTGTTGTTTTACACTTTGTGGACATTCCCCGGACACAAAGGGTCGAGTGGATCATTGTTCTTTAACCGTTCACCGTCATCTATGAATACATAATTTACTAGAACTCTAATCGAGTGTTGTTTCCCGGTTTTTCCGTTTCGCTCGTCGTCCGAATATTCAACCGATTCAATTGTTTTGTATTTTGATACTGCGTAGATTCCGAGTATCGGCACCATTCGGAATATATTCCTTGCTGTTTCTGCTCTCCATCTGCTTCTTTCTTCTCTGTTTCTCTGCTCCACTCATTCATTTGCTTTTCTCCAAATAATTGTGACAAAAAACAGAATATGAAACTCGCTCATCCCGTCCCACCCTGCGTTTTTCTCGTGTTCCCCTCTCCGCAACGATGTCGTCGTCTGGAGACTCCGCCCCAACTCGGCAAGACGCGCCACCGTTCAAAACTTGCTCGTCGAGCCCTCCCCTCCCAGCGTTTTCTTTTTCTTTTTTGTGCTCTCGACGACGCCATCACATTCGCACCCCACATCACGTACGTCAGAAGAAGAAGAATAAAAGACCTCCTACTTCCCTTCCCCCGCCCAATCCGTCAGTCCGAGGTCGTCCACTTCTCCAATTCGCTGCCCAACTCCAGCCTATTCGGAAACTCTCCCAGTATTCTTTATGGTCATATGTTATTCGTGTCCAACGTTCTGTATCCTTCTCCTCATCAAACTTGTACCATGTGCAGTTTTGGAAAAGGAAGTATCCGAAAGCGGAGGCATCCTTTCGATACCGGATGGCATGCTAAACGAATCCGAGAAGAAAGTCGATCATTTCGAGATCGCCGAAGCGTAAACACTGGACCACCATCCCAAAAAAAGAGTATTTTTCAGGAAATTCAAATTACCGACAGAAGAAAAGTCTGTAGGAACTGTGCACAAACCTCTCGAACAACACGTTTCCGCCGTCATCCCAATGCCCAATTTTGACCCGCACCAGCTCGAAAGAGCATTACGAACGAGTGAGTCAAATCTCGAAAGTGGCCCTTCTCCTCGTTCTCGCTCCCAAACTGTCAATTTCTTTGATATACATCCACCCCTTGCATTCTCTCGCCCAATCTTTCGGGTTTCCTTCCACTCGTGTTGTTTTTGGCCATGAATAGATTCGATATCCTTTTGATGTCTCTTCTCAAAGCTCAACCAGAAATGTGACGAGACATGAGCAGAGTTTGTGAAATACATACCAGAAGAATAGAGCCGAAAAACATAAGAGAAGGTGTCCTCCTACTGGCCAAAAATGCATTACCCTAACTAGCTTTCTGCCTTCCCTTTTTATGGGGGCCCAGAGGCTCAGGGCGAAGTTCAGAAAACAAAGAAGAAGAAGAAGAAGAAGGAAGGAAGAGCTGTCATTTAGCAAATTGGATTCGAGAACCTACTCTTTGATAGTAAAGGAAGCACAACACTTTGCGCGGGAAGGAAGCAGAAGAGGCGGAAGATTGGGTCGTGATAAAAAGGGAACATGTTCATCATTATGATCCCTTGGGAACAATTAGGGCGTATAATGCTTCCATAAACACACCCAGCCAAGAGTTCTCGCGTTTCGTTGCAGAGGGTGCAATCGATGGAACAGAGGAAGCCTTGTACCGGTCTCTTCTCGACCACTCCGTATACGAGAAGGACGTGAGGCCATGTCTTCATCATTCCCAGCCAACTAATGTCACTTTTGGGTTTCTACTGAACCAGATTGTGGAGATGGTGAGTAACAAGTGTCGTTGCTTTGCTCAAGAGCTTGCGTTAGACACATGTGGCTTGATTTCGTCTCAGTATCCACTCTAAAATAATCTCGCAGGACGAACGTAATCAAGCACTAACAACGAGGAGTTGGCTCAACATCAACTGGATGGATCCGCGACTGTCGTGGAATGAGTCGTTGTGGTCTGACATCAAAGCGATCTACATCCCACACAACAGAATCTGGAAGCCCGACATCATACTGGTTAACAAGTAGGTTACCACTTGTGAATCCTCAGTCCCCCGCAAAAGCATCTGTTTTGATGGCCCTTCTCGTAATTTCCGCCTCTTATTTAGCAAAGCCTTTTCATCTTTCAATAGAATGCAAATCTTCCCCGTCTCCTGCCAGTTTCCCATCTTTTCCTCCTCTCCTCCAAATAATTCATATGGTGATCTTGTGTGTTGTCTCAGACGAAAAGCCTTCGGTGACCGACCAACTAGCACCTCGGGCGATTGCGGTCGAATACTGTTGAATAATCCTGTGAACACGGCCAAAATCCGCCGGTGGCTTTCACGTCGTCTTCATTCCAAATGAAAACAAAATAATGACTTGTTTTTCGGCTTGCGAACGGTCGCCGTCGTCCCGTTAAGGGGGTTGAAGCATCTGCCCGACCCGATGTTTTCAAGCCACACCGACAAACAAAACTTGTCCGCCGCCGCATATCAGCTCATCCTCAAAGCTTCCCCGCGTTACGTTCATCCAGAGATAAATATTTCAATTTGGCGTGCCACACCCAGGACCAAAAAGGAAAAAAAGTTGGGTGAAACGAGAAAATAAGTAAATATGCTCTCCTTTCACTCTATCCTTCTGTTTTCTCTCCTTGTGTCTCCCCTCTCAGCCAACATTTTCGTGTTGATGTGCATGCAAATTAGTATCAGTTTTGCCGAAAACGAGCCCCGAGGCGTTCTGTTTCTGCTACAAGGGAGACCTTATTCCAAAGTCCGAACTGGTTCTCCGAAGGAATAACAACGCTTTTTTGGGAGCTTCCAGTTGAATTCTGAAGGAGAGGAGGAGGGAAAAACGTCTTAACACAATTTCGAGTGTGCATCCGAAAAAGTACATTGGTTTTGCATATATTTGCCGCCAACACAAATCAGAGTACAATGTGGACCAAAACAAAAGTGGCTGCGACACTTTCCAGTCGGAGAGATACGTTTCGGGGATGAAAGGAGCAGACAAGATGTGCAATGATCTATGCCAATAAACTCGTCATGAGGGCCCTGAAAGAGATGAAGTTTGATGAATTTACTGCTTGCAAATGAAAGTTCATCAACTCGAAAACATATTGCTTATGGGCGCTGGGTGTGTCATTCCGATGTCAGGGGTTCTTTGAGACGTCGAACAACAGAAAGTTGACTTGTAGTCTGAGGTCAATATCTTTCAACATTTTCTCAGAAATCATGCAAATTTTGATGCGCAACTCACATGCTAGCCCGAAAAGTTGAATTTTGTTGCAAATTGAATGCTCAAAAGTGACAGTTGGGGGTCGAAAGATGGCAAAACATTTTTGGAGGTATGGGGAATTGAACCCCAGCCCTCTCCCATGCTAAGGGAGCGCTCTACCACTGAGCTATACCCCCGCATGGTAAAGGGCTTCTAACAGCAAATGACATTTGTGACATCACTTCCGAAGAAAACGTGTTTCAGCGCTATCCGCGAATATTACGCATCTCTCGTGTCAACAGATGTTATGGTGACGAGCGACGGAAACGTCACCTGGTTGTTCTCCGCACTCTTCCGTAGCTCATGTCCGATTCGAGTACGCTACTATCCTTTCGACGATCAGGTCAGATTTCTAGATGGGAAGATGACGTGTGCGTGTGCTCAATTTACATTTGCAGCAATGTGATCTGAAATTTGCTTCCTGGTCACATGATATAACGGAAATAAATTTGGGATTGAACACTGACAAAGGCGATTTGTCGAGTTACATGAACAACAGTGAATTTGACCTGGTGGACATGACCGCGGTCAGAGAGGTCGTGAGGTTCCCATCCGACACGAACAGTGACTGGCCGACCATTGTGATAAGGATACACATGCATAGAAGACCTCTGTTTTATGTTTTCAACCATGTGAGCTTCCAATAACCGGTCTAGTAACAACATCAGCTCCCCGTTCCAGATAGTGCCCTGTGTCCTCATTTCGTCAATGGCCGTACTCGGTTTCCTTATGCCTCCGGAAACAGGAGAGAAGATCAACATGATCATCACTACTCTTCTCTCCATGGGTGTTTATCTCCAGTCCATCACAGAATCCATCCCTCCCACATCCGAAGGAGTTCCTCTAATTGGTCAGTACATCCGCACCCCGGATTGCTCTTCCCGTCTATTTTGCGTATTTTTCCAGGAATGTACTACGTCTCCTCGTTGCTAATGGTCTGCCTTGCCACGTGTGTCAACGTCATCACCCTCAACATGCACCGGAATGGAGCAGCGAATCAAGGAAGGCACGTCCCTGCGTGGATGCAGAAATGGATTCTCGGATATCTGGCAACATTTATGAGGATGTCAATCAGGGAGCCGGACAGCATCGCTCTTCTCAAGGCGTCGCAGGTGCATTTTGCAACTTTGATCAGTTAATTTTTGGTGTTTGCATTTCAGAGCAAGAAATCAACGATCCGGAGAAGTTCAATACTTCGAGATCTGAAAAGAGTGAAAAACATGTCGAATGTGCGGTCAAAGTCGAAAGAACAGAATGCTAATCGAGAATGCGAATGCATGGATCCGCTAGTGGTGAGTGAGACGCTCATAGAAATAGTCGGATTGTTTTTGGGCACGAGAAAGACAAAAAACGCTGGCAAATTAGGTGCTCAATTTGCCAGCGAAAGGCCATTAGATGAAAGACGAAAATAGAGAGATTTCAGCATATCTACGCAGAATCGATTATAAGCGTACTGGGTGATGCAAAACCGATGAATGGGTCGGCGATGAGAGAGGACTTTGCCAGTGAGAGCGCTTTCTTAGGAAGAGTCGTCAGTGATGGCGTATGTTCTTTTTATGATCCCCCCCAATCTAATAAAACAAGGAATTCCAGATAATGCCAAGAATTTCGGCATCGTCCAATTCGGTGCTGACAGAGTTTGAGACAAGGTTTCGGAAGATACTGAAGAGGGTTTACAGAAGTCTACAACAGCATGAGATCCGCGAGGAGGTAAGGGTGAAAGATTTCGAACCGAAAAGGATTCACGAAGTGTTGCCTTGTGAATTTATACACTTTCTGGATTCTCCAAAGAGCAGCTGATGAAACAAAATATTTCGCTTTCAGATTCTCGATGAACGATCCAGAATTCAGTGGCAGTGGCAGCAGTTGGCTTCTGTAGTCGACCGTCTTCTTCTGTGTCTCTTCTGCACAGCGACAGTGTTCACAATCATCTGCCTCCTACTTGTACCAGTTGCTTACCGTGATAATGATTCGATATTGTCATTCCTCAACTTTTTCTGACTTTCCCTTCTTTTTTTGGCACTCTACTGTTCACCATTGCCTTATAATTCGCATTTTTCAATAAGGTATCTATTATCTGATCAGAGAAGATAAGGGAGAAGAAAGCGGAACATGGGAGAAGAAAGGGGAAGATTCCTGCTGCGCCGAGTTTTTTTTTGCGGGTTGGTTCCTTACGACATCTACCGCGACGGCTTAGAATACTTGATAGCAGGGCAACTTTTTATATAATGGGTATGGCACTATAAAAGAGAACCGAGGGAGGGTCCAATAACGTCTTCTCATCCGACGATGACATTCGCTCTAACTGTCTCCTGCGCTACAAGCGTGGTAGTTATCACCGCCTGCCTCTGTTCGGTTCTTGTCATTGTCAATGACATCAACAAGTTGAGCGACGACATCTCCAATGGTATGGAGAACTTCAAGGTAAACTTTTCCTTTCTCTGTTTCCATACGATGCTAAGTAATTTTAGGACGTCTCGGATGTCACATGGGGAAACATCATGGCCCTTCATGGTAATGCTCGTCAGCAGCCTCCATCCGGACATCGTGAAGTCAGAAAGCTGATGGGAATCAACCTCCGCAACAAGAGAAACTCTGACAGCTGCCTTTGCGATGCTCGTTCTGCCGGATGCCCTGCTGGGCCACCGGGAGAGAAGGGAGAGTCAGGACTTGCTGGACTCCCAGGACCAGACGGAGAGGATGGAAAGGATGGAGCCCCGGGAGTCGCTCTTCTTGTCACCCACGACATTCCAGGCGGGTGCATCAAGTGCCCAGCTGGACCACGTGGACCACGCGGAGACGCCGGTCCACCAGGACCACCAGGAAACGGAGGACGTCCAGGACAACGCGGAGTCTCCGGAGAACCAGGAACCCCAGGACCAGTTGGAGAGCCAGGAGAGACTGGACCAGCCGGACTTCAAGGAAGACCAGGACAACGCGGAGACAACGGTCAACCAGGAACTCTTTACACTCAAGGAAACCCGGGACGTCCAGGACCACAGGGACCACGTGGACCACAAGGAGAGCCAGGAAAGGACGGAGAGAAGGGAAACGGTGGAGAGCAAGGTCGTCAAGGACACCCAGGAAAGAACGGAAGACAGGGAACCCGTGGAAAGGACGGAGCTCCAGGAAAGTGCGGAAAGGAGGGACCAATCGGACCGGACGCCGGATATTGTCAGTGCCCATCTCGCTCCAACTAATTTCTTATTCCTTTTGCTGTTTATGTGTCATAAACAATCGTACTATCCGAGTTTTCTCCTTCGCTTTTTTTGCATCAAGAATGCGAAGAATGAGCGCGAAAAGAAAGAAAACAGGGGAAAAGTGGACGCTTCAAATAGAAATGGTTTATTGGTTTTAGTCATGCCCTTTTTTGGATGGGAACTAAAACTCTCGGAATTGCTTCGTTAGTTCTTCCCGGTGGAAATGGAAGGTATGTCACTAATAAGTTTCTCACGTTTCACCTGCTATTACGCATAGCGTTACGTAGTAGTCATCTTTCCTCGGAGCAAACCGCTAAGAGACCAAATCAGTCCCGGACACAAAAAAGAGTGTCTAAAATTTCACCGATTTCTTGAAAATTTGTATCGCAGTTGCTCGGCAAAACCCCATAGCGCTTCGTAGTTTCGGTTCTCGTATAAAAATGGAAACAAAAACCAATCAAATTTGAGGTCAGTTTTATCAGTTCGTGTCATATGCTCTCCACCTGCGTTTCTTCTGTCTTCCATACTCACACACACCATTAGTTTCATGGTTTTGTTCATCGACAGAAAACTTTCTCCTGAAGGCTGGACTGCGCAAAAGCAGGTACGGCAGGTGGAAAAAACTGTCGGTTTCCATGAGTATCTACGAGAAAATGGGCGGAGTCTGAGAAATCTTGAATGTCAAGCGTAACGTCCATTTCATTTTTGATTCCATTTTCCTTTTAGCCTTTCGTTTCGAGTCTTCAAATGCCAAATGGTATAGACATCTCATAAAAGCGTCTGAGCACGGTTAGTCTGCCTTTTCCGAAAATACACCCCCAAACGACAACTATGTGCATTCCTTCTCCTCTTTCTTTTTCATTTTTGCTCATTTTCTTTTCTGCTGTGATCTTGATGTCCAATCCTTTCCATTCCTAAAGTACTCTTCAATGACTCAAACGCTGACAATCTCCTAATTGTCCATGTTCAGCGTACAACCCAACGGAAACAACACATTTCGATTAGTCGAATGGGCTGATAATCGAATCCAAAAGACTCTTCGAAATGCCTCGTCGGAGTACCACATCCAGTAATTTCGGCTTTTCCTGGAGCCTCATCGACGTCCTTTCCAGCTCCACCGCCGTCCTTCAGGTTAGTTATCCTTCGTCGGAAATGCCGTCAGAATTTCCGATCGGCACGTTCTTTGCTACGACTTTTCGGAGTATGGACAGTACTGTTATCGGTTCCAATGTTAAGGCAATAAGGGGCTGTAAATTGATAAGAAATGCGGCCTGCTTTGCTAGGCATACAATTAGTAGCGTTGTATTATTGCATTATTGTTGTTTGTACTGCGTGATGATACTCGTACCAACATTCTCATATCTCATTCTCCCTCCCAATCACTCCTTCCTTCCATGTTCCTTCTTTCGTGTGTCAAATTCCAAAACATAACAATTTCACAGGTAAGAATGTTGAGTCAGTACTCCTCGATGTACTTTGATCGAGCAGGTCTCTTACGTTTGCATTTCGGATCTGTCGGATTCTGAGAATTCGCAGCTGAAATTTGAGAATTCCATCTGTTCTGCAGGTGATTAGGATTTCAGAAAAAACCAGCTGCTGTGTGTCACACAGTCATCCAAAAAAAGAATGTGCGTTGAGAGTACTGTGGACTCAATGGACATCTGTACAGTGATTGCATGGGGAAATCGCCATTTGATTACTTAGAGACTGATTGGCTAGACAAAAGGGTGGGCAGTCAGACTGAGCTGGAAATAAATGCATTCGAAACAAAGGTGACGTCATGATATGCTTCCAAAATTACCGTATCCAGTAAAGTGAATTCTGTTTCCTCAAGGATGTGTACTAAACATGACAGGCTCTGTCAAAAAAAAATACATGAATTTGGAAAACTCTGTACAAATTGGGTACGACTTGAGATGTTGTATTTTGAGAAGCATGTCAAACCGATTTCGTATAATTCGTTTTGAAATCGAGAAATTTTTTTTCAAATTCTTCGAAATCGTTTTTGTAACTGCACATATTAGTCGATACAAATGTCAATCATCTCATCCACTCGCGAATCTTTTGATGAGCTAGCACGGATATTCAAATTCCATTTAGTATGCTAATCTATTCGGTGGTTCTACTCTCCGTCCAGTTGATGCCAGCCAGTGGCCCCTTTCACACAAACACTTATCTCTTCCGGCCAGATATTTTCGACGATGAGTCATGCTATCCCAGTTTCAAAACTCTTCGTCACCAGAGGGCTTCTTGTGAACTCGCCCCTCCCGGTCTCTTCTTCTCCCGCCGCCAAGACAAATGCCCTTTGTGTGATACCCTCCCGCCGGCCATCTGCGTCACTCCAATTTTGATGCTCTCTCCTGATAAATGATGATAGGATGGATCGAAAAGAGAGAAGCGCTCATTTCTCTTCGCCGCCATGATCTATTGGGGCTAATGTATAATCTGTTGCCGAGCAGGGTGCACTCGGCTGGAGAGGACGGCCAACAGTGCACGGCCCCTCACCCCATCCATCTCATCCGCTTGCTCTCTTTTTGGCATACACTTGACCTAATCTCCACCCTATTTGTATCAGTTTTCTGTTCACCCGATGCATGCATACCCTTATGAATCAAATCCTTCACTAGATAGTCGGAAGGGAAATTTATTAGACACAACACTAAAAAAAGTGTGGTATTTTCCACGAGGTGCAATGTACATACATGGCGCGAGAAGCGCATAATACAATTCCTAAGAGCCATTTCATGTTGTTGACTCTGGACTTATGTTTTCAAAGGTTTATAGTTTACACCACCATTATTCGGCCATATTCTCCCAAATTCCACCCACCCAATCACTATACACCGCGAGTGTTTGTATTGGAAAACAGAAGCCCACCAGGCAGGGTCCTTCACACATCTGGCATAAGCTGTGGTCCCTTTACTCGCAACCGATTGCCCTCTTCCTCCATAGTGCTTCTGGTCTTAAGCACACCACACCCACCGCATCCTTCCTTTTCTTCATCTCCGCTCAGTTTTTAGCTGTCGTACGTTTCCTGCCTTTTTTTCTCACTTTCGTTTTCGGATTCTTGTTTCTTGACACGAGGGAAACCCCCCTCGACACGCGTTTAATGGCAAGTAAATCTTAGCAACGCACTCAGTATTTCTCTCCATAAGAAGACATAATTGTGGGGCCGGCAACCGTAACTTGCCCTATTGTTACACAACCGCATACCTTCCTCCCGCAACATTTTTCGGGGGGTTGGTTTCATTCGGCAACACAATCTCTCCTTCTCTTTTTCTTTCCTTTTCTCCTTCTGCAAACAGCGTCCAGATACCACCACACACCTCTAAAATATTCTTGCCCGTTCCTTTTCATTTTCCGTTTTCAATCAGTCCTCTTCGAATTACGCCGCAGGCAACTGAAATGAGAGCAGAATATAGTGGGAGACGATTCTAAAGACGCGAGTGTTTTTGTTCGCCTCCTTATGTTTATAAACACAAATGTGTCTGTACGTAGTTGTCTTGATGCCCGTTTTATGGATTGTCAATTCAAAACGTCATCCTAATAGGTTCATCAGCCGTTTTCCGACCTTGGGGAGATCCTGCTAAAGTGCCTCTTATTCGATTCTCGAAATCTGATTCTGATTTCGATTATTCCAATTTCCGCGCCGAAATCGATAGATCTCAATCTCAGCAGAGGCGAACTGATCGCGCCCGCCGATCGGTCGACAGGGGCGAGAGAAATGGGAGTGGAAGGAGTGGAAGAGACGAGGAGGAGGAGGAGGACAGGACAGGCGTGTAGATAGATGCCCGAACATAATTGATTTCTATCGGGATCCGTGTGCGTGTGTGCGGTGAGCCTTTTCACTGATTTTCAAAAAAAGTCTGCGCGCACTCCAAATCGTAAAACTGTCATTTTCTTCTGAAAAGTTAGTGTTTTTGAAAGTAAAAATGTGGTTTTTGAACTTTTCCTACATCTAATCATCCTTCCTCCTCGTTATCCATCGTTGGCCCCTCAAATCAACTTTTTCAATGGAAAACATTGCGAACAGTTTTTGTAAATTGAACGTGAGGTTTCTTATCAACCGAACCATGACAACTACTTTGTTTACAACGAGAAGATTTTTGAACTTTTGATATTCTAAAACATTATCAGTTGGAACCGAGGAAAATAGAAATAGTGAGGAAGAGTGATAACTTCCTTTCCTTCTCCTCTTTCTATTCCTCTCTCTCTCTCTCTCTGTTTCTCTTTTGATTCAGAACCTTCATATTTCATAATGTTACATGCATTTCCGTCTCAAATGACACTGGTCCCTTTTCTCTTTCCTCTATCTCTATATCCCTCTCTCAGTTGCCCACCGCATCGAATAATAACTACACTTGTCTTTGTGTCAATCAAAGTTAATAAATTCTGATCCCCCGCATTTTGTAGATTGAAAATTTTATTATTATTATTATTATTAAATTCCTGTGTAGGGGAGGAGTTGGGAAGCGATAAGGAGAGGGGAGGAAGAGGAGTTTCTACTGTTTCGTTCGAAAAGTATGTTGATTCTATCGAGTTGATGGGAAAAAGAATTCTTGACAATTGTGGCCTGTGGTCATAGAATTATCATCACTTATCATTAGAAATCCGTTGAACAAACATTCCGCTCTCTTCCTCTCCTCTTCTCGCCATTTCACCCTTTCAGGATACAACGTATATCATTGCCCACTTCACTCTCCGAACACTTTCTCTGTCTGGCCCTCATAATTTCTCACCCTCTCCTTCCGTTCCAATCCACAATTTTCTCGTCAATTTCATGCAAAAAGTTCAATGAACTGTGAAAGTTGGACGGGTAATCCGTCCTGTTTCCGGCGGCCCTCGTTCGTTCGCGTAAACATTTCCTATTTGCTAACTGTTTCGGTTTTGATCTGTTTTAGACACATTTTTTTACTTTATTTTCAAAATGAGAAAGGTGCATAATTTCGACAGAACCACCCAGTTGTCGTTTTCTCACGAGTCGTGTAGGTTCCAAGAAAGGTGGCGCAGTGTGTGGGGTAGATAATGCGCTTTTCTCGAGTGGACAGTCAAGACATCAAGCTCGTGTCGAGTGGGCAAATGTGTTGCCGACGGGTGGGCAAGGCTAGACATGATGGACATTATCCGGCACCATTGCACACATTTGCATTCGTTTTTTGAAACGAGTACTGCCAGTTTTGGTCCCATAACTGGTTATTCGGTCTTAAATCCAAACGATGTCGAAATCAACGAGACAATTAGCCGTTTCGAAAATGGTCCAAAGTAAAGGCGTTTTCGGACTTTCGACTCACTTCCGCAGCCAGAGACCAGTTAACTTCCATTTCAGTAACTGAAATAGGTACTTGGTTTAATTTGAAAGTCGTTACCATCTAACCTGATTTCTTAGTATATATTCCGTCGGTTCGTTGTCAATCCAGTCATTTTTCTTGTTTCCTAATGGCAGGTCGCTAACTTTGTCTACTTGGAGCACCATCCAACATGTTTTTGCTCATTCTTCGACAATTTTTCAATTTTAACTTTCCCGCGTTCTTTTCTTTTTGATTTAATATACTATTGAAACGCGCCATGAGTCCAACGGTTTTGATATGAGCGATATCTGATAATGTTGAAGATTTGCGAAAATTTTGCCGCTCGTCGTTTTCAATCAACATTGATCCAGATGGAAATCTGTTGAATAAAAATTCAAGATCGAGATGTTCCCAGAAAAACAACTCACTATTCAACATCATCCATTTTATGAAGCTTCTGCGCAAGAGCAGTCATTTCGAGAAATCACATTCTGATTGCATTATTCCATCAGGAGACAAATGCTAAAATTGAATCGAATTGAAAGGTTGCACTGAGAAAAACACAGAAACAAAATCGTGTCTTTTGATCATCGGTGTGTCTTTGAAATTAATAGTAAGCAGCTGCTTTGACTTTTTCTTCATTGAGTTTTGAAAAGTTTTCAACAGCTTTCTCGAAATTTATCAGACCTGATTGGTGATTTTTCCTGATTCCTCATTGGAAAAAACCATCAAATTTAGAAACGTCCTTAATCAGCAATTCGATGAGAACGCGATTAGTCATCTTCAATAACAAAAGCAGGAAAACAGTTCTTCTCAATTCCTTTTTCGAATATTTCTGAAAACGGAGAGAGAAATTTCACAAATAAAGAGTAGCTTTTGTCCATTTTGTTGCAACTACAGCAACAGACGTGTATGTGTGCATAACACACGACGAAAACGTACACAGACAACGTTCTTGACGCGCAGTTAGAGTTCAGACATCCCTAACTTATGGAACATGGTAACTTTTAGAACAAGAGACTTCAGTACTGTTAACATATCAGCGCAGTCTATCAGAACACCCGACAATGCACAACTGACATCAACAAAAACGAAAACGATCTACAGAAACGCTAAATTATGCTAGTGTGCATATACAGAAAGCTGTGGATACCTCAAGATTTCCGGTAGGTGGAAGGCAACTGACGGTCCGGAAGAACATACATTTTGTTTTAAAAAGCCAAAGACTCTCCAAGCTCTTTTCCTAACACTGAAGGTGGGAAAGTGGAGAAACCAGCTGCTCGAGAGGAACACCTCACGGTCTCCGAAGGCATTGTGCAAACTTCTTTGCCCATCTGTTTTCCTTTTCACGCTATACCGGGGCATAGTGACGAGTAGTCCGTGAGGGCACGTTGGGGGTCTTTATGTGCGTGTCAACCAACAAGACAGTGCGATCAGTGGAGAGAAGGTAGATTGTCCGACCGGTGCGACAATGAGGGTGCTGGTGTGCGGCAACGTGTGTTATACCGCTACGACTTTTGCGACGCACCTCCCTGTATCGGCCTCTACGTCTTAGCCTGCGTCTCTCACTGTTGCGCACTCTCTTATTATCCGTTCGCCAAATCTCCCTCTTTCGATGGTCCTCAGCAATTAGTACGTCGATATAGTGCGCACAGTCCATTTCCCCTTCCTGGACCCGCGGTCTGTTTTTGTATTCCGATGTTATCCGGTCGGTTGGCTCTATTGAAACCTGCTAGAAGAAAAGATAGCATGTATTTGCCCCTTCTCAATAAAAAGGTAACTATATTTTTACTTGTTCAAAAAGAAAGCAGAGAGAAAACATGGATTTTCTGTCCCAGTAGCTCTTCGCCGCTCATTGACTCGTTGATTTATCGGCAACCCCCATCGTTTCTTTGCGCGCAATTTCCACTTTCTGCCACCTTGTCGTACTACTTCTCCGTTTCGCTTGCGCCCCTCTTCCGAGTCCACACCCCATCCCATAACGCTCTTCTTATTCAATTCAGTGAAGCCCAGCCAGCTGTTAGTTGTGACCTATATCTATTTCGTGACAATAGATAAAAAGAAGTTTGCGATCTCTGCCTATTCATGGTCAGCCAATTGAGATGACCTTTACACTATGACAAGCCGAGTTTGTCCAAGACACATCATATTCTGATCTGACTCATACGCAGTCGCTCCGGACGATATACTCTCTTCCTCCTTCCTCCCACACCTATGGTTCTCTATGTCAGACTCGTCTACAAAGTAATGTTTACACTTTGCGAACGAACAAAAATGGGCCGAGAATAATACGCGGCGCTGCTTTGAATTTCTCCTGAAAAAACGAGAACTCTGTCAGCAAAAAATGAGAAACTGAGAATAGTTCAGCAACTGTATTATCTGTCTTCCAGGTACCCATGAGCTCCGGATGCGAGCTGTGGATTGGGTGCGCCCGATGGTTACGCGACCTCAATCTGTTGACAGCCGAGAAAAACGGAACGATGGCAGAGTTCGCGGCTGTGCTCAGGTAAGAAACACCGGTTTCACCGAGTCTCAATGATGAAATGATTGTTTCAGAGATGGTATTCTTCTATGCCGACTTGCCAACATTTTGATACCCAACTCAGTCGACCAGAAGGAAATTATGAAGTCACAGCAGCAATCTCAGTTCACCTGCTTCAACAACATTGATCTCTTCGTGGAAGTGTGCCGGAGCCAGTTCAAAATGTCCGAAAGCGATTTGTTCAGTGCCGGCGATCTGTTCCACATGACTGGCTTCCAAAAGATTCTGAAGACATTGTCGATTTTGTCGAATTCAGAACAATCTATGGCCAAGGGTGTTGAGTGAGTTTTTTTCTGTTCAGAAGCTATTTCTCCATGATTAATTTCAACGAAACAATGAGAAATTGATCAATTGTTTCAGTCCGTTTCCGGAGGTTGACCGCAGTCAGCAAGGAACATCGAGTTCCCGTGACTTCGTGGACGATGAGGAGATCTATCAATCACTCCACGACGACATAGAGAACATCAACCCCGATCAAACAATATATGGACCAATTACAAGGTATCTTCAAGTACATAGTTTTGGATCTCAGCAAAAGTTTTTCAGCACTGACCCAGATGTGCAAGAAAGTGAGAAACTTTACGACAGAATAGTCACTACTCGAAAACCGAGTCTCAATGAGAATGATGTAAGTTTTTTGCAGTATCCATAGAAAAAAAAACGAACGTTATTTCCAGAACACGCCGGCGGTGAAGAGGAGCAGATGCATCCGAGAGTTGTATGAAACTGAGCAAAGTTATCGAGATGCACTCCAGACAATCATCAAAATTTTCTACGAGCCCTTGAAAAATGTCATTTCTGCGAAGGACCACAACGAGATTTTTGGCAACATTAAAGAACTTGATGAGCTTCACGAAGCTTTGTATGCCGATTTGAAATATCCCGTGGAAGTTTCACTCGGTATTGTTGACGGGCCGTCACGACCAACATCGTTAGAAGAGTTCACTCCTCAAACGATTGGAGAAGTCTTTGTCAAGTAAGTTGTGCTTTTTCAACATATCATGGTTATCCTGCTTATTTCCTCCTTTTTGTCGTATTCAATATTTCTCATTTACAGATACCGGGATCAATTCCTTGCTTATGGAAAGTACTGCTGTGTGCTGACTTCCAGTCGAAAACTTTGCAACGAACTTCATGAGACGAACCCGACTTTCTCTAAAACCGTCGAGGAACTTACTTCTCAAGGAAACTGCAAGTTCAGCATGAACGATCTGATATGCGTGCCGTTCCAGCGCATCACGAAATATCCTCTTCTTCTGAAGGTTGTCCTTGTCTTTCTATTTTAGTAATTACTTTGAAACTATAGGAGCTCGTCAAGAAAACGGATGTAGCTAGTCCGGACCGCAGTTCGCTCCAAGAGGCGGTTGAAGTAATGGAGGATGTGCTGCTATACATCAATGAAGAATCTCGTGATTACGACTCGAAGAACATCATCGATGGAATTGAACAACGTATTGTTGACCTGTCAATGGTAACCTTTTTGAGCTTTCTTCACTACCAGTCGTGCCAAAGTTTCAGCCACCAAACGTAAAGCTTCATGATTATGGTAGAGTGAACCACGACGGTGAGATCAAAATGGCCGAGTCGACAATGACACAGATCGGAAAACCGAAGCAGAGATTCATATTCCTTTTCGATAAGGTTATCGTTGTGTGCAAGGCTACTAGCAAAGTGACGACAAAGGACCGAAACCCCGGATTCAAAGCAAATACATACACCTATAAAAACGCTTACATCATGTCTGAGCTGAGCATCGACCAGAATGTCTCGATTGACGCCAAGTCTGGAGGGACAATCACACGCAGGACGCAGTATGTCATCCACATGCACCGTGATCGGACAGAGGCAAATGAGATTGTGCAGCTGTCGTTCTACTTCAAAAACGAGGCGTCTCGTGCCAACTGGATGAAAGCTCTTCTTTTATCCAAGTGAGTCATTTTTCCTTTATCGTTTGTCTCAGCGTAAAAATATCAAGTCATTTGGCCAGCGTGATTTATCACCTTGAGAAAAACGAGTCTAGTTGACGCTATTTAACAAATATAGAACGCAAGATAAACCACGTATGTTCAGATCGAACGTGTGTCCAACGGAAGCGCTGCGAGATTCTAATCACAAAGTGAACTTCACCAGCTTCCGCGTTGACGTCAACAAGCCATCCGTTTGCGGAGTTTGCAACAAACTGTTGAAAGGCCTCCGATATCAAGGATACAAGTGTGAAGGTGTGGATTGAATTAATTATGGCCTACCGAATGGTAAAATTGCAGTTTGTCGAATGGAAATGCACAAAGAGTGCTTGGGTTTGAAAAAGTGCGAGGGGGACAACCGGCGATCGCATCACGAACCAAGAAGTTCTCAAAGCTTCAACTGCAACCGGTCAAGACAAAACAGTAAGCAGCAACATTAACGAATAAACACTAACTTTTGTATTCAGTTCGCGACGGAGATATTGTCACGGCAAACTCGACGTGCACTCCATCCGATCTGACGTTCCTGCAGTTTTCAAAAGGAGACCGCATCGAAGTGATCCAAATGCAGACACAGAACAGATTCACCGGTCGTCTCGTCAATAATCGCACCCGCACTGGGCTTGTGGACTTGTTTCGCGTCACTCCAAGTCGAGTAAGTTATCGAAATTTCCATCTGTTTGCCAATCCCGAATGGACCCGATGTTTAAACGTCAGTTGGTATTGAACACCTGTTTAATTAAAGTGTGAGACGCGCACGCGATGAGTTTCGCCGTCTCTCCGCCAGTTTCTCTTCCTCAGTTTCCCAGACACTGGTATGACTCATCCGTGTACACTCGTAGGCGGAGCAGGCTTTCTCTCTTTCTCTCGCTTCCTCGCTTCTTCTGTTTTATCACACCTTATTGACCATTGCATTTGCTGTACGAAACCATTATATTACTCTACTATGTTCCAGACGACCTCAATGATTGGAACAAGCCCTGCCGACTCGTCGCCGGCCGGATCAATCGCCCCGCGTTTCGTCGACCGCAAAGAATCGACTGTGTTGCCGAAACGACCTGACACTATGTTATCTGATGGGTAAGTTGTCTTTTTCGGGTAGCAACCAGACTCCCAAAGCGAGCGAAACAGCGAATTCCATTCTTTTCACGCGTTCTTCATAGTTTCTCTAGTGCTATGGTGTTTATTGTTGCTACGTGAGTTTGAGTGCCGATTCACAGATTATTCAACTGATTCTCTATGAAATTGTATTCTTCAGCAGTTCACGCAGCCCAAGCAGCCAAGGGACAATCACTTCTCGTAGCTCTCGTGCATCGTCGTCGTCAACCATAAATGGTACGGAGGTCACACGTCAACAGGACTACGTCAACACGGAAATCGCCGAATATCTATGGTACATGGGAGAAATGGAACGAGCAAAAGCGGAAAGTACTCTTAGAGGAACTCCGAACGGCACGTTCCTTGTCCGGTACAGCAAGAATCGCAAGCAGACGGCTATTAGTTTGAGGTGGGCATTCCAATCACTCTTTCCGAGATGATACCTTGTTTCCAGTTACAAAGGCGATGTGAAGCATATGATAATCGAACAGAACAAGGATAAAAAGGTTTACTTGGACGAGGATTACATCTTCAATTCCACTGTGGTGAGTCACATTCCCATTCCTTTCGTTGTTGATTTTATTTCAATCAAGTCAGTTTTTTTCTCAGGAACTCGTTCAATATTATCGGGAGCACAATCTTATTGAAATTTTCCAAGCGCTTGACACGTGCCTCAAGATTCCGTTTCTGCAGTGCAAAGTGAGCGATACAAGTGAATCGCCAAGACAAGAATCTGAATCTCAGGTCTACAAGGCGATCCACGACTACACTCCACCAGCACCAAACCAAGAAGGCAAGTTTTTGTCCTTGAAAACTGGAGATGTTGTGGTCTTGTTGGATACTGTTGGTGAAGATCGTGGTTGGTGGAAAGGACAAGTGAATAATAAGGTACTCTGTGGTGTCCGTTCGAATATGCAACCAAGTGTCGTTTCTAGACTGGATTCTTCCCGCTCAGCTATGTGAAACCGTTCGATGCATCCGCTGAAGGCACTTCCCCAAGCACTCCAACCTCTTCGTCCAGCTCATGACGCATGTTCCCTCCGTCCGTTATCCTTCTCAAGTTCATAATATTGCCCAACATAATACGCCTTGTCCTAGGTATTCTGTCTAGTTCATCCCTAGTTTCCTCTCTCTCAACCTTCCTTCCGTGATGTAAATCTCATGTGTTTTACGTGTTCAGTGTCACAATTACACTGAAATCTTTGTTTTGCCCGACTCCTTGTCTCTTTGTATTTTTCACACGCTTTCTCTTCACCTTCCGAACGCCATACTTTTGTGATTTTTGTCCCTCCTTGATCCCAATCTCAGTCTTCATTTGTCTTGCTGAAATATGACAGTCCTTGTCATAATTCAGTGCTCATTTTCATCTAATGCATCCTTCTTAGAGCGTCACATCATTCATAGTCCGGTTCCCCAACGTCCCACAGTTTCTAGTAGTTCACTTCTTTCTGCTATAATTTTCATTCAAATAACGTTTTGTTCTCTTCTCCAAACGGCAGATTTTTATTTGGTTTCTGTGTTGTGAACAATAAAACAATATTCGATTTGGCATAAAGTGCACCAGAAGATATTTACAACACGTGAAAGAGCAAACACAAACAAATGAAGGAGCCACAATTGAAGACTATTTACACGGATAAAACCAGGTTATTTATGCTATCGTACAAAAAATACCAGCAGTCAAAGAAGAAGTCTGAAAATTACTACCGTTTCTAATAAGCTAGCAAGCGATGAATCATCGGGAAATTATGACCAATTCAAAGGAATCGAAACGGTACCGTCGCTTGTCACATAGATGCTTGGGTTGGTCGAGATAACAATGGACAGTCCAGACACCAAGGATCTCACTTCTTGGGAACAACCCATCAGACGATAAATACACTCGAGGACGACGTCTGGAGCGAATGTCGGCTCCCATTTTAATCCCGTCAGCTTCAGCTCTTTGATGCAGTCGTTTTGGGCGAATTCCAATTCATTCTGAAGAATCAGATTGTTTTAAAATTCAATCACACTGAATAAGCGAACCATCAGATGATGCATTTGCTGATTGATATCGGCAGCCTTCTGAGCGTTTTCCTCCAAAAACTGCACCAACGATGGCACGTCCACGTTGCAAGGGATGTACAGCCGTCCATCGACTCCAATCGCGAGCTCGTCATACGACGTCACTACCTGGGAGAATTCAGACGTTTTTTAGAATCATGCCAACTTTCCTACTTCAAGCATAGAGTTTTTAGCCGAATCTTCAACTCTTTTGAGGAGCGCTTCTTTTTTCCAAACTCTGACTCTCAGCGTTTGCAACTGCGTCAAAGTCTGAGCCAATCCTTTGTAATGAGGAAGAAGTATTTGAGCTCCTCCGAAAGTTTGCTCGATTTGTTTTGCCGTTTCTTTCAGCAAAGGCAGTTGATTCTTCCGTACATGGTGTTCTTGACAAGCAGATTCCCATTGCTCCGGAACATTGTCGGCTCCGAGTTGAATGGATCCATCACAGCAGGTGAACGATCCTCTTCCGAACCTCAGAACGTTCTTGAAAAACGCCTTCTCGATTATCACTCGCGTTTCCGGTGTCGCTTGGTCTAGCATTCTGTTCACATTGGCGATGCATCTCCGCATATGCGACTCCTCCCACGTCATTTGCCAGACGACCTGCAATCCGAAGAATTATCTCTCGAACAGCCAATCGAGTTATCACATCTCTCAGCAACGTTCTGTCTTTCAAATCGTAAATATCTTCCTTGATGGACACTCGCAGCGTCTTTGCATTTCTCGTTCTCTTCATCGCTTCTTCCCGCTGATTTGTCAATGAATCATACAAATTCGTGATGACCGTGGCCTTCTTTCTTTTCAGATATCTACAAATAGGAAGGTAGCGAACCACTGGCTGATTGATAATCACTCACGATCGCAACAAATCGTCTTCGACATTGGTCGTCGTGAAGCCCATTCCCCCAGAAGAACTTCTTGAGCCAGAAGAGGCAGAGGACTTCAATTTGAGTTCTGTCGTACTCAACTCGCATGACTCTAACGCATCCCTGCAAAAATCAGTCTGATGATAATAAAAAAATCAAATGTCTAAAAGTTGCTATCAACAAAAAAAAATCAGCGCACACGTGAGTCTAATTCTCTTCTTACCTGACAATTTTAGCCGGGTCGGTACCGATCAAATTGATGTGAATCTTGCGGAATGTCGTCGATTGTTTGTCGGCGATGGAAAAACTGACCTGAGTTTTGAACTTTCCCAATCAGACTTTCTATGCGAACATACCTTAGTCGGTTTGAGAGAAGGAGACACGGGAAACAGGTCGTTCATGTACCCGTTGAATATTTGCAGCGACTTTTCGTTTTGCGTCTGAATCTCGGGGAACTTCGCATATCTGTTGGACTGCTTGTTTAGAAAAGCGGTAAATGGGGATGCTTACTTGTCGGGGTGGACCAGAAAGAGGAATGGCCGGAGAGCTTGAGCAACTTCGTTGGAACTGATGCACCGCTTCGAAACCTGCCACAGAGATAGTTGTTTTGACGGTGAACCGATGGAGAACATGTATCTGAAAGTGTGTGTTTCATTAATGCGGCGTATGGACGTGCGGACGTGCGGACGCGATACGCAACCATCATAACAAAAAGGTGATTGCTGAGAGGAGTGCAAGTCACATGTCTCAAGGACCGATTTCAAACTAAAAATGGTCGGTCACTTGGTTGTCCCTATCAGAAAACTGATCAACAGAGACCAATCAAAGAGACGAAAAATGGTTGGCTAGAGAACGAAAAGGGTTGTCCGAATGGAGATCGTTTTTGTGTATCTGTCGGTCTCTCCACGTGAGGGATGAAAACAAACGGGCAATAGATGGGAAGCGAGAGATGGAGAGAGACTGATAAAACGTGCGCGACGTTTTGGTGTACTACATTCGGTATGCAACACAGTTTATCAGCGGGTACTTGTCATAACTTATCTAGGTGCAGGACATTGTCATTTGTCCTTGGTAGGGGAAGGAGAGTGGAACGATTGATGTGTTTTTTGTTTTTCGAAAAATAGCAAGAGAGGAGAAACATGAAGGGTGGCTATTTTTAAAAGACAAGCCTCTGGTGATCATTCTAACAAAATGATGTCATTAAAAGGTCAAACCAGGAAAAAGATGTGGTTTTTTTCGTAGAATATCCTCGCAAAAAATAATCCGAGACTTTGTACTAAACAACGGACCGCGTAAGAGCGGAGCATCGTTGCGGCCGATTCATGAGAAATGATGAAGGACCAACCGATTCTCGAACGGAAATAGTACCACGCCAGTCGGAAAAAAAAGGAAAATGGTGTCATTTTTCTACAGATTTTATGTCTGCAAGTAAACAGACTTCTTATCGGCTTTTGAAGGTTGTGTGACTTCGAACCGCCACGTAGAAAAAAGAAGAGAAGAGCAAGCATTTTTGACCCGATAAGAAATGTTGCGACTTGATCGGAAACTGAGATCAAACACTCAAAAAAGGACGAGATTTGTACAATCGTTCATTCGAGCAACACTAATGATGCACAGACTTAGCACGTAATTGTCATGCGATTTGGATATTGAGGAGGAAGAAGAGCGTAACGGGGAACAATAAATACACATAAAAATCGCCCATGTTCACATTGGAAATGACAAATATTATCAGATGAGCCCTTCGACGTTTGGCGGCTGAAGATATGGTAAATCCTTGGCGTGGTGCTGCTCTTCGAACTGCGGACGATACTCTCCGTGGTTTTTCCGACGATCTCTCACGTATTTGAATGCGAAGAAACCGAGGACTGATAGCAGAAGAACGCCAACCTCAAACATTATTTTTCCGAGTGCACGATTGTTTCAGAATGATTAACTTCCTATGTTCAGAACTATGCAGAATTCCATCCTTATCTATCATTCCACAAGCGTTCAGTTCAATTTCTGACTCACCACCACTGCGATGACGATGCCAGCAATCGCCCCTCCACTGAGACCACCAGTGTCACTTTTTGCGCTCGAAGTGATCTCACTCAGCTCGCTTATCAAACTTTGGCTTGTGGTACTGTTTGAAGCCATTTTCCGGAAGAGTGTACGTCTACGCGGACATATACAGAAAATATCGTCTCCGTCTAACTGGCAACCAGAGATGATCGGAGAAAGGGTGGATGCTGCAAATTAAAATAGACCCAGTATTGAATAAGTATTGATAATTATAGGTTAGTGGGCAAAGGGGATTGTGGAAAAGTGTGAAAGAAAAAAGTAAAAAGAAGAGGGCAACGAAGAATGAAAGGATTGGGAAAAGAGGGAACTTTGGGGTAACCCTCGGTTATTTATGAGGGTGGAAAGTGAGGGAAGAATTGTTTTATTTATTGCAGAGTGAAGGTATCATTTTCAGGTTTTTGGGCAGCAGGAGACGACTTGCAGCCCTTTCCTCGTGAAAAATATATACAAATGAGCGGAGGAGTGTTGGAAAATGAGTCATTTTATGAGGAAAGGCAGGACGCGAGGCATCGGAACCGAATAGCCATTGTATGTATGTACGGCTGCTCGGTTAACTCCTCGAGGTGCTTATTTACTTTTTGATTAATAAGAAGAAAAGAGTAAGTTCAAACTGATTTGAATCGATACCTAGTTCAATGTCAACAAAGGAGTGTGTGGCAAAGAAGGGAAAGCCTGGAGACGAACTGATAAAGGGGCGCTGGATTGTTATGAAATGGCACGGTGCAATTTGTATATGAAAGGAATGAAAAGAGCATTGAAAGGTGGCCCCTGTGACGGGAGACAACGTCAAACAAAACACGTTGAAACTTTGTGCAAACATCAATCTTGAGAAACCCAAGAGGGGCGGCTGTTTTGAACAGATTAACTGACCAACCTACTAATTTCCTCTTTCCAATCTCATCATCTTGTTTATGAACAGAATAGCAGCAAGATTATCAAGTGAGAGCCATAAGAACGAGTGATAAGGATTCAGTGCCATCCAGTGCCTGATAGCGATACGAAACAAAGTGCTTCCCCACGCACAACTTTACTTTATAGTTGGTCAAATATAAGACGCATAGCAATCATAAAACTAATAATAATGTCATTTCGACGACAAGAAGGTTCTTACGCCACTGCTTTTCTTAATGGCATTCGGCTGAAGAGGATAAACCAGTTGATTTTTTGAGTATATGATTGTTAGTGCCTCTCGAAGAGATACTTTACTTATATACTACATATACGCAAGTAGCAGCACCAAAACGTAATGGGATGAAATTCGAGTCATTGGCATGTTCCAGGTATTATTCATATGCGAAAGAGGAAAAGAGTAAGAGGGAGAGGAGGGGGAAATGTTTGAATACTGGATTGGCCGGGGTATGAACTGAATGTATTTACAGACACACGGGAACGTTTGTATTGAAATGTGATATTTAACACCGAGTTATGATTCCATTCCATTCGCGCTTTTATTTTTCTTTTTCATGGGAATGCGAACAGAAAATCATCATCGTTTTATGGCCGCTTTTCCTTCTCACTGAGGGGTTGGGCATATTCGAAGAGTGTCAGAGGTTCTCCTCTATCAAGCATTGTTATTCAATTGCAATGTGCAAACATAATGATTTGGCTGTATTGAAAATAAGGAAATGAACAACTCTTGCAGGAAAATGAAGAGTGTATATGAGTGTGTTTGATAAGGAAGCGACATTGTGTCCGTTGAAAGAGTGTGGCTGACACTTATCATGTGCATGACTAACTGGACGACGTGGGAAGTGAGAAAAATAACACCGATGCAAGGAATTTCTGCCAGGTCATGAAAAATGACTGGTTGCATTTGGTTCGAAAAGGAACTGATAGAATAGGAATTTCATTCTCTGATCTGAGAAACTGAAGAAAATGAATAGCTGAGAGAGAATAACAGGTGGGCGTACTGAGAAAAAGAGGTGAGCGAAGGAGGACTTCAATTGGCCACTACGAAAAATGAATGAGCGGGGAGAAAGAGCGAGATCACGCATGATATGTTGACAGTAGTTGCCAGCTCCGAGTTCTTCGCACATTTTGGCCTACGTATCGCGTTTTTTGCCTCTTTTTCCTGGCTCAATCCTCGAAATCTCTTGAGCATGTTGTCAGTGGATAGACGAAACGAAGAGTTGGCAAATATTAACCCAACCTGACGTTTTTCCCGTGTTCCCTCGGTCACAACTACTTTCATTTCGAAATTTGGTTGGGTGGCGGAAAAGTGGAAAAAAGGAAACATGTTTACACTTTGAGTGACTTATAAATGGCTTGACCTTTTGAGAGAAACCGAATGAAAAACCGGAAGCTCGCGGTGGTATTTGTACTATACACAGTGTGTAAAATGAATAGTTTGTCTTCACTTTTCAAAAAAACAACTACCCGTTTTGTTTACGTTGTAATTGCACCGCAAAAACCAAGAGAAGCGTTGTTTTCACATATGCCAGTGACTCTCTGGATTCTTCAGAACTTACATATTTAGAAAAAAAAACGGTCTGAAGAACAAAATTGAAAATGCGCTCAATTTTCAAAAAATGTTCGACGTTACATTCTTCATGTTTACTTTTCACATGAATGCAACATAGTTCATCGAGAAGGAAGAAAAATGGGCGCGAAGGACAACAATCAAGACAAAAGGTCCGTTGCGCGGTCTCAAGGGGCGCATTAATTTCGGCTAACAGCTACATGCAAAGAAAAACGACGGAAAAATGTCCGAGTTTAGAATTGCCACTGAACCACTTTGTACGGATTGCCCTCGATTGTTTGAGTCTGGTTTCTGGTCAGGTTCAGGTGAAACTCCCGGAGGAAATGATGTGAGACTGGGCTGCGGAATGCGACTTTGTATCAAAAATACGCGAGGAATTTGTAAGAACCTGATTTGTGACTGCCTGATGGACTGTCCCTGTTTCTTTTCTCAAGGACAAGCCTTCTCGGAATACCCGACCTCAAGGCAAACTTTCACGCACTTCGAGCGACCGCAAAGCGTTTTCAGGGAGAGGTAAGTTCCGAAACAAGGTAAAAAGAAGGAGGCATTGACTGAGAGGATTGCAACAAGCAAGCGTGCGTGGAATTTCGAACCAGTTTCCCACCCAGACGGCCATGCGCGTAATAAATTTTTTCCCGAAATTTTATCATATCTTCTTTCTCACTTTTACGAAAAAAGACGTAAGATTATGTGCGGGCGGGGAGGAAGGCGTCGTTTTTCGCAGCATCTCGTCATATTGGAATGCAACAACGATGTTTCGGGGGGAAATAAGCAAAAGATATGAAAGATATCTTCGCGCATTGAGTCCCCGTATCGAAACGACACAAAAAGAGTCATCAAGACGCTCTCGATTCCGTTCTTTCGGCAACTGGAGAGCACAAAAAGTGGAAATGCAAACAGTGATCAAGTATATTGAGGATGAGTATAGTGTTCAGAAATCGGAAACAACAGAAAACCACTCACCAATCAAACAGTTGAAGTTGCGCCAACAGAATATATGGGAGCATGGCGGCGATTCAGCGCAACTTGTCTGCTGCGAGAGTAGCACGAATGGCTCGTAGGAGCATTTCATTGCACAGAATGAATGTGGCTCGTTTTTGAATTCGAAAAAATGAGGAGCTGACAATAATGATGGAGGGCTCTCGAGACGAACAATGTCGGAAATGCGGCTCAAGAGATAAGAACAACACACACTTCAAACCTTTGACCCTTCCTTCTCCCCCGCTAAACTCTCTTGTTTTATCTTTCGAAAAAAAACTTTGTATCAACAGTTTATTCAATGCAACAAACTGAACCAAAAACTCTGGAAGACAAGAGATCCGATGGAGGGAAATACGGAGGAACACGCCTGGAAAACCACTAACACGAGAGGTGTCAAGGTTAATGGCGCAGGACATCTCACGCCTTTGAGGAACTTAAGAGGTTCATTTTGAGTTATATGGGGAGGATTGAGGAGGGACAGGCGGACGACGGAGGGATATAAAAGAGGAAAAAGAATGAACATCGAAAAAAGAGGGAATCATCTTTCGAACATGCCGAGAGATGGAAAAGGTTCGACTAGGTCAAGTTGAACGGAAGAACTGAAGTTTCTTGAAAAAAAAAACATTCTGAAGTGTTTAAATGTCACGGAAAAAAGTCTGATGAACGAAAGAGGAGCTTATGGACGAAGGTTATTTGAGGGTCACGGGAAGTTGGGAAAATGAGAGAGCAGCAGAAGTTGTATCGAGTTAATTTCAGAACAAGAGATCGAACCAATTAGGACAACTTCTTTCCAGCAATCAGAAAGCTTCTTCCCTGAGTGGTACGTTTCTTGCCCTTCTTCGACGTTGTTTCTTCGGGTTCTTCAAGCGGAGCACAGGTTCGAAGTTTCTCAATGAGTGCATGGTTGTCACTCATGTCGACGATGGTGAAAAACCCTTGCCACAGATAATCGGTGCTTCTGGCCAGGGTGAAAGTGACCAAAGACGTCACTGCTAGCAGAAACACGTGGAAAGCTGCAATTACCAGAAAAGTTAATGATAGGGTGAGAGTGACTTTACCCAGGAGGAGATACTCGGTGGGAGGGATGTTCATGAAAGTGAACACGACTAAGGCAAAGAGACAAACGTAGCACGAGAGACCGCCCATCTGGAAAATTCAATTAGAAACGAAGCAGGTATTTGATATGTCTTACAACGATGGACATGAACGGGATCATGTAGATGACACGAACCGTCTTCAAGCCGTACTCGAAGCTGAAGGCACTGAAGACGGTGAAGATTGTAACGATAGCCTGGGCGACAAGGCAACGGTGTCCCTGGAATGGAAACTGAATGAGCGGCCTTGATATGTCTGTTACTCACGAAGTGCATTATTTGGGTGTACTCGGCGGTAGAAAACAAGAACATGTAAGCGAAGAACATGACAGAGGTCAGTTTCTTGAAATACGATCAATTGACAGAAGAACAAGGAGAAGAGCAACTTACGCGTTTTCCTATGCCTCTCAGCACTTTCAGCTCTGGGAACTTGTCCCAGTAGGTTTTGGTCTTGTTTACCTGCTTCACGGTGGCCTCACGGATGAGATGGTACAGACGGATTTCGGCCCGCGGCACCATTTTCTAATTACCCTTGCTTCTGGTGGTTGACTGGAAAATCAATGGGTGTGTGAAGAGAATAAGGAGAACAAAGTGCTGGGAAAAAGAAAAAAGTGTATGAATCCCACGTATTGAGGGCTCTGCCACAATCCCCTCCGTTTTGTAGCTGTACACTCTAACAATCCAGAAGGCGGGTTCTAGGTGAAGATGGAATCAATTCTGAATAGAGAACCAAAAGAAAAAGACGAATGAGTGAAGCAAAAGGCTACGATGGAATAGGCTTTTCTGACGTGGAAGATGGGAACGAATGGCGAGCAAAAGAGAGGGGTAGCTGCTCGCAAAGGAAATTACTCCAATAAGAGGATAAAACCCGCAAATGTCAGTCATTCTTCTCCAAGATGCATGGCTCTCGAATGAAGAATTGTCGTCGAGTGAGAAAGGATTTTGCTCGACATTCGGTATAATTAAAACTAACAAGATGCGGACGTGGCCATCAGAAGCTCGGAGGGAGCACCCCTTTTCAAACCTCAAATTATGAAAAGAAAAAGAAAGTGCAACTTTGTGGGTCGCAGCACTCGCACGTTCAAAGCTTCTCTCAGTCGGGCAGAAGAACATCGCCTCGTGTGCTTTCCAGCCGTTTTTCGCTCCCTTTTCCCAGGAAAGTGTGCATGATCGCCTGTGAAACGTCTCAAAACTTTGTTGTTTTTTGTTCTCCCTTCTCGCCTTGTTGGAAAGCTCTTGCAAACGTAACATTGTTGATGGATCTTTTGATATCGAAATTTATGAAATTCGGAGCGCCACAACCCGTGTATTTACACAAACCGCCCTGTCGGTCAGTGACAGCCCTCCTCCTCCTTGAGCCGTGCGTATCCCGTAACACACCGTAATAGAATTCTTGTCCACACAAATCGTCTTGACCTTTCTCACATTTTCCCCTCTTTATTCATGGATTCAGCATCTGAGCAAACTTTGGATATTCTGACTCAGAGCTCAGTCATCTTCATTGCAATGCTCATTGTGATATCAGTGGCGTTTGTAGCGTATCGGTGAGTAAATGTTCTATTTTTAGATGCTCATATTCTCATGAGCTCAATGAGCTCCGAGAAGCACTGAGACTACTTGTAGGGCTGCCGGAAACACGTAAAAGATAACAAGAGACGTTTTTCAGATGCATCCAGAAAACTTGACAGGCTTCATTGCGCTCGGACAGCGTCATTCGCAGCGTCTCAAACGACCGTTTTTCTTGGCTGTCTCAATGAATAATTGTACACATTTTGATCTGTTCGTGATGTGCCACTAAGTGTTTATGAGGTTATAACTCATCTTGACGCTTAATTGCGGGTTGCCCGCCGCTGCTATGGAAATTCTGGGGCGAAACTCGGCTATTATCTCCCCCATCACCCTACTTTTTCATTCAAACTGCAGGCTGAAAATTTCCTTCTTTTTTCCAATCTGCTCCAACGAACCAGATAAATTAAATTTTCTTCTCCACTCACCCACTCAGCGAAAAGAATTAGCCAGTATCAGGCGGCGGCAGAAGTGATTTCTTCGTCTCCAATGTGAACATTTACTCTCTTTCTCTCTTATCATCAACTCGGTTTTTAGTGTCGTGAACTTTTCTGAAACCTTTCGGCTCTTATTCCGAACAACTTTTTATGAAAAATTAATTGGGGATATGTGGCACCAAAAGAGAGACAAACTCAGAAATGTTCCGATGGTAGTGAGTAACGAATCACAATCTTCAGTCCACTTAATCAGTACCTTCCAGCGTTTGCACATCTCACTCACTGCGAGCCACCCAATTACAGCTTATCCCAGCCGTTTTACTCCACCAACACCACTTGATTTCTTAACTTTTTTTTCTCTAACAAGAAAAAACGCTTCTCGTGTCTGAGAGCTCTGGCTTGGATTTTGAATGAGTTGAGGGCAGTTATCCACCTGACCGAGTACATGCACCTGCCGTCGTGATCCCATTTTCGGTCCTTTTCCATGCACACTCGCCAAAAGTCCAGATTAAATGTTTTTGATATGTTCCCCCACATCCATGCGGGGGAGTAAATTTCGAATCAAAACTCGAAATAATTTATTTTTTAATCAACAAATTGGGCGGGACAAGCAGGTGGAAACACCATTTTTGGCTCGAGAAATAAGTCGGGAGTTTGAAAACCTACAAAATGCGCTAAACGAAAAAATTAAGGTGTTACTTGTTAGCAGCTGAAGCTGTTTTCCGAGAACGAAGACTCACAACAGAAGCACTATGATGTTTTTTTTCTGTGTATTCGTTTCTTCATTTTTTGACATCAGTTTTGTAGAATCTATCAATAACTATTGTTAATGAAGTAACACACAGACATGCGCATTGCTTTTTCACATGCTGTTCGCAGTTCCACGATCCAATAATTGTTTTTTTTGTTCACGTCGTGACTTTTTCACCTTCTGAAACTTGGCGCTGAAATCTCAGTGAATATCACGATTTCCCATTTTCCCCTCCGTTGAACACAACGCAACGTTAACTAGAAACGTGCCACGTTGGCTGTTTTCAAAACAAACTCTCTCGGTAGGTCGCACGCTCCTGATCTTTTTTTTCTGTTTGCAAAGCATTCGTTTCAAACGCCTCAAAGATTTCCTACTCTTCTTTCTCTGTTGTCGACGAGAGTAAATGAGCTTTGCCTCCGGACTGTGATATTCGCTGAAAATTGAATTGAACGCACTTTCTCTGTAAATTGAGTTTTTCTCTCTATCTCCTATTGAATTATTCCAATCTTTGTTCAAAAGCGAAAACAACGGCAGGTGAAACTTCCGTCTCATTTTCAGCCGTTGAACACGTCGGACACCAGCCGATTCGTTTCTTTGCTTCAGCCATGAGTAATAAACGAGGCGGCGGAGGTGTGACCACCATGAATTTCGAGCATCCCGACGGCTTCAACCCGAACGCCGACATCTACAAGTCATGTTGCTGTCACACGAAAACATTCACCATAGTTCTCGGCATCTTCGAGATTTTCACCATTTGTTTTCTGCTTGTCGCTGGTGAGTGTGCAGTTTTGAATTCGTGTCTTTCTGACTTTTTCGAAGAAAGTGTGATAGGGAAACACAATTTCACTTAATCCACAGAAGACGGAAAATGTATTCTGTGATTGCCTCGTGCGTCACGCATTGGTTCTGTCTTCTCGATGGAATCGTGGAAGCAATCTCGTTTCGGCGAAGCACTTATCCGTTTTGTATTCTAGTACTCCCGGACGTCACGACAAGAATCTGCGACCACTTGGAAAACAGCACCGATTTGACGGAGGTGATAGAGAATTTCGAGCTGGAGTGAGTCACGAAACAGAACTGCTTATTCTAGGGAGAGCAGGGGCTTGCCGAGTGAACGGGGGAGACGAAGCGTGATTTCAGAAACGTTCGAAATGTAAACTACATGAACAACATTCTTTGCCATAATAATATCACATGCCTTGTATGGGCACTTATACAGGTCACTCTAACAAAATGTGATCCAAAAAACTTCAATTTTTAGATTCTCTCCATTCTGAGCATGTTCTATGGCGTTAAAACTAACCGCTGGCTCCTGTTCATTCCTCATTTTCTCTTCAGGTAATTAAATTTTCCCGGAGGCACCGGCAACTTGTTTTCGTCTTCAGAGTTGTGTGCATACTATTCATTGCTCTTGTGGAAGCTTGGATTATATACCGCGCAACAGCTGATAACGAAGACGTTGCTGCGTATGTCACAACAATAGTAGTGTTTGCTCTCATTGAACTCGGCACTCTGTATTCGACGGTGAGCAAAGATACAAAGATTGCGAGCACGAATCAGTTTGCAGTGGATCGAAATCAGATGTGCTCATTTCGTGAAGAGATCTCGCGAGACTGGCTTCTCCATTAGCATTGCAAGACCCGTCGGACCAGCGACCATATCGCTCAGCGAAAATGTTCCAGCGTCAGTACCAACAGCGCCAGAGGTATCAATTCCAACGGAGCATAGTATGAAATCACAGTTTACAGGCTCGAGTATTACGACCGCTCCGACGCAATCAACGCCAGTACATAGTCAATGAATCCGAACCTCCAGCCCCCGGAAACCCCAATGAAAGTGAGATTATCACGCTTCTCAGCGTTTCGCTGCCTTTGTTACACTGTTCAACTGTGATGTTTGACCTGTCATTTTTCAGCAAACCAGTGAATAGCAGTCAACATTCTATCTCATCCATTCTTCTATCTCATCATTCAATTTCACCTACCTGGACCACCGCCGCAAAACGGGACTATTAAATTCAGATAATCTGACTTTTATGTGTTTTTGATCACGTACATGCACACAATGAATGTTTATGTTCTAGTGTGAATATGTGTTTCCGCGTGTCCTGGTCTTTGAATTCTGAAACTCGGTTCGAAAATAGCTGTCTATGTCAGTCAAAAGAGATGGTTCTGCAAGACAAGGCCACAAACTTTGTTCCCTTAATTTGATAACTTTCTTTGAACACTTGTTCTCGACATACCTTTCGAAGAGAACTTATCTCGATCAACAGAAAATTTCCGTATTTAAGTGCGCCATAAGAATCATTGAACAGTGTATTTTGAAAACTGCATCCATCGACTATGACTGAGAAGTATTCCGAACTGACCGAACCCACTGTGAGCGCTGTTCTATCTGTGGCCTTCAGAAGAGTGGTTTTTCAGATCGAGGGAAAAGTCCGTCAGCTGATTGCGTTGATCTCCGGAGTCCCTCTCAGCAGTGTCGGTCTCACTTATTCTTGGAAGAACGATCTTCAGGCGGCCCAACTCAAACACTTCAACTTGACGATGGCGGAGGCTTTGACGTCATACTTCAACGTTCCCACCGAAGCAAGCGATATTGCTAAACTTTCCGCCTTCTGGCAGGTTGTGAACCGAATTACATGCGCAAACAACCACTGAAAGACAACGACTCGTATCGGCAAATTAGAGTGTTTTTCTCTATCTTCTTCTCTTTTTTTCTTCTTCAATAAAACAATTTCAACACGCAAATAGAGAACCAAATAGAAGATAAGATACAGATCGGCAATGCGCACCTGACGAAATCACACCCACCGATTCGGTGAGTATAAAACGAGCGCTTTGGGCAGTTTTCTTCAATTACCAGTAGCGGTATTCAATTACCAGAAACCCCTACACTGATGTCGACGCTTGCAGAGAACCTCACGGAGCCAACGGTGAGTGTTGCATCAAACTACGCATTGAATTCCTTAACGCATTTTAGATAAGGTTAAAGTTAGTCTTTGGGTTTTTCACGTGTGTTAGTGTCTTTTATTGTACGATTTTCAGGTAGAAGGAAAGGTTCGGCAGTTGGTCCAAGTGGTGACCGAGGTGCCGTTTGAAGACATCGGATCTGACTTTCAATGGAAAACTGTTCTGGACGAGGACCGTGTCGACTATTTCAACGCAATGATAGCCGGAGCCTTGTCTTCTTTTTTCGACGTTCCGTCTGAAGATTCTGACATTGCCGCTTTAGACACAGTCCAACAGATTGTTGATCGTATCAATAACGGAAGTGCTTAGGCCTGTTTATCAAACCCATCTTCGTAATCTTCCATTTCCTCCTTCGTTTCAAATAAACAATTCTCTCGACTGACTTTTTTTCGATTCTTTTGTAAGAAGTGCCGACTGCCGATTAGATTGGTTTTTGAACACGCACGTACCGGTTCAACGCAAAAAATGTTTGGTTACGCTTTCACTTTCCGTCTTCTTCTCATTCCCTTCCCCCAGTGTTCTCCTTTCATCGAAGAACATATCTTTGTACACTTGTGTTTAAGTTCCAATACACAGACTCAAAGTTCCATAAAAAAGTCGTATAGTGGGTACTGATAACAGGAGCTCTTTGTTCCAGAGCTGTTAACTCAGTTTTCTTATCAACACATTATACAAACAAAAAGTAAAATAAGAAAGAAGCGAAGAACAACTAATGTGCCGGAAAAGTACAATCGTTGAACAAAGGAGTTTCCCTATTAAGACAACAAGAATTCATAAAGATTCTTTCGAGACAAAGAGAACCGAATTTGATGATAGAGCACGGCATACGAGAAAACGTCATTGATTACATGTTCAGAAGAGTGACGTCTTTTGTTGTAGATGTAGTCGCGCAGGCTTCACGTTACCTATCATTATCGCCCGAGCGAGTATCGAAAACATTTGCCGGGACTCCTCTTTTTTTACGAAAAAAAAACTGAATTTTGTATAAAAATACAAGTTTCATTCAGAGAACCATCAAATTTTCAGTTTCAGAGGGGAGCGAAAAGAAAGGACTAGATTAAACGAAACAGGGAAAATGAAAAACAGTGTAGTCTGGAAAACGGGACCTTCATAAATATAATCTCAAATACGGCAGAGTCTCCGGGATGAATGGGAAGATTTCTGATAAATATAGTAGAGGGAGGGGGGACAAGTATTGTATATACACCATCTTCAATTTGAAGCATTGAAACTTTCATCCAAGCTACCATTTTGGATACAACTAAGGGGAAAGAAAGATTGAGGAGATATGTTTGGAAAGGGGGAGTGAGAGATGTGCATGATTTACAGAATAGAGGTTGGCTCACAAACTGATATTTGTGTAGTCACATCTTGCAAAAGTTGCTCATGCGACGCAATTGGGTCCGAGTCCCCGCTGGTATCCGCTGAAATGTCCGAACTGTTGCTTCCGGTCGAATCTGAAATAGGCACTATTATATTTGATCTTTTCAATTCAAGAATGTGGCATGCAATCATGGTTAGCTGCAATTGCTGGTTAAAACGAAGAAATAAAGCACCCGTTATTCGGTGAAGAATTTGATGAAGACAGTGACTCGTAGTGGTGATCATTCCGTGCGGATTCAGCCAATTGGTATGCTCTTTCGGTTTGGAACGATCCACGGTTCCATTGGTTGTTAGTAATACCTAGAGAACGTTAGTTGGTAAGTGGTGCTGCACGCAATCAATCAGTGGGATCAGTCGCAGTCTTACCTCCCGAATGAATTTCCCTGTCTCTGCTGTATGTGCTTGGGTACGCATCCGCAGAGCGGACATCTCTGCACATGGTATCAATTAGAGCACTGTGGCTCAGATCTTCCACTTGCATCATATCTACTTTCACCTGAACACAACAATTATGCATCTTTCTCTTATGGATATTCTACCTTGAACGGACACTTTGACTGGCATGGCTGCTGGGGAAGAACTCGTCTGATATACGGATGACTGAGAGCTTTTTTGATATCAAGTCTTTTTGCGGCGTCGTATTGGAACAGTTGCTTCACAAAGTCGATGGCATCACAGTTTCCACGCACGATTTGCTGAAAACGCGAGTTTATTGATGGTTCCATGTTTCTGGAACTGACCGCATCCTTGCGGGCCTTGCAGTACATGATGTCATCCCATTCAGCGTCCATGTTCTTCCCATAATCCTGAATCA
The DNA here is from genome assembly GCA_963932285.1 of Caenorhabditis macrosperma. Lineage (NCBI taxonomy): Eukaryota > Metazoa > Nematoda > Chromadorea > Rhabditida > Rhabditidae > Caenorhabditis > Caenorhabditis macrosperma. The sequence goes on from OZ010618.1 coordinate 13,648,715, forward strand.
ACTTCCGAGTGCGATCGCACCGAATTTCATCAATGATCTGAAAGTACGAAACGGTGAATCACGTTTGCAAACACTACTAAAACCTCTTGTGGAGGTTGGCCCAGCATTGTGATCAGCATCTTGATCTGTCCGTGCACACTTCTGCCCGGAAGAAGTTCATTTCTGAGGATCATCTCTCCATAAATGCATCCGACTGCCCACATGTCCACAGCGGTCGAGTGCTCAGGGAGCACGAAGAGCAACTCTGGAGCTCTGTACGGAAGGGTGGCGACGTGTTGAGTCATGTAGAAGCAGTGCTCCTCGTCGTCATGTTTCTTTCCTGAGTTATCGGCACACTTGGCCATTCCGAAGTCGGCTATCCTCAAAGTTCCATCGCCGTTCACCAACAAATTCGACGGTTTCAGATCACGATGCGCAATGCAGGCGGCGTGTAGATACTGAAAAACAGCCCCTGTTTTGCAGAACAGCAATCAGATCATATCTATAGAAACAATGAAATCAGTCTTCCCCCGACAAAAGTTTCAGTTTTACGAGCGGCGCCACTAGGCAAACGTCACTGCTTTTCTATTCCTATCTTTTCTATTTCTCTATTCAAAAACGTCTAATAATAAGGGCGAGGCAGTGGCTCTTTCAAGATGTAATCATATGTTTACTTTCGTATAGTGCACTTTGGTTTCCGCCCGACTGAAACTGTATTTGATTAGTGCTATCAGGTAGAGCAAGAATATAGTTTGCAGGCCGTTTACAAACATAGATGGATTGTTACCTCAAGTCCGCTCAGTAGCTGTCCCAGAAAATGAACAACAAAGTGTTCGGGAAGAGGTTCCTCGTTTCCATAGATGATGTGGTGCAAGTTGTTTGCCATCAGATCCATCACTGCAATTGTCTTATTCAGTGATTTTTGCACTCCATTCATCAGAAAGTGCGATAAGCGTTCCACGAATCAGAGAAAAAGTTTATGTATAGTGTATAGTACTTATCAGTTGATGCAGCGACCGACTCTGGTCGTAAACAATCACCTACCCAAATAGACATCATGTCCCAGAGGCCCTTTTGTACGGAAAATGTCGCGGAGAGTCACGATATTCGGGTGGTTGATGTAACGGAGAACACGGATTTCACGGAGCGTCCTTCTTGCCAAAGTAGGTGTGGCCGATGCATGCGCAACTTTCTTGATAGCAACCTGCAATTTTTTGACTGGAATGGGCATTCCTGATCAAAAGTTGTACCTTGTCGTGACTGGAAGTCTCGATAGCTTCACACACGATTCCGAATGCACCGGATCCAATATTTTGCACCGGTTGATAAGTGTCTGCAGCACGTTCCAATTGGAAGTCGTGTTGCAACTGCCGTTTCTTTAATCCGTCCAGGACGCGGTTGAAACCCACTTGCTTTGCTGGCATTGAGCCTGAAAATGGAAGAAGATAATGAGGTCAGTTGACAACAATAAGACGGAAGACCAAGGTGTTTGCGGTATTAAAGGACAACGGGAACGGGGCAAAAACACATCTGAAATGAGGTCAAGAGCAGACGAGACGTGAACTTTCTGAACAAACTGCAGAGTGAAGGAAATAAAAGGAATGGAAACACAAAGGGTTGATAAGGAACTCTCATAATTTGCATACACTTTTGACAGCTTTGTGTGCGGTCGGCGTAGTGCAAAATGAAACATTGTGAATGGCAAAATAGACGTGAAACGACGAAATGGAAAGTTGCTGATTTGAAGAGAACCATAAAATTAGTGACTGCCTTACACTTGGACGTCTCAACAAAAGGACGAACGTGAGGGATGAACTTGAAGCCGAGGAACGGGGCGACAAAGGGTAATAAAATGATGTGTTTGGGTTGTTTCACAAACCTTGAATGTTCAGGCTTGTTTCAGTGAGGGGCTGTCTCTGAGTGTTAGTATTCTTGTGCAACAGGCTGTTCTTGTTAGTGGGACTGTAACTGTTGTAGTTGGGCGTGCGTTGGTTCTCTTGCGGTGGAGCCATCTCTTTGCTTTGATCCTTGTGGAAGGAGAAGAAGTTGTTCACTACCTCTTTCGTCTGTAAACTCAAGAATACGAATTGGTGAAAGTAGAGCATGTGAATGAGCATGCGGAGAATCTTGATTAAATTTCACGATTCAATGTGACTTTTTGGTATTCTTTACAAATGAGAACAATGTAGGCTCATTCAATCGAATAATAAATGAGCGAATTGTTGGCGAGTGATAACACTAATTTATGACCAAACACACAAATTCGGTCTCACTTCACGTGTGGAATATGAAAAACAGTACTACTATCATCATCATCGAAGCCGATGGCAAAAACCAGACCCTGCCATCGGTGCCGGCGAATAGTTGCTGTCCATGCAGACACGATAAGCAGCACATTGTGGCGACAAACGCAAAAACCATAAAGTAATGAGGAGGAGAAAAGGAGAAGTTTTCGGGGCGGAGCCCGTTGAGGCGTGCACGTGTAATACGTCAGAGACGTCGGTGAAACAGCGAACAGAGTGCGAACATTTGAAAATATATAAGTGGATTATCTTTTCTGATGTCAAAAGTTTACGCGTTTGACGTGTAAAATGAGCTGATTCTCACGGAAGTTTCCGAGTGTCAAATAAACTTTTTTATTGCAGCCAACTGTTCTCGGCGGCAATATCAAAAGCAAAATCGCTATCTCGCAGGTCTCAATTACGAATAGGACAGTTTTCGGACATAATGCGTTGTGGGAGACAATTAAAAATGATCGGAAGTGTAATGTGGAGCAAAAACCGAAAAAGGAGAACTTTTTAGAATAATCCTATCAAAAAATAAATGTCACAACTGAGAGAGTGGTTGCCAATGTTAGGAACAAACGGAAACTCAGTGCAACTATCAATTAAATCTGATTGTCTCGTTTTTCACTCATTTATATATACAATGATTCACACACCCACGGGAAAGCCTCTGAAGGTGTGAAACTGATAACGGAACATCAAATTCAGTCTAAAAATAGAAATGTGGTACAGGTAACCCTCTAAACGAACGATTCGCGCTTTTGATTCCCTAAGGTCTATTGTTCTTGCAGAGGAAATCATGAAACGTGCTCTAAAGACGCTATCGTCTAGGTTTTAGTGACACCTTTGCACAAAACGAGGCGATGGTCGATAAGGACGGTAAGTAGGGCCTAAGGCTTTCCCTCCACTTGACAGGTTCAGGCTGGTTTTCCGGTTCCAAGACACACCATACAACTTGGACACAAAGGTAAGGTAACATCGCAAGAACGGTCTGGGTGGAGTGACTGCTGAATGACTAACCTTTCGGAAGGGCGAGTTGATGAAATGATAGACAGTAGGCATTCTTTCCACTAATTTAAATCGTGCGATTTCCACTGATAAAGCGGAAGAATGAGTTACAGTGGGAGAACCGCCCAGATTCGAATTCGCAAGGAACTACCCGAGATCAATTTCCGTGTCTGTGGAAGTAATTTTCTTCAAGTTGAGAGGTAAATTGTTTGGGCAGAGTGAGGGTATTTCTACTACAAGGTGACTCACTGTTCGCCTCAATTTTTTTTTGAAAACTAGAGTTCACACGAGAGAAAATAAAATAACTATCTTAGTCAATCTGTACGAAATTCCCGCAAGAGTTTCAGCTCTATCATCTTCAGAAGATTGTTTCTAACCGTTTAGTTTTCACGGAAAACCTCAACTGAAGTGAGATAGAGACTATTCGACTAGGTGTCAAAGAGAAGGTAGACGAAACCACCCAGTACGAAATAAGCAACGCTCGTCACATGATAGTCGTTTTCAGTTTGATAAAGATGACGAAAAACGGTAATAACACGACCAGCTCTTCCGTCGACCGGTTTCTCGTATTCCTCTCTATTAGTTTCATTGTCCTTTTTCAGTTCCTTTGTTTCAGTGTTTGCTACTTTCTTGCAGTTTCGGAAGACTTCGCTGGACACACCCAATTTCGCAACTCTCTTCCTCCACGTTCAACATTTTCTGATAAGCTTTTACTTCTTCACGGTCTGGTCTTGGTCATTAACTCTTATTGAGGTTGTAGGCTGGAGATGATCAAGAAGCAGAACCCAGTGGCTGGGAAGAAAAAGCGAAAGGAACGGAATTGAGAAGGGAAACCGAATACTAATTACTACAGGTTTTCTGTTAGATGATCAAAAGTTTGGGGAAGGAAGGTGTGATCTGAACATGAATCACTGCCACGACTACCACTATCCTCTGTTTTCATCTGTTGTTTCTATTCAATTGGGTGTGTCTATCCTCGGAACTTTCTTCCTAGTTAGTGAAGGTCTCAAACAAAATAAGGTACTGTGAAACTAAGACTAAAACTACGCCGCATTTTTTTGTGTTGATAGATTCATCAATATGGGAATAAAGTCAATCATTGATGGGACTACACAAAAAACTCACTTTTTCGGCTATTCCTCTGAAGAAATCCATGATGGAGTAGAAGGAAGGTCAGTAGGAAACGAGTAAGTAAGTGCGGTAGAAAAAGGCTTGCAGAGGTGAAACGACGACAGCGGGGGAGTCGAACGTTATCATGAACTCAAGAATGACATATACCCACTGATAATTGGAATAATATTGTGTGTCTTTCGCAATCGATGGCTCTGATACTTTGTTAACAAAACGGATCTAGCGACTGATGACGTGGCACTCTCATAAAACAGCGTTTGTACGTTTTTTGTTGATATTGACAACAACAATGACTGTATATAGTAAAGAAAGCGTGTGAAAATACAACAGCTGATAGAAAAATGATAAAACTGAACATTAGAGATAAAAAGTCTTTTAACCGGCAAGCGGAATGGGTGCGGACGGCGAAAGAACAAAGGTTCGAGACAAAGACTGCGAGAAAGCTGGTAAGGTTGAGGGAAGATGAGTAGCAAGTTGTACTGTTTACTTACGATTTTCACGCGAGTCTGCTCTTCACGTACGTGTACATAGTGTAAACACAGGCGTACGCAGAACCGCGATGATCATCTCTGCCGCGAACTCCTTGTAACCTCGATCCGCTCAGCGGTTCTCTTTGGGCACTTGCCATTAATGGGAGGATATTTGCATAACGATACCACCCGCAGTGCTACAGACGTTTCGGTTTACGAGTACACACCCACCAGAACAAGAGAGACGACTGCCTTCAATAGGGTCGTTGCGTCCGCCTTGTCGGGCTCCGGTCCTTCAGAGATGTTTCAAGGTTGGACAGGTCAAGAGGGTGTTTCAAAACGAGTGCCACGAAAAAGGAGGGAGGGCTTTGTCAGGTTCTGAGATAAGAGGCAATGCTGACTGCAAGACACATTAAACTGTCATAACTGAGTGAAAAATGCCTATCAAACAACGGAAGTGACGATCTATCGAAGCACACAGCCTTGACTTCACGTCACAGAGGGAAGGACTAGGAGGACTGAAAAATAACGATGTTTTTCTTCTTTTTCATCATTTTCATCCTCCATTACTTTTTCACCATTTCAAAAAGCTGAATGGCAAATAGACCTCCAATCAGTAAGCGAACGTCAAACACAAAAAGTCAAATTCTTTCTGAAAGGGAGTGCGAAAGAGAGAGAGAGAGAGAGAGAGAGAGAGAGAGAGAGGGGAGGATATAGAGAGGGATGGAGGCAAGTCTCTTCCCCTGATAATGCCCGACTCTCCGGTAATTGCATGCTATTTTCGCCCGTTACCTCATCGTCGTCACTATTTATGTATGAGATCCCCCTCACTTCCGAATATGTATACAGTCCAACCAGGCAACCAGTTTCTAGTCCTCCTCTTTCCTTCCTCAACACGAATGACACATTCAGGAAAAGACGGGTCAGAAGCATTAGAAACGAGGTGTTCAGAAGTGAAAACGGGGGAAAACACACAGGATGAGGAAACGATGGACAGATGGCAGATCAGACTGAATGCCTTTGAAACATTCGAAACCGCTGAAACCAACGAGTCTGCGGTCGACTAATCCGCCTATAATTACGAAGCGGACGCTGCGGACTGTTGCGATTGTAGAATAAATGAAAGAGAGGAATAGAGGTGGAAACAAGTTGTTTCAAATTTTCACACTCTATCGGATTACGAGCACTACTAGTTATGCAATTCAATTCGTTTCGCGAAAATGTTGAGAAATTGAGGAAGAGGGAAGAAAGAGAAATAAGACAATTCACAGAGAAGAAATGCTGCGGGGGAAGGGGTTAGGTAGATATGCAAATATTTCGGGCGGAGGGCGAGATCGGCAGAAAGCCTAGACATGAGACGAGAATTGCGGCATGCGGCGCCAGAAACAAGAAGCTTCTGATGATGAAGGAGATGATGATGATGACAAAGGTTAACGAAGGCGTCCTTTTGCCTCACAACCGAAAGTGTCAAGAAGACGTGAATAGAGGAAGAAGAAGAGAAGAATGATGCGTTTTCATCGCATCTGTCTGCATATCACCTGGTTGGGAGGGCGTATGAATAATGTTAGGCGCGCTTCAGAGTAGGCGGATTTCGTGAAGGTCACCAACGGGACGAGAGAAGACGCGGACATTTTTATTACATATCTCGTTGGGAAGATGTGAAAGACAGTTGGCAAGATGGTAATTTATGAGATCCGAATAGCAAAAAAGAATTTTGGGTGTGTCCGAAGGAAGAGAGATCCAAAGAGATCTCACAACGTCTATAATGTTCCGAGGGCTTCAAGGTTGCGATAAGATAAGGACAAATAAAATAAACTTGAAGAATAAGGCGTTAGAGATCTTGCGACGGAGGAATAAAGTCTGGAGAGAAGCAGTCAGGCGGAATTGGATTCGGACGAACGCCAAATGGATGTTCTGAGGAAGTGTCTGACGACAAGTTCAGAACGACAATGTGGGTCAGTTCACAGCGCACGCTTCTAGAGAAAAAAAACACTCCGGCAGTAGTTTCATACATAATTATGATGATGGTGGTGTCGCGCATAATTGCTAGGCCATCAGTCACAAAGGACACACCGAATGGGATAGACCAGGGTTTTGAATTCAACGCGAAAGTCGGAAAATTGAGAAACCGATTGCATGACCGCAGTGAGAAAAATGTATTGGGTGGTCGAGAAAAGGGGTAATCACCAGAAATCGGTCGTGTTCCGTGTCTTTTCCAACCTCAACCGGCCCTGGCTCTCTTGCTCAACGCAGACACTAAAAACCGCTTTCTTTTCCGTGTTTTACACCCATACGACAAATACACACCTTTGCGCTCCCTTTCTCGGGCAAATAAACACATTAGCATACATTCATGCACTGACCGGTCCACTTTTTGCCACCAGTTCTACCAGAACTTCTTAAAAGAAGGTGGTGGTCTCGCGAGGTTCTTTTCCCAGCCGTAATTGGATACGGTCACGAGGAGGAAATGAAAATGATCGCGGGGTACAATGCAGTGAAGCAGAAATAGAAGTGAACGGAGAGGGGCAAACCGATACTTGGTGCGTTTCAAGAACAGGACCACCAAGACCGGTCGCATTAGTGTTCGCGAGCCGGCCACTGATGTAAAGTGCATGTAATATGTATGAAGAACTCAACTTACCGCCGGTACAACCACAATCCGGCGCCGATCAAAATTCATGTTTCGTATGAACATAAGCAGATTATAAGCCATATAGCATGTACGCTTACGATAAAATGGTTACGATTTTGGAGTTGTGTGTTTTCCAGAAAAAAAGAAGAAGAAGGAAAAGTTCGAGAAGTGGGAGATGGAGAGAGAACAGTGTAATCGGTAAAGAAAACAAACCATTTAGTTTTGAGTATACATGAAAAGTGAAAGCAGGAGAAGGGAATCAAACTCGATTGCGTAATTTCGCTAATGCCACACCGACGAGGGTCGAGGACAATGGCCAAAAAGTCAGCCTTGTCTCGGAAGAATTGCGACGTAAAAAAGTTCCTCGTCTTCGGACAAGATGCGACGACCGAGCTGACTGAACACAATTTTGTACTTATGTACCAAACCTTTTCCAATTTATACATTTCTTTTCCGGGCACGGAAGATGAATGGGAACAAATGATAGCAGTATGGACGGCCGAAAGTTTCGAGGACGACCAGGAAGAGGAGGCGAGCATGTTACACCGTGGGTTTGGGTCATTCGTATTTATTTTTGCAACGAGGTAACATGGCCGTGAGATATATTGTTTTGAGAAGAGGATTGCCAGCAGCCATGAGATTAGCCAATTGCCTCGCAGTTGAGAAAGTAGTCGTGTGGTAGAAAGAAGCCAAAGAATGCACTTACAGCGACTAAAGCCGAATGTGTCTGCTTTTCAGCTCATGGTCGGTTCGAAAATCACAGGTCACCCTCCGGAGTGTTTTCACTTTCTCCACTTCAATTTCTGCCCTCGAAACACAAAAAATTCAAGAAGCAACCGCGAGGAATGTTTGACCATTTGCTTATTCTCGGAAGCGCGTTCTCTCACACTAACCTTTACTTTCCGAGTGACGGAGAAAAAAGACTTACTGTAGAGACGCCCTTTCCTCATTTGTTTTAACTTATCTGCCTACGCACTTTTTGCCTCTGAAAAGAAGAGTAAACGGAGAACCAATGAAAGAAGAAACGGGGGGTTATTTGAGAATAAATGCAAACAAGAACATCTAATGAAAAGAGAAGAAACACGGAGGAGGAAGAAGAAGGGGGCGGCTTTTGTTGGAAACGGGAACGGGTAAGAGGTCGACAGGGGTCGAACCGGTAAATTGGCAAGAATGAATGAAGTGGGTGTGAAATTATGTGGTTTCTCGGATGGGGGCAGGAAGAAGAACTGTCAGAATGAAGAATACGTGTTTGACACACTTGAATGAGTTTGTACAAATTGGTTGAAATCTTCTGTGTTGAAGTTATACACGGATCGATCTAGAAATCAGCTGCTCTATGAGAAACACTTACGAACACTGCAAATCTAGATCATTTTCGAGCGGACTGTCTGAAACTAAATTCATTCAGTGTTTCACATGACGGTCAGAGCCGAGTATAAATCAAGAAAGCGACAAGTTCAACAAAAGTTTTACAAATAAACGTTTACACAATAATTTACTGTAAAATAAACCACAGAATAAACGACAAAAATTTACGCGTTTTGAATACAAAATCACAAAACAAATACGAGTTAAAGCCTGTATTTGTAAAACCCATACCATGTTTTCCTATCATGAGCAGTGGAACTCTTTTTCCAGGTACTTTTTCATCAGAAGATCTCTTCAATCACAAACAAACTCAATCTTGTTGACTATATCTTACTCTTACTTGTTTATTAGTCAAGGGAAGAATCAGACACTGAACCGTCTCATCCTACATGTATATGACTTCTTTTGGAATTTTCTGATTGAAAACGTTCTATTTGAATAAGACAACAATATGATTTGTTCCTTATACAGAAAAAACAAATTTTCCTACCGAAGAGGAACCATCAAAGTGTGTTCAATTAAATGTTCACCTAAATCTGGCAGTATCTCATGCGTTCGCCATGTGAGTGAACCTAGCTTTCGGCATGAAACGTTGTGAAAGTGTCTCGTGCCGAGATTGCGATTGCGGATTCCACGCTCGCAGCGAACTCAAAATACTCCTGGAGTCACTACCTCATGATGGGAAAAACGTGGCGTTCTATGAAAACGGCTGTATCACTACTTGTAGAGTTGATTACGGCGGATGTAGTTGATAACTGGGTCTGGAGTCATATACTTGATCGAGATTCCGTCGGCGACAGCAGCACGAAGACGAGTAGAGCTCACTGTGTTCAAAGCGAGCGAGTCCTGGAATTGGGAAATGTTAAGTATCAGTTTCCCAATCGACAGAATACCTTAATAACCATAACTTTCTCACTGTGAGCGGCCAATTCGTGCATAGACTTCAACACCTTCTTTGGATCAGATCCTTCTCTCGGCTGGACCACCAGTCCAAGATTGATCAGTTCAATAAGATCCTTGAGCTCCCAGACCGGGTTTCCGTCAGCGTTCTTCATGGGAAATGTGTCAATGACATCCGCTCCGACGAGCAGCACAACACCCACATCGTCTCCGTGGATCTTCTGTAAGTACTCCGTCAGATATTTGTCTGGTCTATGTGAACTACCTTGACATTCTTGTCGTGGTGTTTCAAAACATCAAGCGTTGTAGTCCATTCGGTTTTCGCACATTCCCAACCATCGGCGACAATCCAATGGGAGGAGTTCGTAGCAGCAATCGTCATTGCAAGACTGCAAATGTTATTTTTGCTGCACAAATTCTCTGAAAAACAGTACCGATGCTCAGACGAGATCAGAGATTTTTTGCCATATCCATCCGACACTGGGCTCATGATTCCGCCGAAAACAGTTTTCCCCTGTTTTTCCAAGAAGGATTTTGCGTCCTGGAAGGCATTGTTTCACAAAAATCTTTCAGAACTTAATACCTCGAGCATACGGAGATGACCATTGGTTGGTGGATTGAACGATCCGGCAGCTAGGATGAACACCTTGTCTTGCACAGCTGTTTGTGTCATTTACCTTAAAATTTAAATTTAACATGAGGAGAAACACATATTTGTTATCACTGACAACGTTTCCCAACGGTTCAGCTGGGACAAATACTTGTGTTTTCATCATTATCACTGTTGTTTTAAGAATTATGCGTCATTGACGCTTACGCGCGTAGTCAAGGGGTGTCTGAGCGGTCTGCGGCTAGGCCACGGCCGGGGTGAGCAAGTGCGCCCCATGGCCAAGTTTCGCGGCGGCGACGCACATATTAATCGACCGCCCAAATGTTTTTAGCTATTTTGAACGCGTTTTTCACAGTTTTTGAAAATGTTTTCGTGGCAATTGGATAGCTTATTTTTTTCTCTATCGAATGAGTGTAAATTCTTCCAAATCGCAAAAGTTGAAAGTTCTGAAAACTAGAAATTGGTGAAACGGCTGATTTGCTTTCCGTTTTTTATTTATCTCATACAAAATATCACGGAAATTGGATTAATTTATCTTATTTTTGCAGGGTTACAAACATGCTGTCGCGTCCATCGGGAACCGTTGCGGTACGTTACTATATTCACAAGTGAAATATAACAGTAGGGAGACGGAAAAGAAACGAAGAAAAGCGAGAGAGCAGAAAATTTTATAATATATATGTCTATCTATCTCTATGAGCCACCATCTTGTAGCACAAATATCTCGGATATCTGACAAAAGAAAGAACACTCAGTTTTTGCAGAAGCGCTTTGCGTCGGCCGCAATCAAATCGGCCGGAGTGCAGGAGAGAACAACCGTGTTGGAAAACGGTTTGCGTGTTGCCAGCGTGGAACTGAATGGTGAGCGAACACAATCGAATGCATTTTCCCTAGTGTATATCGATTCGCACGTATTGTGTGGAGTGCAAAAAACAACAAGAGTCCTTCAGGTGCCACGTCATCTATCGTTCTCGCTTTCCGTGCGGGCAGCCGTTACCAGCCAGCCAACAAGCAAGGACTGACCCATCTTATCCGCAACAGCGTTGGTCGCGATGCCGCCGAGTTCCCAGGATTGGCTCTTGTGTGGAACACTGCTCAGAACGGAGGACAACTGGTTAGTATGGTCCAGTGCACGTGACGCACTCGACCGAAACGTGAACAGAGCAATAAGGAAGCGCAGTCAAATAATATGTACAACTCACAACAAGACCCTGGAGAAATTGATTGTTATGCAACAGCACACTATTACAGACATCCGTTTCCAACCGCGACGTTCTCGCCATCGAACTCAATGTGGTCCGTGATCAGTCGCCGATTGCCCTCTCGCTTCTCGGACAATTTGGAAACAACGCTTTCAAGCCATGGGATGTGCAGGACGTCAAGGAGGAGACTTTCGTCGCCGACACCACCTACCTGAGCGGAACCACCGTTGCCTTCGAGCAACTCCACCAGGCTGCGTTCAGAAACGGAGGACTCGGACTCTCCAACTACACTGTCAACAACGTTTCTCACAAGGATTTGGTTCCATTCATTGTGAGTGACCCTGAAATAGTTCTATGATTTTCAATTCCGTATTCCAGAAGGAGAGATTCGTGTCTGGAGATGCCGTTCTCGTTGGTGTTAACGTCGACCACGACGCTCTCGTCCAAGCCGGAAGCACCCAGTTCCCGATTCTCGAAGGACAATCCGCTAAGGCCGCTCCAGCTAAATACTTCGGAGGAGAAGTTCGCAAGTGAGTCGATCAGCTTAAGAGAATGTTCTGATTGTTGCTGTCTCAGGGACGGAAGTGGAAACCGCACCTACGTTGCTCTGGCAGGAGAGGGAGCTGCCATCACGTCCGTCAAGGATGTCGCTGTCCAGACTGTTGTTGCGCAGATTCTTCTCGAAGCAGCCAAGAAGGTCTCCGCCGATGCTATCTCCGTCAATGTCAACTACCAAGACTCCGGACTGGTCGGAGTTCAGTTCGCTGCCGACAACTCCAAGATCACCGCCATCACCAAGTCTATTGTCGCCGCCGTCAAGTCTGCTAGTGCTTCCGGACTCGACAACGCCAAGACCAGCGCCGCTCTCAATGTCCTCACGCAAGGACAGCAAGCCGCCGGAATTGCTCTCGAGAAGGCCACCCAGGTGCTCGCGGGAGTCGACGCTTCCCCACGTGATATCGCCGACGCCATCCGCGCCGTTTCTGCGCAAGATGTCACTCAGGTTCGTGTTTGGTTTTTTCTAATCGTGTATTCATGTACTCAAATATGCGAAATTTAATTTAACTAATTGGATTCGTCCGAAAAACGGCAAAATGTTGCAGGCGCTGTCCCGTGTCAATGGAAAGCTCTCGCTCGCCGCCTACGGAAGCCCTTCCCTTGTTCCGTACCTCGACGAGCTGTAGATCTGATTGCACTACGTAACATCTCCCTTTCTCACTCTCGTTTTAAGTTAACCTCTTCGATACAACGTTGTTCATTGATTACAATTCCCCCATTTCCCACGTTCTTTTCTTTGTAACATCTTCGATTATAAGAGATGGTGTAGTAGTTCAGATTTGGATTCAGAGTCAGGTTCTGGATAAAGGAAAGCGCACACACATTCGTTGATACATCAGGACAAACAGACAGACAGGAGACACTGTGTGTAATTATTTTCCACGTCGTCCGTAGATTTTTGGTGACGAAGAGGGGGAGAAATGACGTGATGGCGACGGGCGGTCGACGAAATTTGGAGCAAAAAGCACACCCTCTTCACATGATTTACCTATTGTTGGCCACATAGAAAAAGCAGTGCAGAAGTAGCAAAAAGCAGAGCGCAGCGGCGAATTATTCAAAACCGAATTTGTCTGCGCTGGCGACCTCTCAACCCGGCCGCTTTGTCCCTTTTTCTCGCATCCTCGATTGCCCACTCGCGATCATCAAATCTGTCTTCTGTTTCGGTTTTCCCTTCCATCACACCCCGATCAAACCTTCGAAAAAAAATGTTTTTCCTTTTTTCCACTTTTTGGCTGTTTTTCTGCTGCGGTGGAAGCTTCAGCCAGTCAGGTTTTTTTCGATTGGGACCCACTGAAGTGACGCGTTCGCAACGAGTCGGCACCAAATGCATTGACCTGGAAACGATTTTCTTTTCGAAAAAAAGAGTGAAAATAACGCTTTGAAGGAAAAAAAACGAGATGAGAGTTCAAAATATGGCACAGAGTGTCTGAAGACTGAAGTTCCCAAAAATCGCTTCCTGTCGAGTGATGCGAACCTGAGAAGTTTTGCATTTCTCTGCATTTGAAAAAAAAAACCAGCATATCATGTCGCATTAACTGATCCGGAAATGACTAGAATGTTCCAGCATATCTCACTTCTAAAAAACCACCTTGCGTGCACTTGGACATGTATCATGAGCGCACTCGATTAGGCAGTCTTTCCGTTTTGTTATATTTCTTGTGAGCGTGCAACCACATTGGATGTCTTTCATCCTTCTAATTCCGCTAATTACATGGCCTAGGGGCACTGCTTCATCTGATTCAGAGACGAGGAGAAGCGGAATATATTCCTTCTTTCCCATTCGGAAAACTTTTTCTAATTTTTTTCTATGAGTTGTTTTATGATACGATGATGGTGAAACGAGCGCACTTTGTCAATTATTCACGATGAGAGAGAAGCGGTTCTCACAGGCGTTTCCGGTAATCTGATCGCGTTTCTCCTTCTTTTCCTGCTTCATTTGTCGTGGTTTCCACGTAGTCCCAACACAAATTGGTCGCCAAGAAAACGATAGTTGTTTGTGAATGTGCGAATGAGGAAGAAGCTACAAACACTTTGCAGCACAATAGATGCCCCCGCGATCTTCTTTAGCCTGACTCCAGTCTGACCTCTTTTTGTTTGGTCCTTCTTCGCTCCCTTTTTGTCATCTGCATCCCAACTGCCCATCGTTGCTAAGCCCTTCCGCCTTCTTTTCACGCGCCACGCGACGATGTCGTCACAGGAACTGCATCTGTCTGCGGGAAACGACGTCTCATGGACAAAGGCGGCGAGGATTCGATGATGGAGATGAGATGAAACCATCAATTTCTAGTATTTTTCTTCTCGCATTCGGACCCGCCGTTTCCTCTCTGCCTTATTTTTGCCTTTTGCCTCTTTTTTGTGGCGGTCCGCCGCTATGATGTCAGTGTCAAAACCTCACGCCCAATTCGCCGTGCTCTTTATCCTTCTTCGAGTAAAGTGGGAGCCAAAGTTAGTTTTTCTCTCCTGAAGATTTTGTGGCAAAAACGTCGCCAACGGGCAACGGCTAACCCAAATCCTCCGTGAGAACGCTGGAAACGCGTTTGAAGATTTTTGGAGAGTATTCTCGCCCTCGAAACTAAATTCGATCTGTCCAGTCCCCTTCAGACAAGTATCCGAAAACTGATAGTTCGTCGGTGACGTCGGCTGTCTCTGGTTTTCGTGTTGGCATAGGCCGATGAACATATATATGTATGAATTCCAATTTCCAGCCAATTTCCCATCCCATTTCCAGTCTCTTCTCTTGTTTTTGACACCATACACCCCTACCCATATTCTCTTTTTTTTTGGATGTCACGCCTAACAGCAATGACCGTTTTTTGGAGGTAAAAACAAATGGAGAACACTTTAGAATGTGGGAAACTCGCTGTGCATAAGCATCTGAACTAGTAATTTCCAATGAGAGGGCATCTAAAAAGCCAGAAGTGAGGGCCATTGTCGTCGAAGGCACGACCCCCGTCCGTTTTCGCCGTTTTTCAACTCGACACATAACACATACACTCAGTCACTTGTGTCTCCTCCCCCCATACTTCTTCCGAAAATCTTTTGTTCGTCCCTCCTAGGATACTTGAATCACACACACACAGCAGACACAGTCTGAGTGTCTGCTGTGCAATGTGCCATCTAAGGGGTCCTGCCCTCTTTCCTTTTTGTGTTTTGCCGCGCCAAAGTGAGAAAAAAACGTGTACCCTCATTCAATTGTGGCCCTTTTCGTTTTTGGATTTCTCCAGGTACCCACTTCACAAACATTCTAATTGTCTCTCTTTTATGATCTATTTTAGGTTAGACGGCGTTTTTCTTCGAATTTCATCTGCATTTAAATCCACCGTAAGACCTCATTACATATCATTTTCGAATCATACTTTAGTATCGTAGGAGAGTCATAAAACATGCCAAATGGGTACATACTCCGCCCACATCGTAACTCGATCCGGCTCATTACTAATCGAGTTTACCTGTCTTTCGTTACCTTCCCCTCTGTCATTCTCCCCCTCCTCTTTGCAACCACACTTTCACCGCAAATGGAATGCGCACATGGCTCCATCGTTCAGCAATAGAGCCCTCTGAAGCAAATATGAATATGTGTGTAGTGAGGCTAAAACAGGAAATAAAATTGGGAAAGGCTGGGCAGTGCTTGTGCTCCTGCTCTCCATTGCGCCCCTTTCCACCCGCGCATTCCGTTTCACCCGTCAAAACTTATATCAAACTAATTGGATTCGAATGCACTCGAAACGGATCTCCAGTTCAAATGTGTGAAATTCAGTCTGCTCTCTTCCTCCTCGCTTCCTACCGGATTACTTCTCGCCCACAAGAAAAAAAATGAAGTGTTATCTTCTAGCCTCACTCGCCTTTCTTCCATCTATTATCTCGAGTGTCGCATTTCACTATTAGACTAAATCAACAGAGACCTCCTTCAAAAAGGGTGGGTCTGGGTGGATTTCTCATCTCATTTCGTTGTCTTGAAAGAAAATGAAATAAGATGCAAATTGCATAATTCCAGTGCCAGCATCTGCTTTTTGTTCCAGAAAAGCAGAAACCGCCCACAATCAATACTACTTTAGCCTCGAGAAAGTGGTTGGGAGCCAAGGACCAAAATAATTACTTGTCTTCTTTTTTCTTTTTTTCTCACGCATATACGCCCATCTGTCGTGACCAACTGGTCCCAATTTTGAACTTGGTTGCACGCAATGTCCCCTTCTCCTCCTCCTTCGTTTCGGTAGTGAAATGTCACACTGGTGTACTCGAAGCACCAAGTACGGACCAAAACTTGTGATTTGTTAGTTTCCCACACCACTCTTTTTGTTTCATACGTCATTTCGAGGGTGTGGACCAACCAATCACTACAACGAAACCAAAAGGAAAGAGACAAAGCACTAGGAAATTCAGAAAAAGGTTCAAAAACCTCGCCTCAGACACCTCATCCCCTCATCCTATTGTTCTTTGCACCTCTTTTTCGGCGGTAAAAAGCGAATCCTTTCTTTGGCATCTTGTTGCCGTCGTAATATTCTATTCATGTTAAATCTGCGCTTTTTGTCACATTCTTTCCTGTTGTTGTTCACATAAGACCTACACCGAAAACACGACAAAAGTTTTCCTCGTTTTTTTCCAGAAAAGTACCGACGACACTGCACATTGAACGTTGCCGAAAAATCAAAGATCCAGCGCTCGAGAACTTTTCAAACACGTCCCGCTGTTGAAAAGAACACGAATGTCCATAAATGAACGCAAGTGAACGCCGAGAATCAGTCATAGAGCAGCAGTTGCGGATCATCGCCGGCTGACGAAGATCATCAGGAGAGACAGGAACACACGGCCGAATGTGTTGTTGCACCAGATTGCATCGCCATCAGATTCATCTCATAAGGTGAGAGACTGCTCCAGATCCAATTTGCCAAACTCGATTGCGTTCACTTGCAAACGTGATTTCTTTCAACAAGCGACACAATTTGTTGCGAGTTTCCCTACTTGTTCTTGTTTTTCAGCTATGGAATCGTTTCATGTGGACTTATAACGACGGGTTTAGTTTTCACTGTTTTCGCAATCTTTCAAAAGGAATCACAAATCGGAAAGGTACCTCAAAGTATGCCACGTTTCTTTTTAGAATCAATCATTTTAGGTATGGCTCGCAGGACCGACGACAATGGTAGTGGGACTAGTGTTAGCAGGGAAAGTAGTGATTGATTGGGGACCAGCTATGTTACACGCGAGGGAAGGATCCATCGACTCACGCTTATTCGACCAGGTTTGTTGACTACCCTCTTCCAAAATAAAGAATTCTGCATTTCCAGCTGAACCAACCAGCGCCGAGTAGGTACCCGGAACCTCTTCGTCAGCAGCAAGTCAGTCAGATGAGGATAGACCACGAGCCAAAGTGCAATGGGTCTGGTCCCACAGCTGGTTACGTACAGTACAACAACAACAACACAACGAGGCAGTCCCCAATCGGATATCGGTCACCTATGCAATTCATTCACAGTCCTGTATCAGAAAATGGAATACCACGAATGGTACAAAGTGGACGGTTACCGAGGAGTTCCATAGGATGCATACCTCCGAGACAAGGAGAAAGGCCGTCTCCCGAACAGTGTCTCATATACTCACAGTACAATTCTTCGTTGAATAAACTGACGGTGAGTGAAGTTGCTTCGAATCTTCTAATCTCATTTGCCCTCGTCATTTCAGTACCATGACGATAGGTGCTATGCACTGCCTCGGCATATGAACAACCATAAGAACTCGTCATCGCCTCGACGAAGTCCACGGCCCTCAATCTACAACACATACTCAAACTATTCTTCGAATCCTTCTAACCATTCCGGTCATTCCGGCCACTCCGGCCACTCCCATTCCGGGGAACAGTCTATAGCTTTGAGTGATGTGAGTGCTCCCTGCCATTGTGGTGTCCATGTCTCCCCACCTCTCCTGACCGCCGTCTAGTCCCTTTCCCTTATTTCTCAAACAGTTTTTCACCCTTTCTGTGTTTGAATGTCACAAATGAAACTGTTCAGTTCAGACGTGCGAGTGCACACAGTACGGCTCGATGCGGCGCTTCACACCACCGGTTAGCAGTCCAGCTGTCGCCGCAAACGACGCGCCGTACCAGGGAGAGTCCTTCGTGCTCAACGAGCGGAGCTATCTTATATGACATTTTATAAGCACATGTCTCTATTTTCTTTATTTTATTATTCAAATTTCAATTTGTGTCTCTTTTTCGAGTTTGGGTCGAGCATAAAACACTTTGTTCTTTTTAATATACAAAGAAGAGCAGGAGGAGAAGGAGCAAAAAGAACACTTCAACGCTACGCTTTTTGCTCAATGAAAGTGGAGAGATGTGGAAACGAAGAAAAGTGGAAGGATGGACGAAAGAGATCGACGTCGCAAATCTTTGCAAAGCCATGGAATTTTGGTGGAAAATAAACGATAAGTGGAAAATGAAAACGCTGGAAACTGAAAATTATGCACAAAAGTTACCGTGACAGCTAACCCGAATAAACGGGCCTAAATAAGAACATAGGAAAGGTGACAATTCAAAACCGAAAACTAACAATTTAAGTAGATGGAATTATGCGGGATTACGACTGTTTTGAGTATCAATCGAACAGGTGCATTTCCTGATCGTAGTCTTTGAAAGGATCCTCATCTTCGTCGTCGTCATTTTTGAAGCATGCACAGCATCCGAGGAAGAGGTTCAGACAGTGAAAAAGAAGGGAGACAGAGGTGACGATGAACAGAAAGCTGAGGTTGTTGTATACTTCTTCTTTCATGTACGGCAGGCACCCCTGGAATCTCAATGCGTTACTATCCAGAAGATCCTGGTCAGCATACCTGATAGAAAATGTTGTTGGGGCTGTCACTCAGGGCACACCCTTTCCGTTGATGAGTGGCCTTGCAGCACGAATCCGGGACGTATTGAACACGTTGAACAACGGTCTGAAAGGCAAGGTGAACAAAGGGGTTTCCTGGAGTGGCTACCTTAGCATATGGCAAGTAGTGATCCTCAACCTCTGGTTTTGGCCAGTCATTGAATGCGTTCGATCCGCAGCATTTTCCCTGAAGAAACATAGTTTATGAACTAATTAGGGTGGTCACTAACGTCGCGTTGCATGAAGTTTACGGCCGCAGTGATATGTTCATCGTGTCCGTACTTGTTGAGAAGATCATTAGGGAGAGACACCTCCAATTCTTGGTCGTAAGTGGCTTGATAAGAGAAGTTAAAGTAGATCAGACATCCTTCCGAAATCATTGAGAAAATCAGGAGCAACAAGTACTGGAAGATAACGCTATCAGATATATGAACAAATTCGAAGAAACTCACGAAAACTAGAGCACAGCGATTATTCAGAGCCGAATGAACCAAGAATCCAATGATAATATTGAATACCCCACAAGCGACAGCCAAATAGACGCAGTTTGTGTAGAAAGGACTGTGGATGAGAGGGGCAAGATCACCTCTCAAGAAGAATAGCCACGATGCGAGAATGAGGAAGACGATTCCAGTTATCTGCAAGACATCTACACTAGTTCAAGTGATCAATCACTCTCGGCGAAAATGAAAGTTCGTAGCTGAATACCTACAGATCAGAACAGTTTCCGTCTTATTTGGTCACTTTCTTTCAATGCATTCAAACTTCATGTTATTCAGAGTTTGTTCTAAAAACAGGTTTTTTGCTAATGAGTATAACGTGTATTTTCTGAGAAAATCTTTTTGATAATGCTCAGTCTCTCGTATCGTGGTTCTATGACGTCACTTACCACGAGAAGATACGAAATGAACAGCTGGCACTTGGAACAGCATCCCGAGCACGTTTTCGATCGTCGGTTTCGAGCCGGAGGACCACGGTGCGGGGGTCCCGGACGCATTGGAGCGACGTACTTGAAATACTCGTCCATGACACGATAAGAGGTAAGAATGTCCGAGTTTGGACAGGTTAGAAGGTGGTTTGATAGTTTGATAGAGAACGAATTGGGAGAGGGAAGGAGAGAACGACGGCTAATAGAAATAGATATTGTTGTGAGAAGAAAGAGAAGGAAGGTGGATAGACGGAGAACAGTTCGATTTTTGTGAAAATGGAAAAATGCGGGGAGAAAAAGTAAACGGTCAAAGCGAGAGAACGCGTATTGTGTTGTCACTCGAAAGAATTCCGCGGAAGGCTTGCAAAATATGCCAGGAAGCCGGGAAAAGCATAGGAAAAGGTCTGGCGCGTGGGAGAGAACAGTAAGAAATGTTGAAAGAATGAATCATAAATCTTGTGCCGGGCCACACGCCAGCCAGTGTGTCGTGTGTTCTGTTTGAATTTGATCTGCGCGGGTGCGAAGAAGCAAACGTCTCTGTTTCTCATGAGTGCCCTGTTGTTGTTTTGCGGAGCTTTTGCCACACTTACTCAGAGACATGATGATGTGTTTTGGACAAAGTGATGACATACTCACGGACTTCTTCTTCAGAGCATACATCATTTATGCGAGCATAAAGAAGCTAATAGCAAATAGGGTAATCTATGTCGTTCGAAGCGGAGAGCGCCCCATGAATATTTGAGAAAGTCATGCAATGCGTTGCCAGAGAACGTTCATAATGACGAACAATGGCGAGGGATGGGTTTGTGCCACGCTACATGCATCAATGGTCATGCTAATTGGATAAACACGTCAGGTGACACTGCCAACTCGCTACTTTTTCTCATTAGTCCGTGTGCCCACTGCTTTTGAATGAGATTGGGAACAAAAGAAGAGCAACTTTGAGGGCCTCTTCAAAACATTCATAAGACTTTTTCTAATGTGCCTGGTACCTCTGCGGGTGTTACAGTACACCTCCTAAGAGCCAAGAAAAGAAAGATCACGGGGAAGCATCCTTGACGGATAGGGAACGAATAGAGGTCCGTGTCGCCATTGCCTTTCTCACGAGCAGCACAAAATGGGTTGAGGAGCAAAAATAACAGTGCATGTGATGCACCAGGCTTGCACATCGGAATATTTACACAAGTCGATTAACTGTCAACAAAAAATATTCCTTCTAGATAAAAAGTCAGCTGGTTCCCTTGCTGCTTCTGCTCTTTCAAAGCGATATATTCTCGCTATTTATAGCTCAATTCTGGTTAAACTCAATTGTGAATTAAGGTGAATTGTGGGAGGGAGACTCGCGCTGTTTACTTGTTCTTCAGAAGAGATACCACTGCGGAAAGAGAGGAGCAGTTTCAACGGGAAAGGAAATGTGGTGGTGATACCGGGAAGGATGGAATCTGAGGTTTAGGGTTTGTTCCTATAGACTGACCCTGTCTTAGCGACTGAGGGAGTGCCCACACGCCGGTTTAGAACAAAACAAATTATGAATTCGGACATTTAGTTGGTTGGCAAGGAGTGCGCGACAGAAGGCCGACGCTCACTCAATTGGTTTGGCAAGGGGTATTAGAGACTGACGGAAAACCGACGGACGCTGCTGAGATTCGTTTTCCATTCATGTGTCAATTTGAGGAGCCTCGATGTCTCGGACGCATAGCGAAATAAGGAGGCGAGGGAGGAAGATTCCCTTCATTCTGCACTAATTAATCCGTTTCCCAAACCAGATTTCCTAGATTGACATGGTTCGGCTCGTAGAGCTCTCTTTCATCCCTCTGCCGTTTTAAGTAGAAGTTCAGAAAGTTTGAAACACTTTACAGAAAATAAGACATTGGAAAAAGGTTCATTTTTAGAGAACCGCAAGTATCAGGTTTTCAGCATAACAAATAAAGTTATCAATTTTTATCACAAGAAAGATTCAATTTCGGTGAACTCAATCCAATGAAAATCGACAAAAATTAGATTCTGACCACTGTGAGTCATATGAAAAGATGGTGACTCTTGCTATTCCCTCTGGTTTCTCTTCTGACTCCAATTCTCCTAGATTTTTCTATGCATACGTCCGAAACTGATATAAACGAATTGACGTATGTTGGAGAGAATCCGAAGAAATTGGGTTCGAGATGTGGAAAAGGTCCAAACAAAAAATGCTGATGTCTGGTCGAACAACGACGAGGGAAGGATGTGGAGGCGGGCAAGAACGTCCGGGTTAATCGAATGAAACGGCGGGAGGCAACAGGAAACCGACGAAACAGAGATGATGGAGAAGAGGAGGGAGAAGCCAATTTGAAAGAGGTGCGTCGAAAAAAACACACCAACGTAGTAGAAAAACGATCATTGAGGCGCGACGGAACTTCCAGCGACTACCGGGGAAGGAGTCGGCAGAGCATCAAAACTTGCTCTCGTGCCGTCGTCAGCGGTGTAAACCGGACGAAAACACGTCGGATGAGGTCATATGGAGGGGAGAGATACACTACTTCGAACATTGCAAAAAGGAAATAAGCAAGCGATGTGGCAAGTAAGTCGGGCGAGCCGAAAGAAATGTTGAGGAAGAGCTTGCACATAACACGATTTTTGATTTGCATACATTCTGGGGTCGAGCCGGGCCAGTGCCCTCAAAGACGGAGAACATCATGTGTTGCTCTTCGGCGGCAAACCCGACCCCGGCTGTCGCTTTCCTCGTGCTCACAACAGCTTGTCTTCTTAATCAGTGTCAATTGTTCCGGACATACCAGCCGGCTTATTTCCCTCAAAAGGGGGCGGAAGGATCGCTTAGGTTATAACCGCTATGAATTATGAGAATCTTTGGGAGCGATGAATAAGTACTTAAGGTCTGGAGGAGTTTTGGCGAGCAACAAGAATCTATAGTAGAAAACACTAGAAGGTTCAATAATATGAGTAATAATGAAAACTCAGAGCGAGAGGACTGAAAATGCACTTCACATTACTGCGGACAAAATTAAAATGAATGTGGACAGGCCTTCGCAGCTGTCAGCGGTTCTTTTGAAACGGAGAAGCGCCGCCCTATTTTATTCATTTTTACGACTGTGACCTCTTACATGTGCAGCACATTTGTTCTTGAACATCATAACCAAGAGCGGTTTTCTCCTCGGTCTCTTATTTTAATCAAGTGACAGGAAACGACGGATTGAATAGAACGGATGGGAAGAGATTAGGGAAATGAGGGCATCATTGGATGAAGTGACATGGGCTGGGCATGAAAAAATGTGTTGGGGTCGTCACGAGAAACTCTGTTTCACTGCAACGGCTGACTTCCGATTGGATTTCGGGCATCGGCGAGCCGCTAGGAAATCAGGAAATCTCCGGGGTGATGAGACGGTTCAAAAACCGGCAGCGAAGCGTAGAAGAAAGGAGAAGAAGGGAGATCATAATCACTTTACTGATATTGTTATGGCCTATATAATATCAGTGTTGAATTTTGCGTCCACAAGGTTGATAGTTGATAGCGGCGTGCGGGAAATGAGTGATTGATTGCAGTGCAGCGAGAGGAGAACGAGGAACGCCGGAGGAATCCTCCCAGGGAGATAACGACTGCTGAGTCTAGTCTGCCCGTCTAACTTCTATTTATAATCCTCGATGCTACTGACGGATTCTCCGGAATAGAAGGAAGGAGGAATTATGAGCCTCGTGAGAAAATGAATTGACCAAGAGCCAAGATTGACTGCGAAAGTCAAAACACATTTTTGTCCGATGGTCACGGCGGTTGAGTCTATTGTCCCCTTTTCCTTAGTACACCTTCACCTACCATAAAGTATAATGGAATTCCCGACAGTGAGTAATTTGAAACCGGACGGTAAACGCGGAAATTGAAGCAAACAACCTTAGGTGTTCAATGAACTAAAACCGGCACGAAAAACCGCATGACCTCGTGCACATTCGGTTTCGAATATATAAATTATATAATATCATATACAAACAGAAGGGATGATAGTTGCATGATGAGTGGGAGAAGGGCAAGACGCGGGAGATGGATTGTGCCCGCCCAGTGTCGGTATCATTTGACCAGCAAACAAAACAAACACTGACTGATGTGCAAGCAGCCACGGGGAGGAGCGAAAAGAAACGAAAGAGAGATCTCCCAGACTCTGGGCAATTGAACACGAGGAAAAACTTAATGAACTTGGTTTCCGCTGGCTTCTGGGGGTATTTCGTATTTCCGAGAAAATGAAGAAAGCTGTATCGTCACGAGTAGGCGTGGTAGCAATATAATCGGAGAAATGAGGGACACGGTTTGTTTTGGAAATGACTAGACAACTCCATAGAGGAACTTCGTGAAGATTTAATTTCTACTTTAGGTTTGGTTAATAATTGAAAACCATTTCCTGAACGTGCATCATTCTTACAAATCAGGAAGCACTGCGGAAACTTATTTCGAGTCGAGAAAGTACATCAGACTTAAAAGCTTCTAGAATATTCGATTTTTGAACTTTCTCATTGTTTTCAGTTCAACGCAAACACTTGAAAAAAATATTCGAAAAAGCAAACAGAGAAAAGAGGAAATTGGGAGGAATACAGAAAAAGTTAACGAAGTTCAACTTCTGCCTCTCTTCATTCGTGTTTTTTCATTTCATTCTTTTTCAGACCACGGGACAATTTCACTGCTCAAATGTATTTATTTGACAAATGTGCACCAAGGAACGGTGAGGGACCCGTCAAAACAACGTAAAACGGAGACAATTGCAATTTTGGCGGGGGAAGGTAACAATTGAGAAAAAGTGGTAAGTGGGAGGGAAGACAAACGAGGTGAAGGGCCCGTGACTGAGAGTTTTGAGTAGGTTTGTATGATGACAAGAATTGGATCGAAATGAGAAGTTTTTTAAACGAAAATACCTACAGGATAGTTTAAAAATGAGGAGAAGTGATTTTAAAGTATACCGAAAGTTTGAAACTTGTAGTATATTCAATTAAAGTCACCTTTCAAGAACATACACAGAAAAAAAGAACAAATCGAAAAGAAAGTAGTGCGAAATAGGGTCAAAATGAGGGATAATGATTGAGAGAATTACAAAAAAGAGGGAAGGGGAAAAGTAAATATATATAGATCTAAATATACTCAACATGGTTGGATTTTTGGGGACAGTGAGACAGCTGGAAGACTAGAATCTCAAGTGACTCGGTTTTTAAAGATTGGCAAATTTGAAAGGTTGGTTCGGGAGGAATCTGGGGAGTATCAAATGGGGAGCAGAGCACGCGGGAGTTATTGTGGAAACTGATTACTTATCAAGTTATTAATAAAAATCTGAGTCCATTATGACCGTGTAAATGATGACGGGAGGGAGCGAGAGGCAATGTTTACGGCGGAAGAGGTGGCTGCCCGTAATTTGAGTGGGAGATGAGCCTAACCTAAACAGGAGCTCGGAGAAGAAGCGGAATAGGACAGGAGCTCAAATGAGCAGTGATTGCTTCATTTGGTCGGCCATGTCCATCGCCTTCATATCACGAGCTGTGTCTGTTTGGAAAACACCTCTGAGGTCGGAAGCTGATGGACGGTTCCGAGGGTTCAAGCACTTCTTGGCCGCATCCTGGAGAACGCACGTCGACGGAAGTTTGTCACTGAAAAATTGTTACATTCTTTCTGCAATTCAACAGGCACTTACAATTCGTCGAGTCCAGACATTGGAATTTGTTTCTGTGCTTGGTATGGAACTCCAAGACTGCACATTTCAGCGAGACAAGTTCCAAACTGCCAAATGTCGCCCTTCGCCTCGTACTTCTTCCCCAACGCAACCTCTGGCGGCTGCAAGTTCTGGTCAACGACAACATCTTCGGCACTCCGGGCAGCGTTGCCGAAATCGCCAAGTTTGACCATTTGATCGCACAACATGTCGAGTGGATTGGTGTATTCACGGTGGAGGTAGACACTGATTGTTGTCACCCGGGTGTGTACGATGCCAGCACGATGCAGATGTTCGAGAGCTGACGAGATTTGTTCGGCGAATTGGCAGAATCGAGCAGAAATGGGAGCGAAGTGATGGTTCGGATCCACAATTGGCTGCTGGTCCGGAGTCTGGCGGTCTTTGCTCGTAAAGCTGTCGTATCCAGAAGATGGTGACGGAGAGCCATCCACGTTGCGGTGAATCTCTTCCAACTGAATCTGTCCTTGTGGCCCGGGTGTTTGTGGCGTGGAAATGGCTTGACGACGAAGAACAGTGCCGACCGAGATGATGTACTGCCGAAGAGAACCTCCACGGCAATTCTCCATGAGGAGTCCGATCACTTGATAAGGAACATTCTCCCATCGTCCAATGACAACTCCATCGAACCGAACACAACTTGGGTGATACGGCAGTGTGCGGAGGAAGTTGAGCTCTTGGAGCATCGCTTGTCGCGTTTCGGTGGCTGTAAAGGGATAGTTCGCTTGCATGATGATGTGCTTTGTAACTCACAATAGTCTTTGCCGTATTTCAGAGTGCAACAGGTTCCAAGAGCAATATTGACTACATTATTCATTCTCCACGCTGGATTCCCCTCCGGGTCGTATTTCTTACGCATTTGAAAGTCTTGGAACGGGAAAGCGGGAACGTCGGTGAAGTATTCGATTGGAGCAATTGGAGCCATGGGGATAGAGATCGAGTCGTATGGATTGTAAACCGAGTTGTTTGGAGACGCGGCGATTTCTTCCTGAAACGAAATGGATTGTCATGCAAGATAGGCATATTCCCATGGATCAGAAGTTGAGAAGATAGAAGCACACTCCATACCTCAAACACTTCATCACTCATATCCGAATCGAAGTGGTAGTCCATGATGGTCTCGTAAGAGTTGTCCTCATCCACACCTGGAGTCGACGCCGATTCGGGAGTCCAGTTCGGGTAGACTCTCAGCATCATATGTGGCGGAATCTTGATGGAATTGTTCTGTTGGTAGCAAGGATAGAGTTTGTTCTGTAAAGAAGAAGAAGATAGAGAAAAGTTAGTTGGAGTGGAAGTTATTACGTGGCATCGTCTTCTGCCGGTGTTAATATCGTATCCGCAGGTTCGGTGAGACAGCTGTAAGAGGAGAGAAGGGTAGATAGAGAAAAAGAGAAAGATCAATCAAAAAAGTGATCAAATCCTCACCGCAGCATCGATGTTCCGGTTAATATTCTCAACTGGCTCGAATCGAATTGTGGGTGGGCGAACCCCAATCACCGTTCTCGAAGCATCGGTGGCATCGACATACGCGTAAACCATCCTTTCGCCTCCCGGTCCAAACTTCCCATCATCCACTTTCTTGCCAGCCTTTCTTTTTTTGTGGACATAGAACACAGCAATAAAGACAAAAACAATGATAGTTGCAACGAGGAGAGCACCAAGACCGACAGATGTTGGGATGTCAGTGGCAAGAAGGAGGGACATGTAGGTCGGTTCGTTGACTCGCAGGATCTGAAGAACGGAATGTGTTCAGTTTCTGCGTTCCCCTGAATACCTTGATTTTCTTAACGTCACTCTTCCGTTGTTTTGTGTCAACTGCAGCTACTTCTACTTCGTAGTTGCACTCGGCATCGGGAACGTAGAAGACAACTTTTCGGTGGGTGTATGTCACATCTCGTCGTATCGGCTCGTACTTTGCGCAATTCTCATTGTTTGAAGTTATCAACGGATGAACGGAGAACATGAAATGCGACATGGAGATCACTGGGATTGTATGATTGGTGAGTCCATCTGAAGCCATACGAGTACTTGGAGGAATCTTATGACTATTTTTACCTGAGAAGTATGTCCATTCAATGATTAGTCCATACCCATTTGTAGAAGACAAGTTCCAGTTCGAAGCCAGAGTGGAAACTGGCGGAGGAGCTGAAGTAACCATTTCTTGTTTAAATCCCCTGCTCCAGTCTTTCTCTCAACCCGACTCAGAACAACATTGTTCTTGAGAGCGCCCCCTCCCAAAATAATGTCTCTGATGTTCGCAAGATAAATGTTCAAACACATCCTACCCATTCAGATTGTTCGAGCTGATACCGAGTGTAGTACACCCATTCGGAAATCCCATCTCATCCCATATGTAGCTTTTACATGTTTTACTTACCACACATGGTCATGTCGCTAACCATATCGCTACATGCCGGCACTTGGAATCTGGTCGTTGCCAGAGCAGCAGACGGCCGATGCAATTCCGTGGTTGGGACGAGACGCATCGTGTATGTTTGGTTGAAGTCCAGCTTTTTCACAATGATCTGACGCGTGTGGTCCTGAAAAATAATTGCATTGAAAAGGATATTGCTGTGAGATATTGAACTAACCAAATAAAAATCAACGCGTTTCTCCTCAAAGTTGACAGCACTCTTATACACCATCTGCAAAGAGCACGCGGGGACATGGATGCTGGAAGCCTGATCGAAGGCCAATCTGGCTGCTGCCTTGTCGTCGTTCCACTCGAGAGACTTCAGGGTCATGTCGACTGAGGTACTCATCAGGATGTGGTTGATATTGTACCATTTAGAGAGCACGATTCCTCCAACGGCACCGTTCTCGTCAAATGTTGAGACGCGAAGACGGACTTCCAAACTGGCCAATTCGAGGTCCGCATTGAACGACACATTGCAGTTCGACGAGTAACACTGAAAACACTCATTCAGGTCCCTTTTCCGATTTGTTTCCCGTGCCAACTTGTCGCCACAACACATACTCTTCTTTCTTTTTCTACGACCTTTTAATCCTTGAGCAGTAAACGTATATGATATGCATACTACAAGCGTCGTCGTAATACTTTTTGGGCGCGGCTGACCCATCGCTACATCAAAAAAGACAAACGAGTGTCACCTCGAAGATGACAACTTCTTGTGCTCACAGCTCCCCTCTCTCCCTTGACCCCATCATCGTGATGAATTGAGAAATGAAAGAGTTGGGAAGATTACTCAATGGGGGGCGCAGTTTCACACGATCGCTTCTTGCAGTAACCAGTAAGAGGTCCTTGACGTGGGATTCCGAATCGACAAAAGATTCGGAAGGATTTCTGGAGTTGTACAATTTCAAGTGTCTTCTCTCTTCTTAACTCGTTTTCGGCTTTTTGAATTTCGTTTTTGGGAAAATCATGTACCTCAAGAATATATACACATAGAAAAGCAAGCACTTGAGTTTATTTGGTGGACCCCTCGCAGCCTGTCCGCTTGTGCGGCGTCCCTTCATAACTACCTACTAACTTATGCAAAGCTTACTCAAGACGTCTTGGGAAACGCTAATTCGCTTGCACGACTCTGAAATGCTTGTCAAAACAGAAAGCAAAGAGAATTCTGAGTATGGAACACTTTTGGCACTTGGATGCATCTAGTGGACAAACTTCAACAACTACCTAACCTTCATCTAATAAATTGCTTTTGTTTAACCCTTTGCCTCGCTCCCCGGTTTGACAGTTACGGTGACACGAGGACAAGTGAGGAGGGAAAGGACATGTTCCGAAACATACCCAATCTTGATAGACAATGTAGGTGTCATCGTCGTCCACGTCACGAGCAACCACCTCCACGAAGTAGACATTGTCCGTCTCGGGAACTCCGTCGTCGAGCACCAACATCACTCTTCCTTTGAGCACTCGTTTTGTTGTCGGGGTAGACACAGAGTTGTTCTTGAGCACGTGAGGATAGTTGTCGAGACACAGGATGCTAACGTCCTTCACAACACTTTCGCGAGATGGTTCTGCTGAAATGACGGAAACATTGTTCCCCCGCATTTTCCCTGACTATTAGCAACATCCTGTCCAACTTCTCGCTACCCATATCATGAAGTATCACCCCCGTTTTGGTCTCAATCATAAATCTTATTATTTCATGTCACGCAACACATCGCATCAATCATTGTGTTCTCCCTCCCTTTTCCGCCACCAAAAGTCTCTTCATGTCGGCGGCAGGTGGAACACACTTTGATAAGTAGCTGCAGATTGACCTTGCCAAGCGACAAGACAAGAGGAAAACAGTCAAGTTTGGCGCCCGTCAAATTCAGCACACACCCCCGCTTACCATTAGCGTTCTTCAGAATTTGCTGATAAGCCGATTGTCCATAGCGAAACGCAGGCAGGTTCAGGTCGGTGTATTCGGGGCTGTTGCATCCCAATTTGCACTGTAAAATAGAAATGGAACGTGTTTTTCGATTACCAATATGTGAATCTCTCGTTCGTTCGTTTGTTCTGTTCATGAGAAAACTGCAGCCAGTCAATTAGCTGATGATCAAAAAACCAGATGTTGAATTATGGAAAGCACACCAAACACATCACTAACCAGCGAGAATTCGGTTTTGTTGAAGACGTCGACTTCGCGGTACAACGTGTCCGTGTTAGTGACTCGTTCCTTTATCTCGCCGAACTGCAAAACAACGTGGATTACTGCGAGGCCGGTGATCTTCGTAAATTAATAATCTCATCAGGAATTCGGTTTGGTCTTGATTCGTTCAAAACAAAGTCAGTGACCCGGACATTGTAATAATACCGGAGTGTACACATGTTTTCTTTTTTTGAGAGCACGTCCCCATCCCGTCACCCGTGTCTTCCGGGTGGATTCTCATATAAATTATGCACACATGTGGTGTGATTGATGTCTGAAGCGAGCCAATCGGCAGATTCCCAGCTTACCTGCGAGATGCATCGCTTCTGACAAGGCCCGAAGATTGGGAAGGGTGGCGAGTTGGGCAGTGCATCGGTGGTCAGTAGAGTGATAGTCGAGAGGATAGTGATTACGAGAATGAGCTTCATTTTGACATTGGGTAGAAGTTCTGGCTGAAAGAAACGAAATTGAGAATGGAGGAGTTTTCAGTGTTTGCGAGAAATGTGGAGATTGTTTATTTGAAGAAAAAAGCGCATCTGATCGACAGATGTTCATCATATTTCGAAAGAACTTCTCCGGTCGAACAACTACAAGACTGTTTGTCCAGTCGTCCGGAAAAGAGCCACGAAATTCGGCGAGGGAATGTGGAATGGAATGTAATGGCGGGGGTGAATCATGTCGACAAACCAAACAACATTCTACATTTTCTCGACAGCTTCTTCTCGTATCATCACTAAAAATACGCATGTTCTCCCTTCACTTTGCAGAGAGCAAATTTCAAGACGGAGAAGTCAGAGGGAGGGGAACCTTTTACAAATGTCGACTTGAGTTATTGACATGCCCGTGAGCGGATAGATGTCAAGTCACCGGACGGAGGGGCCTAGATTAATCAACGGTGAAGTTCGGACACGTTTTCTTCCGTGAGGTTACAAAAACATGTCAGTTTCCTTTGGAGGAGGATGAAGGAGAAAAAAGAAAAAAAGAAACATTGAGAAGAAGAACAACGAACAAAATTGCGAGTAAATCTACTTTTCCGAGCTTCCGACCTGATTGGAAAAAAGGAGTACATATCGGGCGGCACGATGCAAAGAGATCTTTTGGGACCTTTGGGCTTCGAGTCGGATGAAGTTTTGGGGCTTCTTTTCCATGAAAAGGATGAGTTAATGAGGTTGGCATATGGTACCAAAGTGGATCAATTATGCGTTGAAGGGATCAAGCGAGCGCAACACGGACATGTTATTATTGGTTGCTATTATGAGGAATTACTAGTAGGAGAAGGAGGTAAGTATCTTCAATCCTGCGACACGAAACAAAAATGAGAAAACGCCGAGACAAAAAAGGGTATATGTCTTACGCGTACTTATTAGGCTAATAGTTTTGGCACGTTTCGCCCGAGAGAAAAGTAAAAAAACCGAGTAATCGGAAACGAGTCGACTTGAGTTGTTTCAAATTTGTGAACCGCCTGGCTTTGGGGTCGTTTAGTTTTGGGACAAGTAATGGATAGATTGAGTGGAGATAGGCGGGTGAAAAGGAAGAGGCGAGGAAGAAGAGAACATCACGAAAAAGGCGTAAAAGTTCTGGCAACTCCCTCCCCCTTCCTCCCCACCCATCAGCAGCGGGGGTCTTCTTCCGTTTCCTTTTCCAATTTAAACGGATACTCTCAATCTGACACATTTATAGTGGGAAAACCGAGTGCTATTCCTTAGGCCGCCGATGAGAACGTCGTCTGGCCTAGTATTCGTGGAGTTTTAAGAAGTGGGAAGAAAAGGGGACACACAACTCTGTCCCCTCTGTATTGAAAGATGAAGAAGGTGCGGGGTGATGAATGATTCAGGAGACGAACTTGTTCACCTTACAAACAAAGCTCTGCCCAATTTTTCGCGCAAGACCAGGTTTTGCCAGAATTCGCAATGAATAACCAAGATTTGAAAACTTTGAAAAGAAGTGACAAGATCAGAAAAACTGGCGGAAGTCGAGAGATCGCAAACGGAACAGAGTTTCTTAAGCATTCCCCAGCACATAGATGATGAATTAATCGGTAAGGTGTCGGAGAAGTGGTCAGATCAAAATAGAAGTTGGATAGAGGAGGAGAGCGGGAAGAAGCGAAAAGTCGAAATTAAGTGAGTGCTCCACTTATATTTAACTCATCATGGGAGGAGACGGAGCGATGATGACGATTATGAGCTCCTCAGCAGCCATCTGGTACCTCCCCAATGCCAACCCGCACGCACCTTTCGCCCTCTCCATTTCATATCATCAAAACTATTATTGCCTCCAATTCAGAGGCTCGGTGGCCTCTTACCCGCCCTCTGCTCGAGAATCAAAATAATAGACAGCTTCTCTCCTAGTCATTGTTCTGGGGAATGAATAACACCCCCGTATCATGTTTTCGATGGCAATTATTATAACGCATGGTATGGTTTTGCTCAATTGTCGTCAATCGACTCCTTTTCTTGTTAATTACAGGTTCACTGTATACAGAAGAAAGGTCAGATTGTCACGAAGAGACCACAATAGAGTAGAAGGAGAAGAAGAAGGGATCCATCTCGCGAGGAGGCAGATACCAATCTTTCCTTGATTACCTTACAAAAGCGCGGTGCGATGAGGCAGAAGCGACCGGAAAAAGAGTACAGTGCCTTCTGGGCGAAGAATCTGTACATAAATCAAGTGTCTAATTGGAGAACCAGGCCGAGCGACTCAATGTCACCGCCTGCACCATTGTCGGCTGGGTGGGAAAGAGCGAAAAACAAATTGTCCGACAGCCTAAAGTTTCTCTTTCCACGCAGCTAGGTCCCTAATGAGAGAGGTGACGGAAGCCGACTGGTTTAAAAGAGCCGTAATTATTGGAACCTCACCGGACATTTCTGACCGGCGACAACGGCGCGACAAGTGCCGCCACGCCAAAAGTAGTAATTTGGTGTTGGTTGTGAAATTTCAACAAAGTGGCAGACCGGAAATTGAGAATATATCTATTGGAGGGGATCATGCGAAAATAGGGAAAAAGTAATCAGTAATAACGGAAGCGCAAATGGCAGAGGAAGGAGAAAGAATGGGTTGATAAAGAAGGCGGGCTCATCTATCTTCCACTACTTCTTACTTTTGAAGGGGGAGGAGGGGCATGCCTACCCTCCTGCGTACAACACACAAGCCGCTCCCATGGTGGAAAAATGGGAGGAGACATGTCTCGAGACCGCTGTCGGGTGGGCAAGAGGGCATGAGAAGCTGTCGGTACTGATTCAAACGGCGGAGGAAGGTTGAGTGAGGGAACTTTGGGAACGTTCGAAAAGAAAAGAGATTTGATAACGGAGAAGCGATTGGATCATTTCTTTGAGTGGGAGGATGAAGAGGCGTGAACCGAACTGAACACCTTTGATCGTTTCGCTACAGCATTGATGTTCTCTTTCTCTTTTTCTTCTTCTCTTTCTTTTCCACCTCTGAGGAGGCGTGAAAAAGGGAGAAAGTGGAAGCAGTGGTGTCTAACTTTTTATGACATCTTATGATCATAACGGCTTGTTCATAAAAAGTGACTAAGAAAGTGTTTGCAAAAAAGAGAGAGAAGATCAGAAAAATCGAGTTTCGTTTGCTGAAAACCTTCGTTTCCAAGAGTTCTTATAATTGGGGATGACGCATTAGGAACGAGGAGTTGTCCCCAAAGGATCAACAATTTGAAAATGTTCCGACAAAATAAGAACGGCAAAACGAGATATGATAGAAAGTGTCAAACGTTTTGGGAGGAGTAGACACACACGTATCGGACAGTTGATGGTCCCGATCGGACGTGACTCAGCAATTTCTGTTTGCATGCCATTTTTTGACGGGTTGTTTTCCGTGAGTCAACGGCACACAAGCATAACCCGAGACGCAATATCACAACGTGGACGCTTAGAGAACGTTGATTTTTTGTAACATCTCTTTCAAAAGTGGTACGAGCAAATCGAGTCAGAGTTCGGTTAGACAGTTCGGAGAATGAAACAGAAGATGCCGATGTGTCTGAAGAGCAAGGGAACACTTTTTTGCGGTTCTCTGCGTATGCACGCGAGGATGTAAAGAACACCTGAGCGGAAGAAAACGGGGACACACACAGCCGGAGGAATCAAAAAATCTCGATTTATGACATCGGACACAATCTCATCCTCTCAATTTTCATTCAATAAGGCCAACTAGACATGTCGGCACCCTTTTTTGCCGCCGTTCTCCGTGAAGATGAAGGAGAAGAACAAAGCCTATAAAAGTGCCCGTGAACGGACGGTGTGCGGGAGAAAAAACACACATAGACACACTTATACCGAAAAAGAAAAGAGAAGAAGGTGGGAGAAGGCGCCCCGTGAAGATCCGATAACCATCGGAAACGCTGGGATAGTGGGATCAAAGCGGACGGCCGACAGACAGGTAGGCAAACTGCGGACCTTCTTCGGCAGCACAGGGTATGAGGTTACTGTTCTGCCTGTCAATTACAATGCTTTGCTAATATCCAAACAATCGGCGGATGTCCTTCTAGCGCCTTTCTGTTTATTGCCGACACAACGATGACAGTGTGCCAAACGCGAGAAGACGATCCGTTGACACGCGCGCGCGGAGGTAATTGGTAAATAAGCCATCAGGTACAAGTACACACAAGCTAAAGAGTCTCAAGAAAAGATATCCGCCAACTCTTCCCGAGTTACTAAGTTACTGCGGCAAGGAAAAGATGGCGGGTGTTCTCGAGTTCTTGAAGTGTTCGAATTTCCGCTGGTAATTGGAAGTTGAAGTGAGCAATTCGATTCTCTTGCGAATGCGTTGGAGCGTCCGATGGATAGAAATAATTACGGAATATATCAAAATGGAAATGTAAAATAGAGCTGCATTCTGAATGAAAGGCCGGAAACAGTGGGAGAGAGGCGGCGTCTATAAGGCTAACAATATATATGAAATCCGAGAAGGTGGCAAAAATAATGACCACTTTCTTTCTTTTGGTTTGGTTTTCTTCCGGAGAGCGAAAGGAGATGGGGGGCTAAAGGTGTATGAAATTGTGCTTCTTCTAAAACCGCGGTTCCGACGTCTCTGCGCCGTAAATCAGGGTTCCGTGGAACCGGCCAGAACCAAAGGAAAGTAAATCAAAATTGCGCGGCGACACGTGTCATTTGGCATCGGTCATGTCGAAATGATGGTTGCTTTTGAATAGTTTTTGGAAAGAAACACGGCCGAAAATTGCAAAAAAGGCAAATGAAAGCTCTCACTCTTGCGTCGAATATTCTCTATTTCGCGTTTTCATTCAAACATTTTTGTGACATAACAGACCGGCCGCCCATTCCCTCCCCTTCTACCTCTTCCATTGTGTGCACAAGTTTCGGTCATCGCTCCCACCTTCGCGCCTGTCCTTCTCTGCCTCTCGGCGTTCTTTCCCACGTTTCAAAGCCTGCATCTTCTGGCCCCAATTTGTCATCAGCTTATGTTAATTTCTCAATCCGACAGATGACAAGAGGCATTGTACACTCTTGGATCGACACCCCTGCTGTACAGAGCCCTACAGCCGAAATCTTGAGCGACAAATCTTGTAATCCTATTTGTTAGCAGCGTGACTATTGGTGCGCAGATGCCGTCAGAACTCACCTTGTCAAGACGATTGATGAGGGCAGCCAACAGACGATGCGACGCGAATCGAATCCGTACGCCGGTGTCTCGCTGTAATTGGATTATTTTAGTCATTTTTGTGTGTCTAACACGATTTAGTGATACGCGGGAACAATGAAACAAGACGGACAAATCTGGTGGAAATTTGCAAAATGGCAAAAACGATTGCAACAAAACCCGGGATGATAGTCTTGAGAGTTGACAAACAGTTGGGAGGTGAAACGGAGAGAAAATGTCTGCAAACAGTGCCAAAAACAACGGAGGGCAGAGTGCAGGGGGACTGAACGATGAGTCAAATGGTCCTCACGACCATCCGGGTGTTTGGAGAGGTGTTGCGTAATCGTTCCGAGAAAAACAACAGGTAGCGAGAGTGAACAGTGTGCGCGGGGGAGGGTGAGAGACGCAGACTGCGAAGGGACCTTCGACGTCGTGGAATCATTGGAACATACGCGGGGTACGTGTAGATACGTTTGTTTCCAATGAACTGCGGCAAAACTGAAGGTCCATCGAGAGAAAAGGAGAACAAGTGCAAAAATGGAAATATTCTAACAAAATCGAATTCAATGTTTTCGACGTTCGACAGAACGAGTGACTCAGCAAGAACCTTCATATTGGTCTGCTCTTGGATCGCAAGGGGCTGTGAGATGGGATAGTCTCATAAACTTTTATGATCTACTAGAAATGATTTAAAGTTATCCCTAATTGCCAATGATTGTTTTACAACTGCCTAACAGAGGCAGAGGTGTTTCAGCCTTTTTTCTTTTCATGGAATGGATTTCCGTGCGCCGGACACCAAGCCATGTACAGTATTCATGTCTCTCAGCCCAATTATACCCTTGAAACTGGCATCCTGCTGAGTCTGCCAAACCAGGAAACTAGAAAAAAACGCAGGAAATTGCAGCGAAAGAAAAGCAAAAGCAACATAATGCTTCCAGAGAAGGCTACTTGGTCAAGCGACCCAGCTACAGTACTTGCCGAGTTGTTGTTGATCGGAGGACATGAAAAAGAGACGGGGGTGTCTGGTACAAAACAGTTCTAATAGCTGGCAATTTGTTATGAGCGCGAAAGAGAGAAAGGACGGCGATACGTGGGAGAGAGGCGAAACTGTTTGAAACAATGCGAGACGGGCAGATGAACGATCCGAAAATTGATGGGCGAGTCATGGATGATACTTGTCATTAAGTGAAACTCGTTGCTGCAGGGACACTGTTTTCATGAGAATATAACGGGATTTGAAATGACTACCAGTTGATTTCGGAGGGTTCCAGGAGAAGTCCGGATTATTCCAGAGAAACTATCGAACATCGCTTTGTTTGCTTTCGGATAACACAAGAGGAGAACTTGAAATGGCCCTACACATTCTCATGCTTATTCTGCTTATTCTGGCAACCAATTAAAATGAATATACGTTTTCATCATCATACCTCATCTCGTCATTACGCCAAACCTATTCATTTCAACACACACACATATCCCGCCTTGCTACGCAATTCTACGGAAAAAGGACTTGGACGGGAGGGATAAAAAGCAAAAAGCGTTTTGATTGTATGATGACCGTAATTCGATCACAACACAGCCATTTTATTATATTCACACACAGACGGCGTCTGTTTGACTGTTTGACAGATGCAAAGTTAAGCAAAAGTGTTCGCGGAAAGGTGTGGTTGGCTTGTGTTGGTCAGAAGACGGAACATGGTATAGAGCTTCTGCCCACGGGAAAGCGCAAGCAACAGCTGATCTGCCGCATCAGCTCATGTGCCCTGTAACAGACACTCGAGAGGGCGGCTGTCGAACAGATAGGAGGAGGCGAATGTTGAATGGCAGCTGGTCTTGTGCGGTAAGATGATGTCGTACATGTGTATGTACGCGCAAATAATTAGACCAAAAAGGTTCTTGAGAGCATCTTAGGAAGGAGTTAATGCCAGCGGCTCGGAGGGAGGACAAGGGCCGGGAAAGACAGATTTAGTGAATCCATAGTGTCAATTAGGTACATGCATATGAAAGGATTAGGTGGCTTTTAGAGAGGAAATGCTACAGGCAACAACATATGGTATGAAGCTCAAACATATGGGAAGATATCAAATATTGAAGAGCTGGAGAAGAACACTTGTGGACCGGTGGAGAGGGTATCATTCAAGAAAGAGGTTGCAACCAACGAACAGTGAGAAAACGTGGGAAAAGATTTATGAATTTAGTATATAAGGGTAGTCGGAGGGCGACGAAAATGGCGTGTGAACGTTCTCGCCTGTTTATCACTTATGAGTTCTATAAGGAGCATCTTTCACAGGTCTACCGCTCTGCGCAAACACAAAACAGTCTTCTGGTGATAAGTGGATCTTCTCGGCTCGATTTCGGCAAAACCAAAGTGTCTGGCGGCTTTCCCATAATTGTTGTTCAATAGACCATACCATGGGGAGAGACATAAGAAGGAAGGAACCGGCACAATTCGCATTTCAATATGACGGAGCGAAAGTCGAACGTGCAGCTGCCTCGTCCTTTTATGTTTCTTGATCAAGTGGATTGTGGATGAGGAGGAGCAAGAATTGAGATGAGCTCAATGGACTGCATAGAGATGAAACGGCAATGGGGGGAGAAACAAGGGAAGGATGCAAAAGTACGACATGAGAACCGAAACGAATTGAATCTCTATGTTTTTTCAACTGCTTTTGCTTGCGGAGGTGGGAGACAAATCATGAGGGCAGCAGATAACACGATTGCCTCACCGGTTTCGTAACGTTCCTCGCTTTCGTCGACCTTATCGCGAATGAGGTCCATGGGAACCTATCCAAGCTGTTATCACCTGCGAATTCATTATTTACCTGACCTACCCCTAAACAACATGTTCCGTGCGAGGTGTGTGAGGGAACAAGGTAATTAATCAAGGTTTAATGGCTATGGGAAACTAAGAAAATGGAGACTCGAGGTGACGGCACGGAGAGGAAATACGAGCCGAACGCATGATTAAAGGGTTCGGAGGATGAAGGTCCACATTGTACACGGATTTTTGTATAATCATGGGGTCTCCGGAAGAATATGGAGAAGAAGGTGAAAGAGTGTATGGGACGAGGGATTAAATGTAATCAACGGACCATTGATGGGAAAAAAGAGAGGGAGAAGCCGGGATAAATAACACGCACGCGCGGCTTCGACTGGGTGGCCTTTCTGGCGGCGGTGGATGCAGAAAGCTCGTCCCGTCCTCTCGGTTTCATCGTCGCCTTATCCACTTTTAATTGTTGGCAGCACACGCACAACACACATACACACCGTTATAGCACGGTCAATTTGAATGATTCGGGAGAAGGGTGGGGTTGACATGTTCGCTCCCGATCCATGTGTCGCCACCAACGCATTCAATCCTCCGCGCTTTTTGCGCCCTCGTTTCGGCTGTCTGTCAACTGACAATTCGAATAAACGGACGTGGAACGATTTCAAGGAGAAGGTGGGTTTGTTTAGGAAAACGATACGCTTCTTTCCCCCGCATTCTCGTCTTTATATAAACTTTATTAGAATGAAAACGACGCGTATTACGCTGATGAAGTTGAGACGAGAGAATGGAAGCTGGAAAAAGACGGTAATGTAGAGCCGGAAAAGATGATACATTGTTGTGTTAACCCTGCGGATTATATGGGGAACGTTTACATAGTCATTAGAGGGCGAGGCGTGTGGTTGGTGCGCGACAAGAAAATGAGATGGGTGCGTGTTGTCATTTGTTAATCTGTCACCTTTGTTTAGTGGCAACTGTGCCAGTGGAACAAACTGGACACGAGTGGAAGGAGAGGGGCCGCTCACGTCAGTTTCGAAGGGAGAGCACGGAATTTCGGAATGAACGACGTTGTGAAAACGTTTGGTTTCCACCATTCAACTAAACTGTTTTCTAGAACTCATCCCACACTTGTCGTTTTGACCGACTGATAGTGT
Source organism: Caenorhabditis macrosperma (assembly GCA_963932285.1). NCBI lineage: Eukaryota > Metazoa > Nematoda > Chromadorea > Rhabditida > Rhabditidae > Caenorhabditis > Caenorhabditis macrosperma. Next base: position 13,688,468 of record OZ010618.1, read on the forward strand.
GCTTACGGGCTTCCGCATGAAATAAATTGGAAAACCTCTATTGGAAGAAAAATTAGTGGGTTGTATGTGAATAGAAACAGAGCTCGAGATAAAGACACCAATGCATAGGAAATGAGAAAAGATGCCACCAAAGTTGTCGATGTGTTGGGATTGTTGCGAGAAGGACACTCCCCCATAGACCATAATTTACTATTCTCATGCACTCGTGAATGAAGCGCAATCCATCCGGACAATAGAACAGTACCGCGACGGAGGGGTACATGTCTTGAAACAGAAATCGAAGGTGGAAATTAAGATGTAGGTCGCTCAATTAATTCCTCGGTTCTCGGAGCGCGGATTTTCTTCTTCTCCAGTGCCAGAATGACGGATTGAAATGCGTGGGAGCGAATAAGCGAATTTCCCGAAACCGGGGGATGGACCTGGCAAACAATTGTTCAGGGAGTCGTTTTTCTTCCATTTCATGGATTATCTCTCTCTTTTCCTCTTCTTCTTCTTGCAACGAGGAAGCAAAAAGTTTGAAAGAACGATAAATATCCCCATCATCTTCGAGCGGCGTTTAAAATATTACTACACAACGATTTTCAAGAAAAGTGAAGATGATCGATGAGATTTGCAAAGCATGATAACTGACGACAACACCGACGTTCCATTAAAGCCGGTGGTGTAATTTCGAAACCCCTCCCGTACTTGAGGAGCCTTCCAGACCACAAAAAACATCTGCAATGAAGGCTGCTGAACAAACTTCCCCTCGTTTCAGTCTTTCTTTTGCGCATGGCCACATCAGCGTTTTTTAGAGTTCGTGCTTTTTTCAGGAAGTTCAAGAGGCTCAAACAGAAAATTAGGAGATGACCCTCTGTTAAACGACAGAAAAATCTTGATGCTATTTGAGAGGTTTTCCAGGTAATTATTGAATGAGGAAAATACATTCTTTCGTCGAAAAGGACACTTTTTTAAACATCGAACATTTTCCACAAGCGTTTTTCCCTGATTTTTGATTTTCTTGTAGATTTTTACTGAGCCATCTACATATACTGTGAATTTCCACTGGTATTAGGGTCCGTCGTAATTGTTATGTTATCCAATACCTGTGGGGGACGAGTTGATGCAAAAGAATCTAAACAATGGTATCGGTTACATAAACAATCAGCACTCATCATTCACTCTTCTATTCACTTCACTTCATTCTCATTTGTGCTTGCAGAATGGATATTTCCACTTCTCTCACTTTATTGAACATGTTCACTTTCAACATCCCCCTGAGTCCAACTGCAGGGGAGATGGAAAGAAGATACGAGGCGGAACACCGGCTGAAAGAGGACCTGTTCAAAGACTACGACGGAGGGGTGCCCGGAAACACGCCAGTCAAAGTCATTCCCATCCTGCACATTGATCACATTCGGAATGTGAAAGAGGCAGAAGGAATGCTTACCGTATCTGGAACATTCACATTCGTGAGTTCACCTTACCGTAGTCTTACTAGTCGTGCAGCTGAATTCGTAGACTTCACAATTTCTTGTCAAGTCGGTTTTAAGAACAGGTGTAAACGAGAAGTGATAGATCAGAACCACTGTAGAGAACAAGACCAAAGTCCAGTACTTTCTGCAGGTTTGGATGGATGAGCGACTCAGATGGAACATCTCGGATTACGGAGGTCTCAGAGCACTCGCTGGTGAAAGACATGAGTTTGTCATCCAGGATGTTTGGATGCCTTGCATTCACTTAACCGAAATGTAGGTCCGCCAAAAGGTTCGAATCTCATAGGATCTTTCAGGCCGAGCGGTGCGAGACAATCTGATCTGTTCATGTACCCCGAAGTCGATTTGTTCATATCAAACACTGGAACTGTGAGAGCTTCGATCAAAGTGATGATCCAGACGCCCTGCTATTTTGCATTCGGCGAGTACCCGCATGACTACCAAAACTGCTCCATTACACTGATGTCTCCTAACTATGCCGACGAGTAAGAAACAAATCAGCAACTATGCGCAAAACATGTTTCAGACTACAATTTTCGGAATGGGGTGGTACTGAAGTAGCACATTATCTTGCCACTGAGAGTGAAGTTGCTGATGTGCAGGACTTTGAGCTGATAGACGTGGAAACGCTGGTATACTACATGTACCTTGGTCTCAAAGTCGTCGAGGACCTATCAAAGTATGGAAGATATCCGAACATTCCCAATCGACATTGTTTTACGATCGGCTCTTACAGATACCGACTGCCTCACTGCCGTCCGTTCTTTCGTTACAATGTCATGCTGAAAAGAATGAACAAAATGGTGTTTGCCCAGCTTTCGGTCCCATTAATTTCAATTTGCATGTAAATTTGATTTTTTCCTGCAGAAATTAAAATTTCAACTTTAGGTTCCTCGGCATTTCTGGATTCGTTCCCAATAAGTATGGTCTAGTTGCACTGCTTTTCTCGATGGGATTCCAACTGCTGAATGCCATCAGCATGGCCAAAGTTCTTCCGGACGACTTCAACGGAATGCCACCTCTCGGTACACTAATTTTTGCAGCTGATACTTCTTACTCGTGAAGTTTTCAGGCGTCTTGGCAATGTTCATGATGTTTGAGACGGTTGCTCTGATCGGGTGGAGACTTTTCTCAATCCACATACGCAACAACAAGAAGTTCCGTTGCTATCCAGAAGATGATCCGGAAGACTTGGACATCAAGAAATCAGTGGTCCTCGACATCGTCATCGTGGTCGACGGCATCCTGATGATTCTTCTTATGTTCCAATGCGTCGGAAACATCTTCATTGTTATGCGTAACTGAAAAGATTCTGATGCCATCTTGTGAAAACCTCTGTTAATAAAAAACTTTTCGTGTTATTAATATTCACCAACTTTGTCTGCGCACCGGTATTTTGAAATAATGTCGAGAAGGAAGAGGAGGACTATTTTATTAAAATATCATTTATTTCGAAAAAAATAGTTCTGAATTTTGGCGACAAAAAATACGATATTGACACAAACAAACTTCAAAAATGAATAGGAACCGCTTTCAAAATGATGCTCGAATTTGTATATCATTGGGTGAACTGTTGTCTCTCCATCACACCCTTGTCGTCACTCTCTTCTTCTTGCTCGATTTCCTTACTCGCTTCCGTTATGTTTGTGACCGCCAGTTCAATAACTCCGTGCATTCCGTCGTTTTGGGGACTTCCGCTGCTCTCCGCCTGAAATTGCAGAACATAATTTCCACTCATTTCCACCTGTTTCTTTTTCTATTTCAGTCCGCTTTTCTATCATGACATTTATGATTTTGCTCACGTAGATAGTGTTAGGGTCAATTCCAACGTCGATGTCAACTTGCGTAGTCCTGATATGGAATGGGAAATTCTGATTGTTATCGGATGGCCGCGAGAGGTACTGTAACACGTGAGTGCGTGAGACGTGTGAAAATAACCATTCGCATACCAGGAAGACCATATATCCGTAGAGAGTCACAAAGTTCTCTACAATGTTAACCACTTCAGCTCGCACCCAGTTGTTCAGGAAGAGGTTTGCGACGAGGGCAAACACTGGCGGGGCCCAGAACCTATAAATGTTTCAGTTGACTCGTTTCGTGTTTTCCTATTCCCACCATGGCGTCATCAGGAGGATGAAAAACGTGAAGAACGAGGATTTCTGTGGTGCGGAGCTTCTCGAGAAAAGTGCGGCGACGACGAAGAAGACCCACGCGGTGAGCCGCCACACGCAAAGCAAATATCCTGGTAGGGATTCGGATTGAGAATACACCAAGGCCGGATCGAAGAACTAAAGTGTAATAATCATGAGATGTGGGAATGAGCGTTGTTCAAGCACGAAGCACGTCATCCAGCATGAAATCACCCATTACCTTAATCTCCCAGAACTGCATCAAGAGATACGAGCAAATGAAGAATATGAACATGAGTCCCAAGAAAACCTTGTCAACCTGAAACTTCTTATTTCAATTGACAATTTCTCAACCGATTTCACCAAGGTCAGTCGCATCTTTGTGACGTTCAAACCGCGGGCAAGTACAAGACACATGTACATAAACAGCATGTCTGCCAGCGCGCTGCAAAACCATCCAGATCGCTATCATCATTACCGTCTTTATTGTCCCGCTAACCGTATAAACTGTCCTGTCGTCATGATGATTGGCAGGCCGACGCCGTCCATCGCATAGATTATATAGTTAGCCACAAGAAATGCTAATCCGAACGTGTTCATTGAAATTGCCTGCGAGCACATTCTGTACGTGTTGTGATAGAGGCGTCGAGCAGAAAGGCTCCCTGACAAAACATTCCATTCTAATATATACAATTCTTTGCAGAACTCACTTCCCATAAAAAAGACGCAAACAATTAGAACCGCTTGAAGAGCAAGAAATAGGGTGTCAGAAGGGAGGATTACTGTAACAAGGTGTTAGTTGCGTGGAAGTGCTTGTCAATCTTACGCCATTCGTCAATCGAGAACTGGTACTTGAGAAACTCTGATGGCAACCCATTAGTCATCTGCAGTGCGAATTCAGCATAAACTCCAATCGACTCATTATTGTATTTCCTCTTTTCTTCGGCCTCGGTTGGATCACAATTGGCAATTGCTAAGAACCACCATCGACTTCTTGCGGAACTGGAAGAGGAATTCATTTGATGAGTCACTCTGCTGATGTGATACCGGAAGACGCGAGTTCCGGTGCAAACGACCCATTCCTCGAATAGTGCGTCACGCTGTATTTGACACCGCCCGTTACCCGTAACGTCATTTACAAACGGGCTCAAAAATATCTGAAACATCAGTTGCTCCCAATTTTTCACTCAGACACCTACAATTTGATTGTTATCCGAGTGGTTTGTTAGAAGTTGAATGCGTTCTTCGCACGTCTGTAATTTACTTTGACATATTCTCACATGCTCTTGATAATTACATTGAGTTCTTTGTAAGCTCTGGGCCACTGGTCTTCAGTATCGAAAAATAAGAGTAACATTTGCGTTGGATAAAACTGAAAAAGAGTCAGGTGATGAAAATAAAATTAATACGCCAAGAGATTGGTTACCATGGGATACTTGAAAGAATACTCGAGAGCGCCGGTATCTGACTGAAAGCAGAAACGATCGAGGAAGACGAAATCCTGAGAGAAGAAAAGTGAGAGGGAGTATTGTCACGCAATCTCACTCTTTTGGAACTCAATATTCCTTGGGACCGTTTAGCCCCCGACAACCGGCAATAACACCATAGTGATAAAATGAAAAGTACCAGACGAGGTATCATTGATAAGTGAGAGAGAACCGACTTGTAAGTGTAATCTGAAAATGCAGAGTCACGCAATAACTGAGACAAAGAGGAATAAGAGAAATCAAAGACGGTGTCGGCCGAATGGAGCAACGAGAGCTGGCGAGAACTGGTAGTCACCTACTGCTCCAGCTTCTCACCGCCTCTCCCTCATCTACACGTGTGTGTGTGTTTCATCAGCGCCTTCCGTCGAGAGAGAAAGAGAGACAGAGCCGCGCCTCGAAGTGGAAGGAGAAGTTGCTAAGCGACCCGAAGGAAAACGAAACGAAAGGTGCTCCCCCTCTCGCTCCACCATCATTTCTCTTCGGCCGCTCGGGGATGAGATAGAGAGAAAAGTGGAATTCGGAAATTAGCCATACACGTGATTTGAGGGGAAACTGCATCATTTGGTGCTTCTCATGTAGCCGAAACCACAGAGGTGTGTTTTTTCATCAAGTCGAAAAGTGAGAGTCTGAGAGAAGACACCGAGACACACACAGCACATACAGCATAATAATAATTATTATTATACAAGGTCGTCGTGTTATTCTTCGATATCCTTTTGAGTTATTCTCTTCTCACTTCGCTCTAGTTTTTCTGTGAGAAAGTGTCCTGCAGTGAATTTCGGCTGATTCTGGGAAACAACCGGCAGTCGCTCGGAAGGCGCTCAAGAGCAAGCTAGCACACAATTCCATTTTCCAGAAAACCGAGGAACAGGTGAAAACAAGATTGAAAGTGTGCGCAGTTTTCTCTCCGATTTCGGCGTAACTCTGTTAGCCACAAGTGATTCGATTCTATGACTACGCTTTATTCGAGCATTTACGACAAAAAACCAATGATTACTTAAGAAAATCACAAACGAAGAACACAAAAGCAACTACTTGAGTATGGGGAGCAACTTTTTTTTGAGGGAAGGCGGAGAACATAATGTGGTAGGATGAGAGTAATGGGGAGATTCGAGTAGTGTAGCCTGTGACGTGGCGGCGGGTGACAACTGTTAGGCTGTTGAGGTGCAACATCTGAAAAGGACGCTGTGAGTTATGGGAACACGGAGAGACTGTACGTACCCTTTAATGGCAACTGAGGCCTTGAGCAAGAGCTATCATCCGCTGCTATCACGTCGCATTCGCTGTTGTTTGTTGACGGTATTTAATTGGGATTGCATGGGGAATATATTAAGGGAGAGGGAGATAGACTGGATGCAGCACAGCTGACATGATAATTGGGATCAGATGGTGGTGGAATGGATCCCACCACTCCCTCTCTCTCTCCAATCTGCGAGTTGTAAATAGGAGTTTTGGTAGGCAAAGAGCCAGTTGGTATAGCAACAAATCCCAAACTCTATGACAACGGAAATTGGAAAGAGATTGATTGGGAGTTGAGTGGGAAGCAAGTAATACTGATGACGGTAGTGACAAATACTATAGTTGGATGGGAATTGCTTTCAAATGACGGTTGGACATGAGTGTATGACTGATAGTAACGGCATACTGGAGGGAAAATGGGAACTCAACTAAATTGGGGGGGGGGGGGGGAGTTGATTGGGGTACAGGAACAATGAAATGACTAAACAACAGCTATAGAGAGAGAGATAAGAGTTTCAGAGAGGGGTAGGACAGGTAAAGCGTGGACCAAAGACATGATGTACTGGAGTAGGGCTCAGAGATGAGATTATGAGAGAAAGGAACACAAAACTCTCCGGGAGTTACTAATATGATTGCGGAAAGATGTGTCATTTTCATGACCTGATTACTTAATATGTTTTTTTTTGAATTTTTGGGTGATTTTTTGGAGAAACTCATTGCAGAGGTATCAAAAGAAGAAAAAAGAGAGATTGTGGTCCAGATCTACCAAAATGAACTTTCATGGGGACGGGAGAACACGGGAGAAGAAGTGACTGAGGGGGGTGGAAGTGTTCCCGTCGACTACAACTACAAGGCGAGAAATGAGGTATGACGTAGATTGCAAAGAGAAAAGAAAAGCTTGGTGAAAGTTATGAAAAATGAAAGTGGTTAATTGACTGGGGGAACCATAACACGAGCATCGAAGAGAGCCAGCGTGCTCTGGTGGAGGAACTCAATGCCCTGTTGGCGTTCGGCTTCTTCTAGATCTTGGCTGATGGTGCGAATGAGAGCGGTCATCTCTTCATGATCCATGTTATCGTCGTTGAGTTGGCGTTCGATGGTCTAAAAGGAGAATAAGTTCACTATTTATGAATTGAGAAATGTACCAATCGTTGATTGAACTCATTGTCAACAGATGGGATGAACGGGAAATCAAAGTCCTGATCATCAATGCTGCTGCACATGTAATCCGTGCGACGAAGGAAGATATGCGAGAGATTCATCAGTTCTTGGTAGTAACGATTGCGTCCGAACTTCTCTTCGTAGTTCTCCTGATGGAACATTGATGGGAAAGACGAAGCAACTTCGAACTCCTCTTGTTTTTCAGGTTCGCAGAGAACGAGAATATTGATGAGCTCGTTCTTTTTCAAGAAACTGACAGTGTCATAGTCATAGTAGAAAACGACTCCATCCATCATTTCGACAGGCAAAAGACGTCCGCACATCTGACCGACTGTTTGAGTCGCCGCCAAGTTCTCCATCATCGATATCATGCGCTCTTTTCCTTTCGTTCTTATCCTTTCCTTGAATACGTCGTACATTCTGAAACAGGGATTATCGTATATGAGACGGAGAGTCGGAAGCCATTCGTTGTGTAAGATTACGATTACCCCCCGGGTCAAACGGCAGCTATCAATCTGTCCCGCACATGCGCATTGCTCAATAATCGCTTTGTGGAATATTGGAGCAATGGGATGGGCGAGACAGAGAGACGCTTTGCGGGAGTGCCTTGTTCCAGATGTTTCAGTTTCTAGGCCACAATAAACATGGGAAACTGCCAACAACCGCCTTGACAAGGCACTTTGGGAAGGGGAGAGTGTCTGAATGTAAAAAATTGGCAACTAACCGCTCTGCTATAAGCATGACTTGGAGATCAGTGTTGACGCCAAAAAAAGGAAACAAAGGCTCTCTTGGCGGCACGATGTCAATCGGCTGGCTTCTTGGAATTGGCACTCCTTGAACTGAGATGATTCCGATGACTGGATCGTATTCGTTCGGAATCGCAGGGTTCATTCCCATCAGTGGTGGTGGCATCGAGTGCGCGTATCTTGGAGTCGGCCGACGGTTCAGCTCTTCCGCTTCGAATGCTTCGTCATCCGTTTCGTATTCGCTATCGATAGGTGAGAAACCGGGAAGATCTTCGTCCGGCTGGATCACAAAGTCCGGAGCGAACATGTCACGCGTTGGAATGTTCAGCTCGCGGCTCTTCTTCTTCGTCTTCTCCTCTTCCTTGTTTCCTTTAACCAGTTCGACGCTTTTTTCGACAACCATTTCTCCAATATTGTAACAAGACACGACCACGACGAACGGCGAATCCGCAGCATTTTCATCCGAGTAGATTCCATCTTCTCGAGCTTCGCGACCCATAATAGCGGTGTTCCTTGTCTCCTCGGAAGACGACAGACGGCAATGAAGATCCTGGACTGCTCGATCTCTACCTCTCACGTTCTCGTTTCTTCGCGACAGAGTGCCAGAAGAGTTCGTGGAAGTAGTCGATGTGTTGGTTGAAGTCGGATCCATTTTCTTCATTGTCGTGTAGAATGTTGTCTTTGCAATACCCGTAAGATTGGTTCTGCAATAAAAAAACGTTAGTCAGTTGTGAAAAGCTTGAGTTTCAATTGCGTCAAAACAGGAGGCGCGTAACTCGACAATAGTATTCAGTCAATTGTCTCTGCTTATAATTTGTGCGATCGGAAAGCATTAAAATGAAATTCAATATACTGCTGAGTTGGGCGCATTTTGAAATTGAGAACTATTCGTTGAGAAGGCCCTTCCCAATGTATTTATTTGCCAGCGATCTTCGCCTTTCTGTGTGTGCCAAATGTGTTTCTCTCTAGAAGTATACAAATTTAATACACTCGAAAAGCCACAGCACTTTCTATCTTCTCGCTCGTATGTTAGTGTGTAAGTGTTTGTGTGTGAGCGAGCGAGAGAGTGAAATGAGGAGCTAAATTTAACGAGAGAGATTACATTTCTAATTGGAGCCATATGAATTCTTTTTAACTTTCTTTCCTCCTTCATCTATCCAGCTCAAAACAAGAGACTTCGCGAAGGGAAGACTGCCACTCGTATGTAGTCTAATGAGACTCATCCGTTATGATGCAAGTTGCAAAACTCACATAATTCCCTTGTAGTCAAGCATGGTTAAGAGTCCCGTATAGAATGAGTTTCACCAAGTTGAGGTAGGCAGTTTCTGGAAAAAAAAACAAAATGAGAATGAGATGTAACTTTCAAACATCGCGAGCTCGATGCGGGCCGGACGTCGTTTTCATATTCAACAACAAAGAGGAGGACGAAAGAAGAAGAAGGAGAAGAAGATTGGGGAACAAGCAAAAATAAGAGAAAAGAGATAAATAAAAACGTGTGAAATACGAGAGGAAATTACGGAGGAAAGAAAGGCAGAAGGGGGGAGGAAGACGGGAAAGGGTCAGAACAGAGGCCGTCGTTTTCTATGGCCAAGTGGGTAAGGAACGCACACCAGAAGGCCCGAGGATGGCCCGAATCAATCGAAGACGAGAGGGGTTAAGGGGGCGAGGAGGCGTGCGGATAAAGGAATCGTTGTGTGTGTGTTGTGTGTCAAACAACTTTTCCCAATGTTTCTTTCATTTTCGAGGCAAACGTAGCAGATGGAAGCTAGGCGATTTGGCCGGAGGGCTTGGCTCCACACCGGAATTGGCATTCTTTGAAGTCATATTTTTCGACAAAACAAGGCGCCAGTGTGGGCGTCTTCTCGTTTTTGGCCGCTTGTCCAAAGCAAAAAAAGAAGCTGAACTAGCTAGATAACTATGCGCTGTCAAATTGTCTTGACAATGAGTGCGCCCAATACACACACACACACTAAAATTGTCGTCCACCACAAGATGGGGGAGAAAGTGAAAAGGGAGAAGAGAAACACTTTCCCGCCATTATCATGACCTCCACGATGGAATGAAGGCTTAATAGGAAATTGGTGAAATTTCACCTCTTTCGCAGAAGGAAAGATACAAAGAAACCAGTAATCGAGAAATTAGGAAGGTTCAAGGTGAGCGGCCTCCTTTTTTCTCGACCACCCAATCTGCCCATTGTTCTGTGGGAAGGTAGGTCGAGTGGATCGATTGTTGCTCTTAGGAAAACTAGTGTCTACATCTATTACTTCTAGTTTTGATTCTCGAAAATGACGCAATAGGAATCGTTGACCCCTGCGTAGGGAAAAAGATCCGGATCTCTTCTCCTTCCTTAGCAACTAGTGGGAAACGCAAACAATCACTACCTTCAGCAGTCTCTGGGGAACTACTAGTGTCAAGAGTGGCCGACGAAGGGTTGCCCGTTTTTCATGATTCTTGTCGGCAGGCCAATCAAAACATGCTAAGGATGGGCGCGATACGAGGATATTCTCCAGAGAGTGGCGAGCGCCGGGATCTTTGGAGATGCCATCATGTTGATGTGAAGCAGAAATGTCGAGAACTGCTTCAGGAGAGCAACAGCCAGTGAGCGTGAGGGGGGCTAGGTGGCGGCAGAACAGAGAAGATTATTTCAGTCAATCCTCTCGGCCTACCAGTCCTGCCGCTTGGCGCCTTGCTGGGCCCACTGGTGTGAGGGGCAACGGGCCGTCCGAGCGACCGCGAAAAGTCTTCTTTTTTCTTCATCTTCTCCTTCTTTGTCGACAAACAAGTGACTGAATAAATAATGGAGGAGCGAAAAGAGAGGAGGCCTGAGGCGCGAAAACGATGTCCGCAGAAGATGACTAAGGAGGCGAATATGATGAAGACTGGTGGCGTCGCGTCGCAGCCTCTCAACGAAAATCGTTACTTTTAATTCCCAACCACAACTCAACAACATTCTAGTAATTTCACTACATCATACGGATCATTAACTGGATCATGAAACGAAAGTAATGGAATGAGTGAGTGAGTGGTTGGATGGTAGAAAAATGAAGAGGGCCGGTGGAGTAAAGTAGCAGATTCAAATGGAGGGAAAGGTGTAAATAGGCAACGATTTACGGATGACTAAAAATAGAAATGGACACAAGACACGGAAGGGGGTCAAGTTCCCAAATGGTACCACCTGCTGCTCCGTGCAAAAAGGAGAGACCGAGAAAGGTCACACTTAATTACCGGGCCGTGGGTTGAGAAAGGGGTGAATCTTTGGAGGGCCCGGTTGAAGTGTCCGGTTGGCTTTTTCCCTGCCTAGCGAACAAAGTGTCGGATGACCATGCGGTTTCGATCCTCGTCCGTCTCCCCCTTCTGCCCTCCGACTACATCTGCCCCATTCTGCTCCGGCCTTGTGTATAATTCATCCCTCATGCGGCCCCCTCCCCACAACTGCTACCACCTATATATTAATTTGCTACACTTTTACTCACACTTCCACTCGTCCAAAGGAAATAGACCAAGAGGCACACGCTTGGGCTGGCTGCATTTTGCAGTCCGAGAGTTGGGAAGAGGCGTGTGGAAACGAGCCGCTTGATTAAATTTTCCACAACCGCCACCGCAGACGAATGAGGAAGAGAAAGGGGGAGCGGGAAGCAAAACGGCAAGACGAGGGGAGGAAATCAAGTTTCGGGAAGAGGGTGTGGCTCGACGGCTCTCGGCTTAAGGCCCGGTGCCATTGGGAGACAGGCCGAGTGGGGGTGAGTTGGCGCTCGAATGAAATATTTAGAACAACTTCATTAGGGCTCGTTTCAGTGACTTCTGGTACCTAGCCACTCGGCCATTCAGTAGTCTTGAGCCTATGCAACTAAGATATCCGAGAAGTATGCAAAGTGCCTAAGAGATCAAAGATCAGACCATATAATGATAGATGTGCCGACGCAGCCTCCTGTTTATATAGTCATTCAACATTCGTAGACACCTGTCCTGCCCATAAAGAGCATACAATCAAGGCTGCTGTTGAGTGCTAGTGGTGGCAGAAAGGAACAGAGTCTGCCCAATTGCAATTCACTTCCTCTGCGGACCCGCAGCCTACTATTCACAATATTTATAATTGTTGTCACTCAAAAATCTTCACCGGCATAATTAGTCGATTGCAATAGGAAGACCGTTAGAAACGAGGAGAAAATTGCCTTCTCTCTCCCGCTGCAAATAGAATTTGCATGCTTCTGATGTCTCATTATCCTCTCTCACTATCTTCTCATCATCTTCTCCCCACTCACCGTAGTCCAGTGACAAAACATCGGCTGAAGCTGCGCCAGGAAGATCTCTAATTTTGAGTTTGATTCGATAAAAAGTACATCGGAAACTCGATTAGATGTTGCGGATTTGTGTGATGGAACCAACGACAACTTCCAAAGCTTGTTGGACGTTCCGGGGAAAAGGAAATAAAGTAGAACCTGAGAAAAGAGTGGGCGAGACGGGAAGAAGCCTTGATATGTTCCAATGACCGGAGTCAATAGACACATATGAAGTGGTAGTGAGAAACGGGGGAGTGGGTTGGTGATCTCTTCCCGGGCGGTCGGGGTGCGGCCCTCAGACTTACAAGGCATGTAAACGATCCCCTCCGTTGTATGTTTACATTTATATGTAGTTAGGGAGTGGCTCACTCGACTTTTGCGCCGCGTCGCACACAACTAGAACATAACGCTTCTGAATTGATATTTTGTTCTCATTGCGCACGCATGGCCACCAGGTAAGTGATGCTTTTCACTAAAATGCGCGACGAGAATAGTGGAAGAGAAGAAGAATGGGAGTGGAAACTTGACACCAGTTCAGCCAACATTTATAGAATGGGAGTGGAGGCGACCAGTTCAGTAAAAGCTTCTTCGTCTCATCCCTAAGACCGTCTCGATTTCCCGACTCTCTCCGCTTTGCATTTTCTCTTTCACACCGTTCTTGTAAAGCATACAAAAGCGATACACCACATACACACACACGGCTTCTCGGTTTCGTCCATCTCTGCCCCTTCGCCCGATATATGAGCATCAAAAGAACCATAGATCAAAAGGGCATACGGTCTTGGGAACGGAGACGTGTCTTTTAGAATATTGCGCATTATGACATTCTAACATCTGTCGTCGTTTTGCCATGAGATACGAATGACTGAAGAGAGCGGCTGGGACAACAGTGGATGGCGGCTTCAAGTTTTTGAAGTCTCTGTTTGAATTAGCCACATGTTACGGAATGAAGATTATGAGAAGACGACGGAGAAGAAGAAAAAGAAGAAGTGACAGGTTCTGAAGCAAACGAAATAAGGAAGAACTGGGTGGATGGTAAGTGTTTTGTGTAAATATTTATGTTGCATAGATCTATCTTCGATCCGAAGTACTAAAGATCGTCCTCGAATTACCTATTCAAACTGAGAAATGATTCGACTGGTCCTAGATGAGTGAGAACTGAGAATGATGTCAGTTCTGGGATTAGGATCTCACATTTTCAAATTATCTGTGCCCTAACAGGCTTTCTAAGCTCTAGCAGATTAACTTACTTGAATGCAAAGAAAAATGTAGTGTTAGATGAACAAAAACGGGGACAAACCAATCGTCGGCCGGGATAATGAAGCGTCGTTGTCGTTTTAGGGCCGTCCACTAATCCATCGCCTTACAATAACCACTGACGGCGCACGCTCGCACGACGACGCACGGACTAATGTAATGTTTCCAGGTGACCCGTCGCCCGCCCACCCTCTGGGCCAATTCTAGGCTCCGCCTTCACAGTGTCACCGGCGCACGGCGAATGTCAATCTGCGCGTCCTAGGCAATAATTTTTGGGTTAGTTAGGTAGTTAGGTGGGCGGCGCCGGCTGTCCGCGTCAGATATCCAAATTGCGGAGAACAATGGAGTTGTGGGCCGCATCGGACCGAAGGCCGTTTCAGATTCCGAACAACCCGACACGGATTACTGTACTAACGCGTTCTGGTAATTATACGTTTGTTCTTTGCTTCTAATGAGGATGAGGAAGAGGGCATGCGTAGACAACTTGGGAGGAGAGCGGAGAAGAGGCGACATAAAAAGTGACACATTGGGAAACGAAGAAGAAGAGATAATTCTAGAGAGGAGGAGAGAGTCACTACTTCATTATCCACTCACATCTCACTAGGAGAAGATGAAGAATTGGGAATTTGATGGATGGGAATGAGACATAGTGCAAACTTCTTTCGTTTCCCAACCTCTTCCTCTCAGTTTCTGTCACTTTCAAAAGACCGCTCACACGCACTAAGTGTTAAAATAATAATAATAATAATTAAGGCACGTGCGCAATTTCTCTCACCCAATCATCGAGAAATGTGCTAATTCCAGCACAGGTGGTGTCGCGTTTTGAGGGTATTGCGTCATCTTACGCGTGGGATCATACCCATAAGGCCCATCTCAGAGACTGTTCCTCGCAGACGGATTAGAAAATGCTCTCCATTATTCAGGGTAATTGGATATGAAACGTCTATTTCGTGCAGTCGCAGAAAGCATAAAGAGGAAATGGAACACGGAATCCTCTCCTTCTCTTAATTGCCAACTCTGAAAAAAGTTATGAAAAATTGGAGCGAGTGAAGAGTCGATTGAACAAATAGGGACACATACACACCTGGGGCGCGAATATAAAGGCTCGGCCTGTTTGTTGTGGATACAGTATATTGACACGAGAGATGTGAAGACGAAGGAAGAACAACGAGTACTTGTACCGTTGGAGGATGCGCGTTCGTTTCCCCAAAAAGATGAGCAAGCGGGATGGCAAGACGCAGACTCGGAACACCGATAAGCCGCATTGGAAGTTGCTCAAACAGACGCGACTGGAGTCATAATTCCCTTAGACGGAAAGGGGGGCGGGTGTCAGACAGACGGACAGATTACCGAAGTTGAGGCATCATCTACCCCGAATGTTTGGATCATCTTGTAAACGAATGACTACGAAGAAGACGGGGAAGACGAAGACAATGGTGCTTCAGACCACCAAGACATTCGATGACATGTGAAGGGGGCACGACGGCTGCTCAGGAAAAAGAAAGAAAACTGAAGACGTGTGTGAGCAAAATGGAAATGAGTTCATTACTTTCTGATGTTTGATCCTTTAGGTCTTCTCCTTTACACTCATTAATAAAAATTTAGCGGCCTGTGCCGTCTGTCCTTCCGCCAGCCGCAGCCTGAAGGACCTACACCAGAGTGGTAGCAGATGTGTTGAAGATTTAGTGAGGCCTGTGCGGAGGACACCCCCATTCCGTCTTCAAAAACTGACATACGTTATATAAATGAGACCTGCTATCTCTCGGGTGGCGTCTATCGTATCAGACATCGGGACAATTGGATATGCACATCTGGCCCCAAGTTTCCGCCGCTGTATGAATATTTGAAGAGTGTTTGTACAGTCTTTCTTTGATTTTCTGATCTATCCAGACTGCACAAAGACATGTGCACAGGTTAAGCAATCACAGGCAAATAAGGTCATCGCGTGAGTCGGAAGAGCAAGGTGTCAACCCCTAATTACCGTACGAAACGATGTTTCCGTCGATAGGAACTATACACATTGATGATTAACTATGAAAGAGAAAAGACGAGAGGAAACGCTTGTTCAATGAATCACCTCGCCTGAAATGGGTGATAAGTGCGGGAAACGGACGGCCGCATAAAAGAAAAGGAAAAGGACGAGGTTATAAACGTAAGGGTGGCGGGAAAGCAGAAATGAGTCACTTAAAACGCTCTTCTCCGCTTTTATAATGCCTTTCTTTTGAAGTTCGGCATAGAATGGTCCAAATGTGTGTGAAAGTTTAATAACGCGCATTTCCGGTCACATCACTTATTGGCCTCATTTTCCGAATGATTATTTTGTGGTGCCCGCTTAGATTTTTCCGGATGGCCAGAGATCAAAACTTATTAAAAGCTGGCCAAAATGAGATTGGTCTAGAAACGCGAGCAGCAATGTGAATGTCAAATGCCAAGGCTTTATGGGTTTTCTGTGCCGTAAAAGCAAGAGAAAGGGGTTCCATCGCCTCTGTCTCATTCAGTTTTCAATTCTGTTCTCGATTTCTTCATCCGGCGAACCCAGCAACTACGACTTTTCAATTTCGTGTGAACATTTTCGAGGAAATGTGAAAAATAACCGGTTATTATAAATATGACAACAAGATCATCCCATTTTGGAGAACGATGACCAGATTTTGACTTTGAAATCCTCCGCTTCAGTCTGTTGGTTTCCGATTCGTAATGTTGCCAATGGTCGGCCAGGGGGTTCTATTCTACGTTGGATACAGCTGCGAGTAATCAGAAGCATCTTGCTAACGCAAAACAGCTTCATTTTTACAACTATCGCCGCCGCCGCATCAATGCAATTTCCCATCCAATTACATCACCACCACACCGACAAATTGTTCCCGTATCAAAAACTGATTAGCATCATCATCAACATCGTCATCAGTTTGAGTGGGCATCCTTTCAAAAAGCCCGCCAACGAGGTCGTTAGTTCAGGAAAAAGTGTCGGTTGGAGATGGAGAAGCAGGATTTGCTGGGCCGGGCGGACACCACTTGGCCACCTAGACAGGAAGCGGCTAGACCGCAGGAATCTGGGAAACCGATCACATCTTAAGGGACTGACTTCACTCGTCGCTGGGTCGAACGACTGGAAGAGCGAATGTTAAAGTTATCCCCAACTGCTATACTCTGCCACAAGACATTCGAACTAATCCTAACATTCAATCTAAATTGTGCAACTGACGTTTTTGAGGAAAAGATGAGAAATGACAACGACAACCGATTAATGCTTCCATATGTCCTGGTCCCCCCTCATGAAACCCAAACCCACATTATGTCTTTGTCACTATCCTTCCTTCCCCTCCGAACATCCGAGAAGATGGGAGCAAGGGAGAAGAAGATATTTGATGTGGGTCGGTTTGCCAGACGGACTTGTGCTCGAGCAGGCGCCGAAGCGAAAAAACAGAAAGACGAGAGCAGATGAGACGCGTGTTCGAGATTCCTCTCTAAGATTACGCGCACCCATTTGGTCAAATTGAATTTTCCGCCATTCCTGATGTCTTCGCTTTATGACATTGGTACTCACACAAGCGCACCAAATCGAATCACACACTGACAACAGAACCTCTTCTCCGTTGACCAGTTACAGTATCCGAATAATTTTTTGAACGAACCAGTTTGAATGTGAAATGGCATGGTCGAGCTGACTAACTGACTACGTGTCTGCTGGTCGGTCACTGGCCACCAGCGGCCCTAATTTATCGTCGCCCGACACACTACAGATTCAGTATGATTCGGTAATTTGTCTGTTGTCAATGTGTGCTCCTCTATGTTTTGCGCAACCAACCGGACCGAGTGACCTACGCAAAAATAAATGACCATTGTTGACTGGGGTACGGTAGACGGTGGAATCACTGAGCATGTTTACCAAATAGCCGAATTTGCATTTTATTTACACCGATCCTCTCCCAAGCTTTAGGCGTACGTTTCAAAGAGTCATCAATCTTCGAAAACAGTGCTTTACGCGAAGGAGCCACTCTTCCTTTGTTATTCGCCGGAGAGGTTTCGCATCATAAACAACCAAAAACCGCGCGTTGTTCTCTGCCCCGAATGCAATATATTCCCAATTGACGGCTCCAAGTTGACGTCGCATGTGTACAAGTTTCAAAGAGGAAGACTGAAATTCACGATGGGCATCGGCCAACAACACGAGCACACATGTTCATCATCAAGTCGGCCGTTGGATTGGCGAGGGAGACAATAACGCAAATGAGACGTCGGGTCAAGAAATAGGAGGAAAAACGGAATATGAAAACTGATAAATACGCAACGACCTCGGATCACACAACGCTCGAGTATTTTTATGACATGGTCATGGCGCCGGCTGCATGACACCTGTGCGCCCCATGAGCGCCTTCCGAACACCTGTGCATTCGGCCGAATGTGACCTCTCCCACCTGTCACTTCTTTCGGGGGCTTTAGACGTCTTTCAACATGTCGGATGAGATGAGATTATGGTCAAGTACCAACAGAAGTGGAGAGCCCCCCTTCAACTTACTGTGATGTCGATTGTAGCGGCGCGGGGCGAGGGAGTCGACGACGAATACAGATGGTTGTTGCAGAAGTTGTTGACTTTCGTTGGCGAGATTGGCAGCGGCAATCGTTGATGCTCTTCCAAATGAGCCAAGCAAGAAGCGTTGTGTTCTGGGGCACAAAACTCACGAATGTTGGCTGGCGACAGCGGCTGAGGCGGGCGAGGAGGAGGGGAGCGGGGGGTGGAGCCAAGGCAACAACCGGAATCTATGTAGGACCAATAGAGGAGAGGCGGAGCGATTCCAACCTTGTCTGGAATCTCTCTGAGCTCAACACTATTTTTGTCCTGTTGACTACAAGTCCGGGTCGAGAGACTGTAAAAATCGTATAGTGTTCGGATACAGAGCGATGCTAGGAGAGATTGTGAAAATTCGGGAGAGCGGCAAAAATGCCTTTGCAGAGTCTTTTAAGAGCAATAGATAATATGTCATGATTGAGTGCAAAGTAGTCGAGTGGAGCTCCGAAAAACATCCGCTGATACTTGACTTTCTCACTCTGAAAATGCGAGAACATAACACTTCGAAGCCAAAGAGCAAGGTACGTGGGACAAAAAATAGGAAGTGCCACGGACAATATTACCAAGGTTACATGATGATGAAATTCGTTCACGATGCGAAAAGCTCTTCTCTTCAGAAGTTTCGTAAATTTATATTAGGGGGAGATGACGAAGTTTGGTCAATAATCTTTTGCTGTTCCCAAGTGATTACTAGTCATTATCAATTACTTTTAACAACACACGTGCTCTGTAACCACGGTCTGTGTTCAAAAAAGCATTGCATCACTAGAGAGGACACAGCAAAAAGACGCAGTGTAGCATCACATTCAGAGCGAACGAGTATGATGTAGGAGTTGCACACAGATGTCGGTCCCTCGTCCTTTGCCTCGTTCGATTTCCGCTTTTACAGCTACCGTATCTGCTGGCCTCGATAGCAACTGCGGCCCAGCTGTCATCACTGGCGTTCTTCATCATCACCTACGTTCTCTTTTTCTCTCTCCATTCGACGATGAAATCTTGATTGGGATGCGGCGGAACAGCCGCCGAGACACCGATTTCATCATGCTCTTCCTCTTTTTCACGCCTTTTGCCTTGCAAAGATAGAGAGGCGGCGGGAAGAAGAAAAGGAGAACAAACGCTCCGATTATTACGAAATATTATGCCGGACACTCTCTGAGGCACACACACACCTAGACGATGCGAAGAGACAGGTTTCTTGTTCTTGATGTAAAACCTCTCGGGATTGCTTGTGTAAAAGGGTCATAAAATGAGAGGAAGAAGGTGGGGACACTGGTCCTTTGCACCGATTTCATAGAATTTAGACGTAATGGTGCAATGCTTTCCGGAAATGGGAACCCATTATAGTAACTTATCGCTCTCTTTTTCAAGACGTTGAAATCCATAAAACGTCAGCGGGCGGATTGGAAGACAACCATTCTCCCCTCTTCACATAATCGGTACTGGTACAGGACGTAATGACCGAGTATGTTTATGGCCCTTCCCTTGCCCCGTTTTACCACCGCCATCACCAGTACCCTCTTACGAGCTTCTTTCTGGGCCGCCGGAAGATAATCGTCATTGTTCTGAAATAAGCACCACCGGCCGGCCGGCGCAGCGGTCCGAAGACCAGGGCGGATATAGAGGGAAAGAGCGGCGAACCGGCCGTGACTTTTACAACCCACTTTTGGTAATAGGGATTTCTTCTTCTTTTCTTCCCCTTCTCATTTCTTCCATTGTGGAATGGATAGGGGCCAAGAGACAGACTACGCAGAACACCTCTTAAATTATTCGGATTTTCCATTTGGCTAATGGACTTTTTTCCATGACAACCATCCGCTGGAAGAATAGAAGAAAGGGGGAAAGGGGAGGATGCATTTTCGGTCATACTCACACCATCTCCACCGCTTTTGGTCTTCGGCTTGAAACCAGTTTTATATGGGTCCGAAATTAACTATGCGTGCAGCAGTCAGGTAGTGTACCTCATCTCATCCATAGACGAATGAAAAGAATGGAAGTGTTTTGGCGCGAGGGGTAGCAGTAGCAGAAACGGCGATAATTATTATTTCACGGTTTGCGAATTCTCCGGGTTCTGACAACGACGACTGTGTGGAAAACCGTGTGGAAGTGTGTCTACGGGGAGACGAGGTGGCAATTAAAACAAAATCATGTTGAATGAAACGGTGTACTGGGAGGAACCAGAAGCAGTTCTCCAATTGGTGGTTACAGAACGGTGAGCGGCGACGACTGAGGACAGACAGATGGCCACGGATTCATTTGACAAAAACCAATTTTATTGTCAAGTTGAGCGATAAATTATTGGGGAGCGAGGAGAGTAACAGGCACTTTTGTATGTTTTCTTGTTCGGTTTCCACTCTGTCTGCCGTCAGAATGGATGTCTGCCATGAACATTGATTGCCAGATTACTGTAGATGTTTTGATTTCCTGCCCTTTCCTCTAGTTAGTATCCAATTTCCTTCCAGCGCAGAGGGCTCAATCATAAATCAAATCGAGCTCACGGCCGGCGGTTAGTTTCCTATCCTCAGTTATCCCTTCCTCCGTTGTTACGTATTTTAGTTGTTGTTTACGGGTTTTCAATTGTTATTCTCGCCCAAAGCGTTTGTAACTACATCACCAATCATAACTACATGCCAAGGAATGAGAGAAAATATGTGAAGAGTGCAGAAGAGTTCGGTTGATCAAACACGGAAATGAAGACAATGGGATGAGTGAGGGGTGCAACAAAGCGAGCGGATGCGTGTGTTACCTAACAAGAGCACCTCTTTGGCGGCTCTTCTCTTTTCTGAGAGTTACGCCATAACAGTACAAGAGGACGAGTTGGAACATAAGAGGACATATGGTGACGAGAGGGATTCAAAAGTGTCAGGTGGTCTTTGTGGAGGGAGAATCTGCACACAGGAAGTTGCGTGGGCTCACTGGAATTATTCTGACTGAATCTCTTCTTCACTACATTCTCATCCCAACACGAGACCAGAAATTTGATGACGACGGCCGAGTACTCGCAGGTGTACGCGTCGGTTGTATTTCTTTTCGCCGAATGACAGGGAACTCCGATTTCCCAGAGGCACACTACAGCCATCCATAAAAAACCGGCAGGCTTCCAATCAGCCGCTGGGCCGAAATGGTCGTGATTTATAGTCGAAGCGGGGTATCCAGAACCAATTCGAGCTGGTAAATGGACTGACAACTGAGGTCGTTTTGAGGTGGTTTCAACATGTGGTCTGCGCCTCATTTGGCTCGTCCTACCACTTCTTTTTTCAAAAGGTTTCCACTGTTCCCTGCGGAAGGTCGTTTCGATAGCCAAAATATTTAATTACTTCTGCTACGAGCGTCCTCATTCGCCTATTTCCTCGCCGTCTCAGTTACCACCTCGTGTCCTTTAATGGGTATGCAAAAAGAAAACGGGCCACGGTTTAGTCACCAACACACGAAAATGGGGACAATAGTCGTCGTCGTGTTCGTCGGATGAAGGGGGAGCGAATTTTAAGAATAGGGTGCGTGGCAGGCTACAGATGACGGAAGACGAGGCGGTGACATGAAAAGTACACAGTAGCTGAAAAGTGACAAATGAGATCGAGTGGACACTAATGAGTATGATGTTATTCTTATTGTTGTCATGAATTCCGTCGGGTTACACAAAGTGACATGCACCGAATGAGCACTACATTTGCGGTCACGAAGAATGAAATATTTTATGCGCTCATCAACAATGACATGAATTATGGATGTAATTTATGTGTCATCTTTCATTGTTGGCCATGAAATTGATCATTTGACACGGAACGAAAATTCCATGGATTCGTTCAAGCAACCAATGGGTTTCTCTGAAAACACCCTCTTTCGCATACAATTATGAATAGAAAACGTACCCGATGGCTGCCGGCGTTCTCGATTTTTAGAACGATTACATCGCGACGAGGCACTTTTCTCCAGTCAATCTTTGTTCTGGGAATGGACATGGTCTCCGACTGTCCAAAACCAGTCAACACGACATCAGTTCCGAGAACAGTGACAGTTGTCTGAAAAAATGAATTATGACCTTTCTCAGAAAACACGCGATGCCAATTTGAGGCTTGGCTGAGGAGTTCGACTGACCCTTGGAGTGGTTTTGACGGATTTCAATAAGTATATTTCGGGAGTGGTGTCCAGGATCCAGGCGTAAACGATAGTTTGTTTTTCCAATTGCATGTTGTACACACTCGATTCTTTAGTCTTATGAGCACGGTTATTCGATCCAGACCGATATTTCGATGTATACCTGCATTGGGTTTCACGTTGTTGACAACTTCTCTAGAGAACAGCTTGCTTACCAAACATTTGGCGCGCTGGTGTCATTTTGATATATCCACGGTTTGGTGCCAAACAACGCTTCAGAGTTTGCCTCGATGAATCTAGAAAGAACGAAAGAGTGTTTGTTTATTCAGCCAGTGGCGCCGAAGAGCTGCTTATTCCGTATCAATTACCTTCCGATTTCATCAAGTCGATCCTCGAAAATAGACGGAATTCGGCCATGCATGTCGGGACCAATGTTCAGCAGCAAGTTGCCGTTGCAGGCCACCGTTCGGGCAAGTTGCTCGATGATTTCGTAAGCGGTGTAGACTTGAGACGCACGCATGTCGCGTCGATTTCCCCATGAGTGTTTGTCGAGAGTCATGCAGTTCTCCCATTTGCGAGCAAGCAATGTCCCGGGGTCATAGTGGTCCGAGTAGGTCATAAAGCCGCCGTGTTTTCCCATCGTGCCGGCTCCCCATCTGTCGTTGACTACCACTTGGTCTTTCACGGGGCTGCAAACCAAACACTCGACAAATCAAACTACATTCGAAAAAAAGAAGGAGTCCAAAACGAACTACATTCATTGTATTCAAGTACGCACCTGGAATTGTAGAGCCATGCCAAAAATTCCTTTGCCCTCCAATATTCATCCGTTTTGTCCCATTCTCCATCGCTCCAAACCACCTCGGGACGATATTTGGTGACGATTTCGATCATTTGCGGATAGGACACTTGCTGAAAACACACGTACGCACCAATTGCGGGGGACAATTATTGGAAGCTAGTCCTCAATAGATCCCCGCACACAAACTAGAGTACCTCCGGATAGAGTGTAGTATTGAACTTTCCGTCGTCCTGGAACAAAGGATTGAACCATTCGAATTGCGAGAAATAGAGGCCGAAGTGGATTTCTGTTTGTTTGAACGCGGTTCTCAGTTCCCCGACGATATCTCTCTTGGGTCCGATATCCATTGAATTCCAATTCCAAGACGTTCTACTTGGCCACATTGTAAACCCCTCGTGATGTTTGCTGGTGAAAACGAAGTACCTGAACTAATGACGTCATCATAGACTTTCGCTGTTCGAGATCATTCATGCCTCGCTCCAGAAGACTTGACGGTTTCAACAAATTCCTTGGGGTCGAAGTATTCGGCGGTGAACTGGAAAGACCGAGGACATCTGTTAAAGATTGATACGTTCCCCACTAACATCCTTCGCGAAATCAGCGTATGTTGTTCCGGGTTTGTAGTTTTTTTCCACAAAGTTTACAACACCAGGATCAGGTTGCGTTCCTTTCCAATACCACCACATCCACTCAGATCTGCAGTTCTTTCACTATCATCGAATGATACGACCGCGAGGAGGTTCAGAGAATCAAAGATGTTTTCACTTTCCGAAAAAAGAATGATTATCAGTCGGACGGCGACAGTAATCGAGAGTCTCGAAGATGCCGAAAACAGATGTGTAACATGTTCCGATAAAAGAAAGTTCCTGGTTCTTGATTTTGCAAACCAGTTCGCACTTTTCTCTTTTATCGCATTCCTTTCTCTGATATCTGATCGATGGGGAATACTGATTACCTGAACGCAGGAACGGAATAAAGTCCCCAGTGACAGAAGATGCCGAACTTTGAGTCATCATACCAGGAAGGAAGGGTGCGATTATCAAGTGATTGCCAATCAGGCTGCAATAATGGGAAGCGATTGGTTGATGATTCATACTCGCTCATACTCACAGTATATTTTGACACGGCGAATGGGAGTAGAATACAAAACAGGAGGATCATTACAGACGATGAGTGACGGCGAGTCGGCTGGCTCTTGGAGCTTGACATCCGGAGCCAAATGCTGTTTATTCTCCCAACCCCAAACATTAAACTTTTCTGGATGCATCAGTGTGCGAATCTAGGAGAGCGCAGGCATCAACGTTGTGTGTAATCCTGGATGCTGCGAATGAATGACCCGGGGGCTCTGTGACGTTCCTGTTCTTTCGCTTTCTATCAACATCACAACCACATCATATATCAAGTTCGAAGAACCAATTGATAGCGTCTATCTCGAAGGAATTAAACTGACAAACACAATCATTGCCAAAGTCGTTTCAGGAAGTTCACTGCCTTCCCTCCGCTCTCCACATTTTCTCTTCTCTCTATTTCCATGCCAACAAAAAAAGTTGAGAGAAAGAAAGAGAAACGGCCACAAATCAGACGCGGTACCATCCGCGTATCACACACTCCCTATCTTTCTCTCCACTTTTTCAAGCCGTGTTCTGTTTCTCTAACTCATGTGATAACGTTGCCATGTATGACCAACGACAGCAGGAGACGCAGAGCGTCTATCCACAAACCGTTTTGTGTAACGTTTCGGTAACTATCAACAGCTACCGCAGAACGGATGGCGGCGTATAAAAGAGCGCGCTGTTTCATCCAAACGTATCAGTTCCATCTTTTCTGCTGTTCTGAAAGGTAACATTCCTTCCCTCTCTTATTTTCTTTATAAGTAGAAGTGTTCTGCAGATGACGATGGATAAGAAATTCGAGACCGAGAAGGTGAAGAGATTCGCATTCTTCGGAATCGCTGTCTCCACAGTGTCTACCCTCACTGCCATCGTCGCTGTTCCAATGCTCTGCCTCTACCTTCAGTCGGTTTCATCTTCTCTCCAGGACGAGGTCAACTTCTGCCGTGTCCGTGCTTCGTCGCTCGAGGGAGAGCTTGCCAAGCTCAACGTCGTCCGTGCCCCAAGAAAGGCTCGTGCTGCCGAGGGAACCTGCTGCTCTTGCGGAGTTGGACAGGCTGGACCACCAGGACCACCAGGATTCGACGGAACTCCAGGAAAGGACGGATCCAACGGACGCCCAGGAAACCCAGGAGAGGACGCTGATGGTGACGACTACAAGCCAGATGCCAGCCAGTTCTGCTTCGACTGCCCAGAGGCCCCAGCTGGACCACCAGGACGTCCAGGACCAGACGGAGAGAACGGAAACGCTGGAGAGCCAGGACGCGACGGACTTTCCGGACGCCCAGGAGCCCGCGGACCACCAGGACCACGTGGACCAGCTGGAAACCCAGGAGCCGACGGACCAGTGGGACCAATCGGACCACAGGGAGGATCCACTGTCGCCCCATCGCCAGCCGGAGAGCCAGGAGCCCCAGGAGCCGCTGGACCACAAGGACCAAAGGGACCAGCTGGACGTCCAGGACGCGACGGACAGCCAGGAGCTCCAGGAGAGCAGGGACAGAACGGCCCAGACGGAGCTCCAGGAAAGTCTGGATCCGATGGACAGCCAGGAGCCCCAGGAAAGGAAGGATCCCGCGGAGGTTGCGACCACTGCCCACCACCAAGAACCGCTCCAGGATATTAAGCACTTCTTTAGAAATCTGTCTTTTTTCTCATCTCTTTCCTTGTGTTTTCCAATTGGAACGCAAAATAAACAGTCACTCCAAGTTTTCAGTTTCTCACTGCAAATAGATGTTTTCTCAATGCGGGGCTCGAACCCGCGACAGATTGAAAGTATGGTGCTCTACCGTCTAAGCTAATGGGCGGCGAATGCATTTGAAGCGGCTGTTGTAAAATATCACATCAATGAGAGACAGGAATGTGACACACCGAAACACAACAAGAAGTTTTCAATTATTTATTTTTCACTACTGTACTTTTTTCTTCTATTCATCATGAAAATCTGGAATCCAACTAAGAAACATGCCAGAGCAAGAAGTCCTATTCCAACAATGAGGTACATGATTTCCAAGAACTTCTGCTCTGTTCCCACCCAAGAAGGATGCAGAATCCAGAAATACTTTTTCATTTTGTATTCCGGACTGTTCGAATAAGGTGGCCAATCTGCAAAAACTGTCTGTTTGAAGTGGTTTGATTCGAAAAACCAACATATGTTGTTTGTGTAGAGAGTGTAATTTCCAATCAGCAGTCCTCTGTCATCATTCCCCGTGTCTAGTATTCGGTAAAGCTTCTTGAAGTTCTTGCTGGTCGACGGTTCTAGCCACTTGATAAGACTGCTGTTCCGGTATCCACCCATTTCACACACATGCCGTGTCCATCCCCTCGGTTTAGATGTGTTCATGAACTGAAAAAAAGAATAAAACATGATGTTCGGCCGCATTCCCACCATTTTTGCAGCGCATAAATTGTCTGTTCCTTCTTCAGGTTCGAGAAATTTTTCACGACGTCTCTCACTGATAACGCCCTTTTCGGTCCATGTTATAACTTCACCATCTCTAGATAAAACGAAACTGTCTAAAAGATGTTCTGTCGGATGGAAGTGTGTTTTAACTCACCATTGAACATGATAGACGCAGCACCACCAATAGGAGCATAGAACACTTGATTGTTAACACAATATTTGGGAAACCAAAAAAACGTCGGATAATGTGGATGCTCACAGGAATATCTGTTGTTCTTGAAAGTGTCACAACGGTAACGATAGTTGTCATCCCAGAAGGATCCAGTGAGCTGTGCTTCGCAGAACGCCCCATTCAATGATCGGTGCATCATGAATGTGTTTTCCAACTCGTAATAGAAGTACACAGGTGGCTGGGGAATAGGAATCAAGAAAACAATCGAGCAGAACTTCTTACTGGAATATATCTTTTGATCTCAAAATGAATTGTCCCATCTGCAAGATGATCGTAGCGACGTCTGATCAGAATAACTGAAAATAAACAGTGGTCTCAAGACAGTCAAGAATGTTTGTATGATGAGTGGAGTAACCCCACCTTGTCGGTTTGCAGATTTCAGCAACAGCGATATGCCAATGAAAAGTAGCCCAAAGAACGCAGTGGTTGATATTGCATGTTTCCTCGTTACAAGCGGATATTTGCCCTCCAGTCGTTGCTGTTTCAGATCGTGGACTTAAAAAAGATTCCCTCAACACGTTATCCCCGTTTTGACTCACCAAACTGACTCCATTTTCCCATCTTATTGGGTTCATCGGGTCCATTGAAGACGACATCTTCGTGAAAAGTGACTTTCATAGTACAAAAATGCAAAGAAAGAGAAACGATGTCGTTTTTTCAGACGTTCCCCCACACTTCCCACTACATGAGTCATCGTCGGCCCCCACAACAATCCCCTTTTTTGTTCTTTTTCCGATTCCCTCCAGTTTCAAACATGAGAGTGAAAAAATGTACTCAGTGGACCTGGTTCTGGGGGCGTTTTGGGTTCACTAAAGTGAGAAGTTACATATTTTTAGTTTAGTCTCAAGTTTCACCTGCCATTTTGACTTTTGCCTCGACGCACGTGCGATCATTCTGTTTGATTTGGTTAGGTTTCACAAATGCTTCTGACAACACTCTGTTTCGCCCAACTTCTCGAGGTGTCAAG
Source organism: Caenorhabditis macrosperma (assembly GCA_963932285.1). Lineage (NCBI taxonomy): Eukaryota > Metazoa > Nematoda > Chromadorea > Rhabditida > Rhabditidae > Caenorhabditis > Caenorhabditis macrosperma. The sequence goes on from OZ010618.1 coordinate 13,716,418, forward strand.
TTTTTACTATGATCCAACGTTGTACGGTAAGAATGGAAAATGAGGGAGAAATTAAGACACTGGTTTTCAGTCCCAAAATATCGACGGTTTCTGGAAGCGCAAGCCCGACTGACTACCGATATTTTCGCTGATTATGATCCGACGATCTCTCCGGTTTACACATGGTGTACGTGAAAAAGAGACAACTGAAAATGAACTGCATGAGTTTTCAGACGATTATGACAAGCCGCTTGGCTATGACCACGAGGCTCCCCCGAGATTCAACTACACACTCTTTTTATATTATCTCAAACTGGTTGAAGTTCAAGAGCCCGAAGAAAAAGTTTCCGTTGTGCTCGAGATTATGGAGGTTTAATTTTCAAAGATCTCTTCTTTCAACTGACCTGACGTGTTTCCAGTACTGGCACGATGCAAGACTGTCATGGAACGCTTCAAACTACGAGAACGTGACTGCAATCGTGCTCCGCCAAGAAAAAGTGTGGAGTCCTACATTGTCGGCGTTTGGAGTGTGAGAGACAACTAGCCATACTCCTGACAAGTGACTTCCTCATTCCAGAAATGAAATTGTCGATTTCCGAGACCAAGACTTCCGTATAGTCTGCTTGGATCAAGTGGGCCAAATATACGATTACCTGTCCGTTAAAGTTTCCGCCAACTGTCCCATGGACGTTTCCATGTTTCCGTTTGACTCTCAGACATGTCAAATCAGATTCTGTCTACCAATTTTCAATCGCGTTGAAGTTGAGATTTTCAATGAGATATACAACGGAATTTTGCAAGAAAGCATAATAAAGACAATGGTGCACCGTTTTCGTTTTCCCACAAAGATTTTCGTTTTTTTCAGGGAAATTCAGAGTGGAAGCTTGTCAATCTGACAAATCGCGTTGAAACTTTGAAGTACCATGATAACTTCGGAAACATGGATTTGGTGAATATTGTTCAATCTCCTACCTTAACTCCACGGTTTCAGGCAGTCTTCGAAATTAAAATCAGGAGGAATCCGCTGTATTACATCTACATGATTGTGTTCCCGTCTTTCATCATAAACTTCGTTTCGATAGTTGGTGTGTTTCTGAAAGGTGCTGACAAAATGTCACGGGTAGAAGAAACTCCGAAAACAGTTATCAAATGTGTTATGTTCAGCTGAACGTCGGCCTTACAAACATCATGACCATGACATTCATACTCGGAGTGATGTCTGATAAAATCCCCAGAACAGGAAGCATCCCACTTCTCGGAATTTACATAATCATCAACCTTGTCATAATGCTCATCGCAATTGCCATCGTCACAGCCATCACGGAAATCCGTCGTTATGCATTTCCCTATTTGAAACTGAAGAAGTCGTGGTTCAGGTAACCACATCAAACTACACTGTGACTCCTCGCCAAGGGCAAAACTCATTTCAGCCGGAAACTGGAATCGTTCCTCGGTCCGCCGCTCGAGTACACCTGCGCGATCATATTAGCGCTAATGACTACCGCTAATTTTTTGGTTATGATTGGATTTTGGTTGGATGATTTATAGTTGCCTCCATCTACTTTTTCGGAATAAAGTTTTTTTCTGTTTGTGGAAAATAGCTCGGCATGTTTTCGCCAACCTTTTCGAAAGATTGGAAGTCAGAGAATAGAGAATGTGATGAGAGTCACTTCTCGATTATTTTTTCGCTCACACATTCATATGTGCTACATACTACACCTTTGTGACTGCTAAACAAGCTATGAAGATAGAACAAGAGAAGATAAGACCGAGCCAGACAATGGCATATTCAAATTCTCTATCTAATCTCCAATGTCTTCATATATCTATTGCAGATAAGCCCTATTCGATATAAGAGCTGATAACGTTGGAGAACATGACATCTCTGACGTTTACTTGAATACGAGATATAATCCAAAAACGTCGTTCTCTCTTTCCCGCACCATCCAATGAGACAATCCAAGTCTAGAGACGTGCATTCCCTTCTGAACGTCTTGTGCACTAAAACCGTAATAAAGAGTGCGACAGACATGCCATTCGTCTTCGAACCCAGCCCACGTAACACATGGGCCATTGTGCGCGCAACCATCGATCGCCCACTCGCACGCTCTCTCTCACTCTTCGTCTCTCGTACCCTTATTCTCTGTCGCTCCACGTACCCCCTGCTGTCGTCTGCCACGGCCTCAGCCTCATTTTCTTCCTCTCTTTTCTCCTCTCTTCTCAATATTCCACCATTTGCCCACACACCATTTTTGCGTATTCCCACATTCTTTTTGCAGAAATGTCCTGCTCCAAGTTTCAGCACTTGCCTTATTTGGCGTTGAGCAGCATTTTCCAGCACTTGGAACCAATATATCTGTGAGTTAACAAGAACCGAGTGAATAATCGAATTTTTCCGTTTTTGCAGGATTGATTTGGCCCTGAAGTCAGAACTAATGGCGACTGCCATTGAAATGTATCATTTGGAGACCACCCGCTACGAGTTCAAAGTCAGGACTGGTTTCGATAGAGGAGTGTCGATTAAAATATTGTTTGCAAATAGCAAGACGCTAACTTGGGAATTTCACGAGGACCAGACGGGAGTGACCTTCGACGGAGCAACTGTTCCATTGCAAGTGTCGGGAACGATACTCAATTCCTGGTGAGCTTTGAAGAACCGCTGCCTATTTAAACCGAACTAGTTACAAAGTACCCGAGAAGGGTTTCATTGATTTTCACCGAGATTCGAACACATATTTTTCGAAATCTGCAAACTGAATGGCTCTCACTGTTCTAGGGAATTATTTTACAAACTCATGATTTTATATATGACAATCCGAACAAGTCTGCGTAGTAGTGTTATTTTTGAGACGCTTGTCAGCAGACGGGCGATTTCCTTATTTCCATCGGGTGCTCACTTGTCAGTGAATCATTCTTGAGAGACTTAAACATTCCTTTTCAGTGCCCGTCACCTCCCATCTCAAACGATGGTCACATTTGGACCGTCTCTCGACTCGTCGCTTACTGCTGTCACCAAGTATCTGTTCAACCTCTTCCCGTGCAACGTCCACGACATCAACATGGAAGATCATATGTTTTTGGAGCTGCCAAAGTTTATTGAAGAGATTCGAGGGCTCAGATGCCGGCAGTTGCTGATGAGAGCCAGTAGCACGACAACAATGGAGAACTTGGAAAGAGTTCTTGCGACATTCCACACGGTTGAATCTCTCGATCTCAGTTGCTATGATGGAGAGGAAGTGGACATTTCTCAAGTATGCAATATATGTTCTCACTCATAATCAACTATTGTTTTTCAGCTGCCTCACCTGAAATATGTGAAACTGTCTGACTGTCACTGGTTGAATCCGGATACCTTTCTCAACTTGGAATGCCGACAAATGGAATTCGGTGACAATAATCTCAATGGATTGGATCTGAACCGGTTTATCAAAAATTGGCTTCACGGAAATGACGACCAATTTGAGTCATTCACCATGAGCATGACGCATTTTTCGACCGATGATATCAATGTAATGATAACTGGATTAACATTGGATGGCTTCGACAAAAAGACACGTCACAGTTGGATCAGGTATGGAAAGGGACCAGAAATTGATTTGATGTGCTTTGTTTCAGAAAGGCTCCGAATTTCGTCATCGATGCTAGCGAAGGTCTGGATGTCTTGCGGCAAGATGGAACACTGATGGTCATCCTCATCGAACAATGGACTATCCACTTCCTTGTGTGCCGAGAACGGTTTCCTGACTTCTCGTTACCTCAAGGACAGTATTACACCCGAATGCGTGAAGGATCATTCCTCGAAGCAAAATATGCCCTCCCGGAAGTCTTCGCCAGCGACCGAGACATCGAATTCGACAGTGAGTGCCGCGTCGAAGAGTTCCCATCAGATCAATAGACCCGCTCTATTCAATTTACTTTGTTCGGTTGTTTAATTTCCAGCATCTCGCGTTCCATTTAAAAGGTCATAAAGTGTTGTTTTAATTATTTCATACACGTCTCGATATTGGGTTTTGAATCTGGACTGTCAGCAGGCACTGGTCACTTCTGTTTCGAACTCCCTCAACTTTTTAAGTTTTCACTTAACTCCGGAAACTTTTGAAGTCTTCAAGAATTAGTCACCGTTAAATGTGAACAAAGCCGCGCCATTTTATTTCAGGTTTTCCATTCTGTATATCTTTATATCTGAGGTTCTGAAATCATACCGTAGTTTGACTAACGCACGAATAACTTCGGACCGATTTTTAAAAACAGAACAATGGAATAATCAGAATGTAATTCAATGCAAAAATTTACGTTTGTATCTTTGTGTCTGTGTTTTTGGAACGTTCCACAATACGTCAAATGTACAAGAAACTGTCCAAATTCAGAGCGATTTTTAAACAAGAGGAGTTTTTTTTTGCGATTCTGACAAAAACTCAGAGACTGTGGGAGCTCAGTAAATCGTTTTATTTGAATTCGAACGGTTGCATTTCTTGTTCATTGTACAGTGTTGTGAATACATCTAATAGCACTTTGCACATCTAGAACAGTGTGCACTCCGAGACCAATCAGGCTACCATCTGTTTGTTCGCGCAGTCATTACACCTGTTCGTCTTCTGTTCGTCAACAGATGCCAGTGCTCGTCCGTCCCCTTCACCATCTTCACATCTCACAAACATTATGACGTGTATACCGCGCGTTGTGTCTCCATGCGCATTCCTCTACGCGCGTTTCTCCTTCTATATCTTTGCTTGATCTATGCTGCATGCTGTTTCACACTCTATTTCTCTTCGACTTCTGCTTTCTCTTGTTGCGCAACAGAGATAGGCAATGATATTCATACTCCGTTTGATTTCTTCAGTCTTCACACTAATCCTTATGTTGCAGGCTCTATTGAAATGTCAAACTTTGTGTTGGGAGAACAAGAAAATGAACTCCCGTCGTCTAGTGTACTTATGGACGATAAGAAAAAAGACAAAGAATTATCTGTAAGTCGCAATTTCCGAGACAACAAAAAAGTGTGTTTTACAGAGAGAGCAAAGAGATTCGCAACCGCACGAACGACTGTTCATCAAATTCTCAAGGAAGCTTCTGGACGAAGTGACTTCGGGTGTCAGTTCAGATGTCGCTCAGCCTCGGAAGCCGGCAAAGAAACGAGAAACGCTGAGAGAAATGTGCGAGAAGGAGGAAGATGACCAACTGGAAACGGTGAGCGCTATCTGTCTTAACATCTTGAAAAAAAAAGTTTAGCAATGGGGAAAACCCGAAAAAAGTAGAAAATCGATGATCTACAAAGAGTTTGAATATGACTCTGCCAACAAAGATATTCTGGTAAGAAGAACAATGATCTATTTGCACAACAAACGGATACGACTTCTCGAAAAGGAAATCAAACTAATCAAGGATTTGAAGAAGAGACATGAGAACTCGCCTAAATTTGTTCCAAACGTAAGATTGTGGGTAAACTGCAAAACAACACTGTCCATTTTCAGCCAGTTCATACGATTGTTCGTCGGAATGGTTCGAAACGGACAAAGCAATTGAATCGCAAGCCGAGACCCGCAAATAAGGAATTTCTCCAGAATCAAGCTGATAGTTAAATTTTCATATGATGCTTCTGTTTTCAACAATCACCATAATTCTGATGTATTTTGAAACAATTTTTTACATCGAAGTGAAGATGAGTGAAATATAATTCAAAGTTACTTCGTTTTGAAACACCAGCTACGAGTCGATTGCGGAAAGCCGTGGGTTGTGTTCCATTTTCGCAATGTCCTTGATTGCTTGTATATAGCAAGAAGAGTGTTATCTTCTTGATATCTCAATCTGAAAACAAAGGGGAATGAGACACCGAGAGAACTCATTCCACTGACTCTCTCAAACAAAAGTCCATTCGGTTGTCCACTTCAAGGACTCGCATAACAGTAAGGGTAAGAGTCTCGAAGAGGACGATCGCATTGTCCTGGCGAATCATGGCCAGAGTCTGAATTCCCATTCCAGGTTCTGAAGGCACTGAGAGCACTCCGTTGTGCACTGACAAGTATCCGTCCGAGTATTTGTGCATCTGAACTTTGCCGTTGATCTGGAAGTCATTTCTCAAAGTTGCAAAGCTTGATGCTACTCACGCTTATTTTCGCAAGGATTTGTTCCGTGCACTCAACCATTCGCTTCCCACAATACTTCTTCTTTTTGGTCTTTCTGTCCTTCTCCTTCCACAGTTTCTCATATTTGATATGGTTTCCCGTCCACTGTTCCACAAGAATAAGTTCTCCGAAACCTTTCAAAACACCACAGGACACCATTACTCCGTCAATCGAGCATCTTGCACGGATATGGTGAGTGTGAAGATCCCAAACGGAAATAATAGATTGTCTACCGGTTTTGTGAGTAGCAAAGACAGTTGAGAACGAGGCACAAATGTCGACAGATGTGTAGTGTCCTTCTTGAGATAGAATTATGCCATAGTACTCTATCGCGAGCGTCTTGTTCTCGTTTCGCAACATTCTGTCCACAGAAACTTTCGACTTAGCTGATTGTGTGTAAATCGTCTTGTATATTTCGATGGGCCCTTGATGGAGCAGACACGCGACGTACTGTTCATCCACACTCACATCGGTGAGCTTTTTCGAGTGTTCCTTCTTCACTTCCGTTGTTCCATCATTTAGAAGCAGAAACTTGTCGTTGATTTTCACAGTGATTTCAGCAGGATCTTTCTCTTTCTCTGGAAAAACACATGAATACTTGTTTCGATCTGTCAAACGTACTGTCTTTTGCTTTTTTGAACAGCTGCACGTTCTCTGGTTCCCCCGCTCGATCGTGTTTGTTGAAGATCTTCGACTTTAGGCTCTTCATTTTTCGCCATACTCCTCGCGAAGCTTGACGAGCACCAGTACATTCTCTCACTTCGTATTCTCCCACTGTCAATTCCCTGCCAAACCTGCAACATCATTGTTACAAAACGTTTCATTTATTGTCAACTGACGCCAAATGTCTCATTTTGCGAACTGTGCCATAACGATGGGACACTACGTCTCGTTTTGGGTGTGCATGGCTGAAAAGTTGATGGGGAGCAGTTCCCAAAGTTTTCTGATTCGCTTCATATGCATTTGTCATCAGACGATCAAAACTAGGCGGCGGTGGATTCCCGGGATATACCTGAAAACTGATTCATTGAATAAACAGAACATAGTTCCATACTGCTGGGTGATAGATGTTAGTCGCATCAAGTGCCGCTCTCCCTCTCGATTTGTACCCAAAGACGAGATCTATCCAGTGATGAAGCATTGACTGTACTTGCTCGGATTCTGAAACCGAAAACTCAGCATGATTATATGTCTGTTTGGAGTTACCGAGAGCTTGTCTGTGGAGGTAGATGAAATGCTCATGCACCGGTTTCCCGTCGACATAGCACCACTTCGGAACTTCAACGTCTTCTACGGCGTCTCCGTTCTGCTTGGTCCCGAACTTATTTCCATTCTCATTCCGCAGAACCTCCACAGTCGTGAACAACTCGGGAACCAGCTCTTTGTAGTCATTGTTTGATTCTATTTTTCCCATTCCGAGACCTGATTCGACACTGTGGAAGAGACGATCCGGGAAGTCGAATCGCCCATCTTGCAGCTCGATTGCTTCTTCTCCGAATTGCAGTAGTCTGATATTGTAGAATGTGACGACACCACGATTTGAACACATTGATCCGTAATGATATGGCAACAAATGACTGATGGGCTGGTTCTCCTGAAATCGTGGTCTAACAATAGAGACATTCAATCCATTGCTACCATCAGTTCGTTGTAGTGCTCTCTATGTCTCTCCACAGATAAGTTATCTTGAGCAGCGACCGGTCGATTGAGCCTCCTGAATACATAGTTGCATGAGTTTGTTTCCTGTCAATAAAATAGTTTGAAAAATAACTACCTGTAAATGGTTCGATCCAACAAATCAATGCTGTTATCTCCGAAATGAGTGATTATCCGTGGGAAAATAGGATAAATGCTGCTGTCATGCACCGTACGACCCGCGAACAAGTTGAGCATCATCAAATACTCGAAGTTCGATGTTCTTCCTTCTTCCCATTGTTTGGTAACTGACAGCAAGTGAGTTTCATTTGCTATCAGCCTGCCAGCAAATTCTTGTAGTAATGTTGCAAATTTCTGGGGACGAACTGTCACAGTTGGAACCTTTCGTTCATTCTCACCTGTTGCGAATAGATCAGTATTGTCTCATGAGTTTTCAGCAAAACTTCGAATGAGACCTCCAGCGCATCCCACGGTCTCATTGGTCTTTTGAAGATCAAAGTGACGTCTTCGAAGAGATAAGTCCTCTCGACAATATGAGATCCGCCCGGGAGAGCAGTTATTCCCTCGTGATCCACTTGAAATATTGGATTCGTCTGTGTTCCATTTGCATGAAGAATGCCATGCAAAGAGGTTTTAGCAGATGAAAATAATCCTGTTCTTCTATATTTGGACAGAGATAGTGCTTCATGGATCCTTCTGAATCCGTTTATTTCCATTGAATTCTCGGCAGTGAACATGTGGCTCGATTTGATGGTTGCCAAATCCGTGATCATTCGCTCGCCTCTCGGCCCCAAGATTGTGGTTATTCTCCTTGGCTGATAGTTGTTGCAGATGGCGGTCAGTCTTGTGAAAACGCGCTGAATAAAGGGAGTTTGTCGATGTTCGTAGTTGCCGTCATACCTCATTCTCTTCAATCTTTCTCATTAGTTTGCACACTTCATTGATTCTCGAATTATTCCTGGGACTTGTAAGACTTTTTTGAAGGATTTCAAGGTAATTGTTGAGATCATTGACGTCTAGAAGTGGCTGTGGTGTTCTCCATTTGAGGTTGATCTTTGCAATGACTTCGTTTCTCTGATCTAGCCAGAATCGGGAAGCAATGTCACTCTCCACGGTCATTTTCTGTATCAAGTCGGGAGTCATTGGCTGAGGATATTCGATGTTAGCTGAAAACGGAAGAATAACTGTTTCATCTGCTCTATTGCCGGAAAACCTTTTCTGTCTCTGTTTGGACTGTTCAGAAACAGAACTGCAAACTTGAACAAATTCGAGTTCGAATCTTCTCTTCGTGTGACGTTCTCCATCGAGAGTCTCATCATCTGGTCAACGTCCATGATGTTTCCGAAAACAGTGGTAATTTTCGAATGCGAGCGGACAATCTTTTGGAGTAATGCTTCTATTCTAGAGTTCTTCTGACGATTGAAAACCCTTTCTGAACACAGAGATGTTTTTGGTAAAGCTAACGAAACAAACTAAAAGGAAACATGTACTGGTGAATGTCGGTGAGTACAAAAGCCACGCAATTAGCAAACACGTTTGTTACAAACATCATATCAGCAGTCACCCAGATGCAGTTTGGCCATGCCTGAGTTAATTGAGAAATACATAAATACCTTTCCTCCTCTCACCTCTTCCAAAGCCCACATCGCCAGCTCATCGAAAAATATCTTGTACAGGTTGTCTTCTTCATCAGAATCTACTCTCGTTGTGATTTTGAAGAAGAATTGACACAAAGTCAGCACTTCTCTGATTCTATTCCGGATTTCATCCGCAGTAAGTGGTGTTTCCTTGTGTTTCCGGTACGGACATTTCAGAAGGTTCTGGTTTGGACCCATCATCGTCTCTCTCACTTTGTGGGCGAGTTCATCCCAAAATTTGGTCGGTTTTGTCGGAGTTGCTTCGATTTCTTCTGGATCTTCATCGTATCCCATCATGTGAAGAGAAGAATTACTGGCACTCCGATGCTTGTTGGAATCCGAGAGGGCAATGTCAAGAAGAAATTTGAAGAGCTGGAGGAGGAGAATACAGAGTGCCCAGTAGATGTTGTCCCGTATAAGTCTCTGCGCATCGCTTTGGGGAGCATCCAGCAGTTTGCCGTTCTCTTGTGTGTACAGCAACAACAAGTGATTGATAAACCGTGACGCCCCTTCGAAAACCGTCTTTCTGCCGTTCACACCAACTCTCATGATGCTGATAGAAAATGCGAGCCACGGGTCAAGGAGTGCCTTCAGTTTTTCATTCCTTCGCCTGAAACAGATAATATGTTTTTTCAGATCCATATGAATGTTCAGTACTTGAAGTCTCCCATCTTTGCTAGTTTCAATAGAACAGAAGTCATATTCTCATCGATGCCCGCTGCAGTCACTGCTTGAGTCAACTGGTTGTTGTGAATGTAAATCTGAAAATGTTCATGTGAGCTGATGCGTGTCTTGCCTTTTTACCTTATTCAAAGAAGTGCATACAACAGTGAAAACTGTGATATCCACGTAATCAACCGATTCTTCGAGGATTGTGAGCAGAGGAGCAACTGCTTGACACGAAATTCCATTCGGACAGAACGCTTCGATGTGAGCAGTGTCCAGTCCCGCAGACACGTCGACTTGCTCGCCCAGTAGAATTGAGAATAGCGCGTTGACGGACCTTTCTGTCAATGGTTTACCGCGTAGTTGACGAGCGAGAACAAGGAGCAGCTTGTGACGGAATATCTTTGCAATTCTTTCGGATTGAACGTTGTGATTCTGAAATTCGAATCTAGGAAAGTACAGAACACGCAACTCACGATAATCGATTCATACATCTCAATGAGCAATGCAATTATTTCCCCGTCATCTGCGACTTCAAGAAGGTAGCAAATTTTCTGAAAACAATTAGCTTCACATGACGACGTGTTTGGAGTTACCTCTGCGGTGATTGAATCAAGACATGCATACTGAGAATCAGGGCACAGTACGTACAACTGTAGAAGGTGCTTCAGAAGACGTGTCATCATGTAATCCCGGTTTCTGGTCGTATTTGTGGGTGTCATCACAAACATGTAGTCATCCTCGACGTCTTTTATCGGCAAATGCAACTGAAGCAGATCAACGTTCATGTCCTGCTCTTCACGTCCTGGTTCTTCATCTCCATTCAGAACGAGTATCGGTTGACGGGAAACTTCTCTTTCGAGAGCTGAATATCATCACTTCAATTTTCTCGTCATCAACAAATCTCACCAGTCTCGTCAACCCACATAAACTTCTCGAACTGTGCTTGTATTTTCTCGAAATCAAACAGTTCCATCATGAAAGTCACTAAAAGAGCTGTTCGTTCTTTGTGAGGCTCACTGCACCACTTCTTCAGCATTTCTAGGGTACATACAATTATGTCACAAACTTCATCGCTACCGTTATCTTTCCGTATGATCTTGGCCACAATCTGAACAACTTTCTCGATAAATAATTCAAAAAATTTACTGTACCTCTAATATCAATCGCAAGAACTTGTTCAGATGCACTCCTGGCTTTGACCTGTTGAAATTGACAAGGACGTAATAGAAGGCACTCAAGTGATTCTCCCAGTACGCTGACTCCGATAGAAACTCTTCCCAGAAAACAGCTTTCCCGATTTTCCAATCAGGACAAACTCCGGGGTCGGAAGCGCTCTGTATGAATGAATTCCTTCTCTGCTAAGTCTCTTCCAGCACTCACCGGAATGAAGTGACGGGATAACAGACTTTCTCGGCTGCGGAGGAGGAGAGATGTCATCTGAACAGCTTCCAATCGTGTGAACTTCTCATCGCGGAAAGCGAGAGTTCCCAAATAAGACGAGAGCAATTTACATAGATTTTCGCATAAATCATTGGAAACGCCGTCGAGAATCATCTGAATTTTTCAATCAGTGCGCAGCATTATCTATTTTAACCTACCTTCGTGAACCAGTGGAAGATGATTCCGAAACCTCCGGCACCTCTGAGTTGTTCGTACATGTTGTCAAAACCCGGTTTATCCGTGATCACATTGATTGGTTGATTATGGCGGATCGGTATGACAGGGCTCCAAACCTTCCCGACTCTTAGTCTTCCAACCTTTGTCACAGACACAATGCGCTTTGCTTGATCTACGTTAGTCGGAGTGATTCCCAGCCGATGGACGTCATCCGCAGATCGATGGTCTCCTGAACGAAACGCCATGCGAAACCAGTCGAGATTCGAAATTACCTTCGAACATGAGTGGGATAGTATGAAACAAACAAGATATAGTCAGTTTCACCTCATCAGAGGACCAGTTCCTCTTCCACTTGTGAATTGGAAAAGAAACGAGTTTCTCTGTTTTTCGTAAAATCACCATTTCGAGACTATCAGTTTTGATGTGGAACACCATGGCTCGAACTTCTCCGCAAGGACTGCTTTCCGTGAAATAAAATGGTTGCCTGGAAACAAGTAGTCGGTGTTTTCCTCTTCAGGTAATTATTAGTACGTTGGATAGTTCATCTGATTCACTCTCGTGAACAATTTTGTCGTTCTGATGACCCATGTCAATCTCGATCCCTCCCAATAACATTTGATCCGGATAACCTCATTCCCGACAGTCATAGTGACACTTTCGAAACCATGCTGTTCCTCATTGAACTTGAATTGGAAGTACAAACTGATCATGTTGGTCTGATTTTCCGCTACTTGGAAGCTGAAATGTTATGTTCAAAGTTGTTCTATTTTCCCGTCACGGCTCACATGTATTCCATATTCTCGTTCTGCACGGAGCTGTTCCAAGACAATTCTAGAGCAATGTTCACGTAATGCGAAAAGTCGGACAACACTTTTACGTTTCCATGCTGCTCTGTCATTGTGTGAACAAGGCGAGGTATCAGAGAACCATCTTGTTTTCTTCTATTCAACCTGTCCAGAAACACAGGAACCAGCGGGTTATCACGAACGAAACGGGAGAAGTACATCTGAAAATACATTGTTTTCAAAATTACCGATAGAACCGTTTTCCACCTCTTTGTTAGCGAGTAACTCTGGTTTCCGAAAATGGACAGTGATTGTTTTGGGAAACATTTCAAGGAAACACCGATTCGGAGGTATGAATAACAACGACGTGGTGTCTTGAATAGTTGCCAGTAGTCGTTTGCTTTGCAAATCGTATATAGAATTATTTGAGAGTACTCTAAAAATTACCACCGTCTGGAAGCAATGAAATCAACCGGACTTACTTTTCTTGCAACAAACAAGCGTACAAACTGTTTACCGTGGTGATATTAGTCCCTGATCCAATAGTGGAATCAATTCCCAAAATTCTGTTCAAGGAGTTGAACCATAACTGCAACGGGGAGAACGCATGTGTTATATCGTAAAATGTCAGTATTGAGAGGCACTCGATGTGCAGCTGGCAGCGACTATCCATGAGCGAAATGAGACCTCGTTTGGTCGGGTGGTTGTAGTATCGGATCATGTGAAGGTCTTCTGGGTTGAACTTTTCAATCTTGTCTTCCGTCTCTTTCAAAATCTTCTCGACCGCAAATATCAGCGGATCTTTCTTCGATTTTTTGTTGGCTTGTCTCATCAAACTCTCTGCATTGAAATGTGTCATTAATTACAACAAACCGATTCAAACAAACTCGAATGTTCCGACTGCAACGTTGTTTTCAGCAAATGAAGCAGGCAATATCGCGGAGCACTGTCTTTTGTTCGATGGAGAATGTCAGCCAACTCATTCGCTAGCAGAAATCTCTGAAACACCAAATCAGGTTTACCACTTACTTTCTTCTGAACTCACTAATTCCAGATTTTTATGGTAACAAACACTGTTAAAATAACCGATCAGTAAGCGATACGGGATCGTTGAATTGTGGAATGCAGGGACGCTTCGAAGAGCTGCTGTTATTATTGAAAAGCAGTGATGAATGTTCACGAGTGACTGATCTGTAGGTGGGCTGAATTGGTTGCTCATCATGTTCAGTATGCTCTCGTTATGTTTGTTATCCATCATGAACTCGGTGTCAACTAAATGTTGCACCTTAATTTGAATCTCATCAATAAGGTTCTGTTGATCATGATATGGCGAAAGTTGAGTGTGATGAGATATTCTCTGACGAACAGTTTCTAGATAGAACTGGAAATCGTGAATCGCGCTTGCAACGATCAGTCTTTCTGATGCATTGAATGTTGACTGAAATTCCTTCACTCCCAATGATATGTCTTCTAGCATCAACAAAATGTCTTCAAGTTTGAATGGTTCTAAGTCGGCGTCCATTATTTCGACAGATCGCTGTTTGAGCAATAGATTGATGAATGAACTGTTGTCGGAAGTTTTCAAGACGATGTCTATCTGAAAAAGTTGCCTTAAAAAACCTGCTAGGAATGTCTGAAACTGAAAGCTGAAGCTGTGCCAGTTTCTATCGTAACAAAAACTCACGAAATTCTCGAAACTTTGCTTTGTTGCGTGAAACAGAACAAACACTTTTGGCCCTATCCCACTCAATCCCGGAAGTTGTTCCTTGAGGAGTGAAGTTATCAGAGCACCATCAATCACTGGATACAACTCGAACAACCATTTGCAGAGCTGTTGGTGATAGTTTCTTCTTTCAGCAAGATCCACATTTCTCGGAGGGAAATGTTCCCAGAATGACATCATTGGAGCCAGTATCTTGTTTTCTTTGATGTTCTCGAAACTGACGAAAGGTTTCTGAGAACAAATGAATAATAACCATTGTACTAATGCATACTCTTACGATGGTCCGAAAAGCAAAGAAAGAGCTTATCATCCAGTAGCATTGAATCAAAACTTCCGCACATTCCATTATACTCTCTTTCTCAGCCTCGAAGCGTTGAAATCCAGACTGTAAATCATGCTACTAGGCTCAGAAAAGGGGAGTTGTTTTACATTATAATCTTCCACCAGTTGAGTGAATGCTTCTTTTACTTCCGTCAGCTCTCGATTCGGATCGGATTCAGAAACAGCTGTGAGCAACATTCTGATGATGCAGACCTGTATAAACAGTAGATGGCATTTGAATAAAATGAAAACTTACCTCATTATAGAACAACTGCTTCTGAATCGTGTCGCATTTCGTGAAAAACAAGCTTTGTAATCGTCTCTCTTCCAAAACAAAGCTCGCAACATCCAGTAACTGAAAATCGAAATTGCTGCTATTCGTGAGTTTTCTCTCCGACGTGTTCGAAAACTGTTGAAACCATTTTCCAACAAATTCTGTGCAATGTGCGGTCTGAATACTTTTGGTTATCAATTTCATATGTTTTTTCGAAACGCACTCCATATCTGTTTTTTACCAACTCGTCAACTTCATGACTTATGGTATCGTGATTGTAATGCGAGGGAAGCGAATCCAGCAACTTCTTTCTCCCTCTGGCTTCCGCGATGTTAAAAACAGTATTAGTTCTGAAATGTTTGACAGTTCGAGATAAGTACCAAAAACTCACATCTTTTTGAGAAGCACTCTGTTCGGCTGCGTTCTTTCTGTGGCATTCAGTCGCGAGAACGAGAATAGGTTTGTTATGTTGTCTTCGAAAGTGTTCACTGATTGAAATTCTTTACACATCTTCACTGCTTCCTCGAAAGAATTGCCTAAAAAACATTTCAGAATTTCAAAAACCTCTTCACTTACTATCGAATGGATGAAAACTAGAAATACTCGGGCATCCATTGCGAAACAGCTCTGCTAGCACAGTCGAATCCAGCAGCTCTTCAACTAACGAATAACTATGTTCCATTCAACTGAAAATTCAATTGTTTTTTTTCTTTTTTTTCAGAAATGATTGAGAATTGAGTCCACTATTGACAATAAGGAAGAAGAACATGGAGAGACCGGGAATCAACTGATAACAAAAATGTTGAGGGACGGCGCGGTGAATAGCAGAAACTTTCATTATGGACTAACAGTCTATCAAATTATTTTCTTAAGATTCGGTTTAGAAGAAATATAAATAAAAGTATTCCTGTGAAGCAAACAAAACTAACTTCAAGTGGCCTACAGGTTAATGATAACAGCTAACCACTCAGTTAAAAACAGATTTACATAACTATTTTGCAATAATAATGTAATGTCCCTAGTACTCCTGAAAGTTTACCCGGGACAGGTGAAAAAGAATGCGGTCAAATTTGTCGCGATTAGAAAGTCAATTAGATAACACACAATACTGCAGTTTGCATGAATTAAAAACAGTGGCTTGGTGGCGAGGATAACAATACATGAAAAAACGAGGCAACTCGTGATGATGCTGGATGAGAAAACGTTTGAAGTCTCCGTCAGAACACAACCAAAGATACAATCTAGTCGTTTTGTATTTTTACGTTTTACGCTCTGAGATTAACGCAGACAAAGTGGGCTATCTGTCTGAACAAAATGTGACGACGTCGTGCAGCAGCAGTATGAGATAAGATACACTGTATCGTTCCTTTTCAAACACAGACACCGCGACAAAAGAGCATTAGCCTCCAATCAGGTGAAACAATTCTTCCGAGAATCGTTTTCCACTTACACCCGACTACTTTGTGATTCAGGATAAATCATAACTGTTCGATTCCCGCTGTTCATATTTGTGTCAAAGTTTTCACTGAAGGCGCAAAGTGTATATTGTTTCGTTCATGTAATTCCTTGTCAAACCAACAGTCGATCCGTTTGTCGCAAAAAGTTGTCAAGCGGCGCGCGCGCGTTAAACCGCACTGCTCGGACTCAGAACAGGCGGGCGACAAACATTGTATAGGTTTGAAGGGCAAACGCCTCACACAACCCGACTTCCGCAAGACACCAGGAAAAAGAAAACAAGCAACTTTCTTCCACCCGGCGGTTCTTTCTCTCTCTCCCACTTCCTTAGCTTCTGTCGTGTTTGTTTTTTCTTCCGCAACCCACTGCCACAGTCTCACTGATGTTCATAATTCATAACGACACGGAGAGTCGGGAAGAGAAGACGCAGAGAAGTGGCACAATATGATTAGTACGCTCGGAGAGGGTGTCGGCACTTCCGTGGAAGAGGCGGGCAGGAGACACCCGGACAATTCACGGACAAACCGGACCGCCGGACAAATGGCAGCAAGTATAAAAGCACAAGCGCCGTGGTTTCACGTGTCCATTTCAGCGTTTGTGTTTTTGTTATCCTCCAAAGACTCTCCGAAAGAATGGCTCAACGTTCAACTTGTTTTGTGGTGCTTGCCACCGTCATTGGTACAGTTCTAGTCTCTTTCGTGTTATTCTCAACTTCTCACTTTAGGCATAGTCTCGACTGAAATGTCAATGCAAATGGTTGCTTACAAAGCGACCCGCACGCCGTGTTGCATGGACACTTTGATGCCGAATGTGTGCAAAGCACTCTATAACCGAGACCACGAGAAATTCACGAAACAGTGCAGATCGAATGCTGACTTCTCTTTCATCCAGTGCTGCCACTCGTGCCATTTCAACATGGACATGTTCACAAGTGACAGTGAGTTGCACTGGAAGAATCACTCATCGAAACAACGCCTGTTTCAGCCATTCCGGTTCCCGCCGACCTCTACCAACACGACGTCGATGAGCTTCTTCTCCGTTACCACCCACAGCACTGCTTCGATCGTCACGGAACTCAATTCTGTGAAGCGTTCGTCACAAAAACTGGAATGTGGGGAAGAAGAGCTCTGACTTGCCAACACTCCGCTTTCGCCTTCCGAGTGTGCAGAAAAACTTGTGGATACTGTTCCACGTGAGATATTCAGATCACATTCTTAAGAATTGAGAGTTATTTCCAGAGTGAACAAAACGGCGACTGTGAGGTACGACTCAGCAATCGCCAAGAATCCAAAGTCCTGCGAACGACTCCTCTAATTACAATAAAACAAAGACCTTAATTTATTACGAAAATCAGATCGAGTTATGTGTCATGACCCTTCAAAGTATTATTTTTGATGTATTCAGTATTTCGATTTTCAAAAAATAAAGATCTATATATTCATATTGACCTAGACATGCAGCAGCCCAAAATGCAAACAAACGGCGTGTCGTTTGTTTTTTGCTCCGAATCTGGCTCAATGACCCTCACAGGATTCTTGAAGACTCACGGGGGATGTCTTGGTGGGACAAAGTGCAACTCAATCTTTCCAACCCTTATTTGCCCCCGCTTCGTCATGTAATACGGTGAACACACAAATACGTACTACCAAAACGGGTGTTCACACCTTTCCAAACACTTCTTCCCTCTCTCCCCACTGGACTTTCTACGGCCCGTCTATTCGCCAAGAACGATCCATTTTGCCGGTTCATGGGAACAGCAGCAGTTCTTCCAGATGCCTGCCGTGCGATTCTCTATTGTCTGCACAATAAGCGCCTCACTATTATTCGTTGTTGCGCGAGCCGGTGAGTCTTATTCATTGCTATTCATTATTTTTTGCTCGAGAGAGCAAAGATAGTGTTTGTACACTGCAAAATGGACCTCTCGATGCAAAAATCGTTCTATGCCAACACAACACAATTTGCAGGAAGCACACCAAACTTCAATTTCAACCAGCCACAGGATATCAGTGATAGGACGCCGTGCTGTGTGGACAGGTTGACGACTCTAACATGTGCAAGAATGCGATTGAACAGTCCGTCACGATTTGCAAAACGGTGTGCAAACGACCCGGACTTTGCATTGATTCAGTGTTGTTCTACATGGTACTCCTAAGCATCAATGAAGACCACGCTGAATGCATGAAATTACAGTTTCGATCGCCGAAACTCGGAAAGTGGTCTAAGATACAATTTAGTAGTCCGGCGACATTTGGAAGACCCAATGAAAGCCACTTGCATAGACAGAAGAGGCGGTGATTGGTGCCAGAAAATGGCGAGGAGGTGAGGGAATCGCCTACTTTTCTTTTAGTGCAAATAGACCAGCAAAGCTTGACTTTCCCTTTCGATTCTTATCACTCCATCCTCAGTTTCAGAGAGAGCTACTGGCAAGACTCAAGTTACAGCACACTCGGGGGCTGTGGATCGTTCCCGTCAGCCTTCCGCGAGTGTCGGAACACGTGTGGATACTGTTCAGCCACTATGCAGTTAACAGTTGTGAAATACGACTATAAGTTGGCAACAAGTAACAAAAGATGCGACATCAAAACATATTTTGCAAGAACAGACGATGAAATGAAGAAAAGGTACAGTCCGGCGGCTAAAGGTAAATGTTCTTTTTGCATCTTATTTGTTGAAATTTACATTTTTAGAGTTCGACCCGCTATCTCGCCTTACTTGGAAGCGGCCAAAAGACACGGACTATTTCGTAGTGGAAGACCACAATTACGATGATTTTCTATAGATTTTGAAAGTAGACACATCTCCCAAATGATACTCATGACCACAACAACTCATTTGAACTGTATAAATGAAAAATAAAAACTGAAACATACATGAACATGAAAAAGAGCACAAGTGAGCACTGTGATCGATAACAATTGTATGCCAGCCTCGATAATGCGTGTTATTCCCATTGTTTCATGTGACATCGAGATACGATAAGAGATGCTGGTACGTCTCTCAGTGATGCAAACGAACTTTGATAAGATACAATGCGATGCGAACGACTTTGTCAGACAGATCATCATTTCTCCTCTTTATTTCCGCGAAATGCCCATCTAGAAGAACCTGCCCTTCCTCGTCTCAAAGCTTTCGATTCTCTTCTTTTCACATTGTTGCGGGAAGATTGCATAACATTGCAACGCGCATGCCCACAGTCTCTCCTATTAAATCCTCCCGTATCAACTGGATATATTCATTTCTCTCATCTCTTCCTCTTCTCCTTGTTCATTTCCTCGATAGAAAGTTCTCTTCGGTCATCAAACTTGAGTTTTGAATATGTAGAGCGCGGCTATTTTACGTTATCAGACAACGCCGTTTTGTTATCACTTGCGCTGTTTTGGCCACTTTCTACCCCCTCCTCCTCCACAATGTTGTATGTCTTCCACGGTATTGATAGCTTGTTCGTGTGACCATCGAGTGGTCAGGCGGTCACTTCGAAACACTATCATTCGCAGCTTCATTCCAATCAAATTTTACTTCCTTTCAGTTCACCACAGGAAACACAATGAAGATCGGATTCATCGGCGCTGGGAAAATGGCTCAGGCACTTGCCAGAGGCCTCATAAACTCAGGTATGGTTTCTCTGAAATCTACTTTTATGACATAAAATCAGTTTTTAGGTAGAATCACAGCTGACAACATCATCGCCAGTTCTCCAAAACGAGACGAATTCCTCCTGGAGCAGTGCAAAGCCATGGGACTAAACACGACCCACGAGAACGCCGAAGTCGTCCAGAAGAGTGACGTCATCTTCCTCGCCGTCAAACCAGTGCATGTCAGCAAGGTTGCTTCGGAGATTGCTCCCGCTTTGAGCAAGGAACATCTAGTCGTCTCCATCGCATTGGGAATCACCATCAGAAACATCGAATCGGTAACAAAGCATTTGCAGTGACCCTCAGGAACATTTGCGTTTCAGTTGCTTCCCACAAAGTCTCGTGTTGTCAGAGTTATGCCAAACACTCCATCGGTTGTTCGGGCCGGTGCTTCCGCGTTTGCGATGGGTTCCGCATGCCGCGACGGAGATGCTGAGACCGTGGAAAGGCTTCTCAGCACTGTTGGATTTGCAGTTGAAGTTCCAGAGATCCACATCGACCCAGTGACTGGCCTCTCTGGTTCCGGTCCCAGCTACGTGAGTGTTCTCTGATTGTATGTTGCATGAGGGAACTGATTGATTAAGATGTTTGCCGTGATCGAAGGACTCGCAGATGGTGGTGTCAAAGTAGGACTTCCTCGTGATCTTGCTCTCAAACTGGCCGCCTACACTCTTTTGGGAGCAGCCAAGATGGTTCTCGAAACGGGTGTGCATCCAGCTCAGCTCAAGGACGATGTTCAAAGTCCAGCTGGATCATCGGTTTACGGAATGCACAAATTGGAAAGTGGAGGACTCAAGGTAATCTTAAATAAACACCAATGGACATTTGACCCTTAACTGATATAGTGTTCATAGTACATGTGTATGCAGAGTAGTGTCCTGTGATAACAATTTGCTGATCTTGCAGGGAATTCTCATGGATGCCGTCGAGGCGGCCACAAACCGGTCGCGTGCTACAGGAGACAAGGCGCTGCCAAGAGACTTCCGAAACACCGAGATGTGAATATGAACAGATTGTTTCCTTCTACTGTTGCCTCTCAACTTTGTGCCTTCTCACTTAATTTATTCGCTTCTCCGCAAAATTTTCCCTTTTTTGTCACGCAACGTTTTTTTGGCTGTGTAAACATGTGCCCGCATGTAAACCCCCGAAATGTTCCTTATACAGTGATCGCTGAATAGTAAAGCAAGGCTGAAGTTCAAGGCTGACGTGAGCAAAAATAGAAATTATAGATGTAGGCAAAATTGTGTGTGCCTCTCTCTCTCTTCTTTCTCCTCATGTTTAGTTTTAGACACTTCTCGATTAGGTTCACAGGCTCAAAAAAACCAAATTTCAGAGAAAAGGAGAAGGAGAGATCAACAACAGACTGAATATTTTGCGAGCCTCACTCACAATTCAAATGAGTTATTTGACGGGATTTCGAATTTTAATAAAACACTCCACTATTTATGGACAAGGGAAGATATGACGCATTGAATTTTCTATCGTTCAATCGGATATAAATGTACTTGGGTTAAATATTGAATCAAATGGAAATATCTAGAGAACTACTTTTTATTGGATTTACTTTAGAATGAGCTATAAATATATTACAATTTCATACAATGTTAATTTTTTTTTAGTTTTCCTTTCCAATTCCTCCGGCAGAACAGGCCTTCTCTAACTTGATGCGCTCACTCAATTGATATTCTAAGAAATGTCTCAAGTTCGAACACTGGTGATCGTCGAAGTTGAATTTCTTGGTGAGTACTTTGGCAATCCGAGCACTTTTTTCTTCCTGGAAAAGCTCATAAATAAAGTTGACCAATGCGATCATAAACATTACTCTGTGCACCGGATGCGAAACTCGAGTTCCGTTGGGGAACTGAATTTCGAGGAAAAAGAGTGGATCCTTTGAAGGGTCCGTTGAGACGCTGAATTAGAATTGATTACATATGTGAAATCATAGTGAATCGATCCGCGACACCAAGAGGATTAGAGTATTCAGGAACTCACCATTTATATTGTTTGATAGCATATTCGACGGATTCGGCACTGGTGTGCTCTTTCTCAAAGTTCGAGCGAACCCGATCACGTACCTTTCGCTCGAATTCTGTTTGATGGTCATCTATGGAAATTGATGTATGGAGGCAATTTTACAAAAATACTCACAATCAGTGTCGGGTTTCGATTCTATGAGTTTTGACAACCCGTTTGATGACAATCTGTCTCGAATTTCTGTCTTTCTCCGTTCAAAAATTTTATCAAATTCGTCACGGTCGTACTGGTTTTTTTTTATTGATAAAAAAAGACCGTGCGCCTTGTCAATGCGGGGACGGATGGAGGGAGTGGAGACAACCGGCATATCGTGGTACACCTGAACAAAACATAAAACCAAAAAATTGGAAACCGAACTCACAAAATTGGCGAATTAGACCCAGTTTTCTTCAGTAGAAGAGAATGTGAGCAAGTGCACACGACAACAGCAGCGTTGGTTACTGTTCACTGTCGAACACACACATTGCGGAAACTACACCGCATCTCACGCATTCTTTCGATGGTTGGTCATTGGAAACAGAAAGAAAAACAATAAGAGAACAGCAAAAAAGAGTCAAATCTGTTCCCGAAAAAAAAATTTCATTAGAATTCAAGTTTTTCAAAAAAAAAAGCGACAAACATTTTTTGAAACTTAGTTCGCTTATTTGCGTGTAAATTTTGAAAAGTGCAATAATGATCCCGACTCGATTGAAAGAAAATCTGAAATGAACAATAACCAATGACGAAAAACATTCATTTAATAAAAACAAGGGGAGAAACTTTTGAAAAATGGACTGTCATGATTATGTTTCTCTTGATGAATATCTTGATTGAACGATTTTATGCTTATCAAGCGCAGTCGGCTCGGTGATTTTGATTTTTCCCAGCTTGAAAAGGGGTTTAAAAAATTTCTAGATTGAAATGAAATGTATGACGGTGAAACAGTTGGTAAATTGCAAGAATTATCAGTGATGGCGCGTGAGATGCGGGAGATGAACATGAGGTTGGAAACCATATCACAAATTCTATCAAAGAGAACGGCTCAAGTGAATGTAGAGTAGAGTCCCGTGATAACAATTTGCTGATCGTACAGGGAATCCCCATGGATGCCGTCGAGGCGGCCACGAACCGGTCGCATGCTACAGGAGACAAGACATTGCCAAGAGACTTCCGAAACACCGCGATGGGAATATGAACAGATTGTTTCCTTCTATTGTTGGGTTCACAAACAGAAGAACCTAATTTCAGAAAAGCGGAGACATATTCGTAACCAGGATTCGCGAGTGAAAATAAGCAGTTTAGATAGATGGGACTGTAGCTTCTGAAATACATCATATAGGACATAACTAATTAGATCAACAAAATTGACAACTCCCTGAGCACTTGGTTTTTTTCAGGTTTATGTATATATAATAGTTGGTGAATTGCAAACCACCTTTTTGGAGTATTTTTAGTTTTTAGCTGGAAACGACATGCTTAAAGACAAGATTTCAAATTGAAAAAAATAGAGAGTGAGAACCAAATTTTATCTCAAATTTAATTTCTTGTCATGAATAATATCTTCGTTGATAATTGGAAAATTCCGAACATCCAGATGGTTTTGAAGAAATTGGCTTTACTTTCGAACTCCTTGCATTTGTTTATAAATGTCAACTACTTTATGATAATGAAATGAGGAATCAATTATAATTCTTTAGAATCTTGTGTTCATTTCTTTCAGATTGTTGATTTTTCAAATATGATCCCACTCGTAAGCTTTCATTGCTCGCAGTCACACCTGGATATTTCACTCCCGTTGTATGTTCATTACTCATCTAATTTCCTGTTGCAAACTACTAATGCAGCTGTGGAAAGCGACCAATTCCGAATCGATACTGGGTCGCCACGGTGATGTGTCGCCAACAAACAAGCCGACAGGAGCTCGCTGAGGCTGCTCGTCCTCGTTTCGGCACGCCGTCGAAGCAGGCAGAGAAGAAGGGGAAGGAGGGGCGTCGGGCCTTTTCCCATGCATTCAAAAAAACTTTCTCATTGCTGCTGCTGCTGCCGGACGCAAGAGAGCATACTCAACGGACCCTCATTTCTGTTCAATTGCGTGTGTTTCGTCGCTAGTTTCCGGTTCGCATTTCTGTCGCTTTATTGAGCTGGAAACTCATTGAGAAGCCCCAATGGTAACGTTTTCTTCATTTTTTCCCATAATGCATCGGTCTCAGAACAACTTCACACCGGGCCCTCCAAGAGCCACGAAATCGGCACCGACTGTTTTCTGTTACATCTGCGGTCGGCAGTTCGGATCCAAGAGCATAGGTATGTGGCTAACAATGTTTCATTCATATATACTTTCGATAATTTAAGCAATACACGAGCCACAGTGTCTGAAGAAGTGGCACGCTGAGAACGAGAAGCTACCCAAATCGAAACGACGAGCCGCTCCAGTGAAACCTGATGCAGTAATTGGAGATGGTATGACTTTCAACTGCAATACTCAGAGTATTAGGTTATCTCAGATGGCCGTGTGGATGCTGAGGCTACAAATGAAGTACTCTGGAAGAATTCTCAAGGGCTAATGGTCGAATGTGAGCACTGCGGACGTAAATTCAACGTATGGATTACTACAATGAATACTAACAACTTATTACGAATTATAGGAGGATCGCTTACAAGTACATCAAAGAAGCTGTACTGCTGACAATCCAGCAAAAAGTGTTGGAAGAAGCAGGTCGAAGAGTCAAGCGAAACGATGAACAAACCTTTGTACTTGCACGCGACTATTATAATTTGTAAGATGCATCTGGATCCGTCTCTTTTCTCGAAGTCACAGTGACATCTGCAATCATTGCCCCTCCTCTTCACATTTCTATCTCAACCCACTAGTTTCCTCAATATTGTATCCAATATCACTGCTAGGCTTCGCTCCTTTCTCGATAGAAAAATTGTAAGAATCTCTAACCGAACTCTTTTCCTTGCTTATTCTCTCCACATAAAAGAAACAACAAGCCGCAAACAATGAAGTAACCACGAGAATGACCAAATGCCAGTAGAGTTGGAGGACCGGTGCGTAGAAGAAAGCAGCACAAGAGAGAGCCGACTGGAAGAGCGAAATTAGGTAGATTGGATTGGGCATGTAATCGGGCAGCAAACCTGATAGAATTTGAAGAGAGAGAATGCCTGCGCGCTTTGTTTTGGGTACGTGTCACAGAGGAACGAATAGATTTGAGTGTTCCAAACGGCATCTCCGAATCCCAGAAGCCCTCCGGCAATCAAGGCAATTGCGAGACTCGGTTCAATCAGACCGCCCATGTCGTCCGTTTTCTCCAACGAGGAGTTTTGGGGGAAGTTCATGTAGCAGAGGAAGTAGACGAGAAGGTGGACTATGGTTCCGAGTAGAATAATAGCGTCTCTCCCCACTTTCCTTGATTTGTCACCCAAGAGTCCAAAAACAAGGCCGGCTGGAAAATGTCCTCTTTTTTCGATGCTTTTCTAGTGTTCCGTTACCAAAAGCTTGCCCAAAACCGGTGCAAATGGCATTCAAAGCGAGCAGAGCGTTCGTATTACTCCCCAACTTTTTGGTAAACGAGACGCACGTGGGGTAAATTGCTGAAAAAGCACATTCACATCTCTCGGTCTACCTCTTTTCCGTCACCTGTCCAAAAAGATTGCTCTATTCCGGTGTAAGCAAACACAAACGCGAGAGCGATCATCTTCTTGGTGAACATCAACTTGAACGTCGATCCGATAAGTTTTCCATAGTTCTTGCGATCGACTGTCTCTGGGTAGAAGGGGCTACGGAGAAGTGCAAAAATGATGGTGGAGATAAGGGAGAGAACGAAAAAGACAGAGTAGAGGATGTTGATCTGAATAACGAGAGTAACTTTAGAGGAATAGATAATTCTTACTGTTGAAGTTGCAATTTGATCTTGAGCACCTTGAACGCTGAACACGACAAACAGGAACACTCCCCCAGCAAGAAGAGAACTCTCCGACATTGCCCACAGCATTGCACTGTTTCGGCTCGTTGTTTCTTTCGTGCAGTTCTGAGATAAGTATGACCCCTGTCCGGTCCAAATAACTGAAAGCATAGTTGATTTCCAGTTTCTTCTACAGTAACCTCACTGGAAGCTCCAAAACCAAGGAGTGCGCTGCTTGCATACAAATACCATTCGTTGAGGAACAAGAAACCAACCTGAACATTGTCGACTGTTGCAAACAGACAAACGCAATCACCTGGAATATGGCATAACAGAGAGATCCCAAGACCATCGACCATTTGGGAGTGAGAATATCTACGATTGGTGCAGAAACAAAATTAGCAACAGTGAACACTGCATAGATTATAGATAAGCTGTAGTATCCCGCATGTTTGTTTATGTTGCCATCGTCAGATGCACTGTCAATGACAGCTTCTTCGATGAATCCTTGTGAATTGAAGGCAAAAAAATTAGTGAGAAATCCGAAACCGAGTTGAACAACGTTGAGAGTCGATACATCTAACCAAGACATGGCTCAACCTGAAACTCGAAATCGTCATGTTTAAGACTGTGAAACAGCAGATAGTGAAGGAAAGGGCGATAAGGAAAACGTGTAAATGTTGCATTTAATGGACACTTTCAGAATGACAATTAGGAAAGTGTGAATGTAGGGAACGATTTCGTTGACCGAAATCGGATTAATAAGAAAAATGGGCGAAAGTTGGCGGATGGACGGAGAAGAGAAGCGACGATTGACATATAGTGCGCACAACTCATCAGATGTTGTCGGGTCGTCGCACAGTCCTCAGAAGATTTTCAAAATAGATAACAAAAGAACGCAGAGGCGAGAAGAACAAGGTGGGAGAAGTTGAGGGACGGGGACAGCCAGTCAAGTTCCCAGTGACTGACTGGAATTTCCGTCCAGTCGAGATGGGAAGAGGTTGTTTTTGACATTGTTGGTGATTGCAAACACAATAAGCCGTGAAACGACAGTAAACAGAGTGGAGCAAGTCATTGGAGCTCAATAGTTGTATCATTGTATCGTTGGTCAAGTATAGAAGATCATTGTGAGTGCGTGCTGCTTCTTATCAGTGGACGTGTGCTGACCTGCTCCACCCATATGTACTAAATAAGGTCAACGCTGAGTGTTCATCTCTTTAACAGTTATGATAAGGAAAGGTCCAATAAAATGTTTTGGAGATCTGGTATGCAGATCATAACATGTTTCTTCTGCTAAATGCTTCAATTTGATTGAGAAACATCGGAAGAATGTATGAATCTATTTAAAATCATTCTTTTTTATTGAAGCCTGTTTGTTAGAAGAAGTTCACGTTGTGTTGGACTAGAATTTTGTACTTTAACATTGAAATCTGGAAAATTGAGAAACGGACACTATCTTGAACAATAAATAATGCAGAATGTTATGTGCTGCCAGCGAGATCAACTTCCATTGTTTTGGCGACGAGACGATCGGTTACTTGGAGTTCCTTAACACATTTCATATTTTGTTCGTCATTTTCAAAGGCAACAAACCATTTTGAGTCTGGGGAAGCAATGCGTGATCATCTCTTCCATTTTCTTCATGTCCTCCGCTGATAAAGGCCCTGCCAATGATGAGTCGAACTTTGTGGATTTTGCTTTGTGCACAGTTGTAACATGAGACTGTATCTGAAAGAAAAACAAGGTTGGGAGAAATTCAAATGTTGATAATACTGACTCTTTCTTGCGTTGTGCGATAGTGTTTGCAAATTCTGCACTGGAAGGCTGCCATTTTCAGATGAGTTTTTTGTACGTGATTCAAAGCACTCGAACCACTGAAAGTTGATAATTTTTATGAAAAAGGCGTTTCTTCACTCACTGTGATCCTTTGGGAATGATTTCATCGCATTTATGGCATTTCATGTTTATTGGTATTATACCGCAATCGGCAGAGGGCTGGAATTGATGATTGATAGGAAGGAACACACGGGAAATGTCACCGTGGATCTGATGAATGGTTTGTGGACAATTTTCTTGATGAAGTTCCGTTTGATTCTCAGATGAGAGTTCAGACGGTGTCTTGAATCGATGGGCATTGTTTCATGTAGACCCCCGTTAGAAGTTGAAGCCTCTTGGGGACATCCGGACTGTAATCGGTGTTGCTGAGGAGGTGCGTGAGGGTGGGGGACGCCTGAACATAGAATTCGTCTGTCTTTTCTCGATTTTTGATCGGAGTTTGTTTTTTTGAACCTTATTGAAAAACGCCTGTTTGGTTCAGGATAGATTATCCATAACTACTCTCACAATCGATTATCTTCCAGGTAACATTTGTATCACTCATTTTAAAGCCACAATTCACAAAATCTAACCCATTGACATCATCGGCGGCATTGGTGGTGGTGGCATCATCGAAGGACCCGGCAAAACAGTGAGATCGACGAATTCATGAGCAGCCTGCAATGTATTCTGGTGTCATTCGTAGGCTCCTTCTCCCCTTCTTTTTGTCTGACACAAGACGCACCAGAAGAGCCATTAATCGCTGAACGTTGTTCCTGGAATTGAGCCCGATACGCATGCAGATGAAATGGTCGAATACGAGAGGTGCATTGGGACGCTCGATTTCCTGTCGGTGACTGCAATAACAAGATGATTGTCGGTCCCTGCGGAAGATCTTTATTCTGGTCGTCCGCCGGCAGTCCGTCCGCATTTTCACCCCATGAAAAACTCATTAACCACGGGTCTTCGGAAGCTCAATCGCGTAGATATGTATGTATGTTTCCCAGCGCTTTTGCTTCCTACACTTTTCCGCTGGCGGAAGAATAAATGCTCCCCGTATGTTTCACGAGAAACGGGTGTGATAGAAAATGTGCATTTCGCAGCTGCCGGGATTAATTAACCAAGTGTCATCGATTTCGAAACAACTAGATTCTCGCGGATTCCGACGGGACACGATTCGAATTGTTTCCGGGTTTTGTTTTCCATTCGGAGCCAGTCCCTTATGTAAATGAAGCCATTTAGGTGCATGCGGATATTCCGTCTAATCCGAATTTAATTATTTGTGTCCTTTGATCTATTGTCGACTAACTAATTCTAGAATTGCGTGTGGTTTGAGAAATTGGACAATGGTCGATGGGAACTTATATTAAGACAAAAGTAAGAGATGAGGAAGATGTACTTACATGTTATCCACCATCCGACAAATTCTAGGAGAATAACATTCATCAACAACGAGAAATTCAAATGAGACAAGACGAGAACGCTACGGAATTCATTTGAATTTGCGTGTTGAGAATTGGCGCACAGAAAAACTGAATGGAAACCAGTTGTTCAGACAGTGAATCAGTATTCCACATGCTGATTCGCCCTCACCCTCGAACCGGTCTCTAAAATGAAATGCGGAGCTTCGATTGATCGATGCGCCGCAAATAGACGATGCCCGACCGAGCGACCGGTACACAGGCAAGTGGCTCGCGTCTGTCCAGCACCCGGTTCTATGATTTGCCGGTGGAAAGAATGCAATGATGCATGGGAAACGGAGGAACGAACTCCCGATGGGGATGAACTCACTTCTCATGGACAACTTGTACAGGACGGGAGGGCGGTGGGGGAGACGGAGAGTTGGCTTCGTCGAACTCTTGTTTGATCCTTCTAGCTACCATCAGAGCGTCTTCGTCTTCTTCCCGTTTTCTCCATTCTTCTTCGTATTCCAAATCAATTATTTCTGCTTTCACCTGCTTCATTTTCTAAAAAATCAAGAAAATTGATGAACCGATTTAAACGAATATTCTGAGAAAAACAATTAAAAAATGTACCGAAAACGGCAAAGGTTTCGCAGCCACGAGGAAAGTTTCCTATTAAAACAAAATGATCTCTCAAATATTTCCTCACAACATAATAAAATTAAAAGACCCTTATTTTTCGAATGTTTGCGATTATAACCAATCGAACACGCTCAAATACGGATATCAGTATGAAAATTATCAAAAATGATACCACAAATGAGTGGAACGAACGAAAAACAGGTCAAGTGAGGGGGAAAACAGAAAATACAGTGAGAGGACGGGGCCGCAACATGCGGTTGTGGCTGAGCGCTGAGACAGTGTGCCGATAGAAAGAGGATAGGCACTCAGCGCTGTCCAAAACCGGTTCTCAATTCGTTCGCGTTTTCTCAATAACTGGCTTGTCGTACGCACTCGTACCAGGCAGCATTTTGACAACAATAAAACCCGTCTTACAGCCGTTGCGCCAATTCACATTCTGACACAACCACCACCAAGAGGGAATGCTACTGGTACTGGATTTAGGCAGTTGTCTGGATTTGTTCATTTCGACAACTTAGAGTCGAAACGAGTAGTTTTTGCTCAAATGTCTCCCATTTATACAATACTGGGCCCGAAATACGGGTGGAATTTAACATTGAGCTGTCATGCCTTATCGGGTCGGCTCGTGTTAAAAAAACCGACTTCTCTTTCAGAATCCCTTATCAAAAAATTATTTGTAGCTCATCACAAGTTTTTAGTTTAATTTAAGCATGATAGTTTCTACAATATCGTTTTGTTTCATTTCATCCCATTTTTTTATCCTTCACATTAACACACTCGAGGTTCCTCCAAAATTTTCAGAATATCGTCAGTTTGAATCATCGCTTCCGATGTTGTATATAGCCGTCGACTTGAAATGAACCGGTTGAAACATCCGCCATACACATCACGGGGGAATAATTGTCTTGAAAACCTGGTTCATCTCTGTTAGAAAGCAGCGCCAAAAAACGAATTATGAGAAGATGGCTTATCCGATTAGACGGGATGTTCCCATCTTGTACACTCATGTTGCATTCAGATAAAGATCTGATGTGATTGAAATGAAAAACACAACATGATCGGTCCCCTCGTGTTCGGCTTTCCCGTTCCCATCCAGTATTCCGTGACATTTCGTGTTCGGGTAACTATATGTTTGTGTACGCGCCGATGTGCGAAGGTCAAAGAGAAGGTGGCAGAGAAAGAATCGGGGTAGGAACAGTTGCAGGATAACAGCGTTCGCAAACAGACACGACAATGGCAAACTCGCGGTACGAACGTCAACAGCCGTTTTTTTCTGTCCATGAAGCGTTTTCGGGATGGCATCAACACAATTTCGGCAAATATTCGTTGGATCTCCGCAGAATCTTTGATCTGGGTCAGTGTCCCTCTTTCAGAAGTGTTTGTTGTTTTTTTCCAGAGTCAACTCACCGGAAGGCCATAAACAGAGAAGAAAAGGAACTATAAACATGACAAAATGATGGATGTCTCGAACCGGTTCCGGCCGGAAAATGGGATAGGGTTGGTAGGAATACAGTATGTTAGGTAGTCGCATGATTCGGAGAGTCAACTGGTACACTTAATTGGTTTTTGAAAGGTAGAGAGAACCTGAATTCTATCGGTCACCCAAGATCAAAGTGAAATGGAAAACAAAGAGTTCGTAGAACTCATCTTTGGTTCATAAACTTTATTGAGGGCCACAGAAGAGAAGCATCACACTCATCCTGGCTTCATCATTCCTACTGGAAACTAATGCCATCTAATGGACATCCATCTAATGGAATGTACTCTATCGAATTGAAACTCTTCTTAATCTCAGATCCCTTCGAATTGTCGACACAATTTCTTCGGGTCCGCAACTTTTTGTGTCGGGCCGGTGCTGCCTGCCACTCCACCATGTGATCCATTGCATTTCTTTCTATTCTTGCACTCCCCGTGCTCTTTGGATTCGACCTGACATCCACCGATTTATCTTGTGCAGCGCAGCGGGTATCTCTTCAGGTATCATCCGGCGGGTCAATCGGCTCACCACAGAATGTGCAACACACACAACAGAAACGATGGAAACATAGACTCTAGTTGTCCGAAAACTTGCCTCCACTTCTCTCACGTAATAACTGAGCCGGAGCAACGGTGCCTTGAATGCCCACTCTTCGCCCCTCAATGTAGCGCCCATTTTGTTTCCAAACAAAATATCGAGACCGCGAGTTTCAATTTCTGTTTATTTTGAGGCCCCAGAATGCATCTTACCAAAGCCAAAGTATACCGACTCTTTGTATTTGTCAAATGTTTGGCACACTTTGAAGAGAAACGATCGGCAAGAGAGTTTGCCAGAGTGGAGAAGACAGTTTGGGCCAGCTCGAGAACAGAAACGTTTGGCTAATCGCACCCTTTCCGGGAACGTTGCGAATGCGTCACGACGTTATGGGAAAGCAATTATACTTGTGGCGGATTGAAGCCTTTGGAGCTCATTTGAGCGGCTCTCTATTAATATTCATCCGCCGCGACACTGCGATTTCTGATGTTCTAACTTTGCTCCTCCATTGGTCATTCTTCCATTATTCCGGCCCGCGGAAACATTTGAACCGATAGCTGCAGATGCCCAGTAAACTATTCATTTCTAATGTGCGACTTCAGAAAGAAAAAAATAATGAATTGTGTGGAGAAAAGCTTGACGAGAGAAGAAAAGCAGAGACCAAAAGTGGGTGGGACAAACAATACCATTAAAAATGATCAAAAGGGAGTAAATTGTGTTGAGTCTTGCAGATAAGACTCAAAAGAAAATCAGAACAACATATCAATCACGGAGTGCTTGAATGGATCAATCAACAAGAATTATACTATTATTAAGTTGAAGGGGGTGGTTGGGAAGGGCTATAATTGGGGGGGGGGAAGGGGAGAAGGGAAAATTGAGGATTTTCACATTGTCAGCAAGAATTGCGGTGTGTGGGAGAGAAGTGGGCAGGATGGGAAGAGAAGGCTTTACTGGACAAGGCCAGTTTATGCAACGGCGCTGCACAGAGAGCAAGCAAGCGTTCTCGAAAACAAGAGGGATGGGGAGGTGCCGACAGAGAAGGGATCCAAAACAAGAAATGGTAAGGGGCAACCGAGAATGTGGACAAGAATACTCATTGTGTCCTTCTGGACAAGGATGGGATTGAGGTACATGTAGACTTGAGGGGCGGTGGGGGGCTGGGAGACTATGAGAAGTCACACGAAAATGATATCGGATTGTACGGACAGGTTGTAGGGGTCACAAGTTTCTCGGGAGGGGGAGTGGTTTGAACTTTCATCAATTATTCTAGATAACCAAAAGATGGATATACACTTGGCCAGCAACGTATTTGGAATGATGAATAAATTGGGGGAAATTGGCAGAATGAAGAACAACTGTTTTTGGGGGGAATTTTTGAACCTTTTCTACTTTTTTTGTCTAATTTTTTTTTAGTTTTTCGAAAAATAAACTGAGGTTCTCGTGGGTTAGTAGGTTAGTCTGTAGAAAAGCGAAAACGTACAAAGCTTGAGATAGCATGGAAATTTGAGAGTAGTTTGGGAAGGAAGAGGAAAAACAAAATAAAGCTGGCGGAGGAGGATTTTCAGATTTGCAAAGTTCCAAACGTATGAACATCTAAGCTTGTAAGTACAGCTGAGAAGAACAGTCTAACCAGAAGAGGGTTTCGGAATCTATAGTGCTGGTGAAGTTAAATATGAAATTGCTACTGAAATCTACGACAAGTGTTGGATAGAAGTGGTCTACACTATAAATGAGAGTGATTTAGCTTGAGGCTGATAGGGCGAGGAAGAGGACTCCAATGTTGATTCCAGGTTCAGAAGATCTTCGAGAACGGACCCTTCTTCATGTACTTCTCAACGAAGCTGGTAGTCAGTTTCGACTTCTTTGGGGCAAACAAGTCGGCGATTTCCTTGGTGATCTCGTCGCTCAACGGAGCCGGCAGGAAGTTCGAGTTCTCCTTGCACTCCTCGGCCAATTCGATGGAGCTGTCCGAAGCGAATCCAAGAGTGTCATGCACTTCCTCTTCCTTGATGTCTTCCGGGGCAATCTGCTCCTCCTCGTCAAGCTCTGGGAGCTGCTCGAAGAATGGCCAGAACTCGTAGTGACGCTCCTTGCGAGGCTTTTGGCGCTCGGTAGGGTAGTCAATGATCACTTGGCGAGTGAATGGAGTCCCTTGTTGCTCGTATCTGAAATGGAAAACCATTAGAAATGAGGCTTCATGTGAATATAATTTGAGTTGGCATGGCACCCCAGGACTACAAAGACGTCAGAGTGGAGTGCTTATTGCACAAAATGATTCTATGAGCTCTCATTGTTTTCTTGTTTTTGGCCTCAAGTATTGTTTGCTTCTTCACTTAAAGCTCTCTCCTTTCCTAATCGAATGTAAAGCGATCTACTGTTCATTGGCGTCTCGTCGCGACGCCGGCGGTCTTCCGAAAGAAGAGGGGGAGAAGAAGTCATTTCTTGAGAAGATACAATTACTGAGCAAATATTTCTGTCGCAACCCGTATTCGCTCAACCACTAATATGCCCCTGGTGGAAGAGCAGAAAAAGCGAGCAGGGTTGGCAAGAGGCTCCCTTTCAAAACAAAATTTTGCAAAGTGTGGCGGACGTGAAAAGGAAGGAAAAGGAAAGGACCATTGATGCCGAAGGGAAAGCAAATCTTGCACACCCCTCGGAGCAGAAGTGCACACTTTTGTCATAATCGATAGAAATTGCGTGCAAGTGTACGTAAACGCTCAGAAGTAGGCATATGTTGTTCTCAATAAGAAGAAGGACTTACTCCATCTGGAACTTCTGGGTCTTCAGAATCAAGTTGTTCAGCAGCACGTCCCTATACAAGCTCACGAAGATGCGACGCTTCGGCAGATGTCTCGGCTCGCGGTTCTTGATGGTCGTGGCTGGCACCGGTACTGTTGATTCCGTCATCAGGGTGTCCACGGCTCTTTGAACGATAGACCAGCTTTTCGCATAACCCGTTGCTCCAGTCATCAGCACATCCTGTTGAACTTCCTTTTTCACCTGGGTTGGTACTCGTTTGCGTTGAATGCGCTTCTTCGCATTCCTATTCTCATCGGTATTGTTATTGTTGGTGGTTAGTATATTATTCCCGTTATCCTGAACTGCGCTCATTGTCGAAGTGAATCACCTGTAAGAAGGAACCATTGAGACTTGAAAGGCATACGGTAAACGTGAAGAAGATGAAAGAATATAAGGAGGACGACGCAATGTGTGTACCCTAAATGAGTGTTTGCCGCTAATGTGTCATCTTCTCGCTAATCCCTAATCCTTCATCCTATTTAATCCTAAAGGCCGAAGCCGGAAAGGCCAAGAAACAGCTTGATCGAGAGCGTGCTTGGAGCTGTGGCCGGAGTCTGATTGCAGACTGACTGCCTCTCGGTCACCGCTTTCCAAGACACAGCGGACCGATAAATCGAGTGGCGGGGAGTGAATCGCCTCGGAGGGCGGGGCCACAATAAATAGGCGAAAAGGGGGCTGGGCCTAGGGGGTGGGAGGCAGGGCAAACGGGCGAGAGGCAGACACAGCAGACACAAGGGGGCAAGCCAGAGACGCACACACAGAG
The DNA here is from genome assembly GCA_963932285.1 of Caenorhabditis macrosperma. Taxonomy (NCBI): domain Eukaryota; kingdom Metazoa; phylum Nematoda; class Chromadorea; order Rhabditida; family Rhabditidae; genus Caenorhabditis; species Caenorhabditis macrosperma. The sequence goes on from OZ010618.1 coordinate 13,751,639, forward strand.
ACATTCTCTGTCGGCACAGCCCTTGTTCACTGTCTTGCAACTCTCGCGCTCTCTAAATCTCTCCCTCTCGATGGTTCTCAGGGCCGGGTCGAGGCCTGAGTAAACCAAGCTCGGGAAGATTGCATCAGGCTGAGTGCACCCAAAAATAAGGACGGTGACGGTCCAGGTGCGAAATCGGAGGTCCGACTATGGGAGAGAGGGGAGAGGTGAAATGATGTAATTCCGAGATGGGCTCTCGGAGCTCTTAAGAGCAGGAAATGCGGGACTTAAGAGCCCCGAGACGGCGGTTTTTGGTGTCTTCCCTTAAGTTTCCAAGTTTCTCAGCGGCTCATCCCGCAACTCAACGGCGACAAGGAATCGAGAGAAAAGAATGATTGTGGCCTCGCCAACACCTGCTGACACCATCTGGTGTTGGTGTACGATCCCGGTGACATCATCATCTTCTGAGATGACCATCTCTGGCCGCACAGGTTATCTGATTTCTTTGGGCAAAACGAACATTTCGCCATCTCGGATCTCAAGGGTCCAATGTCACGTTTCGGATATCCGACGTCAGGGTGACTACTAGTAAGTGACCGTAAATACGACCCGCACTGAAAAGGATGGCACCGTAATCAGTCGCTCAGATCGGTACCTGTTTTGGGCTGTAATCTGATGCAACGTATTGAAAAATATAGTTTAGTACTAAGAGAAGACCGAGACAAAATAAGATGAGAATCGCTGATAACTCTCTGGGTTTGACACTTTTTTAGTTTCAATTTCAACATTTTGTTTATGAAATAGATCGAAGTGTCGGTTAGCTGTCAAATGACATTTTTCCGATCAGATAGGATCGAAGACGGCACGGAGCCGCCGGTGGGTGGATGATAGCGTCACAAGGGATGTCAATTACAACCCGGTACCCATTGGTAGAGTGCACTCTCTGCCAATCCTAACCTTTGGGCGACAACTGGACTTGATGAACCGAACAATTGGTGAAGCGTCGACGCAAGTGGTTGTCTCGTTTTATCAGTGTCTTTCGCAAGCTTCATTGCCTTTCTATCACTATAATTCTTCAATCACGAAGAGTTCTGTGAAGATAAGTTGCACTTTTTTCCCGAAAGTTGCTATCTAATCTTATCAATCGCATTCCCAACGCTTGCGTTTCGGTTTCTTGCAACGTTTTGCACAATTGTGGGAGTATGCAGAGAGACAAAAGATCCCGTTGGACGGAATTATCAACATGTTTGGGACGCAGGGACACCGGGAAGTATTTTATGTTTTTCGCATTCGAATTATGTGAGGTACTAAGATTCGAAAAGGAGAAGAACCAAACTGGTAAATAAAGACGGGAACATCATCACCGGCGGCACGGAAAAACAGATTTCAACGTGGCTGTTTGGCGTTTTTGACGGAAGGCGCCATTTTCATCACCACTAGCAGAAAGTGTATATGCATTCGCTCGGCACGTAAACACAACAATAAAACCCGCTGAGGCTTAAGAAAATGTGTTTTCTCCAAATTGTCCTCCGTTTCTTCGCTTCCAGCCAGCTGGAACCTTCCCGCGGGGAGAACCACTGTTGAGAAATTTGAAAAACTTCAACACCTGGCGCTGTTGGACTTGGCCGGAGTTCCCGCTCGCTCCAAACATTACGATTCCTGCTGGCCCTAAGCACAAGACCAACTGTGGGAAGATGAAAGGCTTGCGACGCAGTAAAAGTTATGGTTCTTTGCAATTGGTGCGCATAAACGAAAAAGTATCGCCGCGAAGAGACCCTAAACATGTTACGTTAGAGACGTTGCCAAGCGAAACAACATTAATTCGGTTATCATCTCTTTCTCTCGGCACTTTGATTTCCCGCCGTTACGGTCGTCCCGTACCGTATAAAATTTTATCAGTGGGAATATCATCTCGCGCTGCCATCAAATTACAACCATAACCACACAATAAGAGGCAATTTTGCAACACTATTGACACCATTTTTCCAAATTATGTGTTACACCACCCTGATCGCACTAAATCGGGTTGCAGAATGGAGATCCCCCGTCGTGAATCCGCTAGTTCAGCCTGTCCAAACAGTACATTGGTGGGTCAAAGAGATCACGGCGGAGTTGGCAGCAAGACTACACTGAAACTACACTGCTCCCCGGGTCACTGACGTTGATTGAAACACGCGGGCGGACGGACCCGACGGAGCAGCAGCGGCGGCTCCTTTTGTTGTCGCAGACCTCTGGCGGCGACGTTAATTATTCGAGGAGGAAACATATAAATCTTTGAGCTCCCTGAGACACCTTGTAGACAAGACTCTTTTCCAATGTTTATATGTTTGCTCAAGTTTTCTGAGCGATGGATTAGTCGAAAAGTGTACGGTTCTCCACCCGATTCTTCCGAGAAAGAGTCCAAACTTTGTACCTCCTGGTTTCACTCGTTGCATCAAGGGGTGACAGGAATGGCTTGGAAACGACGCATTTTTCTGATTGATAACCCAAACCCTCAACTGATAAACGACTCGGTGGTGTGACCAAACGGTTGATTCCTGCCACGTAACCCAGCGCCCTTTGCCTCCTTTGGCAAACAATAAACTATTCTTCGAATGGAGATGATTGACAGTTCTGGAAATAACGACACGAGCAGATGAAATAATATATGAGGGAGTCTTCCTTGTGTCAGATGTTACCCAGGGACAACCTCTCCAGGTCTATTTTATTACTGTTTCCGATCAGCAGGCCCTAATCTTCACTGGCCGCCTGTTTGCGGAGAGACCGGGCCGACTGTTCCAAACAAAGACGACATATGGAAGAAGAAGAAGAACGATCCGGCTGACTCCAATTCCCCATCTCATTCGTTTCTTTCGTCCAGAATATAAAACAGATAGACACAAAGGGTCCATTTAAGGCGACGAGCGAGCCCCCTATAGTGTTTTGAATAATTCAAACCGTAGCCACCAGCACACAAAAAGCCAGCCAAGGGTCCTTTTAGCCGTCTAGGGTCCGGTCGACCGCTTGGATGCGTTTCGCCGAAATTTGTGTTCTGAGTTATAATCGGTCGGCTTTCGCACAAAGTGCCACTCATCCGATGAAATTTGACTAGGCTACACGGCCTAGACTGAAGCTGCGGCCCGAGCGGATAGTAGGCACTATGGGAAATGAGCGAGACGAGCGAGAAAGACAAGAGCGACGTGTCTGCGGGCTGTCTGTCTGACTCGGCGGGCCCCCGATGTGCACAACTACGTGTTGCTCTCATATCTCTTTCCAAAAGATCATCGTAACAACAGTGCAAACCCTCCTTCGCCCTGACTCTCGACGGAAGCGCATTTCGGTTGGTTGGTAGGCCCGGCTGGACGACCAGGTGTACTAAAAACAGGCCGTGGAACGAGAACAAACCAGATCCGCAGTCTCTTCCAATTCTACTTTCAGTCCTTCCTCGTCGGAAGTGATGATGTGTGGTTCGAGAGAGAATAAAAACCTTTTCGCTTTTAATGAGAACATTTTCTTGCAAGCATCTCCGGGTGAGTCAAAAAGTCAAAGACTAGCCCCCTCTCTGCCGGATGAATAAATTATCGAAGCACGTAGTGAAAGGGAACAAACCCCACTAAATAAAACTCTGGGATGTTTTTCGGTTTGCGACTCCAAAACATCATTGGGCACAATAGCCTATAAATCTTTCTCTCACTCTCCTTCGCGTCGTCTTTTGCCATCTATTCTACCGTAACATCACAGCATGAGACCCCAATGTGAAGAGGGACCGGTGGGTGGCCACGGGAAAGAGAAAGTGAGGCGAAGACCCCCAGCTGATAAAATGGAGAAGAAGAAGAAGATTGAATCGAAAGAAGATGAAGATGAAAAGGCCATCAGGTTCTCCCATTCTCTCTCTCTGCGTTTCGTACTAGGTTCCAAATATTTCAAGGTGTTACCCCCGCTAAACTATATAATTTATACGTCGATCATCGACCGATTCCACTCGATGGCGGTTTCAAGTTTTCGCTTTCCGTCGTAATTTTCGAGTGTAAAAAGGTCATTTAAGAATGGAAAGACACAGAGGCATAGAAAAAACCGTCGCGTCCTGTCTTTTCATAAAAAACCGCCGGCAAGGTCATGGACATTGTTCATAATTAGAGGGGAGAAACATGCGTCTTGTTGTACTGTACCCAACCGCGCACGTTCTTTGAACCGAGTGCATTGGTAAGGCGGTGAGAATTCAGAGAATGATCATAGCCAAATAGAGCAAATATGGAAAGGGAAGAAACCGAGGAAGCAAATATATGGGGGGGGAATTGAGCAGAAAAAAACTGGGAGGGGGGGGCTGAGGGGATAGGGAAAATACGCGGAGCAGCAGGAGAAGAAGCAACAAGGGAGAGAGTGAAGAGGAGTTTCGAATCTTGATGCCTTTTTCTCGCTTTTCCCCCTTACTTCTTGTTGCTTCTGTGCCGCTCTGGGACAAAAAGAGGGTACTAATCGCAAGAAACGATCTCTGTTTCCCGCGCATCTCGTCTCGATTTCTCTTTCATTGTGGGTGTACGTGAGTGTGCAACTGAGAGCGGATACGAGATGTATCCGATGATCTGTGTACCTTTTTTGCTCGATTACGTGCTAGATACAAACGATTCGACGAAGTCAGAAGTGTCGGAGAAGAAAAACAGAACATAAAAAAGAACAAAATGTGATGATTGGAGCATTGTTGTTTTCCAAGCTCATCGGCAAAATCAACAAACGCACCAGAATACAACGCGCATTCTAGACACTTCTATTCGCTTCCTATCACTCGCCGCTATCAGCACAACCAAGTTGCATAGTGGTTATTTACTTATTTACGCTGGTCCTTGATCGCTAAGAATAGGTATCAGGGCTCGGACGGAACCACAAAGTGTTGCTATTTTTCCCACAGCGGCTGGCTCTCTTCTCATATGATTGTTAGCTCTATTTCCGTTTGCCGGTCGAAAACATCCGAGCATATCTAACAAATCTAATGGAATGGGGATGTTGATGAAATATTGTTCTGTTTCCTCTCTATCATCACCATCATCATCCCCGTCACTTTGTTTCAACGAATCGAAATGGCAACATCCGTCGAAAAGAGAGGGGTGGTCAACCTAGTCAAGTTGTGTGTGTGTGTATGTGCCTAGCTGCCTCTGATTGTCACGTTTCATTCATGTCGTTCCCGGGTGATTGACAAATTACTGTCCGAGGGTCGTTGGAAAAAGAGAGAGCGAGGTGAAAATTTCTGGGATTGAGACTCGGTGAAGTGAACGACAGAGGACAAACACGCAAATTGCACGTCTTTCCGTCTCTGCGACCAATTTTCTTTTCCGGAGGATGAACTTTAAGAGTTGATCAAGCAAAAACACGGATGGCAGCTGTCGGAGGGGTGAAAGCAGGAAAGCAAAACGAAGCGAAAGACCTAGTGGGAGAAGGAAGGGACCAGCGAGAGATCTCTGACAACGGCTGGTTACTGCTCCTTTGCAGAGATCCAATCAATTCCAAGGGACCACCGAGCGCGTAACAAGGTCAGGGTCGCCTTCCTCCCACATTACCACTCTGCCACAACCCAATTATTAGTGTCCACTCGCCACGCAAATTCTGCTTCCTTCTCGCAGAAACCATACTTCCATGCAAGGGTCAGCCATTCTTCTCGTGTTGTCACAGCTCTTATGAGGTTCTGAGAAGGTGAGCAGACAGACAGATATGTTTGTACACATATGCAGTCATTATTCCTTCCGCCATCTCAAAGAAAGACGGTCGACAGGCCTTGGGAAACGGCCACCCGGCGCGGCTAACGTGTTTGTTCTTCTTTTTGAGCCCGATCGCAGATGGAGGCAGATCGAAAGATCAGACTTGTTCAATTCAAGTATCCAATGACTGAGGCCTAGGCTTGATGGATTGAGTTTCATGTCTGCGACTTTGAGAGTTCTCATATTGGATGACCCCCCCCCTCGAAAGGAAGCAGAAAATTTGAAATTTGAAATGTTTTCCCGTTTCTCCCTCTAATTGTTTGCATACAGCCGCTGGTTTCTCTTCTTCTACTTTGACACCGACCGGGTCGACGGAAAGAGAGACGAGTGCGCGCCGCCGACGCTCAAAAAACCAACAAACAAAATGGAAATTGGCAACACTTGAATGAAGAGTTATTGGTCAACCGATCAATTTTGGTTGTTGTAGTTTCGAATAACCTTGCGATTTCTCCGTGTGCAGTCTGACTCGAGGGGAGATAGCAAAAAGTTGTGTGACGGACGAGTGCGGCGGTGAGGGGAGAAACGCGGAGCTTTCCAATCTCTGTGATTGGCTCTGAAATCACCCAGCAAGCGTCGACGACTCTCCCCCACAAACCCATAAAACATTCTCTTGTCGTCCACCAGCAGCAGAAGGAGATGAAAATTATACGCAGCCCAGTCACTTGTCAGGAAGATTTATGAGTACCTCACTGCACAAAACGAAAAAAGTCATATTTCGTAACTTGATGGATTGGCTCCAGTCATTGCTGGGGGCAACGTGACGGACGCAAAGTTTCGGCGGCGAGCGGGGAGAGCAAGAAATGAGGGACCGATTCGTACAAGACGCCGAACTAGGCTAATTGTGCCTATAGGCGGCTCGTTGCCAAGTACATAACCGTTTCCTGCACATTCATGTGGTAATTGTTCTTTTGGCCGCCGCTACGACCTCTTCGTAACAATTTGACTTTTGGCCGATTTGAAGCGGGGTCAAGAAAACGGACTCGCAAGCGAGACATTGTCTTTTTCTCATCTAGTTTGACCACCCATATCGTGTAAATTAGTAAAGCGACGCGAGCTGTCAATCTAGATTACCTCGGTCGACGTCTTCTCAATCAACGACAACAACAGGTTTGCGCCTGAGTGAGCGCGCAAATCGATTTACTTCGAAAATGTACTCGTCCTAGATTGCCTCCTTCCCATGCCATTTTGAGATAGAAGACAAGCGAGCGGGGCGCAAAAACGTTAGTGTACGATGACAACCAACGTCACATCGCAACAGTTCCAAAAAAACCATCGATTGCGTTCGATACGCGACGCTCTCTTCTGATTCGAATTCACCATCTCCTGTTGTCTTGATTATTTTCTCTTTGAGATCTTACGTTAGAGGAAACAAACGGAAGACAAGGGAAATTTGCGTTTTGCACCAACAATTGATTAGATATCACAAATGTTGCATTCCGAGAAGGCTCGCTTGCTCTCGCTCTCTTTATCTTTGTCTCTCGCCCTTCTTCAATTGCAGCCCGCTCGTTTGATTATTTTGATGATCACACACCGATCAAACAGTGCGTACGTACAAATTGCACAGGCGTTAAGCTTGTCCGTTGAGTCAATAACGTGCGATCCGCATGCGATCCTTCCGTCGGCGCATAAATTGAACCAAACACATCGGGAAAGGCGAAAGAAACGGGGCGAGGGACACACAACCGCCGAATCTGTACGGAGTTTGGTCGAACAAGACGAGCAACAACATGTGGTATTTATTAATTTCCTGCGATCCTATATTCCGACCTCCTTATTTTCGGGTTGTGTGTGTGTCGGTTCGATTTCTTCTCTCCACTTCAATTTCTGGCGAAGGGATGGGAGCGGAGGAAAAGAAAAATGTGATTTAGCGAAAATCAGTCAACCAAACCTTTTCAGGGCCAGAAATTTCATTTTCTCACTTTCCCCTCCTCAAATTTGGCGGCCATTTCTCTTTTTTCTCCAATCTCGCTGATGTTTCCGACGCCGGGATTGATGATGTGGTGGCGGTGGAGGAGTGGCGGAAAAAGAGGGGTTTACTCTGGACCAAATGTTGCAAACGGCTGTCCGTCGGCAAAGTTTGATACGAGATAGATTGATGGAGTGGTCCGAGTGGGAGAATGGGGAGAATGAAGAGAAGAGAAAGAGAAGAAGGCCGAGGAGAAGCACACCAGAACGTCATTTGTTGCCTTTCTATCTTCCAGACTTGCACTTTCTGCACTCGGACGCGTCTTGATCTGGTCGATGCTTTCGTGACGTTGGCAGTAACGCCAAGGGACGGGTAAAGATGTGACAAGATGGAGCACCGAGACGGATCGTTTCCGCTTATCGAGAAGATTGATATGTGAGAACGCAAACACAGTTGACGCAACGCTCTTTCCCAGAACGCTCGTTTTCCATCAGAACGTCAAGGTTTTCTGGTGGTTTCTGATCATCGGACCCATCCATCGAGGCCCCTTCAGACAGATGAATTGAATGGCCTGCCTAATTAACACCACGTTTGAGTTTTTATGGCATTAGCGAAGAAGAAGAGGATCTCCCATTCTGCCTTGGTCTTTCTGAAGAGGAAGCGAGGGCAGCTGGGCCACAGCTGCACAAAATGGCGTTATCCCTCTCGTTTCTGCCCACTCTCATATTCTTTTCTTCTGTTCCCCTTCTCATGTGGCCCTGTCCTCTTTTTGCCAAGGTTGGCATGCTGGCCGAAGTGTGACAGTAATGACGATAAACACCAACTGGTCACTGCAAAAATGGAGGGGGTGCTGCAAGTTAATCCCCTCGCAATCCGGATGTCACCGGCGATTGTGGTGCAGGCGAATGCGAATTGGAGTCGAAATGACGGTGTCATCTGGCTTCGCAAAAAATTGAGGGCTGTTTGTACAATTGTGTTGAACGATTGGGCGCAATGGCTAGTTTCAAAGTCATCACAATCAATGGTTGTATTTGTGCACACAATGTAGTCCAGCGATCGTTGAACAATTTCGGTCTGTGTTGGAAGGAGAAGCGGAGCAGTGTGAGGGAGGGGTGCACAGTGAAGTACATACGTCCATCCATCCAAATTCCATTAGATGCTGAGGCAAGACGGGGGAGGGAGGGAAGATGTGCAAATGACAAGGGACCAGACCAAAACTCATTTTATCTCTCTCTGGAAAGGGCTGCTGTCGCTGCAAAGAGGACACATTTCTTGGCTCTCCGGCTCAAATGAGGCTTTGCTCCATAGCTTCGACTATTCCCCTCGTCCAATCGTCATCCGGATGATCTCTTAAGAAGCAAAAGAACCAAATGACTCAAAGAGATTCAATTATCCATTCTCATTTTTCCTCTCTTTCGCGTGATGGAAAACTGGAGAGAATGGTCGGGCCGGCATGGGCAGAGAAGAATAAGTGGGGGAAGAAGGGGGGAAAGCGATTAGCATAATTCCGAAAAAAGAAGAGACCCGATGCGCGAGCGTCTGCCTTCCATCTCTTCCATCGCACAGAAGTCATTAATGATTAGGACGATTGATGTGAGATTCAACCTGTTCCGATATTATTTGTACCTCTGCGTTGGGCTTGATTGATAGTTCCACCACGAAATAATATTTTCCAGACTACAGTAGTCAGCGCCGTCTCAGATTTCTTCGTCTGGTCGCCGCGCTTATTTATTTGAAGAGATCGGAAAGCACCCAACGGCGAGAGGACGGTTCCTCACTTACAAACACAATTTTCGTCGCATAAATAAAACGAGCGCTCTCTTTGCCCCCGACCCGACAGTTGAGGAGTGTGTGTACATGAATTATAAGAGGATCCAGAGTTGAATTTTTGATCTCACAACCTCTGGCCCTTTGCGGGGTTTCCTTTTACCAACACTCTTCCCGATTCTTTCCGTCACGGAGAATAAGGGTCGATCCACACGCACGAATGAATGGAAAACGCGTCGTCCGAAACATAACATGAACGTGATCTCCGCAAGTATCATCATGAGGGACGAGAGGAAGGGGTGCAAACTTTAGGGACAAGTTTATCATGTTACACTATTCTTGTCCCATCAATCATGCCATCAATCTAACACTTTCGAATCAGCAACTTTTTTCGCTTCTTCTCTCGGCCCGGGGCCAAAGTCCTCCCGATTGCCGTCATTATCATACAATTCAATCCGAACACTTTTTATCAAAACTGTACAAGTCAGCAAACACGTACGTGCGTTTTGTGCCTCGGTGGAGAGAGACGTGTGCCAAACTACAGAAAATGAGAAGGAAAGTGTCATGAACATCTCATGTGACTCTTTCTCCATTCTTTCGCCTGTCTTCGGTTTTTTTGGAATTTTGGTTGAGTGTGATGGATGGAGACGTTCCAACATCAAACCATTCAATCACTGTCATGAGGCAAGTAGTTGAAGGCCTCTTGGTTTTTAATCGCAAACTGACTTCTCATCTTGACATTCAACAGCTGAGCCATTCGGCAGAACAGCAGGCGCTTCGAAAGGAGGAAAAGCGGCGAAAAAAACGCTCCGGTGTAATAATAGGCTCCTGGCACCAAGGTCATGTGCACCGAACACAAAAAGCTTCCGTGTGATGGATGAATGGACGGATGGATGGACAGATGATGATCACTGCTACTGAATTTCGAGGGACCGCCACGAAACCTGTTTGATATTCAAAAGACCAAGGGGCAACACTATGCAAAGATCAAGCACGCTCCTCTCGAGGAGTATTCAATTCACACAGACACTATAATCCATTCTTTGACCCACACCGTCTTGAACACACACCGTGCGCCGCGCCGCGAGGCGACAAAACCAATATGTTACGTGAAACCGCGAGAAGTCGAGCGTTTTTCCAGCTTTCCAAACTTTTCGAGCCTTTAGTCTATTTGTTCGCTCCTCCGGTCTCTTTTTTCTGTTGACGAACCGAATTGTAACTGAAGAGTGGTGTGAAATGGAAGAATGGTGTGGTGTACACATAACTAACCCGATCTCAAACATTTAATTCATTCCAAGTGTAATATCGAGTGGGGCCTCAGGGACGGTTCTGGGTACACGAGTACCTGCGGTGGCCACCAAGAAGACTGTTGCAGGGGTGCATTCACAACAGAACAATACATCATCACGTGTCACCGCACCAAAGATAATGACCGCCTTGGACATGTTGGATAACACACGCCGGCCAATCTCCTTTTTTCGCGACCACCTGCTCAAATACGTACTGTTCTTTGCTCTTTCATTAATATCAATTATGCTCGCTGTGATTCTTGTCTTCAGTTTGGTCGAGGGCAACGCGATAAAACGAGAAAGTGTTTCATTGGTGCGGGGGGCAAAGAAAGCGGGCATTAGGGGGTGCTCAACTGACAGGAATAAATAAATAAATCAGTCTGAGCAGATGTCTGCAGACAGTAGGCCACATCAAAGGGACAGAAGAGTTTTCCACCCGACCCCTTCATTCCGCCATCTTGATCAAGGCAAAATGCCGAAATTAATGGCGTGAAAAACGAGAATTGCCTTCTGTCAGTCAGGCCTGGCGGTGTTTGTTTGGAGTGTATTCTGCTGTTTATTTGCATTTATCCATAGATTCACTGGAAAAACAACTGAAGAGAGGGGGAGGAATCCAGAAAACAAAAACACTGTCGTTGTTTGTTTCCGAGAAGTCAATCTGTAGTGTGTTCCTCTTGTTCCGAGCTGACAAGGTCTAGGTCGAATCGGATCTAGGGTGGGGTCGGTTAGTATAAAAGAAATGCGATATTCGAGAAAACGAGGCGAGGGAACAGTAACAGCGGCGGAGACGTCAGACACTTTATGCATCGTTTCTTCAAGTTGCATATAAACGACCGGTCTCAAGATGAAACCTTATTTTATGACCAGCAGGCGGAGGTGAACTATGTACAAACTGGCCGGCGGCGGACTTGATTGGAAAAAAAAGGGACTGAAACGGAAAATGGCATAAAAACTTAAACATTTATACCAGTGACTAATGTTCGAGGTAAGTCATCTACATTTAGTTTTTCAGTCCCCAATCTACGAAAGAATTGTGAACGGCAATGTTCCTGAAGGGGAACAATATCTGGCTCCATTTTTATTCAATAGATTTCAATTTTGCTCTCTCTGAATGCAGATAATCCTTATCTTCTGTTTCCAATCCCTTTTCTGAAAAAAACCCGTGCTGCCACATCGTGTCGTGACCATAAACCCACTTCCTTGTTTCCATGAGCCAACGACCACACAACGAAACGCGGAGCTCCATTTTGCGCCGTCGGGCTCCATCTCCCGAGCTCCCGATTGCTCATATCCTGCAAACGTGCAAAATCCGCCGTTTCTATTTTTGCTTGGTCGGTGCGTTGGTCTCGTGCTCCAGTACTTTGAATACATTCCGAATTCAACATGTCACATTCAGAATTCACAATTTGCAGAAAGAGATATGATTCGCTCTCTATTTACAGAATTCAGATGAGGGGATTTGAATTTGGAATCAAGAATCGTTATTCCGCATTTAGTATTCGTTCCGAAAAAATACTAAACTGGGATTGAAGAACGAAAAAAGAGTCGTAAAACGGTTTAACTTCTGTCCACAACTGCAACGTAGGACGATCAAAAACCGCAAATTATCGACTTATGCAAATCCTCTGCGTGCATTCCGGCCTCGATTCCGATCAGTGGCCACCTACTTGTGGTACTTTTTAGACGTCTTCTCGTCTAAAAATGGAGAATTTCTTAGAAAACGTGCGTTTGAGGCTTTCATGGGAAATGTGCATGCTTGATGAGCGTCTGGGCACATTAGGAGAAGAGAAGTTGGAATCACTGAGTACTCATTCCACATTCTTCTATTCAAAAGTACAACGGGGTCACAAAACAACGGAAACCGCTCCGAAACCTCGTAGCACTACGTGAAGCTGAATCTCGAGGGACCAATTGACAATAGTTCCAAGGTCAGCCGTCTGATAAATCAAATGTGCATAATAATTCAATTCTCAAATCGGTCCCGTGCCCGGATACTGTCAATCATTTTTAATGTTATCAGTTGTGCCAGTGACCTGTAAACATGTTTGCGAATTCACATGCTGCTGTAGCCGTCTTTCATGTGAATTCGATCTCAGGGGGCTCAAAGAACCTGATCGACATTGTTAGCGAGCACCCGTAGACATACTCATCCTCTGTTTGCGCAAACAATATTCGCCTGTCTGAGAAGTTCGGCACATTGATACCTAATCGAAAGATTGCGAACAAAATAGATGTGAAGTGCGAGATAAATATCCTGTTGTGGCCGACGGGAGACGTTCTTCGCGGGCCCACACACTACGTCATTCCTATTTGCCTATCTTTTAGAGTCCTCCCGCGCACAGGTCAGCTTCGTAACATATTTATCATAATATTGTTTGCCGTGGGTCGCTATCAATCGGAACGAACAGTGACAGCAGACAGTTTGGTGCGGAGGATGATCGGAGGTCCGAGAGATAACAATGACGTGCGTGGTAACTGACTGGCGGAACGCAGCGGGGGAGAAGGGTACAGCCGGCCGAGGGTCATCCGAGGTTAAGATGATGCTATTTACAATACCTCAATGACACCCCCATCTGGCAGACCAATTGTCCTGCGAACACGGTTTAATTTCCCAATGACGTCACCTGCTGAGGGACCTACTGTCGTATCGCAGCTTACTATCAATTTTCGGTGAATTCTTATCTTGAGGAGTATTTTGGAGTAATTTTACACTGTGACATCCACCGAAAGGCCAATATTTTGAGCGGAATGGGATGGGTGGATTGATGAGTTGGGCAGAAGTTGCCAATACCCTCCCATTCGATGATAATGGATAATGGGATTAGCTATAGTCAAGAGGGGTATCTGTTATCGCACTGGACACATAGATCAAAGAGTCTGATCAGAGAAGTGGCGTCGGTTGATCAGGGAATTGCAGTCCAGCTGGAGATCGAATTCTGCATTTGAAGTTTGAGTTGTGGTTTCGCAACAAAACACTCCCATGGTTTGAATGCGGATAACTCGACCTCTATTGCGAAACTCAACAAAATTGGTTTCACTTTTGAACATTGGACTCTTGAAGTATTCCCACAACGTGAATAATTCAATAAAGTAGGGAATGGGTTCGGCAAAATGGATGGTTTTTGAAATTTCAATTCGTGCAAAAAAACTCTGCAAGGTGCAAGCAAAATGCCTTGTATCTGTCATCAGAGACCAATTGGATAACAATTACAGCACGAGCGGCAACTAACTTTCGACTTCCTTGTTCGTTGTACAATATATCAGGCAAAACATCCCTTTATATAATTGCTTCTAGCATTTTTGCATTATAGCTCACACTGCTGAAAAATTGAGCCAATTTTAGTTCAGTAACTATGTTTTTATTAACGAGAAAGTGTGCATTGCTGTTTATGGCTGGATTCGGTTGTGAAAATGCTCACCGGATAACTCAATTCTCTCAATCTTCCATATGACTGCCTACTGGAAAACAATGTTTTCCCGAAAGCCCTGAACAATGGAAGCCAACACGACAACAACACAGTTATCATTCCCGGAAGAACTTCTGTTTCAGTGATGCTCATCCATTCATCTCTCCTCGAATCGGCACATGTTTTTCGCTATTTCCAGTCGACAGGATAACATTAAATACGTGCTTGGCATCTCTATAATAGCAGTGCATATTTACCCTCGTCTTGATACTATTTCCAGCGTTTTCCAATATATGGAGGGCAGGAGGGGACTTTATGAAAAATGAGAAGCAACGCGGCAAGAGGAGGAGAGGTTTTTCGTCGAATTCCACCGAACAAACATGTTTTCCCGATTATTTCCAGAGATAAGATTCGACGAAAAAAGTAATAACTTTCTATTGAAGCCGTGTTTGAAAAACGTTGCATGTGCTAAGGTGTTTCCTTGTGTACAGTTCCGGTCGTTTTCCCTTCTGCAAACTATTACAGCGTCTCGGTTTCACACTTTACAGCTTTACAGCCATCGAAATGTGTTCTGTTGCCATCTCGTGGCCCCAATCCATTGTCCCTCAGTCGAGGTTCAAAGTACGCTACACTGCGGGTTTTCCTCGTTTCTCGTGACGTGTTTTGATGCCATCAAATGCGGTTGAATGTGATTCTGCGAAATGGGTATTTCACCTGGAATAGTGGCCAACGGAATAACAACATGAATGCTTTATTATCCAAAAATTCACTCGGATAAAAAAAGTTGTGGGGGTGGGGGACTCGGGTGCGCGAACGAACTCATCGATGGTAGGTGATGATGTTGAGGGGGATGAAACGGGGAAAAAGTGTGCGTGTGTCACAAAACGGATCTCGTCGGATCTCTCGAAACTGTTTTAAGGATGGTGGGGACGTGTGTGCGTGTCTTCGATTAATAAACAATTAAGGGAGTATGTTTGTGTTTGTCTCTCTTTTCACCGGTGTTGTGCACAAACTATGTTAGTGGGTGAAATGATGTATTTTTACAGCAAAAGGATGTCTAAAAAAGGCGCGGCATTAAATTGGCAGTAAGATGTTACCTTGCCAACACTGGACAGATGGAATTGGGGAGGGTACGAATACCAGATCTTGATAGTCGTTCCAGAATAAACTGGTGTTACTTTTAGTCTTGGAACTGACATTTTGTTATTTCTGGAATTTTTAAGTATTTTGGCAAAAAACCAGAGTTTCGAAAAAAAGATGGTATTGTTGACGGACGAACTAATGATGTTAGACGTTAGAGAAGAAAAAAAAGAATACAGTGTTTTGCTGAAATTAATCTCAATGAAAAAATTGACGACATTTGTGTGTGGCTTCGTTTTTTTGTGTTTTTTTTTTGTTTTTTTGTGAGGGGAAGGAGTAATGAAGTCTAGTGGAGAGGTAATGTGACATCAGGGGGGCTCAGACCTGATTTGCTGAGTAATGGATTGAGGGGATAACGAGAGAAAGTGCACGGTTGCCGATATGTACATCGGACACCTGATTAAGGTTGACCAGCGAAGTTCGGGTTGCAAACTTCGATGTCACCGGTTGGGGCAAGACCCGGGCATTCGTAGACACTGTAGTTGTTCTCCTCGTCCGCACCGTCTTCTCCGTCGGATTCGATGATTCCAGGGGCGTCTTCGCCGCAGATGATCTTTTGCTTGGCCTGTTGGTACTGGTGGAGTTGAGCCTTGTAGGCCAGAGTCTCGTCTCCCTTATTTCCCTGCAAAGAAAGAACCAGATGCATTTCCTTTCGTTTCCTGTCGCATGTGTGGTTTCCTACCCCCATCTCTTTGCGCGCTCTCTTCTTTTTTTTTGAAATTGAGCCAGCGCGGCTGAATATTAATCACATCGCATCACTTCCAGTCTCACATGCTCATGTAATCCGCGCTAATGGAATAGCTCATTCGTGCGCGACGACTAGCTAGTTTCTGATATTTTATGCATAAACCGCGTGACCTCTGCTCGAGGGCAATCTCTGAAATTGCCAACCTTGTTCTTGCGGAATCCGGGTCCAGTTCCAGCGTACGGAGCGTATTCTCCATCATCCGGGGTCTCGGAGCGACGGCGGTTGCTGGAATTGACGCAGATATGACTAAGACTGTGGTTTGGTCTCTTACTTGTAGTAGTAAGTTCCTCCAGCGACGGTTCCGACAAGTCCGACACACATGACTGTTCCGACAGCTACAAAACAAGTTTCAAAACGGCCCATGACTCATTCCCTACCCAGGAGCAAGAGACTGCTGCTGCTGTATCTCGGGGCATTTCCAGAGTACTCGGCCGAAGTGGCAAGACGGCGTTTGTCGATGGACTGCGAGGAAACGGTCTGTTTAGCCGGTTGCGGCTCAGGCTCGACGAACGAGACGAACTCGTTTTGTCCCTTCTTCTGCGGCACCTGAGGCTCTCCGGTCGCAGTCTGCATCGCACTTTCGAGCGACTCGACGTTGACCTTTGCGGTCTCAGTCTGCTTCGCAAGCTTCTCCTGAGCCTGTTTCAGTTCCGACTCCTTGGCGATCTCCTCCTTGAGCATCAGCTCGCCTAGAATAAATGCAATTGATTCTTTTCATCCTATCAACGTCATTCGTTTAGAGCCCATGTGTCTGTGTGTCAGAAAAGCTTAGCTCTCAAAGCCAGCCGACCCTAAATGAACTCAATTATAAGCTATTTAGTAGATAAAGTGGATACACGCGCTTTCTCTCCACTTTTTCTCCGTTTTCCGCTTCATCCGCTGCTTGTTATGGAGCAACGAGAGAAGAAGAAAAAGGAGAAAAAGAAAAAAAGACAACCGCATCTCTCACAAAAAATCTTCGTGATTCGCCGCTTCCGGAAATGAGAAAGATGAGTTTCATTTCCGAGAAATCACGTAATCTACGCTCAACATTCGCATCTTTGCCCTTCACTCGAGATTGGCAACGGGTCCCCTCCCGGAAATGTGACTTCCTTTCGCCATTGAAAACGGAGAAAAAGAAGAGAAAAGGCATGTGCGGCGGACAACATCAACTTTTTAAGCCGCTCTCACGTCATCCATGGAGCATGGCACGCGTTTTCTGAATATTCACATCGCACGCTCTCTTTCGACTTGACTGCGCAGTTTGGAAGCTCAAAAATTCAAAAACGGATGTGAAGGCTGTTATCACAGTTATTATCTTTCATCTGTAATTATGCAGTCTCGCTCACATCATCATAATAACCATGAGAAAAGTGCCACCAGAGTTCTGTTTTTCGTATTCTTCTAACCGGATGGCTTCACAATTCTCACGTGATTCACTCAAATTGGCGGAGTGAATCAGCGAGATTCCTGGAAAGTGTGCTCGTCAAAACAACCGGTTCTGCGGTCCCTAGGGATCACTTGCGAATCATCCGCCACCCACATTCTTCGGTCGCCAACTGTTTGTTGTTCGCCCATTCTTCTAATCATTAAAAATGAACACACACACATGACACGCTCGCGAAAACTCTCTCTCTCTTTCCCTTTTTTGTGTGTCCCTCTTTTTTCTAGAACCAAATACATACACCATAAAATGGGAGAAAAGCGCTGAAAAACAAGAACGAAGGAGAACTCAGAAGGAAGACTTAGAATGATGTAAACATGCCCTTTACCTTTCAGCAGATCACCCAAGTCGAATGGCTCGGAGGCCGGCTTCTGAGCAGCAACTGCCGGAGTCTTCTGAGCGGTTTCCTTCTTGGCCGACTTCTGTGGCTGTTCCAACTCGCTCATGAGCTGATTCATCCACTCGTCATTCTCTTCCAGATCGCGACCCTGGCGCTCCTTCAGCTGTTCGGAGTTGGGCGAGTTCTGAAGCCGGTTCATCTCCTGGACCATGTACTCGAGGTACTCCTCATCGACTGGAGGTTGGTATTGTTCGACGTCTTCGTTCTTGGAGAAGTAATTCTGAAAGAGCGCATTGTGTGGGTGACACCGCACATCCTGGGCACCAACCATCATCTCCTCGTCGGTCAAGTCCTCGTTGTTGATAAACTTTTCATCGTGCGCAAGTTCGACATTTTTGTCAGCTTTGTTAGCCTGACCATTAAGTACCGCACCACCTTCTGAAAGACAAAAAGAGTGGGAGGTTTTCCTCGTTTTCGTTTTTTTTGGAAATACAATTAGCATCGCACCGAAGTGGTCCGAATGAATAGTAAACTAGTGTTGTGTTTGTGTCTTTCCAAAGAGAGGAGGATTGCCTTTCTTTTTCCATTCCGCAATTAGTCTCTTCTGGAATGTGCGCTAACACAGGAAATAAGAGAACGAGCTGTTTCCGGATGGTCTTTTTTACCGCACAATAGACCGACTCTGTTTTATGTTCGGACGTTGAAATCATAGAAAAAAAATTGTTCACGCTTCGTCAAACTGTTGCTTCAGCTTCTGAGACATCAGTCGTCTTGCTCTTTTTTTCTCTCAAAAAGAGCAAGTTGTGAAGGCGAAGTTTTTTTGCTCCATTCATCGAAACATGAATGCGAAGGGTGAAAGGAATCCAATTTCTCGCGCTTTCTCAATTCAGCGGACTCAGGAGAGTCAGTCTCAAGCGACGGATTCGGTTTCAGTGTCAAGAGAGAGAAGCCCCCGTTCTCTTTCTGATTTGGACGCCAATTGAACATTCGAATTCATTTTTGAAATGACTTATTTTTTGTCTGGGGGCTTTGAATACACCCCGTATCTCTTTCCTAATCCTAGTTGAGCTCAGTCTCGGCGATGAAGTTGCTCATCCCGGATCTACGGAAGGAATTTTCCGTTTTTCTCATTGTATTCTCATTTTCGGTTCGCAAGATACGAAATGAACGACAAAATAGAGCGGAAGCATAGCAACGACCACATTAGAAAAAGAAGACAGCTTCCTCCCGTTTTGTGTGCATTCCTTGCACAATTTCATTTTGTATCTATCGGCCCATTCAATCAGCGGCACCGGATGAGTCATGTGAGAAGGCTATCGTGCTCCACTGAGCCTCTTGTCCTAATTAGATGTGACGTCGCAAAGGGCGCTATGCTTGATGAAAACGAGCCGTCGATGCACTTCACGGTTCGCTTCTCTATCACGAGGGCTCTTTTTTTCAGATCGTTAGAATTGCATGTGGGCGAGGGAGAGAGCAGGTGGAGGAGTTGGAGTGGTAAATGTCACGAAATTGCACCTGTCATTCTCGGAATTCTCTCGCGACAAAAACAAACGGAAAACAACGCATGAGAGGAATTGGGAAATGAAGAAAAGCGTTTAGACGCAAATTTTGAAATACAAGGAAGTTAGCTATCAAGGAAGTTAGCATGACGTAGATTAGGAGAACACGATTCAATTTGTTTCCAATTATTAAGTCCGAAAGATCACTTTTTGAAATAACGTTTTCTGATAAACTTATTCAAAAGATGGACAGCTACAATTATATATCCCCGTTCCCATGACTCACCTGTGAAGAGTGCGGCTTGTGTGGTGGCAGTGAGGCAAGCGAGCAGCACAACGGCTCGCCACATGCCCATCCCGTATGAGGGCCGAAGAGTGGTGCTAGTTGCTTGAAGGCAGCTCGCCGAGTTTGAGAGGCGGGCCTGCGATTCGGCTCGCGTCGTCGTCGTCGCCAACGGCGTCTCGTCGTCTGAGGATCGATAGCGCATCTGCAAGCACTCTCTCGTCGGTCCGGGTGACGTGCGTGGGGAGAGGAGGCGGGCCCGCTTCACTCGCGACAGCGCCCTCAGCACGACGCCTTCAGTCGCGCGCCGCGTTTTTCTAACGGCTCGCTCTTTCGCGCACTCTCTGGCCGAAAAGCGAAGGCGGCGAGGGGAAAATAGGCAGCAAAAACGCCTGAAGGCAATATCTGAGCCAGGCTGAGCGGTTGAGTGTCCCGAAAAGAAGGGTCCCGGGGCAGCGCCGGCAGTGACATATATGCATGGCATACAAGTAGACGGAAAAGAGCGGCGGCGGCAGAAAACGGATCTCGTGACAAAGAGAGGGACTAAGACGACGGAGCCCGTCATCATCATCTTCTAGAGGCCTCTCACAGCCACAAGTAGAGGCCAAGTCTGTTTCATTAAAGGGGGGTTTCAAGCAGTGGGGGTTTTAGGGTTTGTTTGACTTTCATTTCATCCGCCTCTGCTTTTGTTGCGACTCTCAGGAAGGAAACGAGAGGGATCAATGATCTTGAAGTATGAATGGAGAAATAGGGGATATGGAGAAAACAACCGGTCACAAACAATTTATGGCTTATTAGGTGCACTTTCTCTTTCAGATTTCTGCTCACCATCAACAATTTAAGCAGGAAAGGTTAGAGAACCACACAATTTCCTGGCAGATAACAGACATCTGATGTCTGTTTCAGTGGAGAATTCCATGATTAGACCTCCGGTCGTCTCGTATTTTATGGTCTGGAGCAGTCTACGCAAAAACAGGATCAGTTTCAGTCTGGTCTCTAGTCGTCCACTCCCTCAAAAAACCAATCCGTTCATTATCAGGTTATTGGCAGAGCTCTCAACGCCCGGCTGTGACTCTAAGCTTCATGGTGAACATAATCCAATCGCTGCACAGGAAAGCGCATGATCGTATTAGGCACTTGTGCTTGAGGCGGACGCCTTCTTGGAAGCACTAGCAAACTATTTTTTTATGAGCATGACGAGTTGTGCTCGTAAAACTTGAGGAAATGGGCGTAGAGTGGTGAAGGACTCTCTCTCTCTCCCCGTCACGGTTGTCAAGAGTGACTTGTTAGAAGAACGTGCGAGCCGAGAAAACGGGATTGGATAGCCGCGACGGAAACCGGAAGAGAGAAGAAGATTGTTTTCGAGTTCGTGCCGAAAGAGAAATTTTTCGAGAGCAGATCATTACCCCGAGAGGAGTGAAAGCCTCTCTAAATGGAAATGATGCTAATTGCGTAGCATGTGACCGACGGAATAATCAACATTCACAATTCGAAAGTGCGTCCACACTCATTAGTGTGAATTTTTCGCCGAGAGGGGAATGTAAGTGCGTCAGGAGGACAGAAGCTGTCCTTTTGCTTTCGTGTCAGATGATGACGACCAGGTTCTCTAGAGGAAAATAAAATCAGGCGCCGGCTGTGTGTGACGCACAGAGTTATTACTCTTTCAAACTATGCTCTTGTGGGAAAATGAGCGTTGTCTGCCTTGTTTCTGTCACTCATTACGCCGCACTTTCTAATGACGTACGGATTGTGGGAGCACGACGGGAATCGTGAGAGACAACTGAATATTATTCACTCGAGTCGGTGTTAACCTGTGGGATTTGCGATAATTCGTACTGCCATTCCAAACGTCACTTATTATTATCCGCCCCACTCATCCGGGAACATATAATCCCAGAGCGATTTGCGAGAACCTCACAGATTATCAGAGCCTAGAAACTTGGCGGGCGCACGTCTCCTAATCCCACTTGCCGCCTACACGCCTCAACTTGCTTCTCTCTTCTACGGGATCTTGTGACCTTTCGCCTGCTCGAGGGGAAGGAGCACGGAGTTTTATTTCAGTTTCCCTTATGCCCAACTTCTTCCGCATCACAACTTCGGCAAAAACAGGAAATGAGGAGAGGAGGTGCGAAAATCAGCTGGAAGAGTGATGAGAATCGAATCTCTTAATACCAACTTTTTCCGATGAATATGCATTAAGTATGCTGATTGGCTCTCTTTCTTGGAATTCTACCCATTTTCGACGAAGAAGAGATGAGAAAAAACTGGGAAGGGATCCGGAGTCAATGAGGTTCATGAATGGAGATCAGATTTGGTAGAGGAGCTCCGCGCACCAAAGATCTCCGCGAGAACAAGGAACAAACCGAAGAGGACTTCTGGTGATGCGAACTTTTTTCGCATCCATCTTCTAGACACTGGCCCCAAAAGAATGACTTGAGGGAATTGGAGTCTTGTGAGAGCAGTGAAATTAAACCCAACGTTTAACTGCGCCCGCACCCACGGTCGCTCCGGAAATTATTCGAAAAAAAGGAAAATGACATCACAGAGCGCGAAAAACTAGGTTAGATTGTCGACGAGTGGCCAGGGTTAGCGGATTACCATTCGGAACGGACGGTATGTTTTGAAATTGTGTTTCCTCTATTGATTTTGTGGAAAAGAAACGGAAAACGTGTGATAATTGCGAAACTGATAAGACGAGTGCGGGTGGGGAGCAATCGGCGTCATTGATGGTCTTGTTTGGGGAATGGAATGGGAAATATTTGGTGAGGTGGAAAGCGATAAGTATCTGACATTAGGGAACCTAAACTTAGTCAGGAACTGGTTCTTTCAGTTCACCGCAAAGAAATTTCCAGAAAAAGAATAGAGATGAAGTGCAAGATAGCGTGTAGCGTGACCATTAATTATGTCCTATCTGTTACATACGTTAAAAACGTCTTCCCGTCTATTTTTAAATTCCAAAACGGCGAAACCAGTGAGGAAGAAGAAATAGAAGAAGAGGCTATGATTTGGGAATTCAGGCGTCTGACGTAGGGGCACGTAAGCACGTGACGGCGAGCTTATTTTTCTATTCAAAAAGAGAGCGGATTCCATTCGAAAATCATATTTCTGGCTGAAATGTATTCTCCTTCTGCAACTGACAATGCTTGAAAATGCAAGAAAGAAAGAAAAAGAAGCCGAGCGTTTGGGTCGGCAAATTGTATTTTCAGCCCAGCATTCGGCTTGTCGGCTCATTCGCATGCTCCTACAATCGTAGCGGAAGCAAGAAAAAAACGAAATGAAAATAGGAAAATACTGCCGACGACACGCCAAATGAACCAAATACACAGGGAGTTTTGGAGAATCAGGGGATGAACTTCTGAAAATGTTTGGAAAGAATCCTTCTTTCTGTGCTTACTTCTTATTGAAAAAGTTCAAGAAAAGCGAGAACGGCGGATGAACACTTATCGAGTTTCCGCCCACATCCATAATAAGTTAAGATTAACATGAAGGATACTGAAAACACGCGAAGGTGAATGGAGGAATTAAGGACCCCGGGATCTCAAGCAAGTCGTAAATATTATTGTTATGTGAATTGCTGTCGCCCCTCTTTCGACTCACAAATACGTATCTTGAGCTGAGTTCTAATGGATCTAGTACACGGGCCGTCGCTCGCAGACAGACCATCGCATGATGCATGCTCTTCTAGAAACGATGACTCACCCTCATTCTGAAGTCATTTGAAGCTTGTGATCGGGGGGAAATTGGACACTGACACTGACAGTGGGGAATGAAAATCGTCTGGAAAATGCAGAATTTCGGAGGAAAAAGAGGTGGAGGAGAGAGAATTGCATTCACCTTTGAGAAAATCTAATTAATTTCCACCAAGAGAGGGAAAGAATGTAAAAATAGACACGAATATATATTACTCTTCTTTGAAGGACGTACACAGTAAGATTGGAATGTTTTTAGGTTTTAGACACTGCGAAACATGTGGGCGACTCGCAGAGGAACACGGCCGGCGGGGGACTGCCAAACACAACTCGGTTGCGAAACTGCATGCACCTGATCAAACGGATAAAACAATTGTGAATTGTTCGCGCGTTTTGTTTTGAAATTCAATTCATCCGCTTCCTTTCTCTCTCTTTTTCTCTTTCTGCCAATTTTCGCTTTGCTACGCCGTCCCAATGCAAACATTCAACTTTTCCGTGTTCATAAATGCATGGCAAAAGTAGTGAAATTACAGATGATTGATGAATTGAGTAGGTACGTGATCTGCTCGAAGTGACTTGAATGTGAATAGAATTAAAGACGGAAAAGGCTGAAAACAAAGAAGATGTTGACAGTGGAGTGGCGCGCGAACAGAATTATGCAGACGCGGAAATGTGACGTTTTCGTTTTTCATTTTCTTTCTTTTTAAGACAGAAGAGAAGAAAAAAAGAAGTTGGGAGAATGAGGGAGCGTTGAGTGGCACCTTCGGACACTGGGAATTATTCACAGGTTTCGCATGATTCAGACAGGGGTTTTTGGTTTTCAAAGAGCCTCCGAAGCATCAACATCAACTGATCCACGTAATGATCAGAAATCTCCTTCTTCTCTGACTCTTTCATGATGTTGTAACGGATTTCGAGTTTTGGAATGTAGCTGACGTCAAAACCTGATGTTTTCTGAAACGACTCTCGGAGAAGCGAGTAATCTGGAATTTGTCGCAAAAATGGACACGCACTGCCTAATCGACACTGTGTCACAGATGCTCATCAGCTGTCGAATGTTTGCGGTCAAATGCGAAAACTAGGGATTTTGGAATAATTCAACGATGAAAAATCTCTGACACCTGCGAAAAATGATCTTAATTCAGATATGATACATTACATGTAACAAGAAGAGACTCAACGTTATTGTCATTTTAGTCACTTTCAAACATAGGCTTTTGGTGCGTACAATATCTTCAATTTTTTGGATGTAACCAGCAAATACCTTCAGTTATTTCATAGCCCTAATAAAGACTGTTTAAGACTGCAATGCCCCCTCACATGGAGAAAATGTTCAAAATTGGACGGCGGATCGAATGGAAAAAACTTCCAGGAAAATTCTGATGTCAGTTTCTGAGAAAGGACTTGACCATTTTCAAAAAAGTGATATTTCAAAATAGTTACTCATAATGTGATAAGACAATCACTTGTGGATAAGAAAAGATAATAATCTATGTTTTCGTTTTTTTGGACAATGTTCTACGATAGTTTTAAAGTGAGATATGATTTGTCAAAGTTCATGATTCGGTTTTTTCAAAAAAAAAATTTTGTTAGACCATAACTCAAGAACGAAGACCCGGGCACCAATTTCCCATTATGGGTGATCATTTTACTATACTCGCCCCTACTCTCATCCTAATCCCCGCGTTTCAATTTGGGATCATTTCTTATGAGAATGTTTCTTTGATGTGTTGCAGTAATTGAACCACGCCTGCCACCGGCTGTTTAGACGTTCGAATCGTCCCGATCAAACAATCACTCGTATCTTTGAAGTCACAGAAACGTCTGCCAGTCTATAGAAACCACAATTGTTCCGCTTGATCAGAGAAACCAAATTAGCAACTTCGATGATGTTTCTCGCAAAGTTCTCAGAAAACCTTATCACCTGCGTCAAGTCCTCCTCAAGGGCTTTCTGTTTATTCAATCAATCTAAGGAATGTGATCAGTTCTTTCAGTGATACGTATACATCTTCAGACATTGTTTTCAGCCAAAGTCAGTACAGTTAAGTGTTCCATACACGCAATCAACGTTTGAACAGGTGACAGTTTCCGAAAACAACACGACATTCCATGTGGAATCTCAAAAAACAAGCATTTTTAGTAAGTGAATTGATTGAAAGTGCTGCTGTTAATTTGGCGTAATGGCCATGTGTGTCTTTTGACCCTCAAAACAACTGTTTTTCTTGTCATCAGAGTCCTTCGTTCCAAGGTTCCGACCTTGTCTCCTAGAATCTTCAAGGACTCAGTTCTCAAGTGTTCCTCCTCGCTGAACTCGTCGGTTTTCTTTCGTGTGTGTCCTGTAGCCATTTCGAATCCGAATGGTCTGCAAAAAAGCTAATTACACCCTGCATGAAAGACGGAATGTCGTCCGGAAATTTCCGAGAGTTCCGCCTCTCCTTCTTTTCCCATTCACACTTCCTATTTGGTTTGCATTTGTTCAACAAACGTGTTTCCCACTTCTCATTCTCTCACTCTTTCATTATCTTCGCGTTTGACTGCATAAAATTATTAATTCTCGTCATCTGCCCCGCCTGACCTTGTCTAAAAGACTGTATCAAATTAGAATTCTCAAAGGAAATTTCCCTTTTTCTGACTTCCGAAGTCAAGTTGACAAACTGAACAAAACGCTGTAAAAGAGAGTCCGCGAATCGAATCCCATCAAAAATGCAATTAGTGATCGTGGCTGTTTTCTCAAATTTCTCGATTTAGGCTATGGGTTTCCACCTGTTTTCTGGGAATGACAAATCGCGACAAGCAAAGTCCACTTCACGTTTGATCTCTTCTTTCCCACCGAACCTCCACTCGATCTCCCGTCCGATCACCTTTGAAAATCATTTCCCGCATGTTTAATGACGTCATTTGGGTCTTGACCGCTGATTTATGGAGGGTGTAGTGGTGATTTCGGCGAATTCCTTAATCGATTCAGATCAAACACTACAGTCAATCACCCGAAGTAGTTCTAGATCATTCGGGGGTCTCCTCCCATCGTTTTCAGTACCTACCCAACCCATTTTGTCAGTCAACCGCCTGCCGACCGATCAGTGGCCTCTCTTATTGTGTGACGTCGTTAATTAACAAGTTGATGTTCGAAACATTTCAATTTCTACCCCACTTCACGCAACCACTTTCTACTCGCTCTTCTTCCTGCTTCTTTCTTCCTCTTTCTCAGCGAGAAGTTCCTCTTCTTCGTCAAGCACTGATTCCAGAATATAATTCAAATATGGGTTCATTAACCACAATCGTATTTGTGAGTCTCTCCCTTCTTTGTTGCATCGAATACGGCTCATCTGAAATAAACGAGCAAGCATTGTCTTCCAAAGACAATTCCATACCGGAACCTGTTCATCACCACCAGCATCACCACCGGCATCATCGAGGAAATGTGCACAGAAGACGGCAAATTGTGTAAGCGATAGTAACATCAGCACCATGCATTCCGTGGATTTCGGGATCAGATGATTAGTTGCTTTTGTCAATGAGAAGCTATTTACAAAAAAATACAACATTGCAGATGTGTGAACGGAAAAGCAGTGGATGGAGCTTGTGAATGTGAGCTGGATTACGTCGGCAAGCACTGCGAGAAGCAGAAACACTGCCAGTCTTATCGCCGCTACCGGAATGGATCGTGAGTTTGAACAAAACATTATCCGATACGGTATCGATGACAAGTTTCACTGAAACAACTTTTTCACTAACAAATGGGCCCCAAACTACTAAACCGCACCTAATTCAATTAATTCACATATACCCACTTCTACGTTTTCAAAAAATGCACTTATCACAGGACAACCTAATCTAGATTAACAATAAGAGTCTTGATAACCAAACAAAAACACGTAATTTTCAGTTGTCCAGAATGCGTCAAAGGCTATAAAGGCGAATTCTGTGAAGAGGTCGTCTGCTACAACGGATCACCAGATGTGGTATAACAACTCTAATTTTCATATTTTCCACCATTTTTTCAGCACCTAACTGAATGCAAATGTGATGATCCATATTCCGGAAAGCATTGTGACGAGTTAGAAACTCGAAAAATTTATAGTTATTACAACCGAAAGGCAAATTTCACGACATACCACGACTTATTCGGTCAGTCTCTGCATTTTAGGTCTTCCTCCTCGGACCGCTGGGTGCTATATCCCTTATCCCGATGTGTGCCATG
Source organism: Caenorhabditis macrosperma (assembly GCA_963932285.1). Classification (NCBI taxonomy): domain Eukaryota; kingdom Metazoa; phylum Nematoda; class Chromadorea; order Rhabditida; family Rhabditidae; genus Caenorhabditis; species Caenorhabditis macrosperma. The sequence continues at coordinate 13,779,039 of OZ010618.1, forward strand.
TACATGGTCTGTGAATACTTTGCGAAGAAACGGCAAGTCAGTGGGAGCCTCCAAAAGTCTGAGGGATCAAGCGGTGTTGCAGGTGAAACGAGTTGGTTTGATGATGGAAGGACAGAACATCAACGTGGAGAATCGTCTGCTCGAAAAGCTGCTCACCAACATGTGATGGGCGCGATATGGGTTCCGATCACGCTGACAGTCCTACGATCCTCATGGCCACGAGCTTTGGTGTTGTTTTAGTGTTTCGATGACAAACGACACTACCTTTCGATAAATTGTACAGAATCTGTACTTTCACCTCGTGAACCTTGTGTCTGATAATAAAAATGTTACGTGGATCGCGTGTTCAATAGACAGGACTCGCATGTTATCAGTCCAATCGGAATTGCATAAAAGCGTCCTCCGAATAACAAAAACTCTACCAGCTTGGTATTGAAGCAACCGGTCATGCATTTGACGTTGATTCTTCTATTTTCTCTATTACCTTTTACCATATCCCAGAAAGTTATCAAAACGTCTCTGGGACCCGTTCTCGGTACATCCGACCCAACAAACTCAGTGTTCAGTTTCAAAGTGAGGTTTAAACTAATAAAAGTTAAGCTTTAGCACATTTCCAGTCTGTCCCCTTCGCCAAACCTCCAATAGGTACTCGTCGTTTCGCCCTGCCCGAAGCTCTCGATCCGTGGAACGACGTCATCGATGCGAGAAACCAGAGGTCCACCAGAAAACAATCACAACTTCACTTTTTGTTTTTGCAGTTTTGCGTGTATCGGAGGAAAGCGTCAGTTCGACGTGAGCGAAAATTGTCTTTACCTCGCAATTTTCACCAGTCAAAGATGCATAGTAACTGCAAATAGTCTTCTCAGTTGAAAATTGTGTGTTTCCAGGAGACACTATGTCCAGTTATTGTATTCTTGAACGATTTCGAGAACGAGAAGCTCCCGGACGACTTCATAAGAGAGCGATACACAAGCAGAGATGTCGTGTTCGTGGTTCCCGCCTTCAGGCTGGGAGTCTTCGGCCAGTTTTTCCTGGGAACAAGCCCTGTTCTCAACCAAAACTTGAATGTTTATGGTGCGCATTACCAAGTTTTACAAAAACCGATGATTTCACGTTTTAGATGTCATTCAATCTCTCAATTTCATCCATAACCAAATAAAAGAATTCGGAGGAGATCCAGCGCAAGTGACCCTCATGGGCCACTCAACCGGCGCAACTCTCACTCTCGCTTTGGGTTTTTCCAAGTAACAGGTGAAGTCAATACAACTGTAGCATTTTCTTTCTAGTGTCGTCGATCCGGATATGGTTATGTTTCAACAAATAATTAGTTTGAGCGCTCCCGGAGTTTTTGCCGCAAGTGATCACATCATCGACACATCGTTCCTCGTGGCTCGAAAATTGAATGTAAGCATCAATGTCATCGAAAATCCCACTTTTTTCAGTGTTACTCTGGGAATAGAAAACATCGCCAAGGATCTAATAGACCGGAAATAATTAACTGTTTGCGAAAAATGGACGCCTCCATTTTTCAAAAGCTGCAAAATGAATTGGGCCACCGAGGATTTCGATCCATCAGTATCGTTCTCGGTGACCCATTCATTCAAAATAATGTGTCAATTGAAAACCTAAAAAAACATTCACCGGTTGGTCAATACTGTCTGGAACTGATAAAAGATGCATTTGTTTCAGCCCAGAAGAATGATATCGGGTGTGACCGAGTTTGAGTTTCGATACATTCCATACTTTGCTCACTTCGAAATCGGAAACTTTCTCGACTTCAATAATACGTTCTCGGTCTACCACCACTATCACGATGTGGCGCATGACCACCGTTTGTTTTGAAGTGTGTTTTGAATACGGATCTGATTTCAGCAACTGAGGGGGTTCATGCAGGAGCCGCCGCTGTTTTTGTCTCAGCTGCCACGTACTCCGAGGCATTAACGAATTCCGGCGGAGAAGTTTACCTATTCGAGTCAAGGCAGAAGCCATTTAGTTCACACCTTTCTGATATGCAATACTTCATCGGAATTCATCGTGAACTGTTCCATCGCCCCGACATGGACATCGTTGACTCATTCTATTCGAAACTGCTCGTGAATTTTACAAAGTATGGAGAACCCTCACCAAGTAAGATATGGTTCTATGTAATCGCTATCGCTGCTTTGTTTTCAGTTTGGGAAAAAATGGATGTTAAAAAAATGAATTTCCTGGCTGTTCAAGTGGATTCGAAGACGAACACTGGTCCAGAAATGCTCAACGGTTTCCATCAGAAAGAAAAAGAAATGTGGACGATCGACATGATGCAATTCGATCGTGAAGAGACAGCTAAAGTGAGTCGTGTTCGTTTTCTCAGTGTTACTCAGCATTTTGAGCTCGCGGAAAGCGGCTACTATACGCAAGAGGTGGAAGACTACGAATACGTGGATATTGAACCGATGTCTGCAAACACAGCTCAATCAAGACTCGGAGAAAAACGTGGATCGAATTTGTTCAATGACTGGTGGACATATGCTATAATCATTGTGGGTAGTTTGGCCCTTGCCTTCTGGTTGACGAGAATGCGGAAAAATCAACATGATCGTCTTGTTTGAAACAGTTTGTATATCATTGAACTGACATTTTACGAAACGTTTTTCGAATAAAGGAAACACGAAAAGTGACACTGAATTCACTGCGGTTTCACACTAATCAAAAATTTTATTTCGAAAAGTGTTCTGAATCGACAAAAATTGTGTCATCATGGAAAAGTTTATTGACTGTCAACAACTATGAAAACAAGGCCTTATCAGTGTACACGTTGAGAAAGAAAATCAGTAATGCTGATGTTTTCCGTGTCACTTTTGCTTTTTCTATGTACGTATGGCTCGGGATTACTTGTTGTACAAACCAATTATGGAAAAGTTCGAGGGATTACCGACTTCTCTGACAAGGATAATTACAAGTACATGTTCAAGGTGGGTTTCTGAACAGTGATCAGATCATGATCTTCGTCTTCAGGGTGTTCCATTCGTTCAACCACCAGTTGGTAAATTGCGGTTTGATCTTCCGCAAGAAGTGAAACAGTGGGATAATGTCCTGGATGCTTCCAAGTACAGGTACGTCGGAATCCGTCCACTCTAGCATATCATTACGATTGTAGTCCTGCGTGCATGAGCAACTCCTCAGTCACTTCGACACCTCAGTCTTACATCAGTGAGGACTGTCTCTACATGAATATCTTCACGAGTCAACGATGTTTGGTGAGCGAAAACGAAAAGTTCAAGTGAACTTCCATTTGATAAGCGCACATGTTTCTAGGCAAACAAGTGTCCCGTGATAGTCTATTTCCATGGAGGGTCGTTCAATTTAGACTCGGCTACGATGTTTCCTGACAGATTTATACTGGACAGATACGTTGCCGAAGATATTGTTTTTGTCATTCCGGCATTCCGACTGGGAGTGTTCGGACAGTTCTTTTTGGGAGACCCGGACGTGGTTTCTGAGAACTTGTTGTTATACGGTGATGAGAAGTTGTAAAGTCTTAGGAGTGTTCAGTTTTCAGATTGCATTGCTGCTCTACGTTTCAGCAATAGCGAAATTCAATTCTTTGGAGGTGATGCTGCTGACGTCACTATTATGGGTCACTCATCCGGTGGATCTATAATCGATGTTCTCGGATTTTCGGATGAAATTGATCCTTCCCAGGAGTACTTCCAAAAACTGATTGTGTTGAGTGCACACGGAATGTTTGGTTTTGTTGATGAGAAGATCAACATTTCGTTCGAAATTGCGAAAAGACTACAGGTACTCATAAAACTGACAGGAGAAAGAACATTCCATTCTGTTTCAAGTGTACACCCGGATCACAGCAAGATATAGTTGATTGTATGCGCAAGAAAGACGCTCATGAAATAATCCAGGCTCAGAAAGAAATGGAAGAGAATGACAACTTGGCATTCAAAAGCATCCTTCTCAGTAGACCTATAATCGGTGAAAACGGAACAATATCGCATTTGAAAAAGAACGCACCGGTGATCAATTCTCATACTTGTTTTTAAATCAAACATATTCAGCCGAGAAAAATGCTATGTGGAGTCACTGAACATGAGTTTGAGAAGTTTAGCTATTCGACGTTCCATGTATCTTGGACTTTCTTAGATTTTGAAAACCCTGATGAAGTAATTCTGTCATACTACAACAATATTCGAAACAAAAGTAAGTAATACTTCACGGAGCGCGCTCTCAAGTTCCAGTTTTCCAGCAACGGGATGGGTGAACACTGATACATCTGCTGTTTTCGTCTCAGCTGCCACGTATTCCGAGGCTTTAGTCAACGCCGGCGGGGAAGTGTATCTATTCGAGTCTCGTCAGAAGCCGTACAGTATGCATGTTTCTGATATGCAATACTTTATCGGAATTCACCGAGAGGAAGATCATACGCCCGACATGGACATCGTTGACTCATTCTATTCGAAACTACTCGTGAACTTTACCAAATATGGAGAACCTTCCCCAAGTATGTTACATAGAGGACTGATTTTATATAAGTTTTGGTTCAGACTGGCAGAAGTTTGATCCAATCAGAAAGAATTTTCTCGCGTTGGAAGTTGATACTGAATTGGGAATCAGACCGCAAATGGAAGATGGGTTCCATGAGGAACTGGTTGACTTCTGGCTCATCAACATGACAGCTCTCGACAGAGAGATAACGTTGCAGGTGTGAACACTGAGAAGCCTCCACTCTTAACATGATTTAGAATAAGCAAAACGAAGAAGTTGAATACGCAAAGACGACTGGATCTGTCTCAACAGCAACATTCATTACTCACGATGTCACGGAAGAAGCGTATTCAACAGAATCATCGATGGAGCAAAACTCGTCACCGTTTGTAGATACGGCCCCAATCACAGATGACGAGAGTTTCCTCATTTACAATCAGTGGTGGTTTTATGTCATTGTTTTGTTTGCATTTTTGGTTTTGATTTTTGTTTTTATTGTTTTCAAAAGATCGTTTGATCCCAGAGGGGAACGAGAACCTCTGCTGGGATGAATCTTTTTTATTATGATGTATCATAAAGAGTGTTTTTTCTGATTGTTCCAGTCGGCTTCCGAAACAACTTCCTTCCAACTAGTTTGAGAACATCTGGGTGTATTAGTTTCCGTTGGGAAAACTACGCGATTTTTGAAAGATGGCCATAAGGTCCTTAATTTATGGTAATTTACATTCATCTCTCACCAGAAGATCTCAATCTTTTGAACATATTGCGAACTGGCTCTCCAATGCATTCATCTCCCATTTGGGATAAAACGTGGGTGAAATGAACCTAATGAGATGCTCAGCGGTGCCCATATCGACTTTGCGTGCGGGTTTCATCGGCGACCGTTGTGTCTGTCATCTGGAATACAGTTCATTTCATCATATACGGTTATTGTAGCCAGATATTTCCAGAGCACATTATCAGCGACCTTTGGACATGTGTTATCAATATTTGTTTATTTTCTTTCGTGGAGTTTGGAGCCAGGAGCGATCAGAACTCAATTATCAGACGGTTTGTTTGGTGCCAGTTACAAGAAAATCAGGTGATCAGATGATTCGAAAGCGCCAATGTTACGTGCACGAGTTATTCTGATGCAATGCGAATGGGAACGATAAGCGTTTGTACTAATGAAACTGCATGAAACGATGATGACTATAGAAATCAAACGGAAAAGGTCTAAAGTTCAGTGAACAACTAATGTGGTATTTCTTCTATAGGGGACTACATACAATAGAACAAGGAAAAGGAAACGAGAGCTCACCCAAGTGGAAATCGAACAAGAAGTTCTCCAGTTCTGAATGGAAAATGAATAAAGTGTTTTTCAGGAACTAATTGATACACCTTTCTCTTCACAAAAACACTGAGACAGAATTCCTCTGGTGTAGTTGGTGCCAACTTTCTTTCATCCCACAGATTCTCACAGAATGTCGTCTAATTTGATTAGAAATTCTGAGCAATTTGACATTGTGGACAGATCAGCCAGCTAAATTCTGCTATAGAGTTAATTGAAATGCTGCAAACCAAAGTATTTTTGACCAAAAATGGAAGAAGATTATGAAGAGAAAAATGTCAACTTTTGGTTCATCACTTTGACGGCATTTGACACAGAAGTGACGAGACAGGTACGCATTTGACGCCTTTTTGTACCTTCTTCCTCCATTCCCAAACACCCCAAGTATCCATTTTCCAGAATCTCCCTTCACTTTGTTCAACGCATCCAGTTCCGTTATTCTTGGCTCTAATCCACAAAACAATGAATCATCATCGTTAAACGTCGCTGCACAACGACGGCGATTCGACGCACTTGTCGTTGTGGTCGCCCTCATTATATTCTACCTGATTTATGAATTCAGAGCGTCGTATTCGAAAACGCATGTCGTCGCCAAGACCACCCGATTTTAAATGAAATTGAATCTCTTTTGTTCTTTCGTCCCCTTCGTCTGCTTTAGATTTCCAAAATCCTCTCCGCCGCAGTGCGTCCTCATTTTTTATTCGTGGGATAAGAAGATACACAACAACACAACACTGACTCAAGAATCGTGTCAATTGAATTATGTGGTGCTGCTCTCGCGTCATCTCTTCCCAGTGTATATGAGTGTGCTCGACGAGGAGGTCTGGGTCCCAGAGAGTGTAAAGCATTCGGGGATCATTTCTGATTTCGAAATGATTAGATGGGAGAAGGAATCGGATACGAGATGCGCCCTCCGTGCATGTTGTTGTTGATGATGAAGATATAAAACATTTCGGCAGCCACTGGGGCCATGATTTTATGGCCGATCGTTGTGCTAATTGGTGGCACACGGGGCCCTCACTCTCTTCTCTATGCAAATTCAGAGAGAGGAGAAGTGCTGAGTAGGTGTGAAGGGTGTGAAAGTTTTTGTTTATTTTGTTTTTCTCCTCTCTCCAGAAGAGCCATTTGTTGACGTGCACATAGTTTCTAGTTTCTTGTTCCGGCTTCATTTCCAAGTATCGGGTTACCATACGCAAAAAATGGAGTAGAAAACTTTTAATTTTCGGCCCAAGCGCCCAGACCATATGGCTGGGAATTTCGAGAAATTGATTATCTCAGAACATAAAAACCATTTGACCGACACAACAGATGCCGTCTTGTTCGTTTTCCCGCTGAGCCTCTCCTGTTCATTGTTTCTATCAAATTCCACGAGTTTTTTTCACGATGGCGGTTCAATCTCTTCAAATCCGTTTTCCCTCAAAGTTACACAATCGAATCCTTTTTGTCCGAAAGGGATAAAAACACAAGGACACTTTGTAACGAACCGCTGTACGTGCGTAATTGTGTAACTCCCCAAACGTTCCTATTCCCATCACGACTTTTCAAACACCTGAAGTCTGGTGGTCTGGCATAGAGTATCCTATTCTCAGAGGCCGTCACTCTGCTTGAAATATGGCCCGCAAGGTGGTTGTCCAATAAAAACTGACACCTCGCGCGCTAATTGACTAATTGGATATCATTGGTCCGCCTTGGTGTATCCAACACCTCTCGCGCGCGACGTGGGCGGCAGGTGGTCTAACACTGCACACCCCACCGGAGGTCCTCGTGGCGTTGAGAATCGTAGGACACCTTCTGGATATGCTTATCAACTGTCACTTTCCCGACGTGTGATAGGCGTAACCTATATCTTCTTTTGCGCTTTCTTATTTGAATTCAATTCCTTCAAATGCGTAATGTCTTCCAGAATGTGTATCTGTTCATTTTGTTTACTACTACTAACTCACTTAAAATATCCAGAAGCCAGGTCACTCATGAAAACGTCTCATCTTTTTTGTGTCACTAATCCTACCCACCCTTCTGTTGCAAATATTTATGTTCTCCCCGCGGGTGCCGCTCGACCCCAACTGCTGTCGTCGCCCGGCCATGTCTGAAGAAACCGCAGCGGCGGCACCGTCGGAGTGCGAATGACCCCTCCTAAACATCTTTATCTTCCTTGCCTCCACGGGTCTGTCAGCTGCCGTTTTATGATTGTTTTGTGGTTTCTCTTCCATCTCCCGATGGCTCCCGGTGAGACACTTCACACATAACACCTATGTGGTCCCATCACCGACAAAACATGTCACTCACTCATTTCGCTCCGTTTTTTCCAGCTTCTTCCTCATCGATGTGGTCGAGAGTGTTGTGAGTACCATAGAAAGTATACAAGCTCTTGAGTTGGTACTAACACCATATTGACCGAGAGAATTATGACACGTCGCTAGCGAGCCACTTTCACTCATTCGCATGTGTTCGTACTCGACCTTACCACTCCCCCCGAGGACCCCCCATCGCGCGTCTGTCTCAAAATTTATGAACTGATTTTATCGGACCGCGAATGATTCCCTCCCGCTGACTCACAAATCCTCGACGAAAAATGTTATAACCTATTCATGATCCCCCCTTCCTCTTGCCCTCTTCGCTAAGTCGCGCTTCGGTCAACAAGCGACAAAAGAGGTTGGTTGGCACTCGTATGCCGCTATCACACTTATTATCATGGTTAACATAATCGAGGAGAATATGCATATTAGTGTGGACACTTACTCACAGGGTCTTTGTTATGGTCAGTCGGACCTTTCTTCGCTCACACTATATGGGGTTTTAAGCGTAGAAGATCAGAATTCAATAGAGAAAACAATCATTTCTCAACTTCTCACATATCCGTTCTATCGTTGTCACCCTCACAAACTTCATCCAGAATGTAATACGGCCAGGATACGGGGTGTCAAGAGAGGAGGCGCGACGCAACAAATGTTGTTCGTTTCTTCCGGAACACTCCTTCGATATTGATATCGCACCCAATATCTCTCCTCCTCCTCCTATTGTTGTCAAAAACTCGTGTCAGAAAGGCAAGAGAGAAGTCTCTGGGAATTTATTTCGCCGCCTCAGAAGAGAAAGGCCAGCCGTATTCAAATGTAATTTTTCATTCTTCTCAAACACTGATGACCTCCGCAGTCGCCCCTCGCTGTCTCTTTTCTATCTCACTCACTAAATCGGATGGTCATTTCCCACTGGGCGGAAAGTAATTCCCATCCGAACGTTTTTTCGATCTCTTTCGAATTTTGCAGTGCTCAATCGAACGCACAGACAGACGTCCGATTCAAATTCTCACTCTCTCTTTCCGTCGACAGATTCGTTTCGCAACACTCCACTTTGAAAACATACAAAACGCGGACCCCAAGGACATTGCGCAGCACCTCGTTCTCACCTCCACGCTCTCGCCACCACTCTTTTCAAATCTTTTCAGCTGTTTTGTTACTTCAACCACCCTAAGCGTCTTCCGGCCTCCCTGTACTTCTCGTTTGTTCCTCTTACCAAGGTTGCGCGTCTCCCAAAATATCATTTGCTACGAATGTCAAATTAAGATAACTGGTATGCGATGCCGCCCCACCCTTGTAGTAACTAATTTCGTTTCAATTTCCCCATCTCATTTCGCCCTCTAAACGTAAATTCAGCTGTTGTTTGTCGGCCGGAGGTCCATTTCCTCGTTTTGTCCATTTTGGACGAACATCTGCCAGCTGTGTCGTTTTAGAACACCCTAGAGCAATTTCACAGCCCTTTGGGAGACGTATTCAGTGTGTATTTAGAAGCTTCTCATGAACCTACTACCATCATTTTCTCTCTGTCTCGGTTAACCGAACTAAAAACTTTGATTACGTTACATTCGCTCTCGGGATTTCCAATATTTCCTGTTCATCCAATGTGATCTGAATGACTCACCTCCTCTCCTCCGTAACAGCGTTTCACTTCGTTTTCTATATGCCAACTTCTGAAGGAAAACAGCCTCCGGCCATATTATCCATTTCCGTTTTTTTCTTCAAAAAATCTGCTTGCTCTTGTGCCCTATTTCTCTTCTTTGGACCAATTGAATTGTCGTGATTGTGCGCAATTTAGGCGTCGTCTCGTTTCGGAAAGAGCGAAAGCTAACCCTACTTCGCCATCTAACCCAAAACTATCTCTTCTTCTTCTTCTCCCCAGATTCGGAATGTTGAATGCGAGTTGGCTGTCACATTCAGATGCATTGGGATTAAGATGCAATAAGTTCGGCTCCAACGCATCAGATTGCCATTCGGCATTATCTTTGCGTTTGATCATTGGGGTTTTTTGCCTGCGATCCCCCCTCGAAACACACCCTTTCTCAAGTACCCGCTGCTTCTTCCCCCCTTTCTTCGCTCCCGCCGTTCTAATCCAACTTGTCAGATTGAAATGCGATCCTCCTCAATTCAAAACTGTCTCCCGGTTTTCCAATTCCTCAATTCACCACGTCCGTCTGTTCCCGGCCGTTCGTCGATTCGCCGCAGGTGGTCCAGCTGGCACGTCTCTGTCCCGCCGACACTAGAGATCGGGCCGGCGCAAAAACTACAATATTGTCCAGCCGTTCCGGCATTTTCATTAGTTCCATGGTGCTGTGTTGACGCTTATTCCTTGTTCTTCGGGCCCAAACAACCAACCAGAAACCATAAAAAGGGGATGTTATTCATGAGCTCCATTTGGTATGTATGGGATTCCGGAAGGATATGGGGGGATGAGACGCTTCTTTCGGAAAAGCGCCAAAGTTTTAACGATGCTCCCCTTCCTCTGCTCCGACTTCATCCGCTTTCCTCTAGTTGCGTTTAATGCTCTTTTTATGATAGACAGAGACTCCGACACTAACCGCCTTACCCTTTCCCCTTACCGCCGCTTTTATCACTCGTCCAGTCGTTGTCTTTCGTATTACTCCGTTTTTCTCTCATTCGACGCAATGGACATGCCACAAACGTGACAAGAAATGCGCGCACGGCTCATTGAATCGACAAACGCGAAATGGTGAAGATAGACCGTGTCTCTGTTCAGTCAACCCTTTGAGGGGTGGGGCACAGCATTCACACGAGGAGGATTCGCTTGTTTTCCGTTTCTCCGGGAATCCCTCTCTTACCAGTCAAAAAGTGCGATCCAGCGATGCCTACATAATCCGATGTGGACAAAAGCGATAATTACGGCCTACCATCCAGTGTCATTATTAAATCGGCTTTTTCGAAATTTTTCGAGAAGAGGCCAAGGCAAAAGTCAGCAGAGAAGTTCAAGCGAAAAACTTGTCAACTTCTCGTCGAGGTACACTACTACCCAATATTTGTCATGCCATGGGGGTCACAGTGTTTGGTTTTCTTTTTTTGCCGTTTTCAAGAGTCATCTGCCCAGCTTTTATCGTTTTGAAAACTGTTTCTTCGAGTTAGTTCTTTTTTCTTTCTATTCCTGCCTTTCGCTTAATGTCTTCTTCCAGCTTTTAAACGCTCAAAATGCAAACAGAATTGCGATTGAGTTATTTAATCGAAAACTTGATAATCAGTTGGGTAAACAGGCAAAGCATCTGTCTTTTCTTCCAGATCTGTTGATTTGTATATGCGCGCAAATGTAAATGTTTTGAATTCAAAAAGTTTCCTACCCTGGATCGAAAACATTGCCTATCTACGCATGCTTACCGTATGACCCAAAAAACGCCCATCTTTCCTCTCGAATTTCATGAACATCCAATTTTTGAAAATAGGAAAGAAAACACACGAGAGCTCTCAATTTCACTGCATGCGCATCTTGTTACATGAAAAAGAAGGTCAAACTTTTTGTCGCGGTATTGTTCTCTTCCATGTTTGCTGAGCAAACTGCCAAGACATTTGGCTTCTTCTAATTCCACCATAAACACGAGTCAACTGTTCTCAGCCAACTTCGTTTTTTTTTTCGCTTGCGCGTGTCGCTGCTACTACGGCGAGAATTGGAATTTCTGAAAATTCTGACTCACTGTGTTGTTCTGTATTCGTTCCGTTTCCAAGCAAAACAAACACAACCCCGTTTTTCATCGCCTTCTCTGTGTATCGTACTACCCCTTCGGTACTTCCCGTCATTTTGGATAAATGTCACAATGAGTTTCCTGAGTTTTTGCACCGTCTGTTCACTCGCCACGAACATATACCTGTTTTGAATAGTTCTGTTTTTCGTCATCAATCACGCAAGTCACTAGTATAAAGTTACCATTCCCTTCTTCACTTCCCATTCACTACTTTCCACTTCCGTCCACTTGCTTTCACAACCCGCCAATTTTTCTTTTCATTTATTTACCGCTTATTCGAAACGTAAAAATGAAAAGATTTTCAGATTGAATGAGTGAGAGAAAGTCGCCGTTTTTGTCGCTTTTCCGCCGAAAGAAGCGAGTCACTGAAGACGTCCTTCAGACTGGCTCTCTGTCGCCCGTCAGGAAAAATGTGAGTTTTATGGGTCTAATTTCGGCTAAGAGAAATTCGAAAGAAAAGAAACATAGAATGAGAAAAAGCGTGTGACCACCCGCCTCTCTCTCTTGTTTGTCACGCCAAACACCACCAATATCCGTTGCGATGTCCCCCAGGGATCAGGCCCCTCCTGAAGATATAGAGGTTTTTAACAAGTGCCGCTCTCTGCTTTACACCACTTGTTGCCATTTCTCTTTCATCTTTCATAACAAAACGTGGCCCCAACTCGCGTTTTTGCCTATTTTTTTTGCTTTTATCTTCTCAAGTAGGATGCTCTTTCTTTTCGCTCCTTCACCCCCTCAAGTTCACTGCTGCTCGCTTTGTAAACAAATTTGCACTTTTAAGGAAAAACCTGCTCATCATTCCCTTTTTCGACCCTTTTTTTTCCAGGACAAAGACACAACTGGAAAGGAAAACAAAGGTATTGTGAACAGCAATACGATGCCAGCTGATATGGATGGAGGAAAGAAAGGAAAGAAGAAGTCGCAAAAGAACGGGAAGGATTTCGGAAAGGTAGACATAGAAAGCACAGAGGATGTATTCCAAAAGCAATTTTTAGTCAGCGTCGATGGATGTGCTCTTGGAGGATGAAGCAGCCGTTCTTGTCGAGGCCCTTGAAGCCATTGGAGATGAGAAGCCAATTGTGGCCAGAAGCATTCCGAAACACGCGAGAATCGTCAAGAAGGAGGACAACTCGATGAAGAATTGCCTCTTCGAAAAAGAAGTACGTTGTTCACATCTCGCGCCCGTTCAACATAAAAATCCGCGATTTATAGGTCTACGACTCGATGTTAAGTGACTCTCTGAGAGTGTGCGAAATGCTTCAGTCGCACCTCGATGATTGCATCGTTTCCGTTCGTGCCAAGAGCCCAGAACCCACTTCGACATACTCAATGGACGGAAGGGACTCGGGACGTGGAGCTTCGTCTCCGTCGTCCACAATGTCTTCATCGACAAGCCCAGGGATTCGCAGAGGACACAAAGAGACTCACATGTGAATTGATCGAAACCGACAGTAACCGAAAACAATGTTTTCCTACATTTATAAAAGTGTCTCCCAAAAATTGTACGAAAAAAAACAAAAAAAAAGGAACTGTCATTAACCCAACCCAACTTTAAAAATTGCGGTTCCTGAAGTGACAAATATCACCAGTATCTATGATGTTATGGATGTTAGAATCCCAATATCGCTCTTTGTTTTTACCCATTCCTTCCATTTTCAAATCAAACTATGCTAAAAGCACTCCGAACCCGTTATTCTCTGCTGTAATTATCTGCAAGCTTTCCTTTCCGAGTCTACCAGATGTTTCAATGCAATATTCCTCTCCCAATATGACTATTACTCTGTTCGGGTGCTTATCCCAGCTTTTACATTTAGTGTCTAGAATTGTTACTTTGTCACTCACTTTACAGTTTCTTCACTGTCTCACGACCAAAAATCCTCCCACAACTCCATTCAATTACTCTTCCCCGCATGATGAATGTATTTAGATCTACAACCATATGTAGTACAGGTCGTTTCATTTTCCCCTTCCCACTCTCCCTTCCTTATAATTCTCCTTTTTGAAACGTAATAAAGCCAACATTCACGTACGCAGACACTACAAAAGAGCCGGTATTTTGCCTTCCGGACATGGCCTATGACTCATGGCTCCGTCGCCAGACACACTTCAAATACGCCTGACGTGTGCCATTGAACATCTGATCGCAATCATGGCGAACAGAACAGGAAACTGGATGCGCGCTTCCGAGGAAGGGTGATTAATTTGTTTGCCATTGAAAATGGTCTATTCGAGAATATTCCCTTCCCGCTAATGTCCTATTTACAATAGGACCACACACAAAGCAAAAAGTGGCTCTGAAGAAGTGCTGAGAATTATCAAACTGCATGACGTGGCGCCATATTTCGTAATTAGAGATCCTAAGAGGCTCTTGGCCTTTGAAACAATCAGCCTTGTGTTCACAGGGGGCCGTTTTTTGTTTGTTGTCGGATTCTGTCGGAAATCTCGTCTCAATGAGATCGGCTGTACCGGGGGAAGAAAGAAATGAAAAGATGAGAACAGCGAAAAGATGGAGAAAAAAGAGAAGAATGCTGTTTGTTGTGTTGTTTTCTAGTGGTTTTTCATTTTGAGCGCCAATGAGCTGGTCAGTAGCCACTAGAGGATAGGGACACTAGACCGACAAAAGGTTGGAAACGGACTGATTGAGAAGTGGTCGGGTACTCAATGGTAAATACAGGAAGTGTGGGTGGATTGCTTTTTCTGGCCTTGTATCCTTATCGTAGAGCTTCGGCGATTGTGCAATATTGGGATGTTTTCGCAATGTGAACCTGTATCCGGAATCCCGCGCACAAGACCCCTTCCAGGCCGCTGTTGTGTGATACTCAACAAATGACCTGATTGGTTCGAGAATATCAAATTCCTCGAACTTCCTGTTCCTTTCCGCTCTCTTCCCGTATCGCCGTGCACTTCCTTATTTCGGTATATTTGGCGTCGGCCTTTCCATCTGCTTCCTTCCCCCCACATGCATTTTTTAAGTTGCTCTCCCGTGCGAACGAACCGAAATCGAAAAACAAACGACACTGTGTGCTGCCGAAGGAACAATGCTGGCTGCCCTGAAGTCATCGCGCCAATTAAAAACAGGCGAGCGCGAAATAGCGTGGCACCTGACAGAGAGAGAGGTCATGCCTCACTCGCGCTGTCCGCGTAGTTTCCGCGCGCTCGACAGACATGTTGTGTCCCGGGGGGACCTGAGCTGTTTGCCTGTAGCAGCTCCGGTGGCTTGACCGCAGAGCAGCCGGCGCCGCCGCGACGATTCGGGGCGGTACACGGAGCCGGTTTCGTGTTCTTGGCTGTGGGGCAGGGCATGTGCCTTCCCTCTTGAGGGCCGTGTTCGGCCACCTCCATCCACCATTCATATATTCCGTCTTGACAGCGAGAAGGAACAGAAAACTCTCATTTCGCTTCTCGCCTTGTTACTTTCTTCTCACTCCATCGTTCAATTGTGCATCAGTAACTTTTTTCATTTCAGAGAATGCATTGGTGTAATCTAAGGCACCTACTAAGTGTAAGTCTTTCGAATACCCGACTGCTCCCAATTTCTCATTTTAAGATATCCACAGTTATCCTTCTAGTTGATGCCGGACTAGAATGCGATCCAACTTCTAACCTGAAGAAGCCTGATCCGAGCAGTCCAGAATCGTACCTCTATTGTAATCTGGAAGGATCTTTCTCGAAACGAAAATGTGCTAGCGGCAAAATTTTCAACAGCGAAACAGGGGAATGCGATTCCTTGATGCAAGCTGACGATCCGATTGATGATATTCTCTCCCAGCCGTTTTTCCAGGCGCCAGGTACAGAATTACCAGCGGAAAGGGTGTATGAGCATTGTTACAGATGACCTCTGTGGGGAAGGTATCCCACTGACCATTCTTTCTGCCCCAGTAACCTGTAACCCGTCGATCAGCAGTTGTCCTGATGGTAAGTTGCATAGTCCGTCAGCATTTCCATTCGAAATTGTTAAGGTTACACATGTCAATTCTACGAGCGCACCGGCTCCAGCTACTGTTGCCAGAACCCGACCCCGACAGCGAAAAGCTCGACTGATAAGATTAATTGCGGCGAGGGAAGAGTTACATATGTAGAGGTGAGCTGTCTATCTCTCTTTTTTCCGCACACTCCATCCGTGTTTGTCCGCTTTCGCCTGTTTGTCTTATTTCATAAACTTTCTGGGTGGTCAGCTACAAGCCGGAATTGAAAACAGAGAACATAGAGGTCTCTACATGACCTGGTCACCTGGGGAGGAAATGATTCTTTGTTCCAAGTGAAAAAATAACACAAATATTTGCTCTTTCCTTTTCGCGCACTAACTTCGAAAATCTTCTTTCTTTGCAGATGGCTACCGGAAAACCACGTTCTTGCGTTCTTTCCAATGACAATTCGTGTCCTACCGGCTTCGGATGCACCTTGGTCGCAGGAACAACCACTAGATGCTGTGCCAAGGACATGGGATGTGCCATTAACTCGGCTCCGCAACTCAGAGGAAGTAACCCAGTCGAGTGCTCCCCAAGCGACGGAAGCTCGTGCAAGAACGGATATGTGTGCAGCAAAAGCCAATACCTGAATAAATTCATTTGCTGCTCGAATCCGGATGGCGAGATCATGGGTGAGTAATACGATCCGGCTCTTGTTTTGTTTTCTCTTCCCCCAGTCCTCCGTCTTCACGGCAGAGGCCAAGAAACGAAAATCACAACAAAGGCAATTGTATCATCCCTTATTTAGGTTCCTGCCCCGGAGGTGAGACACCACTTGAGAACATCCAATGCTCTGCAACCAAACCGTGCCCGAACGGATTCTCGTGCAACGACAAGAAGTGCTGTCCGTATGCCAGCGTATGTCCAGCGGGAGCTCCACTGAACAACGGACCTATGAAGTGCAGTGAGAATGCCCCGTGTCCAGAAGGACACTCTTGCGTCAGCAATGCCGGGATACAGTACTGCTGCCCTGCCAAGGAAAAAGTGTGTTCGCTCCCCAGAAACACAGGAGTTCAATGTGCGTCCACCATGAAAACCGCCACTCGTTACTACTTCGATGTTGCTACTGCCACGTGTCGCTCGTTCAAGTTCACCCAGTGCGGCGGAAACTCCAACAACTTCGGATCATTGGAAGAGTGCGAAGGATTCTGTGTTGACACACAGTGCCCGAATGGTCAGGCTCATCGAGTCGGAGCGGTGAATGCCAACTGCGCGCTCGCCCAAGCAGACACTTGCCCAAATCAGCACTTTTGTCAACTTCCGCTTTTCGGACCGAGCCCTATCTGCTGCCCAACACCGGAATTGACGTGCAATGAAATGGTCACTGCGGGAACTCCGTGCTTCGGAAGAGGGCTTACCATTCAAAGATACTACTTCAATCCATCCACTCAGTGAGTTCAATCTCTCAAGACAAAACAGTCTCAACTATTCACTCCAGAAAATGCCAACCATTCCATTACTACGGATGCAGCGGTAACGGAAACAACTTCGAAACCATCGATCAGTGCCAGAACTTCTGCCTTCATTCTGCTGATAATGGTATGACACGTGCCTGCTCCTTGTGTTATGAATTTCGGCAATTTGCAGCTTGCGACGGGCTGAATCCTCTGAGAAATCCAAACAGCGAACTCCAGAGATGCAGCGACGTAGACCCATGTCCATCGGGATATGAGTGCAATGAAGCATCGTACTGCTGTCCAACGTCCGAGAACGCATGCAATGCCAACATGTCCAGAGGGAACGGTTGCAAGGGTTCCACTCAAAGAAGCATGTGGTTCTACGACAAATCCAAGAAGAAGTGCTCCCAATTCGTGTACAATGGTTTGTATCATATGTCACAGAACTAATCGAAAACCGAACCATTTCAGGATGCGGAGGAACCGCCAACAAGTTCACAACCAAAACCGCCTGCACGGAAACTTGCGTTCAATCCAGTGCCTATGGACTCTGCCCACGAGGAATGAGTCCATTCACTGAAGAAGGAGAAATTACTCCGAAAACTTGCACTTTGAATGTTGCGGCGACGTGTCCAAGTGGAGCATCTTGCGTCAAGTCTTCCACAAACCAACCAATTTGCTGCAAGTCGCTCACTTCATGCCCCAACAACCGCATTCCATACAATATTCCCGGAACTAACTCCGTCGTCGCATGCAGCATTGAACGTGATGATTGCCCGGAAGATTTCCAGTGTCTTGAGTCGTCCACTGTCCCCGGGTTCCACATGTGCTGCTCTGAACCACAGCCGTCGTCTCAAAGACCAGTTCGACCACTTCCACCACCACCAGCTCCAAGAAACCGAAAGCCGTATGAACCAGATAGTTTTGCTGAACTCCTCTCCAACATCTCCCCATGCCCACCGCAGTTGTTCAGCAGCGGGCAAAGTTGCACAGTCAATCAGATTGGAGACTGTCCGAAGAATCATATCTGCTTCCGCGATGTCGGATTCAAACAGGGATCTTGCTGCAGAACGACCCCACCGAAGTGCAGTCAAAGGGGATATGTTCCGGTGTTCCTCGACAAAACGCAAGTTCAGGTCTGTCAGGTGGACATCGATGGATGCCCAGAAGACTCGAAATGCATGACTTCAAGTGTTGCCAAGCTGGCGATCTGCTGCCAGAAATATCAACCGCCAAGTCCTAACAACCGACCAGCAAACAGAGGAGTCAACCAAGGATCGACATCAAACAACAACAATAACAAGGGCGCTCTGTGTGCCAACGGAGAAACGCCGTTCCGAGGAATCGACAACAAATTCCAAGAGTGCAACTTCGTCCACAACACTTGCCCATCCGGATACCAATGCGAGTTCTCTTCGACTGGACAAGCTGTCTGCTGCACCAACTCGAATGTGATCCGCTGTCCAGCAGGATCTTCTGTGTTCGAATACGGAGGACGCCCGCTGGCCTGTCCAGCAGGAAGTTCCAAGTGTCCGCAAGGATACAGCTGCATGCCGTCTACCAACCCACAGCACCATCTTTGCTGCTCTTCCGGAACTGGATCAGGTGTTTCTCAGCCACAGTGCCTCCGTGGTGTTGCGTATGTCAGCCCCGTGACCAACCAGCGGCAGTTCTGTTCCCCAATGAGAAGCGACTGTCCGGCTGGATACACTTGCTTCGAGTCCGACCAGTCTTCTCAATTCATCTGCTGTACTCACGGAGACCTCAGCGACCGCTTCCAAGGATACTGCCCACCTCGCCAGATCCCATACATTTCGAGAGACGGCTTCCCGCCAACTTGCCACATGCAACTGTCTCCGTGCCCCACGACTGCTCCATACGTGTGCATCTACTCTCCTGAGAAACAAGATTCGTATTGCTGTGCACCAATTGACACTGCTGTTCACGTTGTTACTCCGGACAGAGGATTTGCTTCTCCTGCTAAGAATGTGGACCAGTATGAAACTCCGGAAGCTCCAACGTCGAATGTCCCAGGAATGACTCAGACCTTCCCCGGAGGACCGCCAGCTCCAGGAATGGGACCAATCGGAATGCCAGATCCGATTCCAGGAGTTGATAACACCAAGATGCTCCCACCAGCACTTGCTCAAGCAGAAATGGAAAAAATGATCAGAGAAAAATTCTCGAACAAGGATGCCTTTGCTAACAACAATAACAACGGAAATGTCAATATTGGAGGAGGAGTTGTGTCTTCCGAGTTCAGCAACCAAAACGGCCAGTTCAACGAGATGGGGTCGCGGAGCGGATGTCCACTCGGCTCCCGTCCACTGATCGGTTTCAACCAGCAAATCACCGAGTGCTCTCAACAGCCTTGCCCTGACGGTTTCTCGTGTGTTTTCGCCGAGAAAGACAACAGATTCCAATGTTGCTCATCTGTCTCTATCATGCTTGCCGTTAACAAACCCGTGAATAAGCAAACCACCCCATCGCCAAACGGTCAAATCGAATGCCCACCAGGATTCTTCAACATGGATGGGAAATGCTTGAAAAGTGAGTAACCATTGAATTGCAAGCAATATTTGTTTGTTTTCAGTTCTCTTCGCCGGTCAGAAGGGATGCATCTCCGACGAGCAATGCAGCAACCGTGAAGCCAACTCGACCTGTGACAACGGCTACTGCATCTGCCCCACATCGAAGCCACTGGTTCACGGAGGAAAATGTATTGCCACGTGTCCCGAAGGATTTGCTAACATCGCTGGTAGATGTTACGACCCGACAACTGTCATTTTCATGGATTCTGTTGATGAACGCAAGAATGGAACCATCGGAGGCTACTGTCTGGAGACGTTGATTGAAGAGAAGAGATGTCTCGTGCAGAACAGTTACTGTTCGGAGAAGACAGTCACTTGCACTTGCCAGCTGGGATATGAGCTCGTGATGAACTTCGAAGACAAGGACGACAAGGGAACGTGCAAAAAGAACAGCGATTCCAAGTACCATGATATCAAGCCGTCAACCGCTTCTCCATTCGAAGATGAGCTGTATTTCATTGATATCAGTGAGTTTCAGTCTTTTTCATGAAAGATACGTACAACTATTGAAAATTTCAGGCTCAATGAATCACGAGAGCCCCATGAACGACACTGGAGTGGAAAGCGAGGATCTGAACAAGTATCTGTTCCAATCCGACGAAATGATCCCAGTGTTCGCTTAATCTCTGTACACTTTGTTCTTCTTCTTCTCTGTATATTTTGGTCCGACAAACAAGTTAGAAACGATGAGAAACGGGAAAAAACACGAAATATTTTAATTAATAATTTGAAATTAATTTATTTATTTATGTGACAATTATATTTATATAATATTTTTCCTTTTACAAAATACTCATGTTCCATGTCTTATTTTTTCAGTAAATGTATTTCTTCGATTGCTCTCATTGTCTACAACTCAAAAAACTTGCATAAAAACAAGTCGCTGTGAAAACTCAAAAATATTTCTCCCCGGCCGGGAATTGAACCCGGGTCTCGCATGTGACAGACGCGGATACTCATCACTATACTACCGAGGACACATGAATGCTTGACACTGATAGCTAACAGATATGAACTACTCGCGGCATTGGATAGTTTAACGCGGGTTGAACACATGTTTCTTTTCTTCTAGTTGGACAAAATGGATGGTTTCTGCAAACGTTTCGTTCAACTGATGCCATTTCTGATTTCGCTATAAAATCGAAGAGAGATAACCACTAAGCATGTGACTATCAATACCATTTTTTTTGTCACCGTTAGAGTAGTTTTCTGATTATCTTTGAGTACCAAGTCGTCAAATAAACAAGTCAAAATCATGACATAGACGATTTATGTTTTGAAAGATATAAGATGGAAAAGAAAGCCCGAGCGATGCTAAAAGACTAGATACACACAATGAGTAGTTCCCGTTTCAAATATGAATAGAAGATTGAAAATAAAATAGCTGACTTGAATTCGAAGATCACAGTAGTATGAGTTGGTGGATGGGATTCTAGTTAAACAATGCATAGGAAATGAATATTATACAAATACGTGCCACTTCGACTTCAATGTTTCAATAAATCGGTCGGCGAAGAGACTTCTCCGTGTTTCGTGTCGGAAATCGGTGTTATTGCGGTCAAGTTACTGTCTGATAAAGACATCATGTGCTCGTGGTCGTAGTCTCCGGTTTTCGTGCTGTAGGTGTGCTTCCAGATCTCGGCAAGGCAAGCCGAACTATGGAATCTGTAATTAAGTGCGGAGTGACATGAAAATCTCTGAAATACAATGGTCACCTGTAGAACACCAGTAACGGAGCAACGGCATAAATGATATAGTTATATTGAGTGGCAGCTTTGTTCGAGAAACCAAAACTTGATTTCATTCCCTCGAAAGTGTGGAAAACGAAGAGTGTCACGTTAGAGACGAGCAGGAATGTGATTATTTCTTTTCCTGGCTTGTGCTTGACTGAGTATTTTGAGAGACACCTTAGCCTACAAGCAGTCGTTCAGTTCAGCATTCTTTGCACAATTACCGTGATGTTGTCAAGATAAAAGCTGCTTGCACCACGACTTGGATCATTCGAATAACGAATACGAATGCGGGAAGAGCGTTCACACTTAAATCAGCGGACCTCCTGCATGTGATGAACACGTCGATCCCTACGGCACAATACAAAATCTCTCCGATTAAGCCGATGATCAAAAGGATCTCATCTATAACCTCTCCATGAGCATGCAAACGATACTGCAGGAGTCGCATTCTGAAAAAGAACGGTTTCTGAAGAACCAGCCGACTGTGTTCTACCTCCAAAGTCCAACAATACAAGCTCCCAATGCAATGGAGAACAGTGACAAGTCGACGATTCCGAAAACGAGTTGAGCTCCGGAACTGTTTCGCAATGTTTCGAAAATGGTGTACATTCCTATTGAGACGAACGAACCAATGAGAAAGATGATTCCGGCGAAGAGACCAGTTGAGGAAGAGCTAGAAGGAAGAGGTTTAGTTGAAGTGGGCCGGTCTTTGCAACCTGCAGTCAATCCTCATCTTCACTTTTCTCTTCCCACTATTGCTTTGATGATGACTACTCTGGCCGACTGACTTCCACAAAATGAACATTATTGCAGCACCAATGAGCGAATATCTGGAAAAATATGATCGGATGTTCTTGTTTCATATAGTTTACTCCCACTCAAACTACTCTACTCACTCGACAATACAAGTGGTCAGAAACGTGGCAACATCCCCGAATTGCTCGAGAGCAAACAGTCTGCTGACCGTCGGCTGCGGTGTTGTCGCTTCGAGAGTGTTGTTGATCTTAACATTTTTTCTCGTTTTGACCATTGGTTTTTGTTAGTAGTACCGTTGAGTTAAGCACAGCACTAATGAGTTCGTGTATTTCTTCGGAAGATGACGATGAGGATGAGGAGTAGTACTTTCGGAACGTTTGCTTCAGCTTTGCCTTCTTGTTCGCTTTTGCTTCCTAAAATTGGCAGAAGTGTTGAGTGAGTTTCAAGGGGAGTGTCATTCAAAAATAAAGCAAACTTGTTTGGCGAGGACAAATCGAAACCATGTCCACAAATTCACCGAAACCAAGTGCATCATTCCAAACGCCACTATTTTCCGAGAACTGTTAACTGTTATCTGAAATCAAGAGTTACACTATGTTAGGATACCACGTCATACTTTAGAGTTGCAGAATATGAAATGCATCTGAATGAAGGTGAAGACAATTGCCACAATCATCTTCGCAATTGTTGTTTTCTTACACGCAGCATTCTCGATGCACAGAAACAGCTCCAGCCCAAACAGAACAATACCAACACTGCCAAAAACTGAAAGGAATTCCGTTGTTGCTCATTCGTTGGATGTTCTTACAAAGTGCTCCGAGTCGCAAGTACAGAGTACCAGCTCCTTCCCCGTTGTGTGGGCTTTGCATGATGAACCAGTCCTGGAAGCGATTTCCTGGTTCTTAGATGAACTTTCCCATCACACGAACCTCTGCGTTCTTTATGAGTTTGTATCTTCTGAGCACTGATATCACATAATTGTATGGCCCCGGATAAATGATGAAGATGTAGCAGTAGGCGAAGAACAGTATTCCGACACCATACATGCATATGTAGAATATCTGAAAGAACGATTATGATAAAAATGAAATATGTACGAGATGATTCCCTTACCGTTTCAGCCTGCCACATATCGGTCCTCCAAGTCGGAGAAACTTCCACCACAAGTGATATAATAGTGAGTATCAATGCATAAAGACTGGTTATAAGACGTACAAAGAAGTTGCTGAAAGATGATAGGTAACACAAACACAACAAACCCTCAGCTCACGTGGCTCTGGGCTCGTGGATCCAAGGTCTCCTGTAGACTTCGTGATGATGTGTTGGCGACGACGGAAGACTGTCACTGTCACTTCCGCCCTTCTCCATGTCGTCCGCTATCACGATAGCTGCAGACACCATTTGAAAATGTTTGAACGAAGTTCCAGAGGTACTCAGTTACTGGATGAGTGTTTGAGAACAAGTGCAAAAATAAGTCCTTAGTGTTTGTTTTGGACGATCAGAAATGAGTTAGAACATTACTACGAGAAACAGTTGGTTGCAAAGATCTAGAACAGAGCTTTGAACTTCATTCGGAACAATTTCGCATTTTCAGAAAACATTGTAGAACTTACGATTGTGACTGGGACTGTACAGGGGTGCACCAATTTTGAGCTGTTCATCGACCATAAGCATACCTGAAAATCACAAACTTTTCTTGTTGTTCCGTTTTTTGCGATTAGAAACAGTGAATAGTGTCAAAATCCCGTAACATAACACGCGCTTCCGGAAGAGCTCAGTTTCCAGCCAGTAAGTGGGTTCAAGTACGTTTGTTGTGCTCTACCTTGTGCCAACGCCCCGCAAATCCGGTTATTGTCGGCAGCAGCAGCTACTCGCGGTGAATCTTGTGGAACACAATTTAACGAGAGAAGAGACAGTAAGGAATGTGAAATAGTTCAGGTAGGAACTGATAGAGGGTGGGGGAACGAAACCAGTTGCCGCCGGTTAACTCAACTATTTTTAACTTGAGCTGATGCTTGGTTAGTCATTAGGAACGGTGATCAGTAATTATGAAAGTTCAACTTTGTCGAAGCTGAGAAACGAGGAAATCGTTCACAGTTCCTCGAGTGGACGTGGGTGAAAAAAGTGGGAAGAGCGAGTGGACTCTATCTTGATAATAAAATAAGTAAATAATGAAGTGGGCAGTAAGGAACAATTTTTCCGGCGAACCGAGTACATGTGGATTTAGCAGGCAACTGCGACCGGAAGTTTGATGGTTTGACCACTCTTCTTCCTGGCGACGCGTACGACAGTAACCCTTGTTTGGAAACAGCCTTTGTGAGTTTCGCGCGACAAGCGAGAAAACGTGAACTTGTAGTGCTTTCAACGACTGTTTTCGGGCTTACTACATCATTAACAACTCAAACAAGGGCGTATGGTTAGGTCCTAAGAGCATCACATCACGAAAACGAGAGAAAAGGGAAATGAGGTCTACTACCAGGCACCAATCTGTTTTAATAGAAGAGTTGAGTCGAGTAAAGAAACTTGGGAGGGCGCTTGGCGAGTAAGTTAGTAGGATAGGGGGTGGAGGTGAGAATTAATCAAAACTGGAATATATTTGTACTGTGTACATAGAGCTTGAAA
The DNA here is from genome assembly GCA_963932285.1 of Caenorhabditis macrosperma. NCBI lineage: Eukaryota > Metazoa > Nematoda > Chromadorea > Rhabditida > Rhabditidae > Caenorhabditis > Caenorhabditis macrosperma. Next base: position 13,803,931 of record OZ010618.1, read on the forward strand.
CGAGGACGGGGGCACGGGTGAGCGCTTGCCACTGTTTGTTTGACATCCCGATGGCAACCATTTTTGGAACTCTCTGCTTTTTCTCCTCTTCCTGAATCATTGTCCCTCCTGTTCTTCAGTTCGTTTGGTGGCAGTTGGTGGTGGTATGATCTGCAAATAAACACCTGTACATTGGAATAGAGGAGCAACGGAACATGACATCGGCTGGAAATAGAACAAACTTGGGTCAGAGTTCATGAACGAAAAAGTTTTGGGTGCTGTTGGGGCAAATATTTTCTCATGTAGCCTTTTCTCTATTTTCAGCTCGGTTGCTTACATTTCTCAATCGGAACAAACGCGGGATCATCGGAACTCTGGGTTGATCAACATCAACGGTGTTCTGAATTTTAGTGATGTTCTTGGTGCTTCCTCCGTTTACTATCTCCTATGAGTAAGCGTACATACTCTGAGCATGTTATTTTTGCAAATGCTCGAACTTTGGCTCTTTGACGTGGTAAAACCAAAACGTTCCGGAATCTACATCACAGTTCGTTCAAAACTTGTTCTCCTCTTCTAGTATTAAAGTCAATATTTTTCTGTTCAGATGAGAAGAATGGTATCATTAGCTCTGCATTTTCCTATTGACAAATCAGAGGTGCGAAAAGGTAAACTCTCAACGCTGCTGCGCGGAAAGCAAAGTTCAAAGCATCATCTGGGTTACCATCTGACTCATGCGACGGTTTTACCGGTTCAGCGCTGTCTCAAGCATCTTTTCTTACGTTGCCTTCCACCAACGCCTTCTGTCTTTTTATTCACTTGTACGCTACTCTTCGTGATCTGAAACTCTATCAATTCATCAAGATTGGAAGAATCTCATGAAGAACTAAATTCGAATGTTTTCTTTTCTCGTGGGAATCGCAATCGTTTTCCTCTTTCTTTGATTCGCACATTGAACGTGAAAGCACTGAAACGTGTTTCAATTAGTGCGTCAACGTCTATATTTTTGAAATGGACACTACTAAACACAGCTTTCAACGCGGAGTCAGAGCAGACACAGAAAACATCAAGTTTCGAACACACTCGGCCGCGAACTTCAGCTCTGTCCACTCAAAAAATGAACATACAGTCACTCTTTGACTCGAAATCAAAACCATTGGATCATTCAATTTTTCAGTTAACCGGCAATGTCTTTGCAGATGTTATGAAAGTCATGGAACTCAATATGAAATTGGTGATGATTACGTTTGCACAATAAAGTGATAACGGTTTTTCTCCGAAAATCCAGTTTTGTAGGTGATAGAGTAATTGAAAGGTCTTGTTCGAAATTCACGACGAGACGAGACATATCTTGCGCTTGATCGAATGTTCCCTTCTCGCGAAGACATCATTCATTTTCTCTCTCTTCCGTCTCATCTCTTAACGGCCTGTTATGGCCTGTCTCCTCTCGTTCTCTCCGTTCATATACACAACCTGCGCGCGCAAAAATTTGGGGGCCGGTGGTGTAGTGGTAACACGCTTGTCTCATCCGCTCAGTAGAGGCTCAATCCTGCATTCGGCGCCACCGTTCGTTCGGTGGGTAGGCCCGTAGGGCCGGGTTCTTCTTTCGAGGAGTCCCCGCGACGACACTCTGACATGAGGCAAGAACCAGGGGTTCGATTCCTCACCGGCCCGTTATATCTTTTGCTTTTTGTACCTGTTTTTTGCAATATTCGACAAAGAACCCATGTAGGCTTTTTTGCAATAACGAGTCGTTTTTCGACGATTCACATTGAATCAAAATAAATAATCTTTGTTTTTGTTCATTAACATTTGTCCATGTCCCTTCAAGTCCCCAGCGTACATTCACGTTACTACTTCAATAGTCTTCTCTGACAATTATTGGCTGGAATTTGCCGTTGGCTCGAGGCAACATGAAACAACTCTGTCGACACACCCTCGAATTGGAGCTAATCGGAAATGTCAAGAGGGATGATACATTCAGTGTGAGACAGCGACACTATCTGCCAGTTGCCTGCCGCCATGTCTGACTATTACCCGAAAATCCCTTTTCACGATTTGATTTTGAAAAACGTGACTAAGTTCGGAAAACGAGATGCTTTGGTAAGCCACGCGTCATGTTCAGGTCCCGAAATGAAATTTTAGGTGGATGAAGATCAAAAGGTGACGTTCGATCAAATTCCTCTATTAGTCTCCAAGTTGGTGGCGAAGTTCTTGGAACTTGACGTGTCGCAAGGTAACTTTGTGTGAGTCATTCTCTCGGATTGATCCTTCAATAACAGGTGACATCATCCTTGTGTGCCTGCCGAATTCGGTATGGTACCCACTCATCTTCCTGGCGGCCGCCAAGATTGGGGTTATTCTGAGTGGCGTCAGCGCTGAGTCAACTTCCAATGAACTTGGACATTACCTCAAGGAGACTGGTGCAAAAATGATCTTCACCAATAGATGTGTGTTGGAGGAGAACGGTTGGGTGTTCTCTGGGGTGAGCTTAGATCTCTTTTACCGTTTCTAAGATTCATCGTTCAGATAATTGTTGAAACTCTGCCCGACGATATTCATGTGTACACGGACCCCATAGTAGAACTTCCCGATGACATTCATTACCCGATTCAGGATATTGACTCGGTTTTGCTCGCTCCGTTCTCAAGTGGAACCACTGGTGAACCGAAGTGTTGTCTGCTGACCCATAAAAACTTCTTGGCGTCGACGTTCGCTTTGAAAAAGTACTCCCCATCCCTCGGGATCTGCAGAACGCGTTCATTTTAGATCTTTGTTTGATGAGCTTCTGGTAGAGAGTTCGATGAAAACGTTGGCGTTTCTGCCATTTCATCATGCTTCCGGGTTCTGGGCTCTTCTGCTGTGCCTTCTCGAAGGATGCACATCGTACATTATGACGGAATTTCACCCAATTACTATGATGGACTTGGTGGAAAAATACGAGGCAATTGAGCTGTCTTTCTCGTAATTTGCTGCGTTTTGTTTACAGATAGACACCGTAAACATTGTGCCATCCGTCGCAAACATCTTTTTGAAAATGGGGTTCTTACAAGGGAGATGTCCTACTTTGCGGTAATATTTGGAACAGTACATAGCAACTAATAATGATCTGTTGAGGACTATTCTTTGTGGTTCGTCTGGTCTCACGAAAGCTCGTTGCAAGCAGTTCCTTTCACGTTTTCCTCAAGTCAAGCACTTCATCCAAGGTTGCAGGATGCATAGAAACAGTTGGGAACCCCCTTGATTGCAGGGTACGGAATGACTGAGATAGTGGTTCTCAGCTGCGTCACCCCTTTCAATGACAATTTCGAGCATCTTGGATCTTGTGGACGCCTTGTATCGGGTTTTGAATCGAAAGTAAAATGAGTGATGATACGGTAGTGTGCATTTGTTACTTTGTAGCTTCTGGAGCACGAAAGTGGGGAGACGGAGCTGCTGTTGAAATCGGATGCCGTTATGGCATTCTACAAGAATGGACAACCAAATTTAGATCATGACGGATGGTTGCACACGGGTGAGAGTCTTGCTTGGAACATCTTCAATTCAATTTCACAGGAGATATTGTCAACGAAAAGGACGGTTTTTTCTATGCGATTGATCGGGTGAAAGATTTGATTAAAGTCAATGGTTTCCAGGTCTCGCCTACTGAAATTGCAAGTTTTCCTCTGTCGAGTGGTTAATTTTCGGCAATTTTAGGAGAATCTGATACTCACTTTCCCAAAAGTCGTCGAAGTGGCCGTTGTTGGGATAGAAGACGAGCTGTGTGGACAGCTTCCGAAAGCATACATTGTGCTTGACGAAGGAGCCGATGAGCTTCTTTTTCGCAAGCACTTGGAACACACAATGAGAGGTTTGCAATTTAGGGAACAATCATTTTATGAGTTTACAATAAGAATAGGAGATGTATATAGATAAAAAATAAATAGATTTTCAGAAAAATTATCTGCTGTGAAACAATTGCGCGGAGGAGTATCCATTGTTAAAGAGATGCCGAAATCGCCGAGCGGAAAGATACAAAAGAATAAACTCGCGTATTATTGAATATTGAGTCTTTAAACGATGCTTTGCCGAATTCAACCAAATTACTGCTTCAATAAATGTTTGCCGCCAGAATTGATGGTTAATCGGTTCCAGGCACATAGTCCACGTCGTCCCCCACCAACTGATTATCTTCAGTCTCAGGTCCGCCTTCTCTCTCCACAGAACCCAATACTTCCGCAATGGATCGTTTTCTCTGTTTTTTCTGAAGACGAGATGATTGACGAGACGGTTGGGAGCGAGAAGACGTCGAAGGCACGTCCATGTCCTGCTCGATCTCTTGTAAACGTTCCTCTTCTTCCGCGTGGTATTCTTCTATGACAGCTACGGGTTTCTGAAACCTCATCATTGCAAACAGAGAATAAATGCCTGATATCACTCACTTTCTGCCGGCCTCTTCTGATAATCGTTCTTTTCGAAGTCCTGATAGCAAGAGGAACAATTCTCTTTTTGTCTATCTTTTTACGTGGCTTTGGACCGCTGGGCTCCTCGGGCTCTTTCTCAACATCCACGTCCACCTCGCCATCTTCGTCATCGGTTTCAGTGAACGCTTCGACTGTTGAGGTGACAGGAACATTGAACTCGCCTTCTTCCTCAACCACAACTTGTTCGTACATCGGATGGTCTCTGTCTTCATAGTAAGCATTGTAAACCGTGGGCTGCAAAAACACATATATTTTGTTTGAAATCTGGTAATGGACGAACCGCAATCGTCCGGACGTATCCTTCATCGTCTAAAACGACAGGGAACTGATTACATGCCAACATGGCTCTCGATGTTGGAACGGCTTCTCTCTCACGCCGTGCATCTCTGATTACCTCGGCCAGATCTGGGAGCGGTTCTCCAGTGCTCAACTGAAACATCTTCATTGTGTTGTGTAATTCCACAGAACTGTACTACCTTTCTCTTGTATTCTTCCTTGAAACGGTCGATCTTGTTGGCAACATTTCGAACTTCATAGGTCTGCAGGAAGTAACGACGGTTGGCAGGCGAAGATCTCAGCCGCATGTTGTCAACAATCGAATTCTCGTCGTGGCCTTTGATGAGAAAATGAGCGATTTCCATTCGGATCTCCTGTGAGAGTGGAAGTTGACGAACATCCACTCCGTGCCCTGAGTGCTTGGTACATCCTCGGAGAAGTACACTTCTGTAATTCGACCAAGTGAAAATGCATCTCAATCACTTCTACAAACCCGTCATTGCTGACGCGGATATGGAAGAACGCAGTGCAAGTCTGGTCTAGCTTCTTGCTCTGACGAGATCTTTCTTTTCTTGTATCCACGTATTTATCAGTGCTGTCTGGTGTGATTCCCGAATGATGACATTGATAGTAGCTGAAAACACCGAATTCTGAGGAACAGGAAATGTTGTCAAATCAACTGACATCGACTTGCTGAATATGTTCTTTTTTCCGGAAGTTCTACTGAATCTCGACATGGTCAATCTTTCTAATTCGGCTTTCCACATCTGAAATATACTGTTAAGTTTCAAAAAAGATAATGCTTGAGAGCACCTTGAACTCTCCGTAGTTCTTGAAAAGAATGCGCTCGAACAAAATGTCAGTGACACTATGAGCAATTTTCATGTGCTTCACAACCGTGGCTATCGAATCGCAGCGCAAAGGACACTCCGAATACGCACAGACGAGGCCCGCTTTTTTGCTGTAATAGTTTTTGATTGGAAACGCTTCTAAAAAGAACTCTCACCCATAAAGCTCCTTTCTGCCCGTTCTTTCATGTTTCTTCATGTGAGTGTCAAGGAGTGCCACATTCCGGAATATGAAGTTACAGACGGTGCACTGCACACAATCAGAAATGAAACCCGCTTCTTCAGCAGTGATCGTATCGCGCTTCTTGAAGAATCTGTCTGGCAGGGGAGTCAACGGCAAGCCGTTGCTTTTATCCTTTTGTTTTGGAAAGCCGTGCCTTGCCTGCGACAGTGGAGCTTTGTAGATCTTGCGCAATGTAATCTTCAGTCTTTTCTTCTGCTCTCTATTCTCTTTAGATTTCGTCTGCACTTGACCAGCTTCCGGTGTCGTCTGAACCGATTCAGCGGCTGGGGTTTCTTTCTCGATGCTCGAGGTTCTCGAAAGAGCGGATTCTCCAGCTCTCGAAGGTTTCACACCTTGCGAAGGTTTCGCGACTTGCATTTTCTCCATGGGAACAGCCGAACTGCCTCGAGAGGAATGATCTTCCATCGTTGGAGGCTCCGAGCCCATTCGACTCTGAAGTGTGTAAGTTATAGTTTTCCTGTTCCGAACGATCTTTTGATAAAACAAATGATATCACTTACAGTTTCTTCTCTATCTTCAGAAGACAATGAAGGATAGAATCCGTTGGATCTGAGTAGTGCAGCGGCTTCAGGTGAGTACTTCTTCAGTTTCTGCTCCACTGCAGCCACGTGAGTTCTGTTCTGCCATGGCGGTTGTTCGTATGGACGACGACTGGAACGACGGAGCGGCGGCATCATTTTCTGCTCGGAACACATTTCCAATCGAGCCGCTGTTCGGATAGAATTTATGAATTCCGCTGCAATTCAAATCATGCGTGATTGTTTTTAAGTGCCGACTTACGATTCTCGAAGAAATTGTACAGAGCGTCCTCGGTTCTGTCGATCATGTATACATCACAGAAGCTCAAATAGTGTGCATTGTAGAGTTCCTGATTCTCGAGGATTCCCTCTTCGTACTGGTGCACTGGAACTCGTGGATACTGCGTAACTTCTCCATCCTCGATATACGAATCATATCGCATCGCTCCGTCTTCGAAGACATCCCTTTCTTCGTCATTCACCATGAATACATGTTCAGGGTGTTCGAACTCTTCCTCATCCTCGTCACCGTCTCCGCCGCTTCCCGGTTCGAGTACTTCGTCATCATCTGCGTTTATAACGTCGATTTCCTCTTCTGACAAGTTTCCGGCAAACATTCCACGGTCGTTGAGCATTGCGTCATCTTCTCCGGTGCCACTGATGGGAAACATTGTTGTTTCTGTAAAAAAATACACGTTAACGACACACAGAACAAAAAATATGCGCAGAACGAGCAAGAAAATCCTAAAATCTGCTGCGTAGTGGGTCTCTCGTAAATCTACACAGCATGGATAAACAACGCGCGTCGGAAGGACGGAGTGTCGTATCGATTGTAGTCTGGCTGACCTCGCTGCCATTGTGTGTTCAACTGGGCGAGACACTGTGAAAGGGCGAGAGACGAAGAGGAAGACCAGCCGGCAGAGCGCCTCTTCTCCCCCTTCCTCCCCGCTTGCCTTCCACGCGTTGTTTCCTCCTGTGTCGTCACCATCACCTCTACTGCTTACCTTCTAGTCACTTGTCTCCATTGTTGTTTTCCTTGTCCTCCCCGATTCCTTCCAACCCGTCCCACAACCAGTAAGTGAGTGTTTTTTGAGACCTTGATACCCGACAGACCGAAACTGTAAAGAAGTAGAAAAGAGCGCGACTTTTATGTTTTTGTTCGATCGTAGTCCTAGTTCTCGTCTTTCGCATCCAACGAAAAAGACGTTGCGTTATTAGTGTACAAAGACGGAAATAAAAGATAGCTAATTATGGAGAGAGCCTCGCTCTGCTTCCCTTTCGTGCATTCCATCCCCCTCCATTCCATTTTTGTTTTGACTACCTCTTTAAAATTACGAAAAAAAACCGCTGGATCGCTGTTACTCATCTCATTCCAAGCAGTCGACCATGACTAATTAGTGTTCCATTTTTAGAAGAGGGTGATGACAGATGACAATCGACTAGTTCTTTGATTAATTGCATTTGGACAAAATCAAAGATTGCAAGATCTTGAAAAAGTCGTTTAGAAAGTCCACCTCGTTAGAAGTTTAACATTGCGTCGCCAAATTCAAACCCGATTTCCACGTGTTTAGCGCGCTATCCTTTCCCAGACGACCGACAGACTAATTTCTCTTTTTCTGAGCGATTGGGAAACCAAAAGTCAGTCGGCGATTGGATTTGCAAAGAACCGGCGACGACTTTCCTCGTCTTCATACTGCGTTTGGTTCTCAAATTCTTGTAATTGTTGCCTAGTTATTTCCAGAATGTGTCTATTTTTGGTTCACGAAACACCAAAACATTTGATTGCAATGTTTTCGCCATTCGTTCTTGGGTTTAAATCTCAAAATGTTTGCAGTGGCTGAACGTAATTGGTTTTTGTGCCAGTCTCTCCTTTGTTTATCTCTCGTGGAGCTCTCTGCAATTTCTCCTGTGCTTGCCAAGCTTCCGGATTCTTCGAGAAAGCCGAGAGCGAATTCTTCTCAAAGAACCCACTTGTAGCGTGCTTGTCTACAGAGTATCATGTTTTATGGTTGTTCTTTGGATAGAAAACCCCAATACAACTAGTTGGCAACATAGTTTCATCGCTCTTCGCGTTGGTCTCACACTGAATTCAGTTTTCATTTTCTCACGAAGTTCATTCATTCCACTCTTTTCTCATGCACTCCTCTCCCGTGGTCTCTTTTTTAGTCCGATCGGAAGGGTAGATTGCACTAAAGCGGAGACAAATATAAGCAGATTACGCTAAACAAATGGAACAAGTCAAGTCTGCGAGAAAAAAAAGAGAGAAGAGTTGCTTCCCTTTGAGCGTCGAAATTCATCATTTCGACCACCAATCCATCTCCCTCAGCCTGCCATCTCTTTCCGTTTTAATCCTCTAGAGAAACGACTGAAAATGAGTCAACGCTGCTCTCATATCGTCTCGTAGTACGAGGTAAAGCATGTTCTTTTCATGCACTCTGTTTTCCGCCTCTTTTCCGCTCACCAAACCTAATTTCCACACTCCTCTTGACTGGCAAGACACATTTTCGTGTCGTCATTCCTCTCTTTTTTCTCGTTGGTTTGCCGCTTTCAATCAAACTTTCAAACGACTCTCGGACATTTCGTGTGGAACGTACACCTCCGTTATCAACGATCGATACTATCTGTGCTACCAAATGATGGACGAGACCGTTATGCAAACGTACATATTATATATGTATGCAAAGTTGCCCCTTTCACCGTTTCGTGACATACATCGCTGGCCTGCCCACAGTGTACCCAGCGTACAAGTCAAGTAACTTTCGCAAACGATACATTGTGTTTCTTCCAAGCGAGAAGATGTGATTCGCAAAAAGTGAAAACAAACTTCACGAGCTCCCTCTCCAGCCAGACATATATCTTTTCACATGCTCCACGATGTGTTGTATTCATCGGTGTTTGATATCTTTCTTTTCTCCCCGAGGTCTCTTCTTTCGTTTGTTACGCTTCTCTTGCCGGCTCTCATCATCTCTCGGTTTCTCACCTGTTGATATGCTCGAGCAAAAACGCGAGAAAACAGCAAATCATATAAGCTTCTTATAGGTTTGTGTGAAGAGATGTCGTCGTTCAAAGATGTCCACCACCAACGAATCAGCCATATGACTGCGTCAAAGTCAACCACGATGAGTGAGTCCGATGAAGTTCTTCCTAAGAATGTAAGTGCTTATACGTAGTTTAAAAAGTAAATGAACACGGGTTCAGCCGAACGACAAAGAGGCGTTCGCTCGTCTCCTCTGGCTCAACCAATGCTATGAAGCAATGCCGTCCAGCTCGAAGATGGTTGTGTTCGACCAGGGACTGCTCATGCACAAGGCCTTCAACGGACTTCTCGCGCAGAGCACTCGGCACGTGCTTCTCTCCGACCCGGATGTCGGTGGCAAACTCGACGGAATTCTCAGCGTCACCGACTTCATAAAAGTCATGCTCAAGATCTACAGGTAAGCATAACAACGGACTGGGAGAGTGTAGCTCATAAATAACACAATCGGAACATTACCTGCATTAATTATCAGTTCCAGAGAGAAAGCTAAGAACGGGGAGAAAGAGGAGGCCGCAGAGCTCGACATGACACAGATTGCCAACGAGGAGATTGGAAATATGACGATCCGCCAATACCGCGGTAAGTACTCAAAATCTCAATAATCAAAACATCAGTGTTCCTACAGAACTCGTCGACAAAGAAGGCAACTTGCGGCCGCTCGTCTCCGTCGACGCCAGTGCCAGTCTCCTCGACGCGGCCTGCATTCTTGCTCAGCACCGTGTTCATCGTATTCCAGTCATTGACCCACTCGACGGTTCTGCTCTTTTCATACTCACTCACAAGCGAATTCTCAAGTTTTTGTGGCTCTTTGTGAGAATTCTTTAGTGCGTGGAGATTGAAAATGAGAACATTGCAGGGAAAGCACTTGGCACCCCTTGAGTACCTTCACAAGTCACCGAAGGAGTTGGGAATCGGAACGTGGAGTGGAATCCGTGTCGTCTTCCCGGACACTCAACTAGTCGACTGCTTGGACATTCTACTCAACAAAGGTGTCTCTGGACTCCCCGTCGTCGAGAGAGAAACATTCAAGTGAGCTAATCAACTGCGTGGCCACACGAAGTGATATGTTTTTAGGGTTGTCGATATGTATTCGAGGTTCGACGCCGTCGGAATCGCTCTTGAAAATAGACTCGATATCACTGTCAAGGAAGCCTTGTCGTTCAAGTCTCAGGGAGGGCCAATGAAGGTACGCTGTAACATTTTGAACCAAGCAAATGTCTTCAAATGGGCCACGCCCGAATCAACCAGTTTGTTATCAAATGAGCGCAAATTTCAGTTGTTAGAGGATAGACAATATGAGACTTCCAGGTTAATGTGAACGATATGTTCTACGTAATCATATGTTCTGTGTTCTTAAAATCTGGACTACATTGTATACAGAGAAGGGACGCAGTAGGAATCTCTGTCCGAGAGACGTCACCTGCTGCGGTTTCACGCTGAAGTTGGCATTGAATGGGAAATGGAATACATTTTGAAGTTAACCACGTGGAACTGGTATCAGAGATTACGTTTCGAATTTGAAACAGAGTTCGACAAGGAAGTGAACTATCACGTGGCACTTCCCGTTTTCTTTGTTTTCGAGTAAACGTATCATTTGGTTCCAATCGCAAACCCCTCTTTTTGTTTTCGAAAGCACTCCTGGTCAGACTCCCTCGACTAGTTTTCGTATCTTTCTGATTAGTGCCATCGTCAGAAAACAAAATTACAAATTTTGTCTGTATTGAAATTGAATACTCTACAGAGTATAGTGTGATGTCAGAGCCTCTCGGTGCTGAAGTAATCTATTTTCAGAACGACGAACGAGTTGTGTCAGTCCGTGACAACGAGAGTTTCTGGAAGGCCGTCAACGTGCTCGTCGACCACAATGTTCATCGTCTGTGCGCTGTCAACGAGAAAGGCGGAATCGAAGGAGTTATCTCGCTTTCCGACGTCATCAACTTCATGGTCGTCCAACCGGGCAGCCACCTTCGTGATATCTCTCCACCCAAGAAACACTGGGCTCGTCAGCACACTGGTGACATGAACGACAAAGTAATATATTATAATGTGAAAATAATGACATATCATACTGTGGCCATTTCAGGAACTCCGCGAGATTCTTCTTTCTAACGCCGCAAACTTTGAGCAAGAGTCGAATGCGAGCAGCAGTGCTTCTGGATCTGGAAGCAATCTCGGAGCTGCCAGCGGAAACCACCAGAACAGCTACCACCAGAATCGTTGAGCGATAGTCTCGGAATCTAGTCACCTTTTCATCTTCTCAACCACTTCAAATGACCGTATTAATTCTTTTTTTCTGGAATTTCTTGCCCTCGAATCAAAAAGATTCAGGTTTCGAAGCATTCCTCTGTTTTGTTCCTCTTCGAATTTTCTTTTGTCTAGGCATGTGTTTCCGTTTTTCTTTCCAATTAGAGCTCAAATTCCCTGACCTTGCGAACAAAAGTACAGTTGTGATACAAGAGTTGTCATCTCTCGCTCTCGCCTCCTCTCTCCCTCACCCTCCCACTTGCTCCTGTTTCTTCTCTCCCCCAAAAACTGTTCCGTTTTTACAGCGAAGAGATGATTCATCTCCGCCGCCGTCCCTTCCTCCTAAACTTTTTCTTGTTTTTGTCTTCCTTGATATGTCGATTTCCTCCGAATTTTCAATGTTTCCGCGCCTCATTTTTCTCTTTTTATACTATAATTTTTTGTGAATAAATGTGAAGAACGAAAGAGAAACGAGGCAAACGGGCCGAGGAGAACAGAAGAAAGCGCCGAATTCAAACATTCACATTTTGTAGTCCTCCACTCGCTCTTAACGGCTATACGAATAGTATGCGTGTCCCGTTGGCAAGGAGTTACATGATTGACTGACTTGGAGCCCAGAAATCATATCATTCGAAGTGTCGTGTATAGTTTTTCGCCGACACCGCCCGTCGTATGTTTTGTGCTCCAAATCCACGAAAGTTGCATCGAACAATACCACGAAACATGTCCCTTATCACCGTTATCGAGCATGCAATCTTTTTGAAAAATTGTCGTCTCTCGTTTTTCTCGCAGCGTATCGCTCGCGCCACTCAATTCCACAAGCTACTACTGATAGCGAGAGGCATTATTCGAAACTTAACTTTGATTAGAGGTGTGCTCTTTTCTCGCCAATTTGAGACTGAAAGTATTATCAAACGAATGGGAGAGCACTCCGGCAAGTTGATTATGAGACTCATGACTTGAATCGACTTTCTCTCCTCTTGTTCCGGTACGTTTGCGGCGTTGTTTGTTTCTCGTTTTTGTCGATCCCTCGTTTCGCACATGCACTTGCTAATTTGCGATTCTATTCCGGCGGGTCCCAGTCAGCGTCCCGTCGCTACTAGCTGTTCATCAAAAAAAGCACTTTGCTCGTCCGTCTGTCCGCCGTCGGTTGTCCTGGGCGAGCGCCCGCTCACGCACACAAAGCGATAAAACGTAGGAGAGAGACGCAGCAGGAGGCACGAAAGAAGAGAACTCAATCTGGATAGGGCGTCTTCAGATGGGCAGGACCTCCAGCTCTTCTGTCCGTGGCGTCTTTTTCACACTCTGGAAGGCAACGCGGGGGAAGCGAAATGAGTGCGAAGCGTGTCTTGTGCCCACTCGCTGCGCCGTTCTCCGCCAGGAGGAGCCACCGAAAAATGCTGCGAAAATTAGACGGAATGGAGAAGGCTCGACGCACTTTTTCATTACCTAACCTTCTCTTTCTCCGTTTGGTCCTAGATTCAATTTTCGCACTCCTTGATTAATCGGGTAAGCTCTGCAAACCGAGAAGGTCGCGAAAAAGAAGATGGAGACGAGACTACGGTAGAGCGTAGCTATCGCTATTCTCGAACTTTCGCAGCGCCGCCGCGCCGCGTCGCCGCGCCACTCTCGTTTATCATTGTCTTGTTCCGCAGCCGTACTCTAAATTTTCTGAAAAGTGATAAAACAATTTCATACGGGAAACGTCGCTTTTGTCGTCCGGTCGCCTTCGTTTCTCTTTCCCGTGCGCGCCACCCTCCATTTCCTCTCCTATTTCCTCCCCACCACTGCCTCTCCGTTGTCTTTCGTGCTCTTTTAATCAAACATTTTCAAGTTGCGATTGCGTTCTTCTTGCAGAGTCAGCAAAAGAGACGTTAATTAAGCACCGCTGAAAAGAGTCGACTTCAGAAACATTGTCGAGAAGGAGTTCAGGAAGGAGGCTAACACAACCATCTGGTAAGTTTCGCCCCGCTTCAGCGAAAACACATTGCGGGGTTCACGCGAAAGGGAAAGAAGTACGCGGCGGGGAACATTTTGGAAACGTTACAACGCGGTGACTAACGCACTTAATCAAACAGAAACTGCCACTTCTATCTACTACTACAACTACCACCGTAGTCGAGAGCTCAAACTTTTGAAGAGCACTTCTTGCAAACATTCGGGAAAAAATTCTCGCTTTGAGACCATTTTTTGGCTTGGAGATGTCAACCCCCTCCCCCCTTTTCTTTTCATTCTTTTTCGGAGGTGACGTGCTCTCCTCGGCTCATCAAACGCCTCACACGGCAAGAAAACGAATGTGGTTCTCTTCGAAAATTGAGGGTTTCGATTCGAAACAAATTGGACTTTGGCAGTCTACTTTACGAAATGGATCTTGATTTATGCGAGGAGACAGAAAACCGTAGATTAAAAAAGTGACAACATTAAGGGATTTCAAATCAATAGAAAACTACACTCCGAGGAACTTGATTAGAGTCGAGACGCCGAGGATGGCTCCGGAGTCGGGTCCGTTGTATTGAATCTCTCCCGGTTCCGATCTCGCCATGCTCGCGAAGTCGATTAGTTTGACTTTGACAGCCTTCTCCACAAACTCCTCTTCGCCATTGTCGTCGATGGCAATGAGAAGAGAGCTACCGAAAAAGCGCTGGGATTCATTCTCTTCCAGCGTATGCTTGATTTTGAGAAGCTTCTTGACCACTATGTTCTTCTGAGCGGACGAGATTTGGAAGAATGATGCCATTGCGGAAAAGAAATGGTCGGTTGACATTGAGCGGCCTGCAATATAAAAATTCAAAAGAACGCTCTTTCTCCAACGAACTAACCCTCCGTTTTGGTAATGACGGTTTTTTCACTGGATCCAAACTTATGAAACGAGGCGCCAGAAAGTCTAAGGCCAAGCGGGGTCGATGTAGTGCTCAACGCCTTCCGTGCGTGCGACCTTTTCTTTTCTTCGGAGACGTAGTCGCTGTGAGTCCGAGTTCCCAATTTCAAGTCGAGCAGTCTTGGTCGGCTCATTCCGTGCACAGCGTCTCGCATAACGAGATAGTGTCTGCAACACCGATACTTTTGTTCTCTTGATGTCTTTTCTATCTTATCAGCCGTGCAGCTTACCCAGACGTCGATACGTTCAGCAGGGCATTGATCATGTTCGAATTGTTTTTGTCCAAGCAGAAATGGCAACATCTTAACGAGATCAGCCGTCCGTTCTTAACGTTGCTACTGTGTATATTCCGAAGAGGGTGTAGAACTTACCGAGATAACAAAACAACATTCCGGACTGATTTCCGAGACGGACGAAGACATCTTGAGATAGCTGTCTATTTCCTGAGCAGTTGTTGGCTTGAGAATGTGATCTCCAAAGACCTTAACAATGATAGTCCTCCCGCCGACTTGGTTTTTGTACTCAGTCGTCAACGGCGATGCGAAAGACATCTTTTGCTGAAAACGCACTGTGAGGAAAAATTAAAATATGAATAGACGTGTGATTTGGGGGAACTGCAGTCCTACAAACATCACATACCGATGAGAAATGCTGACGGCTCATGAGAACGAATGATTTCTTATTCATGCTAGGAAATTGTCTTGTCACGGCTAACCTAGAGTGGAAACAAGCCAAACGAGGGGGAGGGTGTGTTATCAGCACAAGTCGACCTCTCTATCGGTTTCTCCGGACACAAGAGATGGGAAAGAAGGAAATGAGTAGAACCTTGTAGGTCGGCAGCGCGGAACAACTTTATGCGCCAAAACCTAATTCTGGAAGTGACGGTTCACGGCGGATTAGCGAAGCATTCAACTTTTACGAGGTAAAGCAGCCGCGCAGTCGCGAGCAGCACGCACGTATTGAGATTGGTTTGAACTGAATGGAGGGAGTGTCTTGTGGCAAGGACCATCACATTCAGTTTATGAGCACAAATAAAGATTATGATAATTGAGTCACCTTTACCTAGATGGCGAGCAATTTGAATTGCAAAGTGCACCACAATTGTTTGACTGTCTTTTTTTGAATATTCAATCACATTGTGGGTTAATTATTCTTACCGTATCTAGGTGGTTTGCCAGTGTCAACAGGACACACAATTTTCGTTAGAAGAAGTGTATCTGATGAATGGGCCCATTATCGTTACATTTCTTGTACGAGAAAGTTGCAGCTTGGGAATTACGAATGTCCAACTGTACGATTCAGTGGTGAAGATTTGACGTGGAGTCACTTTTCATACGTCCCTCGGCTTTCGTGGGTACAATTATTGACTTGTCAGCATTGGAAAGACGTCTCCTACCAGAACGAATGAAAAGATAAACACTGGTTCTCAGGTTCTCTCAGAAAAGCAGTGGTTACGCTGTTTAACATGAAAATTAATAGTTACCCCTCAAATTTTCTCTTCTCTTTTGAGCACATCTCTTCTTCATCCAAGCTGCCATTTAGATGTGACACACATCTGCTGTCTCAGCTACAGTAGTCGGAGTATAACCGAACCCTTCATTTGCAAATTGTATTTGATTCCCCGGCTCTTCGTTTTGGAGCCGAACACGAGTACATATTCTTGCATATATCTGATCGGCTACGGTAGCCTCACATTTGTCTTCTTCTTGACGTGACCAACGCAATTTCCGGCTTGCTCTCTCCATCTGCCAGTAGCACCACAAAGTGAAGAATCGGGCACTTTCCACTCCATTTAGGATCGGACTTAAGCAGATGTTTTCCGAGTCCGCGGAGAGGCGACGACAATGGATTGATGGGCAGGCCGAGATGAGCCAAAATAAATTCGCTTCTTTCTGGCGCCTCCTTACTTGAAATTCCTGGTTTTCGATGCGCAAGAGCTGAGCTCTTCACTTTCACTTCATTAGTCGCTCGCAAGTCTTTTTTACTCTGGAAGGAGTACGGAACAAGTTCTTGATTGAAGAGGAGTGGAATCCAACTTGAACTTTTCATTAGGACGCAACAGCCTGCAGGAATGTGAAGGACAAATTGATGCAATTTTAGACGAGCTCGAGGTTCTTCTTTTCCCCATCCTGTTCCTTTTTTCTCTCGAAAGAAAGGCTGTGGGATCTAACTTGGTTAGCCTCAATTTTCTGTTTTCCGACGGAGTGTACATTTAGAGCACTTTGATTGATGTCTGCGCCCATGGATACCGTCTATTTGGTCCTCTCACGTCTTCGTTTGAAATCTCATTCATTCGTGACACAATTGACGTTTTCATTTGAAATCGGAGCTTTTTACGACTTTTGAGTCCCGAAAATGTTATGTTTTTGGTCCACAATTTATTCTCCCATTCTCGCATTCATTTTTATTACTGTGGTCAATCAAACCAACCACTTGCTCTTTTAATCGGTTATATTGAGTGTGCTCTGAGAGGAGGCTGCTAGGAGCACTATCTCCGACAGCCATAACTTTTCCATTTTATATTGGGAAACACGCTCCGTCGGTCGCCCATCGACAGATTAGTGCAGTACACACGTCACAGGGGCGTTGTACACTTCATGGAAAAACTGGGAAGAAACATTGAAATCTACACCCATTGCTCTATTTAGTGATTATAGAACGCATAATGAAAAGGGCAGCGCCAATGTGGCGAGCAGAAAACATTTTCGTTCTGCAGACCGCGTGGGGGCAAACTGTCTGATTGCGGGAGGGCGGACAAGGAAGAACCGGGAAGTTCTCTGGTCTGACGGGAAAGTAAGAGAACGTGATGTTCCATGGATCCCCAGATTGGGCACCTATATTTTGCTCCAAAAATAGAAATTCTGAAAAAAACATTTGAAAAACGCAATAGGAGTTTTTGGAAAACTCTGTCATTAATCAGTAGATATTGTCTTCTGTTAAACAACGTCAACTTGAAAACGTTTTTTTTGATAGGGTCTTATTGAATTATTCAAACTCCACCCAATATGGAAGAGGTGGCTACGGTGGGTCTGAACTTCAACGAGTGGTCGGCAACTCCCGCTTCCGAGAAGCTGCTTGAGCTCCGCCCATCTTTAGCTCCTCTTCGCCCTCCCCACTCAGATTTTCCACAGACGCATTCAGTTTTTCTCATTTTCTTTCCTCGGTCTAGTGAACTGAAGAGAAGCCTTTTCTTCCGGAACCATTGATCTGTGGAGAACCTCAACCGATTTCCATGTTCTTCTCAATTGATATTGTGCATTTCAGGCCTGAGTCTCGGTTCCTGTTGCATATGCGATCGCTCTCGAACGTTGCAGTTCTCCTCGCGTTTCTGGTTGTCTGGTACACGGTAAGTAGATATGCTGAACTGACTTTCACAAAAGTTTCTACCAGTCTCTAGTAGAATTTTCAAAATGTGATAAGAGTTTCAGTGGTCGCAAGCGGACATGGTGGAGAAGGCCAATGCGAACCATAGCGCATCAGGCTCTTCGCAAAGAAATAACAGTTCGTTCGGCAACGGCAACAATGCTAGCAACAACCGTGGAAACAACAAAGTTAAACGAGGCATGCATGGCGGATCTGTAAACGGTCATCAACAAGAGAGGGGACAGCAAAGTTTCGGAATAGTTGCCCCTGGCTCTTATCAACAATCGTACATGCCTGTTCACAACGGAAATCAAACTGTTGGATATGTCCCACAACAAGTTGCCTATTCCAACGGAAATTGTCAAGAACATCAAGCGGTTCCGTCTTTGATGCAGGTTCCAAATGTTCCACTTGGCTATTTAATGCAACCGCCGAACATGGCAAACGATCAACCGTTTGCTGTTCAGAATGGCCCCGAAGCCATGTATCCGAATTTCGCTCCACACAACTTTCCCCAAGGTATGGCATTACGCTAAAAACATTTTTCCAGCCAGTTTGTTTCAGGACAAGTATACTATTCGATGCCTTCGTCAGGTCAACAAAATCAGTTGGCAGCGATGGCTCCACAGCCTGTCTACTCTGGCTACCCTGCACAACAGTCGTTTCCCGTTCCTTCTACGCCACTGCTCACCCAACAGATTCCGCAACAGCAAGCCGTTCCCGCTCAACAATACCGTGTTCAAGGAGTGTCCGTCTACGACAATCACAGACAGACGCATCCTGCGACCAACGTTGTGAAGCCGCCGCTCTTCGTTAACCTCGATCTGATCCAACCAGGAAGTGTGTTCACCAACTCGGATGGGTACACTGAGGAGTACACTTCGACTGTCGGTCAAGAGAACGCAACACAAGCCGGTTATTCTCAGCAACCAGTTACCTACGATGAATACGAAAGAAAGGCAATGAATCAGCCGATCGGAATGTCTGAAGTTTATCAACGAAATGGAGGACACGGAGTTTCTCAGCTGAATGGAATGTCTGGAGTCTATCAGCAGAGCGGCGCAGCTGGTAGTTTTTACCAGAATGGAGTTCCTGTAGCATACCATCAGAACGGAGTTCCTGTGCTTTACCAACAGAATGGAGTTCCTGTGCTATACCAACAAAATGGAGCTCCTACAACGAATCATCATAATGGCGCTCCTGTGACCTATCAACAGAACGGGCCTCCAGTGACATACCAGCAGAATGAAGCTTTTGCACCGAACCAGCAGAACGGAGCTCCTGCAACGAACCAGCAGAACGGAGCTCCTGCAACGAACCAGCAGAACGGAGCTCCTGCAACGAACCAGCAGAACGGAGCTCCTGTGACCTACCAGCAGAATGATGCACTTGGAGGATTCAAACGGAGCTCAGTTCCTGTAGCATACCAGCAGAATGTTGGACAAAAAACATTCAAATCCAGTGGAGTCTCTGGATCATTTCCGCAAAATGGAGCAAATGGCGGCAGCCAGCAGAATGAAGCACCTAGAACCGCCCAGCATAATGGAGGACAAGGCAGTTACCAGCATAAAAGAGCACCTCATGTTCACCAGAAGAATGCAGCTAACGCAACATATCAACAGAACGGAGTATCTGGGGGGCCCCGTTCAAATGCTACATATCAATCGAATGGAGCGACTGCCGGAGGACATCAGCAAAATGGAGGACAAGGACTTATCCAAAAAACCGGAGCTTCTGGTGTTCACCAGCTGAATGGAGGAAATGGTAATTCCCATCAAAATGGAACAAGTGGCGGAAACCAGGCAAACAAAGCTGCGGGCGGACAACACGTGGCAAAGCAGTCCAAGAGTATGCAGTTACAATTCTCGCCAATCACATCAACTTCTCAAAAAATCACTCTGCCAGCAGTCGGAAGAGCGCCTGATGCGACAGCAGTACAGCCAGAAAGTGGACCTTCAACTCATGTGGTTCCGAATAGAAAGACTGTTCAAAGAACTCCGAATGCAGAAAATGGAACTACATCTCGAACGATTGCGATGCAGGACGGAACGCGGAAGAAGGAAGTGGTGAAAAAGGAAACGCCGGACACTGTTCAAGATGATCCAACTGCCGAGTTAAAAACTGCGCTAAAAGAAATTATTCCGACTCTCGAGGCATTCAAGTTCAATGGACTAAACTTCCCTGTCGTTTCAAAGAATGGACCGTCTGCTGAGAACTACAAGGAGTATGAGAATCTTTTGGCCATATTCACTGAAATGATCAAAGAATTCTTCCAAACGAGAGAAGAACTGTGGTACTTGTCAGACGTCAAATCTCGCGGCTCTCCTTCTGACGACTATGTCTTCCTCGACGTGCCTCTCACTCCGGACGAAGGAATCGCTTTCATTTCGGAAACAATCACTCCAGCTGCTGATAGCCGTGATCATTCGCCTCTGTCTGACGATTTGACCATTACTAACTCGGAAGAAGTCTTCTACATGGACTATTTCTTACCTCGCGAGCCGATCAAAGTCCCGAAGCGCTTCCTGAAGAAAAACGATGCCGGTGGCTACTACCAGTGAGTTCCTTTTCCAACCACGGTCTTTAATACAGTTTTTCCTTCTCCAAGCACAATTATTCATTTCAGTGGTCCCTCTAAGAATTGTCTGCTATTGGACAACCAGGACTTCAGTTTGATTGAAAAATCGGTCAGCGTCGAGACTCTCAAGGTGATAATACTAGAGGAATTTCAATTGTCTCTCCGTATTTCAGAAAAAACAAGACGGTGGCTTCCTTCCAATCAAATTCGGACAATCAGAAAAAGAACACATTTTCAACCTTCTGCGATCCGGAATGGAAGCGACAATTGTTCTTTATGCCGAGTTTCCGAGGTAACCGTATAGCAATTATTGTTCTCTACCTGAAGATTTCTAGTGAGCAGCAAGACTCGGATGCCTCAGCCGGCAACGAAGAAGCGACTGGCCAACGGGAAACAACTGGAGAACAACAAACATCCGAACAAAGTGGTCGCCACCCGCGAGCTTCTCGGTCAAGTGGATACACCAGTCAGAACGGAACACAAAATCGGGGAAGGTCGGCGAGCAACTTGGGATCTTCTACAGTTGGCAGGACTTCTCGACTACAGCCTTGGGATCCTCGAGCTTACAATTTGCCAGAGTTTCGAGCTCTAGCCGGCGAGACATCTCAGCAGAACAGATCAGGCCCACCACGAAGGCTGCCTGCTCTCCCGCAAGAATACTTGAATGGACAAGGAACTTCGTCAAATACTGCGGTTTCGCCAAGAACGGAATCAGGATCCGATCTCCCACCGCGTCGCCGTCATCAATCACAGGATGGAGCCGAGAGAAGCCAAGAAGGACCGTACCCCCAGCCGTGGATGAATGAGCATGCTCACCTCCGTTTCATTATTCCGACGGAAAGAGAGCTCATGGCTCCACTTCCGTTCCCACCGTTCAGAATGCCGTTGATCGGCGTTGCCAGAAGAGAACCTGGGTACATGCTGCTCGGAATTTAATCGATCTTCACAAAAGAATCAAACAGTTACAGCCAGCCGTATGTGCAACATAGAGTTTTACCAGCACATGAAAACTTTGATATATTCCGTTTGCGAATGCGTGAAATTCGCGATTCAGCTATGCCAAGTAGAGGTGAGTAGATCGTCGTCAAGTGTTTGTGATTGTGATTTGTGCGTTTCCAGGGAGCGGTGCTCTTTTGTTAGAACCCCGAGGTTATCTTAATCACCACGTGATGAATGGAGGCGAAGACGAGGACGAAGATTCATCCGAATCATCTACGCACCACGATCAACAAGGCATTTAATTGTTGTCATGTGTTGAGATGATAATAAAATGCTTTCCAGAAATGGGTGATGAATGTGATTCTAGAATGCGCGCTTCTCTTGAACAAGAGGAAGAAGAAGAAGAAGAACGCAAGCGGCGTGAAACAGCTAGCACGTGTAAAAATGTGTCTCCTTATCTCCGCTATCATCACGGCTCGTCAGATGATGATGATGAAGATGAAGGAACCGGCAAACCTTCTTGTTCCAACGCTATCTCCTCTTGCGCATTAGAATCGACCCCTAACTCTTCAAACACTGGGACGTCGTCTTCCAACCCAAATTCCGGAAAAGGCAAAACGACGCCATCTTCGTCGAAAAACTCCAAAAATCGTTGCGAACTGAAAAAGAGACCGGTCAAAGACACTGCCGCTAAAAACCAGAAACGTCGAGAAAAAGATCAACGGCGAGCTCTCCGGAAAGAAGAAGCGATAGAGCAAATGAAGATTGCTGAAGAGCACGCTCGTATTAAGCAGGAACAGAAGGTTGCTGAGCTCAAGTTAGCCGCGGAAAAACGAAGAATCGAAAAAGAGAAGCTTGAGAGGAAAAGAGCCATCGAAGAAGTCGAACGGAAGGCTCGAGAGGAGAGTGATCGTATTGCTGAGGAAGAACGGAAAGCCGAGATTGAACATGAGAAGGCCCAGAAACGGAAGCTTCTCAGTGTTCTGAACAAAGAAAAGAAGAAAATCGCCAAACATAACAAGTATCTTGCTGCTGAAAAGGCGAAAGAGGAAGAGGCCGAGCGTCGTCGAAAGATCGAACAGTTGTTGGGCAGCGGAAAGCAACGCGCAGTCGACTTGGGAATTTTGAGGCGACTGAACGAAGTAAAAACAGTGCTGGAGAAGGAGGAAAAAACACGGGCGATCGCGATGAACAACAGCATTCGGAAGAGCCTCCAAAGTGCAGATACGAGTGCAAATAAAGATATCACTCTCAGAAATCTCATTGAGCCAGTCATTTGTGAACTGGAAGTGTCCGAAAAGCTCGATTCTCGGACAATCAGAGAACGTTCGTGCCTGACTGGCTTATCAATAGTCTTATATTTCTTTTGCAGGCTCTGATAAACTCAACTGGTATTTCGAAAACGATGAGTCGTTCAAATGCGACATTGCGGATCAATTGAAATGTTCGGAAGAAGGCCGATTCAAAATGACTGTTGGAATCTGCAAACTTCGAGAGGCCGCAGCGTCGAAAGTATGTTCAGCTCATGGAAACAGCATCAGTCACACTTGGTTCTTTGCAGAAGTTCTTCGAAACAAGGGAGCTGATACATGCGAAAGCAGTCCGTCAGTACCGCCACTGGGCCCAGAACATGTACAGTGACCTGTCTTTCTTCATCAATTTTATGGTTGGACTGTACGATTTGCGAGATGATGATCCGACTATCGCCAAATTCGAGGAGTGGACTATTTATGATAACCCAGCGTTCACGGACAGCACCACTTCAGAAACTAATTTGTGAGCCAGAGCCATTAACTGGTCACCCTCCCCGCCTAAATTATCTTCCGAGTCTTTCAAATTTTCTCTGTGCATACCGTGCAACTAGATTTTTGGTATGACTTACTTTCCTTCCAAAGTGATTCTCAAATCGATTGATCTCATATCTGGGTAGAACCAACTTTCGACATCCAAAGACTCCATTTGCATAACGTGCCCTGTGGTATCTCACAAATTTTTTTCTTATTCCGGTAAAAGTTATCGTCAATCTCTTCTTTTCAACAAAAAATTTATCCGGCTGCATAATAAATAACTGAATATTTTTTTCTGGTTGCTCTCATAATGAAACCGTTTTTTGAATTGATTGTGAAAGGAAAACAAAATACAATGAGATGAGAACACTTAAAAAAGAGCTGCAGAGACTAACCGGACACAACTGTTGACAGAGGTTCCCGATTATTCAGCGGTTCGGAGTTTTTCCTCTAGGATCTTCTGGATGTTCTCGATGCCAGTCACCGCCCCTTTGTCGTAACCTTCGTTGTCGCGAGAGAAGGATGTGTGAGCCATGTCGATGAGCTTGACGCTTACAGAGCCACTGAACGTTTCTTGGGGCTTCTCATCGACAAGGATCAAAATTGACGCCCCGACAAATCTCCAACCGATACTGGCTTTCACGGCTTTCTTGACCATTTCCGTCTGGTAAAAAACAGAAAGCACTTGTGCTTTCGGCACATCGAAGAACGACTTGAGGTACTCGGTCAGCTGTTTGTCGTTGAAAACTCCTCCTGGAACAGTTTTCCTGTTCCTTATTTCTGGCTGATTCAAAACCAACTTGTGTTTTTTCCAAGTTTCTGTACTTGTCCGTTGATAGTGCGGACGCTTCCAGACAAACGCATGGCAAGTGTAGCAGAGGTGCTCGCCGCGTCCTTTGCGGCCATCTCGATTTTCTTCGTCTCCTCCTTGTCGTCTCCCCAAGTACGATGACCCAACTTGATATCGAGAATTCTCGGAGCGATCATTCCGTGTGCACTATCGCGCAGCATGATGTAATACCTAAGACACATTTTACTTTGTTTGTTTGAACAACAGTGACACTGACCCCGATTGCGCTACAACAGCCAGTGTTTTTTTGATGTCCTCCAAACCGAGAGCGCATTTATGGCAGTTTGCGGCACGAATTGGAGTCACATTTCCGTCCTGAAACAGAAGTTATTCATGTTTGAAATGAACTTGTCTTATCGGTGTTTGGAGACCAGATAATATACCTGAACAATGAAACAGCAAAACGGAAGAACGTCGAAAAGCTGAGGGTTGGTCTCAGCGAGAGTTGCATAGTGTTTGTATTCGATGGCGCAAGTCGGTTTCAAGATGTGCCCGTCGTTGACAGAGACGATGGCCGTCTTGCCGGCGACTTGGTTAGCGTATTGTGGAAGATCCATCCGTTCCTCAAGAAATAAATGGGGAAGAGAATTGAGAAACACAAAACGTTGCGTTTCAAGAAGAGAAAACAAAAGAAAGCGTGAATTGTGAAACGTTCTGACGGAAATGAAGAACAAATAAAATGCTTCGAATGGTCGAAGCAAGGCTCTGTGACCAATAAAAGATAACCGCCTGAGTGAGAGCACACTCATAAAATAAATGGTCTTCACGCCCTATTCACGCCGAATTTGAATTTGAGTGATGGTGAACTGTCTATTGAGAAGTTACAAAAACAGAGAAAAAACTGTGTTTCATTAGGAAATCAGTAATGAAACGGAAGACGAGGAATTCTCGGAATAGCTGTTAAAAAGAATGCGTGAGTCGTGAAAAAGTAGTTTCAATTCATTATCCGACTGCATAGTTCAAAGGGTTGATGGGGATGTTTTGGAGCTCTTTAGAGACGCTACTCTAATGGAAGCAAATCGAGCAATCCGTCTCCGCCGAATGACGTACTATAAAGGCTCAAGTGTGATTTTGTATTGCTCAGAGAAGAGTGAAGTCGTATCTTTTCTGATTTCACACAGAGTCAGAACGAAGGCTCCTCAAACCCCAGAAAACGGAAGAATACGACGTACTTTATTCAGTGCCAGAATGCTTTTCAATTACCGTATCTCACAATTATCTTCAATGAAGCACATAGGTTTGCTCGGTAACATTAAATAGACTTTCTCCTGGGTTTCCTGTGCCATCAGGAAAAACGGAGTAATGTGAAAATGCACAATATAGAGATTTTTTGGTGAGATGAGTTTGTACAAAGATAAATGCGCAACTGATGGTGCAGTACCAGGTGTTGATCGTCTGTTTTTGTCGTTGACAGTGTAGATTGGGCGTGGCCAGACTGTTTATTTACTCAGACAGAATTCTGAAAAACAGTACCTGAAGGGACGTAATTTTCCTAGCAGATGGAACTGATTGTGACGTTGTTCATCCGGATTCCTTTTTCCCGAATCCAGTGATTGCGAAGATACTGTGTCGAAGTCTCACTCAGACCAAGCTACTCTATTCATATTTTCACTATTCGAGCTTTTTTTCTGGGTTCCGTCCCATCTGCTGAGCATTTCCATGTTCTTTGCTCCAGACTCTGCATTTTTGAGCACATGGAATCAACTCGATTCGTTTACATTGGAAGTTCAAAATGCGTTCACCCTAGGAACCACGAGTCGAAGGGCGGAGACTCGTGTAAACGACGGCCCATAATGTAAACTATCTCCAGTTTTCATTCCCCTCTGCAACCCGTTACCAGCGATGCTGCTCTCGTTTTTCTGTCTTCTCGCAGCAATTGGCGGTGCTCATGGACAATCTATTGAAGGATCCGGAGAGGATTACCGTAAGACGTTTACAATAACAAATAAATACTGACTTGCGAACTTCAGTTGTCGATGAGTACTGGCTTCAGAAACTCATAGAACGTGTGGAGATTCCGAAGTATCTCATGCAAAAAGGGTATCAGCTTGCCGCCAACGCAAAAACTTTCGTGGATCACGAGGAAATACTGACCCTCGACGCATCTGTACCAGAGTACACAAAGAAACTCTTCGTTGAGAGAATTCTGAACAAGAACGACAAGACCCAGCTGCCTTTGCAGAATGCAACTGATGAGTTCATGGCGATTGTTTTCCACGCGTTCCGTCCATTTGGGTGCGATCAAGATGTACGAAACACCGATCACACCTATTCCCCCTTCATTTTGTGTTTTGCAGAATACATGGCCAAGTGTATACAACTTGACGCGTGACAATCTCGAGTGTATCGCATTCACTCTACTACAGAAAATCTACACCAGATCGGAGTTTGTGAGTGACGAAGGCACCTCTTCAAAAACCCGATTAATCTTTTCAGACACGAAAATACTTTGCCAGGGCTGTGCATTATGGATTGACAAGCACTGCTCCCATAGAGCACAGAATTCATGAAATGGTAAACGGAAAACTGTGTAACGACTCTAAATTTCAATTTTCAGAGCATCTACCAATTCCTGTTGCCTAATTCTGACCATGTTTGGTTCAATGATCTGAGAATCCAGCTGAAGAACAGTTTCTGGAATGAACAGGAGATATCGAAGTTGTCAACGTACGAAGACCACAGTTTGAATTGTGGTTCGATCCCGTTCACCGACGAAATCCAGAAGAGAATCGACTTTTATTACTCAAAACAGAGATAAATTTTGGTGAAATGTCTTCTGGAATAAACGTTTATTGTGTTACTGTGTCTCCCACTTTCACATGAGACATGTCGTCCATCTGGAGAATCGATTGCAACTGATTCTGAAACAGGGCAGCTTTTTGATCCCCACCATCGTGACATTGACATCAAAACACACACCTTGAGGATTCTATTGGCCTCGACGAGCCGCTCGTTGGTGTCTTTCATGCGTTGTTCCACAATTTCCAATTCCTCCTCGCTTACAATTTTATCCGATGCCAATTTCTTTTCCAATTGGGCAATCTGCAACATCCGACATTGCTTCCTGCTCCGTAATTCCCATCTCCATTTCCTATTCTTCTCTTGTCATCCGACCCCTTTCATCACCTTCAGCAGCAGCTCCTTGTTCTTTTCCTTTTGAACCTTCCATTCCGTCGTCGCTCTTGTCTGCTCGTTCTCAATGAACAGAGCTTTGCGCACACCTAAATCCACAGCAATCCACAGAGACATTGGCACATTCTTCTGACTAACCATACGCGATGGCGGATTCCAACACATTCTGATATGCAGCGAATGTCATGCGAATTTCGTCCCGCACACGAACCAATAGAAGACCACGCTCCGCACAAGAGACGCTGACTTGGCGAATCAGCTCATCTGGAAGCCATCGAAATATACACCTGTCTTTTTGTGAAAGGGCATCATTAGCCGTGCTGCAAAAAAAAAAGACGACGTGAAGAATACGACAAACCAAAAAATTGCCCGTAGAGGTCCCGCCGGATAGGGCATATTCCGAATGGCTTGGCTCCTCTGTCCTTTAGTTCCGTCTCCAGTTTCTCTTCCAAGTTTATCTGAAAGTACAACTCTCCTTTTTGAAAATTGTGTGCCAGCGGTTACCATGTCAAGTCGTGTTGCGGGATGGAGGGATGCTTGTTGTTTCCATAGCTTTCCATTCTGCTCGTAAACCCTACAAATCTCACACATTCTCTTGTTTTCTGTTCTGCCTTTTCAAAACTTCATTGCTAAGCCCTAATTTATCAAATTATGCGTTGTATACCTGGGTGGCAGTATACAATCGAGAATGAGTTGCAGTTGGTGTTCACTCTCCACATGATCGTCCTCAGTGCTCTCCACAATACTTTCGAACGTCACAGTAGTATCTCCTTCTTTCTTGCCACTCGTTTCTTCCTGAAATAGACAAAGATCGAGCGTAAGACGTAGTCGTTCAATCAACAAATCTGTTGGTCTACCCCTAATTAGTTTGGCACAGGAAGAAAGCCAAAAAGAACGGAGGAAGACGAGGGGGCGCTCCCACTTTGTTTCCGGATAATTTGGCAAGACTTACTGCTGGATTCACTTGTAGAAAGATATTGGTCTCATTCGAGCCCAATAATGTTGATGTCAGCGAGCTTTCAACGTTTTGCCTGCCAGAAGCCATTGGCGTTTTTGAAGCAATAAAATCTAAGTAGTAAAAGTAAAACCGGCACTTTTATGGGTTCGAAACCGCTTTTCCGACTTTCGAGCGCCCTTCAGGATGTTTGCGTCAATTGCACAGAATCATTGAGCCATGAGAATATCGATGTTTCCAAACCCTTTTGTAAGCCGTTCTTAGGAAGAACAGATTTGCACGCGTAACATGTTATCTTTGAATATCTACAGAAATCATGAACTCGTGACATCTTTTTTCTCCGATTCCCGACTTTTTTAAAATCTGACTGCAGGTATGCACACAACGACATCAGATCCATCGATGCGTGAAACGAATACACCTTCACCTTCGCCGAGCCGCCCTTTGCTCCAGAAGTGAGTTTGATTGCTCATTAGACCATGGGGTAGGAGGACAAAACACACAAAGCAACGGAGGGAATAAGAGTGGCATTTAGTGGACGAGATTTCCCAGAGACGTTGCAGGATCGCCTCAATCATAGTTCTCGTTTTTCTCTCTTCATATGTCAACCACTGACACCCGTGATTGTTTCACAAAACATCTTCTTCCCGCTAAGATTGTAATAAACAACGTGTATTTGACACGCCAGTGCCTCTCCCTACTGCTCCCGCGAAAGATCACCTTTCCGAAAAAATTGCGTCGCCTCGGGGTGGTTTGTGGCTTGATCTTGGTTCCCGACACCTTCTACATGAATGCGTGCAAGATTCCATTCTGACCTTGAAATCACGGAAACGAAAGCTGCCGTAGACTTCCTATTCCCTTCGAAACATTACTTTTCCTCTGAAACATCATGAGGGACATGCTGAAAGTGAAACGTCTTTCCAAAGACCGGAGGTGAGCAATGCAGCAAGTCTTCAAACTTGCCAATGACAAGTTCTGAACGGTGTGTTCTTTTGCTTAACGACACTGACGTAAAGATTTTATTTCCTAATCCCAAATTTCCCACGAAACGGAACCAAAAGACGCTGGGAAGAAGAGAGAAAAGAGCCCAATAGTCTGCGGATTCCTTCAGTTATTGCTTCAAACCAATCATTCCTAACTCTCATCTCTTAATGTTCTCACTTCTCTCTCAACCACTGACACCTCTGATAAACTCTAGGACGAATTTCGAATCTCCTTCTTGTTTGATTCGTCACGTATGTATACTTGTGTGCTTTTGTTGCAATCCTATGCATGGAATTTTCAACGTTATTGGTTTGATCTCTTCCTGACCGCAAGAAAGAAAGGGGAAACAAGAAATCCAGAAGGCGCAAAAAGGCGATGATTGGTAGGAGTCAATTCCCGGAGGTCTAATGAGTAGCTACGCTTGCCGCCATTTCACACCCCTCCCACAACTCTTCTATCCGACATTCAAACAAAAGACGCACTATTTCTGTACATCTCCTCCTTTTTTCTTCCACCGATTGTGTATGTACATGTTTAATCGGTAGTGCAAGAAGCCGTCGGGACCGAGAAGAAACTGATGTGACCCACCCGCCACATATTCTCCGCTGCCGTCTCTCGCCTGAATGCCCAAGTATCAGGCCGAAATCTGTAATGAGGAAGAGTGTGTAATGAGCGACTTTGACTAGTACACCTTGACACCCAAAGTCAGCGAACCCAAGAAGAAGCAACGCGTCTGCCCGCCTTGTTATTCTTCGTACCCCTCAGCCGTCGTCGCCGCTCCTTCCCTCCAGCAGTGTTCCAAGTTCGAAAGAAGAGATACTGGAAACACGTCGTCGCCGTATTCCGTCTGTCCTATTTCCTCTTCCAAGCTGGGAGGAGACGAAAGCCTTCAAGAATCACCGAGTATTATTCAATCAACGAGTTAATCGAGCTCCCCTCCACCCTCAGTACGTGCCCTCCCACCGCATACTAATTTGGCACTCAAGTTGTGCTAACGAAACAGAGACTCGACGTCTCCGCCGACGTTTGATCAAGTGGTGCGAGGAGAGCTGTCCGTCCTTCAACTTTTTGCCCAACCACTCATTTCCATATCTGCACCACCAGCGAGGATAGGCCGCGAGGCTCTATTTTACTACTCAACTGGAATAAAATCTGTGAGACAACAGAAAACGACACAAAGCTGCCAATTATTCATCTGAAAAAGACGCTTCAAGGCTTCAGCTGGCGGAGAACGAGCCGAGTTTTGACGGACAAACAATTACCAAATCGGCACTTCCGCAGCGTCTCCTCGGATTCTCCGCTATGAAGCGACTCATCAAATGAACACAATTGTGCGACATCTCTCGATACAGACACACGCCCAGACTCCGATTCCATTGTCCTACTTGTCTTTTTGTCCTAATTCTACTAACTGTGACTCTCAAAATGCTAGCTACTCCGTCGCCTACCTCTTTCTTCCGAACGGTCCGGAAGTCTTTCCGAAGGTATTCTGTTTTTCCTCCAAGTTTTACTTCTAACCTTCAATCTATTTTGATGCGTGTTCAACGATAGAAAAACAAATGACAAGCAATTTTCATCCAATTCTCAAATTCCATTCCACCTATCATCATATGTTTTCTTTCAGGCACCGAAGTGTTCGTAAACGTGGAATGGCTCATGCAGCCTCGGGGATCAATCTTGAGGTGAGCCGTTTTTTCTTGTTGATTGCTCAGTGAAATTGAAATTGTGGAAACCACAAGTTCAACTGGATTTTCCAATAAAGAGAGCACGAAAAAGGTTCAAGTCCAAACGGCCCGAGGCTAAATAAGAGTGGAACACATCTCGGCTAGTGGCAACCGGAAACTATAAACAAAGTTCTTTCCCCAACCGATTTCGAAAGTTATGATTCTCAAAATTTCGGGTGAAAACTTATGAATCGAGCTTGAGAGGCAATTAAGCGCGGTGAGCGAGACACCTCACGAGATGGCAGGCAGCTATCCGACTTTCGTGTCCTTTGATTTATTTGTGTCTCATTTGATGCTATCCGTTGTAATTCTAGCTGAGAGCGGCCGTAAACCCACACATTGCCATCACACCTTACGCCAACTCAACCGGTGATAAAAGTGATAACAATGTGATTTTTGTGTTCTCGTGTGCATGCGTAGATTTTGAGAGTTGCTCGAATGGCTATATTTGCAGCTGATGAATAGAGAAAAAACAAACTCAAGGCCCCCTTTCCAACCTCAGACACCTCTCTCACCTTGGTTTTGAAGTACTGTGATTGTTATCTGAACACGTGGAATTCGTAAATCAAGATGTTTTCTGGAATGAAAAAGTGTAAATTATCCTGTCAGTTTCATTCCCAGTAGACCTGCACAAAACGAAAGTGCGCGTTCTGAAAGTTCTTTTCCGCATTCATTAGACGCGTTCTAATTAGATTCATATTTTGTCCTTGTGCGGCTTCGGATGCGCACAATTGAACACGCATTCTTTAGTTTTGTTTCTGCCCGTTTTCCGAAAAATGAATACGTTAGAGATAACAACTTTTGGGACAAGAGTGTATGAGCAGCCACAAAGTAAGCATATTTTCCGCCGTTTTCGCTTTCGAACATTTTGCTTTTTTGGCACCGCGCCCCCAGAAGAGAAACAACCTTTCCCGCAGTTTCTACATTTCTTCAAACACATATACATCTCACAACTCGTTTTGCTCCTGGTTAGGTCCGTTGCGAGTGAAACATACATATCTTCAAAGGATAGGCGGGGGTGTAATGCTTTTTAGGATAGGATGCACACAATTTCGTCCACACGTCCACATAATTAAACTGCACTTTTTACTTTGGTTGTCACCACTTGCCTCTTCCGCCGACTCCTCTTCTATGTTACTTCCATTAAATTTACCCGTTGCTCAAGAAGAATGAGGTGAAAAGAGAAAAAGAGAGAGAGAGATTCGTCTTTCCTCTATAGCTCGATGAGTCGGTTTGTCGTCCAAAAATTTAAAACATGTTACACACATTGTCTCCTTCTTGTCCGATCCGACCGATCGACCGACCACAGCCAATGTGATGACAGCTCTCGAGACAAGACATTTGTAGTTTTCCTCATGCCGTAGGTTCTACACATAAAAAGTTCAGAACCTGTCTGTCTCTCTAAGTACTCTATTCCTTTACTTGTTCTCAAAGTCATGGACCACTAATCAGCAACTCTCACTCGTTTCACACCTAATTTCAATCTGCATGATCTCTGAGATTCCGCGAAATTCCCGAAACACTTGAAAATGCAGAAAAGTGATGTGAATCTGAATACACTCAACACTCTGATACATCGACAATTCTCTGCCGTGTTTCAAATGTAGTTCTTGTTCTTCTCACGGTTCACTGGACCTCTAGGAAAGCTCAAAGTTTGCGAACATGCGTGTCTCAATTTGGAATTCATGTTTCATTTGATGTACACCTTCGCCACTTTTCGAATTTGAGTTGACACACCCACAAGTTCTGTCTATCGAAATGATCTCCAAATATATATATATATTCCCCGATACGAATAAAAACTGAATTAAGTCACATCTCACTAAACATGAATCGGTCGAAAATAGAACAATGCATTACTATTTGACTTTGTGTCCATTTGTTATTTTGTTCATAATCCATGTTCCTTCCCCCTCTCTGCCCCGACATTCCATGTAACTCGACACTAGCTTGTTCTAACTCAAAGTGCTCGTCTCATTTCTCGAAAACTGCTTTTCAAGTCCCCTTGTTGCTTCAGTTCTAGACGGAAAAGGAGGAAATATGGAGCGGAATCTTGGCGAGGAGAAGAAAGTGATGCACAAAATG
Source organism: Caenorhabditis macrosperma (assembly GCA_963932285.1). NCBI lineage: Eukaryota > Metazoa > Nematoda > Chromadorea > Rhabditida > Rhabditidae > Caenorhabditis > Caenorhabditis macrosperma. The sequence continues at coordinate 13,836,812 of OZ010618.1, forward strand.
AGTGCTACCGAGCGCCGCCAACGAATCATGCGCCGTATCCACACGCTGCAGTCCGAAGACACCGGATATAGTAATGAGGGAGACTCCCGGCGCAGCAGCACCGCTTCTGTGAAGGATGAAGTGTCGGCGCCTCCATCCGCTTCAATTAATCCAAACTTGTTGTTTGTGCCAGATATTAGATCGCTCGGCTTGGATCGCGGTGAAGTGCCACCGCATAAAAGGGTGCGTATATGTAGGTTCTGCCGCCTGTCTCTCCCTCTTCTTTCTTCTTTTCATTCAATTTTCGGAGGAGCAATAAGGTCTCTGACACTCAGATTCCTTCATGAAAATCCACAAAACTTCAGTCTATCTTTCTCCGCCGAAGGTAGTGTTTTTGAGTTGGCAAATGTTGAAAACGTGATGTCAAAGTGTTATTTCCCTTATTTTGTGCTGAACGCCTTCGCAAATTTCATTTCGAATGACACATTGACGTTGAGAAACGCATTTCCTTTCTCATAGATCTCGCCAGAGTTTTTTTTCGCTCATCAACGTTTTAGAAACAGTGAAACGCTAGTCACCTTCGAGATTTTGTGTAAGTTCAAGACCAAAACCAAACATTGAGTTTAATTTAAAAAACAAAGATTTCAAAAATGAGATAACTCTGATTCAAACCACTTGAATGTTTCTGTTCAGGATGCAATTGAGAAGATCCCAATGCGAGCCCGATCCCAGAGTTGGTTGATTCGTACTCGACATCTTCTCCACGAAGAACGCGTGAGTCCCCTTTTCTTTCTTCCTTCTTCTAAATCACATATCATACAAATCGTTGCGTATTTTTATTGCAGGAGCCACCACCACTTATTTCCCATATGATGCTCATATTTTCGCTCTTACTCATCATCCTCTCCTTCCCATGGTGTCTATTCTTTTGTGTAAAAGTGGTTAAGTACGAGCTGTTGGTTGAAGATGGATAGTTTATGAACTTGTTCCAGGGAATATCAAAGAGCAGTCATTTTCCGATTGGGTCGACTCATCAAAGGAGGCACGAAAGGCCCGGGACTTTTCTTCGTTCTTCCGTGCATTGACACAATGAAAATAGTGGACCTCCGTGTACTTTCATTCGATGTACCACCGCAGGAAATTTTGAGTAGAGACTCTGTGACTGTCTCTGTCGAAGCTGTTATATATTTCCGTGTCTCGAATCCCGTTATTTCTGTCACAAACGTCAATGACGCCCAGTTCAGTACCCGTCTTCTGGCTCAAACTACGCTGAGAAACGTCTTAGGTACCAAGACACTCAGTGAGATGCTCAGTGAGCGAGATGCCATTGCAAGCGTATGCCGACATGAATTGGAATCGGTTCATAGTGTTTTCTTTAGATCTCTGAAAAAGTGCTCGACGAGGGAACCGATCCGTGGGGCGTGAAGGTGGAAAGAGTGGAAATCAAGGACATTCGTCTGCCCCATCAACTCATGAGGAGCATGGCTGCGGAGGCAGAAGCTGTCCGAAAGGCACGTGCTGCCATTATTGCGGCTCAGGGAGAGAAAGATGCGAGCGCGTAAGTTCATTTTGTCCATCCTATTACCTGTTTTTTCTACACGCAGATGTCTTCAAAACGCTGCTGATACCATCGCCCAGAATAGGATGACTATTCAATTGAGATATTTGCAAACTTTGACCAAGGTTGCTGCAGAGAGGTACGTAGGGAAAACACTGGGAGGGGTGTTCAAGGAAAACAGACTTATTCTGTTACTTGTTCCAGGAACAACACAATCGTTATGCCGTACCCGATAGAAGTTGCTAAGCATTTTTTGAAAAAGTTCCATAACAACAAGAACTGAAACCAGTTGGATGCTATGTTTTCTTCTACAGTTGGACCGGTAACACTGTCACTCTGTCATCATCAATTGTTGTCCTTTTCCTTTCTTCTCTGTCTCTCTTTCCACCCTTTTCTGACTTTTCTTTGGATTTTCCGATTATTCGAATGTTTCAACTGAATAAAAGTATCCTCATCTCAAAAACTGTCTAGTTAAAATGGAGCATCTGACATCACCAAGGAGGCGAATAAAGATTCAAAAACCTTGTTGACCTCGTGATCCTCTCCGTCAGAGAAAAATAGAAACAGATGTTCAGTCCGTTGATGCGATGGCCCTGGGAGAGCTCGGAAAGTAGGCGAGAGAGTGTGTACTGCGGGAAACCGCCGACATGGCCTCCCGTCCGTCTGCCCGTCCGTCCTCCCAAAGACACACAGGGAGGAGACCAACGGCTATTGATTGCGCTTTGGCTTGCTCGCCCCCTCACACACACACACACACACAAACAGCGCATAATATCGAGCGAAGCAGATTTTCTCGAAATCCGTTATCTCTCTTCTATCCGTTCGTTTTTTTGCGTTGCCGCCAGTGGACAAGCCATGCGATGTTTACCCAACTCTTCCTTCTCAACGCACTCTAATTTCCTCTTATCAGTGTCCCAAATGGGTGTGTTTTAGTTGTTCTCTTCCCTTTTCTTCTATAAAATTCACTAAAGTATGAATCACCAAAAAAGAAAAACATATAAAACACAAACATACCGATACTTCTTCCATTTGAGTCACATTTTGTTACGTTATCCACGAACTCCATGGGGTTTCTGTCCGCCACTTCAAACACATCTCTCGATTTATTCCTACCATTTTCTCATTCCGCCAGCGGCAGAAAATGAAGAGAGGAGCAATTATTTACGCGCCGGGCGTTCGTCCTTTCTCCTCTCAAATCGTCTTTTCTTTTGCATTCATCTCAAGTGTTCTGTGTCGATCTGTCCTTGTGTAGTATTCACCCCAAATATGCGATGAGTGACAGAAAATGGAGCCTTGAACCGTTTTTTGATTCTCAAGTCAACTGTTTTTTTTTCACCCATTGCACGAAAAATGAAACAACGGTAATGAGAAATATTTTCACTAGATATAATCTCAGCTTATTATTGTGTTATCTATTTCAAAATCACACTTAGCTGCGCATATCTGAAGCCAGAATATTCTGTCGATGTATCTGTCCGCTCGTCGGAATATTTACACTGCGCGGAAGTCAGCAACTGCGCTCCTCTGTACGCTGCGAGACAGTTGCCAAAGCGGTTCATTACCGAGTGTATCTGCGCAACTATCGAGTGACCCTCGCGGAATGACTCATTGATTTTTGTTTTCCCTCACTCAACGCTGCACTTCGTGGCCAATTCCGTTTCACTAAAATGCAACTGTTGCGAAATCACAGGATGATTCATCTCGGCTTCTCTTCCCGTCCATTGACGCTTTTCTCAGCTGAACGCAGTGTTTCCTCTTTCATTTCTGTGAAACATGGGACAATTCCAGCTGTCGGTCGCGAATGCCGGCTGATTTAAAATTCATAGGCGTTACTAACATTTGAAATATGATATTCTTGCTTTGGAATTAGTAGTAGTAGATGCTGGCAGTACTAAAACGCTCGGTTGAACTAATACTATGAACTTCCTCTGTTTCTCTTCGAATGATAAGGTTTACCTTGCTGACATTTTGCAATACATCCCTCCACAAAATTCCATTTTCAGAACCGAGACATGTCGACTCAAGAGGATTTCCTTAAGCGTCTGGAGAACGTTACCATCCGATTGGAGGCTCTCTCGGGACAAAAGCCGGCGCTCGCCCCGAAGCCAACGAATCTTGGAGGACCAAATGGTGAGTTGATTGGTGTTTGTCAAAAATGGGAATGAAAGGTAGTAGTCGATCACAAACCGTGGCTGTTTGTCTAAATGCTCATGACTAATAACCTGTGGGTGGTGGGGTTGCATGAGTGCAGTTCTTTCCAATCACTCCGTAGTTGGCGGCATCATGAGACTCCGAGTGACTTATCGACGAGTAACCGAGTATGTTCCTCAACGGCAGAGAATCAGGAACATTCCGATACGTATCATATGTGAGTTTTAATGATGCTACTGCTGTTGTCTGACTTCTGATTGTGCTCGTTTCCGCATTTCATTTGCCAGCCGGGCGATTAGTACTATGCTTATTTCCAAGATCAGATATGTTTTCGAAGTCAGCCGTTCAGTAAAAGAACCCATTTTCTTGCAAAGCGTCAATATTTTTGTTTTGGCACGAAGATCGGTGAAACTTATTGTTAAACTCGAACCGAGATTCGCATAGGCTCACTCACCAGGTCCAGGCGATCCACTTTACTGTGCTCCCTCCGAAGCTAGCCAACTTTTCTTCAAATTTCTTTCCCAAGAGTACTCCATTCTAAGCAATAATCGATCAATCTTCCTCAGTGAGTGATAAAAGAAGAACGTACGACGTCGTGATGATACTAATGCACTAGGCTCCGACGACACGTACCACCTCGGCGGTTCTTTTCCGTTCCCTCTCGACACCAATTTCTCTCGGCCCACAAAGAAAAAAGTTATCATTTCGTGCCTCCTCCGCCGTCAGAACCGTCGATCCGCTTCCCTCTCCTACATCGCAAAGTATTTTACAGCGAGCCGTTTTTCTGTTCATCGGGCGACTCGCCTCTCAACCCTCATGCTCTTTCCCCTCGCAGTGTCGCGGGACCCGTCTTCCCGTTCAACAGTTGCTTGCTTGCCGTTTCCTCTGCTTCGTGTTTCCGTCTAACCCCTATCCTTCAGCTCGCTTCATCTCTTGCCTAGGTTTTCCTCACGGCTGTTTCTTTCTCAGGCAAGCCGTCGTTTCCCTCTCCTGCCCTCAAATCTTAACAATATCTCTTCATCCTCCTCACCAAACCGCCTATAATCACCCAATGTTCTAGTTTTAATTCTCCACTGTTTCCACAATGGATTCTCTTTATTATTCCGCTCCGAGACCTTTCAACAAGTACCCGCGTGGCTACAGACCGGTAACTGACAGCACTCAGGACTTGACCGGCCGAGGATTTGGAGGCGGACTCCGACCGTCAAGCAGTTGGTCGTCGTTCCCTCAACAAGTTGTCAGTGACCAGCGGTCAGCAACCCTTCCGCACTTCCCATGCGTCTCGCCCCCAGTCTCTCCACTCAACCACAGCTCTAATTATTGGACCGCTGACGAGCCACCCCGTTCCCGACGTCCGCTACGATCGGAGAGCAGTTCCACAGTATTCGACAACTCCTTCTCCCCCAGAGAACTCTCTCCATTGTCGGTGGCCAGTGAATACGCTAATAACCCACTTCCGCCAGTTCAATCATCGAATATGTACAGCCATCGAAGTGTACAGAGTCCAGTGACTCAGTTCCAGGAGCTGCCGCCAAGAGGTTACGACAATGTGCCGAGGCCTCCCATGTACGAGCCGTCCACTCAAAACACAACATCACAACGAGAGAGTGATTTTCTGAGGAACCTGCAGCGCCAGAAGGCCGAAGCTCACAACATGTCGTCTAGCTGGTATGCCGGAGACCAGTCATCTCGTCAACCGGATTGGGGTGGCCATCCGGCTCATCCGCATCAACAACAACAAAATCCTGCGAATCAGCAGCATCCGAGACGTTTGGCGAAGACTCAGTCGGATTTGTCGTTTGATACCCTCAACAACACATACTTCCACAACTCCTCCACTCTTCCTATGAATAACGGTTCTAATCATCACACGAGCAACAATATCAATGGAAATGGCAACGGAAGTCAGAATCATCGGATGGGTGGATTCTTCCAAAATCGAGTGATCGAGCCTAACTGGATGACCGATCCACCGCCACCCAAATCGTTCCGTGAAGACTACATCATCCGAAACATTCCGGTCACTACTTCGGTCACCTCAGATTTCGAGCGATTCCGATTGGATCCAACATTCCGTGAGCCTACTCGAGCCACTTCCCTCGTCCATGAGCAGCCGAATTTCCGGAGCTATCATCGCGACGGCGGCGCCCCGGCTGTTCGTTCTCCCGAGCCTCCTCAACCACAACAGCCGCAGCAACATTATCAGCGAGCTCCAACTTTTTTGCAACAGCGTGAACCAAGTCCTGTGCGCTCTCCGCCCGTTATCTCATACGCACAGCAGCCGAATCCCTTCTCATTCCCTAACCCGATCAATCAAGTCAACTACAACAACCAAGAGGAAAGCTTACCAAGAGGAGGCACAGCCGGCGGGTACCAAGATCAGCGGCTGCCGCAGAGACCAAATGATCAACCGAGTGTCTACCAGAATGTTCCGCCGATCTCGAACGCTGCTGCGGCCTACAGAGAGAGAGACCGACCAACAAGTCACTACTCGGAAGGTAATAGGAACTCGACGTTGTATCAGAATGAACCAATCCGTTTAACGAATGACCGAGTTCTTCGTATTCATCCGAATGCTGAGCAAAATTCGTATCATCAACAGCCACAAGAGGAGTCTTATTATCCACCACCGCAGCCCCCAACACACAACCATCAGTCACAAAGGGCCAGAATCCAGTCTCCACTCCGTGACTTCGCCCATCTCACCTCTCCTATTCGGGAAGTTGCTCCTCAACCAGCCAACCCGGACCGAATCTTTAGCCCGGTAGAATCAAAAGTCTATAACCGTTCTGGACCGACGGTCATCAACGGATTCACCAGCAATCGTCACACATACAATAGTCACACGGATGATTATGACGCTCGAAACCGTCGTGACTCTTCGCAACCCCCAGTAGCCGTCATTGAGCCGAATATCAATGCGCACATGCCGTCCGATCCAATTCCTTACAATAAACCCCACTTTGGTCACAACCATCACCATCACCAAATCCAACCTGTCAAACCGACGATGACTTCTCATCACCATAACCCGACTTTCGTCGCTTCTCCGACCACTTTTTCACCGAATTCAAACTACGAAAACGACAACGATAGCGATCTGGACATTGAAGAAATGGCGCGTCGTGCGCTGCCAAAATACTTGCGTGATAACGAGAAAACGGGAAGACACAGCAATTTCTACGGTGACAATTTGCACGGGATTCTCATCAAAAACCCGTCTCTTCATCGAAATTCTTCGAAGAAAGTGGTCTTCATTGATCAGGATAAAGGTGAAAATAATGTGTAGTAAAGTGGCATTGGGTATCAATACTAACTTTATATAATATGTGGGATACATTAGAGAAACCTATTAAGAGACACAAACGCTAGAATGTGTAATTTCAGCTCCTGTCGCCGCTGTTGCTGCGTCCGGCGACGTTCCTCCGCATGTCCGCGCTTATGATGACGCTGTCGAGGAATCCCTTAGCAAGTGGAGTCAGCTGACGGATCAAATCGGAGGAGATATTGTTGCTGTGGTACGTTGACTTCGAAATGATTGTGAAGCCAGTGAATTAATTGTACATAATTTCAGAAGCCGAAGGTCATTGCTATCTTCGACAGCCTGCGCAACTATCTGTGGACTGCCGCCGGAAAGGCCGAGCCATCGGAAGCGGATGCTCAGAAGATGCTCGCACCAATCATCAACACTTTGAACGAGATCAACGCGTTCAAAGACACGAAAAGGAACACGGCGCAGTGGAATCATCTGAACTCAATCGCTGAAGCTCTTCCGGCTCTCGGCTGGCTAACTGTGGTATGAGTCGTTTCCCATTTAATCCCAGTATCATTCACACACGTTTCAGAAGAAAACTCCAGCCCCATACGTCAAGGAGTTCATTGATGCGGCTCAGTTTTACATCAATCCAATTCTTCGTCAATTCAAGGAGACCGACCCAAAGCATGTTGAATGGACCAAGGCCTGGAAGTCGATCTTTGAGGAGATGCAAAAGTTTGTCCGCCAAGTGCACACCACTGGACTCGTCTGGAACAGTGCCCCGGGAAGTATTCCGGAAGCGACTTCTGTCGCACCGGCAGCTGCTCCAGCACCGAAAGGACCGGGTGGCCCACCACCGCCACCACCGCCGCCAATTCCGGCTGATCTGTTCGCAAACGTTGCTCCACCACCGGTTGACGCTGATAGAGCCAATCGCGACGCATTGTTTGCGTCTCTGAACCAAGGAGAAGGTGTCACTTCGAGGCTGAAGAAGGTCACTGCCGACATGCAAACGCACAAGAATCCAGGTCTTCGTGCAAATGCCGCTGCTCCACCGTCCGCAAACAGGGCCGCTGTGAGCGCTTCTCCAGCCAAGGCGGCGGCTCCAGTTAGAAAACCACCAAACAAGGAGCTGGAGAACGGAAAGCAGTGGATTGTGGTAGGTTATTATTACTTAATTAGATCCAACTCGTCCAAACCTCGAACTTGAGCTCAAAATCATGTTTTCCAGGAGTACTTTGTCAATGATCCTAATATCGTGATTGATGTGAACGATAAGAAACAGACGGTGTACGTGTTCCGTTGCGAGAACTGCGTCATCAAAGTCAACGGAAAGGCCAACTCGATCACTTTGGACGGATGCAAGAAGACTTCGATTGTCTTCGACGCTCTCGTCGCCCAATGCGAGACTGTCAACTGTCAATCGGTCCAGATTCAGGTATGAACAGAAATAAGGCAATGTGTTCTCTGATCCGTGTTCCAGACGCTCGGAGAACTGCCAACCCTCTCCATCCAGAAAACCGACGGATGCCAAGTGTACTTGTCGAAGGTCGCCCAAGGCTGCGAGATTGTCACTTCCAAGTCGAGCGAGATGAACATCTCTGTTCAAACCACCGATGATGGAGAATACGTGAGTACAATTGGAAGTAGAAGAAGTTGTGTAACTCATATGTTTCAGTCGGAGTTCCCTGTTCCGGAGCAATTCAAGACAACATTCGTCAACGGAAAACTTGTGACGGTCGTTTCGGACATCTGCTAGACCCTACTGCACTACTCTCCCACTATACTCCACTCGTCATAACAATATTCAATATTATTAATATTTCTCTGCCTGATCCTTTATAAGAATCCGACAACCTTCGCTTTATCTATTTTGAAAGCTTTTTTCGAACCTTTTTTGTATCTGCCTGACTGGTGCTCAATATTTTGAAGATTCTTTCTCAAATAAAGTGATTTTCGAAATATTCGGAATGGAATGGGGGTTGAACAGAAACAACGCAAGAAAAGAAAGCATCCAACGGCTGACCTTTTCTGAGAAATCATTCACATGACCGCAGTGTTATGCACAAGTATCTATGCATACGGAATGGTGGACCATTATCCATTGATGCTCTCATCCCATTCGAATCCTCTCTCTTCTTTCTTCATTCTCTGTTTTCCTACATCCCAGTTTGTCTTTCCGTTGTGATTTGCTTTGTTACAGATCGGGAAAATGTCATGGATGCAAAATTTGAAAAACTACCAACACCTCCGGGACCCGTCGGAGTACATGTCACAAGTATATGGAGATCCGTTGGCTTACTTGCAAGAGAACACCAAGTTTGTGACAGAAAGAGAATATTATGAGGACTTTGGTTATGGAGAATGTTTCAATTCTTCCGAATCTGAAGTTCAGGTGAAACGTTGTCGGTGATTACTCTCCCGTATCGAAGATATGTTTAGTGTGAACTGATAACCGGTGAATTCGATCCGAAGTTATTACCCTATGACAAACGATTAGCATGGCACTTCAAAGAGTTCTGCTACAAAACATCGGCACACGGAATCCCGATGATTGGAGAAGCTCCAAATGTGTACTATCGGTGCGTTTGGGTGATGTTGTTCCTCGGGTGCATGATCATGTTGTACCTCAATGCGCAGTCAGTTTTGGATAAGTATAATAGGAACGAGAAGATTGTCGATATCCAATTAAAGTTTGGTTCGTATTTTCATCCAATTCTTCTTAGAATACAGTTCTCTCCAGATACCGCTCCATTTCCCGCAATAACTCTCTGCAATCTGAATCCGTACAAAGCGAGTCTCGCGACCAGTGTTGATCTTGTCAAAAGAACACTCTCTGCTTTTGATGGCGCAATGGGAAAAGCCGGAGGATCGAAGGAAGGAGAAGGTGAGAAGGAAGAGGTCACCGAAGCCCCAACCACTCCTGCCCCCACCACAAAGCCGGCTCGTCGTCGTGGAAAACGCGATTTGACCGGTGCATTCTTCGAACCCGGCTTCGCGAGATGTCTGTGTGGGAGTCAAGGATCCAGTGAAATGGAAGACAAGGACGATGAGAAAGAAGAAGAGCTGCGAGAAACAACGACCAGAAAGTCGTTTAATATTAATGGTGAGTGTTGCATCTCAAATGAGAATGCATTGCGTAAACCCTTCGTGGATAGATGCCGACGAAGAATGGGATGGAATGGAAGAGTATGACAATGAGCATTATGAAAACTATGACGTAGAGGCGACTACCGGAATGAACATGATGGAGGAGTGTCAGTCAGAACGGTGACAATAAAGAAGAAGTTCCAAGGTTGACTCCATGTTTCCAGTACCAAGTTCGATGAGCCCACTGGTTTTGATGACCGATGCATCTGCGCTTTCGACAGATCAACCCATGATGCATGGCCGTGCTTTTTGAATGGGACATGGGAAACGACAGAGTGCGACACTTGCAACGAACACGCCTTCTGTACAAAGGACAACAAAACAGGTTTCCTCGGAAGAAAATAATTGTCCCATGCGTTCTCGTTCCAGCCAAAGGTCACAGGTCTCCATGTATTTGTGCGCCATCTAGGTTTTGTGTGGCTTACAACGGAAAGACTCCACCAATCGAGATTTGGACGTACCTGCAAGGTGGAACGCCAACTGAAGACCCAAACTTCTTGGAGGCCATGGGTTTCCAGGTTCAAGCAGTAAAACCTATGAAGTGACGGAAAGAGTTTCAGGGAATGACCGATGAAGTGGCTATCGTGACAAAAGCGAAAGAAAACATCATGTTCGCTATGGCAACACTTTCGATGGAAGATAGAGAGAAGCTGAGCACGACAAAACGGGAACTGGTTCACAAGTGCTCTTTCAACGGAAAAGCGTGCGATATTGAAGCGTAAGTGACAGTCACCATTGATAGACTACTGGTAGTTTTACAGGGATTTTCTCACGCACATTGATCCGGTTTTCGGGTCGTGTTTTACATTCAATCATAACCGGACTGTCAACTTAACCAGTATCCGTGCAGGCGATTCCAATAATATTGCGCTATTTTCATTATTCTTATCTTTTTAGGACCCATGTACGGATTGCGTATGTTGGTGTACGTGAATGCTTCTGATTACATGCCAACAACGGAAGCCACTGGGGTTCGACTGACCATCCACGACAAAGAAGACTTTCCGTTTCCGGACACTTTCGGATACTCTGCACCCACCGGCTATGTCTCCTCGTTCGGGTTGAGATTGGTAGGTTTGGTAACGATTTCTTTTCATTTCATGTACTCGTTATAGAGAAAAATGTCTCGCTTGCCTGCCCCGTATGGAGATTGTGTCCCGGACGGCAAAACGTCCGATTATATTTACAGCAATTATGAGTATTCAGTAGAGGTTTGCTCAAGTGGTATCACCAGAAGACCAATTTTGTATGTTTCCAGGGTTGCTATCGTTCATGCTTTCAACAGCTCGTGCTGAAAGAGTGCAGATGCGGAGATCCTCGGTTCCCAGTTCCAGAGAACGCTCGACATTGTGACGCTGCAGACCCTGTCGCTAGTGAGCCAATGAATCTCCGCATCGGTATACTAACTTATTTCCAGGAAAGTGTCTCGATGCGAGAATGAACGATTTGGGAGGCCTTCACGGTTCCTTCCGTTGCAGGTGCCTTGCGATTGCTTTCTCCATAAAGTGTTTATTTTCAGATGTCAACAGCCTTGTGTTCAATCCATTTATTCGGTGACCTACTCTCCAGCTAAGTGGCCATCTCTTTCTCTCCAAATTCAACTGGGTTCCTGTAACGGGACAGCCGTTGAATGCAACAAACACTATAAGTCAGTTTTTGCTTCGATTAGTGCAATGTTTTTTCTGGCCGACGTTTCAGAGAGAACGGGGCAATGGTTGAAGTTTTTTACGAACAACTTAATTTCGAAATGCTCACGGAGTCCGAAGCCTATGGAGTGAGCATTCGTATTGGTTTCTACCCAAAGAAACATGTCTTTCAGTTTGTCAACTTGCTCGCCGATTTCGGTGGTCAACTGGGTCTCTGGTGTGGTATTTCCTTTCTGACTTGCTGCGAATTCGTTTTCCTGTTTCTGGAAACCGCTTATATGAGCGCCGAGCACAACTACTCTCTGTACAAGAAGAAGAAGGCGGAAAAAGCAAAGAAACTGGCTTCTGGATCGTTTTGATACCATTTTCCAATTCCGATATGCTGCTTCGTGGTTAATGATGTATATAATATAAATGTTCATGAACTCCGAGCAAAAAGTAAATCAACGCTCACTTTCCTGTACGTACAAAGAAATGGGGGCCTGTTTGAGGGAAGGGTAACACTTGACAACTAGTGGAGAAACAAAGAGGAACGTCTACTCGCATGAACAAAAATCTACTCACATTAGAAAGTAATTACGGATAAATTATTGTTTTAAATTTCGTTAAAAGCGTAAGCGGAGGATTATTATAACATTATCATAAACAATGTTAAGCAAAGTTAAAGGAACTTGGGGCATGCAGGTCTGAACATCTCTAATGAATATTGCTGCTTCAGCTGCGGAAGGATACTAATTCATGGGATTTGAGGGGTACAGAGTTTCAGAAGAGACATAGCACAAACAAAGCATGGAGAGGAGGAATGAACAAAAGAAATTAAGGTGTTGGACTGAATAGCTTGTATACAAGTAGCTGTTTTCCACAGACAGTTATTAGCGAGCCAATGTTCCAATGAGAGCAGCGCAAATTTCAAAGAATTGCATGGTTTGCGAGAGTTTGGCTCCCCCGGGAGACGGTGGCGGAGTCACGTCGCACTGAAAACAATGATTTAGTGGGCAGTCCGGTTAGCTGAGTCGATTTCTCGGCGAGTCTCCACAAGTACATTTCACACCAAAGAAGATCACTCAAACATTTAGAAAGAGATAACCAAGGGAAAGTAAGAAAACGACAACTCTCACCGACACATCCGCAAAATCATGCATCTCCAATTTTTCAACACTCGCCTCCATGCTCATGCCCTGGGGCATGCTTGCCGTACGAGTTCCACGGATTCCAGCCGGCTTCTGTGGCATTGACATTGAAGCATGTCTAGAGGAAGAAGCGCTGGCCGCTGAAACATCGGACTCCGAATGATCAATCGGAACGTGATCAATGTGCTCACGTCCAGACTCCTCATCGGCCAAGCTCTTGAAATCGAGCAAATAGCTGCGTTGGTCCACTTGATACAATTGCAACGACATCTTCGGTGGGTCAGAGGCCGGAGAGTCGGGCTTGCGTCGGACGATGACATGGTACGGGTTGAGGACCTTCCACTCCATATCAAGTTGCTTCATGGCACGGAACACTTCAAACATTATATCCTCCGGGCGACTTTGAGAGCGAATCCCGAGATGCCACTTAGCGCGCTTATTGCGAGAGGATCCAGTGACCTCGGTGTTGTCCAGTGTTGGAGTGATCTTGCTGCTCACCGAAGCTGTAATAAGTTACATTATAAACTGGACAGACAGAGTCCTTCCTAGTCAACATACCTGCGATACGTTCAGGATGACGATGGACTGGTCCTGGTCCTTTGTTTGGCGTAACTTGATAGAACTCCTCAATCGAGAGTTTGGCAGTTTCGTCGGCGATACGTTTGTTATCAACGATCAAATTGTAGGCAATAGAGAGATGATGATGTGGGTCGTCTCCAAGAAGAGCCGAAGTGACTTCTTCTTCCGCAACATGGTATCTCTGTAATTCAACAAACCGGTGGACACTGGAACAACACCAGGGATAGTTACCTCAGTGACCTCGCGAACCGCTTCGATGTCGACGATAGAAGCTTCGCTCTCGTTGATTGGTGGGAACAAGTAGTTCGGCAGATCCTTTTGGAACCACTCGTGAGCGCTGAAAATAGATTCTCACTAATGTTTTCCAACAATCGCCTACATAACATCCTTGATGGTGGCTCTCTTCATGGGGTCAACGCAAAGCATGTGGTGCAACAAATTGACGATTGGTCGTTCCAAGAAGTCGGGTGTTGGGAAGATTCCAGCTGCAAAACAAAGATTGATCAGAGTAACAGAAGCATTGAATCAATTACACTTAATCTTTCGGAAAAGACTCGGCACGTGCTCATCGTCGAATGGAAGAGTTCCGCAGAGAAGAGCATACAAAATGACTCCACAAGACCAAACATCAACTTCTGGGCCAGCATACAACCTGAAGAAACATCAGTTTTTGAAAAAGACCACGAAGTGTGAATCAATATAATTTGAACGCCGCTGTCATCGCGCCATATGAGGTGCCAAAATACGCAAACACCGTTACGGTGAAGTGCAGATGGGCGAACACGAGTCTTTGTTATGCATATGATGACTCGTCTCGCACTTTTCGTTTTCTTTTTTATGTAATCCGTTTTGAAATCTTTTGATTACATTCGTGTCTGTAACTCACTTTCCGCTTATTACTTCCGGTGCAGCGTAGTTTGGAGAGCCGCAGCTCGTTCTGAGAAAGTCTCCATCGGTCATGATGTTGGAGAGCCCGAAATCGGCGATCTTGACGTTGTTTTGCTCGTCAAGCAGCAGATTCTCGGGTTTTAAATCTCTGTGGACGACCATGTGTCGGTGACAATAGTCGACACCGGAGATGATTTGTTGGAAGAAGCGTCGTGCTTCGGCCGTCTTCAGCCTTCCGTGTTTGACAATGTAATCGAACAACTCTCCTCCGGAGACATGTTCCATAATCATGAAGATGTCGGACGGTGTACTAATCACTTGATACAGTCGTATAATGTGCGGGTGCCGGAAGAGTGAGAGGTTTTGTATTTCACGACGAATCTTGCCGACTACGTCGAGAGACTTGATCTTCTGACGATTCAGAATCTTGACAGCCACTTTGTACCCGGTCGCTTCGTGAATCCCAACTGAAATTATCGATTATGCGTTTGACATCTTTCTAAGTTTGCTCACCTTTAACTTTTCCAAAAGTTCCGACACCAAGTGTCTCCTTTAGAATATAGTGTCCAATTTTGATTTGGGCTTTGGGCTCACTCCGCGATGGCATCTCTCCTCCCGGCGATGACATTTTCGAACTGTTTTCAGTACTATCGCGGTCCTTGCGCTCTTTTCTGAATTGAAAGCTTCGTAGCATCTCTCAGTAAGAAGAAGGAACGAATGGAATACGTAGTGGTTTTGTCTGAGTGCTTTGCACAAGAGGGGCGTGTTGTAGGAGGAGATTGAAAACGTCAGGACGGCGGATGCAGAAGAGTGAGAGGACACGTCACGAATATGAATAAAACCTGGGAATTTACGACTCGTGGCCATCCGGGGTCTGCGCAGCTCCTCTCTAACCAGGGTCCATAAATACTCGTTTTCGGAAAAACGAAAGGGATCTAGCCGCCGGAAAATTGCTATCCATGCGTGGAATGTTAAAAATGTGAGTGCATTTGACGCAAAAAGCCAAAACACTTTGTGTAAAACGGTGAATTCAATCAATTTTCTATCAGAAGAAGCCATTTCACTCAGGATTTTCTGGAATGCACCCAACAGAAGATTGCCGGCCAAGAATCTCCGGAGGCTGGTTGTAGAGTACAAAGGTGCCGACGTCTCTTCGGTCACCACACTATTCTCTCCGTACGGCATCGAGGAAGAGGGTCCACCCGACCTCACGCTCGCTCACAGACACTCACACACACAGGCCTCCGCTCTCATTCTTTCTTTTCCTACACACATACGCACAACAAGAGGCACGCGCTCAACAGGAGAAAGAAGCGAGGCAAGAGACAGGCACACGTTCCTTTCGCTCCTCTGCCAGTCTCCTGTCGGTCGGTCCTGGCGCCGCTGGCGCAAACACCCGACTCTCGGGGTAAGGCAAAGTGGTTGGAAGAGAGAATGCAGAAGTGAATCGGAATCAAATGGACTCTGCACCTATCTTGTTTTCGCCTAACCAATCACATTACTCCTTCCAGAAGTTTTGCCTACTCTATTTCCCTCGCAATTCACGCTGATTCAGCAGAATGAGAAGATAGCGTGTGCGAGAGAGAGAGGGAGAAAACAAGAATACGTGATGATCAAGATAAGATGAAAAACCGAAAATCGCTTTTTGTGAAAGGAAACGCAAGTGCAATGTGGACACAACGTTGCGGAGTGGAAGACCGAGTAAAATAGCGGAGGTTGACGTTGTTTGACCATCACAAGATCGATTGAATCGGCCACTTTTCCAACCAACAGTATCTATTCACAACTTGATAAGTAAACACGTTAGAATGGATAAACGACTT
The DNA here is from genome assembly GCA_963932285.1 of Caenorhabditis macrosperma. NCBI lineage: Eukaryota > Metazoa > Nematoda > Chromadorea > Rhabditida > Rhabditidae > Caenorhabditis > Caenorhabditis macrosperma. The sequence goes on from OZ010618.1 coordinate 13,852,972, forward strand.
ATCAAATGCGATCAAAAGGCGAAGACAGGGATCAAAATTTCACCATGACGTCCAACCCATCTGAATTGTTTGGGTAAGACACAGATTGGATTTCCCCCGGAATTCTTGATGATTGGTGTCTAGGGAACGTACATAAATGACTGGTTGAGTGATCATGGGATCGTGTAGTGAATGAGACCAAAAACAGGTGGATTGCGACCTTGCTTTGGATTGGAACTGGGAATGAAAGGAGACCTAGGTTTTCTACGTTTCCGTCCGAGAAAGCGGCGCACAACGAACTAGTCGTTGGCTGTTCTCAGAGACTCTGAAAACGCGTCAAATAGTGTGCATTTCTCACGTACTTTTGGCGCGCCATTCACGTGCCTCTCCGATACTCTCTGATTAGGCCTAAGAATGTCTGAAAGCCTTCGGAGTCAGACGAGAGAGACACCAGAGGAAAACAAGCAGAGACAGTGAAATGTGGCAGTGTTGTCGAAGAAATTTGATACACTCCATGAGTGGGGTAAAGATAACAACAGTAATCAAAGTTCGCTATTACCCACTTTCAAAATTATTTAAGAAAGCGATCGCTTTACGTTGCACACACCCGCAAAGGTCAGAGACTAACGGATTCCGAAGCCGTCAAAGTGGGAACCACGCAACACTCGTCATAATGAATGATAAATTCAGTCTGAAAGATGGTGGGTGGTGACACAGAAGCGGCATCCGGTGTGATGTCTATTTGTGTTTTTGATGATATACATGTGACTCCACCAAGCTTCCGACGTGTAGAGAAAGAAAAAACGAGAAGATCATTCTCTCTTTCGTTATTTTCGACAGAGGGAAAAAGAAAGAGACTCTCAGTCACTCACGCGGGCGCGCGCAATTCGACGGACGCCAGGAGTCTGCGTCTCACGCAACCCAGCACGATTGCATTGCGGAAAAAGCATGGATGCAAAGAGAAAATAGGATAAATCCAAAGGAGGGGGTCATCTTAGCGCTCGTCGCTACGCATCGATTGCGAAAAATGCAGTAGGACGAGACGCGAATGGCCGTACACTAAAAACAGTGCTGTTTGCATACTATTTTGGTAGGGTCGGCCTGCACTGTTTTTGCTGACGGGAGGCACCCCGCGCGCGGACCACGTCATTCTGGTCTGCCGTCACCCCGCGCATAGTTATCGATCTTTTTGCATGCCCCCGTCCTCGCCCGTCCCCCCTCTCAACGTCTTTGGTTTGCTTACCGCGACTTGGCCGACAGTTTCCTCGAAAGATTCTTGACCCGGTTCAGTCCGCTCGGCTGGCTACGACTTTTCGATTTCATCTCGGTCCCCTCGTTCACACCTTCCTCATCGCCTTTCCTTTCGCGGTCTCTATCTTGATGAGAGAACATCTCTGAAACACTCAATTAATTAGAACGTGAAAGAGCGCTAGGCCAGAGTTTGCGCCCGACAGAAGCAGAGAATGTATGAGGTGAAAATGTTTTTATGGCGTAGACCACCGCAGACAAACTTATTTGAGCAAACCACGGGCTCAAAAGCCGAGCATGAGGTAGGCTATGTAAATATTACCGGTGCTTTTCGTGGAACGGAACATTAGATGAAACTCACGTCTCACTTTTTTCATGACTTCACAGCTTCTCAGTAGAGTTGTTATCAGTTTCAAATTAGAGACGCCAAAATCGGTATCAAGAACCGAACCAAGAATGAGAAGTGAAGGGAATGAATCGGAATTCTTGAGGCATTCGAAGCGGTCACCTCATTCTCACATTATTGAAGGTAATTCATACATATTTATTAGTCGGCCTTACACAGACACTTGTCGGCAAAAAAGTGGTGAAAAGTCATTAGGAAAGCCTAATTTTATTGCGTTTTTTCGTGAGAACTGATACAAAAACTGAGTGCTTATCGCTCGCTCGCTCTCCCTTTTTAGTGCAAACGCTAATCTGTTATTATCTAGAACTGGAATCGAAATTCGTGAGCGTGAGCAAAGAAGAGCACACTTGCTTCAATCGATTAACTGTCAAGCATTAGGACTGTAGAGTATGATGCAAACGCGAGAAAGAGTTTTGATGTAACTTCATAATAAATGCAAAAAAGCAAGCCAATAGGTGCTACTGTGTGATGGGTGAGTGTCAGACCGACTTTTGTCGAAATAATCGGATCAGAACGGAAACGTATGAGTGTGCGCGTCCCTCCCCAAGTCGTCACGTGCTTCAACGAAAAGAAACTGCAGTTTTATGATTTTTTTAAATCCGGAAGTCAGGCAACTCCAGCACCGATTCAGCCAGGATTAGTTTACTAAAAACTGGTGATGCGGGTGTGGTGTTGTTGGTAGCCACCCGCTTATTAAATAATTCCTCTTCACGTGCCGTGAGCCCCGGGAATCGAACAAAAACTGCTCATGAAAAAACAAAGAAGTGCACGAAGATTCGTTTTCGCAAGCCTCAGAAAAGAGCTGTGAAAGCTCTTGGCGCCTGGTTAACCCGGTGCTCAGGCGGGATGTAAGGAAAGACAAGAAGCCGGGTGAGGGAGGGTTGGAAAGCGTCATATTTCGAAAAAGAAACTTTGACGTTTAACGTTGGTAGAATTTTGAGAACAAAACATAGGGCCATGTTTACTTGCTGCCAACACACAATGTCTTCTCTTTTCCACTCGTTTCTGTGGTCGACGTTCGTTCACAAAGTAGCTGTAATTCAAGTGACTCTCCTCCTCTCCCCATTCCAGTCTATTGAGTTTTGTTTCCTCGAGAGAAACACGATAATGAGCGAGCGAATCATAATTGAAACCGCCAACGTTGTTTGGTTTCCGATTTTCTCTTTGTATCTCTTTTCGTCATCGATCGGAAGATGTGGGAAACCGATTATTTCGGAATACATTTTATATACATATGTTTTTACAAAAACGTGTTTCGCTAAAGTGACGAATCATTGCGGCTACCCTTGAAAACCCAAACATGGGTTGATCTCTATCAAACTGACCATGGTCGCTATTCTTTTCTCCACATTCGGGTCATTTCTGCAATTCTTCGTTTCCTAAACAACAGATTATCGAAATTCCCAAAATTCATATCTAACTGAATCACACTCATATTTCGCATGAAAAAACAACTTCTGAAATATAGTGCTTTGATTGAGAAATAACAACATATGCCAAAACACCTCCAATTACAATAATTCTCACATTAAAATAACTGACTCTCTCAGTCATTTTCGCATACATCTTTGTTTTGCCAATTTTGTGCCTTATCAGCTGTTTGAACTTAATTATGTGTTATTCCGTAGTGTAGCCTAGGCTCCGAAAGAACTTCACAATCACACCCCGTGTTTTCTAAATGACGATGCAGTTTTTAATTGGGCGTCTAGAAACCTTTGGATTTCATCGAATTAATCAACCAAAGAACAATCTGAAATATCTTCGCTGATTTGTTAATCTGATCCCAATGCGCCTATCCATCGATTATGTTTTCTGTTTCTTTTTGTCCCTGCCCTTCATATCACGTTGTTTGTGTCTCCACTTCTTCAAAAAATAAACTTCAAAATGGTCACGTCGGATGGCGAGGAAACCTCGAGCAAACAACTCTTCGCCTCGTTCTCTCGCCCTACTCCTCGGCTTCTCTTCCTCTGTGGCATGTGTTGTGGCATGAAAAGAGTGTGAGCATTCCGGAGAGTGCAGACACGAAAAGAGTGGTTTTGGCAGTCCGTCTTTGCGACCCTCTCACGTCAGAAAAGCAAGCCGTTCAACACATACAATGTGCTGTTCATAACTTTTATTTTAGGAGTGAAAATGCGCTTTTCTCGGTTTGAGACCATTTCGATCTTTTTTCTTATCGTGAAAGTTTCACGTGCGTCGTCATTCTTGAGTGCACGCCACACGTTATCACTTCCATAATCACCTTGTCGAAACGTTTCCTTGAAACCCGCTGCAATCGAACGAAAAACCTCTCGATTGGCCCCGGTATATCTCTATTGACAAATGCGACTGGTGATGAGGTGACCGGCCACAAATGACCCACTTTCCGACGTAGTCTTTTTTCGATTTTGATCTCCCACTATTTAAATGCGCCCAACTGTGATTACACACTCGTCTGCCCCGTTCTACGCCTCGATTATTCTTTTTCAAACCCACTCATCAAGTTACTTTCAGAAAGCTTGCAAGTATGTCGTTCTTTGACGGAATCCCAGTCGCCCCACCAATTGAGGTGTTCCACAAGAACAAGCTCTACCTTGAGGAAACTGCCCCAGTCAAAGTCAACCTCACCATCGGAGCTTACCGCACTGAGGAAGGACAACCGTGGGTTCTCCCGGTCGTCCATGAGACCGAGGTGGAAATCGCCAACGATACCACTTTGAACCATGAGTATCTGCCAGTTCTCGGACACGAGGGATTCCGCAAGGCCGCCACTGAGCTCGTTCTCGGAGCTGACTCTCCGGCCATCAAGGAGGGAAGATCTTTCGGAGTGCAGTGCCTCTCCGGAACGGGAGCTCTCCGCGCTGGAGCGGAATTCCTTGCCAAGGTCGTCAACTTGAAGACTGTTTACGTGAGCAACCCAACTTGGTAAGTTCATACTTTTTGGAGTTTCACACGAATCGATCACTTTTTCAGGGGAAACCACAAGCTTGTCTTCAAGAACGCTGGATTCACTTCCTTGAACGACTACACTTTCTGGGACTACGACAACAAGCGTGTCCACATTGAGAAGCTCCTCGCCGACCTCGAGGCTGCTCCGGAGAAGTCGGTCATCATTCTTCACGGATGTGCCCACAACCCAACTGGAATGGACCCCACCCAGGACCAGTGGAAGCAGATTGCCGAGGTCGTCAAGAGACGCAACTTGTTCACTTTCTTCGACATTGCCTACCAAGGATTTGCTTCTGGAAACCCAGACGCCGACGCCTGGGCCATCCGTTACTTCGTCGACCAAGGACTCGAGATGGTCGTCTCTCAATCTTTCGCCAAGAACTTTGGACTCTATAGTGAGTGAATGCCAGTTCAAATATATAGTAACCTTCTCATTTTCAGACGAGCGCGTTGGAAACCTCACCGTCGTTGTCAACAACCCAGCGGTCATCGCTGGCTTCCAATCGCAGATGTCTCTGGTCATCCGTGCCAACTGGTCCAACCCACCAGCTCACGGAGCCCGTATTGTTCACAAGGTGCTCACCACCCCAGCACGCCGTGAGCAGTGGAACCAGGCCATCCAGGCCATGTCCTCTCGTATCAAGCAGATGAGAGCCGCTCTTCTCGCCAAGTTGACAGAGCTCCAGACACCAGGAACCTGGGGACACATCACTCAACAAATCGGAATGTTCAGCTACACTGGACTCACTTGTAAGTTATCAGTAGAAGAGTGCACGAGAAGAGGAAGTAATCGTTGTTTTTCAGCCGCCCAGGTCGACCATCTCATTGCCAACCACAAAGTGTTCCTGCTCAGCGACGGGCGCATCAACATCTGCGGACTCAACACGAAGAACGTCGAGTACGTCGCTAAAGCCATCGACGAGACCGTCCGTGCCGTTAAGAGCAACATCTAAATTAACTCTTCAAAACATTTAAAATTTCCTTCTCGTCAAATGTAGAATTGAGTCGTATTACATACATCTATGCACAAACTCTCTATTTCGTAGAGCAATTCGTATATTTCGTATTTATTATTACTTTAAATTGAACATTTGAACATCGAAACTTTTTGATGGGATCATTTCGAAATGCTAAAAATCAATCGACAGGAAACGGGGGAAAATGCAGAATGTCAATGCGTACCGGATCCAATTATAAAAGGAAAAGGTGAATTGTTTGACTATTGGCTCTCGGCGTCATCGACGTCCTCCTCAGCGACGAATCCACCTTTGCGGACGATGACGAGTGGGTGAGGGCCGAGACGGAGTCCGTACTTTCCGCCCATCTGCAAATTACCTTCTACATGTCTGATCCACTGGAATTTCACATACCAATTCGAACTTGGTTATGTCGTCATACTTGGTGATGCAGAAGAAGTTGATCACAAAGAACGAGATGATGAAGAGACAGATGCAGAAAATGAATCCGACCACGAGTGGTCCGGTGTAGTCGAGTGGGTTGAACTCTTGCTTTGGCATTGTTCCGAAGAGCTTTCTACCTGTAAACCGTAGATTCCTATTAGAGTTCTGTCTCAAGATGTGATCAAAATTCAAAAATGGGAAAATCGATGACTGTACGCTTGGCGGAAACGAGACTCGTTTTAGGTAGTAGTCGGTGACAGAAGGGGGCAGGGAAGGCCGAGACAAGACAACGTCGTGTCAACAACAACAGAGAACCGAAAGTGAAAATCGATGAGAGAGGTGGACAGATCATACGAAAAAAGGAGAGAAGAAATGGGAGGGATGCGGAGTAATGCCCTCTTCGAATCGGTAACTGGTTGGTTACAGGTTGACAGAAATGTTTTTGGGGAGGAGGCCGATGAGGATCGCTGCAGCGGAAAGAACCGATAGCGGCGCGCCGATTTTTCAAAGTCGATAGAATACATGAAAAGGGGATGAGAGAACGAATGCCATGAAAAAGCCACCATCTTGATGCTAATGAAAGCGCCAAATGATTTTCTCGTTCACGCCGCCAACGGATATTGGATTGAGTAATGAAAACCGCGGAGGGCAAACTGCTCCGTGCGTCATCCGGCCGAATTGCAAATAAATCAAAAGAAGCGGTCGTGCCAAAATAGCGGTATCAAGCTCTTTCTATAGAAAGGTCGACAACAGGAAATAAGATGGGAAATGTCGACTTGATTGATAGTACTTGGAGAAAAAGAAGAAGGAGGCGTCAACACCATTTTCTCTCGTTAAGTTTCTTTTTTTTGGGCTTCAGAATAGGCAACCTGAAATTACTTAAAGAAATCAAAAAAAAATCGCAGAAGACAAGTTAACCATGTGGTAAAGGCGCTTTCAGGTACCTTCAGAAAGATTAAACAAAATTGTTCTGGATATGGAACCAAATTCTCGAGGGAGAGGCATTGCACTTTCTCTATTCAGTTCGACCAATCTAAAATATTACATTCATACACGACCTAGGATTCGCAAAATTCAAAGTAAACGAGTCGCCGAGTGGAACTCTTCGAATTGTGTTGAGTGTAATGCAATTGTTTCAATACACCAGTTGATCCTCCTCATCATTCACACCTGTCCATCACACAATCGACTCAGGTAAATTGTGCGGAAAATGATGAGACTGCAGTTCAGAGAAGTTGCATTATGTCCGTGATTCGACTGTTGGTGGTAACGTGAAAACGGGAAAGATTTCCTATTTTTGGAAAATGTCTTTTGAAGAGAATGAGAGCGGGCGAGTGAAGAAAACACCGGTCGCTCTCGGGTTGTTTGATGACCTTCGACAATACATCGCAATCTTTTTAGGCCGGTATCGGTGGTTGAATTGAGAAAAAAGAGAAGAGAGTCGACCGAAGAAAACAGAAAAATAGGAGAGAAGGAAAAGAACAGAATGTACATGTGGCAGGAAAAATTCTTTGTGATGAAATGAGAAAAAGGGACGGGCGTTGTCAAGAGAAACTATTTCTCAGTTACTCAAGCAGACACTGACAATGATTTATTGCGTTTGCATACAATGAAACACAGATGACACTCGAATCAGTGACACAAAAATGAAGATTTTTCGAGTGTCCGATTGAAAAAGTGCACGAGAAACCAGAGCAACAGGCGGTGGAGCCGATGTCTTGTCCTCTAATCTGTCACAAGTCCGATTCCCACCAACTGTCTGCTTTATCATTTGTATCCGATCTCAGACTCACTTCCTCCTCAACACAACTTCGCTCGTTTTTTGCGCTTCTGTTTCGAATCTTTGATCGATTGTCTTCTCATCTATCCAAATCACTATAGAAACCGAGGAAAACCCCTCGAATGATTGGGCAGGTGAAATTGGAAATGAGAAAGTTGACTGCAAACTCGAGGCCGCTAACAGAAGTGTCAACTTACTTTCACTCAAATGCGGCTTCTGATTTTATGGTTTTTTGCTTTTTTATGGATTTCTGGTGATTGCGAGCAAGAGTGCGTGTACTGCGACGGACGAATTCTCAGTGATGATAAGGAGTAGGAAAGTACAGTCGGGACAGATCAAAAAGTGTCTAGTTTCAGATGTTCGACGTGTCAGGGCGACTATTGCATCTACATGAACTATAATGGTGTATACTCTAGTTACCAAAACCAAACGTTTTCTTATCAAGTACAGAATAGAACAGTACCTGAAACTGGAGAATATTTCAGGGCTGCTTAACATCTCCAACTGCACTTCAAACTGGATGTTTCAGAAACAAACAAGGGAATGTTATGTGTGTATGCAAGTAGGGAGATAAAACTTCCTTACTAAGGCGGGAATGATCATGAATTTCAGTGATAAATCTCTCTGCAACTCTCCAGAAACCCTCCCAGACGTCACTGATATTTCTTACGTGACGTGTACGTTCATAAAAGGAGGATTCGCTAGCGAAAATATCAGCTGTGCGCAACCAGTCTGTCGTCAAACGTATAGTACGTTTAGTACTTATGTAAGTCTGCAATCTAGAATATATTGTTACCGTGTGCTGAATGCAGGGACTAGAGTGTTTAGAAAGGGATATTGAGATGGAAATGTACGAATTTGGGTGAGTGTAGCACGAGTACATCAAACCTAATTGCTCTCCCAGAATCTTCATGAAAGAGTTGTTCGTTCCTATCAATGCGTGTTATTCGATTTCTTTCGACGGAAAATCCGATAATTTTCAAGCTTGCTTGTTCAAAGACGTTAATTTCGCAGTTATCGCTTTTTCTTTCATCTCATTCCTTTTTCCAGAACAAAAAAACGAAACTTAGCGAGAAAACACACGGAAAAACAAAATGCTACGTACCGGGGGAAGTCCAGGAGAGAATGAAAGTGGGATATGTTTCATACATGCGCAGTGAATCGTTGCGTTTCTCATTTAGAATTCAACGTGTCTCGGCCAGTTTTGTTTTTCCGCGGAGACGCAATACGGATGCATATCTCAATTTGATCGGAAAGGCTATGAGTTGAAGGTAATTGTCGGATGAGAGTTTGTCATCATACTGAGTCAGAAAAAGCATGTGTAGCGGAACATCCATGTTCATCAAGATTTCGGACCAGTCTCTCCGAGTACATACTCATTAGCATCCCCCAGTCCCTCTGCTCATTTGCCATTCCGTCCTCTAACCGCAGTTCAACCATAGTACACCCTCAAGGATGATGCTCAAACAAGTGCTATAAACCCCATGTTTAGACCGGATTATACCATCTTACACCGTTCATCGCGCCCTTCTACATCTGTGATAGCGACTTTTGCAACAACGAAACGGTATGCATGTAGTTCTATTATCAGAGACGTTCACAATGCGACCAAAGAACGAGTCTCGATTTCTGTTTCAGGTGGTCGACAGAGGGCGTTACTTCTATCCAACTTCTTTCCGATGGAATTCAGCGCTCGCGCACGGATGGGCTCAGTCCCTCTTTTTAAGTGTACTTTTGTGTTGGCGAAGCACGTGAGAGACATATAGAGACAGAAAATTGTGCGCCCCTACTGAGAATGACCTTTTTGCGGACATTGAAGCAGACCCGGTTCTCAGAGATCAGTTTTCTCATTCTCCAGTTTTTCCCCTCTCAAATAAAGAATTTGTTGCTGCTTTCTTTCTCCTTATCGTCTACTGCTGAGGAATGTGTTCGTTTCGTAGAAACGGATAGCAATTTGCAATAAAACCAGTCGGAATTTTTCATTTTCTCTCCCCCTACACAATATTAACTTTTCGCTTGATATTACCAGTCCGGGAAGCCATTCGCATTTGCAAGCGGTGAGCGGACATGCGAAGCAGGCACCACAAGTGGTGGCTTTTTGCGTGGTGAGACGGACAGAGAGATTGCGTCACATTTGGAGGAGCCCGAGCAACACAAAGACGCCGCTTCCCACTCACTGACCACACGCTTTTTTTCCGCGCAGTTTTTGCATAAATGTAATATTTCATACTCAATATGGATATCAAAAAACTAGTGCCGAAATGCAGAGTTCGACTACACCAAAACAACCAATGAGCTCATCAGAAGTGAGTAAACAAAGTCCGAATTCGAGAAGCGAGGGCTTTGTTTTTTCTCAACTCTTCCGCTTCTTAAGGATTCTCTTCGAGCTTTTTTCGCATTTCCTCGTGTGACAAAACAGAGAAAAAAGATTTTGAAAGTTGATAAAAGCCCATTTTTCCATTCTTCGAGTGTTTTCCAATAGCGCGGGAAAAACGGAAAACGCGACGCTGTTCCTTCTATTACAACATTGCATCACATTTGTCCAAAGTGATCAAATTGTTCCCGCTCTTTTGGCTTTGCTCCAAGCTTTCAGATATCTGAGAACTAGGTGAAAACAAATAACTGGAGAAAGTGGACGATTGATAACAACGTCATACTCTCAAATTGTCACAGCAAATGTCTTCTCTGTCAACTGAAACTGTATGCTAATTGTCGAAAAACGCCACATTTTGTTTTAATCTTGAAGCTTCATTTATGGAATTACTTCGGCATCTCTTATCATATCCGAAACTTTATATCATCATCTGCTCTTTTCTTGTATCCCGCCTGGGATTAATCCAATCAACAATGGTGTTGTCGGTAACTTGACACACTCATATACTCTCCTCACCTCCCACTCGGTAACTCGATACAGAAAACGTAACACTTCCTCTTCGCTTCTCCTCCTTTCCTCCAGCCAAGTGACCTGTACAATGACCCCCTAATCCTTGTCTCTCCCCCGTTCAGATGCCTCGTAAACAATAATGATGTGCAGATGTTTTGTGCCCGTTCCGTGCTGTATCCTTCCTTCTTAACATCACGATGGAAGCAGAGAATAAACAATAGGGAAAGAAAGTGAGAGGTCCTAGGATCCTACTCAAATTTTTGTTTATTTGCTCAAGAAATCTGTTCAGCGTTGTTCAATTTTCTGATAAATATGTACATAGATACCCACAGAAGCATCTAGTTGTCTCATGCCTTGTGACCATATGATCAGCGTCTAGCGGAGCAGAAAGGGATATTATGCTCCGACGAGTCCCTCGCATGCGTGTTTCCATCAAACTCGTATAAGCTAATGTGTGATTCATGAAATGTCAACCTAACTATAGGCCTCTCTCTGAGTACCTAGACACTAGAGAAGAGGGCGATATGAGAGTACTTGTCGCCCAAACGGCTCGCGGGAACAGCTGTTTAGTGTAAATTATGTATATTTGCCCCCTCTCACCACCCACATACCTGCCTCCAAAGTTTCGATCACTTGATATCACCTCGAGGCAGGTCCGTCACAACGTGACTAGTTCGCCCCTTATAATCTTTTGACTTTTTCTCGCAATCCGAAGCAATCAATCATCGAACATTTCTTAACCGTTGTTATTGTTTCTACACGTGGCCCAGCCCTTGATCTCCAAAATTTCGTTTTCTTCTCTCGATTTTTCATCAAAACGTTTATCAGTTCTCCGTTTTTTATCACTATTTCCTTATCTCTCTCTCTCAAATTGTTGCAAAACTAGAAGAAGTGGGTCGCTCCGACTGAAACAAGTGTTGCAAACTTTTTTCCTATTCCTATTCTTTTTTGATCCTAAAAACTCCAATTAAACGTATGATGAGAGCTGCGAGCTGAGATCTTCATCCTCCGAGTCGGTGACAAAGTTTTTTTGTTACAGCATAGGCAGTTAACACTGGATCAACTGGTGACGGAGGGAGGAACGCTTCGTCTGTCACCTGATCAGTGCACTTCGCGTTCCGTTGCTCTACTTCCCACTAACTCTCGATATCCAAAGTCCATTCGGTCGGTTACAGCCCTATATTGAAGTCTGCATCGTTCTCAGCCTTGCATTCCTCCTTTTCTGTCTCGCATTTTCTCATTCTGCGTTACCCGAATTGACCAGAAATGATCCGCTTTGGAATGTTGATTTAGAATTATCACACCTAGTCTCCACTTTTTTCTCGGGTTCTCTTTGTGTACAGTGTCATGAAGGACACCACTATCATCGCTGCTATCATCACTTTGCTGTCAAATATCTGTCATATCCATTCCATTTCTCCTATTCTTACACCTGCCGCAAAAACCAACGTCAAGTTCAAACCGCGTAACACACACGTCACACCTTCCCCCAAAAAGTCTCACTTTTTGAATTTCCCTCCGCAAGCGTAATGTTTTGGCGGGGAGACAAAAGGGCAAATCATTGTCCGAGACATCGTGAGAGTGTACTTTCCGCCCTTTTCCGTTGTCGGCACCATTTATGACCCATGCCGCCAAAAATTGCACTTTTTGCGGTGGAGAGAAGAGAAAATGGAAATTTGAATCGCGCCCGCGAAAAGAAATGATTTTAACGGGAATTGGGAAAGAAACGGAAACAAGAATATCTCTCTTGATCTTTCTCCGAATGTTCTCTCAAATTGGGATCCCTTGAAAAATTTTGATTCAATTAGAGCGCTGTTATTCCTATTGTTTTCCAAAATATCGGAGAATTAATAATCACAGCCAACAGCAAATCGTAGGAACACATGCATTGTTTATGAGCTTGCAGCACTGCCATTATGAGCTCTCGCAGATCCTAATTAGTGCTTTTCCTCCTCCAGCGGCCAAGTCCCGCATCCACACAAATAGTCGAAATTTAGGCCTTCAGTCCCCTATTCATTTGCTTCTCACCGATTGTATGGGTCGTCAATAGACGCCAACTGATAAGAGTCCGTCGCCAAAAACCGTTTCCAACAGTCGATTTGTTATCAATCGGTCCAGAATCTACTTTATCGAATCAACTTGATTTATGGTTTTTCCCTTTCGTTGACGCGAATTATTTTTCTGCGATTCTTATCAAACTAATAGCTGCTTCGCTGTAACTTTTGCGAAAGTGACGAAATACGGAACAGCAGAACAGTGTGACTATTGCGAGATTCAAAAATTACGCGAGGTTCAAAATACTGTACGGTTCAAACACTTGACGAGGTTCAAAAATTAGCGAGGTTCAGAAATTTGGCGAGGTTCAAATTTTAGCGAGGTTCAGAACTTACGCGAGGTTCAAAATAATGCGAGGTTCAAAAATACGGAAATATATAAAAGAGATTGTCATATTACATCACTGTCTGGCATCTGGCGGACTTGGCGCAAAGCCAATGTCGGCGAGCTTCAAAGAGACAGACGTTTTTCTTTATTATATTTGAACTTTATTGCGTTTTTAACCCACAGTATGTATACCACAAGAAAATGGAATGAGGATTCTCGAAACCTCTGTCATTCTTCTCATTCACGCACGTGTCCCGAGAGAAAATGAGTGAGTAGCAGACAGAGTGCACATGTTCTGTCTGTCCCGCCGGACGGAGACACATGAGAAGAAGCAGCGAACCGGCAAGAGAACACCGACGTGACTCATAATCATAAACAGACTCCGACCTCTCGTTCTCTCTCTTTACCGTTCGAATCGGACATCGCCTGCGCTCTTTTCGTCCCCTGATGGCCCTTCAGTGTAATCGTATAAACAAATTACAATAGTGGATGCGATCAGAGAACGCGGTGTTTACATGCGAAGGTTCTACGTGCCAAGCGCTAAAGTTTCACTGAAGTGGTTCCGATTTCGAGTGTCCTTCCCACATACACCACCAAACATGGCTCTTTTTTCAAAGTTTTGCCAATTTTTGCGTCTCCAGACTTTCCAGTATCTCTTCGGCGAGAATGGAAATGTTACCATGGCCACTGACTTCCATTTCCCCTTCCCATTTTCTCATTCGCCAGCGTGGGGAACTGCATGTGAGACTTTTCCCCAGGCGCCTCAAACACCTTGGAGGCCGAAATTGTTCGAGGAATATATGCGCCGCCGCAGTTGTTTCTTTCGTTTCCGCAGAAAACACGGCATTCTCTTCTTTGCCGCTCTTTTTGCGGTGGTTCTAGGGAATTCGTGGGCGTCCACTTTAAGCAAAAATTGTTTTGCGTGTGGTTAGTCACTCCTAACGTTTCCTCAAGAAAAAACGGGAGAAATCTGAGAAAAAACCGTCAGATTTCCGTCACTTTCGAAAATCATTTCTGACTCCGCCCCCTGAGCCGCCCTATATAAACCGTGCCTCGAACGCCCTTCCTTCATTCTCTCCCACTTGTCCATCGTCCACACTCTCCCGATGGCTCGCTCACTTGCCCTCAAACTGTCCCTGCCTGTGTCCGGCACTGCAGTTCCACCCTTTGTCCCCTCCAACGTCTGCACTCTCTAGTTCTCTCCGCTCGTCGACCCCGCCCCTTTGCTCTCCCTCTTCCGCACTTGTCGTCATTTCAACCGCCTCACACCCGATGCCATACAGTCGGTCCTCGCCGTCACCCCCGGGTGCCCCCCTGCGTCTCTCCGCGCTCGTACACTCTCTCGTCGTACCCCTGCGTGTCTGGCCCCTTCCCTCCCCGCCTCGCCTCCTGTCGGTTTTTTGGGCCCATTTGTCATCCTGCATTGATACTGTTGCGTGACTCTTTTTCCTCTCGCGCTGTTCAGCTAAATCACCGCAGCTAATTACACGTTTCGCGTATTTTTCGGACAAACATATCCTTGTTGGCCTACGGTAGATTAAAGTTAGACAAACAAAAGTGTGAAAAGGTGGAATACAGATATATATCTAAAGAACACTAACTCGGGCCGCCTTTTTACTTTTTCGATAGTATCGGTACGAACATGATTAATGAGCGCGCGGATTCTTCCACTACTCGTATTTCTTCCGTCTTCCTCATTTCCACTCGCAGATGTTTCCTTGTTCACTCGCATATATTCACTTTTTCAGAGCGTTATGACTGGCGCGCCGGTGTCATCGAAGGGCGGAAAGCTTGTGCCCCTGCCTCCAGACGGTGGATGGGGATGGGTCGTCGTGATCGGTTCGTTCTTCATCCATGTGTTCGCCGACGGATTTGTCTACTCCTTTGGAGTGCTCGTTGAGACGCTGATGGAGGTGAGTCCAATCAGATAGTGGTTCCTAGAGCCTAGTAGCTAGTCCTGCCGTCAACAACACCGCTGTCACATGTGTAGGCTCTTTGGCTGAGGAACAGACCAGGCGTGCAGTCGATGCATAGTTTCACGTGAAGCCGCTGGTCCAATTGGTCGGCGGGATTTGAGCAATGAGACGCAACAAATCGCAACATCTAGCGTTGCTAACGTGAAAGAAACAAAACTAACTCCTCAGGAATTCGGCGCCAACAACACCATCGCTTCCCTCATCATCTCTCTTCTCACTGGACTCACCCTCGGATCTGGACCACTCGCCTCCGCTGTCTGCAACAAGTACGGATGCCGTATCACCACCATCACCGGAGCCTGCATCGCCTTCGTCGGGTACTACCGTTCGAGGATCGATCATTGAAAGCCAACAATTCATTTTCAGCTGCCTCTGCTCGTACTTCGCAACTGCCATGTGGCACATTGTGATCAGCGTTGGTGTCATCATGGGCATTGGCTTCGGATTGATGTATTGCCCGGCCATCGTCATTGTCACCATGTACTTCGAGAAGTGAGTCTGCAGCACGGAACAGTCGGTTCCTAAGGGCAAACTTTACAGCAAGCGTTCTTTGGCAACTGGAATCGCAGTCGCTGGTGCTGGAGTCGGAACCGTCCTCTTCGCCCCGATCAACGCGTTCTTCATCGACAACTACGGATGGCGCAGTGTCTTCCTTGCCTTCCTGTTCGTCCTCGTCCTCTGCGCCTTGTGCGGAGCCACATTCGCCCCACTCCAGTTTGCTGTGGTTGACGACGAGGAAGAAGACGAGAACAACGAGGTGTTCGAGGAAGACCCGAAGAAGTCCACTGCTAACGAGGAGCACGGAGAGAAAGCCACTCTGCTCAGCCCACCTGCCGCCCTCGAGAGATCGCTGTCCCAAAGCTCCGGAGTCCAGAAAACCGGCGAGAAGATCCGTCCGGCCAGTTCGATGGGAGCCGTCGACGTGGAGTCGCAGCCGAGATCCCGCCGCGGAACCGTCGGAGAGCGTGACAGCGGGTACCTCAACAGAAAGGACGTCTTCTACACCGGATCCATCTCGAACGTCGCCGAGTTCCGCGAGGACCCTGACAAGTACCGCTCGACCGGATCTTTGCACGGACGCCACACGACCGTTGGAAGCATCCCAGCTCACTCGACCGGCAAGCTTGATGACGTTCGCGAGGGAAGCCAAGAGGACAGTCAGGCTTTGGACGTGAGCGAGAAGACGAACGGAACCGACAGCACCGACAACACCGAGGGAAAGAACATGTTCAAGTAATAGCATTCACTCCTTTCCCTCCATGATATTTATATCTATTTCAGAACCATCAGCAACATGCTCTCTCTTCCTCTGCTCCTGGACCCCACCTTCCTCCTCTTCGCTATCTCCAACCTGCTCACCTCCGTCGGATTCAACTCGCCGCTCTACTTCCTTCCGCTGCACTCTGCTCAGATCGGACTGAGCAAGATCGAAGGATCCAAGGTCCTCTCGGCGTTCGGAGTCTCCAACACCATCGGTCGTGTCGTCTTTGGACTCGTTGCTGATCACAAGCTCCCGCTTCCGTACGGACTCGGAGACGACACTGCGCGCAACCGTCTCTGGATGTACAACATCTCTCTGACTGTAAGTGTGACTGACTCACCCACCTGTAATAGATGTTTGATGTTCAGATCTGCGGAGTCCTCACTGTCTTCTGCTACAAGTTTGTCGGTTTCATCCCGCTCTCCGTCTACGCCGCTTCGTTCGGATTCTCGATTGCCTCGTACATCTGCCTCACCTCAGTCATCCTCGTGGACCTCCTCGGACTTGACAAGCTGACCAACGCCTTCGGCCTGCTCCTCCTCTGGCAGGGAGTCGGAACCGTCTTCGGCCCACCGGTGTCTGGATATCTCGCTGATTACACCAACACCTACACTCTCTCCTTCGTCTTCTGCGGTGTCAACCTTCTGGTGAGTTGAACGACACTTCGTCGGATGAATGAACAATGGAATCATTTCAGATCTCTGGACTCATGCTCTTCGGAATCCCGTTCTTCCAGAAGAAGGCCAAAGCCCAGGCCCTTGCCACCAAGAACTAGAGCCTCGCGGGAAAACACCTCCCAAGCGATCATTTAAATCTCCTTATATCTCAATTATATACACTCAGTTGTTAATTAGACCATATTTCTCAACATATTTTCCAAATTCACTTACCCTCTCATAGGGTTCCTCGTTTCACTTCAAGCTTCGGCTTCTTATAGTTCTCCCACCTCTCCCGACCGTTTCTGTCTCGTGTTCATCATGTGTGTATAAGTGCCTTACAGCTGTTTCAGCACCTCATTGCTACCGGCGGCCTTAACATTCCTCCCCGTCCCCGAATCCATATTTTCCCAATAGTAATACCTCAATGCAGCCTCAAAAATGGCAGTTTTTCCATAATATTGCTGGTTTCGTTTATTCAATTTTGGCACCTTGCACTCACGCATTTTGATTTAATGAAGTTCAAGTTTTATCAGTTTCTGTCGGAATACAAGACACGTCAAAACAGGATCTGTTTGATTCAAAGAAATGGTATATATGGCGTGTCCAATGCTCAGTTGGCACGAGCAGTTGTCTTCCATCAACGCAACATGTATTTTCTCCGTTTTTTTCGATTTTTATTCCAAATAACATGCAATTCAAGATAAATCTCGAGCTTAATAAGAGTGATAAATATAGACGACTGGATAATTGACTGTGTTTGAAAAGTTATTCTTATCACGGACGATGAAATTACAGTCGAAACGAATTCTACAAGAGGACGGGGTGCCAAATAAAAAAATTATTACAAGTTGCAATAGACACTTATTATGTTGTTGGAAGTACGGATGCAACAGTGTTCTTCTGCAATCAGCGAACAAATTAGTGGGTTGGAAAGTCGGCTATCGAAAAACAAAAAAATAAATCTGTTGAATTTGGACAGGAAAGAGGTCCTACGTAAAGAGAAGCAATATAGAACACGGAAAATTGTGATTTGATACGAATCACATTCATGAGTTGGTGATCATAGCCATCATTCCTCCTTCATTTTGAAGAAGAACAGGTGCCCGCAACGACGACGCTCTTCGGCTGTATCGAACTGTTTGACTTCGAACTTCTGCGCGTACTCGCAGTTTCTCGTGGAGAGGTACTCCTTCCATTTCCACCAGATGCGCTTCGCACTGATGTCCTGCTGGAATCTGTTGTGTCTGCGCTGCTCCTCCGCACTCAGGCGTCTCTTGTTGTCGTCTGCCCATTTGAACGTGCGTTGAGCCGATATGTCTTTCTCGTTGTGCTTCAAATTATAGGTGCTGTAGAGGCGCATTTCATCCACTATTTTCTCGTGATACTCGGGAATGCGGTCGGCGACAGACGGACGATCCGGGTATTCGGCTCTCATGGTGAACGTCATTAGAGGGAGCACGTGAGAGAAGAAGATGGTGGCAATGGCACCATCCGCGCGGCGGAGTTCAACGCCAGTTCTGCTCAAATGCCACAAACGGTTTGGAGTGACTGATTTGTCCGGCTCGCCACTGGAAATAAACTATGTTTTTGTGCATCCAACTAATCAAACTCACTGGACAACCCATTTGATGTCTTTTTCACCTTGTACCAGTTCCAATCTTTTGAACATGTCGCGGACTGGCTCATTATCCACCTTTTGAACGCGAATAGTGAGACGTTCCAGATCACATTTACGTGATTTCAACCAGTAGATAATTATCTTATTGAGGCTTTCGAACGACAATTTGGGGATCGAGATCATCGTGACTCCTCCGGCCGCCTTGAAAATTTGCTCTGCGGTCGTTGATGAATCGACACAGAATTGAGTCATTGGGGTGTTTTTCAGCTGAAAGGCGAGGTCACGACTTTCCTTCATTTCGTTACTCACTTTGCCAAAGTCGAGTTTTCCAGAAGAAGCAAACTCACGGACGACGAGATCTTCCAAAACAGTTATGTTGTTGAGAAGGATGTCACATGCGACCGAATGCTCCCAGTCGCCCATGACATACATTTTGCGGGCTCTTTTGATTTTAGCTATCTCTTTGGCGATTTGCTCCGCTTTCTTAACCGGGAGGAAAACGTTAGTATCAATGACACATCTTTCGACCGGCGCCGGAAACACATCCCGGATGCGGCTTAAGTACTCGATAGCCAAAGTGACTTTGTCGGAACCTCTGACCCCAAACAGGTACATTTTCTGTCCACGATGTCTGAAAAGGGAGATTAAGGAAGACGTTGTACTTGAAAGAAGGAATCATTGTTTGGGTGATCCTACGGTGCTGACAAGGTGAAGGTGTTCAAACAATCAGACTGATTTAGGACACAGATAGCGTGACGTCGTACCAAATATGTTTTCGGTACCTACAACCTAATGAAGTTTCGGACTCATGTCGTCAGGAGCCGTGCGAAAGTCTCACAACTACATTGTACTCACACGCGACCCCATTCTTTGCTCATATTTTGGGACTTGATGAACTTCCAGATGAAGTTGAACTGCGGGATCGTGCTCTCCATTCTGATTTCAGAGTAGTCCTTGGCAAAAATCAGTTTGTAGTGACTTTGTGGTTTTCTGTCGCGCTTGTACAGATTATGCATAAGAAACTTCGTTGTTTTTGATACGCAGCTGTAGTCAATGCTGAAAATCCGACGTCATTTCTGTCTACTGCGATGTTCGTTACTGACATCTCTCCCGGGCTGCACGATGAAAAAACGTTATCCAGCAGAATAGCGGGCAAACCCGGTAGTTGGTCTGACATTTCTGAAAAGGAAAGAACCGTCGAAATGCTCACAGGAGACGTTGAAGAAGTAAGATGAAAAGGAAAAATGTTGCGAAACCCAAAAAAGTGATCATTCGGTGGAAGTGGTCGCTTCACAACAACACTCTTCGTACCGCGTAGTTACATGGCTAATGAGCGGTTACGAACGCCTCCAGAGATTATATAGTGGAGATTTTCGTGCGTTAGTAACATAAAAATATCTATAATTAACTCTCGGTAGATTGAAGTTTCTGAATTCTAAATTGAGCATTGGTTTTCTTCGGTACAGCGAACGAACCCGGAAAAAAGTTTGATGAGTACAACAAAAACAAATGACCGAATTCAAGAAAACAAAGATTCGGGAGGACGATGAGATAATAGATGTTCCGATTCAACCCATAATGAGAATTCAAAAACATCTCTTGTTTTTTCTTATGGAAAAAAGAATACTAATAATTAAAGAATTTGAAATGCATTGAGCTTAAAATTGTAAGCAAAGGCGCGAAAGGAGAGGTGCGGAGCTTGGCGCCAGTATGCCACTATTCCAGCCGGCAAAAAACGAATTGAATTTGAGGCACAGAATTCACCTGCTGCCGCGAGTTTAGCTGCCTGGCAGGGGCGCGCAGAGGATCGTCAAGACAACCGCACCGCTTCTAGCCTCGCTTTTTCTGCTATCCACGCCCCCTGCCCCGAGGCTGAGCGTTTCAGCATGCAATCGGAAAAAGAAGTAGAGACTCTGAACTCAAATATTGTTGTCAGATAAAAAGTTGGGCAAGAATATTAACAAGAAGAAAAAGAAGGGGGAAATGCGGAGGAGTGTTACACACCAGGGAACGCACTCGACCGAATCTCTGATTAGTCAGCATTTACACTGGTGTGAAGAAGACAATTGTTTCTAGGCCAGAGCATTTTCCGACGGCAATTTCGGCATCAGGTATAGACGTTTGGAGCACAACCTCCAATTGGTTTATGTGTAGCCGTCTAGTCGGATAAACTGAAAGTGTTTTATAGTGTTATGATAGAACACTGGTGTTTAAGCAGTAATGCCTCTGCTCGGAAAGGAGAGGTTTCTCAACCTGATACGTCCGGTCTTTCACTCGACAGGAAATTGGTTCACAGGTCATGGAAAATACCTTTTTCTCCATAAGCTATACGAGAAGAGTATACAGATATAATTGAATATGGAAAACAAACTATCTGTTCTCGCTCTCTCACTATTCTGCAATCGAATGTGTGCAAATACATAATTACCAAAGTTCGCGATTTGTGCCCATGACACATAAATTTTGCAAACGAAACATATGTTTTTCAGAGCAGGTGCGATTTCTTTCTGAGACGCGAAACTTCTCGACTCTTTGTTTGAACCAGTCTTCGTCTAGGGAGCGAGATGAAAATCTATTCAACCAGGAAGACAATTGCAGGTTTCGGAGACTTCGCATTGCAATATCCAGTCAGAGCTGAACCAGTAAAAATTGTTAGCACGCGGAATAAGAAGTGAAGATTGATAAATTATGCGTTTTTGCCTGTTTGAACCACATTCTCACCAAAAGCACATGTTTCGGCTTGGGAAACAGAAACAGACGTTAGCACAACTGATTAGTTCCAAATTGTTCAATAAAAGCATATAATTTTACAGAATATCGTGTCGGTTCGTGGAACTAATAACATAACAATGGGAAAAATGACATGATGATCAATAAACAAAACAACGACGAAACGCATGTGTGTCTCAGCAGTATCGTTCAGCAATTCCGTTGAATGATGGTAATGCAGGGCGACAATTTTATTTTTTGCAACGGTCGTCAAGGAAATATCAGTCGGTGACGTTAATGATCAGTATCCGGAAACATTTTCCTTGGGTTTGTAGCACCCGAAATTCGACGGAATTCAGCGCATGATTTCAAATGTTTTGTGATTTATCTTTATGACACCATCCATTTCTTCATTCAGGGTCGACGTTTCATGTCGAAAGTACGTTTGAAGTGAAGCACTATTTCCGTGTTCGAAATGTCACATAGTGTCGAAAATATAGTCTTACTCTATTAAGAAACACACTCTGTCACCCCCAAACAGAAGTTTGATCAGTTTCTCTCACATGCTCCTCCAACGAGTGGTCAGACAATTTCCAGTCGCAGTTTATCCTCCATTTGTCCCCACCATTCGAACTAAAAAAAGAGCGAAAAAGTTGCGCGAGAAATCTCGAATTTCGCTATGGCTCTCCCTTTTCTGGAAGAAGAAAGGCCCCTGTGTGTCACATGTTCTGGTATGTTCTCAATTTACACCAAAAACGAGGACGTTTTGCAAGTTTCTCCCGCTTGTCTCATCTTCTTCGCGTTGTGCAAATGTCGCAAACATTCGCGCGGTAACGTCGTCAACATTCCAGTTTTTTTATAAACTGAAATTAAACTTTCTCTCTTTTTTCTCAATTTCCCCTAGTTTGCAAATGAAAGTTTTGTTTCATGAATCCTCTCTGTTTGCTGAGAAGGACGTTACAATCAGAGAAGTACGTGAGAAACCGGAACACATTCCGATCGGCTTTCTGGAATTCTCAAGTAATCTCACATTTCAGATGTTCTTTTCCTCATTTCAATCCTAGCGGTCTTTCTCATGAAAACTGCCCGAAACCCGAGCGCAATGATGTATTCCAACGTCACGGTGTAGAACAACGCAAACATTTTCTGAAATATGCAATTACACCTCTTCCCACATCCCTCTCATCTCCATTTCAGCCCCCAACCTGTGTTGAACAGTGTATTCCGTCCAATTCGTTATTTGATGTAGATAAAAGAAGAGCACATGCAAAGTCAATTCGCATCATTGTCATTCCGTCCGTAGCTCGTATCCCTCTGACAAACCATTTTCTTCTCAACTCACCAACTCCCAATACTCATCACAAACGTCCTATCACGTTTCCTTCTCGTTTCGTCGAATCTTTCTCTCTCCGTTTTCTGTGCGGCGGGACGTTTATTTCAGGATGCGAAACGAGGTCCCGAGCCGAGTCTGGATGAGTTTGTGCCTTCGACATCGTCTGCAATGAAGATGGCACATTCATCACTCAGTGCCCGAAAACTTTTTTATTTGAGCCGCTGGAGAGAAGTATCTCTTTTTGGCAACTCACCCGCACCTAATCGACATAATTCTGCCACCCAGTCTTGTTTTCCCTTCGGCCTCTCGTCTCCCAATTTGATTTTGAAAACTTGAGATCAGATCCCTTCGGAAGTTTGATGCAACGCTCTTATTCTCGCATTTTGCCGGTCACATGAGCAATGACACCAGCAATTATTTTAATTAGAACTCATACCGCTGAAAGGAAAAGGGAGAAAGGAAAGCGGGACTATTCTAATTTTTGATCTCGTAAGATGAGACGCCCGAACAATACAGTGGTCGTGCTCCTCTTCAAAACATCCGGTCCGTGCTCCCGATGTGTCTCTTGGTGAAAAAAAGAAAAGTGATGAGCACGTACGTCATCAGATATCGCCGCAAGCGTGTCGAACACATGACCGTAATTCGATTCATTAATCGGAGGTCTACGTCTGCCTTTCCCTGCCCCGCTAGACATCATTCTTTTTTCTGATTTCTGTGCTAGGAGAGGCAGATTCTGTGATGTGCGTTGTTGTTGAAATTTCCGTTCAAAATCAAAATCTTCTCTCTTTCCTCTGCAGTCCTATCTGATTATTTTCTGAGATCTTTCGAAAAGATACGAATGGAAATTTGTCTGCAATGTCCCGACGTTCTGTTTCTCAGGTTATTATCTCGGTTTTGTAGTTGCGTGGTCGTAGTCACACATCACCATTCTGTTTCCGGTCTTTTACTACATTCCTCACGAGACACCTACACTTCCTACGTCAACAGCATGCACACACTGTAACGCATCCGAACTAATGGTGCAGTGACGAACGAGTCCTGCGCTGGCACACGCTCCCATTCGACTCCATTATCTTCTGCTCGCTTCTGACATAACATTTCCGCAATCGAGTGTACTTGTTTTGGCGTGTCCCCCTCTCCATCTTGATTTTTCGGCTGCCTCCATCGTCTCATACTGCCTGCTACAGCGCCTTCTGTGTCGGAGGAAGCTTTTTCTCCGGTGTGCTCGGCTCGTTTCCCGTCTAATGAGCATTCTTGTCGACAGGAGCGCGCGCGTGCTAGATCAAATTCTAGGTTTTCAACATTGCGCACCCGAAAATAAACCCGTGTTTTTGGAGGGCGCCGGATCATTAGCCAAAAAACCCTCATATTTCTCATTTTGCAATGAAGACAGGGGCAGGAGGAGACACCTCTTTTTGCATCCAGTTTCAAGTTTTCTTTTCAAACTCAGTCATCCAATGCGTCCGATATTCGCCGTCGCGCCTCATCCCGGCGCCTTCTCTGCCCCGCCTCGTATGGTTTGTGCGGCTCGAGGCCCCGCCCCTCTTCCATATCTAGAGAAGCGGAGAACTGAGATCGAGTAGTCCAGCACTCGCATGCACGCACGTTTCCAACGTTTCTCCTCGATTCTCGACAAATTGTAATTGTTCTTCGAATCCAAAAAGTATTTCGTAATGCAATATAACTCAATCATATTCTCTTGTCCCCCACTTCCCTTCTCTTGTCTTTTGTCTCTTGTTCAGCTCTTAGAGATCCAGACACATTTATTCTGTCGTACTTTGAATGAAATTAGAAAAGATGTCACTTCTACGTTCGAATTGCGACCTCCTTCTTGTTTATCCCAGCCCCTTCACTTTTGTTTTCGGGAAAAATCCAACCGGCAAAGAAAAAAAAACGTTGATTTTCACACATTCTTCATCTCTCCCGGCGTTTTATTTCTCGAGTTGCTTTCGAACGTGAATTTGAAAAATTGGCTTTTCCCAACAACTAACTCGACTGTTTTTTGCAGACGCGTTCGTGTTCATCAACTCTGTCATAATGAGACGTCTTCTTCGTGTCTTCTTCATCTTCATTGCTACTGTCAACTTGGGCATCTTTCTTGTTGGTAAGCGGAACCTGCTGAGTGTATTGCTTCTACCTGAATGCTTACATTCCAGGTCTCGGTGTGGGAATAATGCAGAACGACCTGCTACTTCTCTCCGGAATCCTGACGATTCTTGGTTTCTTCGGAATGGTCTTGTCAGCAGTCGCGTGGTTTATCCAGTCATCGGTAAGCAAAAACGACGCATTTACGCACTTTGTGCAGACGGGAATACGGGTAACTCGATACTTTCTTATGATTAATTGATGACCGGTAGGACAGAAAATCCGTTTTTGTGCGCATTGAGAGGGGAAGCGGAATGCGGAGTGCATTTAAGTTCTTTGATCTTCGAAAAGAGAGTTTGTTTGTCTCACACTTCTAAACTATTAATGCAAGTGAAAGAACTCATAATTAATTGGTTTTCCCTTCCGTTACTTTTTCCCTTTTTTTCTCGACTTTCCATTCTATTTCGAGCGACTCGGAAAATGATAGGTCAATTTAGACAATTATCTCTTTTTCTCAGATGCAAATTCAAATTCTAGATTTAAGAAAAATGAGAATAAAATAAAAAAGGAAGACTCGCGAGGAATGTCAGATTGTACCCGGTTGTGCACAAAAAGTGCCCCGTTGACGCACGAAGAAGAGGATACATCTGTGATTGTACCTTTTCCAGAAAGCGAAGAAATTCATGAAACATCGTGAGCAGATGCCTGAGGAGATGATAACAAGGGACACCGCGGAGGCGGTGATGAAGAACATCAGAGGCATTCCGTTCCTTATTCAGGTTGCAAACGTTGCAGAGTGCAACCGTTCTGAACATTATGTTGCAGGCGATCCAGTACTCTATGGAGACTTCTTACTACCGCAACATTATGAATGATCTCGGAGACGGAATCGTTAGAACTTCGGTTATTCACACCGCTCCGGCGTGTCAATCAGTTCTGGACTCCGACAGTGAGCAGGATACAACTATGCCAACCCCAACGCCGAGGTCGGGCATCAATGAGCTGTTTCCGGCAACCTTCTGCATTTTCAGACCTTCTCGTAATTCTGCCGAGGAGCAGTGGCTAGCTCACGGCGAGAAATGGCGCAATGAGCAACTACGCCTGTCGATGGAACGTGAAAACCCGCATTTCCTGGTGTTCCCGTACAGCGAAGCCTCCCCGCACCGGGATTCAATGAACAACATGGATGCACTGGTTCATGAGTTTTCCCGATTCGACAGCATCAAGCGTCCCCATTGGTACTTTCAACAACCAGACTTCTGTTTCCTCTAACACGGTTGTTCAGTTTCAGTTTCACCAAGCAACAGAAGATGCCACATAATCATTTCCAAGTCCGTTGCATCGGAATGTCCGCAGAATTCATCGAGAGGTGAGAATTGTTCATGTTCAATGTCTGTGGGATAACCTGCATGAAATAAACATTGTCTACTGCAACAAGTGAGAGATAATATTTTACCCGAAGCTGTTTTTCAGATTCAACAACTCATTCGGAGCAAATACCAACTACAGTTAATCACCGTCACAAATTCTTCTATTTCTTTCCGTTCTCCATTATATTTTTCCTCCGTGCAATTATCTCGCTTTGTCTTCTTTTGTGGAACCGACCCCAGAAACTCAAAAACTTCTACATTGTTACTACGACATACATAACACACAACATTTCCGAGAGTCTGTAGGCGTCGATGAGGCTTATTAACCGACAAAAAGTATGTATCCGCAGAATGTCAGCAATAAATTATTCTTAGAATCGGGTTCGTTGCAATTAATACTAATGACTTCCTCAGATGAGAAAGAGAGCAAAAGGACAACATAAGTACTCTCGTTTAGTAGTACGACTACAAAACACTACTTATCTCGGATTTCCGGCAAAGAGTCAAATTGCCAAAATTTGAGTAGTTGACTGAATACAGAGAGCCATCATTTCTAGATGTACTCTGAGCGAAGGAGCATGGGATTCAGATTTGAGTGCGTCATGTTAAAGTCACCGTCATCTTCCTCAGACAAGAATCATGGTTCAATGTGTATCAGGCAAATTAACAGCATGTGTCAGAAATAAACGGTTAACAGCTTTTTTTCGAAATACTCGTTCTCTTAAACTAACATCCAAAGGAAGTAGTCTCGATGAGAAGCAGGAAACCCGAGTGAATCATCGTGTATCATCTCATCGGATATTGTTTACTTGCCCGAGCCCCAGCTACAAACTGGACAGCGGGTAGCCTGAAAAAGCTCATAAAAGGGAAGCAGCGGCGACGGCGGCACTGGTCAGGGAGGGGGAGAGCTTTAGTTCTCTGCTTTTCGGCAGAATCAGAGGGTTATTGTTGTGAGTGGAGCCTTGAAACGAGAACCAGAACGGTGAACACTCATCGCTGTGTTATAATGGAATTGATGACGAAAGTTAAACATGTTCATGAAATGAGTGATTGACGAATGAAGTCATATTCCTGCGAACTTCAGGGTTCTTGTAAACACAGTAAACTGATTTGAGGCTATTCTTCTCAGTTTTGAGGGTTTATTGATCACAACAATTACATGCATATGTGATTATCACGGCATGGCTGTTATTCGTCTGCAACTCACCAACAATCATGAAAACAAGACAAACATTGAACAATTTTTATGAAAAAGAGGCATCAACTCGTCTAACCACCCAACACTAACGATTCGTTTCTTAGAAAATCGCATTCTGAGAAAACAAGGGATAAGTTCAATTACTGGGCATCGTTTAATGGATCTTCTTGCATTTCCTGGATCTCAGCTCGGATTAGCCGGTCCGATAGCTCATTTGCAAACCCGTCCCAAATTTCTCGTTCGAGGTTCCGGGGAAAAACAGGCACCATTTCCTCTGCATACGTCGTGGAATTGAAAAAACGACAATTCGGAATGTGCTCCGATAACTCCACAGGCACTGCCCATTTCAGTTTTGGGGGTGGTTCCGTTGAGCTGACTTTCCACACCTGCAATTCGTAGTAATCCAATGAAACGGGGTGATTTTCCAACTCACGTATCCGTTCTGTACCCATCTGTCGTGTTGACCAGCTTTCTTCCAAACGGGCTCTACGTAGCAAAACGGATTGCAACCGATAAACACAACTTGCCGCAGTTTTCTGTAAATATGTTATTATATGAGAAATAGGAGGAACTGTTTCACTTGTTGACCAGCGATAAGTTATAGAGGGAAGAACTCGGCAGATATCTTGCGATCAGTTCGTAAACCCAGAGCGGGAGATTTTCGATGGTCAGGTTGGACAAATTGCCGATGTTGAGCTGATCAGCCGGCAGAACTTTGTGGGTGATAGTGGCCGAGTGTGGATGGAATCTGAAACAAGTAAACAGGGATGAACAAATGGACGACTAACCTGAGTTCGCCAGCATCTAATTGTATACGAGACGCGGAGAATGTGCAACCACTCAACCAATTGGGACATCTGTACGTTTCAAAACTTTTATAACCCTGGAGATTGTCCTCTCAACCTGACAATCAGCTCATTCATCTGATCAACGGATTGGGTGTGCTGTGAGAGACAGTGGTCCCCGTACTCTAATCGTCGCACTGTCTTCAAACATCTGAAAATGGATGTTTGTGTGGAATATCTGCATCGTGCTCACTTCAAAGTGTAGAATGTGCTTCCTTTTTTGATTTCTCTGACGTTTTCACTCTTAAGAATTGATTCCGGCACGTTTTCTACAGCGAAGCTGACCTGCAGAAACGAGAAAAACCTCAAGCACTTTGATGGTTCCAGTTACTTTCAAGTTCAGATTTTCATGAAAGGAGTCCAGCACCTGAGGAGTCATACGCCTTCTTTTCATCTTCTCAATGTCCATTCCGTTGCCCAATGTGTGCAAATGCTGGACGGACGGGTCGATTTGACACATGTAGCAGTTGGCAAACACCATTCGTGACTTTTTCAGTTTTTCCCTCTGCAATTTTCTAGTTGATGCGTTCGGTAATCAGTCACTGTTGACTTTTTCACGCTTCTCATCCTCGCTGCTGTCTTCTGAGCCTTCTGCGGGAGCGGAGACATCGAACGGCTGTAATTTACAATAGTTATCTTCCAATCACTATTATAACAGATTCACCATGTTTCTTAGCGGAATGAGCGGATGATCCGGGTGCAGAGGGTCTCGCTGACCGACTCTCTTCGAACGAGACGAGTTGTAACTTTCGATGATGAGGTTCTGATCGAAAAGCGCTAGTGTAATGTCCAAATCCTTGTGCTCCGTTTTGACGAATTCCCTTCGTCGTCCCATATGTTTCAATGGAAGTTTACATGCTTTAATGTTCAATTTTCGACACCGGTCACTGCAAATTAACACAATAGTATACTTGAGAACGTTCTACTCACCGAGAACACACAACAACACTTGCAGCACATTTGGCAAGATGGCTGTGGACTTTATCTCGGATCAAAAGTTGGTTGCATCCGTTACAGGCATTAGGACAAGCAACTTGAGCCTGATGAAGAAAAAACGAAGAGTGAAACTTCTAATACTGCCAACTCACTCTTCTACAAACTTCTGCAACGTGTTCTTCAAATTTGCAGGTGTGAAGAGGTGAATGGCACAGTCTGCACTTGACGAGTGGACAGTCTGTCGATGTACAAGAGGTTGAGAAGCAGTTGTCACAGTGTTCATTGTGCACTGACATTTCTGCTCGGGAGCCGACACGAATGACTCTGCGATATCTCTGACGGGCGGCTCAATTGTGCTGCTTCTCTGGCACTCTGCTCGCGTGCACTATCTGTTTATTTGTGCCATTCTTCTCTGTGTGTCTTCGCACACACGATGGGTCACAAGATTGTTTTGCCGCAAAGATTTCATGAATAAAAAAGTGTTTTCATGTGAATCTTCAAGAGGATCTCGTCTATTTCAGATTTATGGTTAGAGTGGAATGTTGATTCAATTGAGAACGGCAGTTGTCTTGAGAGTCGATTCAAGATGTTCTTTCAAGATGATTCAACGTCTTCCGATACCTTCAAGCTACTTGAGATTTTAAAATTTTACTTCAGAAGGAGAACGACGACTTTGGTGTGATAAAATCCCATAACATGTACAAAATCAGGTTGTTTCAGAGTAAGGGAAAAAGGGGAAAACTAGAGAAAAGGACAGGTAAACGTTCGATTTGATACGGAACAAGAGTCACATAACCATTTGGTCGAGCGAGTAACAGCTATGACAGATAAGGGAGAGGTGGACGGGAGGAGTGTCTAAATACACATCACTGGGAAGTAAAATGCTGAACAACGATGAGACTGAAATGAGAGGAGACAATCGAAACAAATGGGTGGGAAAGGGACAAATCACAATTAAGGGGAGTTTGGGATCACGAATTTTTGGTAGCGTGCTAAGCATGACGATAAATAGAAATCTTGGTGAATACACTGCTCGTACTTTGATTTAGTAGCTAACCAACGACTAAACGTTGAAAAAAAACATTGAGGAGGTGAGGGGTTCCCGTGAGGACAGATGAAAACGTTTCTTTGGAATCTTCTAGAAAAAGCTAGCAGGTTTGCTTGTTGCTACGCCAAGGAATTATGAACATATCACATATTTGGGAAAGTACAGGACAGTGCTGAGGAGGGAGAAGTAAGAGAATGGGAACCGAAGGGAGCTCGGGATCCGCAGATTGATTCTGATTCGATACATATGTAGATCTAGGTGGACTGACAAGTGATAGGGACGCAATGAATATCGCAAGTTGTTTTTTTGTTTTCTGAGGAAAGGTTTGGAATTATGCCAGGAACTCGTTCTGATATGGAAACACGTCAATGTTGTTGTTATTGTTGTTGTGGTTGTGGATGTGACTGTGGTTGTTGCTGTTGATGTTGCTGTTGCTGGTTCTGGTGCTGCTGTTGCTGCTGTTGCTGCAGCTGCTGCTGTTGCTGATGTTGCTGCTGCATTTGAACTTGCAACTTCAAATTTCGCCATTGCATTTCGGTTGTGTTAATAGCCGCCTCTTGACCATTCAGAGCTGGCCAGTAGCCTTTATGGATTGCGATAACCTGGAATTATCATTTCATTTTATTGTTCTCTGAGCGTTGTCTGGTCACCTTTTGCAGTGTCTCCAGTGCACTTTGGTTAGGCAACGACTCCAGTGCCAACGAACTCAATCGGCCAGCATCATCCGACTCGCCAATCAACGCCTGAACACCAGATTTAGACTCTTATGTATTACGGATTTCGAACCTGAACACACTGTTCGGCAGCATGGGAAATGCTAGGCAGGTCATATCCTCCTTCGAGAGCCAACACAACTTTACCATCGGCATAGTTTTGAAGTGACTTTGTCAAATAACCGAACATTTCTGGAGTCACTTCATAGCCTCCGAGAGCATTTGAGTGTCCCGGAGTTGCGTCAAATCCAGCAGAGACCAGTATGAAGTTAGGTCGGAAGCTTCCGAGAACTGGTTCCACAACTGATCTCCATGCAGCCAAGTAGTCGGCATCTCTCATGGTGTCGCCAGAGAATGGAATATTCACTGTGAATCCTTTGCCGGCGTTCTTCCCGTTTTCCGTTACAGAGCCGGTGCCAGGGAAGAAATGTCCGTTGTCGTGGCGGTGGAGGGAGAGGTAGAGAACATTCGGATCATCCTCAAACGCTAACTGCGTTCCGTTTCCGTGATGGACATCCTGAAGTTTTCCATGAATCAAAGTTCCCAATATCAAGTGAGACTGACCCAATCAACGATAGCTATTTTTGCACACTGCGTGGGATACTTTGACTGCAAGACTTTGGCGGCCACAGCAACGTTGTTGAAGAAGCAGAAGCCCATGGCTTGGTCGTGTTCAGCGTGATGACCTGGAGGGCGGATACACGCGAACCCATTACGAAGGCGACCTTCGGCTACCTGGAAGTAATTGCACACTGAGAAAAGAGAGGAATAGCGAGAACTCGCCTGAGAAGAGAGTTCGATGAGTAGTCCCGCTGCCGATCGGGCCGCCGCTTGGGTGTTTTCAAAATTGAAGTACGTGTCAGAGTCGATTCCTATTCCTCCGCACATGAGCGGGATGAAACGTCTCACTGGCAGGCTGTCAGTTTTCAGACTAGCAGATGGCGAGTCGGCAAAGAAGGTGGTGTAGTTTGGAGAATGCACAAGTTGCAATTGCTCAAGCGTCGCCTTCTTTCCGGTTAGTTTCTCACATCTGGAACAATTCCGATGTTAGGAGACTCTCAATTGAACCTCACTTTTGTACGTGGCCACACTCGATAAGTTTAGACCAGATGCTCTGGATGCGACCTCCATGCTCAACATGAGACTCGCTCTTTCCGCAGCTACACTCATGTTTTGCCATTGCCTGATCGTATGCTAATCCAGTTCTACACAACGCTTCGGGACGCGGGGCCAATCCCGCTTCCGTCGCGAGAACTTGAAGGTGTTGCAGTTTCGCTTGCGGAAGAAGACCATTGTACAGTTCTGCAAGTCCCTCTCCCTCTGGGTCCTCTCGAACAAGACTTTTCCGACGGAGGACGAGATCACGAATCTGTTGTTTCAGGAGAGACTGATACTGATGGTTGCCTAATCCGATGGAAGATGCAAGGGATGCATTTGAAGCTGATCCCATCAGTCCGTTACGGTCTACACCAAACATGAACATTCATATTATTGCCATTACATCGTTTCCTTACCATCATCCGTCAGACCACTAAGTTCGAGTTTCTTGTTCAACAAGCTCGGGAGACTAAGAAATGGAGTGAGGTTAGCAACGGCCATGAACGCATTGAGATCTTGACCTAAGATGGAATGTTAAGAGCCAAACCCGTCTGGAAGTACATACCAAGTGGCAAATTAAGTCCGTTGAAAGCTCCCGCGGCGGCGAGGTTTGGAAGTGACGGAGATGGCAACATAAGATGGGGCAGGTTACTTTGGGAACCCGATTGCATGTAGTCAAGTGGCACGTTTTGCGAAGTTTCACTGTCGCTTCTGAACAAACTGTTGACAAATGTGGCTATCTGTCAAATTGCAAGACTACCTCTTCAGCTGAGGGTGGGTGAAGTTGAACTGAGAGTTGTTCTGCTGTTGGTTCTGCACCGGACTGCTGCCCTTCGACAACAGTTTCGCACGAATTTTCATTTTCAAGTTAGGCTCAGAGTTGACTTTCCGCAGTTGGAATTCGCTGGCTTGTTGCAAATTGTGAGCATTAGCCAGATTATTCGGCAACCGGTAGGGCTCGAAGTGTGGAGAAGACACGTTGGCTTGTGAGTTGGAGTTTTTCAGTTTCCTTCCGTTTTCATGCGATCCCCCGTTACCACTCGACCCATTGTGAGAGACAAGATTCGACTGACTTGCACTCTCCCCCTTGCTCCTATTAGCGATCATATTCTTGAGGCGGTCTTTGGTGAGCTGCGAGATAGTGGTTGAGTTTGAGCGTGGAATGTCACTGAAATGAATGAAGGGTGGTTTCCGGAGCGACGGGAATTAGGTGTAGACTGACGACGGCGGCGCACATCGGCGACAGGAAGGAAATTGGAGAGGGAGAGAGAGAGGAAACCTACCATTTTCGATTAGATGATGGCGCAGCCGGCGGCGGATGGTGCTCTTTTGTTGGCGTCTGCGGCAGAGAGGATAAATTTCCGTTTGACGACGAGAGTAGGTTTGTCAGTGAGCTGGCGAGCGATAATGGTGCTGCTGCAAACGGAAGCTGGTTTGTACCCGATGATCCTCATCTCCTGATTGATCAGTGATGCGGGGAACCACACTGCCTCACGGAAACGCTCAAGCAGTGATTTTCAATGACCACGAAATATTTCCTAATAAGTTCTCACTCAGTGAACAATTTAAATAAAACTTTCGTCACGAATATCATTATCCCAATTTAAGGGTGTCTGGTCTGGGTGTCTAGTCACCGTTCTCAGAATCGGATGTTTCGTGGTCATGTCAGAGTCAGACAATATTTCCTACTGAACAGACGTAGGCAGTTTTCCATTACGTGTCTAGACAATTGTTTCGGGGTTCCCACCTGGTCCGTTGCTGTGATCATCAGAGTGCTGATTGATCAGCAGCGGGTTCACCGAACTCCTTTCCGTCTGCATATTTTGCATTTGCTGCTGCTGCTGCAGTGCTGTATAGAGGTTCTGCATGTGCTGCACGCTCAGCTCCTGCTGAGCGCGATGAAAATGACCAAGAAGGTCCATTTGCTTTTGCCGATACTCCTGAAATATGAGAGAAATATATGTGAGGGGCCGAGCATGATGCAGTCAGTCAGTAGAGGGGCAGCTCTCGGTTTTCGCGAATATAATATGGAGTAAGCAAAAACGCCCGCAACTAGAGAAAAATGGAAGGAAGGGTCAAGCATTTTTCTCCCGAGCATTTCTGCCAGGAGAACCACGGAAAAATGGTGTTGTCCTTTCTGTGCCTCTTCAGCCGCTCGTTTTCCGAGAAACGGGGGATAAACCTAGAGAAAATGTGGATGAAAAAGCAACAAAAAGTTGGAAGAGGCGAGGATGCAAGTGAGAGAGGGAAGAAGAGAGGGAGAAGAAAGAATAACGGAGACCCCGGCTACTTTGGATTCTAAAAATGGCTCATGGACTTTTTTCCTCGGGAAGAATAGTAAATAAAGCAAGTATTCGACGCGCGGCAGGGAGGAGGGAGGGCTACTTGTCAGATAAGCTCTCACGGCCGCTTCAAATAACTAATCCGTAAAGGATCACTGGTTATCACTACTCTGACTAACACTACTATTTTGGATACCGACTAGTGGGAGATTTGGTTGAGATCTAATTATCTCGACCAAGCCTGGGAAAACACAAGAAACGAGTTGATATGAGTTATTCTTCGCTTCGCTGCTCTGAACTATGTGAACTTTGGAATGAGCTGGCATAGACTAGAGGCTCGAAGATCGAAAGTTTACGGCTGTCTGTGAGACAACTCACTAAAAACGAGAAGCTCAAGGCATTGACCCCGCCCCATATGTACCTTGAACAAAGCACAGCGTCAAAGATAAATGTATTCCCGCCCAGTTGAGGCTTATCTCTGGGGAGGGATAAACGGAAACAGCCCGAAGAGGAGAGGAAAGGGGCGGGAATGCTTGGAAGAAGGGATAGACGAAAACAATATCCAATAAGTGGAATGCTCATTAGCGAAGGAACAAGTGAGATGAATATGTGTGTTGTGTGTGTGTGTACAGCTCTATTTTCAGATCACGAAATAGAAACGACTCAGAATTTGTGCTTGCCAAATGAGATGAAGATCACGCTCTTTGCAGCAGGGAAGGGAAAAGAAGTTTCTCTATTTCTTTCTCATCTCAAATCTGTTTACTACACATGAGATCGCGGTTTTGCTCCGAAAAAAGACACATACCCACCCATACACCCATATTTTTTGCAGAAGAAAAGATTAAATTAGATTGAATTGTGATCAGAATACCAACCAAAATACACTCACTCTTCTCGCGGAAACTGGTCCCTTGGCTCTATAAATAGATGGATGCCCCGGGTTAGGGGTTATCTATTGGGCCCCGGAGGAAATGGGTGCACGAGTGGAGAGGTCTTTTGAACTCTCGCCTAGCCCTCGTGGTGAGGATTGAATATTCAAAGAACACCTGAATGTTGATGTATGCGAGAAAAAGAGGCGTTTCAAGTACGGACGGACACAGTAGGTGTGGTATCCCTTTCTTTCAAAGATTACACGGCGGGAGTCAAAGAACACCTCTCGAAGATCTCTGTGACATCGAAAGGTAGCCAGACAGGAGAACAGAAACGGTCTCAGGGGAAGCGAGTTTAATGAGAGTCCTAGCGTACTTTCTCTCACTTTTCCTTATAACGACATTGTTTTCGGTCTGTGGATCTCCCGAGAGAATCCACGTGATTTAGAGTCAAACATAAACCAGACTACAAAAGATAACACAATTTGCGCCTCCGGCTAACAGCTCGCCAGACATAAACAAGAATATGAAACTGCACTTGACACTGATATTCTCAGCTGAGTCACAAGCAGAATGGATATCACACTTGTGACAAATGAATTAATCCTTTCGGCGTGTGATTCTCATGGTAGTGAGCGTGTAATCTCGTGCTTTGCACTTTCTGCAATCAGCCAAAGAGCTTTCTCTCTGATGAGATTAATATGCTGAGTGGAAGAACTATAGTTTCCAGCTATTTCGGGACGACAACTGGAAACAACACATATGAGTCAGCGAGCGAAAGAAAAAGAATTTGCGGCGGCGACAAGGGGAACGGAAGCTTGGTGGGCTCTGAATCACATAGAAGGGGTGGCAGGGGGAGTCTGAAAAACAAGTGCTGAAACTGATATGTGTTTTGGTTCGCTGCGGAATCTTCCCGTTTTCTCAAAGACATCTATTCTCGCACCAAACATTGAGAAGTGAGAATTCCTGATTCATCGAAAGGAAAAGAGTACCGGAGGCTTAGGTCTCACAATTGAATTCACTCTTCAAAAAACTCATTTTCCGGAAGAAAAGAGCGGTAAAAAAGTGAGGAGATTACATATTGCTGCAGAAATGCTGCTGTACAACAGGAGAGACCTTCACGTTTCCCGTCTTTTTTTAGCCGCGCACATTCATTAGTCATAGTGCACCAACCGTTGTTTCCATTCCTCTCTCTCTCTTTTTCCTGGGAGACTATGACACAAAAGGGAAAATGTCTGAAAATAGACATAGGCGCGGCACGCGTGTGTGATCAAAACAAAGAAGAGGAAGTTCTGCAAATAGCTTCGAGATGTGCACTCTGTTGATTTTCTAAATGGATTTCATGTTTTTGCTCGTTTTCAGAGTGAATTGAAGAAGTGATAGGAAAAAAATAGGGCTGGCGTTGGAAATTTTCAAGCAGGTGAAATTGCATTGATAAGGTTGAAAAGTTTCAAATTGAAAAGAAACTCCGACTTTGGCTCCGTCTTCTGGACGGATTTCAAGTAGGAAGAGCAGAGCGAAAATCAAATCCGATCTTGTTTTGTGAGAAGATTACCGGATGATACGTAGTGAGAAGCGGGGGGATAGACGCTAAAAATAACAACCGAAATGTCGGACCTTTACCGAAACCGAGACAGATTTGTTGTTTTGAAACGGAATTTCAAGTTCTCGAAGGCAAT
Source organism: Caenorhabditis macrosperma (assembly GCA_963932285.1). Taxonomy (NCBI): domain Eukaryota; kingdom Metazoa; phylum Nematoda; class Chromadorea; order Rhabditida; family Rhabditidae; genus Caenorhabditis; species Caenorhabditis macrosperma. Next base: position 13,889,655 of record OZ010618.1, read on the forward strand.
CCTTCATTTCCTGTTATTCTCAGTGGACTGTATGTACAAACACAGCCACGCAAGCACACATCATACAAACACACACACAACCAATAGAAAACGCGCAGAAAAATAGTGATGGACACCGGGGGAATGTCCGAAAAATCAATACACACACTGGATCTCGTCATAAATATGAGGAAAGGTAGGGGTGGGAAGTGAGAGAGTGGGCAAAAACGAGACGGACGCAAACAAAAACGAAAAATGCCCGCCCGCAGCACACACTATTTTTAGGGAGTCTCCTCTCGCACTGTCTCGGCGTCCCTCCCGGCGCTGCCCGGAAAAGAAGAAAAGAAAGGAAAATGTAGAAAAAAGGGAGGAGAAGCACATTTCAAAAGGAAATAAAGGAGCGAGGAAAAAACAAGCACTTCTCACAGGTGAAACTATCAAAACAGAGCATCAAAGATGTCTGTGCTCGTCGGCAACCTCTCTGCTCTATTTGGAATGAGGTTAGCGCAGTGGTGGCGTTGATAAGAGAAAGAGTTGCGTACACATATGTGCATCTATGAATAGAAAAAGACTATCAAAACACGTGTCGGTGCATACGAAAACGGGGCAGTTGGCCGGCCGCAACTACATACTTGTTTCCGAGGCTCTCCATGGGAAAAGGGAAAATCACTGTCCTGAAATCAGCACCGCAGTTCTCACGCCCTCGGACGTCTAATTGCATTAATCTGTCAGCTTGTAGTGGTTGGTCAGAGTGTTGGTCAGAACTTCCCGGAACCGAGTCACTTGTTGCTTGTTACCGGGTATCCTCATGAACATGTTGTTTTTGACACTTTCCACCCACGTATACTCGGAAAGAAGAGGATTTGACGAAAAAGTGCGAAAAAGTGAAATTCATCCAAAAAGCTAAACATGTTGACGGGGGAAGGTTTTGGGACGAGTAGGAGAGAGGGACGGGTGAAATAAAGAAGAAAGACGTAAAGGAAACGTGGGTCATGAGGTATGAGGGTGGCGATGGATGTTGCCTAATGGTCACTCGCAACCCGAATAGGAAAAGCAGATGCCGGGAGAGAAGCTAGGGCGGACCCCAGTAGTCATTCATCCCCCTCGCTTCTACTTTCTATTTTCAGCAGTCTGAATGACTAGTAAGCAGGGAAAGAGTGTGGAGGAGCTGGAGACTCGTGAGGACGGACACCCGCCGGGGCCCAAAAAAGAAAAAGCCCCCTGGAAAGAGTGATGGTGGATTGACGAGAGGCACGATCGAAAAAAGGGACCAGAGTTATTTGTGCACACGATGATGGTTGCTAGTAACCGCAAAAATAACAAATCCAAATGGGACGTCTCTCTCTCTCTCTCTTTTGCTATATTTTCCAGAGACCTAGCCACTACACTTTTCTGGTGGTCTTTGAGGTTCCCGTTGTCTACTCTTCCGCAGACAACTGGGCAGGAACCCTTCTTTACCCAAACACGGAAGCCAATATGCCGTCCGTTCGATCTTTGACTTTTCCGCAGGCGAGAACGCAAAAAAGCACGAACGGATGGCGACTCTCTCGGTTCTCATTGGGGTCTTTTTCAACTTGTGAGAAAACAAAAAACCATTTCTTGTAGAGACGGTTTCCCTCTATTTGACGCAGAATTCGTGGTTAAAAGAAGCAGGGAGTGTTCGAATAGAAAAAGTAGAGAGAACCTGGGAAGGCTGGACAAACGTTTCGATTTCCTTCCCACTTCTTCGTGGTTTTGCCAACACGTCCTCTTTCGTGGAGACACCCACAAACAACATCGTCAGGTTTTTCGGTGGGGCTTCTATTTTCGACACATCCGGAAATAAACCCTCAGAGGGATATGGGGGATGTTTGTCAGTGAGCGGACCCCATACACGAACCATAGTGTGAGCGACACGGCAATTGATCGAGAATAGGCGAAGAAGATGGTTGTCGACGACGACGGCGCTGACGATGACACCTTTGGCGTCTTTCTGTCGTTCTGGCCTCCTTTTAACTGTTCCGAGAGACGATTCATTATCTTTTTTTTATAAATTCTTGTCTCTCTCATACGTGTATATTTCGTCGAAAAGAGGCGGGCCGATGCCGTCGCGGATAGGCAAGAGAGTAGATCAAAAGTTGTGATAGTTTTTGGAATGAAGACGTGCCGTACCGAAAGAGTTTTGAGTGGTGGTTTCTAAATTTGGACATTTCACTTCCGACGAAAAGGATGAGCGACGCAGTTTCAATTTAGATTCCGGTCTATTTCTAGCAATTCATGACTGCTGAACCTATCCAAGTTCTCTAACTAGCAGGCTGGAGACATTAAACAAAGAGGATTTTTACACTGATCGATGTAGCAGGTATATCTTCTCAGAGCTTTTCAGACTGTCAACGTGTCTCAGTTCCTAAGTTGCGGTGATAACGAGTGATGATTACACTTTCCATACTTTCTCTCTCATCAACAGCAGACACCCACCTGTAGCTGTGTTTGTAAGAGGGCCAGTCGTTCAGGATCCAGATTAGCCTGTGCTAGGAGCGCTTCTGATGTTGACGGTATGTCTCCGGGAACCATTCCGCCACTGCCCCCCGTCGAGGAGCTGGCTTCTTCCATACGCCTCGAATTCTGAAAATACACTATGAAAAACCGGAAATTGGAAAAAAGACACAAGAAGAATGGAAGCATGTGATCTTTTGCCAAAGAAGGTGTTACACATCGCCTGTTTCTCTTATACAATATCAGAGATAAGGAAGCGAAAAATAACAAATCGGGGCCTGACAAAAGATTCGCAGGAAGCGCGATAGGTGTGAAAGTGGACACTTGGATGTGTCGGGCCGACGCGTAAGGCGAGGGACAGCCGGTTCAATGATGACATTGATAACAGCTGATGAATTTCTATCCATTATCTTCACTTTTTTCATTCATTGATCTCTATATCACTTTTTCTTTCACGAGTTCGTTTTCATTAGATGTTTGATGTTCTAACTTCTTTCCTACTACATGGTTCGTTGTAGGCGCTTCTGAAGATCCTGCCAACTCGAGGACAAAGACGCTTTTTGCAAGCGATTGAGAAGAAGCAAAGTGAAAAAATCGCCTGGAGTGAGTGTTTGAAACAATGGCTGGACAGCAGAGAAAGACCTCCGGCGACAAAGTTTAAAGACGAGGAAAGGCTGAGGGAAAAGGTGGAGAGAGGCGCTGGATTCATCTGCGGAGCCTATGTTGCTTTCTTTGATATATCTTCATGTTTGTTTCAGTTTTAATTGACTTTTTCGACCGGAAAAGGACAACTGCGAGAATGAAAAAATGGAAAAGTTGGATCGAGTACCAATGCACAAGTCACTGCATTCATCCGCAATTATCAGTCGTCAGCCAAAAACACTAACTAACTCATCCAGACTCACTTCTATTGTTTATTCGCTTCCATACTCTCATCTAGTATCTTATTTCACTCGTCACTGAGATTGTGGAGGAGTAGAAACGCGAGCGGATGGCAGATGAACACCGAAAGCAAGAGAGGGAAGTTGTGTGGTCGAATGCTCGTTATTAATTTATGGAGGAGCAACCTACGACAAGTCGAGAGTAAATGACGTGAAGATTTTGATTTGGTGGGTGACGGGGGAAAAAGTTTGCAATGGAAGAAACTGGACTATTGGAAGGAAAACTGAGACTCGGAAGAAAGAGAGAGAGACCAAACGAGGAGAAAGTGGAAAGTTTCGGGATGCCGAATCAGAATTATGTAAGCTATTCAATTACAAACCCAGAATGGAAAGGAGAGCGTGCGAAGACCGAAAGATATAAAGTTCAGCTGCACGCTTGCACTGTATCAGGGTGTATCGAAACGTTTTGGGGATCTTCCACGGCTTCTCTCCGAAAATTGTTTGCAAAAAGAGCTTAGACATCCGCGCAATTTGCAGCGATGCTCACGCTTACGCCATCAAGAGTAAACCAGATGCAAAATTCATATTAAATCTATTTATAGACCTGATGGACGCAATAGACACGTGAGAAGTGCCCACTGCGTCTTCTTTTTCCTCCGTCGTATTCTTTTTCTTTCTCCCCCCGTTTCCATCAGTATGAATCTCATTAAACTGCCTCGGGGTGCCATAATGAGAGCGAGAGCTTCTTCAAATTTTATGGGTTTCTTGTTCAAACATTCGGAGGAGCAGCCCCAGGGGAGAAGCATATGGAAATGGCGATAATTGGCCGGCCAAGGGTAATTGAGGTCAACAAATAACCACCGTCATAATTCTTCATAATGAAGCCAAGTTTTTGAGTGAAGAGTGTCACTAGAAAGAGAGAGTGCCGCATATGCGGAGGGCACCAGAGTACGGCGACAGGCGTGTTATGGGCGAAGAGATGCAGGAAGCGGCAGAGAAGTGTATGGCCGACAGAGACGGACATACGGCCTCGCTCACACAAACACTCACAAATACTCACCGAGGGGTGAGAGCACATTGAAGAGAGAGAAACGCAGAGGCACAGAGCGAGACATACAACACGCAAATAGAAGGGAAGCGGCCACTCGCCCCAACAATCCTGCCCCAAAACCGAAAGAACCACTCCAGGTTTACCTGGGATATGTGAAGAGTACTTTGGGTTCAAAGCAGGAAGTCTCTTATTCGGCTGTGTTCCTATCAGCTGTGAAAATGGTGCGTCAGAAACCCCAGAATAACCTGCCAACTGATAACCGAAAATGTACAAAAGTAAACAGAGAAGAGAAAAGATACTACGTCAGTCGACAATCACTACCCTTTTTTCGTTTTCTCCGATCTGTCGCTATCATCATGTTTCATAGAGGTTCAACATGTTGTAGTAAGGTCGTCCTCGGGGAAACAGGAAAAGGAAACATTGATGTGTACGCATAAATACGCGAGTGTTCGGTGGCGTTATCGCTGCCAGAGGTGCAAGCACGGCGCATCACGCGGTTGTCCTGAGGCGGAAAGGGCGCACAGCGACGACGGTGGCAAACAAACGTCGGAAACACATGCGGCGATGGCTAATTTTGAAAAACACGATGATGACAATGAAGGTTGAGGAGGTATTCAGAGAACCGGCCGGTATATGCAAGAAATAATTGGGTTTTAGATGACAAAACGAGCAGTGAGGCAGAGAAATACCAATCAGCGATGCGGTTCTTTTCCGAAAATATCTTGTGATCACGAGAAGATTCGAGACAAACTTCAAAACACTTTTTATGTTGGAAAAAGGTACGCAAAGCAGTTTTTGATCGCATACTTCTGCAAAACGTATAGGATATCTAAAATAGCACATGTAACCTGATAACACCTTCGCAAGTCTCTTATGGATTTGGATGCTAATCTAATTTGTTGCCAATTTTGTGGGCGGGAAACGGATTAGAGCACGCAGTAGGGCATCGCGATTGTATTGTTCTACCCTATCAGCCGAGTGTTGATATCCGAAATAGAATATGTAGTCCGTAGGATTAGGCAAACCGGATGGCTCGGAGGCGAGCACGACTACACTTTCTTCACCTGTCTTCGTATAGTCCTGAATTCACTCAATGAGTTCGACAAGAGGGGAAAACGTTTGAAACAGAGATCAATAGTGCGAGCCAGCTCTCCCCATTGTCAAGAAAGAAGAAAAAGTCGGACGCTGACCGGAAATGTGTGCACCTTCAGACCAGAATGACGCTTTTTTTCAAGAAACACAGCACGTGGCCCTTGTTTTTCAACAACCGATTTCTGGTTTCTAACCTGAATCCTTTATCACTCACCTTTCACCATCATGTCGAGCGGCGTAGGCGACTGCGCAGAATGTGTCAAGTAACTTTGGCAGCTCCAGTGGTGGAAATGTCCCAGTGTTTGGTTGCCATGACGAACCGAGGCCCTAAAAAACGTTCATGTGTGTTTGTGCCAGAAATTTGTTCTAACTGCTCCAGCGCAGAGTAGAAGTCGACAAATAAAACAAGGCACACGCACGAAACAGCTCCAACACAGAATATAACACTCTCAATATGTGCCAGCTCTCTTGCTGATGAATGAAGTGGATATGGTTCAAATTCTGAATGTCATACTGAGCTGATATCTTGAGAACGCGTGTCACGTACGAAAGGATAAGTGAGAAGCAAGAAAGTGAAACACGTCTGGGGTTCTGCTTTCAGAGAATTGTAACGCGAGAATGAGCTGTTTCGTGAACCGAATATTTAATCAAATGCCAGTTTCTGATTGGAAAACTTGGTGAGCTGGAGAGTGTTTTTGTCAGTAATCGGAATCGCTCAGTTGTTTTCTTTCTCTTATTTTCCTGAAAACTACCATAGAAACACCACACGGAATTTGAAGTCCATAAACGTTTCTTATTCTATCTTTTCTATCGAAACTCTAGGCAACATTACTCTGTTCAAAAGCATTCTTTTTCAGAATGTCAGATAGTAACGATTCAAGTTGTACCGGTAGAGGACTGAGGAAGGAGCATTGGGAAAGAACGTGATTTCTCGGGAAAGTGCTCAGTGCCGCAGAAACAGCGAATATGCATATACGTATATTCGCCTTCTCTTTTCCGTTTCTCTTGTGTGCGGACGCTTGACATTGATTTTGAAAGTTAGTTGGCTCTGGGAAAGGAGCAAATGGAACGGATAGAGGATCATCGGAGCATGGAATCGGAATGAAAACGGAGGCGAGTCGAGCCGATGCCACGACTTTTTAGCTGCCGGGGCAAATGACGAGCAGTTCGTCATTGTTCCGTCCTTTTTCCGGAGAGAAACAGAGAGAGGAAGACGAGAGACGAGCACTTCTGATGGAAAAAAGGGAAAAGTTGCATGTTGTTCTATTTTAATGAAATGGACAAAGAGGGAGACTAAAAAAATAAATGAGTATTCAAATGAGGTGGTGGTTAGAGAGAATGGACAGAGTTTGTGGAGCCAAATGGCTTACCAACCCGTTTGGGCATGAATCAAGAACGGAACATTGTGCTTTGGTCGTCGTTCTTTCCTCTTCTCTCTTTCTTTTTCAACTAAAAAAGACGAAGATTGACGGGCGAAAAGAAGAAACGGATATGCAAATTGTGAGAAAACCACGTACAGATTCAACGCGAATGTCTTCATCCATATACAATGATTACCCGTGTTCCCAAAGCAATACATCATGGATCCATACTATTATTAGGATTCCTGATTTGAAGGATCATGCAATAATTGTAGACTACAGAAAAATTCGAATTAGTACACATACAAAAAGAAACAATGCATCACATCATAGAATATGATATCGCTCTAGTGGACGGGAAGAAGAAAGAAATTAAAAGAAACCGCCGGACATTCCGATGTAGTAGAACCAATAGAAGATGTTGAACGCAGTGAACAGCAGTGGGAACAGCTTGGCGGATATCTGAATTAAACTGTTTTTATTTTCATTGGTCCTCACTGTTACCTCATCTATTTTTTCCCCATTCACATAAATGGGACTTTCCATGTGGAGCAGTAACTTTTGCCGTTTTTCTTCGCTTTTCCGTCGACGCGCATTCCCATTCCCATCGTTTATTTGAATTGTGTGGGTCGCATCTGGATAATGTTGTTTTGAGGTCTTGGAAATTCGTTTCATACCCGCGTTAGTTTCAGTGATTTGAGGTCGTTGCCCGGACAGTCTGGAGAGCCACTGCTGCTCCGAATCGCTCCTCATCATCAATTGCTCTTTACACCTGCAACCCATTCACATTGAGGACGGTCCCCAGTAAACGCCGACCTGTTGTGTCTCCTCCGTTTCGCTTCCAATTTGTCCGCAAAACCTACGACAGCCAACTGAAAAACAGAGCAATTGCAGGTTTCAAAGCTATTATTTGGCAGCTGCTCCGTCTTCCAAATTATTACCTCTACAAGCGACAAGAAAATGAATCCCACACATCCGAACATCCAAATGTCAAGCGCTTTGACGTAACTGACACGTGGCAGGTTCTTGACAATGTTACCGAATTGGAACGTCAGCGCCATCAGAGAGGACACTCCAAGAGTAATGCGTGCCGGGAGGGCCTTGAGAACAAGTCTTAGAAATTCTAAACAATGTGACCCATACCTTTGTGTCAATCCAAAAAGCAATCCAGGAAATGAAAACTGACAAATAAGTGGGCATGTAAGCCTGGAATAGAACAATGTAGCTTTGTCAGACACGAAATTTTCTACTTGTAGCACATAGTATCCGTATAGTCTTCTGAACGTGAATTGGACTTCCAATTGATCCCAGAGTCCAGCAGTGTATACTAATGTTGCGTTGAGATGTCTGAAATTCTATTTCCGTGTCATTTGGTCTGAAAGCTACGCTAACTTTATATCAACAAGTTCAAAATCCGGGAGATTCTTTGAGTCGGGGTCCGGAATAGTGACAGGATCCCAGTCCCTCCACACAATTCTCACTTCGGCTGTGTTGTACGAATAACTCTGCAAAGAAGAGTTGAGAGAATGGATTAGATCTCTGCATGCATCCCTCATACGTTCGTGTTTTCCCATCTTTCTAAATTGCTTTGTATTCATCACAAGTGTCAGTTCCATTCCTTCCGTTTTCGAAATTTGCTCACCTCAAATACGAGATTGCACGATTGTCTGTCCATTGGGAAGTAGGTCAAGTCAAGTTTGCATGGTCCAATGAGAGAAACACGGAAGTTCAGCCAGACGGTTCCATTTGGGAATATCAAGAGGAGGATGTTTTGCGACGGAGAAGCATGGATTTCGACCTGAGTTGCGTCATTTAAATTATAAATTTGAAGAAATCTGGAGACGCAAGTCACACGTTTATATTCTCATAGTTCGAAAGTTGAAACGTTTGGGTACATTCGAGTACTTTGAATTTGCCGCCAAATAATTCACGAGACCCCCGAGAGCAAGTCTTTTGCACTTAGTCCCCTCCCTGCGTCTCATGTTCAATTCGAAAGCGCATGTTTCGCCACAAAGTCTACAGAACCTAATAAAATTGAGCGAATTGGACCCACCGAGCAGGGGCTGCACTCACTTTTTTGCTATTCACAAAACACACGTTCGGTGACCACATCGTCGGCAGTTTGTGCGAAGCAAGCGATAGGTTTTTGAGGCAATAGTTGCGGTCGGAGAAGTCGAGACGAGGATCGCGCCAGATTTGTGAGAACCACACGTCCGCTTTGAAACTCGAGGAGAACTCACTGATTTCGGTGATTGACTGCACTGTCAACTCGACAATCACCTGAAAGAGAGAACAAGAAGGGTTTAGAATCAAGACAACACTCTGGAGTATCGTCAGTGGTCCCCAAAAGAACGAAATATTCACCTCTGTCGAGTTCGCACTTGGCAGATTGTTTTTGTCGTATGAGTCGTCGAAGAGTTCCTGAAAACAATCAGATTTGCTCCTTCTCAAGTGCTCCGGCACCCCCAGTAGTTCCCTCGTCTCATATTTCGTTCCTTCTGTTTCCGAAACATTCCCGTTTTCCGAAAATCACGTCCGACACACTTTTGCTGATGTTGTTTCTATTCCGAGAATAACCAGTTTAACCCCTCGGGCGACGGATTTTAAAAATGTGCGAGCTCAGAAGTATGATGCATACTTTGGTCGAAGAATCACGATGGTGTCTACGATTTTGTTATTATTGACCATTGTTCAGAGTTGGATGAGATGACAAAGAGTGGGTAATCAGGTTGCTGTCAGATCTGGAGACTGCAGACGGGAAGCGGGACGAGATGGTGCGCGAGCAAAGCACCAAATGTGAGTCATAAATTGGATTATTACTTTTTCCCAGTGACCGCTGAATCTCCAAATTTCAAATTCAAAAGATCAAAGTTCGAAGAAAGAATGCATGTTGATCTGTGAATTCATGGTTTCTGGGTAATTGAATTGTCATTTTGCGATTTCTGGTCGAAGCTTCTTGGTTTCACCGGAATAATTCAGTCGCCCATGTATTTACCCGAGCTTTCTCCTTTTCTCAATTGGCTCCCACAAATGAATAATTGATGGTTCCACTTCAAATACCAGCGGATGATGTGTATCGAGACACCAATAACAACTCAATCAACTCATCCCCGACTTGTGACTGCTCCTTCAGTTGCCATCACATTCCAGGTTCCCATGATCCGGTCCCCTCTCTTGGCCACAAGTTCTCACGTCTCACACGTATTTGGTCCAAGTTTGTCGAGAAGGCACGAAAAGAGCGGATGAGCAGTCGAAAGTAGAAGCAGAAGAAGACGGAGAAGAAGAAGGCTTTACACCCAAAAAACGTGAAAGTGTGGATGGATTGAAACGCAATAAAGTGAAACTGCGCCTAGAATGTCTGATTATATGTGATATTTTCTCTTCCTTGTGCCGCCGCCTCCACTCCGTTTCGGAGGGTACCCGAGCCAGAACAAATGGTTATTCACGTGATTGACCGCGTGTTCGTGGAAAAGCACAACTTGGAAAACAAAAAGAACAAGTGGAACGGATCGGTGTCTGAGAGAAAACATCTTCAGTGTCTAAACGAACTGATGTGGAAGAGTGGAGATTCCGTGGGAACAGTTGAGTACACAGTGTTCGAGAAACCCCTCGACAGGATGAGCTGGTCGATTGAACTTTTGTCTTCCCTCGTTGCCCCTCTTTCCCATCCACTTCCTTTTTCGAGTGTTGTTTTTTATTTATCAAGTGCCTCCTCATTCTGCCCCCTTACTCATTCGTTGCCTACAAATTCTGTCAATTCTCTTCCCCTATTCTCGAGCCACTGAAAAAAGGCCATAAAACCTTATAGGCAGGCGGAAGGGGACACATGAAAATTAGAAGTGACGCTGTCCGTCCGCCTCTGCCGAGTATGTGTCTGTGTTCAGAACCCGTGGAATTCAATTAAAACGAGAAACACACGCGACGGCATCCCAAAAAACTGGACGAAAATCCGATTTTTCGCCGTTATGAGCGAGCCTGAAGGCCGACGGGGAAACTGGGAAAAATGTCTTTTGAAATTCAATTAACATTTAGAATCGTGTCTGGTGGCAACAAAGAAGGGTCTTCGTCGTGTACTACACCATTGCCTTCCAAAAGTGATCATTATCACGCCTCGTTGGGTACACATAATAAATTCGAATGAATGATTCCAGCAGTGTCTGTGGGGGGGACCCATTCCTGCTAAAAGGGTTTTTTGTGATGGGCTTACGTAGAAGAGCACACAAATCATACACTCTCCCCCTCCGGATCCCCCGGAATAACTCGAGAGTCAGAAAGCATAAGAAGATTGAACTCTCGGAGTGCACCCACTTCCTCCTGCTCAGGAAGACAATAAGCGGCTCTGCTTGCAACATATCCCTTTCCGTTGGCAACGATGATGTCAAAGAAAGATCATTATACCTTGTTTCTCGTTGTACACGTACATGAGAGGGAAACAGAATAGGGGAGGGGAAGCGGCTCCCTACCAACTCCTTCCAACCCAATTTCGGAACAAGATCTGCGTGTAAACTAGGCCAAGACACGCTTTCGCAGATATTATAATGGGTTTCCCCCATCACTGAGGGAAAGGAGAAGGAGAGAAGAAATAAAGAAAAAAAAGAAGTAGGTAAGCAATATGTATCTTTTCTGTTGGACGGGACCTAATCTCGACGATTGACAACCGACATCATGAGTCGAGGGCACCCACGTTTGGCTCAAAACTCGTCAGGAGGAATGCAAAATAAGGAAGCTCTGCAGCAGGCATGAGAACGCTTTTTTGCTCTTGAAAACAAAATGAGACTCATCGTCGACTTCGCATTCAGTGGCATTCAAAAAGTTCCACTACGTGTTCCAATCGTTGGTCCTCTAAGAGTCAGAACAAGAAGAAGACGTATGGGGGAGAAATGTCAAAAGTAAACGAAAACCTATAAATGACATTTGGAGAAAACCGCAAAAATGGATTAAAATCGTCATAAAAGACGTCGTTATTGTGTTTGAACAGCAGAAACCAATCGGTAATTCAATAGATCCCTTAGAGTGGGAAAAGTACCACTGAAAACGCCGACTCTTTGGTTTTCCCCTTTCCTCGGCCCACTATTGCCCACAAATTGGATTTCTACCGATGGGAAACGAATATATAGAAGAGCTACCAAAGTCTCGTGACGTCCTCGAGTGGACTAACCTGGAGTAAATTCTTTCTCAGCGTTTCATTGATCGCTGTGCATGGCTCGTCGAGCCGTTCTTTTCGGTATTTCTTCCGTTTTCCGCCTTCCCGTCGACGTTCGTGCTGGGGCACAGGAACGTCTGGGTAGAGGAATGTTCGATCCGGCGGCATCTGTTGACCCAGTTGAATCGAGTGCTCCTGAAAAAAGAATTGTTTTTTTCCAATTCTCGATGAGATGGGAAGATAGATTTTTGTGAAATCTACTGGAAAATAGGGAAAAGTGAACAATAGGAGTCGGAAAAAATAATGCAAAGAAAAACGTCTTGCAAAGGGAAGAAGGGAGAAAATGGCAGATGTTTGTTCACTTTAAACCTTGAGGCTAATCACCTAGACATCATTACCTGGTGTGCGGCGATCTCAGCGAGTCGGTCGGTGTCCCCGGAAGAGAGTTCAGGCAGCAGGAGCACGATCCGGGCCAGGTATGATATGATCATGACGCCGGTGAGCAACGGTCGACGAGCCGTCAGAAACGGAAGGGACGGAATGGTGATGTCGGGTCGAAACAAAAACAAATCAAAAGAAACTGAAAAGCGGCGATGTAGACGGGAATAAGAAGAGAAGGGGGAGTGGGGGAGAAGTGGGTGGAGACGAAGGAACAACACGAGCGAAGGGGACCACTGGCGCCGCTTTGGAATGAGGTGTCACAGCCAGAACTGCTCGAGGGGCGGGGCCACCGTGGCAGCTCGATGAGGCCTCTTTTTCGTTTGCCTATCTAGGAAAGAGATGGGAGTATTGATGGGAGAGAAGAAGCCTCCTAACCAACGATGACATCGCTCTTCCCCCACGCAAATGCTCTTTTCGCTGCGAAAATTCATTTCAGTAATATTTGAACACTGAACGTTGAAGGGATACGCTCAGAGAACACGAGACTCGATACATTGAGACGTGGAAATTGAATAAGAAAATCTCGTTTTGTGAATATCACATCAGAGATGGAAAGAAAAAAGGAATATGCAGAAAGACACCCATCTCAGGGAGTCTCCGAATCTTCCAACAGTAGATCCTGATTTACAGGAAGAATGGCCTCAACTTCTGAGTGTTCTGTTCTTCTCGAGTTCAGTTACTCAGAATTCAGATATCTGTTAAAGTTCTCGGAAGTTGGTTGTGTTGAAGAAGCCGAAGTTTTTTCGCTTCCTGGTTGTCTTGAGCAAGATGGAAGAGTGCATAACGCTTCCAATGCGACGCACGGCTCGGTAGTAAACAGGGATTTGCAGACGCCTTGTGTAGAAAAAGAAACGCGTAAGTGGTTAAAGTGAGTAGGAAATGAGAATGACGCTGAATTCAGAGAAAATCATTCGAAAAACAATAGTTCGTTCGTTCAAAGCATATGGAAATGTTGAAAAGTGGAAGTTTGAAACAAAACGTGCAGAAAACCCATTCCTCCGGGATTATTAGAGTTTGGGGCCCGCGTGCCACACTCTGAAATGTGTAAAGTTGCTCGTAAAATTTATTGCAGAAGATGGTGGGAGAAAAGGTTACCCGCTGCTTCTCGTGCTCCTAACCCCGCCTAATCTGGATATAATTGTAATTCTGTGGCGGGGGTAAGGTTGGTGCGTCAGTTGAAATTAGCACTATTCTGCAACATTTGTTTTGGTTGTTGGACCCAAACTTTGAGCTCAGAAGTGATGCACCAGAACACAAGTTGGCACTTCCGATCTCTTCAGCGAGCCATTTCCATGGCTACTTTGGTCGAGTCTTCCTACCCTCATAGCCATATCTCACTTGTTCCAAGAAAGTCGTAAAAGTGAGTGATGCAACATGTTGAACCAGCAGTTACACTTGTTTCGAATGTCTTTTTCTGCTAATTTTCGAGGGAAAGAGGTTCAGCAGACACGGAATAGAAAGCATTCAGGAGAGAAAGTGGGGAAGGAGGCCATCAAAACGGAAATTGTGCAGTGTCTTTGATGTACAAGCATATCAATCCTCATTTCTTCGAACGGATCGCTAAGTCACTTTCAGTCATTGTTTCCCAGTTCTATTTGCTGATTCTGGTGTTTTCGTGAGAAATATCTCTCCAAGAACCTCTGTTTTCGTATTCTGGCCACAAATCAAGACGATCACTTCGTTTAGAAATTCCGTGAGTTATCACGTTGGTTTTTAAAAATGCAATCATGTTATTTTTACACCTTCGTGGAGGCATAATCAGCGATTCTGGTGTTGGTTTTCATTCAGGAAGTGTTGAAAATAGTTTCCTTTTTCAAAAAGGTTTCTATGGATACAATACCCTTTTTTTCTTCCGGTCATGGTTTTTTAATATGTCGCCTTTCCTTTTTTTTCCTTTGAATTCCTAAGTTTGAAGGTTTCTTCTTTCAGGTGGGTCGTATGAACAACGCAAATATGAGATACCGTCATACAGTTTCGATGTAGGTTGGATTCGAACGCCTGGCTTTCAAACACATCCTCATCTTTTTTCAGCCTGCTCACTGTTCATCCCTACTGGCCAACTTGACTTCGACACATCATCAGCATGTCCCTCTATTGCAGACTCACATTTCTCATACCTTGTGACTTCTTTGACTCTCGTGCTCTTAATTAGCTCGAATTTGACAATCGCTCGCTCATGTATAACTATTATTCATGCCAGATAAAGTTCTTTTTTTTAATAATGGGCAGGTTTCATTCCAATTACCAATACTCTTCGCCAATGTATGAAAACGAAGAGCGCAGATTCACGGCAAAGCGAGGACACCGGATGCATTTCATTCTGTTTTTATTCCTTCAAAGTAGACAATACCGAAATATTAACAGACATCTCCGGTGTGTGATTTCCTGTTGTACATTCCCATTTACGAACCGCGGGTCTCCCGAAGACGACTGTATGTTCCCACGCATCATGTCACGAAATGGTCGAAGTCAAAAAACAAATTATCTAATTTACCAAGATGGTTAGCCGGTAGAGACTCCTAATACTTGCTGATGCTACCTTCCGCTCAACTGCACTAATCCGGCAATCCCTCTGCTTCTTCTTTCTCTCATTCGAATTGTTCGATATTCATAGCTGACAAAATTTCGTAGATCGCAATGCCATTCTCACATCTCTTATTTAAAATCAGAGATAGTGATACCGCGTTGTAATGCCGTCAAACGGAACACACCTCTCCACTCGTTTTCCCCATTAGAACTGTCTATTCTGGTAGATGTCAAGAAAATTGAAGAAGTTTCTCAAAGCGACAATCTGTCAGTAATTGAATGGCAGAAAAAAGGTTTCAAAGTAGTGGGGAGAAGAGAAACAGAGAAAAGATAAGGTTTCTAATTGACGTCCGATTGAGTGCATGTTCTCTATCTTCGTGTTCTCTTTTCACTTTTTTCTCTTTCTCGGTGTTGGCTGACCGTCTCGAATCGTTTGAGGCTGCCTCTCTTCTGTTTCCAATATTCTAGATCGTTTCTGTTGTTGTTCTGTTTTTCTGATATTTCGGTCTAGCTGACCTCTATCTTTACGAATCCATCTGACTAGCTTTCTAAAATTTTTTCTGTTCTCCATTTCGTCATCACACATGAACCGCTCACTCATCCCGTTGCATCTATTATTGGCTGAATATGCTGTTGCTCTTTGTGCTTCCAACCTTTTACGTGGTGATTGTCTATGCTCGGTAATCCTTTTTTGTCAGCAGTTGCATATGGATAATAGAGAACCGGAAATTAGAGCATTGCGAAGCCTAGTCACGAATCGAAACGTATTGCTCATTTCAGGAATGGGCTCTTCACTCAAAGAAGTCGTTGACCTGACTGAGGATTCCGGCGAAGAGTCTCCGGAAGACGCATCTGTCACCGTGAAAAGGTTGAGCGATGCTCCGAGTCGTGTTTTGTTGGATGAGTCACGTTCGTCCACGGAAGACAGTGTCTCGACTGATTCGGACAACTTCACAACTGCTGTGAAGAGCAAGTCTTCGTCCTCGACTTCGAACATTATTCAACATGGTGCAAGGACCCGTAAACCAAGAAAGAACTCTTTCAAGATGTGCGACAACTGTGAGGTGAGTGACGATCAACTAGGGCTCCATCCGTTTTAATGATTCTAGAGAAGAAAGGCCGAACTGAAGAGAGCGAAAAGGAAGCGGCGATTGGAAGAAGAAGAGCAGGAGAGAATACGCCAGGAATACGTATGTCTTGTTTTTTCTGAATTTAATAGGGGACCACATATGAAACTTAGGAACGCGACAGAGAAATGGAGCCGGGATGCGTCGGAGTGACTGATAACGGAAGAATCACTATTCTGGACCCGTCTTATGTAAGGAAAAACAACGCTTTTTTGCGATCAATACGGATCAATTACAGCCGGGTCGTGAAGGTTCCGAGCAATGGGAAGAGCCCCGTCCGGGAGACACCGTGTTCGACTATCTTCAAACGATCAACGCCGTTTTCGGGAAACGCCAACGTCGAAACTGACGAACCCGTCGGTTTAGTGATCAATTTGTGACTGTGCGTCATAAGAAATAATTTGAATTGTGAATTTAACATTTCTACCTCGGTTATTCAAATAAATTTCATCCCTCATACAGCGTTGTTCCTATTCTCGCTCCTCCAACATTGTTCCGTAGTGCGCTCGTTCGTAACCTGTAATTACTCCGTTTCCAAGTTACTCCCGCGTGCTCGTGATTACACATCCGAACCGAAGCGCAGTCATCCGCTTCATTAGTGATCGGGAGCTAGTGCTCGTGATAAACATCGAGAATACTATTTAGTGTATCAGCATACTTCGGGCAGAGGTTTCTCGTAACTTCGTTGCCGAGGTTCAAGTTTTTCTCTCTCTTCTAACGCTTTTCGGAAATGTTTTTGTTTCTAGTCTGAACATTATTATTAGAGTTTGTTGCATTTCGTGTGTTTTCCACATCGACTCTCTTGTCTGCGCATCTCTGACGTAGGTTCCACTTTGCGATAGATAAATTTATCACAGAGTCCGAGGATTGTCCGTACTTCGAGAGATTACGGATTTCAGAGCTAATCCTGCAAATCCTCGAGGTTTCTCTCCAACGCCCTTCATTTTGGTCTATTTTTGTTCGAAGATAATCAAAATCCGATGGATTTGTGACGATGATGGTGATCAGGAAGAAGCCGTCTGGACAGCCCGTTTTTTGTCTTCACTGAGGCAACTCAGGAAAGTATGGGGCAATTCATCGTTCACTCTAATTTCCCTCCAAGTGATCACGAGTCTGCCATTTACCGTACTCGCTTAATCCTTTGATGACTCTAATTTTGTTTCTCGAGCAATCTGCTTCCCACACAACTCTTTCTACACGACAAAACAAATTTATATTGAAAGCGACGAGTTCGTTCGACTTTCCTTCGAATCCGAAAAACGCGATAATTGAATTTGTATTGAGTCAGATGGCCCCGTCGACTGTACAGTCACATTTACTATTATTCTATATTCGTATAGTTGGCCATAATTGTTTTCGAAATACTTTCCTTCTTATGGGTGGAGTCATTGTTGTCTGAAATTCTCACGTGAGACGCACCGGAGCATGTTAATCCTCGCTGGCTCCACCCACGGAAATTCTCACTCGAAAGACTGAAGCTCACTGATACATCGTTTTCTCGCGCACCACATCCGGGATGTTTTGAATTCCCAATTTCCTCGATAACTGTCTATTGCGTTGAGTTAAACTCTCTTTTTCAGCATCAACCGCTGTCTCTCTTCGTTTCCACTGGAATGTCCTCGTCTACCCCAAACTCAGCTATCGAGCGTACTTACGAAAAAGTCTCACCGCAACCGGTTTGTGAAATACGAAAAATATTATATGTATTAGATAATATAATAACTGTTACAGGTTAAATTTGAGATCGGAGGAGCTTCTGCTGAAAAGTCGGTCGAACCGGCAACTGCCACCCAGAAACCAACGGAGGTATTACCAAGTAGAGGGGCACGGGGGATGGGTTTCTGGGATGTTTCTTGAATCTAACGCCTTTCGACCAGGTATTCGAGTCCAATGGAACAACATTTGGAACGTAAGACTAGTGCATAGAAGTGGAATGTATCGTTGCTGCAGATCATGAGTAGATCTTACAAAGTTCAGACAGTCACAGCAATATAATAGTATTTGCATGCACGACGGTCGTTTTCCTGCACGTTTGTGATTTGAATTTTTCAGATATGCATCTACAAAGGATTGCCTATTGCCTGTGCTGCGGTACGAGCTGCTCGTCGAGGAATCTACCCAGTGAGAACGGTAGAGATATTTTCAAGTGTCTTTCAAGTAGTTATCAGTCTTCAGGAGCCTTACACACCCCGCATCACAAATCCAAAGCGCAATTTTCCATCCATTGCGGAGTCACTAGAGAGTCATCGAAGAACAGACGTGGGACTGCCTACACTTAAACTTGATGACTCTGAATTTCAGGTGCTGTGTGAAACTGCTTGTCGTCGGTCGCGAGAGTTGACAGAGCAGAAATGGAAAGAAAAAGCAAGATCGAAAGCAGAAACAGGATCGAAATTCGCAGCTGGTTTCGAAAAAAACCAAATCCGCGAAGAACGAATGCGGGCGTCTCCTCGAGAAGACCGCCAGCAAGATAAGATCGCAAAAGGGTTCGAAACCCCGGAGGAGACGGACGACGATGATTGCGTCATCACCCACTTCAAAATCGGGTCCTTGGAGAATCCAAAGCCCACATTCGATTATTAAACCGACCATTTCCCACTAAGAAGGAAAGTACTCAATGTCTTACCCAGAGATCAGAATGAAAAGTGTCGGCAAATGATAGTCCCTGGGAGGGTATATGTTGTGAATTACAATATTGTTAAAACTGAAAATGGTAACCGGCCATTTTCGAAAACAATTTTCGTTATTCGGTCAACCCGTATTTCAAATTTTCGAGGATCTGAGAAAATTATAATTTTCAATTGTATTTCTTAAATAATCATTTTTTAATTTTTATCAGAACTGAGAAAAACCAAAAAAAAAATTTCGAAAATGGCCGCTTACCTCCAGTTTTAATAATGTTATTTATTGTAACTCACAACTGTCAATATACCTACCCCACATAGTAATAGCTGCCTCCCTCCGAAAAGTGCTCAAATTGGAGAATGGGGTCTTCTGATCTTTACGCATTTTTCAATTTCGGAAAGATATCTTGAGATTGATCGGTTAGTCATTATTTTTATTGAAAACTAGACATTTGGAGCTACCTTTCCGTTTTTTTTAACAAAGTCGCAAACCCAAATTTGTAATGTGTTATGATTTTTCAAAGTTGACCTACTTGACCTACCTCTCTTTACAAAAAATTGCCTTTTTCAAAATTTCTCTTCAATAAGGAAAAAAAGCAAACTTTTGAATACCCTCCCACTATCATTTGCCGACACTTTTCATTCTGATTCCCAACACTTGGAGTACTTTCCTTTCGAACAGAATTTGCTCTTCAAACCTCAATTACTCAGCATGTTCATCTTTTTCTCAACATTAATCTGCCTCCTCCCCCAAACCTCATATTCATTCCAATACCTCTGTCAGTTTATTGTTTTTCAAAGAGATCTCAGATGACAACAACAGTACTTTAACCTTTCCATCATTAACCCCGAACAATCCGTATAAGTATTAATATTGTGAGTTACTCGTAGACAAGTTCTCCTTCATAATTGTTTCGTTGTCTCAAACGACAGAACATCATGAACTTTCAATAAAGCAGTAGTTCAAACTGGAAGGTTGTCTACCAGCAAAATATATGCTCCATAGTCAGAAACACTTTAGTTCTTGAAAGTTCGAAACATCACGAAGAGAAAAGGATACAATGTTGTTGAGTGCAGTGTGAGAACATGTCTGGACCATGACGCAACAGCTTCGTGACAGTGCAACTCTCCTAATTCATCAGCAGCTGCTCCTGTATGTATGTGTTTCTGTGTGTTTGGGAAACGTGTTTCTTTTGAATTTATATCGTTTTGTTCGGTGTCGATCGTTCAGTGGTGGTTTTTTGAAGCTGTTTAAAATTGTAGTCTCGTTGATTCCCTCTGAAACAGAGAAAACTCCGACACGCGTCGATTATCATGAAAACACGGCAGTTTTCTGAATGCGTCTCGCTCCAAAAGATAATCATTCCGGAAGTGAGGTTATCAGACTTTGTGCGCACGACCAGCAGAGACAGACGATGAGAAAATGAACCGGATGTTTCTCATGCGTGTGCTGAGTTTTTGGACTTGTTTCATTCGTTGGTTCAGGAGAAACGTTAGTGATTCGTGAATCTTTTTCTTTTCACAAATTTTGATTTCCGCGATTAAGTAATTTATTCCTATGTATTCATATAATTGGTATCCTGGTCTCTCATCAAATCAAGCCTTCGAGTTATTCAGGATTATGTCAATCTACCCTGGAAAACTGCTTTCTGTCAATGATTTGCAGAATTGCTTGACTCTTGACGGCATTGGTGTCTTCCATGCATTTGAAACCGAATTCTGATCCCCGTTTCGTCCTCCGACATCTTCGAAAGAACCCCCTCGCTCAAAATTCATGAGCACACGTATTTTCAGAACATGCAGCTATCTTTGGTGGAGTCGAGGCAGAATGAATAATTCAGACTTTGAACCGGAGCTCCGAAAATGA
Source organism: Caenorhabditis macrosperma (assembly GCA_963932285.1). Classification (NCBI taxonomy): domain Eukaryota; kingdom Metazoa; phylum Nematoda; class Chromadorea; order Rhabditida; family Rhabditidae; genus Caenorhabditis; species Caenorhabditis macrosperma. The sequence continues at coordinate 13,910,222 of OZ010618.1, forward strand.
GTGGAGAGAGCGCGTTTTTGGATGGATACGAATAGACTGGTAATGAGCAATTTGGATGCAAAGGTTCATTAGAAACATTGGAATTTGCAAACAGAACTATTCGTTAATTGGGTTTTCCGGCAGCGAATTTCTGGAGCCACCGCTGCATTTGCTCTTTTATAGTGAATGTGTTTGATGGTAGAAAGCGACCAATGGCCAAACGAGGGGAGAGCACAGAAGCTGCAGAAAGGGCATTCTCTGAGAGAACGTTCATTGTCCTGGGTATCGATGAGTAATGTGTCAACGAAGTTCGAAAACTAAAAGTGGAGATTAGGGGTAAAAGTGCACCGTCCTTCTTCTTCACAATTTCCGCTTTGCTGTTCTCATGAGTCCTCAGTGATTACGTACTTCGAACCTCATGATAATATCTCATCCGCCGCCGTTTTCCGTGCAGAATCACTTTTTTGGTATCTATTCGATTTCCGCCCCTCGCAGTCGCTTCCACTGCATTGTTATTGTTCTCCAACAACGAAGCTTTAGCAAATCTGTCTAATCGTCACGAGATTCCACAGAGTAATCACTACTTCTAGGTATCTGTGTTGTTCCGGTTAATTAGCAGTTGTCCCTTTTCCGCCTATGTGCGACTGCAGTAATTCCAGTCTGTCTTGCTATAACTGCCCACACATCTCACTTACTCCACCGGGATGTTCATCTCTGATCACTCCTTTCGAGAGGAGCTCCAATCCACTATTGTTTTCCTTCGCCCACGGGTTTTCTATCAATTTCTCCTCATCGTCGGTTTTCATTCACAGCAGTTTCTGTTGTTCAGATTTCCTTTCATGTATTCAAATGGGTAGCTGTATTTGTCACAACACTGTACCTGGAGTTTGCAAAATCAATTTGTGGAGACAAGACAACCAAGGACCCAGTCACGCGCTCATTCCCTCATAGCAGGGCGTTGGCTTGTAGGAGGAGTACAGTCGGCGTTGCTTCCTTCCGTCTCCTTCCCATCTTTCTCCGCCGTCATCGCGTGCAAGAAAAGAAGAAGAACATAGTCATAAATAATGGCAATATCGAGTGCGGATGGATGCGATACGTCTGAATGAGACCAATTAGTCACTCGGTTTTTGCTGAAACTAATCCTTTTTCTATCTCTCGTTTCCTTCTCCTTCCCGTTGCGCGGAAAACATGCGCGTTAATCATCGGGCCTCGTCGTCTTCATTGCAGCTACACTGACATGTCTTGCACTTGCTGCGGGAGAACTCCTTGCAATTTACCTAGCGCCCGGGCGCCCGTTTATGACGATTGTTATCGCAAAGAGCGGCCGTTTCCCCCACTGTCGCTGTTCGTCTTGTTCTTCTCATGGTCGCCTCCACTTCGATTTTGCAGCGCCTCTTCGCCTTCCCACCTATTGTCATTTTTGTGTGTCCTGATGGTGGGGTTCTTCCCGTTTTGCACGCACAACTTGCATTGTGTTCGTCTCCGTCCTCGCCGTTTTTTCCACCGACTGCTAACACAATTGATAAAAAAATACAAAAGTCAAAGCAAACAAACTGATAGGAAAGTTTCGGTTTTTCTCGGTGTCCTCTGGTGACTACTTTCTGTTTCCTGATACCACACCACAACGACTTGACGGGTATGCGGCAGTTAATACGATTAATTTGATCGTGAAAAACTGTCTGGAATATGTGACCAAAATGCGAATAGATGTAGCAAACAATTCAAAGGTCATCCATCTCTCAGCGCTTCTTGATAAGGCTACTGTGGTTCAAGTTCCATTTTTAGCAATGTCCCTCGAGAGTAGTCATGTTTCACTTTTTTGCACCAAAAGAGCTTCGGCTCTATTTCCTCTCGCTCAAAGTGCAGACTTGCTCTTGGGACGCGCGCGCGCCGCTGCAAAAATATGTATGAATGTGGCCCTCGGTCTGAGCCCCAACGCGCCCGGAGGAGCCAGCGTCCGACTTTTAGATGAGCAAAGAGCTGCTCGCTCAGCGAGGCTCCAAAACGTGTATGTGCACATTTATGAGTTCTCATTCATGAGGCTACTCATATCTGCCCCAAAGTGTGCTCCGCCTTCTGCTTCTCTATCCGATGACTAAGCGGTGGTGCCAACCTCTACCGTAATCCAGTTTGTTGCGTTTCTGTCTGCTATCTGGAAGCTCGCTTCTGCCTACAAAGCTCGTCTGCCTCTTCTTCTCTGTGCAAGAGCTTCATAGAATTCGTCGCTCATTTCCTGTCTCGTTCTCTTCCCCTCTCCGCGTGGCTCCTCGGAGGGCTGCTCACTTGCCCCCTACACTCATTCCTTGCTAACTAATCTAGTAGGCTCGAAACGAGAAGAGATAAGGAGAGCACAACACTCCACGACACACACTCACCCCACATCTTTTTAATTTTGCACCACAAGCATTTCCTTCCTTTCCTGTCTAGGGCTGCAACAACTTGCTGCTGCCCGTCTATCAACACTGGATCATAAACGTCACCGCACCACTTATCCGTCCACTTCGTCCTCCTCCTGCTGCCCCTCCCGCTCTTCCATCATCGTCGACGCCTTCTGCAACCCAGCCTCTCATCCTGCCTCGAGGGCAATTTTTCACAACTCGAAACTGGTTTTAAAATAGCGCCTTCTCTTGGGTAAACACCAGTCCACTCCTTCCACCCATTTTTCATCCCGGCTCGTGCCAGCCATCCGTGACAGAAGGCCGTCCTGACACCTTCTTTTTTGCACACTTTTTGCAAGAGGAGTATGTGGACGTGAACTTTCGGAAATCTACCCATGGGGGCTTGGCCTCTTCTTTGTTATGTCTGTCTGGTCGGCCGGCTCTTCTCGTGCTCTCCGTTTTACCGCCCCGTCTGCTGTGCAGCAGCTACCCCTCGACGCCGCGCCCGCCTCCTCGTCCTCCCCAATTCAGAGATAAAAAGTGTGAGAGACTCGGAACATTGCATCGCAGATACCACACCGAGTAACAAAGAACACGAGACATGACAATATTGTTTGGCCCCACAAGTATTCTTTCCTTTTTCCCATCTTCCCACATTTCGACTCTCGAAAGTTTTTCTGCTCTTTCACGTCGACTTGCGTCCTCTCTCCCCCATCCTGTTGATACGAGTCCAACTGGTGCACGCTTTGGAGAGAACTTCTTATCTCTCCTATAGGACACCAGATGCAACGCAACGCTCTGTTTCTCTGGAAAAAAGAAGGCTGGCCAGTTTCGCCGCTTGCTCCGCCCCTTTCTCTTCTCTCCAATTTACCAACGCGCCTTATCCGTCGGTTCTTCATTCATTCCTCTTCCAACTTCGCTCGTTTTCAGTGTACTCCCGACTACACTTCGCCATGAACAACAACAATACTGCAATTGTGGCTAACCAAGTAAGAGGGAATTATAGGAGTGTCTGTGAAACATTAGGTGGACTTCAGATGAACTTCGGAACAAGCGCTCAGGACAACCTGAAGCGTAAGACTGCGGCTACTGCTGATCTCATTAAGGACTACCCAGCGGCCAAGAAGCTGAAAGAGTTCTTGTTCGAGATTCCTTCTGGATCGAAACCAATTCCGACTCCGGAAACTATGGTAGCCAATGATCTCCGGTTATGTTTACACAAACCACATCTTCCAGGGAATCCACACCCCAATGGAGCCTGATTACCTCCGTCTCCCGAAGGACTTCAAGTTGGGAAACCTGGCCCGCGAGAAGTTTGCGGTAAGAAAAACACGGAACCTGAGCAAAACACAGATGGTTGTTTCCAGGGCATCGTCATGGCCGACCTCTATGATCGCTACGAGATCCAGATCTACTGCCGTCTCTTCGAGCACTTCTCGCACTACCCGATCTACAAGTTCGACGAGGATATCCTCATCCCGGCTCACGACCATGCTTACCGCGAGGTCATCCGCTTCAGAACCCCACCATCGGTTCTCATGCAACAGGCTCGCCTCTGCGGATAAGACACCCGGAAAAGATGGACCACTGATGTTTGAACGACTTCCCGAACCGATTGACCCCCCCCCCCCCCCCCGAACCACCGCATCCCGATGACATTCCTCTCTTTAAGTTTCGAAACACATCGCAATTTAACCTAGCTTTTCTCTCATTTTATTCTAGCACTCTGTCGCTGTTTTCTGAGGTTTACCTGTCAAAAGTAACATGTCCGTCTTTTCTTCCTTTCCTTCGCCCATATATATTTGGAGACTTTCCATAATATTTTTCACCGAATAAATCTATTGGCCAAAAATGACTGATTAAACGCCGACGCGAGACAGATTGGAGCCGTTGCGAGAATGTCCGCTTTTCTCGCTAATTGGAAGTCGTGCATATCATGAGAACGTCTGCTCGCGACTCAAAGTTCTCCAGTACTCTTCGCAGATGTGTTAATCCTTTGTCGCAGAGCCAATTTCCTCGCGGAAACGAGGGTCAGTGAGCCGTGCTGAGCCGAGCCACCTGCCAGAAAGATCGACCCCATTGCTGATGAGTAGAGAGACGACGCGTTCAGTCGGAAAAGTGTGCTTTGCAAAAAATTCTCGAGACGAGCGACACGCCAACTGCTGCGCGATAACAGGAAAACGCGAGAGACTGCAAAACACTGGAAGATAATGAGAAACGCAGATCGGCTGCGAGCAGCGCCCCGTGTTTCGAAATTGAAAGTTTGGGTGGCGAGCAACTCCGTGTCAAAAAACGGGGACGAGTCGAACGAAATTGGATGCATGCCCGACTTTGAACCGAGGCAATCTGATTGACAATCATCTTCCCCAAACGGTGCTCTTTTTTTCCGGCAAACCTGCGTAAGACAATCAGTTTTTAAGGTTTCCAAAGCACGTTTAGTGAACCAAACCAGGCAAATTCTTTTCCTCCAGCACACGTCTATGCGAATTGTCGTACGTTTTCGCTATCGCGGCAGTAGTAAAACTTTGATGTTTATCAAATTGATTGAATGCAGGGGAAAACTATTGTGAAATATTCCAAGTGGATGCTGAAAAACATTCTTTGAAGTCGTTCGGAACGTTTCAGAAATCTTGAACATCTCAAACACCAAACATCAAAACACGGACATCCCCGCGATGCGTCGCTTCTGGAAGTCATTTGTCACCGAGCTTCTCCAAACACTCCAAGGATCAACTTTGCTCCGAACTGCAGGAAACAATTTCTCTCCGAGCGTACGCTCCGTTGCATCTTGCAACTTTCATTATTCTCCTTGCAGCAGCTCGGATTGTTGCAAAAGATCCGATTGCAAGATGTCTGGTTGTAAAACGCTGCGTTTGCATTTAACTGATTGCAAGTTGTATTGGGGGTTCGAGCCGCACAAAGTTTCTTTCTCCAAGTCAAGATCGATGACTTTACAATGCATGGCGGTTTATCAGCTCTTCTCTCACCCCTCGGAAAGTTCATGACGTTTGTCGAAAACAGCGTCAACTCAAAACAAAGTGCTGACCACGTTGATCGAGTGTACACACCAATTATCGGACGATTCCTACGTGATAAAACTCAAATGTTGATCAATGACTGGTTTTGGGTAATGTTACAAATCCGATTTCGCAATTGTCGTCCATTTGCTGAGCTCTTCTTGAAAACAGATTACAATGCAATTCGTCCAGTAGTTCATCCACTCACTGCGTTGACCTTTGTTCATTGGAAGTGATATCTTCTCAATGTAATTTTTGCACTATTAGATCTTCTGACCGAGTCCGAAAACATGTCGACAGAAGCTTCGAGAGCACAGCGCGTGGGATTATCACGAGATCTGCTTCCAACGGGACAAAAGCAAAACGGATAGATCGGAAGATTGATCTTGACATCTCACCGAATGATACGTTTACAAGTGTCATACTTCATCTCGAAATAAAATACATCAATTTGCAGATAAGTTAGTATCTAAAAACAAGTTGTTCAAAAGTGAGTGTAATCATCACCGTAGATGCATAGTCATTGCACAAAAATGGGAGAAGAATTATGCATCGTGAAAGGGGACTCACAACCAGACAAAGTGTTATTTATGACTGGTTGCGTTGGATTTCGTGCAATAAAGTTCAGTAGTAAAGCGAAAAAGCTCAAATTGGCTACCCGGATTAATCAACAACAACACTAAATGAGGGGATGACAGCACAGAGTTGGTTAGTTTTTGCGACTGCTTCCACTCATTGGCCACGGTTTCTGGTCTGTCATATCCATCTGGCACACGTAATCATTGGCAGTGTAGATAGTGCCCAGGCGTTGGACACGTTCTTCTTCAGATTCGTCTTTGCGAGCCTTATTCTTTCTCGCAGACCGGGCCGACCTTCCAGGATCTCCTTCATCTTCTTTGTCACTTGAACTCGTGGTGCGTTCTCGACGTCTCTGAAAAAGTATTGCACTGAGATATAGACAACATTCAATCTTGGCAAACCTCTAAAGTAGCGGACTGCACATCCGTCTTGTTCTCGATCTTTGTGCATGCACTCGAACTGTGTGGCTCTTCCAAAACCGCTTGGCCACTGCGGTATCGTCTTCCCGAAATGATAACGTCGACACTAGGTCCTCCTGCATCATAATTGCGGTCTAACCGTCGGATGGGAACTTCATGAACTGCACGAATCGATGATGTGCCCCACGAATCCATGCTTCTACTCATCATCTCGTTGACATTTGATGTCGATGGGATGGGAACAGGTACTCCAGTCCTAGATATCACACATTTTCTCTCAACGCCGGAGACAAAAAGGACTTACGCAAAAGTAGACCTTTGTTCGACAATGGTCTCTTTCTCTTCAACGGTTCGTTTGCCCAGCAATGTTTCAAGACTTCTAAACGAGGTCGCCGTCCTATTGGTCGTTGGTACCGTGTATGCATCATTGCCTGAAATTTACGCAAACGTTTTTTCGCGTCCTTCCCAAATTTAGAACTAACAATCATTCCCATACACCACTCGCTGCGGCTGCGACGACGATGAGGCATGCGAAATGGAGAAGACGTGCGGTTGGATGTCTTCTCCAGGAGGACGAGGTGGAACTGGCGAGCATCGAAGATCTGGCGGCGGTGGAATTGCCGAGTTGCTCAGAACACTCCCGTAGGTGTCTATGTAAGAGACGGGTCGACTCCGCTCTGGGATCGGAGACGTTGGCGGTGGTGGGGCATCTAGAATGGAACTTGTCGAGATGTTGGCAAGTGGAGCTCTTTGAGTGTCGATGGAGAGCTCGGCGTGAGCATTGCGAATCGCGCTCCCGTTGGCGATCTGGAAGAAGACTCGTGATTTTGTTCCATCGCAACGGTATTCGAATTCTATTGAAAAACTAACCGTTTCATACTCATTTCCGATGGTTGAGTAATAATGTTCTCTTCTCGGCTGGTCCAGTTGGCCTTGCTGTCGCAAACGTTCACGAACGACGTCCGCGTTCTCTCTGAAAAAAAGTTTCCATTTTTAGATTGTCTTCGTAGATTTTTATGTTGTTTGTGTTGAACTGTACCTCATTGTGATGTAGCGATAAGACGGTTCCCGACTGGAAACAGCTGACTGTTCATCGAACGGCACTGTTTGTGGAAGGGGGTCGACTATTGGATATGTCGGTAGTATGGGTTCCGGTCTGTTCGATGGTCCTGGCTCCAAATCATTGGCATACGTCGGTACGTTCCGTCGGATCTGGAATAGCACCGGTTACTACAATGGATTAGGCAGCACAAACCTTTGAATAGAGCAGGTCGAGTTCCCTCTCCGTTTTCTCAATCTTCTCCTTTTTCTTTTCTTGCCCAGTTTTTGCCTTCGTGTTCAAATTAACCTTGGCATATCCCGGGTCGTAGGCACTGCTATTGTCGCCGTCGTTCTCATTTCCAATGCGGCCACGTTCCGATGTGATCGAACTGTACGGGTCTTCCGAAGGGGGAGCGTAAATTTGAGAGGCACTCTGATAGACTGTATCCTCCAAACGGCTCTTATTCTGACGACCAGAGAAGATGGGATAGTCGTATTTGCGATCTCGCGTTGCTGATGTTCCAGGCAAATCTCCCACTTTCGAGTAGAGCGGGTCCACGAAGGAGTCAGTCTCCGCGTCGATGCATTCATACATCGGATTGACAGTTTCATCGGCGAATCGGATATCATCCACCCCTGCTGCAGTCACCGCTCCTCGCTTCGTTTTTTTGTCGATCGCCGTGTACAAATCTGCAGGCAATTTGGGTAGCGCTCTTCCTGGCGCCGACTGGCGGTTGAAGGCCAGTATGTTCTGTAACTAACATCAAAAAACGATTAGGATAATGATGATTTAATTTGATTTGGCTACCATGTTCGTCACAGGTTGAGAATGTCTTTCGTGTGGAGCCTTGACTGGGGTTGGACGGAAGTTTATGTTGTTGAGTGCTGCGGGTTTCGCAGCGATGTTCGACGGGTTTCCGCTCACTGTCACCACACCGTAGTCCGCTTCATCTTGTTTATCTCTAGAATAGAAAACATTTGACATGTATGTTCATGACGTTTACAAGAAACCGTAATTTTAAAAGATTTCAGGCTGAACAGAACTGTCAATTACAGCGTTCAAATGTTCTTGTAGAATCCAAAACGATATTGTGAACATGATATATTATATTCTCCGAGTTTCTGAGAATTCTAAGTCCTTTTCATTGTTTCCCGCACCAGATGTGCAAGACAATTGCAACGTTCCAAATTGTCGAACAAAGGCCTTTCAACAAAATTCGCACCTGTTCTTCTCATTTCCGCAGCAGGTGCATAGCGCGAACACCGATATCATGGCGACGAAAACAGCGATAGTAAGCATAAGTCCGATGGGATCGAGACTGGAAACTGCTGATAGTGACGTGTTGATGTCAGCTAGTGGCATTTCTGCCGTTCTTCTGTATTCTACTCTCTTCAGACTCCAGACTTCTCCTGTAAATTGAGGTATTGGGAACGGAGGAACGGAAAACATGTTGATGCAGCTGATGAAGCGAGAAAAGTGTAAAGTAATAAAACAATTGATGAAGAAATGTGCGCTGGGAAAGAGAAAGAGAGAGATAATGGTATCAAAAACAACAGACAAACAATCAACGGATGAAAATTGAATTGAAATTTGGAAAAGTCGTGCGAAAAATTCTCAATTGATATGCAAAAGGTGGGACGACACTATAATGAGTGTGAACGGGAAAGGGTCGCAGGAACGAGAGAACGCAAGAGAGGAGCAGAGAAAGAGAGCGAGAAAGAGTGCTGCGGAGGGGTAGACGCGCGTCGGAGGCCCTCTCGCCCCAACACACTTTGAGAGGAAGAAGGCCGGTTGGCTGTTTGCCAAGTGGATGACCACCTCCCACTGCAGCATAATGTGACGGTTCGGATTGACCTTTCTCTATCCAACCGTCTCCGGGACGACCTTCTGCGCGCGGATAGACATGAGCACTTCTTGGGGCCATATGTCCGCGCGCGTGTCTTGTCTTGTGTAATTGATAGATGTCGAATGGGATATTAGACGAGGAAAGAACGTGAAAGATGGGAAAGAATATGTAAATGTCGACCACTCATGAAACGAGCATTATCAAAGCTGCCGAAGATGAACAGCAATCCGCTTCGTGTTTGCTACTGAAGAAAGCACTAATGTTTCAGACTCTTATGTAATTTATAATGTTGTCTTGCTAAAGAAATTAACTACGAAATAAGGAATAAACACCAAAAATAAGGAATGAACAAACCAAAATGAGTCATGACTGATTTGATAACACTTCTTGTAGGACAGTTTGCTTGATAACAATGGGGAATGAAAGCGACGTTTCGAGTGATGGATTAGCAACTTCTCAGGTGCTTCGCAGATACTTACTGGCTGCTACAACAGTTGCGCATTGCTACGGGAAAAGCGGGCTGCTGGCAACTGGTTTCGATAATAATTTACAGATTATCGGTAAGCAAATAGACGCGTTTCCAGTGTTCTGTGCTTTCCGGAACATGGTTGCGTAATAGTCAGGAGTGAAGTCAACCTTTGTTCGAAATAGGTGGAAAGTAGGCGCTATTTGAACAAGGTCAAAAGCGTGGGGGGATGAAAGGAAAAGTAACCTACAATTAACTGGTTGCTCCAAATGCAACTGTCTCTCTCTTTTCAAAAGAACCCATTTCTGCATGACAACAATCGTTGGTCAACCACTAGGCGCTTTCAAAAGAACCTCAATTCTTTGCACTCCTACTTGAAACACCGCAATTTAGTACTAGAAAAAAGGAAAAGGAGCGAGTTTTTGTCCTCTCCTCTCTCATCTGGTAACGGAAGTGGAACGCAATGGGACGAGAAAGGGGGAGAGAATGGTTGGTTGACAGTTCAGTTTTGAGTGACGTGTAAACATCTCTTAATAAGATTTTTGCTCCGAAGCCCTCGCCGAATCGCCTCCTCTTTTGATCCGAAAAGAGCAAGTGGTGGTGTATCGTTGCGGGAAAAACGGTCATTCTCTCAGAACACACACCGGCGCAAATACGAAAAACGCATTCCAACTGTCACTCTGACCGTGCTTTCGGATTGGATCGAGCGCTCAAAGCTCGCAAGAGTGGGCGGAGTGCACACGTTTATCACCATATCCTCCTCCTGTTTATTGTTTTGGTTTCTGCCGCTTTGTCGGCGCATTCCACTGTTTCATCTTGACCGCAGAACAACAAATCGACAGTGTTTATTGGGCAAAAAGATAGAAGAACGTGAGAATGACCAACACAACGGCGAGTAAGACGTTGCTCTCGGGAACGCTCGGCGCCTCGTTACAAAAGTCGATGTTTTTGCAGTAGCAGTTCTCATGTGTCCCCATTGTGTTTGTCACCGTCTTGCATGCTGAATAATGTTGTTTCATAAGCTAACATTGTCAGTTGTTTTGTTTCCTGAGCGACCTGTCTAGACTTGGGATCAACTCACTTGCGCCAGACTTGTCAATGGGCGGATTATCAGAACATCCATGATAAACTCCATTAGAGAGAGCATCCGGGCCTTTGGTGCAGTACATTCCCTTGCAGTAAAGACTCGAATTGCAGAATGTTGTCGCATCGCTCACACCTAGAGGAGTCACGCAGTCGTAGCATCTTATTTGGACTTGTTCATGGCTTTCTGAGATGGACGTTCTTGATATAAACAATGTCTGGGATTGTCGAGAACTCACCAAGAACCAAGAAAGAGACAATGAGAAGCTGGAAAAGAAGCATTTCTCGGAAGGGCCTCACGAAAGAGAATGCGAAACGTTTTCGTGGAAGCGAAAATGCGGGACCTCAACGGGCTCGGTTGCCATTCGAAACGTATTTATGTTTTTTTTTATTCGTCGAATCGGACACAGAGGACATACATACGGCATTTCCATAGTGAAATCCACGAAATTTTTGCTTCATTCTCTTCTTCTTTCTTTTGAGAGGAAGCAAAAAGAAGTAAAGGCTGAAAGTAGTCGATGGAGACAACAAGTATGCAAATCGTTGGCGGAGAAAAGAAATGGGACATGGTTCATAAAGCAATGGGGACCGGGTAGATAGTAGAAGCGAGGAGATACATACAAAGAGCGAATGAGGGCACAAAGATGGTAAAGGAGAAATGAGGAAGCATCGAAATACAGAATAGGAAGAACACGTTTTTTCGTTTTGTATGGACAAAAGAACTAGAAAGCGGGTGTAGGTGAAGGATAAGAGGACAGCAAGATAAGAGTGGGAAGAAGCGCCGAGAGGAGGTCCGGTGTTATTTCAAGTTCTCATACTTGGATTTGATGATACTTCGTCAGTTCTGAAACGAAATAGTTCTGAAAGTGTCTCGGGTGCTGATTTCTCACCTGGACACTACAAGTTCCATCCCTCTCTTGTACCGGAAAGACCTCTCAGTGCTCCCATAAGCTTTTGTGGCATTTACAGTAGTGAAGGAAGACGGCGCGCAGAGCGACACTTCCTGTAAGATCCTGTTCTAAGGATTTCCTGGTACTTCCGATCCTACCGAGTCAGTATTCCATTGTGCCATATCATAAATACAAGCTCCAATTTGAGTTGATTTGATGCATTTCCTGCACGACCGACGGAATCGTTTTCCCCAGACAAAGAAGACCCAGAAGTTCGAGGAGCAATTGAGGACGATCAGAAAGTTGGAAATGTCGACGAAAAGCGAAGCCAGCGGTGATCTCATGAACGCCGACTGGCCAACAACCTGCAATTCATTTCACCTGGTGATTTCGAAAGAGCACCACGGTCGCTTACGTGCTCTAGGACATCAATGACCGTCGGCAAGATGTCGGAGATCAAAAATTTGGCTATTACCAACACTAACATTATGTTTGATTTGTGGTCTTTTCTGGAACATCGCAATTATCAGAACTGCTGATAGCAAGGGTGACGTCACCGACCTTGAGGAGTTATATCGTGACGATTTTATTGATTTACATCTTGTATCAATGTCCGAATTGGGTGCACATAAAGATTTTCGTTTTGCGATAGCGGATCGGAGCGCTGAAAGGAAACCGAGTTGCGTAATCGGTGTGTTCTTGATAGGAAAGTACCTATTGAGATTCGGAGAGTAAGAGCAAATAGTATCAGGCAGGGGAGTAAGGTCACAAACATCATTGCAAGAATGACGTGGTAGATTGTCCAGTAGAGGCGATTCTAAACCGTTCTTGAGGTGTTATTGTGTTCTTTTCTGCTGTTTCACATACATCAAAAAGCTCTGTTCTGTCAATGGTGGCAACGCAGTAGATGGGCGTCTCGCAGAGGAGTATGACATGAACCTCGAAGAAGCGTGGAATCGAGAACATCACAGCCATTGTCGAGACAGCAATCATGAGACGACGGACTCTTCTGAAAATGAAATTTGGTGAGATACTCCACGCGCGAGTTTCATCTCTCCATCCGTTCTCTTGATCTTGTTTCACGCACCGTTTCTTTCCGATTGCACGATGTTTGAGTGGCTGGCACAACGCCAAATAGCGGTCTATAGTCAGTGTCAAAACAATCCACACGGATCCGGTGTGAGTGGTGTTTGCGAACGTGTATACATAGGGATAGAGGTACACGTAAGTGCCTTGAGACACGAGATGACCCCACCAGAGATTGGGGAACGAATAGAGCAGGAATGCGTTGGCGAGCAAAGCTGTTTGCCATAACGTCAGTGTCACCTGAAAATCGGAACAGTCTGAAACTCGCCGGGAGGGCAATTGCTAAGTCACGAGGCTAAGCTATCAAGTTGCTCATCCAATTAGAACAAGTGCTCGTATTTCTTCTCTCCGTGGCACGTCACACATTTCTCCTTTTCCTAATGAGTTGCGATCAGTTGTGACACTGACACCCCTCGCATCAATTCTCAAAAATCAAAATGTGTCACATACGGCCCCCATGAACACGTCTTTAAATGAAAATGTGAATTCGTACCAAGTAATACTGAATAGCCGGAGTGCCGGCTCGCTCTTTTCGGAGGAATATTGAAACAGACAGAAGATTGAGTAGAATTCCTGAAGACGGAGAAAAGTAATTAAACTTGAAAGCTACTCGAGAGATGAAGATTGAAATGTTCAAAAGATCATCTCCTTCTTTGAAATTGAAACTCACCCGTGAAAACGAAGAACGCAGTGAGGTATCCATTCAGCAAATGCGACAACATTTGGATGAAAGAAAAGGCCCAGTCGAGAAGGACGTCAATGAAGGTGGTCGGCGAGGAGGCGGCGGCCTCTGATGGCACCATCACTGGAGGCATGAGAAGAAGACGCGACGAAGAACTGAAACACTTGGTGTGTATACCAAACATATCATGTTTCGAGCATGAACAGTCGTAGTTTAGTTTTTCATTCTGCCCTCTGTTTGAAGACTGCATAAGGAAGAAAAATGTTGGGAATGCCGTTTTCCTAACCGGATGTGAGGACAGAAAACCGAGAAGTTTCCTCTCCTTTTTCTCATAGGCGGCTGAACGGAAGCCCTACGTACATACTAAGAATAGGAATGATGAAAAAAAAGAAGAGAGATTGACAGTGAACACAGTTGAAGGTGTGGGAATAGGATAGTTGTACACTTTTACACTTTGTGGTCTTGTGGACCGACTTGTAAGTCAGAAAAACGAAGAGGAGCGAACCTGTCAAAAACACACCGGAGGATTTGTTTTCCAGTGTTTTTAACCGAGTTCTTTTCATCTTCTCTTTTTCCCTTTGCTAAATGGGATTCTTGAGACAAGAAGAGGTCTCACGGTTTTTTCAAGCTATTTGCAGACTTTTTCGTTAGATTTTTTGTTGTCTGGTGTTTGAGCCAGTAAAGGGGACTACAATTGTGAAATGGCTAATCACAGCTGTTATTGTTCCTCATTTACACTGCGAATCAAAGTTTGAAGATTGAGGATGACAAGAAGCGGACTGTAAACATGCTGAATGAGAACGTTCTCGGGCCGCTGAATTACATGTGTGGGAAGTCCAAAGTTTTCGAAACCCTACTCTAACCCCCTAATCACTGTTTAATGCACTCGGAGAAACATATAATTCAGTAGACTGGTGAGAGCCCAAAACTGGAGTATCGGGTCAAAAACACATGTTAAAATCAAAACAAGTCTGGCTTTATTTTTTCCTAATCACTCAAACTTCCTTGACAAGTTGTGACGTCTGGGGACAGTGCTTGAAACTTCCGGACAGGTGTATTTGAGCTTCTTGAGGGGGACAGAAGAGCAAATGGACCTCAGATATTCACGTGACTAGTTCACGACAAAGATCGAAAACTCCCAGTTTTCAGAATCGCAGAGTCCTATAACAAAACACAAGAGAGCAAAAATTGGGAAATTGCGAAGGCGGGGGAGAGAGGGATTTGTGTGTCCATGCATTACAGTGAAATATTAATGGAATATGCATGGAATACACTTGCCCAAAGGTTGTGCAGCGCTGGCCCCAATCATTTCTAATATGAAAGCGGCTCCGGGAACTGAAACTGACGCTGAAAAGGGGAAGACTGAGATTACTCAGAATATCTGACACACGTCTCTCACTCCCGGGGGATAATTAGCTGTTGGTGAGCATTTGCGTAGGATTTCTGCAAAAATCCGTCTCAAATTCATTCATTCCGCTCATTTCTCGCGTGTGTCCCCTCCATGAACTCGGGCCATCGTGACGGAAGAAGCACAAGGTGGTGGGATGAGATGCACCAAAGAGCGAAAACTATTCGGTTGTTGTCAGAATGGGTGTATAACTAAATATTTGAACTGAGTGCCACGACTGGAATAGGGGCCAATTGATGCATGACAACAATCTGTCTGATGGGAAAGAGGGATAGATGCCAGAAATAAACATGAATTGATGGTACCCGCGGCTGAAGTTTGAACATTAATCAGATAGAACTTATAGTTACAACTAAGCTAATTTACCATAATGAATCATCGTGTCTATCTCTTTTTTGGGAAAGAACTGGCAACAAGGGACCTCTCTTACATCACGGAATGCGTCTCGAATCACGGCACTCGCTCTGTTTTCTTCTACGTATGATGACTTATGAAAGAGGTGAGTACTCCAGGAGTGGATTTTTCAGAGAAAATATGACTCTTGCTACTAAAAAAACACAATGTCTGCTTTACTGGAGGTCGTGGAGGTCTGTGTGATTTCCCCAGAATGCAGGAGTCAGTGGGCGGAAATTATTCTTATTTCTGTGCTGCTCGGGGGAGAAGAAATCTAGATGGACACTTGCCCAAACGGCCCCAATAACAAAAAAGCGTCGAAAATCAGACTGCTACGGGATGAAAGGTCTAATGACATAGTGAGTGTGTGATGCGCGCGAGGCATTTCTCGTGAAGTCCACCGTGTCATTAAAACTAAACTTGAGCTAAAACTAGAAATGGGAAGCGGGAGCAAATTAAAATGACGGAAGCGACGGGAGGCGAGGGAAATGCTATATATTTCTTAGTCGGACCCGACTACCTAACTGGTCTCAACGACCACGAGACCAATGCTCAGAGTAGATCTTAACGGGTGAAGGAGTTGATGATCGCGGAATCATGACCATTTTTCAAAAGGGGAAGGGGGAATAGCATATTCCGACTATTTTCAGAGAGACTTCAAATTGATGAAGACGAAGAAAAACAGCGAAAGAGGGAGGGGACTGGCTAATATGAATGCCAACTGGAAGAGACATTCCGTGTTGACGACGCCACATTCGTTTTACTTATCGTGCACTTGGCTGTACCATGTGCATGTACACCATCTCTTCGTTCTCCTGGTTTTCTCTTTGTCGGGCTTTGTGCTGTTTTGTTTACTCAGACAAGGAAGGTACTAAATGACTTCATCATTTGGCTTCAACTCGATTACCGCTTGAGACGCAGATAGAGGAAGAGAGGCGACGGGGGACAAAAATAGGGACAATTTCTCCAAACACCCCGCATATTAATGCACTCGGACTCACCTTCATTTTGGCACGTGGGGAGACGCCGTACGGCGGGGAGGATCAAACACGGCTACACGAAGACTATTGAGATGTTTCTGAAAAACCAAGAGTTTATAGGAGTAGTGGAACGGGAGAAGGGATATCTGGAATCACGGATAAACCATGAGAGCGAGCGAAAGATGAAACTAGAAAGTCTTTGGTCGACGTCTCAAGTTCTTCGTTACAAAAACAACACAAGATATGACATGTCTTGAACTCGACATCCGAGTAAACCTCTATACATCTGGAAATAGAATGCAACAACTGACTGTCAGTGTGAGAGCATTTCTAACTGAACTAATTTGAGAGCAGTCGAAAATACATACCAATTGAACAACTATTATTTTCCTACGATTCAGACACAACGTCATTCTGTGGTTATTTTGAAAACTGCTCGAAGTATGATATTTTTCAAGATTAAAAATTCGGGTTGATTATCTGATCCGATCGTTCGGTGATAAGTGTTTTTGAAAGGTTCGAAATCACAAAGCGAGTCGGCAAAATTCAATTTCAAAACCACTTCCTCCTCCCAGACACTGGGAATCCTTAGAATTTCGAATTCCTGGAACATAACCGACGTTCAGAACAGAAACTCTGTCTATAGCTGGATTGCCGACATCAGAACCCGTTTGATTCGAGTTTAAGCAGCCGTACCGATTAGTGTCTTCTTCTACGTGACACACAAACTTCATTATAGTCTTATGAATGCAACAATAGCACGGACGCGTGGGGCGCATACTCGGATGACAGGAAATCGCGGAAACGAGGAGGAGGAGGTGATGACGACGCTCTTTATTTTAATTTAGAAACAAATTGGATCTATGTGCGTTGTGTCTTGTCTCGAGTTCCCGCCGCCGTCTCTCGGTATATCTGATCTTTTGATAGAACGGAAGGACGATAATAATGAGGAATCGTGAGGAAGGAAGGAAGTTACGAAACGAAAAGATAATAGGAGTGGGAAGGAAACAGCTACAACCGTGGGAGAGCCACGAGTGTGGGAATGCTTCCGGGTTATTTTCAGTCGGCGGTGGCGGTGATTTGGGGAGGAGTCCCGGAAGAGTTCCAGACTCATCGAACTCTTTTTTTTCTGCAAATAACGAGAAAAACGTGCGATTTCGGAGAATTCGAGAACGAAATATCCCTCAAGCGTAATCTTTTCCTGCAATGCTTCGTTTTATGAGCTGCACTTGTTTAGACAAAAACTCGTCTCTTTCAAAGATTTTCAGTCGTTCTGAGGAAGAAAAACAGACGGCGAAGGTGATGGGAATCTTCAAAGTGTTTACGCATTGCTTTTTCGCCAGAAACCATCGAGAGGAGGGAGGAAAGGCGCGGGAAACGAGTCCGAATGAAAGTAACTATTTGATTCGCATTTCAGATATCTCCTCATTTGATCTTTTACTACTCACATCTTTGTTTAGAGAATTAAATGGGAGGAGGACGAAAGAGTGGAATACGAAGTTTGACCCAACTTCAAAAAGCGGGCGCTCGAAGGCAGCAGGGTGTCAATGTCAAAATTGTACGTGTTCAAGTGGAAGTAACAAGTGGGAACTTCAGATGCACACGTTTTGTGCTCCCGGAGACGGAAGTCAACAGCAAATGCGGTCTGAAAGACTTGAATTCCCGATGAATTGTTATTTGTATTGTCTAGAGCTGTCATAGATGATCTCGGTGGAAAACACAAAAAAACTTGATATCGATAGCTCTTATAAAAAGGAGAAGTCGGCAACGAGACTATAGACTGCGGGATTGCAACGTCAATTCATTCATAAAAACGGAAGGAGAAGAGGATAAATCGGGAATGCAGAATGAACATGTCAAATAAAATCCGTTTCCACTTTTTTCGCGTCATTTTTCTTTCCCAAATCTGACGACAAGTGGGAGGAGTAAGCCCTACAAAATTCCGCCACTTTGTCCACTCTGATACTAATTATAAGTGTTTGTGATATTGGTAGAGAGAGAGAGGGTGTCCTGAGTTTAGGACCTCTTTCTTTCCCTCATTAATCTATGTGTGTTCATTGGCAAAAATAGAGAAAATGATGGAAAACACAAGTGCCGGATGAGTTCGGCTTGGAGAGAAATGATATCTTCCTTCTTCTGAAACGAGCTTAAAAAGACAAAGATTAGGCGTATCGCTGCGAGAACGCGAGAGTTGCAGATCAAACGTGATAGTGCGACTGCTCAAAGACCATGTGCTTGGGAATATGCAGAGAGTTCAGATTCACACAACAACAGACACAAACCCCAACGGCTATAAGTAGAGAGTACTCGCGGATGTGGCGACTCTCATATTTTCAGAATTCTCGATATATGAACACATACACAAGCCCTCCCACTACTTTTTGATAATACGAGTTTGCGGGCAAAGTCGCACATTAATTTCGATAAACTATGACATCATGCGCACTTAGTTTGGATCCAAAGGAGGTAGACAATTGTGTGAGAGAGAGAGGCGGAAGAGCAAACGATTGGATTTTGAAGTAGGAAGCGATGATTCGTGAAGCAATGAGTGTCAAATTAGAGAGTGAATCAAGAAGAACGTCGTGCAAGATGAGCACATATGAGGATGAATCAGATAGAGCCTGGGGACTTGTACGGCCATTCCATGTCATTCCTCCTACTCCTTTTCTCTTATTCCCTTCCTTTCCGTTTCACAGGAGACATGATGGACAACTTCAAGTGTCATCTTTCAACCTTTCTAGGAACTTTCATGCTCCGTTGAACGATTATTTCTTCATCATGCCGGCTCTCTCACATTACTCGATGTCAGGAAAGGGAAAAGATTAGTGGGAACGAAGGAGGGGTATTCTGACGTTTCATAGGAGGAAGAAGTGAGAAGAGGAAGCGGAATTTGCATTGTGCGTTGTCAGAGTGCGCGATATGTCACTGCCTCCGCGGTCGACTGAATAGGGGGACCCCGGCTGCAGGAGGAGGAGGAGGTTCGGAAGAATTATGAAGTCAGAGGGAGTCAAAATAGGAGTTTTTGTTTGGCCACGCTGTAGAATGCAAAGGAAAGAACGTCTATTGAAAGCTGAAAGCGACTGGGGACAAGAGTTCGGTCTTTTGAAAACATGACAGAAATTTCGGCAGAAGTGGGAAAGCTGGCAGAAAAACTTCATATGTGACATTTCTTGGAAAAAACAGAAGGAATGAAGAGCGGAAGTTGAGCAAGCAAAAGTGATTTAGACTGGCCACTCCTTTCCCCTCTCTGCCGACCTCATTTTAGAAACACATTTATATTTGGAAGTCACTTTTGCCTTTGCAGACATGGTTATCAGTGGTCTCCACTCGTTCTCTCATTCCCCTCGTTTTGTTAGGACACGTGTGAGACATAGCTCTCTAACTGAAAAATAATAGATGATGGGAAACCGAGAATGAATTATTCAATTGTGTATTGTCAAGATAAAAAGTTTTTTGAAGCCTCGAAAAACAAATTCTCGAACCCTCGCAAGTACAGCTGAAAATCAAAGGTCTGTGGATCTTGCTCACTCGGTCAGAAGGTGGCTTTTCGAATTCTCTGCTAGTGAAAGATTTATCAGTTCCTGGATGATGAAGGCAGAAAACAGGCTCAAAAACCCATCTGACAAAAGTCCCACCCGCTCGCCAACCTCTGGCTTGGGTGCTCAAAAGTCGAACGAAAGCTTGAAAAATGTGTGTTTCTTTGTTTCTTTCTATCTTTTAGCAGCGGAAAGAGAATGGAAAGACTCATTTTCCGCTGCATCAGTCGTTTTTCAACATCATGTTATTTCCCCTCTTGCTCCGATGACATCGCTCAGGTGAGTCGAGAGGGGGGTCCCTATAGTTATGGATGGCGTATGTCAGTCAAATTGGACGAAAAAATTGCATATTATTTTGAGAAAACGACGAGAGCAGGAAATCAGGGGATATTTGAGCTAGACACAACATGAGGAATGAACAGAAAACTGGCTGTGATGTCTGAAGGGGAAGTGAGTCCGCGGTCTCGACAAGGCAGTTGGCTGGTGCGCTTCAATCAAAAGTGTCAATGGTTCAGTATCGCTTGTCATTTTTGTGGTTAACGACACTAAACTCCAGACAGAGGAGGGAGAAAAATGAAACCGCTCTCTTCGTCGTCATGTGTGTGCTTCGCGGTCTAGGTCTGACTAGGTCAGAAGTCATTTAAACGGGTAGAATAGAAGAAACAAAAGGCACTGGGAATGTGGAATAATTGCCTAGAGAAGAAAGAAAATGTGGGGAAAAATGGGGGCGTGGAAAACGGACACCATCTAGCCGGAGTGACACCTCGACACAACAGAACACATCGTCGTCGAGAAGCAATCGAAAGACGGCCTTATTTGTCGTTGAGGTTCAGACTCATTTCTTGAAATTTCAACTATATGAGTTTTCAGTTTATTCAGCAAATAACGGGGGAGGAAGTCGGTCAAACATCTTTCAGAAAGAAAAAAGAAAAAAGTGGAAATTTCTGGAAAGGCTTACTGGTAGTGCAACCTAAAAAGGGGAGCGCAGCAATTGGAAAAGGCTTCTTTTGATAAGGACATTTGCTTTTTCAGGCACCCGGGACTCCAGCTCGTCAATGCTCAAAGATCCGCGGAGAGAGGAGTTGATGTATTAAACGAGCCTTTCTCTGTCCCCTGAATAGGAGTTCTGACTTTCAAACGGATAGAGTGAAGGATGAAAGGGACATTAAAGTTCGGACTAATGAATTATGACATTTGAAAGCAGTCAAAATGCTGATTTCCAAGAGTCTCCAACATCCGGAGTGTTCTTTGATGAATCCCCAGAGAACCACAAACTACGAGACTTGACTCACTCGATCTGAATAGTGAACAGACACTTCCAACTGTTTTGAGAAGACGTCATTGGTGAAAAAGTTGAAACATGTCAAAACAACACATACATTTTCAAGGAACTGATGCTCTTTAATGCTTATGCGGATTTCACTCTCTTTATAAAATCGCAAAGAAAGTAGATAACAGAATGATTCTTGATGTATCTCAGCTT
The DNA here is from genome assembly GCA_963932285.1 of Caenorhabditis macrosperma. Lineage (NCBI taxonomy): Eukaryota > Metazoa > Nematoda > Chromadorea > Rhabditida > Rhabditidae > Caenorhabditis > Caenorhabditis macrosperma. The sequence continues at coordinate 13,931,489 of OZ010618.1, forward strand.
TTAGAACTGCAATTTGAGAAGTAGTTGCAAGCCAAAACAAGTCAGTAGTGCCAAAAACCAGAAATCGTCAGATGAAGAGAAAGAGCAACGGGGAATATTTCCACATGTGCAATTAGTTAGCGAAAATAAACATTTAGCGGCAGGACCGTTTGATGACACAGAGTTCGGAATGTTTTGATACGAGAGATCAGGACTCAAATCTCGAAGTGGCTCGTGTTATGATCTTAAAAACTTAGTAACCAGACGAGGACTCACTAATTCTGACGAGTTTCCCTCTTTTAGTCCTGGTTTTTCCTCGAAACCAGTCATCGAGGCATCAAAACAAGAAATGGGGTGCCCGAGAGTCACGTCTTCAATTACCGAAAAGGAGCGTGAAATGTACGCGTGTGGGGGCTATACTTTCTCTTTTCTTCTTTTTCTTCTCTCTTTTTCCAGAAGAAGTGATTGATATAGGCACCTCTCTGATTGATTGGGAGACCCGCCTTCTTCTGGAACGAGAACCAGTATTCCGAATGAAAAATGAGGAGGAATTAAGGTAGTCCATCACTCGGCGTCTTTCGGAAGACTAAAAAATAGGAGGGATTTTCGACGCGAGGACGCGAGCGTTTAAAATTTGTGAGATTGGTCTGACCAACAAAGTAGCACACTTAGAATGGAACATTGCGACTGCAAATAGAATGAATAGCACGGGTCCGCTAGAAAGATGAGTGGTCGAGACAAAGTACTCTGAGGGTGCGCATTGAAAAGGATTTGAGATAATCGCTTTTCTCAAAATGGTTTCGTTTGTCCCGAGTCGCTTTGTTGTCTTTAGGGACCACAGCCACAGTGATTATCAACTCGGAGGCATTTTCACAAAATACGACGTTGTTTTTGCGTTAGGTAGAATAGGTCAGCATTAATACGTGAGAGTGTGATCTAGACCACGGATAGTGCTTGCTCTCCTCGAGATCACTAACACGGCACTCGGGAAAACAAGCTCCGATTTGATGTGGCCTTGACTTGATATGTGTGTGTACATGTTTCCCTTCCTTTTCCAATCACACAAATTGCGATTTTTATGCATGTTCTGCGTAGTTTGCCCATGCGCTTTTGTTGAAACAAAAACAACGTTTGTCACCTTTGCCCCATGGGATTTTTGATATTGCCCGACTTATTTGTGATATCCGGATGTGTGTGTGTTTTTCGTTTTTTCCCAGTGTTCGTGGCAAATAAGAGTCCCAACGAATCACCATTTCCAACTCGCTTCAGTGTCATAGTTCTCTATTCACTTTGAACCATGACTACCGACGAGTTAGAAGTGGTGTCCGGGACTCGAGGGGCAGTTGGAATAAGGGAAGCAGTCGTAGCGGTAGGAAGGCAGGAACTGGAGTGAAGTGGCGGGAGCGGGCCTACAATTGATAAGAACAAATGTGCAGATCGATAACAATCAGGCAAGAAGTGACACGCCCAACTGTCGAATTGACGTCAGGTGGTACCATTGGAATGTGTGTCAACAACAAGCGGATCTAGAGGAAATGAAGATATCAACGGATCGGAAAACATGAACCGACAGCACGCAGATATCAGAAGCCCACGGTGACCCGTTTTCCAGGAGCCGAAGAGTGCGAAACAGCTTGCAAAACAACCGTTTCCTGTTTTCAGCTCCAACTCCACTTCCATCGCTCATTTCTGAAAAACTCTCACATTTTCCGCGGGGGCAACGGCATTTGAACTTTCCACCTACTCAACTCGTACTCGGAAAAAATGACATGTCACACTGTCAACAACATGTTTTTCGTAGAAAATCATGTTGTAAATATGTCGAATTCTGAAGAATAATCGACGTGTTCGCGAACAATACCCTTGAGTTCCGGGGATTGGATGTGTGGATTAACTTCTCCATCGCCGTCACCTGCTGCAAAGAACCTGCACAAGTGGATGACGTTTTGTCGCGTCGCTACACGTTTTCGTTTTTCACGGGGACTACTCGTCCGCCGAAAACGATGATTTGATCGGGAGAATGTGAAACGATCGTAAAACGCGTCTTACAATCCTCTCCGCAAACAACATTAGTGCAGAAGAAGAGTTGATACCGCAAATGGCAAGAATGAGTGAGCCACGTCATGCGAATGATATCGAAAGTTTACTCGGCCAAACTTCGACGGATGGGCGAGAAAGGGGCGAGATAAGGAAAAAGTGCAAATAAAAGGCTCGAAACTCATCTGACTTGTTTCATTTCATTTTTCTGATCTCCGTGACAAGAAAAGAAAGGAAAATGGCTGCTCCAATCATGAACCCAGTGAGTTTTGAAATTATCCGCCAACCAACTGATATCTCGTCATTTCAGTCTGTCCCCGGATCTTTCGCTCTCCCATACGGAGTTCGTTCTGGACTCCAAATCGGTGTGAACGGATTGGTCAAGCACAAGAACAAGTTTGTTGTGTTATCCCGAAATCGTGTTCATTTCTTGTTTTCAGGGACTTCCAAATCAACCTGATCTCTGGTGCCAACATCGCTCTTCACGTGAACTTCAGATGGGAGAAGGACAAGATTGTGGCCATGAACGCCAAGCTCAACAACTCGTGGGGAAGCGAGGTATCCATTGCCGCAGTCATCTCAGATTCCAATACTCTATCGTTCAGATTCGTCACGCCAACCCACTCCACCACGACCAGTCGTTCGATCTCCAGATCCGTGTCTACCCAGGATACTTCCACATCACCACCAACGGAGTCCTTCTTGCTGACTTCCCACACCGTGTTCCATTCGAGTCGATCCAGGCCATCTCTCTCGATGGAAACGTCCACATCAGCAACATCAACTTTACGTCTTTCCATTGATTCCTTTTCGTTTTAAAGACTGCAATAAAACTGAACTACACTCAGCAACAAGCTCTTATCAGTCATGAGTTTCTGTTTTCTATTTGCCATCTCTTCATTAAAAGTATTATGCAACAGGAAAGAGGGAAGTGAATGTATTTGGAGGGAGCAACCTAGTTCCGCATAGTGACACTTTCTAAATCGTTTTCTCAAAAATGACCTGAATTACTCGAATGCATGGAAAGGGAACTTAAATGAAAAGAAAAGAAGAGCGGCTGATCAGAGAATGTTATTCACAAAGAAATGGAAAAATAAACTGATCTACAGGAAATATAAGAAATAAAAGTAATATATTCGACAGTTCGATGAAAACGTTGCGAGATGTCCACAGCTCGGCCACAGCAGAAGATCAATCGGACGGTGAAGGTGAGCTGCTGCGTCGTTCCGACGAACTTCCGGGGCTGTTGCTTCCGCTTGGCACGAGACTCGACGGACGAATCTGTCTCGGCCTGTAGATCGGGATGCGGTGTGGATAGGTCGGCTGAAATTGTTCTCTCTGAGGGATTCTGTTCATTTTATTTTGAATTTTATTATTCTTGGAAGAGCAATTAGGAAATTCCGAACCGATGTTTTAGGTTGAAATCCTGATACTGTCATTCGTATTCATTTCTACACGTTCTGACGTATTGCTTATTCGAAACACTATTCATTTAAATTTTCTTGTTTTCAACACTTACCAAATCGGTGATTTCACGAAGAACGACAGTGTCGACGACATCGGACAGGAACCGTTTTGCGGCAGCTTCAATCTCACTCGATGTTTCCCTGTCGACGTTACGAGCCTGAGGAAGTGGCATCACGGGATTCTCCTGTCCGAATTGAATCTTATAAGCGCTGATCAGAGCAATGAGCTCTTCTTCCGACTCGTCGGCTTGCACACCGTTCTCGAAGGGCAGTGGCTGGAGTTTCTTCCAGATACCTCTGCATGCTGGATCCGACATGTGCGCCTCTTCGAAGTTTTCGTACTGATAGATGTGAGCGAGTTTATCCCGGAAAGCGAGCATTCTTTCCTGGACGACCGGTGTGAAACGCTCGAGGGGATGCACTAGTGGGAGTTTGAACTCCTTGATCTTCTCGGCGGCTCGTAGTTCTTCTGCTTCTTTGGCCTTCTCGAGCATTTCTCGCTGGAATGCCAGAATCATCTGGTCATCGGTTTCTTCGAACTGATCCAAGAAGTCTTGCTGAGTCACTTCACCGGACTTCCGAATTGCTTTGTCAAACCAAACACGGCTGCTTGTATACCAAGTCGGATCAAATTCACTATAGTAGATGATGCTCTCGTGGTATCTCGGAATGCTTTGCACTGGAGGTCCTGGAAGGTTGAGCACTTTCAGTCGCAGCAGTGCACTTTTGTCCATGTTTTCATCAAGTTGCTTCTCGTAAACCTCCAACTGCTTGATATTAAGCTCGCGATCTTCGTCGCTCATTTCAGGATTCAGAAGTTTCATTTCCAAGTATGGAATCTGAAGTTCGAGCATTCGTCGGATGATCAAATCGGCTTTCTCCGGGAGCAACTGAGCAAAGGACTCAGGACACAGCGACAGATCGAGTGTCTCTAGTTCAGTGAGAGGACCGATTTCCACGACTTGCTCGGCAGTCGCTTGACAGAGACCTCGGGGTGGGCACCAGACACGACCAGGAATGTCTTCGAAGACTGGAACGAGGTTCAGAGGATACAAAGTGACTGGCTCGGCGAGCCACGGCTTCACAGTGAGAATGTCGACTTGCTCGTTCAAAAACGGTGGATGCTCGTCCGAGTGTGGGTTGGGAGACAGTGTGGGTGGCGACAACGCCGAATTTTCGAGCAGAGGCATTCCGACAAAACTCTCCTCCAGATCCTCTTCTTCTTCGTCCTTCTCCTCCAATTCTGCCAATTTTTTCGCCTCTCGTTGAGCCTTCCTTCTAGCGGCATCCGCCTTCTTCTTCATTGCTGCCATTTTAGCCTTCGAAGGTGTGTTCTTCTTTTCAGGTGTCGGTTTCGGTGTTTTTGGAGGCTGAAAATTATTAATTGGTTATACTCGAGTTAATTGTACAAAAATAGGCTTCCACACTACCAGAAACATAAATGTTTCTACCAGGCGCCTAAAACCATTTATTTTCTACAAAACCAAGGAAATATTGTTTTGTCGAAAACTGTATTCACCTTTGACGTGGAAGGAGCGTCCTGTCCGTCTTCCTCTTCGTCGTCGTCATCTTCCTCTTCATAGTGTCGTTTCTTCTTTGCACTGCTACCCAACGGACAATCCTTTCTGGCCTTTGATGCGTGCTCGTGCCATCTCACTTCCGTCATCACTTGTTCCATAGTCTTCTCGGTTTCTCCCCTGTTCACAGCCATTATGTCCGCCCGAGTCTGATCGAATCTCGCCATTACATCCACTGTGTATATGATGCGGTCGAGTGTTGTGCGGACTGCAAAGAGGAAGCGACGGGTAAGGTCAATCGATAGAAAGGGGGGAGGCCACATGGGAGGCAAAGAAATGTTTCGAGAAAACTAACCAATGGTTGTATCGTCCTCAACCGGAGGAGCCGGGGTGGCATTGCGAGTGATTCTTTTAGGGCGAGTCGTTGTCATACCTTGAAATTCACAATATTGAATAACACAAGTAAGTTAGGTCGTTGTGTTGGGAGAATGAGAAAGCAATTGAGAGAGAATTGTTTGCATAAGGAGGGGAGTGCGATTGAAAACACAATACACTGCACGCGTGGTCTTCACAATCACCGATTATCATCGGTACGATGTTTTGGGGAAGAAGGAAACATTGCGGGCAAGTGTACATCGCTGGGTCAACCACATCAAGACGTCGTGGGAGAGAAAACGAGGCAGCTGCCGGCGGCGAGATAGTGTGTGTGCGGGCGGAGGATCGATGAGGTGTCATATGTTGTTTGCGCGTTCTGTGCGCGTGCCAAGGGGAGTTCTTGCGCGTTCGGAGACCCTCCAACGTCCTTTCGGTCACAACGAAACCGGTGGTAACGAGAAGAAAACACGCACACGGCGTTTCTGATTTGGGAGAGGAGATAAATTGAGAGATAATTGAAAAACGAATAGAAGATACGAGAGAATAACAAGAAAAACGGAAAGAACCAATCCGACCGATTATCAATAGCCAAAATGGGAATAAAAGGAAGAAGAGAAATGAGAAGATCAAATGAAGAATGAAAAGAAGAAGTGAGCATCTGAAAATAGTTATGTACATACCTGTTCATCTGTTTTCCACTGCTTTAAGATATGATTTGAGATGGAAAAATATGGAATTTGCGCATTGCCACCACCGCATGTTCTTTAATCCGCTCATAAGAAAAAACACTGATATTTGCAGTTTTCTTCCTCTCTTCACAATACAACTTTTTTCGGCCCATCTTCTTTGTGGAATCGCATGTTTTTAATGGGTTTCGTTTTGTGATACCTTCTGCCGACTACTAATTTCTTTTATTGCTCGTCTGGCCTGGGACATGGGACACACGGCTATAAACGCGAATCCCGAGCAGGCAACATCAGCGTCGCGGCATTAGCCTTCGTTTTGCCTGCCATTTCAGGCGCGCATGAACCTGCGCATTTCCTTCCTTTCTTGTCCTCTGATCACTCGTTTTTTCACCGGCATTCCGTTCCCATAGTACCCCGACGACGCACTTTTTTTTTCGCTAATATCCCGCTTTTCGTAATTTGTTTTCGACAAACACGCGTCTGTTTAGTTCCGTGTGGCCAATTTACGGGATTAGGTGGTCTGATATCATCCACCTCCCATCGGATTAGTAGTTTTGCATGGACTTGAGAGAGGATCTTGTATCTGCGTTTCAAATTGTTTCTGATCATCGCCGACATCAGAAAACTCACATACAATTTGAATGGGCGTCCTTAGTGTTAGAGCGAGAAATCCCCAGACACTGCCTTCCATCATTTTCAAAAACTGAAATCATTCGATAAGGCAGGTGTTTGAATATACACCAATTCACCCAACTTGTTAGATTTCTTTGACATCTCAACCAGCCTGAATAACGAGAACTAACAGACGCGAACTTACAATCAGATTCAGTCGGCCGACACAAATGAGAAAAAACAACCGACAAGGGGGAATTTTGTGAGACAAATAGAATGATGTCGAAGCAAAATGAAGAAACTGTTAGGAAGAAGAACAGGAACAGGTTCTGACTACTCTCTGGCGTTTCACATGACTATCGCTTGCAACATCTTTTTGTGTGTCTCTCAGGTTACACCTCAGATTCTCTCAAACCCGCATCTTCGGAACCTGGGCAACATATCGCAACAAAATGCAAAGATTTCTATCGCAGACTCAAAGTGAAAGTTATTCTGGGTGGTCTGTGAGAAGCCGTGTTGTTTTTGAAAACCACCAATCAAAACTAAGACAGGGTATAACTTGCGTGTGTGTATTCCTACAAAGACTCGGAAAACGAAGGCATCCCCCCCGTTGTTGCATGTAATTCGCAGAACTCCCTTGTTCCATTTGGAATTGAATTTCTCTTCTGGCGACGAGAGTTTCATTAACCAGATGGCGACCACCAAAACGCACGATCCCCGCCCTTTGGCATGCAAAAAGAATTCGAAGAGCTACTTTGCTTCGTCTTTCCCTTGTGCTTCCGCTCGGCCAAAGTTATAAATAGACAACGTTTTTGCTGGTTTCAGATTCTCTTTTTGGTCTTGCCGGATCTGTTTCCGATTCTTGTCGTTTTGTGCGGGAGTGGTTTTTTGTCGGACAAATTCCTGAGTGAGTGGTTTTCTGTCATCTTCTAATGTTTATGACTCGAGTCAGTGCTGCTTCAACAGCAGATAACACACCCCGTAATTTGTTTCTATTACACCATTCGCGCCTTTCTTCCCACTCACAATACCTAAGAAGCGTTGGCAGTCGGCAAAAACGCATAGTTAGACATCCATCCATCATACTTGTTTCTGACGGACCATTAGCGTTCAATTCATTGAGACAACACATACGTCGTCGGATATGCATGGCTGCAACGTACTAGGATCACCCTCAACCATCAAAACATTTATAAACCGGAGCAGCTGAGAGGGAGGTGGTCGGCTTCCGAATATAGTCGCTCATTACATATTTAACCACTATTTTCCATTGAGATTCGCTTTACAGACCTTCCCATTATGAGCGGAACGAGAACATAGATAGACAGTCGTCATATTCCTAAGTACCTCTTCTCGGCAACTCTATGTCTTCTTTTTGATCCCCAGAAAATCGTAAAAACCTCGTTTCCTATTCAGAGCTGAGAAATCATCAGTGTTGCAGACTCGACAATATCATGGCGCTGAAACCACCAGAAGACCCGTTTCTCTACTACCATCTTGGTGAGTTCAAACGTTTAGCATACGATTGGAATTTCGTCAACAATTAGTGTGAAAATAGGTAAAAATATAACATAATTGGAAATATTCAAATTTTGCATAAATAGTATATATTTTCCAGTTCCATCATTAGTAACACTCATTGCAAAATGTCTCTTGAAATTAGCATTCCGTCTCTATTCTCAAATTAAGTGGAATTAGTCGCAAATTGGCCAACCGCTTCTGCACTGCTCTCCTCTCTTTTTTCTCACGTCACTCTCGACGTTCTAATCTCGAAAAAGCCCACTGTTCTGCTTTGTCCACAAAAACCGCATTATTTCAAACATAATGATGGGGTAGGAATGTGCGAGAGGCTGCCCTAACAAAGATGAGAGACGAATATATTGGACTGAGCCGAGCCAAAAAGGGTGGTGACACACAGAAAACCCGCTTCTTCTCATTCGGAGCCCTCTCAGCAGCCCCATCTCTTTCTGACCCGGGATGAATTTCCAATGTCAGAATGGAGATGAAATGTGAAGAGTGCTTGCTTTGTCTTCTGCTGCCGTTTAGCTACCCGCAGACTTTCGTCGTTGGGTTCCAATTCTTTTAAACTTAAGCCTACATCCCACACGTTTTTATTGTTCTTTCCTTCCTTTCTCCCTTCCGTCCGTCTGTCAGCCTTCGTCGAATTCGCCCACAGCAGCTCTTCCTCCCACTTCCCACTTCACAACTACTACCTCTGTCTCCTCCCACCCATCCATCTCACATCGTTATTGAGTTAAGTAAAACGCGGTTATGATTGGCTCCGCCTCGTGCACAAGACCGCTCCATCAAGCGCTGATCCCGTTGGCGGTTAGCGTCCCGCCAGCAGCTCTTTTCATTAGTGGAAGAACTATTCGCAGAGAGAGTAGGTTGCATTGCATCAGAATTTGCACTATCAACTTTTTTTTATTATTATTCAACGAATAATTTCAGTGGAAGAAGAACTAGACACTCAGCCTGCTTTGGAACGACAAAGACCTCCGAGCATCGAATACTTATCCCAAGTGACCAACTTTTCAAGGCAAGAGATTCAACGCTTGTACAGAGCGTTCAAAGAAGTTAGTTAACATCCTCATTTCTCCCAGTTATCTTCTCTGTGTATTTCAGCTATGGCCCAACGGTACCGTGTCTTTGGATCAGTTCCAACTGCTTTATGCCAGCATCTTCCCAAATGGAAATTCAAAAGCGTACGCTGAGCTCGTTTTTCGGAACATTGACCAGACTTGCACCGGAGCTGTCACATTTCTGGTGCTTTTCCAAGCGAGTATGTTTATTTCAAGTACAGACTTGCAGGACTTCATAACGAACTACTCGAAAATCGCCAAAGGAACGCTAGACGAGAAACTGGACTGGATTTTCTCATTATACGACACATCTCGAAATGGATATTTGGCTTACAACGAGATATTCCATGTGGTGAAGTGAGTGCTCGCCGCCGCCGCTTTATCAATTTTCTGATGTTTTTATTTTCTTTAAGATCAATGTATCAGATGGTCGATGCATCCTTGAAACCAGCTGTTCTCTCCACCATATGTCGACAGCATGTGAAGCTCGTCTTCAAGGTACCAACGATATCTCTTACTACTTTGAATGTGCGAGTTCAGAATCTGAACATTGCGAATGGAGGTCGAATAACCAAGGAAGAGTTCATGCAGCGGTGTCGGGAGAACACGGAGATAATGCAATCGATGGAACTGTTCGGCTCATTTTCGAAAGGATTAGTCACTCTCTGAACTATATCATTATCAATTTGATATCATTTTTCTTTTGAAAATCAAATCTCTTTGCAATGTGAATCTCATTCGTCTTCATTCCAAATATTTGTTTCCAATTCTGTGAGTTATCGGTATAAATTTGTTTATCCTGAAGCCGAAAAGCAACACGAAGCTATTCTTGACTTCAAACGTCATGTTTTGAGTCATAATGCATAGAAAATTTGATCAGAATACTACAAAGAGTATCTGAAAGCAGAGCGTGAGATCGAGCAGTTTCTGTGAAAGTCAACAAGCGGATAATAGTGTTTCCTTTATTCAACATGATGGGATACCATTCTACAACATCTGTTAATGGGATAAGTCGACACATTAGTGAGTGACAAATGTCGATGGTTCAGTTACACCGATATTGAGCAAACGTATGAAAAAGACAAAAAAAGTGCCAGATGACGATAGGTATCAGAAATATTAGAGAGGGGGGACGGGATTCAGCAGATATAGTATTTTGACCATTAATTATGATTACATATGAAAAACTCACGATATTCATCACATTTCTAACGCTATTGACCGTTTTGTCCGATTGCAGGTGGGGGGTTCTGGGAAACATGAAAAACAAGGAGAGACGGTGGAGGGGCGAAGTTTGAGCACCTTCTGATGTTACTGGGCGCAAAAATGATTAAGGTTGAAGGCTCGAGGAAACTGGGTGTATAGTAGTAGGGATTGTGTCTACTTTTACAATGAGAAAAATGAGAAATCTATACCGGACTATTTGTACCCTAGGCAAAGACGAATACACACCACAAACGAGATGATGGCAAGGAGGATTCGGAGAAAGGAGAAGAAATGAGAGAAGAGGGGGCTTCGTTGTTGCTATTGAGGAAAAATACGCGTTTTTTTTTCGGGGAACCGAACGGGAAGACAATCTATGGCAATTAGCACACACGCACACTTGAAATGAAACGGTTAACCAATGAAAGGAAGATGGACATAATAAAATTCAAATTGTGAGCAATTTTTAATAGGAGGATGCTTCAATTTGGCTAGATGATAAGGAAAAGAATCGAGAAGGGTCATAAGGCAGATACTCATCTCCTATACCCGGGCACTTTCGAATCGTACCAGTAGTAGTAGAAGAAAAAGGAAGGTGGGTAAATGCAACTTGAGAAGCGAAAAGGCATTGTTTTGTGTGAACGGTTAAAGAAGCTTGGTGGAAATGCTTGTGACAGGGGACTCGGAGATGTATCTCTACCAGTACGGTCCATCGGTGCTAAGCGCTTTCCAAGAAGCGAACTTTCCCCAATCGTTGTAGTCAAGTTTGTAAGCATCATCCCGATCAAGATACTTCGCACTAAAGTGAGATGATGAGGGGGTTCGGGGAACTAACTATTCCAACCTGCCGAACAAGGAAGCACGACGCTGTTGGGGAACCTCGAGGTGGTGCTGTTCGCAGTGCAGAACGTAGTTAGTTCCCGCGTTCGAATCCCAGTGCTCACTGCCGTTTGCTTTGTAGCAAATGCAGAACTCGATTTGATGAATCTGGATTTCACACAATTTGTTTGTTTAGTTTCTCGGGTCTAACCTTCTCCACGGAAGACGGGAGGTCAATCTCAAATTTGAAGGTGTCGTAAACTTTGCTGGTGGATGGTTGATAGCAAGCGACTTTGTCCATGTACGAGATCCAGCCGTTCATGGTGTAGCGCACGAAGACGCTCTTCTCAAACGAGACGTTGCTAACCTTGATGGTTCCCATCACTTTGTATCCCTCATTGTTCAGAATGACGTTTTCCAGAGAACACTTGTTCTGAAAAGTATCAAACTGAGAGCAAATCTTGTTGTTCATGAACCTCACCTTTTCCAAGTTCTCTCGGAAATGCACATAATCCGCAGCTGGCTGCTTAAACATCAGATTCCAGACCGGCGCCGGCTCACGAGTCACTGTTTCCTCTTCGAACGAGTCTCCACGGTAGCGTCGGAGAACGGATGGGCTCAGCTTTGGCGGGCAATCACTGGGCTCACTGGCGACACGAATCATGTAGAGGTCTTGGCCGCAGTCGTCGGCGAATCGTACTGACTTGCGCTGTTTTTCTTCTTCTTTGAGCTCCAAGGGACCGGCACAAAAGATGTCTGCATCGTCGCATTCGCTGCTCGACGAACTGTGCGACTGGTAGTCGCTTCCTTCGTCTAAATACTTTTTGTATTTCCTTGTCTCCAACTGTATGGTCTTCACGAATTCACAAAACTACGAGCGTATTAGCCTACGGATATATCTAGGCGTGGTTTGAAAAGAATTAGCACTAACACTAATTAGAATGGGCTAAAAATAGTCTCAAAGTTGATGGAGAACATTCCATTGAACGAAAGCGAATGAGACTGTGTTGCGAAAGAAGATCCTCTTCCTAATCGAATCACCTTTTTCGTTGATAGTCGTCTCGGAGAGACGGTTGCGAACGGTTTCCACGTTCACCTGTGCCAGCCGAATCTTGTTCAGTCCTTCGGATTCGCTCTGGGAACGAACCTGCAAGAAGCAATAATGGAAGGAGAATCATCTCGTGCAAGAGTGTTTTTAGGACGGACGATCCAGTTTATGTTGCAAGACAGTTCTTTTGTGTTTCTATTGGCCGCGGTGGCAAGTGCATGTTTTGATAAAGCTACAGTATGCCCGTCTCCAATCAGACGAGGCTATTTGTGATAAACATGTACACGTGCCGTCGCGCCTTCAGCAAGCAAGAAACTTCTACGCATCGTCTAAATCGGAGCGCTGATCTTTTGGACTTTGATTTTCAAAAGCAGAGTTTTCTTCTTTTTCCTCATCTGAGAAGCCTACATACACCCCGCGGCGGGCCCTGAGTCCCTGCGTCTCGGGGCATTCAGAGCTGTCTCGTTTCTTGATGCGCCCACATCGACAGCTCCCTCTCGCCCGTGACTCTCACCCAAATGCCATTCTGCACGTCGCCACATATAAGTGCATTGCGGCGTTTCAGCGTCAAACTAACCTTTAAACTCGACGCTTGTATCGAAGTGTCACCAAAGAACGGAAAGCTGGCGGCTCGACGACATCCCGAAGTTGCAGAAAGGACCGAGAATGAGACTGGAGCCGAATGTGCAGCGCATGTCTCCCATTCGCGTTCGCGCCCCATTTCCATCGGCGCCCTGCAATAATTTCAATCATCAATAAACCAAAAAAAGAAGAAAAACGACAGAAGCTTTGAAAAATTGAAATACGCCCAGCAAAACGCGTGTTTATAGCAGAATGGAAGAGAAGAAGAGGAGCACACAAGAGTGACAACAACAACATGGAATACTGGGAGCACACTTCTATAACTCACTGCAAACCAACCTAGTCATCAATCGGACTTTCAAGTCGCGGTACACTTCCTCAAAATCGCCAAAGTTGTCGATGAGCATCGACAGGGAGAAGCCCATCGTGCGTGCAACAACCACCCAAAAGAATACTACTCTCGCCACGGGAGAAGAGAGGGGGGACCTCGTAAAAAAGTTTTGTCTAGCTGCGCGAGGGGAGGGCCCAGAAGAAGGACTTATCAAGAGATGGAGAAAGGGTTAAAAAAAGAGAAGACAGCGACAACACAGGCAGAAGAGTTCTGAATAAATCTGTTGGCGCGACAAGCAGGGGAGCAAGAGCAGCGGGGGCCTAGCGTTTGGGCTCCTCTTCGACAAGCTCACGTACACACTCGCACACACTCATTCCCCTCTATCTCTCTCGCCCAGCCGCCGTCCCACACGCTTCGGGCCCCCTGATCGCAATGGGCCTCCGGTTTGAGAGGGAGTGACTTTATCTTTTTTCTTTTCTTCTGTTTGTCAGTTTTACTGGCGACAGAAGAAGACAAAGTTTGCGGCGAGTTGGAGAACTTGACATGAAACAACTGTTCAGACGGAAACATGTACTTGGGATCAGCAGAGCCGGAAAATAATTAGTCTCATTTCACTCCGGGGGAACCGAAGAACTAAGGCATAAGCGTTGAAAAAAACCGAGATAACTAGATTATGGTTGTGTGACCTTTAAGCGGAAGAAAATGCATTACCAAAAAAGAAAGATAAAACAGGCAGTCATATGTTCAGTTTACGACACGAAAAGATTCGCGCAAACGGCGTAATAGATAGGCGGCCAGTCTACGTGATTTGGATAAGTTTTGAATGAACAAAATAGTGCGAGTTCTTCGACTGTCTGGCCTGCCATATCAGCGCACGTGACTCAGCGTATTCTAGATGATTCGGAGAGACGGCGAATAATGTGGAATGGGATTTGAGATGATGTGCCGACAAAAACAGAAACTGGACTAATGCGATGTGCAAATCTAGTACTCCAAATAAATAAGTGGACGATGGGAATAAAAAGGTCCCGTGGAGAGCGATAAGAATGCGAGTACGCAAACGGCCCCAAAAACTACACATTTACCTGCGTCTCTCCCCCCAATTGCCGTTCTCTATCTCTCCCATTGCATTCTCTGGATTGGTCTATTGATCTGTCTATAGAGAAGAACACGACTCATCGGTGTCTTCACATCATTCCTTTTGTTTTGAACCACGTGTTGGAACGCTTTGAAGAGAGAGAGAGAGAGAGACGATCAGCTGGACGTGATTTGCGGAGGAGGGAGTTTCCCCACTCGTCAAAAAATTTTTGGATCGGATATGAGGAGGAGTGAGCAAGTTTGCAAACTCTGAACACTTCACGCGCACACACACACAAACAGATGAGAGCAAAGAATGGTCACTTTTTCTCAAGCGAGTTCTGCGAAAAACGTCAATGATAATGGGGTGCAGTGTGCAACTTGACTGTCACTTTTTCTTCAGGCGTTAATTCTAAAAAATCAAGAATTTGTTGATTCAGTTTTGAAACAAGGAGAGAGTTTACGGCTTTTGGTGTTTCAAAGTGACATTTTTCTAGGTATGATTCATTAGAAACAAAGCTTGGGCACGACATTCCATGTGAATCCACTTCAGTTGTTCTAACTAATGAAATGTGTTACCTTTGAGAGTTTTTTCCCAAAACTTTGCAAACTCATGAAGGTTGAGGGTTTTCTACGGATAACTAATGCTCCGGCCTAGAAAGTGAATGGATGAAGGAATAATTATGAATAATTTTCAGGAAAAGTTCTGTTATCTGACAATGTACCACAAAATTTGAAGCATTTCAAGTCTCCAAAACTAACTTTTTGAGGCTATCCGGGATACCCAGCTTCTGAAACTAATCCACCCCGTGTCACCTTTTGGGAAAACACGACCAGACGCATGACTGCCGTAGGAACAAGCAGCCGGTAGGAGTGAGCACAACAAACGAAAGTGTGCGGCGTTGTGGGGCAGGCGAGCGGTGGCTCCTCCCACTGATCTTGCTATCATCGAACGACCCCACCTCCTCATGTCGGGACGACACACGTGAACTTTTTGCAGGGTCTCCCCCAATTGCTATCACGAACCTACAACTGTTGCACGTGAATACTCACCACTTGCCCTCCCTCACAACTGTCGTAGATATGCAACAGTGTGTGGCGGAGATACAATACGTACACACTGACCTGGGGGGCCTGTTGGGATCCAACGGGCCACTCTTATCGCACTAGTTCTGATGAATGAGAGGTGTAATGACGAAGCAGCAGCTATTGTTGTTGTCAGATTCGAGGTCTACGGTAGAACAGAAAATGCGAAAAAACGGGAGGATCAAGAATCGGTGACAGCGTGGCTTTGGTTTAAGGTTGCAACTGACTGTGTCACTTTGAATAAATCACTCAGTGATACGGTACGTGTTGCAGATGTCGTCGAGAAGGAGGGTATTCCCCCACCAATTAATTCGCGGTAATCTCCGCCTTCTCGACCAAATTTCGCATTTGCAATAAACATTTATTGACCATACTCGAAACTGATATGGGAATGTGGATAGGAGGCACCAAAAGTTCAGTCTTTGATCGCCTGGTGAAGGTTAAAAGGCACGAAAAGATTTTCGGAAGAAAAGTGGGAAAAGTTGTGTAAACTACCTTTGTTTTTCAACGACTCGGATTTCTTTTCCTCCTCCTCTTCTCACTTCTACATTCCCCTCCGGATAACGGGAGTTCAAGCCATCGGAAGACAAAGTAAGATGACAGACAGACTTGACAGGTGATATATCTCGGTAGATGTCAAGAACTGCTGATAATATCCCTCCACCCATCCGATCATATGTTTGATTAATGTACTATACTCGAAAGAGAACGAATTAAATGTGATCTTGACCAATGAAGATATAGGGAGAGTGCAGAACAGAAGGAGAACGGGTTGGATAAGAATGCAACCTGTTTTCAAAAACAAAAACATTGTTTTTTTCGATAGTCGCTGCCAAAGTTCATATCAAAAACTATTCAAACAAAGTTTTCTTTTGAGACCAAATACTGATGGCCCTGTCGCTCTGGACCACTCAAACAAGAAGCGCTGGAAAAAAACAACTTTCGACCACGAAATTTTGTTATTTTGATCGAGGATGGGTGTTTTTCTTTTTGAAGCGTTCCATGTCAAGTGGGGGATTGAAAACATCTTATGACTACTGTAATTTCAACACTGCGCTACATTTTAGTACGACAAAAGTCTCATGAGATCAGTCTTTGAGGCTAGGTTAGCACTTCCGGAACTCGCACATTGTCCAGAAACATTAGCCCAGAAGCAATCGAGTTGACGCTTAGATAGACCAATACTGGATTACAGTTTTTTTTTGTAAATCACTATCGAAAACACGGTTAATTTAAGTATTAATGGTCATTCTGATTTTGATTAATATGTTATTATATACTCTCACCATGTTCCATTGGCAATGGTCTTGTTATTCCCTAAGATTTAAAAGTAAGAATCAACGACGTTAGAGGCCGTGTGTGTTCTGAAACGTGAACTCTCAAGATCCTTCTCCTCGCCGCAAAATCTTCTCATCAACAGGATCCTGCTGGTTGCATCACAATCTGCAGAAGAGTCCAGAGAGTTTCACGTGGATCGGTGCACTCGTCGCATTAGTGCCCACTCGGATTCCCCCAAAGTTCTATGAGCTCATTGTAACAAAAAACCGACGAGAACCCGACACAGCTTGCATCAGCCTGACGTGTTTTTCTCCCCGTTTTCAATGAGAGAATGGGACAACCAATTCGCCGGGGGCTGATAAGACAAAGATGCCTTCGCTTGAGGGCCGTGCTGTTTTTACTACTTGTCCCTGACGGTGAAATGGAATTTCACGGGTTGCCCTTGCACCGACAAATTTGAAATTCACATGACGACAACGTGTGTGCGAGGCACTCCTGCTGCGAAAGTTGGCGTGTTCTTTGAAGCTGTAGTATGATAATAGATCGGATCGGCGGATCACGTGATTCGGAAAAAAAAGTTGTTTGTTGGGCGCCGAAAGGGGACACCCTGTTTGTGCGTTCGTTCTGGGGAGAACTGCTTTCTGGTCTCTTGTCAGTGGAGTTTCAACTTATGTGCTGCAAACACTCGCAAAAAAGTTGTTTTGCACCTCATCTTCAACGTTGAGTAAGTAAGACATCAATCAGAGAGATTCTAGAGAGAAAGACAAAAATGAGCACGTTTCCCGGCTTTAAGATCATTACATCGCAAAATCTGTCCGACGAAAACAGATAACAAACAAATTAATCAACTCGCCATGTTTATGTTCTCAACACTTACGTCAATTGCGTCGTCCGGTCAAGACCAAGGGGCCATCTTGGAGACACGCATGAATTTCAATGGAAAGGCACGTAAAATCCTATTATGATGAACTACCGGCACGGTTTAATGGGTAAATATTTACAAATGTTATCAGAGGGCAGCACAGAACACGTTTGCTGACTTGGTATTTTGGGACGGTTCTTATGTTGCAGTAGGCAAGTTGGGAAAAGGGTCATAGGCCGGAAAAGAGGAAAGTAGCGGCTGACGGAACAGAAGAGTTGGAGAAAGTATTGTCGGACTCTCGGGAAGTTTTCCGAGTGCTCCAACAGCGTGGCGCTCATTTTCTAGCCAGTGTGGTGTTTGCACTTTATCACAGATTGCACTCGCCGAAAAGCAAAACGAGGGCCAAAATCAAAAATTGAAGGGGTTTTCCAGAGAAGCGTCCATCAAAGATAAGTTACTTTTGATAAGCTTATAGACTTAATTCCGGCTCGAAACGGTCAACAGACACTCAAACCGAAGCAGGCGCCTACGTCGCGGTGTCTGTGTGATTTCCTTCCCGATTGTTCTGTTTCTGGTACAAACACATCCATTAAATGTCGACACGTGACACCAAATAGTTGCATCACTTTCTGTCCCCTGCTATCAGTCTTCAGAATATTGTTTTGCAGACACAGTCGTTCCACTTCGTGCAAATCAAATCCATCAACACGTGTTGATAGTAGTGTAGTACTAGAATCAAGTTCTGTACATGTCTATTATCACAACTTATCACCACTTCTCTCTCTTTTTCTCTTCTTGTCAAAACAAGTAGCGTCAGTGTCAGTTACTTGATCCCGTTGATCAAAGATTCATTTGTCTACTGACTGATTTATAGGAGACGTGGAGGCGAAGAAATGGGAAAAATAGAGAAGAATAAGACTTATCAATAACAGTTCATGTCATCAGTTTGTCAAGTCAAACAGGTTTTTTCATGTCCCGAATCGTCAAAATTGTCTAAGCGCAGTTCATCAGAAATCCCTATTTCTAAAGATACCTGACCGTTCTCTGATCGTGTTGACTCTGGTTGCGGCTAGTTCAAAGGATGGGTTAATCGTGGTATTCAATCTCCAAGGAAACGAGTGGAAGTGAAATTTCCGAGAAAAATAGAAAAGCAAGAGAAGTCGTTTAAATGTCGTATTCTGATAAGGTTTATGGCGGTCAGGCACTATCAGTCATCTCGATTTTACTATTCGAACAGAGAGAATGTTAGGTTATCAGCTCAAAAGAGCACTGATAAAGAGAGAAGACGATGCAAAGGCAAGTGCTCACCTGTACTGAATCTTCCAGCTCATCGCGAGGAATGGATCGGAAAGGGTTCGTAAGAATAATGGTGCAGTTAGTAAATAGAATGAGTTTTCATTATTTCTTGAGACGCCTGTATGTTTTGTGGTTGGCGAACCACCCCGCTTCTTCTTCTTCTTCTCCACCTCCTCCCGGGGCCGCTTCGTCCCGTTTCGCTATCACTTCTCTTCCTCTCTCCTCCTGTCTAGGAGTCTCTCTCTCTCTCATTAGACATTGTTTGTCAAAAAGGTTTTGAGTGTGCACTGCCAGTAGGATCCCCTAGTTCACGTGTGTTGCCACGTGCGAAACGTATGGATTGTTCTATTTGCAAGCAATCTGGAGGAGATGATCGCAAAATGAAAAGACCCTTCTATCTCTTTTGCCTCAGTCAGACGAGATTCGGCGTGCTTGATACCAGGAGGTGCCTACCACGGCGTGGTGTTCTTTCGATAAGTGGTGCGACAACTGGGGCACAAAATGAGCTGATATCTGCAGGTCGCCTGTTTACACATGTTCAAAAACGCGAGCCACCGACGCAAAAAAGTTATGTCGACATTCCACCATATCAGCAAAAAGCGAGTACGATCTCTGATGTGGTGATCACTGTCTCACTACAATCATCAAAACACGCATGGTCGTTTAAGAAGGAAAATTAGATGGATGGAGAGACATCGAAAGCGCTGCTTGAGCATCTGCTCTAGTGCACATTTTTTCGATTACGAGCGAAACGAACCGCGTTTTGCTCGTTAAATTTGATGGGTTCTTTGAGGTCAAAACGAGCAAATGTGTCAGCGACGGAAAGCTTGCAAATGATTTGAAAGGGGATGACAGAAGCAGATCTGACTAAAAAGGGAAACAATTAGACGCTCAACAATAGAACTCTGCAAATCTTCTTCTCTGAACCAAACGAAGCCATATTATCACAAAAGTATAACACAAGAGGATAAACCGAATGTAATCTGAGGACAGCTTTTCAGGTAATGGCAACTGCAAATCCTAATCCTTGATTCGCAATGTCACGCGACAAATGTAAAAATCCATTACCGTTTACATTGATCCCCATAAACTAAACCTGTTGATCTCTTTTCCTTAACACCGACAACAACCTTGGAAACCTATCCGAACAAACAGGATTAACACCAACACACCGTAACTAAAGCCAAACCAGCAAAGCGATAATTCATTCCCCAGACGACCCCCAAGGCCGATGCTTTCGACTCACTTTGTCATATCAGATGATGTCAGAAAAAGTATGTGTCGAGATATTTGTATCAATGTATCAATTTCTTCGGCCCTCTGGCTGATAATTTCCTTTTATATAACCCTCCTCTCAGACAGGAGGTTTTTGGAAAACGAGGCAAGTGCAAAGTGGCAGCAGGTGGCAAATTGGCACGGTTTAGAGGCGAAAGTGCATTTTTGAGACTGTCTTCGATGTGTTTGCATGCACTTTGTCTCGTTTTTCCGGAAAGTACTTGTTTTGGCCAAACACCACGGACCCCCGAACCTCCCGGATGCAGCCCCGCCGCACGTCGCTACGTTGCTATGACAACTCGCCGCGCGTCATTTCGTATTGGATTTTGTGGCCGCTCAACTACAAAATGGAGTATACTCTCGGATTTGGCCATGGTATCGTGATTACACTCGGGATTATTTGCTTGACAATATTGCTGTGCATTGTGAGCGGACGATCGAAGGGATTGTGAGTAATTGTTTCTTGCGGGGGAAGGAAGGAGAGTTACGGAGGCACTAAGCTCTATATAAGGCAGAAGGACGTTGTTTGTGACATGACATTTTCATCGAGATTCTTCTCGACTCACTCCTGATTTACCTACCTCCATCCGCTGAAAACTGACTTTGAAATGTATATTTGGTTTCCTAAAAGACGAGTGAAATGGGTGAAACATACGCTTTTCTACAGGTTAATGATGCTCTAAATGGGTGTTTTTGTGGGCCACTGTCTCTATTTCACAACAAAAATCAACATTTCAGATCGTCAGTTATCACCTATTTCATCATCGCCGTAATCATCCTGAGCATATTTCTCTGCTGGCCAGTCAAAGGACCGAACGAACCCGAACGCAACTCCAATATAAAAACAGACATCATTTTGTTTCCCCGTGTTGTATTCCTGTTTCTGATGCCATTTTTCCTCGGCTACCTCATCAACTTGTTTGTCAGACACAATTTGTTCAACGTCGTAAGAGCTCAATCAACGGCTCATCGGCATGGAAAACCATGGCTTATCGCCGCCAAAATGAAGAGTAAGAGGTGAAAAGACAATAAAATTGTTCTCTTCTTGATTGTTCACGCATTCGATGAGGCTTCGTCTGGATATGCCGGAAATTGAGCCTCGCACACATGCAAATGGATTTTTTGCGGGGCAAAGAGCACTTTCTCACATTTTTCTCCATCAAGCGCAGTTTTTCCACGTGGAATCAATCATTAGCAGCGATTGAAACATCTTATTACTCATTCTTTCCCGTTTTTCTGGACGTAGGCGTCTAGTGTGAAATCAGATGGTTCAATTCTGTCAGTAACTAGAATCATAATTCAGAATATTCCGATTGTCCTGAGATTGTACTCCGTTGTCATTTGGCGTCTATTGTGATATTTGTTTTCGAAACAGAGGTTGACTGACATACGCTACATATGTTTGAGAGCCAGCTAATGGTGTAAAATTAACCGAATTCGGTTAATTTTCCCAATGCATTTCATGTAATATCCGAGTTTTGTCGGAAATTCAACGAATTTCGACAGTTGAAAAAGTCGATCGCTACGAGATTTTTCCTGTGAAGAACATGCGCCTTTAATTTACACTGAAAATTTACCGATCTTGAAGGCTCATGTGCTTATTCACAGGAAATATCTCATAGCGATCGACTTTTTCAACTGTCGAAATTCGTTGAATTTCCGACAAAACTCGGATAATTTTACATGAAATGCATTGTGAAAATTAACCGAATTCGGTTAATTTTACACCATTTCATAACTCTATAACGTTCTCGACTATTCTCGTAGATCCGAGTGTGCATCTCTTTGCATTCTGATGATTGCAGTTCTCATGAAACAATCAATTTTGCACATAATCTTTGGAGACTAACATTCTTCTAAATTCAAATTGTTAAGAAACCTCGAGTGTTATCTTCTCAAGGTCCCTCTGAAGACACAAAGGTTTTCTTTGTTTATCTGAATTTTCGGCTGAAAATCGTGCGATGTCCATTTGTCAAAATCTTTCATGACAATAAAGAAATAGACACCCGGCGGCCGCGTGTCACTTCTGACTGAAACCCCCCTCGTTTTCCGTTTTTCTGATCGCCGTCCGATTGTTTTCCTCCCGTGAACCCGAGACGTAGCCGACAATTGATTCCATTCGTAAACCTGTCAGATTTCACACCTCGATATGTGTGCATGCGTCATATGACGGCAGAATGGAGCTCCTATTGATGGCTCCAGAATTGGCGCTTGAAAATGCCAATTTGAAATGTTGCTAATTTTGGCAAAGGTGGATGAGCTCGGCGAAGATAGATCGAAGAGCCACTCATATTTCTTCTCATCCCCACTTTCACTAATTTTGCACAATTCTTGCCATCTTTGCTTCTTTGATTGCTCAGAATTGACGAAGTGGTTGACAGTGGTACGAAATGGCAAGCGCCGAATACACAACACAATTAATCTTGTGACGAGATTTTCAGCACATGCACACGAACAGAATTGATGAAAACGGGCATTCTGCAAATGTTATCGCTGGTTTTGTGATATCTCCTGTTTTTGACGGGGGCTGCCTGCCACAGTTGAATAATGACTGGGTAATAAGTCACCTGCCCTTTGCTCTGTTATTTGGAGCTGTGTCACCGACAAGAAGCCAGCCATCTATCACCCTGTTTTCCTGAAAGTTCCAGACAAGTTGTCGATAGTGTTCATTCACTTCCTAGCCAATCCAATTTATCAATTGCCATTCTCATATTCAACCAAATCATTCACCATGATCCATATTCCAGTATTTTCCCCCTCCTCGTAGCCCAAGACACACATTCGGCTCCATACTCCTTCCTGTCCACACTTTCTTCCAAAATGCATAATAAATCAGATAGACGTAGTCACTTCGGAGTCTCGGTGTCCCCTGACGACCCAGCAAGCCCTCGTTCCCCTCCATTATTCTTCTCAGTCCCTGTTCTCATTTCGTCCTTTGCTTTGCCCATTGTGCGAAATCTCGCGTAAACCCCCATGCAAGACGTGATGAGATGTGACGACGGCGTAGGAGTACTCGTAGAACCATTCGGTTGCCCATCTTCCCTCAAATTGGGTCTTGAAGAGCCTCTAATATTACAAATTCCGTCATTCGTCGCTCTGCAAACACTTGACTATCTAATTTGGGATTTCGAACAGAAATTGTTGTCGGTTTTTTCTCTTCTCCCATCAAGAACCCTCATGAGGACAAGAACCCGGAACGAGAATTGACATCTCGAGTACAAAGCGAAGAATTCAGGACGAAAAAGGAGGAGAAGGAGAAGAAGTTCTGAGAATACTTTGCTCTTTCCGACCATTCGAAAACGAAATTGTATACTTCCTACGCCACCTTTTACAAAAGATACGCCAGAATGCGATTTTCGCGTCGTTTCCTGCCAGTTTGTTTTCTTGTTCGTCCAAGGAAATCAGTTTTCTATCTGTTGCCGACACAGACACGGCTGAATAACCCATGGAGAGACGTCTGAAAGTGTTCCAAATTGAATATGCACACAACTTCTTTTGTGCCAAATGAAGGGGACGAACAAGCTGTCTTTCTATTTGCCTCTCCCCTGCTTAACTTGGTCCGCAGCCGTCGTCCAACCTAGGCTCCGAACGGCCTCTCGCCAGAATTGGGTTGTTTGCTATACGGAAACCCAGGTAGAAATTATCGTATAATTGTGGGGTTGGGGAAGGGATACTGTATCTTAACGATGTCTCGATTTCGTGAGACCATCCAATTATTTCGATACGTTTTTATGAGTAAGCGTGCGCGTATGAAACACATTACGTGATACGATTCAGAACTGTTGGCTTATTTTGGAACCCGTAATTTCAGGAAACCACGTTTCAAAGCCCGTCACTTCAAAATCTTACGTTTGAGAACCCTTTTTAGCGACAGGGTTTCGGAATGTTCCTTTCCAAACTTAAGGGTTTCAAAGTAACGCAAAAGTTCTGAAGTGACGGGGTTCCGAAGCGACGCGGTTTCGATATGATTGATGTCTCAATGTGATAGAATCAGTTGTTAGCCCCAAGAAGAAGAGGTCACCAAACGCTCTGTTGTTTTTCTCTAAAACTAAAGGTTCCTTATAAATTGAAATTCATTTTTCACGGAAACTTAACCCCTTTGTTCGATGCTCTGCTCGATTTAGAAACCCAGTTCATAGAAAACGTTCAAGTTGGAAAATGAATTTTCTATCTCGTCGAAAACACTTGACTTCGTTTTCTTCGCTCAGTTTCCGAGCTTGCTGAAAGCTAACTTCAGGTCTTCTCATCTCTGAGAAAGCGGACGAATAATTGTCCCAAGATCTATTCGGAATTCAGTTTTTTAGTAAGCACAGACAGTGGACAACTTTTGCCACGTCACGCATTCGCCCATTTCTGAGAATGTCAAGAGAGGTCAAGAAAATAGAAAATAAATCTCAAATTTCACAGCTGCTGCCGGCTTTCATCACGGGTTAATGCGGTTTGTATCCCACTGCGGGCATTCGTCTCCTCATCATTCACCACCACCTCTTCTATTTTGCCCACCCACCGCTTTACTTTCCTCCCCATTATTTTAAACGAACGGACAAAGAAATCTTCCGATGATTCCATTTTCAGCGCTGGACCTTCTTAAAGCTGCTCGCGTTCTCCTCCGCAAAAAACCTTGAAAACAATTACGTTTTACTTCCAACCGGTCACCTCCTTGCCTCGTTTGCCCTGCATTGACCTTACTTAGTCACGTCTGGATTCTATTCTGCCGTTTGATTGACACCTCTCGGCCAGGTGGCGTCAAGGGGCTTTGTGAATTCATAACTTGAACGTGTCAGGTTTTTTGTACCGACTGCTGCGATCCGAGTTTCGATTAGCAGACCAAAGTTCACACGACGGCGACAGTCCGATACACACTCACCGCATCACATATTCACCTTCCTTTCAGTCTCCATTTCTTTGCTCTCGAATTCTCTTCAACTCTTCCATATTTTATAATGCCAAGGGTGTTCTGAAAAAGCCAATGGAAAGCTTTATGAATTATACAGAATCAACAATTTCGGATTCCGGTTTCTTTTTTTGAGAAAGGGGATTTTTCCGGAGGCACTCTCTAATTCCATGAAATCTCGTGCCGTCTTTGTCGCTTTTGATTGATTTTTCAAATGACCGCCCACACGAGTCGACGCATTTTTGGAGCATCCAACCAGAACATTTTTGGAGACAGGGGGAGGGAAACAAAAAGTGGGGGCGTGGCCTAGAAGACGTCCTTCCGAACCCCACCCCTTTTTGGAGAGGAGAGGAGCCGTGTCACAAGGTTCTCCAAACACATTCGCATTTCGTTTCCCATCCGACATCGGCTCCTCCCGAGCTCTCCCGATCCTCCCGAGCTCTTCCTATCCTTCGAAACTCACCCTTTCCTCCCGAGCTCTCCTCATTCTTTCTAGCTCTTCCTATTTTCTCAAACCCTATCCTTTCAGGTACAATGCTCAGCTTCTCGCGACTCGCCTTCGTCCTTCTCGTTTCAGCGTGTGTGTTGGCTTTGGCCGCGCCGAAACAAATGGTGTTCGGCTTCGGAAAGCGGTAACTAGAGACATCCCGTTGGCATTCAATCCCCTATTTCCTTCCAGCTCGTTGGGAGATTTGAGCGAGATCCCGGAAGACGTTCCGATGAAACGCTACAAACCGCGAAGCTTTGCGATGGGTTTCGGAAAGCGCGCCGCTATGCGCAACTTCAACATGGGATTCGGCAAGCGATCGGCGGAGCCACAATTCGGTTCGTTCTCCTCAGACAGCGATGTTTAGTGCGTGTGTGGTCCTCCTATCCCTTTAAGTGTCTAACCCCTCAATTCTCAAAGCTTACTGTCAACCGCTTCTTGTGTATCGTCCATCTGCAACAAGTACTTCATTTGTTTTAGACTTCGATGCCATCTAATATCCACGATCACACGCACAAAAGCAAAGGGGTGAATGACGCCAGCACTATAACTAAAAACAGTCTCTTTCTCTTTTTCTCTCTCTCTCCCTCTCCCTTTTCTCCATCCAAGTATCAACGTATTCCCCCATTCTGTCCCCCTTCTGTTCCCAATTTTGTCGCACCTGCTGAACGTTTCCAGTTTGAAGTTCCAAGCTGAATAAAAATGTTTCTAGTTAAACCTTGTCCTTGTGTATCGTCGCACTTTCCGGAACCCTTTGGTTTTCCCATTCCGCTTCCCACCTATCAACATGTCCTATCTGTCACGAGATCAAAAACGAAAAGGGTATGTGGTATGAGAATGTGTGTCTTGATATTTATGTTTGTAGTGCCTAGATTCCCGCAGATTAGGTTTAGCTTGTGGTCCACAGGACTCTCTAGCCAATTGACGACTCGTTTCCAGGTGACGAAGAGGAAGAGGAAGACGTGTCTCTCCCAATCTTCCTCTCCAAACGCCGAATGATCATGGGCCTTGGACGTCGATAAATTTTAGGTGAGACGTCATGCGCATGCACACAAATACACAAAAGTTAATGGTCAACCTCATTGAGAATTCTAGTTTTCCAATGGTAGTTCGAAACGTTTGGAGTAGAGTTGAAATGCTCAAGTTTTATGTGTTTTATGAGCAGTGACGAGTGCACAAATGAATAATTCAAAAAACGACACAATTGAAATCCTCAACCTATTTCAGACATGTCGCCCTCTTCGGCCACCTCCATGAATAGGGACTCCTACTGCTGACGACTTGCATACTCTCCGAACATCTCTCCAAATATCCCTTGTCTCTCCAATCTTTACTGTGAACCACTTATGAGAAGAATAAATTGAATGCTTGCCTGTGTTAAACGCAGTTGTCAGTCGTACTGTAGGAGGGAGCTTCTGGCATCAGATCGGAAATCTGTCTAGCTTCCGACACATGGGAAATAAAACTTTAGAACTGAACTTATATCGTTCGGCTATGAAATAAATTACTTTTGGAGAATAATTCAAATTATCATCTACGTCGGTTACTTTTGAGCGATCCCATGGTCCCTCTTCTCAGAAAAAGATTGCGGAAGTCGTGCGAAGTAATCCCAAGCCGGCGGATCATATCAGTTGCCTCCGCATGCCGATCAGAAATCGTCCATCTTTGCTTTTTCTTCACATTTCGGCTGATAGGCGCCTGTCGGCTGTTGGCACGAAGAACTCTTGGCCGCGTCTCGCTATCTTCTCTCTTGTTGTACATTGGCAAAGCAGGAAAAGCAATTGGTTAGACACCTGCCTTGTCGCGTCGGCGCCACGCTTCAAGCATCGAACTGATCAGCCATCTCGGCCCGCTCTTCCCCTCGTCTTACACACTGAGAGCTTACGTATGCGCGTGTGTTGGATGTGAAACACTTTCGGAGACCTCAAAATAAGTGAGCAACCTGGAGTAGGCGGCAAGCGATGGAGGCGAAGAGAGAAGGAGAGATAGAAGAAGCGAGGTGATGGGAGCCCACACTGAAATGACTGGCAAAAACACGGGACAACACAAAGGAAAATTGTGCCTCATCAATTTTTGTTAACAACACTACAACATGCATCACCTGCCACTGTACATAGCTCTTCGTGTTCAGGAGAAACGTATTCATTCCAACCGGAGTGCTCGACGCCGCTTTCTCAGAACTTCTCGTGAAAATCTGCTCCTCGCGACGTTTATCAGTGCGTGTATGCTTCTTGTTCAATTCAACATAAAATAAGGGGAAACTCTGTTCTTCTCA
Organism: Caenorhabditis macrosperma; assembly: GCA_963932285.1. NCBI lineage: Eukaryota > Metazoa > Nematoda > Chromadorea > Rhabditida > Rhabditidae > Caenorhabditis > Caenorhabditis macrosperma. The sequence continues at coordinate 13,959,256 of OZ010618.1, forward strand.
TATATTTCCTGAGTTGTCACGTTTTTATTTTTGGTTTTAGTTTCCTTTCTCTCAGAGTAAAAACAACGAGTCAAAGATGACAACTGTAACTCAATCCGCGCCACTTTTCCCAATGATAGGAGTGTGGCAAACGTGGGTATATACAGCCATTTGTCACAGAACACTGCCGGGACCACCCTCTCTCTCCAGGAAACTGCACTCTATCATCATTCCGCTTCAAATCGATGCCACATTGAATGGCATTTGCCGGCCCGGCCAACCGTCGCAAATTTCACTTGCTCCTGCATTTTTGTGTAAAGTGTATATAAATCTTCAAGACCAAAAGCTAGAAAAACGACGCGTTTCGGACTCAGATGTTTCTGAAATGTGGGAAACGAAGTCGGTTTGGACTGATGTTCCCCTCGCTGCCCCTCGGACGAGTTTAATTCGGAATCAGTGAGAGCTTGTGCCGAGGATTACACCTTTTCGCATTCTTCTCACACCACTTCGCTCGGTGTGTGTAATCATCATAATTTTAATGGCAATGGCAATTGGCGAGTCCCTCACTCTTTCCAACGACTCGGTCTCGGTTCATTTTTGTTATTAGCTGACTCTGAACTGTGCTCGTTCTTCATTTCCACGTCCCCCGCCTCAACCAATCAACAATCCGATGGCATCTTTCGTTAGGGTCTTTGTCTCTAACTTCTCTCAAAAACAAGTGGCAGTAGGTTTCGTGGCTCACCTCACTGCTGATGTGATCGGAAGAAACGAGAGAGGAGAGATGTTGTTGTTGAGAAGAGAGGTGGGATATCTCCAATCCTCCCACTCATTCCTATCTTTCCGCCTCCTCTTCTTCTCTGAGGTCACATTGACTGATGGATCTGTTCTACGAGAGCCATTTTCCGGCACAAAATAATCAAAAATCTAGTCCCGCCTCCGGAGAAAACAAAACAAAACATGATAGCCCCGGGGTCCGAAGACAACACATCATTGCGAACGTGCCCGCGATGCACTTTCAACCCCTCTAGACCTCCTACCTACTCATTCTAGTTTATGTATCTGATTTCAAACAAAGATCCTCAACAATGACATACTACACGCAGCTGTCTTTTCATATTTTTCATCTCTCATAAAAATGCGGAGATACCTCAACCACCTAGCTTTCTTTTCAGTGCGTCGACATGTCTGAGGTGGATGCTCAGGAAGAGTTCCACGACGCTCCGGAGGAAGCGATCATCGAAGTCCAAAAGGAGTTCGTCGCCGAGATCGAGCAAGATAACAGCAATGCTCAACCAATCGGTATGTTGAGAAGTTCGTTGTGTTTTGCATATGAGCCATTTTAGAAGAAGGTGACGAACAATTGGTGACCGCTGAGGCTGACGATGAAAAGAGCGCTCAACAAGTCGATGAGGACCGTACTGAAGATCAGGTGGGATGGGTTTGGGATTATAATCAATTTTTGGAAACGCTTACAACTCATTACTTCATGAAAAACTTCCCTCGGTAGATATCTATTTTTCGAAATAGAGCCAGACGACACTGATTGAAAACACGAGCCGAGAGTATGAGTGAGAGAATAAGACAACATTCTCTCATTCGTTGACACCTTCCCAATATCATCTCTTATTATCTTGTACACACTGATGATCCGTAAACAAGTTTTGCCAAGAAACCATCACCCGTCAGTGAAGGATATCGTGATATAAGACAAGAGATTGCTCGATGCGTAGGAGTCCGTCCTCTCGGCAAGCCCTCCCGACCAAACTATTTTTTGTGATCCCTTCGTCGGTTGCAAAACGCAAACAACCAGTCACCCAACTCCGCCAATCACTATCCGTCGGGCTTTTGAGAGTGTCTGCGCTAATAAACCTGAACACTTCTTTGATACTCTCCCGTCATTCAGTTCACATCTGAAACTTCGAATAAGTATTTGTTTTATTATCTTGTTTTCCAGTATCTCTCGCTGTGCATTTCTCATCTTTATGTCCTGTTCCACATTTTTATTCCCACTATATTCATTCTCTGCCGAATCACCGAGAAGTATGTAATGCTTTAAAATTCTCAGAACCAGATGGCATTTACCGCTCGGATCTCTTTCTCTTTCTTTGCCAATTTTTCTATTCCTTGCTCTTTTCTAAGATCAAACAAATCAGCATCTGACTGGTGTGAGTGGGTATACATCGGCCACTCGTGTTCTTGTCCGGAAGTGTTCGTCACTTTCCCCAAGTGCTCACTGATGTTTCTTTGTCACACCGCATGTGTTTTCAGGTCCCCGATATCACTGGAACGGAGTACGTGGACCCAATGACTACTAGCATGGACGGAATTGAGGATCTTCCAGCCAACGAGGAGACTCAGGTGAAACACTAGAAACCGCTTTTCCATTCTCTAATCAGCAATTGATACAATAGAAATAACTGTTAACAAAACAATTTTTTACGAATTACTAAATTCTAGTTTCGAATGTTCTTCGAATGTTTCATAGACTAGATAACCAGTTTCTCTTCTTCCATTGCTCATCTTTAATTCTTACTAATCAGTTCGAAGACACAATCATCGAAGAGGATGAACTTCCGGATCAATTGGAGTCAGCGGAGCATCAGGAGCCGCGCTCAGAGGTCCTCTCCTCGGAAATTATCGAGGAGGAGATCATTGAGGAGGAAGAAATTGAAGAGAGCGATTACGTGAGTTTGGTTAACACTACTCATCAACAGTATTAATAACCAACACAGCCACATGGTACATCAACTAACGAACATCCTATCGTTTCCAGGTCGAAGAGTCGGCTCCGGCTGCTGATGAGCCAGTTGCTGAAGAGGAAGCACCAAAGGAAGACGTTGTCGCTGAAGAAGCTGCACCAGCTGAGGAAGCTGCTCCGGCGGAAGAGGCTCCGGCCGCTGAAGATGCTGCTCCAGTTGAAGAGGCTGCTCCAGTCGAGGAAGCTCCAGCAGAGGAGCCAGCTCCCGTGGAGGAAACCGCTCCGGCGGAAGAGGCTCCGGCCGCTGAAGAAGCTGCTCCAGCTGATGAAGCACCTGCCGCTGAAGAGCCCGTTGTGGAGGTAGCGGTGGAGGAAGCTCCAGCTGAAGAACCAGTCGCTGAAGAGGCTGCTGCAGAGCCGGAGGCTGAAAAGCAGGAGTTCGAGCTCCAGGCTCCACCAGAGGGCAAGCGCCCACGCACCCCGAACGATTTGGACAACCCGCCAGCAGAAGATGAGCCCGTGGCCGAGGATGCTCCAGCTGAAGCTGACGTCCCAGCAACTCCGAAGACTGCTGCTTCTGGCTAGTTTTCTTTCCAATGTGATCTATTGTATTACTTTTTCAGAGAAACAGTCTGTACCTCCAACACCAAAATCTGCTGTTCCATCGGAAGTACCCGCTACACCAAAATCTGCTGCTCCATCTGAGGTTCCTCCGACTCCAAAGTCGGCAGCTCCTTCTGAAGTGCCACCAACTCCAAAGTCTGCTGCACCATCTGAGGTTCCACCGACTCCAAAATCGGCAGCTCCTTCGGAAGTTCCGCCAACTCCAAAGTCAGCTGCGCCATCCGAAGTGCCACCAACGCCCAAGTCTGCTGCCCCGTCGGAAGTGCCACCAACACCAAGATCGGCAGCTCCGTCGGATGTCCCACCAACACCGAAAAGCAACGGACACTTGGCAAATGGCAGCATCCCAGGAACTCCATCTGTTGCCCAGGAGAGGTTTGTCGCGTCCTAAACTTCTATTCGCATGCTGATTTCTGTTTCTCCTCCCGAATCACTTTACTAACTTTCTATTTCACCGTAATCCGGCACCTTTTCAGTGCCAAGGCTACTCCGGTTGCTACCCCAGCAGCCACTGCCACCCCAGCAGCCACTGCTACTCCAGCCGCTACAGCTACTCCGAAAGGCAACACCGCCTTCACGTTCGAAGAGACTCCAGCCACGCCGAAATCGAGTGTTCCGGCCACTCCAATCGAGTCGAATCTGACGACTCCAGCTGCACCAAAAACTCCAAAGACCCCAAAAACCCCTCGCACCCCTCGCACTCCAAAAACTCCAAAAACACCAAAGACTCCCGCTGTGTGAGTATCTTTTTCTGCACTTTTGCTATCCTTCCTTTCATCTGTTTTCGCTTCTGACAAACCAAACAATTGAGTGACCTACAGAGATTTTTTCAGCGCCGAACCAGAACCAGAGCCAGTTGAGGAGGAGCCAGTTGCTGAACCAGTGGCTGAGGCAGAACCAGAGCCTGAGCCAGTAATCGAGGAAGCCGCTCCAGAACCAGAAGTTGTCGAAGAGACCCAAGAACCAGCTGCTTCAGAGCCTGAGCCAGTTGCCGAAGAAGCTGCTCCGGAGCCAGAAGCAGTTGAAGAGCCAATCCAGAAGACCGAAGTTGCCGAAGAGGAGTCTGCCCCACCAGCAGCAGCCCGCCAGTCTTCTCCATCACCACCACCAGCTCGCCGCCGCGTTCAGTCGCCGTCTCCGGAAAGACAACGCACTTCTCGTCATGCGGATCGTGACATCACCAGCTATGACGAAGACTCGTACAGAACTGTGCCACCACCGAGAATCCCAGCGGCAACTTCGTTCTCCTCGTGGAGCCCACCAGACAAGCAGAGCTACACCCCCATCAGGTATCCAATTTCTTTCCACTCGAACAGTGAAAACGGGAAGAACGTTCAGCCCATTCGTGAGCACTGCCAACAAATACCGCAACGAGTACACCTCTGGTACCAGCTACAGACCGAGTAACATTTACACCTCGCATTTCGACGATATCGTCGCCACTGGAGCGTTCTCTTCTGCGCTTTATTCGACCACCAGATTGATTGAGAGATCTCGCAGCCGCACTCGTGAACGCAAGCAAGCCATGAGATCGCAAAGATCTGCTTCCAACTATTACAGGTAATCGTTTGAACTCAATTAAATATGCAGAACGTCATTTTAGATATGTGTCTCAATACCCAGCACCAACTCGCGCCCGTGAGTATTCGACCCCACCAACGCGTGCCGTGAGCCGCCCACCAAGCCGCAACTCGAGCTTTGTCTCATTCCTTGACTACTCGGATGCTAAACAAGGAGAGCTCTCTCGCGCCAACTCTCGCAGCTCCATCTACGGAGACTCTTTGTCGAGAAGCACTTCTCGCGCCAACGTGGATGCTTATCTGGGCGGAGGCCGTCTTTCACGCGTCGACAGCTATGTTCGTGATATTCACACTCCGTACGAGTACGAGGTGAGTTTTGATGCGTTTCGATAGCCCCAATCGAAAGAAAAGAGCAAAGTCAACAAAACAACGTGGGAGTGGATATAGATAGCAATATCAAAACCGTTTCCCGCCAGATTCAATCTCAATCCATCTGCAGGTTCCATCGACCTACGACAGATACCGCTCTTCGTCCCGAGGACCTTCCTACTCAACAATCAACGGATACACGGTAAGTTGTGCTCTCTGAAACACTGGTGTCTGAGGGAATATTTGTTGAACTGACGAGTGTCAAGTGGCAAGACCTATTTATCGGTTCTTCGAAAGGATTAATGACCAGAACTCCTTATTTTGTTTGTCATTGAGTGAATTGAGTAGACTAGAGCTTTAAGTTTATCGGATTGGCTAACGATTTTTGAACCCGTGCACACTCCACCAGTTCCACCCAATGCCAAACATCACAAAAAACAAGACAAGGATCGCAAGTTTTGGGTAAAAGATATTGTATCTATCATCCGGTGAAGTGGCACAGGCAAACAGTATGGTAACAGTGACGGTTAACTTGAGGCGAAAAATACACGCACTTTGCGAGTGGAGCGAGCACAAACACCTGCCACTCCAAGGCCCAACAAAAGATAGTCAAGTCGCATCTCCTCGCTAGCAGCCGAAAGTCTCCCTCAATCGTTTCTGTGTTGCGTTTGTCTCGCTCGGTTTAGTCCAGAGCGTTCCACCACTTTCCGGGAGCTACCCCCGGACACTTCACTAAATTCTCCTTATCCCCCTCCCCCACCACTCTTTTTCGCTAGTCTTGTCAGATAGTTTTCTATTGACTTGGTCTAGTCCAACCGCCAGTCGTCAGATCTCATCAACCACAAACCCATATTACAATGTATCTCTTCTCGAAAAAGCGTATATTCAGACAGAAATTCGACTTAGTAAGTGTCCGAGCCTCATAAACACCAGTGTTTTGCACAGTTCCGCCTGGAACCCTTTGATAACCCTCACCTGCATTTCCAGGCTTACACTTCTTCTCCATCTTACGTCGAAACTGACTCTACCCGTAGAATGAAAAGATATCAGAGAGACACCAGCCCGGCCATGGTTCGCAGCATGTATGAGGTCAGAGCATCGTGACCATTCTCCAGTATCCCCTGTCCAACACCTGATAACGTCCTCGTCTAACCCGTCCAGTTGTTTGAGTAGTTATGCACACTAACCGGAATGCATGCCCCGATTCCGGACGCAAATGCCACGTGTCAGTTGATTTCAGGGACGCATCGGACAACTCGAAAGATCGCTCTCTCGCGAGGTTATCCAGAAAGACAGAGTATGTTTTGTCCTTCCTCAATTCCTATCAGTATTGTCGTAAACAAGTCCTCATTTATGTTCTATTCATGTTTCATTCAGTTGCGCACCGAGTACCAACAGCTGTCCTCCAAACTTGACCAAGCCGTCCGTCAAATGGAACTGCTCAGGTCTAATTCGTACAGCAACTTCCGTGGACAGTCCCTACCTCGCACTAGCGTCTACTCCCACTTCTACCCGCACTACTAAATGTCTCTTCTCTCATTTATAGCTCATAGAATGATTTCTCACTAGCTGACATGTTCAAGCTTTAAGCTTCACATAATCTTCTATTTTTGTAACTCTTCGCACCTCTAAACGCTGCCAAGTTTCATGACACTCCTGATTCTGCAGGAGCGTGCCTTTCACCCCACATATTTCGCAATAGTACAACTTCTCCTATCCTACTCCCTATTCATCTACCCTTTCTACCTGTATAACGCTAATGCTATGATAACCTTTACCCGCAAAAGGTAAGAGAATGCTGCCGTACGTGTGTTTTAGTGTGTGTATTACTCCTACTGATATGTTTCTTTCTGTGCCTCCTAAATGTTTTATGTAGAACCCTCACTTCCGTAACTGTAGAACAGTGTAATACTAGTGTGTGTACTACTTGACACATCGCGAACAAGTTCCAATCAACCTTCTGTTTCAGCCCGTTTACACCTCCCAGTATGGAAGATCATCGGCTGATAAATCGGCCGGATATTCGGCGCTCCATAGCCTATACACTGGATTTGCGCGCGACTGGGCTACCTACAACTGAGAGGTGACCTCGGAATGCGGCGGGCAATTGAACTCAATGTGAACTTTCAGGTGGCGCCTGGGAAACGTGGTGTACGGCGGTTTGTATCGCAAGAAATACGATGCTGACCTAGAAAAAGCTGTCCAATACTACAGTACTTGTGCAAGAAAAAGAAGAGCCTAAACATACAATAATTAGCCCATACAATGAATATCTGTACTAGTCACTCTCCTAAACTCCTAACTCTCTCTCTCCCTCTTTTTCTTTCTTTCTTCATCTCAATCCTCTCGTTCCTCTCGTAAACAAACATTTTTACCTAAGTCCGTGATGCCAAGTCATTGAAAATTATCCTTCCATTATCAAAACGAAACGAAATTCGCAATTTTAGCTTTGTAGTTTCACGATTCTAACAATTTTCATCAGCTCGCTAACAAACTCTGCATTACCCGAAAACTGCTATCCTGAATATTTGTCGTTTCATTCAAACAACCCAAAAAAACTGCCTGTTGTAAGAGACATTTTGTAATTTTTCTTCGTTTTCATTTTATTACAGTCATCGTCAAACCATGTATTTTTTTTTCTTTTGTATTTTGTGTAACCTGTAGAAGTGTTTTTCTTGAAATAAAGTAATGGATTTATGAGAGATGAACCCGCTATACAAATACAAACTGAAAAATATGAACACGTTAAGCAGTCATTGGAGAGTGCAGTTTACAAGTCGGTGATTCCGCTCCATGGGTCGTTCGAGCAAACGACTGCCGCTGGAACTTGCATCACTTTGAAGAATCCGGACCACAGGAGAGGAAGGCCGAAGAAGCAAATCGACCTGGAACGAGAAGTTTCGAAACACAACATTGATATCAATCACCGAATAAACACTTCGTCTAACGGAAAGCGAAAACGTGTTTGGTTCGCAGTGACCTAGCCATCAAACAAAAAAAACCACTGGGAGATAACCGTGCTATGGTCTAGTTGATTTCACTTCGAAGTGATCTAATGAACTTTTCCGTTCATTTTGAGAGACAAGTTTCACAAACGATTCGAAATGGTTCGATCACATCAGGAGTACGGTACATTACTTCCAAAGTGCGCTGCCACCTGATTCGATTATTCAAGTTCTGACGAGATTAGTTCTAATTGATGTGTCTTTTAAAGTTTCCAGAAGTGGTTCACTTGTACTTTAGACTTAGAGTTTAGGCAGCTCACATTATGAATCCGGTGGCGGTGGAAGCGAGTGTAGCAGCCTTGCGTTGCTCATTGTAGACTCTCTCCAACTGTAGGGCAACAGTTGACTGGTTCATCTGCAAAAAATCAGGTGAAAACAGCTCAAAAACACTGAAAGAAAGAATGAGAGGGGGTGGTGGAGATTTCAGATAGGGGTAGAACAAGGAACTGTCTAAAAACGGGAAAGGGGCAAGACTGATCGACTGGACAAGACAGCCATGGCTACCCGACAAAGGGAACAAATAAACTACGGATGGAAAGGTAGGTGGGTAGTGAAAGGAAAAGTTCAATGGAGAAGAGTGATTGCGCGGTGCGTTGTGTTCTTCAGTCGACTTTCGAAAAAAAAGAGAAGAAGGAATCGGTTCAAGTAGCTGTGACCACAACAAAGGACTTTGCGACTCCGAAAATTTAAGCAGATTACTCAGATTACTTCTTGACCCTCGGTGATCTCCACAAGAGAGTAGCACGGCGGGGACGGTCGGAAATCTTATGGTCTAACCTTGTGGTTCGCCGTCATCCTTTTATAGAAGACCTAATCCACACAGTTTTTCACGCTCCTCCTAAACTAGATCATGTTATACTCTGGTTTTATCTTTTATTCGAAACCGGTTCTGATCATATGATGTTGCGAAAACGGTGAGAAGTGCCCTCGCGCCCACCCTCAATCAGATGTTCGGGCGTGTGCGGCCTTGACATACTGCACAAGGTACCAGGTGGCTACTTGTTACTTATCTCGATGTATGTATCTTTCTCTGCAAGAGTGAAGATTATCCACCTCCCGCTCACATCATGTGGTTCTGATTCGATCAAATTTCTTAGAACAGTGATCTCGCGGCTGATGATGATTGGTGCTGGTGAACAAATCAAGGAGAACTCGAGGGGGCGAAGTAAATGAAAACAATGACGGGCATCGATGTCTTCTGTTCTCTATCCGGCGAACGGTCGAGATCGAGGTGTTCCGTTAGACAAACGAGGAATGTGTCTTTCTCTTCTCTCTCATCGTTTTTTTCTTCTCGACCGTAAAAGTCATCAATTTTGAAGAAGTGGCAATAAGAAAGAAAGAGAGAGAGAGAGACAGATAGAGAACTTGAAAATAACCTTTAGTGTGAAGACCCTGAAGGTCAAAACGAAACGCTTTTCAGGAAAAGTAACGAGTTTCGATTGAAGAGAAAACACACGCCGAGGGAGGGAGATAATGTGTGTTACTGGAGCGGAAAGTGGATAAGGATCGACCTTGACTTAGTTTTCGCTCTTTCGATAACAGCACCGCCTAGCACTTTCACTCTGTTACTCACCCCCTCTTTTTGCACAGGTATCGGGGACATGAAGGGAAATCGGAGAAGTGAAAAGAGATGAGACCGTTGTCCTACATAATAAATCAGTTTTCTCCCATTACCGACACGCTGGCACTATTCTTGATTCGGGCGGACTTAAAAAAAACGTAGGACACTAGATAATGTCCGAATCCAAACCACTGAATCAAACGTGAGTAATTTCCATTTCCGGTTTTTGCGGGCGGTTCGAGTGTACTGATGAAGATAAGAACCAACCGACAACTCATCAGACCATTGGGATCTGCTTTGAGTGGTTATGTTCACGGAAACCGTCTTCGAAGAACCATAGTCGAGATTTCCCGAAATGCGTAGTTCCTGTGATCATTTTAGAACAGTCCGAATTTTCCAGTTGCAATTTGTCGACATCGAATGACAAGAAATTGACCCTGCAAACTTTGCTAGTCTGCAGACGGAGTCGCTTTTAGGTAACTCGCAAACAATCAGTTGATCAGTTGTGTTCGTTCAATCTTTTCAAATAGTTCGGACCAAGATCACCCTAATAACAAATGCAACTTTAAGTGACACTTACTGCAAAACCTCTATTTTAGCGGCACTTCAAATTGAACGGCACTTTCTATTCTTCTGCTGCTCATCATCTTTGACGTTTTACCTCGTGATTACACTTTTTTCTTGAATACTAATAATTTTCTAGAAAACTTGTCCCAAAGAAGCTTTTCAATGCAATAGTATTCAAATCGAAAATGTGTCATGGAGAACATAGTTGAAGATTATAACACCTCATCCCCCTCGTTAATATGAAAATTTCATTTTGAGGTTCCCGACTCGAAAATATAGAGGGATGGACGCAGGACGTGAGGCTTAGCAGAGTTTCGACTGAAATCTAGAATGAATGAGAACACCTGTTGCGGCTTCATATGCTATGGCCGCTTGTCATAGAAAGATTTCTCTGAAATCATAAACTAATGCAAATTTGATTATCAGGTCAGCTTGTTCGGATTCTTGTCACCCTGTATTATTGACATTCGAATTGGGGGAAAATTCATCGGTTTTGTTACAAATCGTGGTAATCACTTTGCTCAACTTTTGACATTTACAATACAAAATAACACGCAATTAAAGAAAAGCGAAAACGAATGCGAGAAGCATGCGGTGGGTGGATAAAAACGAAGGAATTATGCTGTCATTAGGCCAAAGACGAGCAAACGTCTCAAAAAAACATGTGCGAAAGAGCAAGAAAGGACCGGTGCGAGAAGGTGTGACTATCTATTCTTCAGAATCTATGCGACAAAAGCGAGATGTAGCAGAAGATGTCACGATGGCGTTGTGTTTTACTGTCTCTCATTTCTAGCGGGGGTGGCTCTTTGAGTTGGGAGCACAGTGGCAAGGATCGGAGCGTTCGGGAACGACACCGGTGGCTCGGCGCTCGACGAGAGTCCGGCACGGCTAGTGCTCGGCTGTCCGATGACGATGTTGGTCGGAGGCGACGATCCGTGCTTCTTGTGGCCCGACGTCTTGGCCGATGAATCACCCAAACACTCGTAGCAAATGCTGCTGAGGCGTTCTTCCAGCAAGCTGAAATACAGTTGTTTCACCTTTGCCCGTGTTTTTGATTGAAACATACCCGTCTCCGTAGAAACAATCTGGACGCAGGCACTCCATCATCACTTCCATTTTGGCCATGCGAAAGTTGACTGAATGTATATTAATATAATTCAAAAAGCGATTTTTGCCGCTTACGCTTCTTGATTTCGGCTTGAGAAGCATCGTGACGACGTTGCTCCTGCTGGTATTTGGCGGCAACTTTTCTGTACTCGGTCTGGTAGTTGACGGCTTCGGGGTGTTGCTTCTGAATGCGAGAGACTGGTTGAGGCTCATCTCCTCGCAAGAACGGCGAAGAAGTGTTGTTGGCTCCACTGAAAAGTAGTACTGAACACTTTTCGTTTTTTTTGCGAAACTCACTTGACGTTTGCCGAACTGAGAGCCACCTCAACATTCTCATCGTAAGCCACGAAGCCGTTGACATACGCCATTTCGAGAGCCTGCTGCATCTTGCGCTTCTCCTCGTTCATCTGGCTCATTCGCTTTCCAAGAGTGTTGATCAGCAGCTCCTGCTCCTTCTCCAAAGCGGACTCATGGTCCACCTTTTCGGAGCGCAGACGCATCAACTCTTCCTGGTAATTCTTCTCCGCGCGACTGCAATACGCACGAAGACGCTCGATCTCGGCCTGCTTGTCGGCCATCAGTTTCTCGGTCTCGTCGGCATGCACATCTGGAATCTTGGCGACGTTTGCCATCAATGACTTGGTGAGCGACTCCTCGGCCTTCTGATAGTTCTTGACCAAATAATCCTTGTCCTGATTGAGCTGTTGAATCTTCTTCAGAAGATTGTTCGAGATGTACTCCTCTTCCTGCTCGGCCTTCGTGAACATCTGGACGGCAGCAATGCGGAGCTGCTTGTTTGCTTCAAGAAGCTCCTTGTTCTCACGTTTGCGGTGGGCGTCAATGATCTAAAAAGCAGTTCACACTCACACCTTTGACAGATCGAAAAACTCACCTTTTGCGTGTAGAAGCGGTACATAAGGTCGAGCATCTCGTAAGTCAGCTCTTTGCGCAGCTTGCGGTGATTCTCCGGCAGATTACTCTTCTGCGATGATACACGAGGAGCGGTCCCGTTGAGAGACGCCGGTTCGAACCACGTCGGCTGCTCGGTCACGAGGAACTGATAGAAACCAGGGTAGCGCTGCTGGATATCCTTGTCGTTGATCATATCAGCGATTCCGATGTGCAACATGATGTTGCGAGATTTGTCGAGTTCATCAGCATCACCGAGCTCGGAGTTGCGAGACGAAAACATCGAAACACTGGCTCCGATTGACGATCCGGGGCTGGAAGAAACATATGGGTCTTCCGATTCTCAATTAATTCGTCTACCTTGGAACGAACGGCTCGTATCCTCCGGATTGGCTTTGGTGAACAGAAATCGATGATTCTCCTTCAGAAAGACGCATTTAAAAACACATTTTAGTTGATAATAGCTCACCTCTGCTCCCGGAGTCGATGTGGAGTGGCTCGTTTTTATCGATGGAACGCTTTGGGAAGTCCATGTTGTGGTCTTTCACCTGAATATCAAAAAATTAGGAAAAAACAACGGAAAACGGTTCGAAAAAAGAGAAATTGCTGATAGAACGAGTGTTCGTTTGGATATGCATTGAGAAGAATGGCAAGAAGGGGGAACGCGGGCAGTTCGGTGGAGCGCACTTGCGCTATCTCTCTCAGTTGGCGGGAAGGGGAGGCTTGTTGGCTGCCGCTGCGTCGACACAATCCGTCGGAGGACAGTTTCATAATGGAGAAAGAGAAGAGACGCGAATGCGTCTCATTGCAAAAATGTTGGCGACGAAATGAAACTAAATGTTTTCGCTTTCGGCGAACAATGGCATTTTTGCGTTATCAATCGTTTTCTTGATTGAACGATATGAAACAGCCAGCGATTTTCCGGTCTGCTTTTTTGTTTTCCAGCGACGATAAGGGAATGAAGGGAGTGGGAAGAGAAGGGAAAAGAAGAATGAAGGCGATGTAGATTACCACGCCACGTATGAGTGTGATGAGTATGCGGACACACATAAACACAAGGACACGCACATTGCACTCACGCTCACCCTCACACACACATACACACACATCAGTGAGCGACAGGCAGAGTCCCAACGAGAGGTAATAGTGGACAGGTCAGTTGACTGATGAGTAATCAAAAAGAGAACGAACGATCGGCCTCCGTGTGTGTTTGCACATTCAAGGGAGACACTCTCATGCATTCGCTCGTGTGGATCGGCGGACTGGTTCGTGAGGTGGATGTGATGTCATTCCATGCAAACCGAAACTTACTTGTCTTGGCTGTAGAATTTTAGGCATTTTGAGCATCTTTCAATAGAAATCTCTGTAATCATAGTGTTGAGTGGGTGGCGTCAGAGAGTATTGAAAAGACAAAAGACACAAATCGACAATCTAAAGAGAAGATCCACAGCTCAGAAAACTAATATTGAAGCCGTAAAACGAATGGACGGATTTCGGAAAAGAGAATGAAAAGGACGCTTTCCCTTTTTTGCGGCGAGAGGGATTGAATCGGGCGGACCAATTGAAGCGGTCGGGGAAAAAGGACGTTAAGAAGATAGAACGCTTCGCAGCGTTTGGTGCTGAATAATTGACATTTGAAGGCGTCGCGGCGACATGCGATGTGCAAGAACACACTTTAAAATTGTAGAGAAGAGGGCTCAAACGGTTCAGTTCCAAGAAAGTGTTTAGATATGCATCACAATGTTTGCCGGGGAGGGTAGCGTTGTAACGGTGCAATTCCGAATTAACTGTCGTCTCGAAGAAAATAACTTCTAGAACACGTTCGGAGCTGTTACGCAGCAGACGCATAACATGTTTTTTCTGCGACAAAGTCCACGAATGATAGTGAATACCCCTGGGAGCATCAGAAATGATATACAAACAGCTGAAAGCATTGCTGTCTCTTATCGATGGAAATTGTTTGACAGTAACTGGCGCTCAGAAAAATGATTGGGAATGACGTAAAAATACATTTTTCCAAGAACTTAAAGTTTCAAAACACAAACTGGTTCCTTAGACGGCATGACTGATTATCATAGTAATTGCCTCATAAACTACCATTTGTCTCCTTTCTTCATTTCCTTCCAAATGACCCATTAATGTGCAAATTTTCAGAAGAAAAGATGAGAACGACGTACCCGTGGGCGCCGAGCTCGTGACGTAGTTGTTCTGCTCTCGTTCTTCGAAGAGAAACGAAAGGGAGAAGAAAATGAATTTATTTGGCGAATGAATGTTGAATTGAATGAATGTGGAAGAGAGGAGCGTCCGGCTTTGGAAAACTAAAATAAGGTTGGATGGGCGAAAAAGAAATGAGTTGCGAGGGGCAAATGAAGGGACAGAGCACCTCATGAACCATCGGATTATAAGCGACGGATTATGAGAATGGCATTCAGGGGTGCATTTGTTTGTTCTTTCGACTGTTTGAGTGGTTTTAGCCATTGAATAGAATCCAGCTATCTTCCAAAGTTTCAAAGTCAGGGTGTGGGAATATCGCTCCGAGTGCTTCGAAATTGTTCCTCGTTCGTTTTGCCGTCCTACACTTGGTTTTGTATACTCGGATGTAAAACGTGGATTGGACGAAGGCCGAAAGCTTGGAAAAACATCTGAGGCGCTGGCACCGAATACACATCATCTTCTGACACGACACACAGTACATTGGCGATTTCGTGTCTGAATGTTGAGTTGCGTTGTTTGAGAGAAACCCATTCACTGACAGTGGGTAATAAAGGGACGGGGATGGGCACAACACGCGAGTTTAATCTCATTGTTATTCTGTTCTGAAGGCAGGACAACGAGTTCATGGTCGAATCCCCTATCGCTGTTTCTGAAAAGCAACGAGTTTTTGCGCAATCTCCAAAAATATTAATCTCACAGACAAAACGCATTGGTGATGAATGCCCCAGGCCTTGTGTAACTGTCCAAATCATGGTTCAGAATCAAATCCAAGCAGTGTGCCTGTGTTTTCGACGAAACTCTATATCGAATAGCTCTCATTATTTTCTGCAGTGTCTCCGCTTGTTGAGGTACTGAAAAACATGATTAGCTGTGTTTTTGAGAAGGATGCGGCAGAGTTCGGCTCATGGAGCTAGTTAACTAGATTAGTCTAATCAGGGATGACACTGCCACTTCTTTCTCTCGACAGCCATTGAGAAGCGAGGCGAGTGATTCAGAGAGAGAGAGAAACATTGTGGGGACCAATGTTTCAGGAAATGCATTTTCGATATCAAAGATATAGAGGTAGAACCTTCGTGGACGTTGAAGATATTGAAATATTGGGAAGCACAGAAGTACATCGATTCAATCTGGTATCTCCAGCCAATATCCATCAATTCACATTGAACGGGAAGTGCTGTAATACTCAGATTCGCAGTAAATCTTCCTTCTCACACTAACTGTTTTGTAACAATTGAGGACTTTCAAAATACATTTTCATCAATTTCAAATCAACACCATAAAGATGAATCACTCCGTCATATTTCTCTCGATACACATCAATCAGCACGTTGAATATGCCGGCCTTCTGGCGAATCGCCTGCTCATCGATCATAGTTGTCTCATTTTTTCCATTCCTCTGCCGAGAATAGAAAAGTACTTGTCCTTCTAGAGACTTCTGAAGAGCTACACAATGAAAGACCAATAACGAGGCGGGTTTACTTGATTCAAGAAGGTTGAGTCAGCAAGAGGTTGTACACACGACGTTGGTACCACTTTGAACGGATTCGAGAAGTTGGTGAATGCAAATTCGGTACACATCAGCTGAAAATCGGTAAAAAGGAAGAGCTGAATAAATCTGAACACAATAAATGACTCGATTGGAAAAGGAAAACGCGTCCTTGAAGCCATTTTCTGTGCAGGTGGTCAGATTTAACGATCTTCGAAATAAAATTGAAATGATGGATGGACAGCTGAGAATGATGAACCTTGTGTGGGAACTGTATGTATCGTGTACCGTAAACTCAATTTTAACGGCATGCCGTTAAATTGTTCAACCTCATTTTTTAGTGCCGTTAAAATAGAGTTTTTACGGTAACCACTATCGTGTTTTATATCAACTGACTATAACCGCTCCCAACGTGACCAGGAAGTGAAACGAATATGCACTCAAAAAAAGATGCTGTAGATAAGCAAAGCAATCAAAAATTGTTCACATGTACCACGTTTCGGCAGTTTTGCAATGTTTTTGGGTGCTGATGGTGTCATACGAAATGTTGTGCGTATCTCTACGAAATTGCATCAAAAAGTGGTGGTGCGTGGGGAAATTGAACCGGGCGTTTTTTCGAGACACGCCACTTGCCCATCAACAACTATTTTGAGTTTCCGACTCGAAAATCCAATTCGTTGTGTGTATGTGTACCAATCACTTTTTTCCTTTTCTGAAATAAAATACTAGATACCAAATCCTGATAATCTCCAAAAAATTAATGCTTATCGCGTGGAACTATCGAGTTTTTTGTGCTGGACTTTTACTGGAACCATAAACTGAAAGAGAACTACTGAAAAACGAGAGTTGTATGTATGTTCCCTCGTATTTTGGTATTTGCTTTTAACTTGTTGTGGAAGGATGTGCGTGAACGGGAAGAAGAGTTCTCCGGATTTCGAAAAGAAATGAGAGGGAGAGATAGCGTGTCTGCATTGCTTAATAGACTACCCGGAAACAAGCCTACGACACTCCCATCCAACACTCTTTTAGTCACAACAAAAGCTTTTTTCGGGCCGTCTGCATACGAAGCGACAACTCATTATTCTGTCTTCGCAGCTCTTTGCAAAATGGTCACCACACAGAACCCGGATCTTTGTGTAGAGCCTTTCATCGAACCGTCGCAATGGTTTTTCACTCTGGTGGAAATCATACTGTCAGTCGGAGGACTAGTCATGAACACCGTGATAACTGTGATTTGTCACAGAGCTGCGCCAATGCCGCATGCTCAGAGACGACTGTTGGTACGTCGTTTTTCATTGCTTCCTCATAGTTCTTCGTTTCGTATCAAGATATTCTTTCAGGCATCTGTGTCTATCAACTTTGCGATACTCTCCGGATTCCAGCTAGCCAGAAACTTCTTCCTGTTTCTGGTCATGCAACAGCCATGTTTGAGCCAAGTGACTGCAGTTTCTTGTAAACTCCAAGAGTTTCCATTGATATTCTGCTACATTCACTGCGCAGCAACGTTTTTCCTACTAGGGTTGCAATGTCTGTTTTTGAAATTGTGAGCCTGATGAGATGACAAGTCACAATTGTTTTTTTCTCAGAAAACCGGCGGATAAGCAGCCGATGACCTGGTACTTGACCTGTTCAGTGTGGCAAAGCACTGTGGCTGCTGCGTGTGTCGCCATTACGCTGTTGTTCACCGCATTTGATCAAGACCTCGAAAACGAGCCTATGGACAAGTGTTCGATCTTGCTGGCCATCTCCCAATCGTATCTGACGTTCTCTCTTCTCACTATCCTGATCCTTCTTCACGTGTTCGGCTTGGCTCTTATAATCATCGCTTCGCAGTTGCAAAAGAACAAGTCAGCGACGAGAATCTCGTTTTCGAGGCGCAAATTGAGTTTGACATTGCAGGAAAAGTTGGATCGCGTTCACAATCTTCTCACTCAAGGAGATAATCCAATATGAGACAGTGGGATGGCAACTTTCGTTGTTCGTTTCCGGATGCGTTGTACTCTATCGCCATGTGCTGAGGGAGACTTGTGAAGAGGTCGGAAAGTGGACAGTGCTGTCATCGTTGACGTGTTCGTTTCAGTGTGCAGTCATCATTCTGGAAATTGCATTTTTGATTCTACCACTGCTCATTTCATTTGCTCACCCACTGTACCTAATCTGGTGAGTTATGTAGATACAGAGTTCCATATGGAAAATGTCATAGGTACGTGCTTCCTCTGCGCGACGCAGCCACCAGAACGTTCCCATGTGTTCTTTCGGCACTTCCCGAATACTCTTTGGTTCCTCCTCAAGTTCCATCTGCCAGCACATCCGCCAGTCAGTTTCTTACCAGTCCCTTTCCCATTCAAAAGTTCTCAGCATTCCCTCTGCAAAGTCCTCGTACGGACACAACAACGAGCAGTGATACAATGCGATTGGACACGAAAAAGAAAGCGCCATTGTTGTCTCCGAAAATAGTGATAGAAGAAGAAGAAGACGCTGAATGGACTGATAACTCGTTGTAACATCCTCTGTGTCGACAGTCCCCAATCGTTTTTTTCTGTGAAGATTCTATTGTCTTTCTCTCTTTTTTCGGCATTCTCTGTTATGATAAACTTTTTGACACAATTGAGACGCATTTTTTGTTTTTATACTGACAAATAAACTAGGCTATGAATGAAGTAAGAGAATTTGGTAAAAAGAGAAAATTCGGGAATGTAGTGAATAATTAATGAAAAGAAAGAAAAATGTGTGTTCGGAATAGTTGTGGAAAGGTGGTTTATACCGGGTAGTCGGTTTCACAGAACGAAAAATAGTGGGAAGGGTTGGTAGGGCTCTGACTAAAGCTCTATTCTACTATGAATATGGGAACATGTAGATGGTAACACCAATATGGCGTTCCGAAAGTGCTGGGCACATACTTAGAGTTGGAGATTTAAAATGGTTATACGTACACTTCCGGTGGTTCATAAATTATACTGGAAAAGTTAGGTGAACCGGTCTTTCGTAAGGTGTCGCTCGACAGCGCGTTCCTCGTGTGGCGTCAAGTCCAGGATACGGCCGATGTTATAGATGTTAGCTAGTTGGTTGTGACGATCACTGAAGAAAAGGAATGCGTTCCGAGATAGACCCAATACACACCTGAGAATGAAACTGAGAAGTGCTTCTTTCGCTTCGAGGTCCAATCCGTTTTGGAAAGATTCGGAACTGCTTCCGGCGCTTGGTAAGTTTCCTGCAGCGGCAAGAACAGAGGCACGTGCTGCAAAATGACTATTACACACACAAAAGGACACAAAAAAGATATTACGTTGCATTTTACGAGTAGTGATGATTGATCCGGTGGGCGACTTTCGATGACTGTTGATGATCTGATTCTGCTTACAAATAAGCATATCTCTCTCCCGCAGCTCGTTCTCAAGTTGGAGAACTTTTCGATCGAACTGAAAACGGAGGACGTGTTGCAATGATGGTTATACTGGTAACCCACAGTATCGGCAAGTTTTGCCATGCTGGTTCCATTCAGGATCAACTTTTGCTTGTTGAGTTCTCTCTGCAAGTCCTCAATCTCCATTGACATTTGCGCTTCCCTGGACAGGAATCGCTCGCGTTCCATGTTTTTCATTTTGTAGATCGTTGCTTCTTCGATCGCCTTGTCTCTCGATTTCGAAACATCGATTAGTTTTTTGGTGATGGCATCCAGTTCCTCTCTTCAAAACGAAACATGAACTGCGAACTAGTTGGCTTGTGTGACTCACCTGAGCCCCTCGATAATCTCCTTCTGCCGTTGAGAAATCACTTTCTGCGCGTCGACGTCATCCTTGAGATTCATCTCGTTGACATTCAGATTAGCGACTCTCTCCTTCAATCCGGACAGCTCTTGATCCTTCTTGAGCACGATCTCGCAGAGCTCGTCAATTTCTGATGTCAGCTCGGTGTATTGCTGCAAACGGTGATGTCACTAAACAAATTCGACCTATCTTTCGGGAGTAACGACTTCCGGCGATGGCGCCTGGCTACCGTTTCCTTATCATCCATAAGTTAATTTTGAAAACACAACTGACATCACACACAAATGGAAACAAAGAAACTTTACAGTTGATAAGTACGGTTAATCCTATTTGGTTTAAACTCTGTAGTTTGTTGTTTGTACCTGTTCTGCTTCAACTTCGATGCCATCAATAGTCTGCTGAGACTCTTCGAGTTCATCTTGAAGTTTTGCATTGATGTTCCGAAGTTCCTGGAACAAACACGGGTGTGACGTGGAATGGGATACGGCGAGCAGTTACCTTCTCTCCAATCTTCGACTTCTCGAGATCAGTCTTCAGACGGTCGATTTCTACTTGAAGGTTCTCCATTGTTTCCGGAAGATGGCGGTCGACAAGAATGAACGAGTCGTTGTCCGTCTGCAATTTGAAATCGTTTATAAACTGACCAGAAAACGGGTCAAACATCTGCCAAACGCGGCAGCTGCCACCAAAGACATATGTTCGGGGCCGCTGTTTTTCAACATCAAACAATTCAAAATGATCAGAGGTGGCGAAACTAATAAGCGTTATCAGGCGGTTGAGTGATCGTTATCAGTTCTTCTTGAATATTTCTCTGTTACCACCACAAGAGCGAATGTTGGGGGGAAAGAGAGGGAGAGGCAAATGAAAAGTCAATTAGACTTGGGGCAAGGAGGCCATGATAACATGATAATGATCAAATTGGAGGGAAAACAAGAAAATAGAGAGGGAAGGAATGGAAGAACGTGGTCAGTTCGTCAGAAGAAAGAGGATAGTGAGGATGATCCAAATCCAGAGAAGAAGAAGAAGGAAATAGCGAGGAATTTGTTATGGATCATTTGAGGATGTATATGCAACTGTATTCTGGTAGGACTAGGTCAACTGTAAAAAACGGGGGTACATCAGTGGACTGCGAGTGTGTATGGGTTACATAATGACAGTAGCGTCAGAGGGCGTTATCCAACTAATTCGCATATTATAACTACCGCCGGTGTACATTGCTGCTACTACGCGCGCGCGGCAGGGTAGGCAGGAAAAAAGAAACCACCACACAGCGGTTGATGAGAAAATCAAACAATAGCTTTTGGCTTCTTGCATGTTACATAGCAGTTTTCAGTTTTTCGCCCAAAAGAGGCAGACGAGGCAAACGAAACGGAGGGCACCAGCGATGCAATTCATCAAGCTTATTCAAGCTGACACTTTTTTGTATTCGGACGACGATCGCTTTAGTTTTGTGTGATTTCCTGTGGGAGGGAAGTTTCAAACGATTTGCGGACAAATTTTACAGGTGGCGGCGCGAAAACAAAACTGGGCAACCGACACAAAGAAGGTGGTGGAAGACATTCAAACCGAAACGCAATTCAGAGCAGATTTGCATAAGCAAAAGAGTGTTCACATGGAAAACGTTGGGAGCGAGGGGGTGAAAAGAAACAAGATTACTCACTGGTCTTCGTTCACTCGTTTTCCTTAAAATGGCGTGGAACATTGCATGAAGGAAAGTATAGATAATGGGAATTAACTTCATGTGGGAGGTAGGAGATAGCAAAATGATTCATGAAGTGGGCGAATAGCATTTCTAGTAACAGGTGTAGTACAGTAATATTTCCAAAAAAGAGACATAAGAGATTTGAAGATCCGGAAACTATTCTGTAAAGCTACTGGACCGCGAATCGATAGAAAAGTGCGCTGAATGGAGGAGAAAAAGGAGCGAAGGAATGTATCTCAAGTTATGGTCAATTGCAACAATTGGTCATTCTGGACGGCACTGTGTCGTATCTTTCGAAGTTTTCGAAAACTGGAAACTGTTTGGAAAAGAAGAAGAAAGTTAACGTTGCTGTTTTGATATCGGTTCGGAACTTCAAAATAGGATATTTAATTGCTGGCTTTCGAGAATTGGAAACCGACCTACATACGTTCATTTCAAAAATTATTCATGTACAGGTGTACCGCAAAAGACAAGAATAATGAAAAGAACGCAAAGCGGGTCCCTGAAAACAACACGGGCGTAACCTCCTGCGCACAGGAACTCATAAGCCTATATACACTTGCTCAGTCATACACACACGAAGATAGAAGCAGAAAAATAGTTCAAATAGTGAGTGCGCGCGAAAACAAAATATTCGTGAACAAGTGGCCTTGTGAGAGAGAGAAATTGAGGTAGGTGTTGTGTCCCGACTAACACGGCGACTAAGACGAGGGAGCGTCTCCAGAACGTGGTTCTCCTTTATTCGGGAGTCTGGGGGATATTGTCGACAATTTGAATGAAACCAATCGAGTTTTCAAGATCGTAAACGCCGGGTAAGACCTCAAAAATCAGAATTCGTTTCGTTTCACTCCATTCCGCCCATTTTCAATGAACTTGAAGTTGAACTGTGTGACAATTCGAGAGTACCGTGTGTGTCAATTGAAGGGATGAAATTGAAAGGGAACGGGAGGAGAAAAGGGGAGTTACCGTCGTGATATGTACACATAATGTAGAATGATTTAGCAACTTCGACTTCCCGAACAGTTTCTTCGATTTGTTGACATTGATGGTTAGGTGGGAGGAATGGCTTCCGAAGTTTTTGAGGAACTGCTTTTCATTGTTTACTCGACGGAGGCCATATGATTTTTTTCCAAACAAAACCAAATGTTCGGTTTCAGAACGAAAGCGTTTGTAAATTAGAAGGCGAAAACGATGCCGTCTACTTCAATCTCCTTATAAGACGGAATAACAAACAAATAAAGAGATAGAAAATGAAACGTTTGTGAGAGGAAAATGACAACTTGAAGGTTCTAAACGAACTTTACAGCGTTGAAAGTTCAGAAATGACCTACCTGGACGAGTTGGTCATGGAATGGTGAGGTGGTGGAGACGACGTCCATTGCGCTCTTTCTCTTCTTCTCCGCCGCCATGTTCTTCCCAACCAGATAGGCACTCATCTGTTGTTCTTCGTCTCGCCTAAAGAAATAGTACTATTTGGAGTGACCATGACTCAGGAAGGCGTTGTCCGTTTATGTTTATCCCGACGCCCTCTCCCCCCTTTTCATTCTTACTTATTGCGCGAGAAACAGGCAGCCATTGAGAACGAGTGAATTAGGAAAGTTTGATTAGAAAAGGAGTACTGTATCACATCGAAGAAGTGAATTGGACGAAAAGAGAACTTATTTGATTTTGATGTATGGTTAGTGGGGAGTGGAAAAAGGGTACTGTACTTATGCGATGTAAAATTTATGACCTTCCTTCCTTCTTTCCATCGTTTCTATCAACCAACCTATCCTTCCTATCAATGTTTGCCATTCGGTTCATGTAACTTTTTTCCACTCCCTGCCGCCGCAGAAACCTATCTATCAGTCACAGTTGTCATCAGCCACACCCATATCTGCATTCATCTCTTTTCCCATTCACGAAAGGGAGATAAAACTTGGTGGTCACGTTTTTTACGCTCTCCGACACTCACCCAAATGCATTGATAGCCGCAACCAGCTGTTCGACTTCTGCAGATATCTGCTTCACCGCCAACAAATCTTCGTCATAATCCTCGCCGACGCTGTCCAGTTCATCGTCGGATCCATTCGTCGGGTACCTTTCGTTGATTGAATCGCGAATCGCTTGGTTCCTTTCTTCGGTATTCGAATTCGAACTTGGAACGGTTTCGGTGAACTCGAAGCTTTCTGATGACGTTGACGAGGACAGGCTTTCTTCCTTTCCAGATGAGTAACCATCAAAATCAACTTTCACTTCATGAATCGAACAGTCAGAAAAGTCGTCTTCGGCAGCAATTGGGGAGGTTTTCACCTCATCAGAAATAACGAGTGTTGGCATCGTTTCGGCAGCCATTGTCTCTGTTTCCGGGTTCATGGGGAGAACAACGGCTGTCTCCTGAGAAACTGAGGGTGGGGGTACTTCGGTTGGGAGTGAAACTGTTTCTTCGGCCGCAGCAGCATGAACATCTAATTCAACTTCTTGGGCTATCTCTGATATCTCATCGGAACTGGAAGTAACAGCTTCGACTTTTCCAGATGGCGCCTCCACAACAAACTCATTTTCAACAGTTTGTGGAGAAGATAATTCTTTGTTTTCGACTGTGGGTTCTATTACACCAGGAGCGATTTGCTCGAGAACTTCAGCAGCATCAGCACATTCGACGGTTTCTTCAGTCAAGTTGAAGTTGACAACTGGTTCCTGCGTTTTCTCTTCAGATACCGGTGGGACTGCATCTAACTTTTCTTGTTCTTCTCCAGCTTCGAGGGCGTCAGTTTCAATGATAGTCGGGACTGTCTGAACTTCTTCAATTTCGGCCTCATGCTCGATTTCAATAGCGGCATTATTTGTTCCCTCAGCAAAAATTGCATCGGTTTCCAACACTGCTTGACAAGTACTATTCTCAACATTTGTCTCATGCTCTTCGGAAACGTCACCAGGAACATCATCAACTGCTGAGATAACTGCATCATCTTCATTTGCGAGTCCGGAAACTTCTGAATCCGACTTGTAGTTTCCAACTTCTTTTCCGTCGTCATTGTGTTCAAGAGTGTATTGAACGCTTTCAACTCCTGTCAAAAGAGCCTCTGCAACCTCAGCAACAACTTCATCGATGTCTTCCAGTGAATCCGATACTACGGCACTGCTAACATCATCTTCGGTCCCTTCAGCTACTTTCTCCTCGACGATTTCTTCTTGTACCACTGGTGTCACACTTCCTGATTCCTCATTAGAGCCGATAGCTGCCACGTCATCAACATCCTTTCGTTCGATTTCCTCTTCGTCAGCAGCAACAATAGGGGTCGCTGCTCGTTCTCCCTCTTTCTTTCCGGCGTTTTCGTCGTCTTCCGGTTTGGAAACAGCGGACAAGAGCTGCAGCGCAACGTCGCGGATGTGATCATCTGCCACGTCATAAAACTCTTCTTCACTGCTCTCCTCGTCATCTCTTCCCTTCTGAACATTATATTCCTCGTCGGTTAATTCCCTCTGAGTCATCACCAGAATATTCGGCTTTTGCAGAAACATGATTTGTTTGACGACTGGCGGGGACGCTGCGCGAATCTTAGGCGTCAGTTCTCCTGAGTTCAGTCGCCGCTCTCCGCTGTCTCCGTCATTCTCCGGCAGGTTGATCGTCACTCCCGAAATGTCGGTGAGACTCGAAGCAAGTGGGGTTGCATATCCCTCACAATCAGAACTTTCCGGACTCTGAAAGCAGACAGCTGGACTGGCTTCCCGGATGGGACTCACTTTGTGATTCTCGTCTCTACTGAATAGTAAAGATTCATATGAGGACTGTGTATCGGTATTGGTTCCAGTCTCCATTCTACTCCAACAAATTTGAATTCGATTTCGCAATCTCCTGAAAAAACGCCGAATTGAGAGAGTGAAAGCAGCGAATAAGTCTAGGAATGAAATGAACTCAAGATAAGGAAAACGTTAAAAGAGGGACAAAAATGCATTTATCATCTGCTTTACCCTAACGTTAAATAGAGAAGGTGAGGGAAATTGGAGATAAGAGCCGGGAGAAGAATGCAAATTTCTCCATTCCTAAAAGTTGTTACAAGACAAGGGCGGGGGAAGGGCGTCTTCAAAGCGATTGCATGCGAAGTTTATGGGAAAATCTGTAGTAGTTGCCCGTCTGTCGTCATGGAGAGTGAAAGAGAAGGGAGTGCCCGTGATCCACCTCAACGAACAGGTACAGTCGGGATATTTGGCATGGAGAGGCAAAAGTATTGTCCTGTTGGACATAATCGAATCAAACAGAATAGGCATAAGGCAGCAGAGAAAGTGGTTATGAATGATGTGGGAAATGGAACAAATAGCTCTCACAACACACAAAATTGCTATTTGCCAACACCAAACCCAACAATCGTTTTTCTTCAGGTGGTAAATGTTTATTTGAAGTGTGCTTGTGTCCGACATGAACATACGATTATAAAACAACTATACAGATGTGCGTGGCAGTTTGAGAAGGGAGTTTTTCAGTTATGATTCATACGAAATATTGTTCACCGTCGCCTCCTGTCGTTTTGGTTGCCCCCGACAATTGTACACGAGTAAAAACAGGCTTTCTGTTGACAAACGCAGAGCAAGTATGCAGAATGCGGCGACGATTTTTAGGATAGGATACGAGGCGGCGGAGTGTGATGAATGGAAGGAGAAAGAGAATCATAAAATTGTGAAAGATGGGTGGACATATGCGTATGCGCGGATGAAGACAATTCGGCCCTGTCCCGCACAAAGATATGATTATGTATAGGCTAACAACGACGGACGGGTCTTGATCCAAATGTAAATGACAGCAGAGATGGATATGGAGGACGAGGAGAGGGTGGCCCCCTTATCACCTATGATTGAGGGTTTCTCTGTGATGACATGAATGTTGCAATAAAATAAAACAACGTTAGTTTTACAATTGGACACTGGAAATAAGAAAAGGGAGGCAGGGCGGGCACCCAAAACTGGATTTCGGTGTGAGGCAAACGAGGCAAAATGTTATGATTAGAGGCGCCCCGGGGGGACAAGAAAAAGGGTTCCGGGAACTAATAGGGAGTACAAAAAGGAACTACTTTATGGCGAGAGGAGACAATGCGTAGTTAAGTCTACTCGTTTTCTTCGAACGATCTGATCCGACTGGCATCCAATTAAAATGAATGCATGAATGATTGCAAATCAAACAAGTCGGGAAATGAAGAGAAGAGTTAGGTGATAACCTTGAGAAAGCAAGTTCGTTTGATAGAAGTCGAACGTTATCTTGATAGGGCACCTAGTATTCTCCGAATGACAACTCTCCTGCAGAAAAACATCGCAGCGGCGCGGAACTACGCGTAATCCAGAGTGCTGTTGAAATGAGAAAACGTGTTTCTTATTTTTGAAGAGATTGAGATTTCTCAGCCAACAAACACTATGTTTTTAGCCCCGTTCATATTTCACCCGATCTCTGAGAAATTAGGAATGACACTAACCAAAAATAAGGCGACGAAAACAAAAATGACGAATCTCTTAAAGGAACTAATGATGAGGCTATCAATTACCCACTAGACGGAACATATTGAGGGACGTTTTCCGTTCCACTTTTTTTCTTGAAAAAAACGCGCGTTAGCACTCAAAAGTGATCATTACTCATCGAACAGTAAGAAAAAAGCTTCTTTGACAAACCATATGATTGCGGCGGCCTCGAGGCGGTCGCCGTCGAAAAAAAACTATTTGTTCTTATGATTTATTGCAAAACTTTTCATGACAATGAAAAGCCAAAGGACAATTTCACACTAGAAAAAAGGAGGCCAAAACAGATAAACGAGGATAGGAATGATCAGTAATCATAGTGACATGAATTGTTATGGGCGATGAAAACCTTCGAGAGATCGCCTCTCTGCGGGTAGTCACCACTAAAGAGCGTGACTCCGCTAACGACTGGAACGATCTCGAGGCTTCGGAAGAACGACTGCAGGAAGGGGCCGCTTCCGATGTCGAGGATATGGAAGATGACGCTCGCATCCGGGTGCTTCTCGTACATCACCTTGGAAAAAACGCGCAACGCGGACATGGCAATGTTCGGCGAATCGGCGTAGAGCGGCGAAATTTTGAATACGTTGTCTTCTGAAAAACACAGGGATGGAGGAGGCGTTGATGGAAACGGAAGATACCTTTGTGAGAAGTGTTCACTGCGGAAATGTGAGCGACCACGTTGTGGCTTCCATCGAAAATGACGAGTCCGAGAGTGTCTGGAAGAGTTTTATAGTAGAGCTCCAAGAACTCTCTGCGGTCTCTCCCGTTGACAACTCTATCGTATTTGAGTAATTTGTCCCATTCAGTCGCTGACAGATCTTTCACAAGTTTGTAGTTCTGGAAGTCGAACAACAATTGAAAATTGTGTCGAGCATTGTGATTTAAGTGTAATTGTTTTTCACTCACATCTCCCGTCGTTTTCTCCATTGATGCATAGTATTCTGTGACTTTCATGTTGTAGTTCTCAAGTTTTGCTCCGACAACTGGTGTCGCTTTTGCTCTGTACTTCTCGACCATACTGACCACTGGAATTCTTCACAGTTTAACGCACGCGTAATAGTTTTTTGGTTACCTCCTCTGAGACCCAGAACGTAATCGGTTGGCATGCGGGACATGGCGATATCCCAAATGATTGATCCGATTCCTTTTCCTCGGAAATCTGGATCCAAAATGAAGAACCCCAGGAAGCTGATTTTGTCGTACTCGTTCCAAATGACACATCCGACAAAATCCTGTTCAGCTGAAAGTAATAGTTCAGTCTCACTCTAACTTGGCCGTCTTACGAGTCTTTGAAACTGCGAAGACACTTCTGGTTGATTTCAGAGACGGAGTCAGTGCGGTCACTGAGTTATCGTCCGAAGTCCATCCTTCGCTGTCCACGAGGTGTTTCCACCTCTTCCAGAGATGGCTGGATGGCTCTGGATTCTCGACGATGTCGTATGCCGTCTCCGTCATTGTTTCCTAGTTCCCGTACTGAAATACTCAGAATATCAGTTTGAAAACGATTATTTTCGAATAGAAAGATGCATTGACAACAAATCCGAAAATCGGAGAGTGTTTCCTTTCAGAGAAACTACAACGGAGAGGCCTATGTATAAGTAAATTGGAAACCAGAACTGCATAAAGCACACACTTTCGTGAGATAGGGGCTTCTGTACTTTGTTCCGAGCAAAAGAACATTTCGGCTGCCAAAACCCTCCGTCTTCTATTGGCCCAACGGACAGAAAAAACGCAAAAGATTAATCTGAACAAAGTGGTCGAGAGAACGAAAGAGACGCAGCACAAAGTGCAAAGCGGTCGTCGGCAGCGGCCGAGAAGGAGCAAGTGCTGCTGGCATGCGTATATAGCACATGCAGCAGTTTTTCGGTTCGACTAAGCTTCCCAGTCTATTTCACTTTCATAGCTTCGCTTTCACGAAGAAAACCTAGTTCAAGCAGTTGAAAGACTGTGAAAATGGAGGCTGGAATATCAATTTGAGAGAGTAAATGAAACGTTGATAAAAGATAACGTGACTGAGAAGAACAAAGAGATGGGTGATAAGAGAAAGGGAGGCGAAATGTGTGGAGTGATACATCATAGTACGCGTCTACCCAACTTTGAGATCGAATTCGACGCCATTCACTTTGCACTTTGCCAAATAGTCGGTGGGAAACGAAACGACAGGTGCAAAAGATCGAGTTTCAATTCGAACATTTGAAACGACTTTGTTTCGTATTTTGTGTTGGAGATAAAAGAAAGAAAACAGCTTTTCTGAAGATTGGCGGGGAACGAACAAGAAACAGAGGAATGTTCAACTATACAACAGAGATGAGGCTTTGATAGGCCCCCCAACAAATGTGCAGTGAGGACGGACAGGACAGTGCCTCCAGATGTACACAGTCAATGCGCGGTAATTGACGACAATCCATAACTGAAAATGTAAATTATTGAAATTAGACAAAATAAAGAAATGCCTAACTTCCTTATAAAGTCTTCGGAACTGCGGTAATCAAACTGAAAAGTAGACAAAATGAAATCGGTGGTTGTTACGGCACCGTAGTGGATTCAGCGGATGAATAAAAACAAAGCTGTGGTTGTTCTGGAAATTTCTTTTCAGATAACGTTTTCTCAAAAGCTGTCCCCAACTCTTCTTCTTTGAATGAATCACTGAAATGAAGACAAGAATTGTGCATTGTTCGTGTTCGATTATCAGTTCATCAAAAATCACATAGTACGATCATTCAGATAACATTCTCCTATTTACATCTCGCCACAGCTCTTGATTCCATTCTCCCATAAGAATTATTATTTGTTCCCAAGCTTCTTTCCTCCCACACGCTCCCAAAAAGATGACCCATGTCCTAAGGCGATGAGAGAATGGAAAGTCCAGTAAAAGAAAGCAATTTGCCAATTTGTGCTTAGACTTTCGCAACTTCCCCCAGGCCACCAGCTCTCTGGCTGTCTACTGACTCTCTGCCTTGGCTCCTTATTGCTATGCAATGTGCCGCCGATCGTCTCGTGGTTTTTCTTCCACTTCGGCCAATTGTTTCTTTTTGTGGCTCTCCATTCTCCTCACTTCTCCCTTCAATTCTCCCCCTCTCTTTCCTCATTCACCCCTTGGCTACTAAGTGGGTTTTCCGCTTACGGACGGCTCGATTGTTTCGCGAATGGAAAAAGTTTAAGGGTAGACAGAAATGGCAATCAGCGTAGCACTTCCTCTTCTTTTTCATCATTTTTACATTTTTCCTTAAATCCGTTTTCTCCTTCTCTCTCTCTCTCCTCAATGCGTTTTTGTGCTGCTGAGAAAAGGAGGCGAAGGGGAGAAGAAGAGCCTTTCTTTTGTCAGATGTTCAAAAAAGAGATAAGAATTGAGTTTTTCATGCTCAGAAGGCCGACGGAGAAGAAGAGAAGAGGGCGCAAGGGTGCGGCAGCCTCCCGGGCCCCGCCGATTCCGCGGAGCACACACCCCACATAACAATGGGCGGTGCTTCAGTTCGGCGCCTTCGAGTCGGTCGCCCGAGGGCATGTGCGACGACGACGCCGACGACATCGTCTACGAATATTGATGCCACCATCATTCGTCGCACAACACACCAAGACCACCAGGATTTGTAGGTGACGACGGTTGAATCACTGCCCTCCACACGTAGGTCTTTAACTCTTTTCACACCTAAGCTCCCCATTCAGGAGAGAATAGCAATCTAGAAGCGAATTTCCGCGTCTTTTCAATTTTCGATTTCTCTCCCTTTCTGTCCTCGTCCACCTCGCCTTTTCTGTTCCCGTTTCCTTTTGAGCCTGTGTCCATAAAAACGAAAAAAAACATTCATACCAAGACACATCCTTGTCGCTGTCTCCCATCATTTATCTTACCCACTGTCCCATGGGAAATACGGGCAGAAAGTAGAGAGGAGGACAAACGGCGTTCTGATTGTCAGCTAGGAAAAGTGAGATAACGACGGAGACTCATCGAGAGTTTCAGATCAAAAGACATGCTCTCCACACTATTCCTGCTACTCTACGCGACTCGAGAGACGGTCCACGCAATCACGGCAGAAATCAGTCCAACTGTTTCATATCTTTTAGATAGAGGGTGAGTGTCTGAATGTTCACTCCTTTTGTTGTCATCTGTTTGCGCGTTGTGAGATGAGCAGATCTCGGTGTTGGCGTTCACTGAATCCTGGAAAATCACTCTCCTTCCCTTCCCACTAGCCCCCTTTCAGTTGTGCAAATGACACCGAAATCATCGACCATCTACTATTCGACCGTGCCCTGTACTACAACAAACACAAGCTGCCGTCTCCGCAAGTCGACGTGCGAATCGAAATGTGGGTGCAAGAAGTGACGTCGGTTTCGGAACTCACTCAAGATTTCGAAATAGGTACTCATCTTCTTATCCATCATTCAACTCGTTTACTTCTGCAGACTTGTACATGAACGAATACTGGACCGACCCTGGTCTGGCTTATGACATTCTCAACCCGTGTCAGGTAATTTATCAGCATCCCGAGACAAAAAATTCAGCATTTCCGGTTTTTGTGCAGGGCAATCTGTCATTCGATTGGGCTGTCATGCAAAATATCTGGACGCCCAATACATGCTTCATCAATTCCAAAAAAGCCCAACTCCATAGTTCGCCATTCACCAATGTTTTTCTAATGGTTTTTCCAAATGGTAGGGGTTCTTTTTTGTTTTCAGCTCCGAGACTAAAGGATTGGAGTAGGAGAAGAAGGAAGGGAAGAGTAGGAGAAGTAGGAGGAAGGAGAAGAAGAAGAAGATGTAAAAGTTGGCGAGGGAAGAGCGTCCCCAGCTCGTTAAGTGTAGTTCGACTTATGCTAAGCTTGATTCGTTTATGCAAAATTTTGAGTCACATTCTAGTGTGCGCGCAACAAATTTAATTCAAATCGCCAGTCTTCTTCAGTAGATTCGGGCAGAGAATTGAAATCCGATGAGTAACGGAAGGAAATACGTGGTATCTATGGGGGATGCTGCCACATGACCTCAGGTTTTCTGGTATTACATTACCATTTTGACTTTTCGCTCTCTTGGTTGCGAAACAAAAAAGATGAAGGGGATCGGAGAGGTTCCAATGAATAATTGATCACAACGACCCATGCAAACACCCGAACAAAGACAATAAGCGTGAATAATTGTCTAGCCGCGTGTATGGAGGCTCTACCTCATATTCCGCCCTCAAAATGTTTCCTTTCCAGGTTCGGTGTGGTCGAACTGGCGGATAAAGAGTACCGGGCCGTGTGTAATGGATCTTACCAAATTTCCCATGGACAGCATCGAGTGTTCTCTGACATTCGAATCATTCAACTACAACAAGGTTGCCAAATAATTTTTTTAATTATACCCCTCTATCTGTTTGGGTCTCTCAGTTCCACTAGTGTCTAATTTCGTTTCGTTCGCCTCCAACTAGTTTTACCATGCCAATCGCAAGTCATTTTCGTTTCCCATTTCCAAATTTCACAGGACGAAGTGTTCATGCGATGGGGCGATCCACCACTCACAATTTTCAAGCCGATTGAGCTTCCTGACTTCACTATGACCAATTTCAGTACATCAAACAAATTTCAGGTGGGTTTTTCTTTATCCAACGCTGTCATGTTGCCATTTTTCAGCTCTATGCAGCTGGGTACTGGAGTGAACTGAATGTAAACTTCCTGTTCCGTCGAAGATCGGGATGGTACCTTCTACAAGGATACATTCCGACGTACATGACAGTGTTCATTTCGTGGATTCCATTCTATTTGGGTCCAAAAGCAATACCAGCCAGGACAATGATTGGTGAGTAGAGTTGCCGTCTGCACAAGTCTCCAACTACCCACCGCTTCTTCTTCTTCTCCTTCTTTCAAATCTTCCCTCCGAACCCCCGTAATTCAATTTGATGACGCTGATCAGATTTTGTGCGTCACCATCAATCCTCTCCCATCCTTTGACATTGAAAACCGAGTTTTGAGTTGAAGCGAAGACAAGTAGTCTTTGGAAAAGAGAAGGTGAAGTAGTGAGGATTGTTTATCGGAAACTCCTCCACAAACCAATCTCTCGTAATCTTTTAGTCCTCTTTCTAATCACCGTGTATTAGAAGGAAAGTGGGAGGGTAAGCGACAGGGATGTTGTGCAACAATGTCCATTTTCTCTCGAAGATTTGTTTGTTTTCTCATTTATTATAAGCACTGATTTCCTTCTCATCCTTGAAAAGCTGTGAAGAGGGGGGAGTAGGAAATCAAACATCGAGAGAAGAAGATGAGTTTGAGTGTTTATGTTCCCTCAAAATTAGAACTTAAGCACGAGCATTTCTTTGTTTGGATTGCATCTTTCAAGTTGTAAACTAGCCGAGCGGATGGCATTTCGAGAAAAATGTTTTGTTTCATGTTGAAAGGGGAATCTGATTCACACACGCACCCAAACCGGAGAACGCGTGAATAACAAAAGTCCAGTCGGAAACTATGAGAAAAACAGTGAGGATGCTTTCAGAAATAAAGACCATTTGAAAACAAGCTCTGTGCCTATTATTTTTGTGTCTGCCTTCGTGGCAACCAACCAAACTCCAAACACACGTGTTACAGGCGTCAATGCCCTGCTGGCACTCACCTTCCAATTCGGTAACATAATCCGAAACCTACCGAGAGTCTCATATATCAAAGCCATCGACGTCTGGATGCTGAGGTTTGTTTCCGTTTCTGTGGTGCCCCGACGACACAATTATTCATAACCTCTCTCCGTTGTTGCCCCCACTCCTTCATTCTTTCCAGTGGCATATGCTTCGTTTTCGCTTCTCTCTTCGAACTCGCTACAATCGGATTCTTGATGAGAAATGAAGGCAAACCGACGACAAAGTCCACTAGATCCATCAAAAAGTGAGAAGCCCCTATCGTGTTCTGTTTCAACTCATGTTTTCAGTTCGGCGAGATGGCAGCAGAATAGCAATAGCAAAGACGAAATTCAGCGAAAATCGAAAAACATATTATATTGCGAAAGACTCGACAACGCGTCGAGACTAATATTTCCAGGTTCTCGAGAAAAGGGCCCTCTTCAAATAACTGCCATGTTTTTTTTCCAGTAGTCTTCACATTCTACAATTTTATCTATTGGTTTGTTTACATGAAACCAGCCATGGATGCAGCACCATAATCAAGAAGATGACGACCAACTCAATCCCCCCCCCCCCCAAGTGAATATCATTTGAGTGGATGCATCTAGAGCCGTAGTGGCTGTTGGCAGGGCCGATGAGTGAGTGACTCTTCCGGTCACATCATCTTCATCGCAGAAACTGCTAACTCACTTTTGAGGCAGCTATTATGCATCCGCTCATTGACAATCATATCTTCACATCTCTTTTCCACATCTTCTTCCCCTTCATCCCACTTATATTATGAATAATAACTCTCTCATATTCAATTATATCACGTGTACGCGATTGAATAAATAATTCGATGGAATCAGAAGAGGAAATTCATTAGTTAACATTATTTCCGTGGTGGATTTAGATTCGTCGATGAATTCCGATAGTCGCTCGGCAGTTGGGACACTTGTGGACGATGTCCTTACATGATCTGACGCAAAACGGCAGGCAGCAACAACACCAGCAGCTGAAAAAGAGGAAAAGTAAAGGAATTGGCGACGGTTGAATGAATGTTTAGTTCACGGCTCACCGAGCACAAAAACACGAGAAAGCGATAGATAACCATGTCTAATTGGTCTGGGCGCAAACGAACATTCGTTTTCCTTTTCATTGCGTTTTACTCACCCGAAAAGAAAGAGAGCAGCAAACAGAATCCAAGTGAGCAGGCCGTAGGTTGCTTTGGCATGGGTGACAATCTGAAAACGCTCTGTTTTGGCGAAATGTTAGCTATTCCAGTATTACGTCCATCCGACAATACGGGCACTGGAGTTTGGTCGGATAAGGCTCCAGACGGATTATGATGGTTGTGGTTGGCATAGGACCAGATGCCAAAGTGGTATAGACTGAAATTAAATAGATTGTGTGGTTTGGGAGAATAGATTCACCTGGTGAATGAACGTCGGCGACATTCTCGAATCCATCATTGTCGTGATAATGATATGGCGGAGCTGTGATCAGATTATTGGGATGATACACCGGCTGTGAGGAGATGTAATCCGGATTGTAAGCCGGTGGAGCGATTTCTGAAAATTCGAGCTGTAAGCATATTCTTTCAAATGCAGCAACTCACGTTCATATCCCGGCGAATAAGGAAATGACATCAGTGCCAAATTGTTGCTGGATGATGATGTTCTGAAAGGAAATGCAATAAGTGGGTGACTGCAGTTTCCCCGGATCACGGAGAAGAAGCAACACGGAATGAGAGTAGAAAGATAAAAAAGTTGGGAGCCGTGCTCCCCGACGAGAGGCGGAGTCGACGCGGCTCGGCGTTTCTTAAACGGAAAGGAGGAGAAAGATAGTTGGCATGTGATGGTGAGTGCGAGCAGCGAGAGCAACGAATGAGTTCTGGCGCATGGCTGCTCCAGAAAGAGTTTGGAGAACACAGAGTATGTCCGTTTTCTTCGGATTCTTGGTGGGCGACAAAAACTCCTCCGACAAGCGACCAAATGTCCGCACGAGAAAAGAGACATTCAAGAAAACCGACCAAATCGACGCCATTCGCTGGTTTTTCTAGTCGTTTCCGTGGGCGAGAGTCTATGCTTTTTTCAACGAAAAACAAAGCAAAACATCAGAATATGTACACATCTAACAAAATCTGAAAAGTGACTTTTCCCGTGTTCTCAGAATTTTTGAATTCAGATAATCTCGAGTTAGTCTAAAGTGTCTGTATCTTTTCCGGAATGCGCTCTCTATAGTTTGAGTGTTTTGCAGAGAAAATGGCAAGTTCCGAATTCCTCTTGATGACGGCCAGGCGAGA
The DNA here is from genome assembly GCA_963932285.1 of Caenorhabditis macrosperma. Taxonomy (NCBI): domain Eukaryota; kingdom Metazoa; phylum Nematoda; class Chromadorea; order Rhabditida; family Rhabditidae; genus Caenorhabditis; species Caenorhabditis macrosperma. The sequence continues at coordinate 13,995,115 of OZ010618.1, forward strand.
GCTCTTCTCTGAAAACGTACCCAAAACGACCACATTGCTCCTTCTCTCCCCGCCTGAGCAAAAAATACTTTGAAAGCATTCATCCCACTGACAAAAATAAATTGAGTAACCAGCTTGACAAAAATACATATAAAGGAGAGATGGGAGGGGTGAACAAAAAGCGACATAATACAAAAGAGTACCCGTTCGCAAAGCAAAGTTATTCAGATTTTCGACAAAGTGTCTCGAATGTGAGAAGAGACGTTATCACGGATTTTCAATGACTTTTAGGGCTGGGGGAGAAAAATGAGTAAGCTAGTGGGTGAATTAGTTTAAGTTGAGAGAAAATAGTTAAATAAATATCCGATATATGATATGAATGACATGAAAAGATTAGTATGGATGTTGTTGCTGATTCGGGTATTGACCCATTCCATAACCATGTTGTTGCGCTTGCTGGGCTTGCTGGGCCTGCTGCGCTTGCTGGGCTTGCTGTTGATGCTGCATTCTGTAATTATTAGGCATTTTCAAAGACTGAAATGACTGGATGATCTCACCTTTGCTGCTCAGCCTGCTGTTGCTGATAATATTGGTTAGCACCTGGATGTTGTGCCTGTTGCATGTTGGCATGTCCACCCATGGTACCCATTCCTTGTGCTTGTGGACCTTGTCCTCTGTGCTGGAGAGGTGGCAACGGTATCTGACCACCATATCCACCTTGCGGCTGGCCACCGGCTTGCATGCGGTTCTGTTGAGCAGCGGCGGCTGCGGCAGCTTGTTGCTGTTGTTGCATCTGCATTTGCTGCATACTGCGGTACTGCTGATCTTGTTGAGCTTGTTGTCCGCCTTGTTGGTGTCCCATCGAGTACGGAGGCAGTTGAGCACCACCCATCGGGTTCATCGGGCGCTGCGGTTGTTGTTGAGCCTGCGCCGTCTGCGGCTGTCCGGGTTGACCCATTCCCATGCCTGGTCGAGCCATTCCTGGTTGTCCTTGCTGTTGTTGATGCATTCCAGATGCCATTCGCGCTTGAGCTTGAGCTTGCTGTTGCTGTTGCGTTTGTTGCATGTGCATTGGGTTTTGTTGCATAGCATGACGATCGTAGCCACCTTGTTGCTGCATCATGTTGTTACCTGCGGCTTGTGCTGGTTGTGGGACAGGGACTGAAAGAAAAACGTTTTGGTTTGCAATGACCGAGAAGTAACTGACCATTCGGTTTAACAGTTGGAATATGCGAACTTGGAAGGCTCAAGCCAGATTCTTCCATTGACTGTTGCAGAATGTTCGTCGTTCCGCTACTGCTTCCACAGTAACTACCCATAGATCCGTAACGATTTGGCTGCTGCTGAGGTTGCTGAGCTTGATGTTGCGGCTGAGCTGGATGTTGCTGCTGCTGAGCTTGCTGTTGTTGGCGAGCGTACTGTTGTTGCTGCGGATTGGGCTGTTGGTGCATCTGTGGATTCTGATGAGCAGAAGGCTGGACAGCTTGACCTCCAGCTTGTTGGCCATATCCTTGCTGTTGCTGTGTTTGTCCGGAATACAGTTGTGCTTGTTCCGGTCTTCCGAATTGAGTGCCTTGAAGCAATGGATTTTTTGGCTGTTGAGGCTGTGGTTGAGCTGGAGGATACTGTGCTTCTTGGGCTGGTCTTCCGAAATGTCCATGACCTGGCTGCTGCGCTTGTTGCTGTTGATGCACCGCTTGCTGTTGTTGCTGATGCTGCTGAGGATGTTGGGCATGTTGAGCGTGTTGAGCATGTTGAGCATGTTGGCCTTGTTGCGGATGTTGAGCATGTTGAGCATGTTGCGGATGTTGAGGCTGTTGTTGCTGCGGCTGTTGATGCTGCGGCTGCTGTTGCTGCGACTGATGATGTTGGGGTAGCTGGTGATGCGGCTGCTGTTGCTGCGGTTGCTGATGTTGTGGCTGCAGGTGTTGCGGTGGCTGATGTTGTGGCTGCTTATGCTGTACTTGCTGTTGCTGCTGAGCCATCGGGTTCTGGGCTTGAGCTGCTCCAGCATATTGACCGTGTTGTTGCTGAGCCTGTTGTTGATCCGGACGAGCAAACTGGGCGGGTTGGTGACCTGCATGACCTGCTTGCTGGTTGAAGCCACTCTGTTGGTAACCGGAATCCTGCGCCGGGCGATTGAACTGAGCAGGGTGCTGCGCTTGTTGCTGCTGAGCTTGCCCCATTTGTTGTCCTGAATGCCCTGCAGGTGTTGGGAATTGGTTAGCTTGCTGTTGTTGCTGTCTTTGATCCATTCCAGGCCGCTGATCCATCCCCGGTCGTGGGAAAGCTGCAGCTTGCGCTTGTTGACCTTGCGGATTTGGATATCCTGCCGTGTGATCTTGAGCTTGATGTCCATATCCGTGTTGAGCTCCTGGTGCCATACGATTTGCCATCGGAGCCATTCCTCCCATTGGGTTATCGTTTTTAGCCGTTGCTTGATGCATCGGCGGACGAGTTCCTCCATACTGCTGGGCAGCAGCTTGCTGTTGTGTGTTCTGAGGTGGGCCTCCTGATTGCATTGGTCCCGGTTGTCCTAGAACTGGTGGTTGATAACCTTGCATGTTTTGGTGTTGGTTTTGCAAAGGAACAGTCGGAGGTTGAGCTGGAAGCATTCGGTTAGTTGGTTGGTTGGCATGCATTGGATTGTGAACTGCAAATTCAGGGTGTTGAAAAACAGTTACCGAACCGCAATCATACTCACCAGTGGAACCTGCTTGTTGCTGTCCGAACGGCAAATTGGGTCTCGCGAATCCAGATGCATTTCCAGGAGCCGTATCACCGAACCTTTGAGGTTGTGGTGCAGCTGCTTGTGTTCCAGGCAGCTTGGCTTGGAAATACTGTTGTTCCCTCTCCCTCTGAGCTCGTGCCATCTGATCTTGGGTGTGCTGGTACTGTTGGGCATGAGCTTCATTCGGCTTAGCATGAACTAGCATTTTGGGCGGAGGATTTCCAGATTGAGACTGCATGTCGGGTTGGCCAGCGAACATGTTCCTCTGCTGTTGTGGTTGCTGAGCAGACTGACCTGGTTGATTTTGCCCCACTGGTTGACCATAAGCAGCGAACTCTTGTTGTCTTTGCTGGCTCATTCCAGATGCGCTTCCGAACTGTTGCTGCGCCTGTTGTTGTCGCGCTTGGTTCGCTTGTTGTTGCTGCATGTTCATGTGCACTTGCTGGTTTCCAGATTGATACGCTGGTGGTTGCGGTTGCTGCCCTGGATGTTGTTGTCCGTGACTCGGCTGCTGATAGCTTGGCGGGTGCTGATTTGGAGGCTGATGTCCCTGCTGATATCCAGGCATGTTTTGATAAGAACCCTGCTGATAGCTTGGTGGTTGTCCTTGCGGTTGTTGACCGTAAGCTGGCGGAGCTTGGTGACTCATGTACTGTGCATTCTGCTGGCTCATCCGTTGCTGTTCCATTCGTTGACGTTCCTGTGCCGCGGCGGCTTCTCGTGCAGCGGCTTCTCGTTTCATAGCAAGTTCACGAGCTTCTCGTTCTTCGCGTTCTCTCTGTTCACGAAGAGCAGCTTCTTGTTTCTTCTGCTCTTCCATTTCACGAAGTCTTGCCTGCTCCTGCTGCATTCGAGCATGTTCTGCTTGACGCCGAAGTTCTTCTTCTCGTTTCATTCTTTCCTCATGCTCCCGCCGCATTTTGGCTTCATGTTCTTGTCGAGCACGGAATTCAGCTTCGCGACGAGCCTCTTCTTCCTTACGTGCAATCTCAGCCTGACGAGCGGCCTCTGCTTGACGCGCTGCTTCTATACGAGCGGCTTCTATACGAGCGGCTTCTAAACGAGCGGCTTCTGCTTGACGAGCGGCTTCTGCTTGACGAGCGGCTTCTGCACGAGCAGCTTCTTGGCGGGCAATTTCTGCTTGTCGAACTTGTTCAGCATGACGAGCCATTTCTTCCCGACGAAGTTGTTCTTGGCGAATTTGCTCCAACTTAATTTCTTCTAACCGCCTGTTCTCTTCCAGTATGGCACGTCTCCTGGTTTCTTCGATTTCACGCTGCTGTTTTTGTTGTGCTTCGCGCTCCCTCTGTTCACGCATTTGGCGTTCATGGTGTTCGCGAGCTTCACGATCTCGAAGTTCACGCTGCGCCTTCTGATGTTCCATCAGTTGCTGCTGCTGAGCTAACTTCTCGTGCATTTGTTGCTCCATGATCTGCTGTCGCTGATCAGCTGTTATAGCAGCCGATGCGGATGTTCTCAGAGGTCCTGGGTTAGGAGCAGCAAAGTACGCTGAAAATAGAAAATAAAGAAGTGTTCGCTAATCGGAATAAACTTACGATGTGACGGAGCGTTGGAAGTGTACGGCGGAGGTGCCTGCTGAGGTGGTACTTGAGGAGCAGAGATCATTTCAGATGACGTCGGGAGACCCGGGTTTGTCGGCTGCAGTCCAGGCAACTGAGGCGGTGGCATCATGCCCATTGCATTCGGCGGTCGCATCGGTTGCATTCCAGACGGATTTGGACCCGCACTGGGCATCGTCGATCCATGTGCCATTGTCGGGTTAGGAGCGAGTGGTGGAGGCATTGCTGCCGCGGAGTTCGCTGCGTTTGCAACTGCAGCGGCAGCATTAGCAGCGACTGAAACAAGAAACATTACTATAATTATGGGGAAGAAGGAGTAAACCGTTTGATAGACTTCTCTTAACAACGTCCAATTCTAATTCGCCGGGGGACCTATCTCGTTTACGTTTCATGTTTCGAATGGGCAGATTGAGATCAATAGGGAGAAAGACTGACGGAGAACCCGCTTTTGAATTGAATAAAGCAAGCGGAGTGAGAGAGCGCGAGGTGTGAGAGACGGATGAACGGAATATTAAAAATTCCAGCGTGTGAAATAGCAGACCGCAGACAGCGAGGTAAGTTTTTTTGATAGCGCCCCTCCCTCCCAACATCGTCTCATTCGGCGCCGACGAAATGTCATGATTTATCGCGACAAGTGCGTATCTATCTGTCGGTTCCCTGGCGCCACTCACTTGTGCTGTTCCTCTTCTCCTGTTTGCGATTAAGCATGTTGTGGATCTTCGCCTTCGTCTCATCACTCGATCCATTGCTCATTGGAGGCTGATTGGCACGCATTGCAGAATGATAGTTACCACTGCTTCCACTCGTTCCACTTCCACCGGCTCCATTCCAACCAGCACCACCGGCTGCTTGAGGGTCTGCACGAGAATTGGCACGTTTGTTTCTGGGACCTCCTCCACGCGCTCCGGATGTGCGCTTCCGGCCTCTTCCGCGAGTAGCCGGAGATGACCGGGCAACTGGGGCAGCTGAAAAAACAGGTTTTGCAGGACAAAATTTCATGTGAAACTCACGCTTCTCAACTTGCGGGGGAGTTTCCGTCTCTTTGGTTGCTTCCGGAGTGATTGGAACTGGGGTGGCTTCGCTGGTTCGTTTTTCTTTTTCAGGCTCCACTTCTTTCGCGGCAGCGTCTTCCTTGCGAGAAGCTTCCTTCTTTTTATCTTTCTCCTTCTCCTTTTCAGGCTCCTTCTCTTTCTCTTTCTTATCAGTCGCCACTTCAGCTCCCTTATCATCTTTCTTCTTCGTTTCATCAGCTTTGTCCTTTGCACTTTCGTCCTTCTTCTCGCTATCTTTCTTCTCGTCGGTCGTCTTCTCACCGGTCTTCTCCTTCTCATCATCGTCTTCGCCCGATACTTCAGGTGTGTCAACGACGCCAGTGATCTCAATATCCGGTGGCGAGAGATAGATATCATCGAACATGTTGTTACTCATCACCATCTGAGGCCTTGGGAACTCTAGCATATGAGTATGAGGAATATTCGAGCGCAATTGTTGAGGGATAGTCTTAGCCACTTTGTCCATGCGAGTCGTGTGGAACCAGTGGAACTTCCATCCGGAACCTCGGTACAGTTGGTCCGAGTTGAAACCAAGCGTTTGATCGAATGCATTGGTCTTTGCTTTCTCTTCGGGCAGGAACGAGTATCTTCCGTTCTTGATTCCAATAGCACACGGATGTTTCTTCCAGAGTCTTGTCACCACTCTCGGCTTCGTCATGTACTTTCGCACAGTGATAGTGTGTGTCTGACACTTGGGCAGAGGCAAGAAACGATAGAGGTTGTCGCGGCTGCGGTCAGTCACCCTATCCGATACTTCTTTGCGGATCTTCTTCACGAGTCCGGCGTAATGAGGCCAGCGAGCGCGCATTGATCCGTAGCGATCGTACTGGTTCATATGCTCCGCTTTGACGAAGGTCCAAATCATAATGTGCTGTAGCATGTCGAAACAAGTGTCGTACACAATCCTGAAGTAAAATTATAAAATTATAAATCTGCATGAATAAATGTTTTTGATAACTCACTTTTCTCGAACAGGGTTCAGAATTCCGTGATACAACAGTTGGAAAAGCAATAGTCCCCATGTTTCGACTTGTGTTGGAATCAGAATCTCCTTGTAGATGTATCCTATCAGAGTGATACGAAGAACTGTACAGTCACGATGCTGTGAACGGTTCGTCCAATTGGAGCGCTTATGATGTTCACGGAGGACTTCTCGTTGCAGCTGTTGGTAGAGAGATTGCAGAAAGATGTCTTTGCTCTGCTGATCCTTCTCGCACCGAAGACAAGTCAAAATCATGTTGATGAAAGGAAGACGCGACATTGCCCATGCACTTTGTGCCAGTCTTTCTTTGGGCGCTGTCGGTTGTGTCTCCATCAGAGAAGCAGCTTCTCGCAAGAACTTGGCAGCAACTGTTCCGACAGTGGTGTTCGCATATTGCGGTGGGATGTTGATTGGTTTTGGACACATTCGTACTAAAGGAGCAATCAGCCAATACTTGTTGATATCATCAAATCGGAACTCCGTCAATGTCTTCACTATTGGCATATTCGTCTTTTTCTTGTAGGCAAAAGTGAAAATGTCTCTGCAACACTTTCCGATCTCGCACATGAGCGCGTCGGCAGCGATTGCTCCTTGCTGAGCGTGACGAGTGTTGCCATCAGGAGAGATTTCTTTTATCATCAACATCAAGTCGAAAAGCGTTGCTCGGAAGTTCCAAAGACTCATGAAAGAAAGGACCTTGTCCACAGTAGCTTTCTTCGAGATTGCGTGAGCTTCAAACAATTTCTCCACATTGTCGCGTTCCGTTCTCCGCCGGAGAGCCATTCTCAATATCTGCTGTCCGAGGCAATTCTGCTTCAGTTTGTCCCTGTTGAACGCCTCCATTTTCCTGGTTTTGAAGATCCGGAACATGCGAAGAGTCACCCAATCCTGCTCGCAAATCACGAATAGCACTGTTTTGGCAATGTTGAAAAGGAACTGCGGTCGATAGTATGCTGGCAGGTGCTTGCTCCTGATTCCCATGTGTTCGCGTTTCTTGATGGCAATCCTTTCCTTATCTGGGTCTTTGCCCCAAAACGTTTTCGGGAAAACGTGACTGAAAATGAGACATTCGTCGGAACATTGAGAAATAGAAAACTCACTTGGCATCGCGATGGCGAGAACGAAGAGCTTCGAGAAGCTGTGCAATGTGACCCAAGGTTTTGAACATGGACTTATCCATTTCGAACCAATGGAACATATTGAGGATTCTCTCATCGGCGGTGACGTTGAAGCGTTTCTTCTTTTTGTTCAGTCCTCTGTAATGAACTGACAACAAAAACGGTTCATCTCCAATGCAGCAAAGTCCGGAAATGATCATGAGACACAGACAGACGCCCGGTTCTGCTTCACTCATTGAGCGGGATTCGATGGTCTTGGCGGCAGTCTTCCGTTTGATATCCCGGGTACGATGAGAACTGAGCCGGCCATCATGACGCAGCATCAACGGGAACACGCATTTGGTCAGCTCGGAGAGAAGACGTGGGATGTAGAAGGCAGACTTTCCAGCCAGAAGAGTGATGAATGTGGTCAGAGAGTAGTGAGTTGAGCAGTCAGTGATCTGAAACCGAAAACTAATGTACCTGATGGGTACTTCGCGAACTTACATCAATCTGTCTTGCCATTTCCCGGAATGGGTAGTGTCCTTCGATACTCAAGAAGCAGAGGCCTTTAATAGCTGCTATCCAATATTCCGACAACGCCGCGTCGTTGGCAGTGAGATTTGCACAGTAGTTGGCCAACTCATTGATCCGATCGAAATTGCGATCGTGACGACGAGCTTCCATGAACGCACGAATCACAAACGAGTAGCGAGTGTTTGGTCGTTTCACTCTTTGCCTTGGAGCCGTGTACGGTCGCAAACTCTTCAAGAGCATCTTGAAATCGTTGTAAGAATCGTATCGAAGAGATCCACCACGCATCGCCAATTTCTCTCCAGCGAACTCGTCGTTGAAGTGTTGAGTGTCCAAATCGAAGTGCCGTTGGTTAGGGAAAACTCTCCAGAAGTGACTGTCATGTCCCAAAAAGTCTTCGCTCTGAAGCCCGGCTCTGGCAAATGCTTTGCGTGCGTGGAAAACGAAAATAGCAACAGTTCTGCCCCATCCAGTAATCATGTGTCCTTCCGCTCGAATCATAACAGATATCAACTCGTAGCACCTGGAAATGAACAAATCATACATTTTCTAAATTTAAGTAAAACGTACTGATTCACAATCTGGCAGGCCCTCGGATGCAGCAGGAACCTTTGCCAGTGCTTCATGAAGAAAGAGACGAACACGAACGCGGTCTCCGTGCTGTACATGTTTGGAAGAACGTCCATTCGAAGTGCTTCCACTTTGTGATCGACTGCTTTCAGGAATGGGCAGACCATTTCGAAGAAGTCGAAAATCGATGTGATGTCCTGACTGTTCTCGTACATCTCGCAAATGATATTCGCAATGTCCGGAGCTGGAGCGTTTTCGATTTCCTTATCGAGGAATGTGATCATTCCATCAATGTAGGAATACGCAATCCGTTCGATGATTAGATGTTGGTCATGATAAGTCTGCGCCCGGAACTGGCGGAACAATTCGTTTATTCCCGATTGATTGATCTTCTTGTGAGCGGTTATGATCTTTTCGGTCCTATTGAACTCGATGTACAGCTTGGATTCCAGTTCTCGAGAGATCGATTTGTAGATGTAACGAGCCCGTTTGAAGTAAACATTGCCTTCCGGCTGGAGACCAAACAGCAGCATACGTCGCAAACGATACTCGTCGGTATTTTCTTGAATATCAATTTGGGGCAGGATAATGATCATTCTCTCCAGCAAGTCCATTTTCTTTCCCATGAAGAGTCGTTTCGACACAATTATCTCGGGGAAGTGCACCAATTGTCGATCGTCTTGAATAGGCGCCCTCTTTTTCGGCTCTTTCGGTATCTTTTGCTTCTTCTGTCTGGCCATCAATGGACTGGCATAATCCAAATCCATATCCTTTTCGAGCTCGGCTAATATGTCAGCAATATTGAATATCTTCTCTCGGAGCATCTCAATCATGATAGCAGCCGTTGCATCGAAATGCATTTGATACTTCTTAGAACCGTACTTTGGGCCCTCAGTGTTCATGAAGTTGAAGAAAAGATCCAAGGGATCCCAGCCACCAATCTTCTGATCTTCGTTCTGATCCATACCAAGACGGAGAAGCTTAGCAATGTACTTGGCACGGAATGAGCCTTCTCGTTCTTCAGTTATGCACCACTTGAACATCAGTTTGGTTCTGAAATTGTCGACGTTCAGTAAATGATTTAAGATAGTTTTTCGTACCTTAAGAGAGCCTCTTCGCTGGCAAATTTCTCTCGAAACTTGAAAAGACGAACTGCAGCCTTTTCCAACGCTTTTGGTTTTTCCACGTCAATGTTATCCATTACGCCGATGACATCTACACAAGTGTCAATGATCCTGCCGTATTTGAGCACGTCCGCATTGTTCGGGAGCCATTTTTCTTCAACTGCCTCGCTACGGCGTATGATTTCCATATGCCGAAGACGCAAACATTCAACAATGTCATCGAGGCCTGTAAAAAGTATGAATTTCGAACAGAAACATCTGGCGAAGCATTAGAGAGGGGGAGGGAAAGACAAACAGAGACGGAGTGCGCGAGGGCGATTGACCATTGAGCGAGTTGTCTTACTCTCGTTAAATCGATTTATGAATATTCGAAACCACTTACCTTGGGGCATTGGAAGCTCATAGACGTTGCAAGGCAAAAAGTCGAGTGGGCTTCCGCACAGCTGAGGAACAACGAGTGGCCGGTGCTTTTCATGTTTCGCCTAAACAGTTTGGTCATTGAGTTGACTCTGAATTTATGAACTCACCGTCAAATCATTCCAGACGAGTGCTTCCGGTGACACACAAGTCATGTACTGCACCATTGCTGACATGAGCCGAATGGCTTCTTGGTAATGGCGGCAATCATCGAGGAATCGGAACCCCTGGTGAGTCAACCCAGTCTTCCACATTTCATCCTCCGCCGCTTTCTCAGCCATCATGTGCTCTTCTGTTTCCTTATCTTTCTTCCGCAACAACTCTTCGACATCTTCTCTAGTCAGCTTTCGCCTTTTTTCTATCTTTTTCGGTGGTGGGAGCGGACGCATGAGTGGGTTATTTTCGACGTTCGTAGAAAGAACGTTAGCAGGCAAACCAGGTTGTGTGTTTTCCTCTTTTTGTTCTTCTTCTACGATCGTCTCTTTAACAGGAACCTCTGGGGTCTCAAGAGTTTCAGGCGCTTTATCCTCCTCTTGTTCTTTTTCTTTCTCGTTCTCTTCCTCCTTTTCCTTTCCCGGACTCCCTTCTTTCGAGCCTTCCGCTGACTTTTCTTTGGCGTTCGAGTCTTCGATCACCTCAATAACCACACAATCATCATCGTCTTTTTTCTTCTTCGGAACAGTCTCCTTTATGATGATGATCTCGTCAGTGTCCATTTCTTCGTCTTCTTTCTCGTCAGCAGTTTGGTCAACTTCCATCGGCTCGTCTGACTTTTCCTTGGAAGTATCTTCTGCTTTCTCCACAGTCTCAACTTTTTCGGAATCAGACTTCTCGGTCGCGGGCGCCTCGGCAGTCTCCTTGCTCGGATCAGCAGCAGCAGCTGTCTCGACTGTTTCCTTTGCTGCTTCAACGGTGGTATCAGCCTTTTCTGCTTCCTTCTCAGGAACAGTTGTCTTCTTTGAAGCATCAGCGCTTTTATCCTCGTCTTTCTTCTTCTCGGCAGCATTTCCTTTATTTGCTTTATCAGAAGACGTCTCACCATCTTCCGCAGTCCCCAGCATCGGAATATCGAGATCATTGACGTGATCGTCGTCTGCTTTCTTGTCGTCTTTATCCTTGCCGCTGTCATCATCTTTCTTTTCATCTTGTTTCTTCTCGCCGTCCTCTCCTTCTTTCTCGGAATTAGGGGCTGGCGAAGAACTTGGAGAAGGTTCAAAGTCGATTTGCGGTTGAGGTGGTGGCGCAGGTGGCGGCGTCGGGTTGGAAAAGTCGAGAACATCTTCGTACTCCGTATTCACAGACACACCAGTAGGCGCCTGCCAGAATGGCACAGTGAAAGATCCATATCGTCCAGCAATACGTTCAGGAGTTGGTTCTCTTTCTCCGATCTTCAGATACTGGTATCCATTGTCTATTTCCCGAGCCGGTGGTGCTTCCCAAGCTGGAAGTTCTTCTCCTGTGTAAGATCCTGGGGTCGACGCAGCGTATGACGAGTAGTACTCCGAGTAGTCCTCATCATACTCAGGCCAGTCTTGATACGGATCGTCGGGGTCTCTCGGTTGAATTTCAAGAGGCGGTTGGTTGAAAACCTCTTGAATTTCGTCTTGAGCCTCGTCTTCAATTTCGTCCTCTTTTTCGTCCTCCTCTTGCACAATGTCCATATCAGAAGAGCTTTCCTGCGCATCCGGAGGCATCGGAATCTCAGAGAGATCGGTCATCTCGTAGTCATCAGTGTTGGGCTCTTGCTTGATGCGGAAGATTTTGATAGGAATAGGAGCTGGGAACTCCGGAGTGACCGCTCTCTCCTCTTCCTCTTCTTCTTCTGGTTCCGGTGCTTTCTGTTCTCCTCCATACTCATCGTAATCCATCGGTTCTTCCTTGATTCTGATGTTGAATGGAGGTTTGACGACATCAGAAGTCTCTTCGTCCTTCTTCTCTTCTTCGACTGTTTCTTTCTCCTTTTCCGCCTCTTCTTCGTCTTCTGCACCTTCGGCCGCTTCAGCTCCTTCCTCGCCTTCTCCTTCCGTCTCATATTCTGCATCGGAGTCATCTGAGATAGTGAAATCGGACTCTTCAGACGCTTCTTCCATTTCCTCGTCATCTACTTCTTCTTCTTCGACTATCGGAGCGTCAATTTCTTTGTCTTCCGCCTCCAACTCTTCGGGAGTTGGATCAACGAACGGGGGAACTGGAACATTGCCAATCTCCCGAAAACGCCAGAGTTTCCTATTTGACGGAACTCTAGCACGTCTTCCATCCTTATCGTACAGTCTGAAACAAGCAATTCTGATTGGAACAAACGCTTCGTCGAAAACTCACTTAGTCAAAATTAGGCTACCGTCATCATCGGTGTTATAATCAAGGGCAGTTAATGCGTGGCTCATATCGTGCATGAGTCTTATTTGTTGGCACAAAATAGAGCACGCTCTGCGTGTTAAGATCAAATTACAAGTGATGTCTTCCGAAAAGTTATAGAAGAATCGAATAAACATTCTGAAAACACGAGATTCCGATGTTCCGTTCGATCTTCGTCCGCTTACCTCAGAACATTAGGGCTATTCACTCTTCTTTTCAAGAAAAATATAGTGAAAATTTCACAGAGATCATTTAGAAACTCATGTTTGTCCAAGATGCCGTCCTGAAAAATAATCAGTCGTCTCCAGGGACGAGTTTTCTGTCACTCACATCAAACATGCACTTCATGAACCGAGTCTTATACTTCCACATTTTGAAGATTTCATTGAGTTCGTCTTTATCTTCGGTTTTGATGAACATTTCGAGGAGCGTAGACGTGGTTGTAGTACACGCGTGGCTAAGCTCTAATGGCCCAATTTCGAGCAACGACTTTTTTTGCTTTTTGTCTTTTCTATCGAATCCAGAGAAACTGAGAATCACCATCATTTTGACGCACCACAATGCACGATTGAAGGGAATGCTGAATATGTTGGATTGGTTTAAAACAGAAAAACGAATGGCTCACTTGTAATCGTAGAACTCATTGAACAGAAGTTCTTTGCGTCGGAACATTGGAACCTTTTTGGCAAGAGTTGTGTATGGAACACCTCTCGCCAACCCAGAGAAGAATTTGACACGATCTGAGAGCACTCTTTTCCAACGAAAAGGCGCCGTCTTGGGAATTCCGTCTTTCGGCGTTTTGCGGTCTCGGTCGTATGTCATATTGAATTCTCCTTTTCGATAGATTACCTGAACATATTTGAAATGAAACACCACTTAAGGTTAACACTCACCATTGCAATCAGAGCCTGCGATTTCTTTTGCGCCTTATCCAATCGGATCAATTTGTTTTCCGAAGCGTTGAAAACAAGAGATTGCAGCTCGTATTGTGTCAACGGCATCTGAGAAATGGACAACATCGTTGGAGCGCACATGACACAATTTCACGTTTCTTTCACACGCACGTGCTCATAATCTCACGCGCTCTGCGCACTTCTACCTACCTGATATCCCTTTTTGAGGCGGTCAGTCGTCAGCATGTCTTCTTCTTGCAGCTTGTTCTGCTTGTAGACGTCGGCGGTTCCCATCCGAAGATTGGTCTTCCGGAGAAGGCGCTCACTCGGTTGCTCGTTGAACCATGTGGCAACACCCCCCACTGGAGGGATTTCATGTTTACTCGAAGTTGTTGGATGCGAAATGGTTGCTGCAAAAAAAAGAAGTTCGTTAGGTAAAACCGAGAGAAATGCGTAAAGACGTGATAATGGAATCGTTATCATCACAAACGATTAGATTGGTGACAAAATGCAAATATAACGTGTGTATGCAAGCGCGTTTCATCGATTCGAAAAGTGAAGAGAAAACTTTTGTTCGGAGAACCGAAAAGAGCGGGAAAAACGATCTCTGCGAACGGGAGAAAGGCAAGTGAAACGGGAAACTGAAGGAATTTAGTATTGAAAGCAAAGAGAGAGAAAAAACGGGGGAAGAGTTGGATAGCGGAAATGTAGCGGCTTCATTTTTCAGCTGTGCTTGCCTGCCTGACATATACATTCTTCGCGAGGCAGTGCCAGAAGGCCTTCCGACGGAATTCCCATAATTAGATATATCAGAGACACGAAAACACAGACAGCGCGCGTTTTGAGATTGGCTGTTATTTTTCAGAGGAAGGTAGCGTTGGAAACTAGAATTGAATAGAACAGACTGACAGAGGCAAAGCAACCGCAGAGAGACCATGAGACTGCGAGAGGTCTCTGAAAAATGAACGCTGTGTAGGTAGTCGGTCGTTAGTGGCAAATGGGGCAAACAAACACAATGACTGTATCGGCTCGCGGGGTCGATTGTATTGGAAAACTCATTGAGAACTGTACCGCTGCGTTTGAAACAGCCAGTCTGTCGGTCCCTTGGCCCTCGGCATGTATTCCCCGGCGATCTCATTTGGCGGTCATGATGACATTGGGTGGAGCGGGAGGTTTGCGCGTAGAAATGCATCAAAAAGAGTAGTCGGACTGACGAGAGAGAGAGCGAGGCAACAAGATCGCCTGGTCACATAGAACGCAGTCGGGGGCACCCCTCTTTCTCAAGATGAGATAACACGCAAGACGTAGTGACGCAGACATGCAGACAGAGACACACAAGCTGTCTCCCCGACACATCCATCGATTGGGACCATTCTAGTTGAAGGGTCCCCCTCCCGCACAGCCATTGCAAAAAAAGGTGGATGGATATGTGTACACGCACGAAAACCTATTGGGCCGGCGGACGTTCATGCGACCTCTTACCGCTGCAGTAGGACAATGAATGCGAAGGAGGGAGATAGAATGTAGGGCAATGAGACGGTTGGAGAAATAGGTGAGAAAGGTTTGCGTATGGTGTGTTCGGTGCACCACAAGAGCCAATGAGGCTTAGTAACCCGAAAACACATTGGAAGAGGACAGACATATGCTACACGACTATCCAACCCAACACGCACAAGTGAATTAATGAGAGGTCGCATGGAATTGGCGAAAGGAGGAAACCGCAAAAGAACTGAGAATCTAATGAATAGTGGGAATGATAGCGAGCAGTGCATAACGCATGGGAACATGACACCTCCATTCTATTACTCATAGGAACGCAGGCGTGAGAGAATGCGCTTTCTGATGTGGGTGTTTCGCAATAACGATTGTGTCATTTAAAATGAGCAAATCAGCTCGAAAAGTACATTTGGAAACGTGAAAACAGCTCTTAGAATAGGATGGACGATTTCATTCGAATTCTGTCGATGAGGGTCTTCTGACTGCTGTTGACGCATGCGTTAAACAAAAACCAGTTTTCCGCCCATGAACAGTAGATTATTGGAAAAACCGACAGAAGATTTGTCTCAAAATACGGGATCTGCGAAATGACAACGCAAAAAACAATTCAAACGCTTTTATGAGGTAATAATTTATCAAAAAACAAGCCATGAAACCGAATATATATTGTGTATATATTTATAGGGATTTGTGATTTGAAAAGAGAGCGCTTGCTGGAGGGCAAATAAAATCGAATACACAAGGACACGGGTGGTGGAACAAAGAAAATGTAAAGTACGAGTAACATGGTAAAGGTTAGGCAGAAAAAAGTTGACCGGCTCTAGACGGCTCGAAAAAGAGCATCTGGGCGGAAGGTGAGAGGTTACGAATCGGCTCGCGCTGGCCTGCAAACTGTCGTTTTTCCTCGTTTATTTGCTCTCCGCTCTGTGTTTTCTTTCTCTCTCAGAGCTACCCAAAACTAAAAGATTCCTGAATGTTATGTGCACTCACTCCTAGTAATTGTGCCACTTGGAGACACATTGTCATAGCGCGACATTTCGAGATGCAAGCTCTCTCTCGAGTCACTCGACCACTCTTCTACCGGACTCGAACGCTCATGTATTGGGGCGACGTGCTCTTCAAGTTTCAAATAATTAACTATTTCATTCGATTGCTCACCTTGGGTAGCCGCTTTGAACATAACTTTCCGTTCTCTCAACTCGCGGAGTCCATTGTCTTCAAAGCTCTGGTCATCAGAGTCGTTCACACTAACTGTTCTAGTCATTATTTGATGTTGATCAGGAACATTATTCGGTTCGGGAGTTATTGATGGGTCTGTTATAACCGCTGTCGGAGCTTCCTGAGAATCCTGTTTTTCAAAAACTATATGAACATCCCATTTGCACTCACTTGTTGGAAGTCTCTGTCCGTCTGTCTCTGAAACATATTCGAGTTTCCGTTTGAGAACTTTGCTCTTCTTGTTCTCGGAGACGGGGGTGGTCTAGAAGTGGGTCTCATGCTGCGTGCTCTTGCTCTAAAAATCCGCATCCCTTCCCGAATCTGATCCATTCCGGTGTGCATCAACTGGATAAAAGAATCTGTTCGGGATGACTGGAATGTGGCATCTGTTGAGTGTGAGCGCGTGCTTCGGCTATAAATTATTCATTATTATCCGAGTTTGTTTAATAAATAAAGAAAACCTCCGCCATTTGACTTCAGATGTTGGCGAGCTGCACAGCTCTCCAGTGGACGTTTGTTGTTTTCTGTTGAACTTCCAGAAACCCTCCACAGACTTTCCACGGAAGAATCTGGGCCATTTCGAGTCGGATTCCGAACGCATATCAGACATTGTGGCGGATTTCGAAATGGTAGTGAAGCTGTTCTCAACGGATGTGCATTTGCTTTGCTCTGCAATATTCAGCTCGTGAATTGAGAGAAGTAAATGGGGACCCACCTTCATCAATATCACTAATGAACAGAGATTCTGCATTTTCGATGAAGAAGTCGCAAATCGCAGTGTGAACATTGAGACCGCTTAGTAGATGAGCATCGGCTCCGTTTAACGTTGGCGGAGGTCTATGGAGTGGGAACTTTAGCATGGACTTGGGTTGTTTGCTCACCTGAAGAGGTTCGGAGACCACACAATCGCTAAATTCTTCGATGTCATGTCCGTTAGTGCTCTTGATTGGCACAGCTTAGACAGGTGTTCCATCAGAAACTTTGCAGTTCTGTAGTGAGCCTCGGGCATCGTTTCCAATACGAACCGGAGCGTTTCTACTTTATCTCCGTGGTTCTCTTCTTTTTCATAAGCTTCTATAAGTCGCGGATAAGCTTGAAAAGTGAATAGTGGATTTGGAAGCTGTCGGAAGTATTGTTTGAGGAGAGAGGAAACAGAATAGATGTCACGTTGGCCAAACTCCTGGAGGTCCGGTTCGGCGCCACTGTCAAATTTAGCCCTGCAGTAATAACGAAATGTGTGATGATCAGACAGACATTGTGTGATTCAATCAATCTTACCTGAGTCTCTGTATATTCGACTGAATGCCACATTGCCTATAAATACCCGTCACTATCCCCTGATCTTCAATTGCCGCGCAGCATTTCTCCACTATGACTGGCACTCTTCTGCCCGTTCGTGCGTAGATTTCCGTCAACTCTAACCCAAATATAGGCTCTCGTCGTCGATTCCGGAACATTGTAGCCATATATCTCCGAGCATTTCTCGTTACCGCTTTCCGGTCATTGTTCAGTGGATTAGGCAGGCGTTTGTCGTCAATAAGCATCACGCAATCGCGTGGGAAGTATCCGATCTGAAAAGAGGAAAATGAGGGACTGCCACATATGGAAAAGAGGATAAATATCATTCATAACTTGCGAAATTTTATCGAGAAGTTGAAGCAGTTTTTGAAATGCTATTTTTATCTTAGATATCAAATTACAATTTAACAACGCTATGCAAACGTGTTGGTATGAATATCATGAACAACGTGTACACTTACCTCAAAGCCTAGCCGAGCATTTTGTGGATCGACAATTTTCTGATTCGAAATCGTCAGCTTCGCTTTCCAAAATGTTTGTTCATTGGGGCTGGCTGTTGACATTTCCGTAATTGAGACGATATCACCAACCTTCAAATGTTTTTGTTTACTTTCAATTCCTAAATACATAACAACCCGCAATCGCAACTGAGAGTTGTTGGTGGGCTCGAAGTCTTTGGTGACAACGGCAGCAGCAATGGCTGGAACGTTGATGGACGTCTCTTCTGCCGGTTCGAAGTGACCTCCACGACAGTCGATCTGAAATTTACGTTTAGTTTCAACGCAGGGAAGAAGCAAGAGCAACACTCACTTCTAGAAATTTCAGAACGGGATAGCACGTTATAATACTGCCAGTGAGCTCGGATAATCGTTCCGTATACTTGACAAGCACTTCCTGTAATCAAATGAGAGCACATGTCAACATCACGAGAAGCCGTCACCTCAAAGTCGGCGGTTTCCAGATGGATGAGAGGAAACAACTCGTCGAGTCGCGAGTGCCGTCGTTCGAATACACAACGATGCAGCTGTCTGTCGAAGACAGCCCAATCCTCCCGAGAACGTTCGACAAGCCTGAATGAATCAATGATGGAAAACCTTTCATGCTCTCCTTCTTTTTCTCCTTATTCCCAAGAGGCGTTTCTCTTTTTTCTTCATGGAAGTTTCTAGTTTTCCCTGTGTGTGAGAAGCGTGAAAAAGAAATGTTTCACGCCAAGGGCGAGCAGAAAAATAAAATAAATTGGAAACAGAAGGAGGATACCATGAGCTCGCGTCGCTTTCCACACGCATTTTTATCCGCTCCGTTGCGTTTTCATCGGTCGTTATCCCAATTATGAGCACTTTGACGGGTCCCAACTCGACTGATGAATAATGAAAGTGTTGACAATCGACGAGGCGTTGGATTCGGACACTGGAAGAAGGCTCATGTTATGATGTCATTCGATTCTCAGATGGGCATAATCCGCATTTACTAGTGAGAAAACGATTCATCATTCTACGTATTCCCTTGTTCCTACTAGCTTTGCACATGTTTCTCAGGCTATCATGTTTTGAAGTCATGCGCCTTCCCGTTATCTGTCGCTCCCGTCCCTCACAGAAGCTGCAGACTCATCTCATTCGGAGTAAAGTCTCGCAATCAATTACATGAAATATTGAGGTGGAATAGATAGGGAGACCTCGGGTCTCTTTCTCAAGTTCTTTGGCGTGTGTAATACCACACTCGCTACATCCTACGCTGGCTGCACTCCCGGATAGACAAGCGGGGTGGATAAGCGATGAAACATTCGATTTCGATGGAGGGAGATGAAAATGAAAGCCCACGGATAAGATTTATGGGGAGACAGCAATCAGAACCTCCGAATACGCTGTGAATATGGGATACGGCATCAAGTGTGCGATGCGTCTTGACGACGACAAATACAAAAAAACAACTCTTACCTTCTGCCGTTTCTTCTGGTAAATGGGCTTTTTGGCGAAAGTGGCGCGTCAGAAGAATCGTCGACTCCCTCCATCTCACATAACTTTCTCTATATCTGCCCGCTCTGAAAAAAACCGGAAGTAATAATATGAGAGAGATAACTGCTGCGCATAGGTAAAAAGTTCATTTGAAGAGGAAGATGGGCGGATGAGTACATGCTTATAAATTTGTTCGATTATGTACATACATACAACCGCCATGTCAATTTGTGTTGGCAAATCAAAAGTGACGGCTTTTAGTAGCGAACAACAGAAATCAACGTGAGGGAGTCAGAGAAGAGGTCGTGTGACTAACCTAAGGAGTAAATATGGGTTCGGAAGTTGAAAGAAGACAGGAGGTAAGGACCAAGAAACAAACGTCTTACGACATGTGTTAACATTGAGAGACAGACCATGTGGTCAGAAAATGTATCTTGGCGAGTTTTGGAGCTGAATTTGCAAAAAAAGACATGAAATTGGAGTGATGATTCATGAAAAAGACAGCGGGAATGAGAAAAGTGGACAAAGTAAAATCTTACTCGGAAGGATTTGACAACTAATTGGAATGCTCCTCATTTTTTTGTGCTGTTATTAGTTTCCGAAAGTCGGAAATTGTTGAGGAAACAAATAGAAAGTGGGCAGAAAACAAAGGTTATAAGCGGCCTGGTTCCAGAAATTCATCAAAACTTGTGACACCTAGGCAGAAAGAGCCACCGACACAGCGGGGAGCAACACGGGCCCGTGCCGGCTTCCGGTTTTCCAAACGCAGGGAACAACTGTTGTTAGAGAGGAGAAAGTACACGGTGCTGGGTACCGACGGATTTGGAAGCAGGTGTTTCGAACTTTGTGGGAGAATTGAGGACACTCTGAACCCGAAATCAATGAGGAGTAGTCACTGGAAGGGCAAGGCGTTATGAGTTGATAGTGTGTTATGTTTCGGAATGCTTCCTGCTCTCGCGAAAGAAACGGAAGATAAAGAAGATAGAGTGGAGAGGAAGGTCCTCGCCTTCTCATCAACCAATCTCCGTCTCGTCTTGTCGGGTGCGTATCACAATTCAGCGACTCGGGCACACACACACGCGTTCTGCTCTTTCCTCTATCCATTGCTCTGTGGGCTCTCAATTCATATCTACCACCTGACTCTATCCCTATCACCGCATTGGGTGGAGAGAGATGGCGGACCTTCGCAAAATGACCACTTCTCAACGCGTTGATTGAATTGAATTGGGATGAACTTTCGAGACATTCTCGACAACGGAAGACGGGAGTGTTGATGTGTGAAGCGAAATTTGAATGACCTGGTTTCCAACGGCAAGATGTTCTTCAACCTGCCGATTGTCGGATCTTATCGCCATCTCCGTCTCTTGTCTCGCTTTTCCTCATTCTACTGACACATCCTGAGGAAGTCCGATTTTAACATATATTTTCAACACCCATCCAACTGTTGCAAATTGGAAAACAAAATTCCATATCATTTTATTATTTTTACTAGTTAAATGCAGAAGCAGAGTGAAAAGTGAAATTTTGTGACATAACGAGCAGATTTTGATTAGTTTGTTGAAGATTCACAGTTTGAAACGACTCGGGAAGGGAAGAGAACGGATCATCAAAATGAAGAGAGAAATTCCAGAGAAGACACCACACAGAAGACAAAGCAATAACGGGAGATTTTCAGAGGGATGAGGTGGATGAATTATGAAATTAGTCACTTTACAACTACATCATGATCAAATGTACAATTGAATATACAGAATGTACACAAATGCAGTGGCCTAGTAAACGATCAATAAGTTAGAGGTCCACGAAGGGGTTTTTCTTGTAGGGATGGTCAATGTCGTGCTTGAGCACTTTGACCAGCTCGTCGATGTATTCGCGATGCTTGCGACAGTAGATGAACGAATCCCACATCATCGTGCACACGTCCAAGTCGCTTGTCGACGAGAGGAATATGTTCTGAAAGAATAAGAATTAGTTTCAACTTTCGCGGACATCATCACCTTGGAAAGGGGAGCTGAGAACCTGAAGAACGGCACTTCGAGAGAATCAGCCCACTGTCTGGATCTGGCCACGGGCGCTCCTTCCGATGCAGTCGCTTGATCGATGAACATTGCCGCCAGGTTTTTTATTGTTTTTATCGACTGCAGCGGTGAGTTACTATCAATGGAAAGTGTTTCGATGACGGTGCATGGAATTTGCCCGGTTCCCAGAGACACGAGAACATTCATCTGGACTGCGTCCTTGCGTTTTCCGGTCAGTTGTAGTTGGCGGTTGTACGAGTGCACTTCGCTCATGAGATCCAAAGCCGGGTTGTTGGAGATTATTCCTCCATCGATGTATCTGTCTTCCGAAGGTTTGAAAAGAACTGGAGCAGCAGTAGATCTGCGGAGAGCCATCCAGAGTGGCATGTCTTTTGGTGTTTCTGGAGCCACGTCGTCTGCCGGCTTGTAGTTGCGGGCCATTTCCAGACGGACTGGTAGCTTCTCGGAATTCACCGCACTGATCATCAGTCTGAAGAGAAGATTAACTCTCTTTTTTCTGGCTCAAGCGTACCTTGGGTATTCGATGTCTGAAACAGTGCCTGTTCCGAATTGGTCTTGGATGAACTTCTCCAACTGTACTGTGTCATACGGAGGTATTATTCCGTCGAAGACTCTGTCCTTCAGAAGAAGATACGTCTGCTGCATCTCTCTGAGACTCTTTCCGGTGGCCAAACCAGCCATGATAAGGGATCCAGTCGAAGTGCCCGCAGACCAGTCGAAATACTTGAAGATCTCATCGCCAAGCCGTTCCTCAATGGCAATCAGAGTTTGAATAATGACCAATCCACGGATTCCTCCTCCATCCATAGAGATCAGGTTGGCTCGTGGCTTTCCACCTCTACGAGTTCCTTCCAAGACGTCCTTTATGTTCAATTTCTCACTAGCCGTCAACTCGGTTTTCTCGTAGTCGTCTTCCAATCCTATATGAATGTCTTGCAACGTCTGTGCGTATTCTTCATCTGGAGACGTGGCATCCGAACGACAGTGACTTCTGCACCCCTTGTATCCTCGCGGACATCTCTTGGCCCCCGCAGCCTTGAGAATCGCAAGCATGTCCTGGCTGAAATACGTTACTCATAGCCACTTGAGCATTTTGTAAGTGCTCACTTCTGGAGGGAAGCTGCCAAGTGTCTCGGTGACTCGCCTCTGTCGTTCATCTTGTTTGGATCGGCGCCAGCGGAAATGAGAAATTTGACGCACTGCAAAACCGAATTTCCGTTGTGAAAGAATCCCAAAGTTGTCTTTCACCTCGAGACTGATCTTTTTGGCATCAACAAGAGCGGCGGACTTGTGGAGAGCAGTATTTCCGTGGGGATCCGTGGCATTCAAGTCAGCGCCATGAGCATAAAGCGTGACAAGAAGTGGCAATAAATCTGGCTGAAAAGGTTGAAGAGATGGAAAGATGCACTGAGCAGAAGAGTTTCCATCCTCATTCGCATAGCTCCAAGAACAAAACAAACCTTTTTGGTAGTGATGAAGAGCAGAAGAGCCGTCTCTCCTGCGTTGTTTTTCACGTTGATATCCAATCCCAAATCAATTTTTTTGTTAAGCAGCGCATTCAGAGATTCCTTGTATAGCGCCACATGAATTGCACTATTGCCCAGTGCGTCACGCTCGTGTGCGATTTCCGGTTTGTCCGTCAGAACCACCTCGACAACGCTTTGCGCGTTTTTTGACGTCATCGCGACGAACAATTCGTTGCGATCTCCACGGGTGAACTTGGCGCCCTTTCCAATCAGAAAAGTGGCGACGAGCGGCTTTGCAGCACTGACAGCCTCGTTCAACGGACTCTGACCGTCCATATTGCGTTCATCGATAAAGTGCTGGGATTGGGGACACTTATCCCAAATACTCTGTAAACATTTGAAAGTACGGCTTGGACTGCTACTAGTTGATACCTGAGCACAGAAACTGCTGGACACGTGGTGCCACACATTGTTACCCGCCTTGTCCGTTTGGCAGAAGAGAGTCGGATCGAGTTCAAGAAGGCGCTCCACAATCTTCTGACGGTCCATCGCGAGCGCCAGATGGACGGGGTAGCAGTTTTCAGTGTGACACAAGCATCTCAGTTGACTTGGAAACGGCTCTAGAGTGTCATTCATTATCTGAATCATCTCATTGGAAAAGAAATCCAGACGATCCGTCGCGATGGCCACGTGAATCATGTGGTAGTGAGGCTTCAGCTTGATCTGTATGACGAGTTCTTCTATTTTCCCCCGGATATCTCCACGCGTTGCATTCAAAGATGTGAACAAGAAACTCTTCTCGTCACAAAGGTGCAGCAGATCCATCAGATCTTTCTTGTCAACCGCTCGACACAGACTGAACGGTCTCCCCAGCACAGGCAAGTTCTCGAAAAATCCAACCGGTGCGAAGACGAGATGATAGTAATTATCAGCTGGTTGGCCTTCCGTTGACACTCTCCCGGTCACAATCACAAAGTGCTCGTCGTCGACGTCAGTTGGCACAACTTCATAATGTCCGATTTCTTCCATGGGGAATTGACACACTTCGTCACACCGAGACGCGTACCACGGCTTTTTGAGGAATTTGTTGATTATGGCGGGGAAGGTCCGCACTAAAGAGACAACATTCTCGAAGCTCAACCCGTTCTCAATCTTTGGCTGAATTTGACGAGCTGGAGAGTTAGTAGCGCTGGCAGAAGACAGGTCTCTGAAACGATAATGGTATAATGCGACTAGGAATAATAAAATCACTTTTTGTCGACGAGCGGCATTGAAGCGTCACAAAGAGCTGCGGGCAACTCGAGATCCTGATCTGTGTTTTCTGCATCCACCATGATAAAGTCTTCTTGTGACGCAGTCGCAGTTGTAGTCGTCGTCTCAGCTGTCTCCGTAACCGCCTCGCTACAATCAGCCGGATCTGAAAATAAGAGTATGAAATAGATAGAAATGATTGCGAAAATGAATACCTTCTCTGCTGGTGATCATTTTCTGTGTGTGTTGATTCTCTCTGTAAGCCAACGGACTGATAGCAACTATCATTTCCGGATTGGAATACGACCTCCAGAGTCTGTCCTCGGAGCTTTTTGAAGAAGGAGAATTCGTTGAAGGAGTGTCCGGGAAGAACGAACATGACTTGGGGTCCGACATTTCACAGCTCAACGGGCTGCTTTCTAGCTGAGTTTCTGCTGCTGCTGCCTCTCTGAACAGCAAATTGAACATTTCTGGTATCAATTCACAAATAATGTGCTCACTGCAATTTCGAAATACTTTTCCAACAGTCTGCTGTTGACGTAGATGCCAGCCAGTCGGGCGATTGAGTAGTCTCGCCTGAAACTGTTTCAGTATAAGGCAAAGAACCGAAAAAGTGAAACTCCGACTCACAAATGACTAAATTTGGTTCCTTGTGCACACCAGGCAGTTCGAATCGACTCCTCCCACCGGATGAAGCCATCGTCGCCTGGAAAAACTGATTTTTGGCCAGCAGAGAGCGTAAATCTCAAAGTTTTCAAGTGTTTGTGTTGGTTTTTGCATAGAAAACCACGCACAATCACAACAAAGTGCGATGAAATTAGAAGGAGGAAGTGAATTAAAAATACGGAGCAAAAGAATGGAGAAAAACGAGCTAGATTGGAGAAGATACAATTGAATTAGCACTTGCTGGCATGTGATGGTTTCCTCAGCGAAAAGAATCAAAGAGGGATGTGCGGGGGAGCGCACTTGCTGAACCCTCGTGGTGGAGAGGGGTCTGCAGTCACATGCATGTTGACGGCCGGAAAGAGCGTCGCGCGCTGGCGAGCTGCTGCCAACAATGCATGAAATTCTTCAGCTGAAATCCGATTTTCCGGTGGGAAACGGAAGGAAATTGAGGGGATGGATAGAGGAGGCGCGTGATGAAGGCTGTGATGGGCAGATGATTCACGATAGCTACGTTGCTTACGGGAACCAAGCGGAGGAGGAAACGGCGCGTTGCGAAATACTTATGCTTTATGACATTCAGTAGATAGCAATCAGTTTTTAAAACGAGTACGTTTCGAAGACTGAGAACACGTTGGAAAAGGTGAAATGGGAGAACGTAGAATAGAGTACACTCGAAAGGCAAGGTCGAATGCAAATACTCGAGTAGACCACGTCAGGTGCCGCCGCCGTTTTCTGACTCACAGTTCATAGTCCATAAGGAGCGCATCACCTTATCATATCATATGTAGTCAATGACACCATCCATCAATCGGGCGATGTTTTCAAGAGGAAACCGGGAGAAAAAGGAAAAAAGAGAGTTCTTCGCTTTTCCGTTTGTCGATTCTTGAGGACATCAAAAGCACTAATTGTGGGGTTGGAGAACAATGATGGATTGGAAGGAAACTGGACGAATTGGATAGGAAGAAAGCGATGGAAGGGAGAGGAGCAATGCGATCGGGAATTAATTAAAGTATTCTCGAGGTTCTGCTGACTTTTGGCGTCAAAATTAAATTTCAAATGATGTCAAAAGGCTGGTTGCAAAGACAAACCGCCGGAGGAAAATTTCATTTTGGGAATATACATATGAGGGAGAATCATTTATTATCATGATGACTGCGTGTTGCGACGATACATTTGTATCTTTTGTTGTTTTCAGTGCTGAACTCTGAAAAATAAACAACGCGTGGAATGTTTTCAATTATTACCGCTTGTTTTTTGAGCTGTTTTGTTAGTGTCCTCCATGTGCATATATTCAGTTTTTTTTCTCTTTACCTTTTGTTATTCATCATCAGCGTCAAGCGCGTTTGATGTTTATATGGTTTGTTGCTGTGTACAAGAGGACTGAATTGTCGGCGTGTGGCATGAAATAACACTTTGTCAAAAATTCTGGTGTGAATCTTTCAAAAATTGAACAGACAATGGAAAGAAAAAGAAACCGAGTCATGTCCAAAGTGCGATTCACGAACATCTTCCATGCTCTCCAAACAATTCCCAAATTGAAATATAAACGTTCTCATCGTAAGTGTTTCGTATCATGCAGTCATTGAAGTCTTCGGCATAAACTTTCCAGAACACGAGAGTTACCGGAGCGCATACCGGGGAACTTTTAAATGAATCTCCGACTTTTCGTCAGGTATGCGATTCAGTCTTCCATGTTGAACAATTTTTCGCTGTTTGAAGACACGCGTTTCATGTAATCCGACGAGACAAGCGGTTGCGGGATTGCGGACGGTGAGACATCTTGAGAAACACGTTGGAGTTGTTTTTTGCCTTGCCAAAATATTCTCGACTGTCGAATACATTTCGATCATATCAGTTTGCGCGAAAGCGGTGGAAATATCGCATAGTGGTGAGACAGGTGTGTTTGGGAGCGTGTTTATCCCGAATTGGAGAGAAACTGTGATATGATGTCGTTTTGCAAGAATATTGCATTCACCCGTATTCTCTCCTATACCATGGATCTGATAAACCAGTAAAATTAAGTGTACCAATGAATTCGAACGCTTTCCTGACAATGCAGTTTGAGTGTAGAAAGCCCTCGTGTTTCATGGTCCCTTCGCACTCTCGACTCCCCCGCTCATATCAGAAGCAATTGAGCTTTGATGAAAGAAATGAATCGAGAAGAAGATTTCTCTCCCGACGCGTCAGTGGCAAATTTGTTGTATTGTTGTTTTAGCGTGATTGATTGGCTGTGTAACGATTAGATTGAAAAGAAAATAAATCAAATATCGGAGGATCGAGGAACCGGCGCAAAATCACAGTTGTCGACGTCACATTCTGATCGCGTAGGAAGACGAGAGGAAACAAATGATGTATATTCAATATGACAGAATCGAATCGAAAGAATAGGAGAATTCGTGCAAAAAATGATAGGTTATCAGAACGCCGTGGAGTATCCACTCGTTCTCCGCCTCTTCTGGAGGTATGCGCAATCCAAGAAGAAACAATCATTCCATGTATTTCTTCCCATCCGTAGACACTTATCAAATTGTCAAATTGTGCGACGATTGAAATCGTTTCCCGTCCAAACTCATCCGATATTCTCTTTTCCGAACCCGTTTCCTTAACGCAGGAATGCTTTTAGGATCCCCCTCACTAAAAAACTCATTTCACAGATGATAAATGACAAGCGTCGGTGTTGGTGACAAGCATTAACATGATTGTTTTCTTAACAAGTGATTCGCTTCTCCCCTTTCCTCCCCACTATTTCACCGGATCCTCTCTCCCGCAACGAGCAAGAGTGACAGTTGTCTTTGGCGGCTCGTCCGGCCGCTAATTAGCTCACTGGCTCTCTCCTCTCGTCAAATGTTGTACAAAGTGACCTTCTAATCGGCGGCGGCCTTTTGGCAGAGTAGAGAAGCAGCCAAGAAGTCAGTTGTGTCTTCATTCAGGTGATCAACTTGAATAAACTTTTGGCGGGTGCGGGTGTCAATTAGAAAGAAGGACAGAGAGACACGGGGTGGGAGTGTGTCAAGGGGCGCACCTGCCGTGCTCATCCATCATAACATGAACTCAGATAACCATCTAGACGGTGGATTCGTGATCGAATAGTATACAAACGATCATAGCATGAGTCATTTTCCCTGATTAGCATGAAGTTGTGCAAGATAATTGTCTAATAGCAATATGCATCACGAAAGTGACGGTATCTGGGTGATCTGGATCGGAAATCCGACGAATGTGGTGTCACGAGCTCAATTGGGTGAATTGCATGTAATTGAGTTAATATCAAGAATAGCAAGGGCTCATCGCATGTTCTATTTGGCTGTTAGACTGTCTGACTTTTTGTATTCAAGCGTGAGAAAAGTTGTGCACGTCTTATGCAAGAGCTCTCACATTTTATGGACTGTTCATGGAGAACGACAAATTTCCTTTCCGAAATATGACATTTAGAACCTGAAACAGGTGTTTTCCCCGTAATAACTGAAGAAATTCAGCTTTCTCTTTTCTCTAAGAATTCTCAATTTCACCGAGTTTTCAATTAAACGTCAATCTCCAACACATATGTTACCAGTTATATCATAAATTCATCACCACACCGATCATTAAGTTCATCTTCATTCCCATCCTAGCTCTCCGATCCCAGATGTCGGAATCGAATGATTCGGTGTGAATCGGCACATAAAACTTGGCCATCACCATTCACATTCGGAGCCATTAGAAGACCGTTAAACGTGACCCGCTTCGAAGTGACTTGTAAATCACTAAATCACGGTGTCCAGAGTGTGGGCAGGCGATGGTGGTGGCACAAAGCGGTAGGTAGTCGACGAGTGTCTTCTTCACGTTAAACAAACTTTAAACTGACGTTTTGATCAATTGCTTTCGTGTCGGAACATATCCCACCACCACTTAGCGGTGGCTTCTAACCAAAACAATTGGTAATTAGAGCTTCATCATTTATCTTTTTTAAATTGTGCCACTTGACAATGAAAGCTTTTAAGACGGAGCGTGTGCTGTCGAATACCTCAGTATTACTGCGTACCTGCCTCTCTGACTAGTTGACCGCAACTAGCTGAATGCATAACTCATTCTTTGTCGGTAAACAGTTGCTGCCCGCTCGCCTTTTTATGATCTCACTTCTTGGCCCACAAACCTGACAATTGGTCCCCAAAGGTTACCAGCTCTTCTTTTTACACAAACCCTGAGTTATAGCGGTCTCTTTGTCAGTTGCACAATATGCAAATGCTCGGCAACCGTCAAAAGCGGTCAGGGATTACCCGAAAAATGGGTGTCTTCCGTTTCTTTGAAATGAATATGCAAAATCACAGACGGTGTGGTGTGTGTACTGCCCGCTCGTCCTCCGCTCCCTCCAATATCATTAATTATGGCCAAAAGGGAGAATGAGCGCGAAAAAGCGAAATTAAGGAGGGTGACCGCGGAGGAGACGAGATGAGAAAGTGGCAATTTCCGAAGAAATGCTCTGATTGAGTCTAGGAAATTGGAAGAGTTTTGCGAATTGATCACAGTGACCGGATGGTGTCCATTTGGACTCTTTTTTTCCATTAGACAGCCATTGTAAAGGGTACGGTGACACTGACTCACGTTTTCACAAACTAGTGGAACTCTTTCCCATCAATCACTGTTTGCCCTGGAAGTGTTAACGGAGACCTCCGATTCGAATTTGTTGCGACGACAGTTGGAGGTCCGTTTTCCTGTGTTGTTCTAACTAATCGCCCTCCCTGACGCCAACTAAATCACAAACTGTCTGGCGTCTGACACGTGTCGCCACCCCCGGGCCCTTCTCATTAGATACCACTACAGCCGCTATTTTCCTCTCCACTTATTTGCCTTTGGTGTCATCTTTAATCTAAACGAAAACAATATGAGAAGCAAGTTTGGTACCATGCAAAACAGCTCAATGATTTCGTTTTATGGCATTATGACCCAACACGCTGTCGTCAACAACGGAGACGATCGGATTTGATTCTAATTCCCCTTCCCTTGCGTTCTCATTCTGTTCTCAATGCGTCCCGATTCTTCCCAACTTTCGATGCACTTCTCGGCTGTTGCATTTGATGGTGATCAATTTTGATAGACATGCAATCAATGTGGCGATTAGATGGGGCGGGAAAGACAACACCACGGACAGATAGCAATGGGATCCGCCTACTTCTTTCGCAGGCCACCCCGGCGTTGCGGCATACGGTAGTTAATTGTTTTCGGACGGAGGGCCAACAATCTGATGGGCGGAGTCGCTAAGAGAGACTCATCGCACATTGTCTTGCGTCGCGTGTCACACTTTCTTCTGTCGTTTTTTCCAGTTCCGTCCGTCCGGTCAGTCAGTGGTCCCTTGAGGCGGAGACCTTTTCGAGACGAGTAGTTCAGCAACTAATAAGCAGCGCGTACCCAATAAAAGTGTCATTTCGAGAGTGAGCGTGTGGGGACTCGAAAATATTATGATAATTGTTGCGTCGTAAAACTCCACTTGAGCTTCCCGCGACCGTTTTGACTCTCATCACATAATAGCATAATTACTTTCTTCAACTCCGCTTTCACCACCGAGAACTCGGCGAAACCAGAAGCCGTTACCAGCCAAACAATTCTGTTGTTGGCTCGAACTTCGACACTTCAACTTCATTTAGTTCCAATTTCCATCGCGTTTGATGAGTGAGAGAGAAAAAAGCGATGATTATTTTCGGTGGCTGTTTTCTGTTTTGTTACTTGTTAGCCTAGTCTTGTGGCTTTTGAATCGGCCAATCGAAAGCCATAAATGAAGAAGAATCGTTCATTCTCTCTCGTCACGTGGCAATAAATAAATCGGAGCGAAGGTGCTAATGTCGTTGAGAAACGCAATAAGCGCGTGGTCTCAGATTGGTCAACACATCTGCCTGAATAAGGGCTCCTCATCTTCTTGGACACTACCGTAAACCATCTGATTTTTGTTTGCATTGCAATTTATCGCTCTTAAGCGAGATGCGCTTCCCGCCTTTTATACTTCCTGTCGCGTTTTGGGTGCTAAGAGCCCCCCGTATTAATTACAAGAAGAGACACTGGACTAAAGCCTCTTGCAGCTCAATTATTATTACGGTAACATATGTCGTTACGCGTTCGGTTTTATCCTCGCCAGATTATTTTTATGATCCTTCATCTTGCCTATTCTCTAATCCGCCGTAATGAATCTCTTTTCTTGAGTCATCGATTATTTTATTGCAGTTATTTAACAATGGTGTCTAAAGACGAGAAGCCGAAGATCTCCGGACTGTTCAGCGTGGAAAGTTTGTTGGAGACACCCACCCAGAAGCTGAGCGCCGAGGAGCTCCTCTTGCAGCCGTCGCCGCTGACTCCCAAGACTCCGCTGTTGATGTCAGCAATCCATCCGATGAATCCTTACTTCACTCCACAGCTCGATCCAGTCATGATCTACTTTGCACAGTCCGGGTAACAACACACTCACGAGCTTCAGAGTCTAATTTTTGTCGGCTACAGGAACCGTCTCCCTCTGGTAAGCTCCGATAGCTCTCCGGAATCATGCGCTTCATCTCCCCTTTCAATGCAACCTTCACTACCGTGGCTTTCATCTCAACGAGAAGATTCGCCAAGTAAGCCAAAGTACACAGCGCCGCGGTTTACTTAATTGCATTTTACAGCCAGCGATGATGCCAAAATTCAAATAGGACTAACAAAATGCATGTTGCGAAAACACAAAAACAATCGGAAACCGCGTACGCCCTTCTCCACCCAACAGCTCATTTCCCTGGAGAGAAAGTTCCAATCTAAACAATATTTATCCATTGCGGAGAGAGCCGAGTTCAGTGCTTCGCTACAGTTGACCGAGACACAGGTCAAAATTTGGTTCCAGGTTAGTGTGTTGACTAAATACTCAACTGGGTCGCAATCTGGTTACGGTGCCTTTGTTAGATAGTATCAATTTAGTGACACGCGCCTCATAATTATGGTGTTCATAAATGCATCGTACCGCCTGATGAGATACAGATAGTGATGGCCTTCACGCCTTTCTGTGAGAAGACGTCCGACGCTCCTTATCCTGAATTCGTATCCACACCTGTTGTGACACGCTCGTCAAACTTCCGATGCTAATCTCGTACCCTTTTTGAGCACGAGCCGATGGCGGTGCAGGTGTAATCCCCCCTCAGAAAAAGGGTTTTTGTGAAACCAAACAGGCATCGACACTTTGCCAACCCGTCAAGTGACTGTTGTGCCAGCTGTCTTTTCAAGTACTGTATCGTCTCAACTCAAAATATTTCGGGGCGCGTGGCAGATAATGATGGCAGATGACGGCCAGGCCAGGAGCGGTTAATTGACCTTCATCATCACGTAATTGGTAAATATTGCTGCACATCGCAACATTTCTCCTTCTGCCACCCTCCACCAATCTCTCGAAAATTTACGCGCGGGCCACAACACAATCACAATGGTGTGAATGACGCAAGCAAATTGTCTCATAACGACACTGTTCTTCTTCCCATCATCTGCTCAGCCTTAAGGCTTTTGCCAATCAGTCAAATATCTGATGGATCGTAAAATGAGACGGAATACCGGAGGATTGCGTCGTGGTACATTGCCCCTCCACCCCCGCAGCCATCTGCAGCGATCAGCCTTGATTTACCACCCAATTCGCACCTGCCACTGTATTTTTTGATGTTTGAGGGAAAAGAGGGGGAAATGGAGAAACCACACCACCGCAAGGTCATCGAAAACAGTTTTTCCTCTCTTTGCAATATGCCATAGTGTTAATGATATGATAAATGAACAAGAAGATTGCGGAATTCGGCAATGAGATGGTGTCCAGCTGTGAAGTGGTTGCCGCCAAAAATTAACAAAACGATGATTTCAGAATCGGAGGGCAAAATCGAAAAGACTGCAAGAAGCAGAAGTGGAGAAGGTGAAATTTGCACAGGCGAGTGCTTATGCTGCTGCAGCCGTCGGAGGAGCCGCGGACCCATCGAGCCTGCTCGCATTCTACCCACCGCAGTGGTGAACCCAACGGAATCCCTTACATCTCGATATGCATTGTATTTCATGATCCTAGTCAAACTACGTCACTTGTGAGCATACTACCGCTATTTTCCGAACAACTTCTGTACTCGAAAGTACACTAAACCATCCCCCACCTCACATTAAATGCTCAACTCGATTGTTCCCCCCTCACCATAGTCCGGTTTAATTTCTTGGAAAAAAAACCAACAACTTCTTCCCTCTACATTCCTGAACTTCTCTTCCTTCACACTGTGTTGTGAATTCATTCGCTTTGTTTTCTCGCTTTCCCCAGACCAATTTCGCATAGCTCGAACATTTATGTCTTGTTGTGATCTCTCGCCGCTACGGTAGCTTGAGCAATGTTCATTGAAACAGTCCACTTAGATCTTCTTTCGAACTTCTGTCAACTGTCTCAAATTGTCATTTCCGCCCCGTTTTACATTTCTTAAAATGCTTCTGATTCGATTTCGCTTCAAAAATGATACGTTTTCCTACTAATAAAAATGACAGATACAAGAAAAATCGTTCCCGTGATTTGTGTCAGATGTCCGAAACTACGAAATGTTGCATGAGTGGCCGAGGAAAACAAAAAATGCACGATTTTGTTCGGTTGTTTATGCATTCCAGAGGCCACGTCCTCAGTCCGTCTGCTATCAACAACTCGGAGTTAACGCCACGGATAGTTGTCCTCATTGCAAACTTTCCGGAAATGAAACAATTTTGCGTTGCGAAAGGTGTCGATTTCACATGAGATGTCAAATAGAAGCGGAATCCGATGGAATTTCTTCTTAATCGAATGAGGGA
The DNA here is from genome assembly GCA_963932285.1 of Caenorhabditis macrosperma. Taxonomy (NCBI): domain Eukaryota; kingdom Metazoa; phylum Nematoda; class Chromadorea; order Rhabditida; family Rhabditidae; genus Caenorhabditis; species Caenorhabditis macrosperma. Next base: position 14,028,598 of record OZ010618.1, read on the forward strand.
GAAATTAGAAAAGTTGTGCTTCCGAAAAGTTTAATCAAAATCTGTTACTCCAGTTGCACTTTGGCTTAGAAATGGAAAGCCTTCTCGTGAATCATTTTGTTTCTAAAAGGGGGTATTTGATATATGAGTCACCAGAAGATATAAAGGATTCGCATGCACCATTTCCTCCGATGAATCATCGCTTCGAAATAATACTGAAGATCAAACTTTCTGTTCCCAGAGTGGCATATGACATTCAAAAACTGAAAACTAACTCATCAAATTTTATCACCGCCACTTGTGCCCCACGTCTTATCTTTTCCTGAACTCCAAAAACGGCAATTTTTGTCTGCGTCCTCCTCAAAACGCCTATAATCTATCTGTCAAATACCACTCTTATCGCATGATTAATGCAACGTCGAGTGTTCAAATAAAGAAAGTCGCATAAAAGGAGGCATGGACGGCAGAAGAACGCAGTTTTGCGATTCTTCGTCTCTCGAAACACCTTCAACATGCACGTTATCAGCAGCCCAGTGAGTTTGCTCGTCTCTGTTTTCGAGTCGTAGTCGTCTTTACAGGAAGTCCCGAGCGCTCATGCCGTACGTGAACAGCTTCGCGCTGGATCCGAGATCCACGTCCGTGGACATGTTACCCATCATCATCACAAGTAAGATAGTGTATAATCGGACTTCGTAACAGTCACCATTCCAGGGATTTCTCTGTGGAGCTCCTCAGCGGACCGAACATTGTTCTCCACGTCAACTTCCGGTTCCACGGCGACCACATTGTTGCCATGAATACGTTGACCAACGACTCCTGGGGACCAGAGATCCGCCATCACAACCCACTCAAGCACCATGATCAATTCCACCTGACGATTCACGTTCACCAGGGATACTATCATGTAAAACTCATAACTATCAGTCCATTTTTAAAGAAATCTTTACAGATCTCTGTGAACGGAGAGCACCTCGCTGACTTCCCGCACCGTATCCCGGTGGAGGCCGTCCAAGCCATTGGACTCAAGGGAAGTGCCCACATCGACGAGATCACTTTCAGTGGATTCGAGTTTGGAGTCGACTGGAACACTCCACACGATTTCGGACACCAAGGATACAACTCTTACGGAACCGAGACTTACGTTGCCCCGGTCTTCCACGAAACCCATTCTTACAACGCCTACTTCTAACTGCTCTCTGTCCAAACAACTGATTTTGATCTTGTGAATGAATATGCAACCATTTCCAAACATTTTCTGAGAACTCAAAACCACAGAAAAGACTACAACTCGCGTTATCAAACAGATCAAACGCCCAAAATACGATAATACCTATTCTCGAGTCTCTGACTTTGTGACGGCAATGGCAAACATATTGTACGTGTCCAAAAACCACTTTTTCCGAAAATGTTCAACTTTGTCACCGAAATGACTCAGTTGGATCAATCAAACATTGGCAAATCTGTTGACACAGGTCGTCGCACTTCCTGATGTTCCGATGATATAGAAGTGTCAACACATGAGACGTGAATAAACCTGGAAACGAATATCAAAGAAGTGAGACAAAGACAAAAGAAGGTTTCTCTTCATCAACCATAAAAATACATTCAAAAATCCCAAATTTCTCTTTCTCATAAGCTGACACCTAAGTTTCCGCAATTCCACTGCCCCTAGTGAGGCTTACCCTTTTTTTGACCCTTGAAACCCAGTTAGAATTTTTGTTATGTAAAATTGAGTTTTCAGTCGAAGTTATCACTGTGCTTGGACAACACAACTCTAATTAATCCGAAACACACTGGTCTCCCACAAAACCCCCCGAGACCCACTTCTACTCCTCTTACAGCTCCTTGTTCAAAATATCGCACCAGTCAAAAAAGAAATATCAAAAGTACCTCCCAAAACTTGAAAAACAGATTTTCGTGTCTGTACGTTTGAACGCCGCATCCACTTTCTGACTAGTGACGCTACGTTGAGGAAAAAATGGTTGGATTCCTCGAAAAGTTGTTGCTGCAGCTTCTTTGATTATTGGTAACGCTGTTGGGACACTTAAAATATTTTCGCATATTTCGAAGTTTTCTAAACAACTCGCTGTTATGTGGTGGAAGTTCATGAAAATCATATAAAATATGAGAATGTTGACGGCTAACAGATTATTGAAACATAGTGGACTTGGATAAAGCAGCAGCTCAAACGAGAAATGCCGATGTCACTGTCGACCAGCACGAGACTTTGTTTGTCGGCTTGATAGCTAATTCTAACAAGTTGAGAGAGGACGATGGTTGACTGTTTTCGTTGAACGTTACTATAGGTCATGAATGTTCAGGAGTGGATGCATATTCATTTATAAAATCTGATTCAGACGTTATTCCAACAAGATGGATTAGAAATAAGCATTGTAGGAATGGGTCTTGTGGAAGACCGGAGCAACGTAAGTATCAGTTCCATACAAGTTGTATCCTTGGTGTCCAAAGTCGTGTGGAGTGTTCCAGTCGATTCCGAAATCGAATCCACTGAAAGTGATCTCGTCGATGTGGGCATTTCCTTTCAGTCCGATAGCTTGAACGGCCTTCACTGGAATACGGTGTGGGAAGTCAGCGAGGTGTTCACCGTTCACAGTGATCTGAAACTCTCTCGTGGTTTTACGGGTTGGAATTTGCCAGTCTGACATGATAGTATCCCTGGTGAACGTGAATCGTCAGGTGGAATTGATCATGGTGCTTGAGTGGGTTGTGATGGCGGATCTCTGGTCCCCAGGAGTCGTTGGTCAACGTATTCATGGCAACAATGTGGTCGCCGTGGAACCGGAAGTTGACGTGGAGAACAATGTTCGGTCCGCTGAGGAGCTCCACAGAGAAATCCCTGCAACGGTGAATGTTATGCAGTTCGATTAGACACTGGCTCACTTGTTATGGTGATGGGTAACATGTCCACGGATGTGGATTTCAGATCCTGTGTGAAGTTGTTCACGGACGGCATGAGCGCTTGGGACTTCCTGAAAACACAACTGATTCTAGGCATTCGGAATGAGAAAACTCACTGGGCGGCTGATAACGTGCATGTTGAGGATGTTTCGAGAGTTTATCGCAAAACTGATTTCTTCTGCCGTCCATGCCTCCTTTTATGCAATTTGTTCGTTGCATTGATGAAGAGATAAGATCGGAATTTTACAAATAGAGGATGGTGGTGATATAGGTTTACGAGTAGGTTTACAGTTACTCCGTCATTTTGTGACTAGTCGATCTTTAGTATGATTGCGGAGGAAGTGATGATTCGCTCCTCCTTTCTTCCGACAGCTTGAAATGTGCTCGTAGCAAGTCACGATGTGAACACATACCCAATCAGAAGCTGGAAATGTAGCTGAACTCTTTGGGTTCACAAGTGGTCCACCTGAAAACAATTTTTGTGAACGTGTTGTCGAAAAAACTACTTGATAGGATATTTGAAAACAAGATATTGACGAGTCCTGTTTTCATGCAAACACAAGTTATTAGCCAAGTGGTAGAAATGAATGTGCTCCTGATCAATTAGTTGTTGGGACTACCTCGATCACTAGACGATTATCCTGAACTTGCGACTCTTGCAGGCCCGGATGCGAAGAGCGCAGAAGTTATTGTGTCTGTAACTTTTCGCTCTACTTTTTCTCGAAAGTTGAGGAACTTGCTTGCAACTTCAGTCGAGATAAGCACACATTCTTCTTGCATTGAATCACCACTTCCTCTTCGGTCAACTGAAGATCAAATTGTCTCTTCCCGCAATTACGGAAGAACTATAAACTCGCCTATGTAACTATATCAGTGCCACCTCTGCTCCACACTTATCTTTTCAAAACTCCGGAGTTGGCAGTTTCTGCCTACATCCGTTGTAAACACACATCCTCTATTTGTAAAATTCCGATCTTATCTCTTCATCAATGCAACGAACAAATTGCATAAAAGGAGGCATGGACGGCAGAAGAAATCAGTTTTGCGATAAACTCTCGAAACATCCTCAACATGCACGTTATCAGCCGCCCAGTGAGTTTTCTCATACCGAATGCCTAGAATCAGTTGTGTTTTCAGGAAGTCCCAAGCGTGGATTCGATTTCGGAATCGACTGGAACACTCCTCACGACTTTGGACACCAAGGATACAACTTGTATGGAACTGATACTTACGTTGCTCCGGTCTTCCACAAGACCCACTCCTACAATGCTTATTTCTAATCCATCTTGTTGGAATAACGTCTGAATTAGATTTTATAAATGAATGTTCATCCACTCCTGAACATTGTCTTTTTCAAACACAATGACGTCATGAGAACATTCACAACCGATCGTTCATAATACTGTAAACGACAAACAAAGTGAAAGACATTGAAAACTACTGTGTAATGTTCAAATTTGCACCGAAATGACTCAGTTGGATCAAACATTGGCAAATCTGTTGACACAGGTCGTCGCTCTTCCTGACGGTTCGATGATGTGAAAAAGTCAACACGGAAAACAAAAGTGAGCATGAAAACGACCATATAAAACGTTGAACTTGTTGGTTTCCGTCATTGACTGTGAAGATGTACATCATCGAGAATCCTGTAAGTTCACCTTACCCGTATACCAATACACCAACCATTCTCAGAGTGTACCAAGTGCTCATCCTATTCGAGAACCTCTGAGAGCTGGCTCTGAGATTGATGTTCGGGGAAATTTGGTTCATGGAACTCACAAGTAAAGCTTCATTTTTCTCGCAGATTCATTGCCGTTTTCTGCAGAGATTTCGCAATCGAATTGCTCAGCGGTCCGAACATCGTTCTCCATGTCAACTTTCGTTTCGAAGATGAGCATGAGGTTGTGATGAACAGCTTTATGAACGGCTCCTGGGGTCCTGAAGTGCGCCACCGTAATCCTCTGAAACGTCATGACCCATTCAACTTGAGGATTCACGTCCACGAAGGATACTACAATGTTTGTTCAGTGTTGCGTTTCACAGAGAACTCTCAATTTTGATGTTTCAGATTAGTGTGAACAATGATCACTTGGCTGAATTTGCGCATCGGATTCCTGTTGAAGCTGTCCAAGCGATCGGGATCAAAGGGTCTGTGAATGCGGATTCGATTACTTTCAAGGGTTTTGAATTTCGTGAGGATTGGAGGCAGCCACACAATTACGAGCACTCGGGATACAATGCCTACGGCTCCGAAGGATACTTTCTACCTCAGTTCCAGAACACCCCGTCTTATCGATGAATAAAGTTGTTTTCCCATGCAAATCGCCTACAGTAGTCAGTTCTTCTCAGACCACCTCAACGCGTCAACGTCGCGAATTTCATTAGTCGGCCCGACCCATCCGGCCAACTTCTTCATTCCTCCCCAGCCCCTATTTTATGCTCTCTCCCTCTTCCCGATCTCCGTCTTCCTCTTCATTTTATCTGAAACGGAAGAATTAGTAGCGTGTGACTAGGCGTTTTCTCCTCCTCTTCCTCCCGGCCTCAACCAATTTTTTTGGTACGAAACAAGAGAAGCAGCTGGAGGAACATAAAAAATGAGGACTTGAACCCTCTCGATGACATCTAGAGAAAGCAAGTGCGTGTGTCGGCAAAAAGAGAAATCAATCCATTTCCGACAGCATAAATCATGCCCAGAATGTATGTGCTCTCGCGGTCTCTATGCGACGTCCAAGACATTCGCCCCTCCTCTCCCTCCCGTCATCATTTTTCTGCCTGTCCGTATCCAAAATGAGATTCTTTCCCATTTTCTTCTCCATTTTCTTCTCCACTGTTCCGTTGTAATTCTTCTTTTTCTCATCTCATCTACCGTAATCTAATATTCATAAGCAGCGCATAATCATGCGAGTTACTCATAAAAACAGAAAAGTACACATGAATAATTTCCGTCTTCTCTTAATTGCTCAAAGTCCAGATCAGCTGGCTGGCCAGGCAAAAGTTCATTCAATTTCGAATTGCACCCCGAGGAGGACGAGCGCCAGGAAAATTAGGTTGCAGAAACGGAGAATTTGCCTCCCGTTTGCGCCATTTTTACCCATTTTGTCTTCAAAATCTCGCCAATGTTTGGAAGAAACTGCATTGTAGAACTAGTGGAGACTTTATCATAACTGTCTACATGAGTTTTCCATTGACATTATCTTCCTCTCTGGTGAGTTCTCTATTTATTTGAGAAGGGAGTAGATTGGATTCAAGGGTTATATCTCGTTCCTTATTTTAGTGAATCATAAAACTTTCCGCTTGTATGCCGTTCTCGCGAGTTTGACTTTGACCTGAGCCTTTGATAGATCACCGTTGTCTCAAGTGCGAAAAACTATGTAAACTTGAGCGACCAGTTTACTTTGCGAAGTAACCAGGGAGCAGAATGGTCTGACACCCGGCAAACATGCCCTTTCATCGGGTTCCAAGACCTCGTAGATCATTTCGAGGGGAGCCGCCACCACATCATTTTCCTTCTCTCCATCCTCAAATATAGTCGCTCGACGCCTTTCACGCCTTCATGACATCCTCTCAAGTGTCATTGAAATCCAAGAAGAAGAAGAAGCGAAGCGAGGGCTCCATGGCCTTTCTTTATTTTTTCAATTTTCCAGCCACGCATATCAAAGTGTTTTCACCAAAGTGAAAAAGAAATAGCACGTTGACTCTCTGCCCCATCATTGCCAGAAAAGGAGGAAACCTTCTCTCCCCGATAATTTGTTCCTATTCCACTGCGCGCCAACACAATGAATTCAGAATATAGAGTTTCTTTATACACACAGCTCTCCAATTTCTTCAACCTGGGAGGCTAGACAGATTTGGACTCGAGTCGATGGTTGGGAGGAAAAAACGGAGTGGACCCTCCCCATCATTTGCTCCTCGCCTCATTTGTTTATTTCATTTTTCAACCATCCGAAGAAATAGGGGAGAGAAAGAGAAGAGCTTTCTCTACTTGCCACTTTTTCTTTTTTTTCACAACTGGTTCCGGACTGTTCTCAGATCATGGGGTTCATAATTCATACCACTTCGCCCCTTTCACTTGCTCATTGTTTCCAGCTCAATTATTCTTTTCAAAAAACGTTCCAGATGTAATGTATGTACATTCGAGAACAAGTTCCCCCTCTCTGTTTTCGCGTCTCCCTTTCCTCCCATTTTATGCGTTTAGAAAAGAGGAAGGGAAGTTTGCATTTGTGGTCCCCCGTCTATTTCTTTAATCGCTACTCGCTTCTTTATCCTAATTTTGTTCGGGACGGGAAGCTTTTGGCTAATTTGTCTTTTCAATTCTATTCTAAAAATTTCAGAATGATCTGAAAAAGCTGTCGAAGATGTATTACCTCTTCGTCGGTTTCCTTGCTCCCGCGATATTGATCCTGATTCTGGGACTGTTCGCATGTCTCAGAAAGTCCTCGAACACTAGATACGACGACAAAGACTATCAGTCGATTTATTCAACCGAAGACAACCACGTGTGAGTGAAAAGTAGTCCGTACATCTTGTTGTCCGAATGGGGCTCCATTTTTCTTCAATCACGCTTTATTTGCTTTCAGCCGCATTCGAATGCCAACATATGACGAGCGAGGTGTGAACAGCTATCAAATGATCTACGAGAATCCGCATTTTGTCGAATTCAAAAACCCGCCCACCTACAACGAAGCTGTCCGTCACATCGCCAACACCAAGTGAGTCCAGTCGTATTCATAATTCGAACGCAACCACCAAAACAATCTTTTGAGACCTCTCCCTTCCAATTCAATTAACCATCCATCTTTTCCAATTTTTGCAGACCGCCAAGCCGTCACTTGCCGCCGAACCAGCCGAAGATATTGGAACGTGCAGCAATTCCGCAACAGCAAACCGTCATTTATTAAACAAATTTATATATTACGACTGATTTCAATTTTTCAATTTTCATGGTTTCGAAAAATAAAATTGCAGGAAAATGTGTAGAGCCGATACTTTTGCGGTACTTGGAGAACACCAAAAGAACGAGGGGTGTCGGGAAACTGAACAATGAGATTATTTGCAGTCCGGGTTCATAATTATGTAATTGAGTTCTGCGGGTGCTGTTCAGTTTTCGTAGTAGGTGTTGTGTGAAAGGACATCGTCGTCTTCTTGAGCAGCGCCAAAGTACAAGCATTTCGGAATGAAGATGGGCTCACCGAGTTCGTCCTACAACAGTCGTTCGGTGTCACCACTTTAACGTTTCACCCACCTTCAGTCCATTTCTAATCACCAAGAACATCGTGAATTCTCCAGAGAGAGGATCATTGCAGATCTTGTTCATCACTCTCTCTCGTTGCTCATCGCTAACCGGCATATTTCTAGAAACCTGGAACAATATTCACAGCTTGCTTGCAAAAGTCATTGGCAAACGCACAATCTGTTTGAGTATATCGAACTCTTTTTCGTGCATTTCCTCGAACTCTTCCTTTTGACCCCACAAGTCAATGTACATCCAATTGGCGTCTTCTCCACATTCCGAATAAGTATCGTCTTTGGATCTGAAACATGACTTCAAAAAAAGAACAGTTCACAAACGCACCTGAAAAGCAAATCAGTGAGTAGAACCGGATCAAGTTTGGAGCCTTCGAAAATGCCGTCCCAGTGCAAAAGCAGGAAGTTTTCAAAGCACGTTTTGAAATCAAATGCGTTCTCTCGGAATAACAATGCGTGACAGTGCAAGAACATCCTCATGAGCTTGTATTCTTCGAGACAGTCGAATCCATGGCAGCGTGTTTTAGACAAGAATGCTCTTAGCAGCACAAAGAAAAAATCCCTGTTGAAAGAAGGTTCAGGGAATAGAATCTGAAAGAAATAACTGATTTCAATCTGCAGAGAAAAAACTAACATGTGGTAACGACCTGCGGCCGATGAGATAGTTCACATATTCGGATGGGTTTATTTGGCAAACGTGGCATAAGACTTCGTTTTCTAGAAGATCATCGATGTCCAACATCTCTCTGAGATCCCATTCCTCAGCCGTTTCGAACAAAATTGATTCACATAGAGCTCGCTGCATTACTTTCGAGAAATCGTAGCGTTCTTCTCGTTTTTCATCGGAAAGAAATTGCATATTTTCACGGCCAAGTTGACTAATGTTCAAACTTTTTACAGACAACGTGAGCTTGCATTTTGAGGCTCCCTTAACATGTCATAGAACTTTGAATTCGAGTCATAGCAAACATACGATTCTCTGGAGAGAGACTGTCAAGTTTGGATAGGTGGTGTACATGTGAAATAGCAGTTCATGAATATGGCGGAAGCTCTTTTTGCACACCACGCAGTAAATGCCAACTCGACGTTTGAAGCCACACGCCGGCTCATACGTCACTGTGATGCACTTCATGACGTTCTCCATCTCAATGAGTCTCTTTTTGAACTGAACATCGATCTCTTCCGCCATTTTCTTGTTCTTTGTGTCGTTTGACTCTATTTCACCTGGAAGAGCATTGCTGATTCCTGATGAGCAGGGCAACTCACGAATCGCCGTGTTATTGTTGTTGAAGTCGAACACGTTGTTCGCCGGGGTTCCATCTTCCAAGAGGACACTGACGTCGATAGCCAACAATTTTTCACTGTTTGCGGCATGCTCCCACCCACTCGGCTGATCCAGAAGGCCTTGGAAAAACTTGAGCCTGTACTCTTCGGAGATCTTCAACAGTTTTTGCGGCCAGCATTTCACAGTGCACTTGTCGGAAAAATTGTAGCCGGCATTTTTCGACCAAACTTCGATGCGTTTTGTAAATAACGGACCTGACAATTGCCCATTTTCACATTGATCTGGAATAATGTCGCTTGTACACAGAGAGCATTTTGTAGTGGTCAGATTTTGTTTATCATTGCCACTAGTCATCAGCAGTATCCGGATCGCAGTAGGAATAATTTCTGAAACATTCCCCCAACCCCTTGGGAAGATTTCGAAACAAACCCTCCGTCTCCATGTAGGCTCCTTCTATGAGGATCTGTAGACATGGTTGCCCTTGCAACCGACACTGATTCACCAGACTGTTGATGACGATTCCATCGTGAACCTTCTCAGTGTGCGTGGGGACCGTCTTTGTTGCAAGCCGCGTTACGCGTCCGCTCCCTGGCTGGCATGCGCTGATGCATATCTTGCACAGCTTTCCCAATGCGTCGTCGAGAGTGTGTTGAATAGAGAGAAATACATTTCCTTCGTTCTCGAATGGAGGCTGCAAATTCTCCGTTTGGATCATTCTCAATTACTCTAAATTAATTCCAATCTGTGGATGAGCAAGGCTCTCCTCTCGACTGTGAAAGTCACTCACCGCCTTTACTGGGAATCCGATGTGCTCTGAGCATCTGCCCATATAGTCCATGTACATCATCTCTTTCGCATACTGCTTCGGTGTCTGGAATCAAGATAGATTACACTCTGGGAACCAAACTATCCAGAACTTTGGATAAGATAACATCGATTGGCTTGAAGTCCTTGTTCTGTTCATAGAGTTCGCGATACATCTGCACACCTTCTGTAATTGTTCCTTTGGACGCTTTCTTTGCCTCTTCCGACTCACTCTCTACGCTTTCTGGATCATGTTTGGAAATTTCCTGTAAGGCGACTGACTTCGCATGTGCAATTTTCATAGCGCAAAGTTTCTTGAGATTGCCTATGTTCGGACGGTCACGGCTGAATTGTATGAGTTCAAGGACGCCAGAGGAAGTTACGTTATCCGCCATTTCTGTAAGAAAACTTAGAATTAGTTTGTGGATATTTTTTGTAGGTCTATCCATCAGTTTTATGTGAAAAAAGGAAAACCGAGTGGAAAACGGAAAAAGAATTGTTTCATTCCTTTCTGCCGAGATATGACTTTATAATATTTTTTACATGGTTTTCCGATTGATTCAACGATCAGATTACGGTAATGCAACAGAAAATATCCTGTTCGAAAAGAAAATGAATACAGTCGATTTCTAGAATGAAACATCGGAAAAAAACACCGAGAAAAGTGCAACTAAAGTGCAAAATAATTTAGGCCAAACAAAAAACGAGGAATGTTCGCGCTCATCCCGAACGTTTTCTCGGCCATCAGCGGCCACTCGGCCATATAGGCCATATGGCGCGAGTTTCGAATATGAACAAGTGGGCGGCGCGTTGGCATCGATTGCGTCATGAGGTGTTCGTGTTGCCGCCTTCTCCTCGCGTTCGCATCACTGCAATTCAGTTCATCTTGTGCACCAGTTACTAGCCTTAATGATGACTGTGATGGAGTCTGAGCAATGAGAAGGTCATGAAAGTTGTCTCACTCTACGTTACGAACAAAAAATGTATCGGGGCGCGAAACCGGGACTGAAACCGGAACAAGTCGGATGAGATAGTTCTTACCACACGAGATAACCTAATGAGTCATTTTTGTGAAATTTGAGCGGTTCAAGATGGAAACGAGTGAAGCATTCGGAGATCGTTCTCTTAATGTTGTGTACCGCGAATTCAGAGAATTTACTTGATCCTCCTTTTCCTGGCCTACCATCAACTGAATCAATTGAACTTATTGGTCGACTACTTGTCATAATCTTCTCCGACTGTCCGACAATTCGTAATCAACTCACCAACTCTCGCCTGATACTGTCTGCTCATGTCAACCATCGACCCGAGAAGGCTCTTTATCGCCCTCAAAATCGTAACCACGACCGCTTCCAATGCCATCAACCCGCCGTTAGATTACGTACGTGCCCCACTGACGCCGTGTCCTTGCTTCGACCGACTCGTCACTGCCACGTGTACATCCTCAACAATGGGACCAAGAAGAAATCAGTTCGGCTTCCAGTTACATTCGGTGACTACTCTGGTTGTCGACTCACTACGAGCACCTTCTTTTATTTTCTCATTTTCTTCACGATAAATGAATTGATAAGAATATATGTTCGTGATGCTCTCTCTCTCTTCCTCTTTTTTTATTTCATTCTCACTTAACCCACTGAACCCCTTTTGTGATATTAAGCACTCTCTTTTTGATATTTTCTTCCTCAAATTCAGCATTTTGAAAAGCAGAAAACCGGAATTCATCAAGTTAAGTACAAGAAATGTGTGTTTATCCACGATTTTGAAAAATGAAATGACCGAGAATTTGAGTGAATACTGTTGATGGCAGCAGCACCCGGCCAAACGGCAGCAAGAGAAAGATCTGTGTTGGTGAATTAGACAAAGAGGCGATTCGTGAGTTAACAAGTCGAGTGGGAAGAGCGGGTGCTATTCAGTTTTCGTAGTAGGTGTTGTGTGAAAGGACATCGTCGTCTTCTTGAGCAGCGCCAAAGTAAAAGCATTTCGGAATGAAGATGGGCTCACCGAGTTCGTCCTACAACAGTCGTTCGGTTTCACCACTTTAACGTTTCACCCACCTTCATTCCATTTCTAATCACCAAAAACATCGTGATTTCTGCAGAGAGAGGATCACTGCAGATCTTGTTCATCACTCTCTCTCGTTGCTCATCGCCAACCGGCATATTTCTAGAAACCTGAAACAATCTTCACAGCTTGCTTGTAAAAGTCATTAAAAAACGAACAATCTGTTTGAGTTTATCGAACTCTTTTTCGTGCATTTCCTCGAACTCTTCCTTTTGACCCCACAAGTCAATGTACATCCAACTGGCGTCTTCTCCACATTCCGAATAAGTATCGTCTTTGGATCTGAAACATGACTTCCGAAGAGAACAGTTCACAAACGCACCTGAAAAGCAAATCAGTGCGTAGAACCGGATCAAGTTTGGAGCCTTCGAAAATGCCGTCCCAGTGCAAAAGCAGGAAGTTTTCAAAGCACGTTTTGAAATCAAATGCGTTCTCTCGGAATAACAATGCGTGACAGTGCAAGAACATCCTCATGAGCTTGTATTCTTCGAGACTGTCGAATCCATGGCAGCGTGTTTTAGACAAGAATGCTCTTAGCAGCACAAAGAAAAAATCCCTGTTGAAAGAAGGTTCAGGGAATAGAATCTGAAAGAAATAACTGATTTCAATCTGCAGAGAAAAAACCAACATGTGGCAACGACCTGCGGCCGATGAGATAGTTCACATATTCGGATGGGTTTATTTGGCAAACGTGGCATAAGACTTCGTTTTCTAGAAGATCGTCGATGTCCAACATCTCTCTGAGATCCCATTCCTCAGCCGTTTCGAACAAAATTGATTCACATAGAGCTCGCTGCATTACTTTCGAGAAATCGTAGCGTTCTTCTCGTTTTTCATCGGAAAGAAATTGCATATTTTCACGGCCAAGTTGACTAATGTTCAAACTTTTTACAGACAACGTGAGCTTGCATTTTGAGGCTCCCTTAACATGTCATAGAATTTTGAATTCGAGTCATAGCAAACATACGATTCTCTGGAGAGAGACTGTCAAGTTTGGATAGGTGGTGTACATGTGAAATAGCAGTTCAGGAATATGGCGGAAACTCTTTTTGCACACCACGCAGTCAATGCCAACTAGACTTTTGAAGCCACACGCCGGCTCATACGTCACTGTGATGCACTTCATGACGTTCTCCATCTCAATGAGTCTCTTTTTGAACTGAACATCGATCTCTTCCGCCATTTTCTTGTTCTTTGTGTCGTTTGACTCTATTTCACCTGGAAGAGCATTGCTGATTCCTGATGAGCAGGGCAACTCACGAATCGCCGTGTTATTGTTGTTGAAGTCGAACACGTTGTTCGCCGGGGTTCCATCTTCCAAGAGGACACTGACGTCGATAGCCAACAATTTTTCACTGTTTGCGGCATGCTCCCACCCACTCGGCTGATCCAGAAGGCCTTGGAAAAACTTGAGCCTGTACTCTTCGGAGATCTTCAACAGTTTTTGCGGCCAGCATTTCACAGTGCACTTGTCGGAAAAATTGTAGCCGGCATTTTTCGACCAGACTTCGATGCGTTTTGTAAATAACGGACCTGACAATTGCCCATTTTCACATTGATCTGGAATAATGTCGCTTGTACACAGAGAGCATTTTGTAGTGGTCAGATTTTGTTTATCATTGCCACTAGTCATCAGCAGTATCCGGATCGCAGTAGGAATAATTTCTGAAACATTCCCCCAACCCCTTGGGAAGATTTCGAAACAAACCCTCCGTCTCCATGTAGGCTCCTTCTATGAGGATCTGTAGACATGGTTGCCCTTGCAACCGACACTGATTCACCAGACTGTTGATGACGATTCCATCGTGAACCTTCTCAGTGTGCGTGGGGACCGTCTTTGTTGCAAGCCGCGTTACGCGTCCGCTCCCTGGCTGGCATGCGCTGATGCATATCTTGCACAGCTTTCCCAATGCGTCGTCGAGAGTGTGTTGAATAGAGAGAAATACATTTCCTTCGTTCTCGAATGGAGGCTGCAAATTCTCCGTTTGGATCATTCTCAATTACTCTAAATTAATTTCAATCTGTGGATGAGCAAGCAGTTGGCTCTTCTCTCGACTGTGAAAGTCACCCACCGCCTTCACTGGGAATCCGATGTGCTCTGAGCATCTGCCCATATAGTCCATGTACATCATCTCCTTCGCATACTGCTTCGGTGTCTGGAATCAAGATAGATTACACTCTGGGAACCAAACTATCCAGAACTTTGGATAAGATAACATCGATTGGCTTGAAGTCCTTGTTCTGTTCATAGAGTTCGCGATACATCTGCACACCTTCTGTAATTGTTCCTTTGGACGCTTTCTTTGCCTCTTCCGACTCACTCTCCACGCTTTCTGGATCATGTTTGGAAATGTTCTGTAAGGCGACTGACTTCGCATGTGCAATTTTCTTAGCGCAAAGTTTCTTGAGATTGCCTATGTTCGGACGGTCACGGCTGAATTGTATGAGTTCAAGGACGCCAGAGGAAGTTACGTTATCCGCCATTTCTGTAAGAAAACTTAGAATTAGTTTGTGGATATTTTTTGTAGGTCTATCCATCAGTTTTATGTGAAAAAAGGAAAACTGAGTGGAAAACGGAAAAAGAATTGTTTCATTCCTTTCTGCCGAGATATGACTTTATAATATTTTTTACATGGTTTTCCGATTGATTCAACGATCAGATTACGGTAATGCAACAGAAAATATCCTGTTCGAAAAGAAAATGAATACAGTCGATTTCTAGAATGAAACATCGAAAAAAAACACCGAGAAAAGTGCAACTAAAGTGCAAAATAATTTAGGCCAAACAAAAAATGAAGAATGTTCGCGCTCATCCCGAACGTTTTCTCGGCCATCAGCGGCCACTCGGCCATATAGGCCATATGGCGCGAGTTTCGAATATGAACAAGTGGGCGGCGCGTTGGCATCGATTGCGTCATGAGGTGTTCGTGTTGCCGCCTTCTCCTCGCGTTCGCATCACTGCAATTCAGTTCATCTTGTGCACCAGTTACTAGCCTTAATGATGACTGTGTTGGAGTCTGAAGATTGAGAAGGTCATGAAAGTTGTCTCACTCGACGTTACGAATCCCAAAGAATATATCGGGGCGCCAAACCGGAACAAGTCGGATGAGATAGTTCTTACCACACGAGATAGCCTATTGAGTCATTTTTGTGAAATTTCAGCTGTTCAAGATGGAAACGAGTGAAGCATTCGGAGATCGTTCTCTTAATTTTGTGTACCGCGAATTCAGAGAATTTACTTGATCCTCCTTTTCCTGTCCTGCCATCAACTGAATCAATTGAACTTATTGGTCGACTACTTGTCATAATCTTCTCCGACTGTCCGACAATTCGTAATCAACTCACCAACTCTCGCCTGATACTGTCTGCTCATGTCAACCATCGACCCGAGAAGGCTCTTTATCGCCCTCAAAATCGTAACCACGACCGCTTCCAATGCCATCAACCCGCCGTTAGATTACGTACGTGACCCACTGACGCTGTGTCCTCGTTTCGACCGACTCGTCACTGCCACGTGTACATCCTCAACAATGGGACCAAGAAGAAATCAGTTCGGCTTCCAGTTACATTCGGTGACTACTTTGGTTGTCGACCCGCTATGAGCACCTTCTTTTATTTTCTCATTTTCTTCACGATAAATGAATTGATAAGAATATATGTTCGTGATGCTCTCTCTCTTTTTCTTTTTTCTATTTCATTCTCACTTAACCCACTGAACCCCTTTTGTGATATTGAGCACTGTCCTTTCGATATTTTCTTCCTCAAATTCAGCATTTTGGAAGACAGAAAACCGGAATTCATCAAGTTAAGTACAAGAAATGTATGTTTATCAAAGATTTTGAAAAATGAAATGACCGAGAATTTGAGTGAATACTGTTGATGGCAGCAGCACCCGGCCAAACGGCAGCAAGAGAAAGATCTGTGTTGGTGAATTAGACAAAGAGGCGATTCGTGAGTTAACAAGTCGAGTGGGAAGAGCGGGTGCTATTCAGTTTTCGTAGTAGGTGTTGTGTGAAAGGACATCGTCGTCTTCTTGAGCAGCGCCAAAGTAAAAGCATTTCGGAATGAAGATGGGCTCACCGAGTTCGTCCTACAACAGTCGTTCGGTTTCACCACTTTAACGTTTCACCCACCTTCATTCCATTTCTAATCAACGTGAACTTCGTGAATTCTCCAGAGAAAGGATCATTGCAGATCTTGTTGAGCACTGTCTCTTGTTGCTCATGGCTAATCGGAAACTCTTCGGAAACCTGAAAGAAACCTCACAATTGGTTTGTGAGAATGATCGTGAAACGCACAATTTCTTTAAGCAGCTTGAACTCTTTGCCTTCCTTCTGCTGAAGTTCATCCTTCTGTTTCCACAAGTATTGATACATCCAACCGGCGTTTGGCCCAATCTCCTCATATTTATTGTTCGTGAGCCTGAAACATAGTTTGGAGCCAATAGAAAGATTTGCAACTGCACCTGCAAACCAGATCGCTCAAAAGAACCAAGGGGAGATCTTCACAACCAAAAAAGCCTTCCCAATCTCTTTTCAGAAATGTAATAAAACACTCTCTCAACCCGAATTCTTGGATAATCAATGCGTGACAGTGCAAGAACATTCTCATCAGCACATACGGCTCCAATCTGCAAAGTCCATTGCACCGCGTCTTAGAAACAAATGATTTCATCAGCAACCAGAACATCTTCACATACATCGGAGAACTGTTATCAGTTATAGTCTGCAAGCATTTTTTAACCGCAATACACAAAACAAACCCAACCTTCCGCAACGTCCTGCGGTCAATAATGTATTTTGCATAGTCGCCTGGGCGTATTTTGCAAACGTGGCACAATAAAACGTTTTCTACGATTTCGGTGACGTTCACTGCTTCTCTCATGTCCCATTCTTCTTCTTTTTTGAACATAACATTTCCACATTGGGCTGTCAGCATTAGTCCCATGAAATCGTAATTTGTATCTTGTTGTTCGTTGTCAAAAAAGATCATCGTCTCACGTCCCAACTGAGTGATTGCTAAATTCTCAACAGCCAGAATGATCTTGCACTTTCTCCCACCCTAAATACAATGGAACTCTACAATTTCAGTCATAGCAAACATACGATTCTCTGGAGAGAGACTGTCAAGTTTGGATAGGTGGTGTACATGTGGAATAGCAGTTCATGAATATGGCGGAAGCTCTTTTTGCACACCACGCAGTAAATGCCAACTCGACGTTTGAAGCCACACGCCGGCTCATACGTCACTGTAATGCACTTCATGACGTTCTCCATCTCAATGAGTCTTTTTTTGAACTGAACATCGATCTCTTTAGCCATTTTCTTGTTCTTTGTGTCGTTTGACTCTATTTCACCTGGAAGAACATTGCTGATTCCTGATGAGCAGAGCAACTCACGAATCGCCGTGTTATTGTTGTTGAAGTCGAACACGTTGTTCGCTGGGGTTCCATCTTCCAAGAGGACACTGACGTCGATAGCCAACAACTTTTCACTGTTTGCAATATCTTGTTTTTTACTCGGCCGGTTGAGAAGATTTTCGAAAAGTGTGGGAACGTCTGCAGAGAGCATTTCCGACAGTTTGTTCGGCCAGCATTCGACAGTGCACTTGTCGGAAAAGTTGTAGCTGGCACTTTTCGACCAAATTTCGATGCGTTTTGTGAAAAACGGACCTGGCCCTAACCCATTGGCACATTGATCTGAAAAAATCTGTTGCATACAAAGAGCATTTGTAGTAGTGAGATTTCGTTTCCCGTTACCACTAGCTGTCAGATATAAAGGATGGTCAGTGTGAAAGATTGTTATCTGTACAGTGTACTAATGTGATGTTCGATGTTCCAGTCCAAATGTGCGCTTGACATGAGATGACGTGAGCATTCTCGTCTCTTTCTGGAAAATATAGAAACTAACCCTCCGTCTCCATATAGGTGCCTTCAATAACCAACTGCAAACAAGATGGACCATGCATCCGACACTCCCTCACGAGATTGTTAACATAAATTTCAATGTGAGCCTCTTTCTCTGTTGTGAAGAATGTCTCTGTGACGACCATGGAAATGCGTTTGGTCCCTGGCTGGCATGAGCTGATCGAAATTCTACACAGCTTTCCCAATTCGGCGTGGAGTGTGTGGTGAACGGAAAAGAAGACTTTGCTTTCATACACGAACGGAGGCTGCAATTTTTTCCCTTTTTGGATCACTGTCAGTGGCTGTTTTCAAGAACGTTTGATATACAGTAATACTGTCGACAAGTGGCGAATATATAACAGATTGATTTTGTTTTTCGAAAAGCCGCCCGGAAAGTGCCCGCATAGAGTCTCTCGACTGTGAAAGTCACCCACCGCCTTCACTGGGAATCCGATGTGCTCTGAGCATCTGCCCATATAGTCCATGTACATCATCTCTTTCGCATACTGCTTCGGTGTCTGGAATCAAGATAGATAACACTCTGGGAACCAAACTATCCAGAACTTTGGATAAGATAACTTCGATTGGCTTGAAGTCCTTGTTCTGTTCATAGAGTTCGCGATACATCTGCACACCTTCTGTAATTGTTCCTTTGATCTCTTTCTTTGCCTCTTCCGACTTACTCTCCACGCTTTCTGGATCTTCTAAGACAAGCTTTGTTGAGTTGATTGATTTGACGTGTGCATATTGCAGCGCTAACCGTTTTTCAAAAGCCTCTTGATCCGTTATAGGGTACTCAACGTCTCTTTTGAAGACATGAGAAGCGGGGTTTTCACCCATTCTATAAAAAACGAATTTTGTTTCAATCGATCGATCAGAATACGGTAGTTAATAAGGAAATGCGACCAGTTCAGCAGGAAAATTGAGGCAACCGGTTTTTGTCTCAAAAAACCTGAAAAAAAGTGATGAAAAAAAGACAGAAAACTGCGATTTAAGTGCAAAATAATTTAGGCCAAATAAAAACTGAGGAATGTTCGCGCTCATACGAACGTTTCCTCGGCCATCAGGGTTACTCGGCCATATAGGCATTATGGCGCGAGTTTCGAATATGAACAAGTGCGCGGCGCGTTGGCATCGATTGCGTCATGAGGTGTTCGTGTTGCCTCCTCCTCCTCGCGTTCGCATCACCGCAACACTTTAATGTGCAATTCACCTTGTGCACTGTGATTTGTGCCCTGCAATACCGAGGCTCCAGCCGAAATGCGATTACTTCTTGAAGTGTTAAAATGGTTCGATGCTACATTGATAAGCTACCCTTATGGCTATGACAGTTACATATAATTATGCCAGTTTTGCACATGTCGTTTTCCTGATAAGAAGAACATATAGTTAGCATTTTCATTGTTGACTCTGAAAAGAGATGACGGTGAAAATTGAGAGGTATGAAATCTACGCCTTTCTCGCTTCCCTTTTCTTCTTTTTTGCTGGAATTTCCATGTGGATTGCTTTCTGGCCTATTTTCAACTCTGAACTCAAGTCGGTGAGTTACCATAACTTATTCAAACAGACTTTTTTTCTCCTCAGAACTACAAATTAGAAGCAAACTATGATGGATCTCTGAAGTATGCGGCGTTTTTGTATGCTAATCCTCCCATGAAAAACGTAATGAAGTTCTTCTTCTTCAACGTCACAAATCCCGACGAAGTGAAGTATCTGGGCGCAAAACCGGAACTGATCGAAGTCGGAGGATACGGTTTTCTGTGAGACGATCTAAAAGTTTCAAGTCAGTGAATTTGCCATTTTCAGAGAATCGGAACAGAAGAAGTACTATGATTTTAGCGAAGACAAGAGTCAAATGTTTTATCAGAATTACAAACGATACACGTATAGTCCAGAGAATTCGGACGATGGGTATGATTATAATGATCATATCATTTTTCCGAACTCGATATCTACGGTATATACTTCCGTACTTGTTCAATGCCGACATCTTCTTCAGGGTGCTGTCGCAACGGTGTTTGGACCCAAATCTATATTTAGCAAAACAGCAAAGTTGATAGTGTCGATTGGATTGGTAGCACTTGGAGAATACCCCATGATGTAGGCTAATGAGTTGTTTCTGCAACAATTGGGGAGTTTAAGATCGAAACCTGTGAAGGATGTGCTGTTCGAAGGATTTGAAGATCCGCTCCTCAGTGTTGCGCATTCTGGAGTGGCTGAAATGATGTCGACTTTCTTATAAACTCATGATTTCAGATCTTCATTATGGCCGCGAACTTGATGGGTTATGGAGATTATCTTCGGTATATTCCTCAAATGAGAAAGTTCGCTTATATGGATGGGGTTGGTCTCATGTTCAGACAGTTCTTTGACAATCTCATTTTGGTTTCAAGTACAACAATACATTTGATGAGAACTACTGGATCAACACCGGATACAAAGACTTCAGCAAGCTGGGATGGGTAGAGAATTGGGCAGGGATGGAAGAACTTCCGGAGAGCTTCTGGCCAACAGAAGAAGCGAGAAAGATAAAAGGGCCAGGTTTGTCTTCGCGATAACATGGGGAAACAGACATCTTCTTTCAGATTCTGGAAGTCTCTCAAACATCCATCTGACTCAATCGGACGAACTGCCGTTTTTCATGTCATTTATGTGCCGGTCATTTACAAAAACCTACTGGAAAGACGGAATGGTAAATGGAATTCGGACTATGGGCTTTGCCATTGGTCACGATGAATTCGATACGACGTTGGAAAAAAACGCCGGATTCCGATACAAAAATGATGAGAATGTGGATTACTTTCCGGACTGGTGTTCTAAGTGAGTGTTGTGTATGTCGGACGTTGATTAGCTGATCTTTTGATTCTCCAGTCAAACCGATCCAACATGTCCCCCGAAAACGGCTAATGGTACGTACCTGTTGCCGCCTGGCTTCTTCCCACTCGTCTGTTATCCGGGTTTGTCATCACTTTCTCACTTTTCTTCTCGTTTGATAGAGATCTTTTCATCTCATTACAGCCGCCATTATCGATATTTATGATCTACTCTCGGATGAGTTGATCGAAATCCAGTTTTGCAGGTCATACTGCGCAGCCGCCGTTCACGGTTATTGTCTCTTCGCCGCACTTTTTATACTCTCCCCCAGAAGTTCAGCGACATTTGTCCGGAATCAGCCCGGATGTGGAGAAACATACGCCCATGATCTTTCACCAAGAAAAAGTAGGAGTGTCATCATGTTTCCGGTCAACCGGTAATCATTTCCAGATTTCGGGAACAGCATTACAAGTAGACGTCAGGTTTCAAATTAACCTTCCGGTCGTCAATAACAAGGGATCGATGTGAGATTATCGTCATATGACTCCCTCCCTTTCCTCATTTCCAGTTTCGGTTACAGAATGACATCACAACTGCCCAATGTTATTGTTCCATTGTTCTACGAAGATTCACATGCAGTCGTGGCTGACTTCATCATGAACACTGTCTGGTTGGGAATTATCGTCGTGCCCAGAATAATTGAATATCTTAAGTTCGTTCTCATCTTTATAGGAATTTGCATATTGGCTGTTTTATTAGTTATGCGGGTCAGAGTTAAGGGTACTGTATCAGTTGTATAAAGAAGCGTTTATTAGAACTGTTCGAAAATTGTTGGGCAGGACTATTCGTAGCAAGTGTGCAGTTCGAGGTATTTAGGCGGGTGTGGCCTTTCTTGCGGCGACGTATTTCTTGACGTTCGGGTGGTTGAAAATACGAGTGATAAGAGCCTGGAACGAGAAAAAATGTAGGTGACATTAATGAGTTTTGATCAGTTACCAATATGTGTGGGTAGGCATCCAAGGCATCTGGGCTTCCGTAGTCGATCAGCTTGGAGAAGCTCTCGGCGGCGAAGACGTCAACCCAGGTCTCACGGTCTCCCAGGAACAATCCGTTGTTTCCGTTCTCCAACAGGAACTTCTCGATAAGTGGAGCGTACTTCTCGATGTCCGGGACAACATGATCCTTGTAGAACTGATCCTTGTTTGCTGGGATCATTCCCAGAAGCACTCTCGAGAATTTTCCCATTCCTTCGGAGCTCATGAACTCTTGGATAACCTCAGCAATCATGTCGAGACGAGCGCAATCGACAGCATTGGCACCGGCGCGATCTGAGTTGATGATTAATCGACGATACTTTGGTCTTGCCTCCCGTTGGTCACTTACGGAATTGATGTCCGAGATAACGAGCGATGGCGGTAGTTTGGCCAATTTTGACACCATCGACTTCGAGAACCGGAACTTGTCCGAGCGGCATTTCTTAAACGTTACAAATGGGGCCATTTACGGACAGGGTGTTGCCCTTAATTAGGTACTTACGCGATTTCAAAGCTCCCCACTCCTCCATGCTGAAACGTTCATCGTCGAACTTCTCGTCAGCGAGATGGAAGAGAAGACGAACAACTTCTCCGCGGCCGCGCACGTCAAAGTAGTAGAATTTGAAGTGTGGCATGACGCTGAAAAAAAGGCAAAAATGTGAGGTAAAAAAGTTTGATATTCAATAGCTTTTCGACACATTATTTGTACGAATATGTCAGCAAAAATTTATAGACGATGACCAAGACCATTGCGACAGTGATAAGGCGTTGATAAGAACTAAAATACCAGCGAATACACACAAACTTGCGGAAAGAATTGTGAGAATTTCATTGAGTTTAGGTTGAGTGGAAATAGATGGAAAGCTGAGGAATAGTCTAGAAGACCACGTGACCATGTAAAAAAAGACGCGTGCTTCTGTCTAAAAATAGAGCCTTTCTTTGCTTGCTAGAGGAATCAACGACCACTGCAGAGGAGAAAAACAAGAGAAATGCGCGGCCAAACATACATATTCATGACTGGGAAAAGTTATGACAAAATATGGCAGATACAGATGCGGGTACCAAGAGCGAGCGGGGAAAAACCAAAAACTGTTTATTGTTCTCCAGTTTTTCATCGACCCCTAGTCAGAAAAACAATAGTCGTTGTCTGCCTGACTGCGTCCTGTTCTCTTCTCAACTATCTTCTCCGTCGTGTTCCTAAATGGACGGAGAAGAGAAGATATGTCAAGAGGTATTCCCGAGTACTTGAAATCTGAAAAGCAACGGAACGGGATGAGAATGAGAAAATGAGAACAAGAAACAAGAAAAGAAACATGTTAAGCAACATCATGAACATCGAAGAAGCTCTTAACGACATCCAGGACGATTATGACGAGAAAAAGCGAAATCCTGGTTCGAGTGATTCTGGCATCAAACTGACAACTACACTCTAACTCCACCCAAGATTGGGCAGATCTCATTCAATTCGATTCCATTGGATTCCAATCCATTCCATTTCATTAGCACACTAAAAGCGCAGTCATCATCATATTCGGGAACCTACAGCTAGCCGTCGGGGCCTTCCCGATGGTCATCGGTCATTATTCTCGGGTAATTATGTCCTCCTTTTCGCTTCTTGTCCTTAGCTAGTCCGCTAGTTCATAAAGGAAATGCAGCATCTGAGGAGAGTCTTCCGATTCCTTCTCACCTCTACCTCATTCACGAACTGACGCCCTCACTACTTCCATTGCTTCTGCTTTCTCGAGATCAAATGACTATTTCTAAGAGTGTGAATCGGAATCAATTGGATTTTCTCGTTTTGACGGTTAGACTCCACCCTCTCAGAATCAAAAACAGTTCTCACACATTCCTATCCTGCCGCAGTTGTTCCTCCGTATTCATTTCTTTGGCAGCTGCCTTTGGAATCTGAAACATGCGTTCTCTGCCCAGTCTCGTGGTCGCTCCGGAATTTCCGTGAATAGCCACTACACAGCAACAGAAAACGGACAGTATTTAATATTGCCGTCAGGCGGAACTTTTATTCAAGAGACGTCCTTCTCAATCTGTGGTCTCAATTTGTGAAACATTCCGTTTTTGGGTTGCGGATTGATTGAATTTCAAGTTTTCCTGAATGTTCCCCGAATACCTTCCGGAAGATGCTATTTCTCCTGATCATTTTTTGCTGAATATTTCTCTCTTCTCTGAAACCGTGGATCCAATCTCTTATTGAAAAAAGTTATTTCTCAGACTGTATCTGACACCGAGCCAATGCACTTCTGTATCTCCTTACTCGTTATCCCACTCTACTACATTCTACCTGTCAATCCGTGTGTGGCGACAAGTAGCACCTCCACAGCAAGTAAGCTTCTAAGCACTTCTTCCATTTTCCACATTTGCTTTTTTCAGCTACAACTACCACGACAGCGGCAACAACGAGTAAGTCAGTCGGTTGCAATTGTTCGCAATCTTCCTTCCCCTCTCAACCATGAACTCTGGGGAATGGACAGGCTTTGACAAAATTTGCCGTTTGATTATTTTTGTTTTATTTGTCAATTACTTTCAAAGTTTGGAGATAGAACGCGTGAAAAAGACACCCGTTCTCTTGGTTTTCGGACCGCGATAATCACTTTCCCATTACAGGTTGTACGTCGTGTAGTACCTCTTTGATTGGTATCGTATCTGGTGGCGATGGTGACACGGTAAGCGATTGAAGTTGTGTGCAAAGTAGGAATTGTTTCTATTCACTCAGACGCCAACTTCTACGACCGGAACGAATTCTGCTGGATGTGCTACTCTCACTTATACTTGCGAAAGAAACCCTGTTGTCAGCACAGACGTTGTTCTCATTACTGTGAGTTTCACACTTTTCTGATGGTAACTCATGCTGTTCGATACCGATTATGTTTCAGTACTACAGCGACAGTAGAACTCCTACTGATGTAGGAGTAGAAAACGGAGTGGGATCAGCTACAGCCACTTTGACATGTGTCGACGGTCACTGGGAGAACCAGAATATCGAGATTAATGACATTGAGTGTCAAATTATCACATAAGAGTTCATGCTCGAATGAACTAATAATAAGCTTGATAAGTAATCGCTAAAACATTAATAAAACTAATCTCTTTCAGTATGCTCAATAAACTGTTTGTTTTCACTAGGGACACAAATCTTTCTCTGTTGCCCAATGATGTTGCCACTCACATCTTGTATCTTTCAAATTCCATATTTTTATGTTATAACGAGATAGTTTCAGCAATTTCAGAACAATGTTCTTCAAAATCACTAACATTCTATTTGTCTTTTTCGTCACCAGCTCTGCAGTGTCCTTGGAAACAGTGCTGTCGAGGAACTCAGTGATCACAAATGCATCCACTTCAAGTGAATTTAACAAAAAAACCGACTGAGGAAACTCTTCAGATTGCAAATCGTGCCTCTCGTCCTCCATTACCATCAACGACAAGAGCGAAGGAACCAAAGGGTTCACAAGTGACACAATCGACACTAGTGGGTTTTGTGCGACCAGAACTTTCGTTTGTGACGCCAACTATCGCAGTACGGAAGTGAACATCGAAGTGAGGAGCTGATAACCGAATGTGACACAATAGCTGTTATAGTTCAATGGAGGACGTAACGGAAATGACGTTGGTTTTGGATCTGTCACATCTGTTCTCATTTGCAATACATCGGGACAATGGACGAAGCAGGAGTTGCCCATCAGTGAAATTGAATGCCGAGCCGCAGACACCAATTCTCTCTAGGGTTCTGAGTTTTCATTGAACTGAACATGTAATGATTTTAAAAATAGCTCAATGTGGAGGTGCCTGACCATTCTGACAAATATTCTAGTCAAGAAAAGCATTTCACTTCATTTCAGCCATCACAATAAAAATTGCTCATTCCTGAAGACTATGAGTTTTTGAGAATACATCAAATGATAGTTATATTATTCATCCAAAACACTCTCCCAGCTGCTTCACTGGGTTGCATCAGACGCGGAGAATTCTGGAAAGCATCTACATTTCTCTTAGCGCATTGGGCTTTGGTTCGGTTAAGTACCTCCTTGAAACGGACAACATTGGTTTTTGGGGCCTCCTCGTCCTTTTTGGTCACTGTTTCTGTCTCAATTATTTCCTCAGGTATCTCCTCTTTCGTTGTTTTTTGTAGAAATGACTTTCCGTGTTTAGCTGCTTCGCACGCACACATACATTGACCATTCACAATCGCTCCTGCAAGTTCTTTTGTTCTTTCGATCATTCGGCCATGTTTACCGGGAGTATCCAGTGTCAGTTGTGCAGGTGTTACTTGTTCCTGAACCGTCGAGGAACCGGTCTCCTCGTCCAAACTGCTGCTCATTTCGATCACCATCGCCGGAACATGTGGGCTTTTTGATTTGACACACTGCAGAATACCTGCTTGCACTTCATTGTCGTACTGTTCCCGGACACCACACAAACACGCTCGAAGTCTCGATTTGTCGTTCATCCGGCACACACTCTGCTGGCGGATGCTGAACATCAGAAACGCAGCATTATCGCAATGTCTTTCTGACTCACTTTTGAACACATCCTCTCAGAGCATAGTCTCGGTTGTAAATCAACTGAACATATTCAGAGTTCAAATCCAGCGCTTCTCTGTAGCAATTGATCTCATCTTCGTCCAACATACATGACGATGTGATGTTGTTCTTTGTAGGGTCAGAAGCACGAGAGATCCTACTGATGCCACTTCCGAATACTCGGAGAGCCGTGTTCTGTTATTTCAGATATGAAAGAGAGATTTTGTTCAGTGCTCCTTACCCGTGCTCCACAAACGCCCAAGGTATCTAGACTTGGTCTAGTTACAGAAAGTTCTGGCAGTCCCCAGAGACGATCGGCCAAGTCGAACTGATAAATAGCACGAGCATAGGCGGCATCTTCTGAAAAGAAATGCAAGTACTCGTACTCTTGTTTTTGAACCGACCATCAAGTAAACTCGGACCGAAAAAGTTTCTCTTTGGCACGAACGGAGATCTCACGAAACACTGGTCCAGTGCACTTCGGAATTTCAATGACTTTTCAGCGAAGAACTTCAGGAGAGAGTTGTACTTGGTCATTAATGGGGGACTCGTCACTTTCCGAGTCTCCCCATCATTTGATGTGGATTCCGATGGAACTGAGACATGAGTTGCAGACACGGATGCGTCGAAGCATTCGTCAAAAATCTTCCGTTCCGTATGACATGCTGGTCGACGGACACAAGATTTGAATGCAGACTCCTTGAACTGAAGGATCTGTTCCGTGTATTCGGCTGCTGATTTTGCACACTGTTGGAGAAGGTCAGCACAATAAAATTGAGCGGAACTCTGAGTTTCAGAAGTGAAAACATAGAAATTGATGAATTGGGAACATACCACAGAAAAAAGCGTCACCGCTGAGAAGAAGAGGAGAAACTTCATCGAATGAGAGTCTTTACTGAATTCCGAATATTTGAATAGTCACGCTATGTATACAGTAGACGAAATTCTTCTCTTTCCCCTCCCTTTTTCTTCTACATCCCCTCTTCAAATCCTGTTTTGTAGAAGTGTACTTTTACTAGGAGAGGTCGTTTTGTATAAACAATAATTTACTAGAAATGAAACCGTGAATCACTTGTTACTTGCAACATAGAAACAAATGGAATGGTTGAAGAAAAGAGAAAGACGGTTGAGGTTCAATGTTCAACAGCACTTGGAGTCGTTTTTGTAGTGAGTGGAGTTGTCATCAAGGTTAACATTTCCCTCGCGGTTCAGGAATGGGACGTCGTACTGGCCGCCTTGTTCCGTTGAGATGACCTGCAAAAGACGGATATCAGTTGTGGGGTCAAACTTTAATCTTACAGTATTGGCGAGGAACTTGAACGCTTCCTCAATTCCGAAACTTTCTTTTGCCGACGTTCGGAATGAACCAACAAATCCATTGCTGGTTTCCAAGTCGTAGAGCTTGTCATCCCCCAGCTGATTATCAACATCACACTGAAAATTGCCAGGTGAAAATGAGATTCCTAGAACTGTTTGAACCTTGTTTGCAAGAAGGATTGCAGGCACTGGCGATCCATCGGCTAGTGTAACTTTTTGATCCAAGTCAGTCTTCCAGCGGAGTGCTCCATCGATAGTACGTTCTCTCGTTGAGTCGAGCACGATGATAGCCGCGTGAGCATCCTTGTAGTATACACGTGTCATGACCCCGTAACGATCTTGTCCTGGAAATAGAAAGAGAAATCTCGGCAATGTTTAACAGCCAAACATCAAGTTCACGAGCTTTGGCAAATTTTTCGCTCTCAAAACTGTCAGAACTTTGCCCCGTTTCTTGTGTCTCCGAACACAATGTGCTCTTTACCCGCGAGCAGGTAAATTTTGAACGACAGAGGTGAGAAACACTAACAGACGGCAAAAGGTATGTCGAGAGAAGCGTGCGCGGCGCGCGCGTTTTTCCGTCCCTCATTCTGGTATACAAACTTTGGCACAAACACAGACACACGCACAAGTATTCACGGAGGGCGCGTGCCGCCGCTTTCTTCATCCGCGGACCGGATCCCGCAACGTCGGCATCCTCTCTTTCGCTCGCAACGTACTTACTTTTGGTATAATACATGAGCAGCAGCCACAAAAACTACGTGAAAATGAAGAGAGGAGAGCAAATTGTACACACACACAACGAAGAGATCTCTCTCGTCGTCTGGTACGCGGCACGCGATTACCGGAACGCGTACGACCCAATCTAACCTCTTGGCATGCCGGTCTTGACTTCTGCTCCGCACTGGAGAAAGAATGACACTGGTTCCTGTTCCCAGATCACTGTTTCGTACAGAAATAGTCCCCTTGTATCTGTGTTTTCTACATTTCTTTACGCACGTGAATGTTACCACAATATACAATTTCCCAGGAACAAGCACATGTTAGAACGTTTTTATTCCCTACGTTTTCTAGTTCTCTTGCAAGTACCCCCATTGTTAGTTGCGAGTCATATTCTCCAAGTCATCTATACTTATAAGTTGTCAGATTTCACGGTATTTTGAAATATGAGTCAGTTTTGAAACCACGTCACTTCCCCTCGCCCATCCGGTTTGTCCGGGAATTCAGTGCATCGCTTCCCGAAATTGAGATTGAAGGGGTCAAAAACAAACTGAGAGTCGATCGACAAAACACAAAAGGTGTCGACGGATACAATAGACCATTCGCTTTCCGCCATAGAAGTCCTCTTCGCGAATCGAAATTGGAATAGACTCTCTTTTTTTCTGCTGCCTCTGATCAACGTGCAGGTGTGCAATCTCGCTGCTGTTTTTCCGTTCTTTCCACTGTTTCTTTCATAATTTGACAATAGTATTAGGGAGCCCACCGGCATAGAAAACCAGAAACGTTTTTGTGATAATAGACCGCACAGGCGGCAGCGTCTTTCGTCATTTTCTGCCTCCTTTCCGCACCGCTCTGGATCCCGCCCTCAGTTCTTGTGCACACGCGTCGTGGCAACTTACACACCGCCACTAGTAAACAATGTGTGCGCATCATCAGAGCCTTGACATACAAACAGGCGCGGAACGACGACGACGCGGCACAACGAGGTCGGTCGGTCGCTTATCAAAATCTTTTCTTTTTTTCCATGAGCATGAGCCCCCCCCCCCCCCCCCGAGTCAAATTATTTGCACTTCGGTTGAAAGACAGCCGCTATGAAGAGATTTTTTGTCTGCTTGCAGCCCTGCCCAGCCTCATTTCCGAGTTTCAAGTGGTTACCGCCCACCGCTTGGACTACTATCAACTGGTTTTTTGTGTCGTGTTCTTCTTTTACACTCCTCCGAACATTCTCACGTCTTTGACATTGATAATGTTAACATACCTGCTAAAGTTTTGATCCCACCCACCTCTCGTCGGCGGAAAACTTTTTGAGTGAAACCTTTGCTCATTTCGCTCGCCGGTGCTCTTCCTTTTCTTGTCTTTTCGGTTGGCTTTAATTCTTGTTCCCGAATTTGGAAGTGGAAGAAGAATGAGAAGAAAAAGGGGGCAGGAAAGGGTGTTGTGTTGTGTTGCATATTTGTGTTGATCTATCGCCTACTGTGTTTGCACGACGAGCTCGCCCTTGGCGGCTCTCTCGCCCTTTTCTCACTATTATTCCTCCCACTAAGAAAGTGACTCCTAATTATGCGCCGCGTTCTGTTTCATCTCATCCTTTTTATCTTCTTTCTCGTTCCAACTTCTCAATAGCTTTCGCGGCCTAATAGAAACACTTTCAGTTTATCTACCCGTCCGGTGGCACGAATAACATCTAGTTCTGCTTAGTCGCCATTAGTAAGATCTTGTAATATGAGCGCCCGCTCAGCATATTTGTGTCAAATACAGGTAACTACCAGTCGTTCTGTCTTTCACAAGCATTTCTTCCCCATTCAGATTTGCAATGGGTTCCTAATAGCAGCTGGTTTGCTGGCCGTCGGTCTGGCGGGTAGTCAGTTCTCAAAGGTTGGCTTGGATAACTATCGGGACATTGACTTCCGGTTATTGAACTTCATCCACGTGGTGACAGGATGTATTGGGTTTTACTCGGTGTGGAAGAACCATGGAGGCATTGTCACCAAATCGCTCTACTTGGTGTCTTTTGTCATCGGATTCGCTACGGCTGTTTTCTACGGATTCACAACTTATAGGGTAAACAGATGAATAACGAGAGCTTGAGGAACTATTGTTTTTGAGGTTGTGAAAGCTGGTGAAAATTTGACTCAACTGCAATCCGCTGCCGGATTCAACGAAGAGTTCCAGTCAGAGAATAGCAACTATGCAGGCAGAATAGTCATTTCTGCTCTCATGATAGGTAACAGCGCCTACAAGAAAAAATAGAAGCAAGACTGGAACATTTTCAGCCGCCGGAGCAGTTGCCTCTTTGTTCTCCCTGTTCGCCATTTTCCTGCTCAGCAAGATTATTGTGGTCACCATTCCAGTGTACCCACTTCAATCGGTAATTCAGCCCACACACCGCTTCCTAACACAGCACCTAACTATTCTTTTTTCTAACTAGATCTCGATGATTCAGAGAGAGCAAGAATTAGCGATGAGCAGTGCGAAGAGAACATTGGCATCCATCGGGCTTATCAAGTTCATTCTTTGTATGGGAATCCTTGGACTTTGCGTCTTCATCGAGTACGAACACGAGAATGTACGAGTTTCCCTACTAATTCTAAACTGAATTGGTTATTCACAGGTTGCCGGACAAGACAGATACATTAAAATCGGATTGGATCATGTTTCCGCAATGCTCGCTGTTGTCAGTGGTGCCATGGACATCTGGGCCACCAAGGGCAAGAACCAACAGAATCTGAATCTGAAGGTGAGGTCCACTGATTGAGATTTGAAATGTATATATCTTGATCAATCTCCCATTTCACCCAAACACCGAGATATTTGCACAGGTTGCTCTCGCGGTCGCTGTCGTTGCCGCGACCTGGTGTCTCAAGACGGTTGATAACAACGCTATGCCATTTTACAAGAACGATCTCAAATTCTACTACGAAGGTCGTGAGGTCGGAGGTAAGAGAGACGCGGAAAGATATCGAAATTTGATACGCGTATGCAATTTCAAATTTGGTCAAGTCAACACAACTATACAACACGCGAGACATGTTTTTCTAGACGCGTCGATCACCTCGACCGATGCACCGAGATACATTCTGGTTGTGGCACACGGAGTTTTGCTCGGTTGCTTCGGAATAGCATTCTTCCTCTGCACCCTGTCGGCAGTGATTGTGGGAACGTATCTCCATCTCGATTTCCACTCCATGCATACTGAAGTGAACAAGAGCATCAAGATCACAACTGGGTATTTGTGAGAGGACGAAATGAGGGAAAGAACAGTGATTGCAGAGTTCTGAACATCTTGCACGTCTTCTGGGGATCTTGTATGCTAGCTCTGTGCATATTGGGATTGCTGGACACTTGGTGGCGCGGGGAGTTCCTCGGAGCAGACCTTCTCTGGGTTTCTGTTCTTTTCATTACCACTGGATTGATGACTTCAAACAACTATAGGTATTTCCAAAATTCACAGCAGTTGTTGTGGAATTGAACGTTACAGCGTGATGATCAACACAAAGTTCATTTTATCCGTTGTCTGCCTCGGAATATCCATCGAAAAAATGTGTGCCTCTGCCAACTTGATCTACCAAATGGCTGCATACCCCGCATATCGCAACGGAAATGAGAGGACTTTCGTGGCCCAGATTATTTTGTATTCCATTCAAGCTGGTGTAAGTAGTACGGCTTGGAAAGTAGGTGAACGTCTGTATCTCTAGATTTACTTGCTCGAAGCACTGACATCTCTCGCTGGAGCATATATCTACGGAACCGAAATCCGAAAGCAACCAAACTTGACTTATCGTCATTCGAACAGTGTTCACGGACTGTTCTCTCTGGGAACACTGTTCTATGCAGTTGTCATCACTGGAACATACATTGTGTTCGAGCTCGGAAAATGGAGATACAATGAGGTTCCGATCGAAGTTCCGTTCTTCAGACTTGGAAATGGACCATTGGCTGGCGCAGTGTTCCTTGTTCAGGTCCGTGGATTGATGAAAACGCTTACTAGTTTCGTTTTCAGATCTTGTGTATCCCAATTCCAAGCCTCTTAGCTGCTGCCTCAATCTTGAACGTGATCATCGCCTCGATATCTTTGTTCACTGTTTCATCGGCAATCACTAATGTTTACTATCTGGTATGAGATCCCAGTTGATCTGTGTACTCAAACGTTTTTTCAGCAACGCTACTTGCAAGCATCTGACCTTCTGCCAACCACTGAAACTCAGCAAACAATCTATCAGGTTGCTATCATTCTCGCCGCCGGAGCTGCTCTTGCCTGTGTCATATGCACTATTTGCGCGATTATTTGCTCACTAAGGTTTGAATATATGATTTATAGCTCCTTTCTCTTTCGCTCTCTCTATCTCGCTCGGTGCGCGAACGCGTCATCTCCGTATAAGAGGAAACAATGAGAAAAGAGCAAGGACCGGATAAGATGAAGAGACAAAAGAGAGCGGTTCAGATCGTCATACATCCTGCACCATCGCTCTACCTCCCCCGACAGCACCGTAGTTGCGCCGTTGGGAGAGGAGCAGTTCGGAAGTGGAACTTTGAGAGTGGGCACTCATATGAGGACGCCTTCGAGACCATTCCACCCACAACAGAGCCCGGTAGAACTATTTCAAGAGTACGTACAAATGGATGATGTTTTGCAGGCCGGAGGAGGGATCCAACCAATGGAAGAGCAGTCAGTTTACTGGAGTGCCGATGAGAATCCGTTCTACTACCACACTTCAAAGCGATTCTACGGGAAACCGTATCAGATTGAGTCAGGGTAAGTAGACATCTCGGGGAATGATAAACTCTTGCAAAATAGTAGCTCGATTTCAGTTTCTATGGGTACGCCCTAGCTGGCAGCGGACAAGCAGGCCAGAGTCCAGCAAGTGCCGGCGGCGATCCCAACCGGAGGGTGCAGTCATCCGCGTCTCAAACACAAATAGGACACGTGTTCAACAACTGATAGTCCGATTACGTTAATTCGAAATTTCTCTAGAAACCGTTAGTCGCCTCAAAATTGCCTCAGCACTCCGCTTCATACCCGTTCTTCCCTCTCTCTCTCTTTCCCCGTCATATGCTCATTTCCCCACACCCAATTTCAAGTCTGACCCATTTTCTTATTCTAGAAAAGAATAATAGGAGAATGGTGAACACTTATCAGCTCAATCCTGAAACTGCGTCAAAACCAAACCCGTTTTCAAACTCTCTCTCTTGTATCCTCCCAAAGTAACATGACTTGTACGCCTAATCACAAAATGCACCCAAATTGAATATTTCCCTCAAAAATATCAACAACTTTTGTGTGTAAATATTTGAAAAACCCCCCTCATTTCTCGTTATAATGCTAAAATAAAAGTCATTTCTCCCAAATTCTCCTTCTAATTTCAGGTTTTTCTCACCTGAAATATCCCAGATTTGAAGATGAATCACAGTGTTCTCGTCGACGGGCAGGATTTTGAGAGCAAAGTCAACACCGATCTGGAATAACTTTGTTCAGTTGTGAACAGTACACATCGATCAAAAAGTGGCATACCGTCGTTTTGTAGTTGGAAGAGAAGACGTTGTGGACGAAGCGACGAATAATGGACGTCTTTCCGACCCCCGGGTCCCCGATCACGAGAACTTTGTACGAAATCTTGTCGTTATTGGTCAGAGCTGCCATTTTCTGAAATGATGGTGCGAATAACACATGCGAGAATGCGAACGCGGTGAAAAAACTATGAAATCAAACGAAACGCAAAACTGACAGAGAAATGGGCAATGGCTCAATTCAGTCATTTGCAAGGAAATGTTCTAATGAGAAAGACAAGGCCCTGGACGAGCAACGAATGAATAGAAACAGACTGTTCGATATCTACGTTGTCTTTCGGGGCAGGAGGAGTGCGAAGTGACGCGGAGATAGTCATTCGGTATTAGTCTTTATCTCTGCTATCTACAATTATGGGGTGTACATTGTGCCTGTACATTGATACCAAATAGTCCTTGTTTGTTGTGGAGCACACTCTTTTACCAACCATTCAATCGATAATGATGCTCTTTCTAGTCAGAAACTACTAACACACTTGTATTTTCTGCGTCCGCGTGGACGGCACAGCGTGGACAACTGTTCGTTAAGTATAAAGGTAACTGACACGTGCACTTTTATCACCAAAAAAAGTTGTCGCTCAATGCAACACGGCAACCCGTCGACGGATTCGCAACTCGGGACTCGAAACTCTATCACGGACAAAAGCGGGAAAACCAAGAAAAATGCGAACTGATTGCGGTGTATCAGTGTCGGCGCACAGTGATAACATGGCGCCGGTTCACCTTCGTCTTTTTATTCGATTTTTGTCATGTCAACGCAGAATTTACCGTTCTTAGAACTTTATTACCCCTCTCATTGACTTATTCCGTTTGAATAGCTGATTTTGCAGTGTTTTCAATTCTTACATGGTTCGATGAACTCTTGTTTACAGAAAATCAACAGAAATTGATAAACTTGTGCTGTGAAAACTGTTCATTCCAAGAGAACTCAGAAATATGCATGTTCCAAGCCAAAATTCTCCAATTCTCTTCAATTTCTTTCATATTTCACAAAATATCATTCTGATACTTCATTTATTGCCTAGATTCCTGTCTAATATCGTTTTCAAACACTGGAATTCCCCCCAATCATCCTTTTATTCCAGTGGGAACCGTCAGAGACCAGCGAAACACGGCGGCGAGTGTCTAACTGTCTCGCACCCTCTCACTTTCGCCGTCGGACCACCTATCGGTGGCGGGTGCAAACGCGCTCAACCGCACTTGCACTACAAATACAGCGCGCTGCGTTAATCGTCCCCGTCATCCTCATCCTCGTCGGCCTCATTCTCATTCATTTTGAGTTGGGTTCTCTTCTCCCCCCCGCTCTTTCCCCCTGTCTGCGGTCCGTCGTCAGTCGATAATTTCTATCGTTCCCGCGCACCCCTCCCCCGTCTCCTGACTGAAAGAAACTTGCGTTGTTGACAGAGTCCATCACTTATCACAACAGTGACCACTGTCAAGATTTCTAAACAATGGACCGTAGTCTCTATCTAATCGTTCTTTGTTTTCGCTATCTCCCGAATCGATTTTTTAGATATGATCAAAACAAAAAACGTTTATTTCAGGTAGTTGATTGTAATAACAAAGAGTTTTTACTAATGGAGCCGAATTTACAAGCGAGACTGAAAGGAATCGATGCGTTCTGTGGCGAGCAGTACTGGAATCCGGCGATTTGGAATGCGACGACAGTGCCCATCCTGACGCAGTGTTTCCAGCACACAACTCTTGTCTGGATCCCCACCGCCATCGTCTTCTTGCTCGCTCCCATCCTCACCGCTCAAATATTCTATCGCCGCCCGAACCCGATTCCATGGACTAAGCGCATCCAGCTCAAGGTCGCCATCTCGTGCATTCTCGTCGCCGACTCGCTCTCGTTGTTCACTATGGCTATCTATGAGACCATCTTCCAAGGATTCCCGTACGCCGTCGAATTTGTCTACCCACTGACGCTCTGTCTTGCAATGGTCGTGCTCACTGCTTTGATCGTGTCGTGCCGCAACTACGGAATCGTCACGTCCGGAGGACTCTTCATGAGTTGGCTCGTGTTCACCGTCGCTGGAATCCCGGAGCTCATGTACTGGGTTCAGCAGATCGTGGCTCCAACCAAAGCATGGGAGTGGCTCGACTACCCGAGATGCACCGCCTTCTTCATCTGGATCGTCTGCTGCTTTCTCGAAGTCTACCTCCACTGCTACGCCGACATCTCGCCCGAAGGA
The DNA here is from genome assembly GCA_963932285.1 of Caenorhabditis macrosperma. NCBI lineage: Eukaryota > Metazoa > Nematoda > Chromadorea > Rhabditida > Rhabditidae > Caenorhabditis > Caenorhabditis macrosperma. The sequence continues at coordinate 14,064,969 of OZ010618.1, forward strand.
TACAAGTATTTGAGCACCACCCGCAACCCGAGTCCGGAAACGGTTTCGTCGTTCCTGAACCGTATCACGATGTGGTGGTTCAATGCGCTGTGCATCCTAGGAGTCAAGAAACCTCTGGAAGTCAATGACTTGTACTCGTTGAATGAGGCTGACACTTCGAACTCATTGGTCCCGAAATGGTTCAACTTGTGGGAAGAGCAGATCAAAAGTGAGTGAGACTACTGTTTCCTTCATAACAAACGTTTTCAGAGTTCGAAGAAAATCGCAATCGTCGTCGCTCTGAATCTCACGTTGGTAATGGCCGTCGTCGTACTTCTTCCAATGACAGCACCCCATTGCTCCATGATCAGACTGCTGATGACTACGGATCCTTGCCAACCAGCCAGCCACACCAGCAGTTGCCATCTATCATCTGGAGTCTGTTCGTGATGTTCAAATGGGATGTTATCACTGCGATGGTTGTCAAGTTCCTTTCCGACATTCTACTGTTCTGCAACCCAATGCTTCTCAAATCGTTGATCCGTTTCACGGAACAGTTGGACAGACCAATGTGGCAAGGAGTTGTTCTTGCGTTCACCATGTTCTTCTCTGCCGAAATGTCTTCAATCCTCCTCTCGCACTACTTCTATCTGATGTACAGAGTTGGAACTCGTGTTCAGACGTGTCTCACTGCCGCCGTCTACAGAAAGGTAAGAGACACCACGAGTTGAAGAAGGATTACCCAATGTTTCAGACTCTTCGTTTGTCGAATGCTGCTCGTCGCGAGAAGACAGTTGGAGAGATCGTGAACCTGATGGCTATCGACATCGATCGTTTCCAGCAGATCACTCCGCAAACCATGCAGTACTGGTCGAACCCGTTCCAAATTGGACTTGCCCTCTTCCTGCTCTACCAGCAACTCGGAGTGTCCGTGTTCAGTGGAGTCGCCGTCATGGTTCTTCTGTTCCCGGTCAACTTCGTGATCACTATGATCATCAGAAAGTGGCAAATCGCCCAAATGCACTACAAGGACGAACGGACTAAGATGGTGAACGAGGTTCTCAACGGAATCAAGGTCATCAAGCTGTATGCTTGGGAGCCACCAATGGAGAAGGTCATCGAAGATTTGAGAGAGAAGGAGTTGCAGCTGATCAAAAAGGCTGCTTTCCTGCGCACCTTCTCTGACATGCTCAACACGGCGTCGCCGTTCCTTGTGGCCCTCTCGACCTTCGCAACCTTCATTTTCATCGATCCGAAGAATGTGCTCACACCAGAGATCGCCTTCGTTTCGCTGACTTTGTTCAACCAACTCCGCTCTCCAATGTCCCAAGTTGCCGAGCTCATCACTCAAACTGTGCAAGTGGTCGTTTCAAACAGAAGACTGAAGGAGTTCTTGATGTCTGAGGAGCTCAACAACAGTGCCATTGATAACCAAGCCAGAGATAGTTAGTCCTGTTTCATCTAGCAAACGTTCAAAAACCTTTTTCAGACAACGACATCATTTGTGTCAACGACGCCACTCTCTCGTGGGAGTCTTCCGATCAGAAGGCCGTTCCAAATCTCTCCAACATTAGTTTCAAAGTCAACCGAGGTCAGTTGGTTACTATTGTCGGACGTGTCGGAGCTGGAAAGAGTTCAATGCTGCAAGCGCTCATGGGAGAAATGGAAAAGATCAGTGGAAGCATCGCTATGCACGGACGACTCTGCTATGTTCCCCAACAGCCATGGATGCAGAACAACACTCTCCGACAAAACATCACCTTCGGAAAGCAGTTCGACGAATACTTCTACTCTCGAGTCCTCGATGCGTGTGCTCTCTACCGCGACCTGCAAATTCTTCCGCTTGGAGACAGCACGGAGATCGGAGAGAAAGGAATCAACCTGTCCGGTGGGCAGAAGGCTCGCATTTCGTTGGCGCGTGCCGTCTATCAAAACCACGACATCTACTTGCTCGACGATCCGATGAGTGCCGTCGATGCTCACGTTGGAAGTCAGCTGTTCAACTCTGTCATTGGACCCGAGGGAATGCTCCGCAACAAGACCCGTATCCTTGTTACCAACGAGCTATCTTTCTTGGAGAAATCTGACTTGATCATTGTGATGAAGGACGGAAAGATTGAGTACGAGGGGAAATACAATGAACTGATGCAGCAGGGAGCGTTCGAGCAACTTTTGATTGAGTGCGAGCAAGAAGATCGTGAGAGAAGAGAGGCTGAGAAATCGGACGACGAAGATGATGATAACTCGGAGCCAGGAGGCAGTGAGTTGACATTTCGAATAACCAGTGTTTGAATATTTGTTTTCAGTTCTGATCGAAGACTCTGACTTCGAGTACGATGACGATGTTCTGGCCTCTCCAATCATTGACCACGTTCTCGGAACCAGCCACATGTCGACTGTCTCCGGAATAATCAACCGCCGCCGTATCAGCACTTCCAATCAAAAACAACGTCGCCGTTTGTCCACAACCAAGTCTAATTACACACCATCGATCATGTCGGCTTCAATGTCCACTCGTCAACTGACTGGTGCTGAGCGAGTCGAAACTGGCAGAGTGAAGATGGACACGTACAACAAGTATTTCGGAGCAATGGGAATGTCTATCGCCGCTATTTTCGTGTTTGGAATGACTTCAAGTACTGTCGTCTCAATGGGAAGGAACCTGTGGTTGACGGATTGGTCAAACGACAATGCCGCTCGCGCTGGAAACAACGGCACCGGAAGCACTGTGGGTATTCGTCTCGGAGTATATGCTGGTCTCGGATTCTCTGAAAGTGAGTTCTATTTCATCAGGGTTTCCTGTAAACAATTGTTCTTCCAGTCATCCTTCTGTTCATCGGAATGCTTTCACTGCTTTACGGAGGAGTTTCGGCTTCGAGAAACCTGCACGCTCCACTGATGCGCAGTTTGTTCCGCGTTCCAATGTCCTTCTACGACACCACCCCATTCGGAAGAATTCTGAACCGTATCGGAAAAGACATTGAGACCGTCGATGTGCTGCTTCCCTTCAATGTGCAGTTCTTTGCCCAGTGCCTGCTCCAGGTCATCTCGACCTTGATCATCATCATGATCTCGACGCCAGTGTTTGGAATCGTTGTCATCCCATTGTCTGTGATGTACCTCATGGTCATGAGATACTACATTGCGACGTCTCGCCAGCTCAAGCGTTTGGAGTCGATCACCCGGTCACCCATCTACAGTCACTTGTCGGAATCAATCCAAGGATCCTCAACTGTCCGTGCCTACAATCTGGTCGATCGTTTCTGCAAGTTGTCTGAGAGCAAGGTGGACGTCCACGTCCAGTGCCGTTACCTCAACTACGTGGCCAATCGCTGGTTGTCTGTGCGTCTGGAGTTCATCGGAAACTGCATTGTGCTGTTCTCAGCCCTCTTCGCCGCTCTCACCAGATCTACAACTACATCCGGTGTCATTGGATTGTCGGTGTCCTACGCCCTCAATATCACCACCGTCCTTAACTTTGCCGTCCGTCAGATCACCAAGTTGGAAACCAATATTGTGTCTGTCGAACGTGTGAAAGAGTACGCCGAGACGGAGACTGAAGCCGAATGGAAGTCGGAACCAGGAAAGGAACCACCACAGAACTGGCCATCAGAGGGACGCATTGTGATGAACAACTACTCTGCTCGCTACCGAGCCGGTCTTTCGTTGGTCGTCAAACAGCTCAACGTTGAGATCAAACCACATGAGAAAGTGGGAATTGTTGGACGCACTGGCGCTGGAAAGTCGTCGGTGACTCTTTCGCTCTTCCGTATCATCGAAGCCGCTGAGGGTCAAATCATTGTTGACGGAATCAACTTGGCTGAAATTGGTCTTCATGACTTGAGATCCAACCTGACCATCATTCCACAAGATCCGGTGTTGTTCTCTGGAACCCTCCGCTTCAACCTCGACCCATTCCATCACTACTCGGACGATGACATCTGGAAGGCTCTCGAACAGGCGAACCTCAAGGCTTTTGCCACTGGACACCAGGAGAAGCTTGACTATATGATCACCGAAGGAGGAGACAACATTAGGTAAGCAAAGTGAATTGGAAATGCATCCTCCCAACTGGGGACTTTCAGTGTTGGACAGCGCCAATTGGTCTGCCTTGCCCGTGCTCTTCTTCGAAAGACTCGTGTTTTGATTCTGGACGAAGCCACGGCCGCTGTTGACGTCTCCACCGATGCCCTCATCCAGAAGACCATCCGCGAGGAGTTTGCCAACTCGACCGTCCTTACCATTGCCCATCGGTTGAACACTATTTTGGACTATGACAGGTAGAAAATCCAGTCGAGCTATCAGTTTTGATTCTCCTTTCTTTCAGAATCATTGTTCTGAACGACGGAAAAGTGGCCGAGTTCGACAGTCCCAGACACCTTCTGGACAACCACTGCTCGGAGTTCTACTCGATGGCCAAACGTGCCGGACTCGTCTGAATCTCGACTGAAGATTTAACTTTCTGATCCACTCACCCCAACTCAGTCCTATTGCCAAAAACGGTTCTAACTAATTACCCCCGCTTAACACCAATTGAATAAGAGACCCAAATAATTACCCAGTTTAATCACCATTTTAATTACCCGTTAATTATCCAATTAATTGTAATGATTAATAGATTCTTATTCTAGTTTTTGTTCTATTGTGCCATAATTTACCCGCCTTCTTATTATCACCCTAACCAAATTGTTGTTAAATTATTTATTGCATCTCCACAAATTGTTGATGATTTAATTGATGAAACCATCTTTATAATGAAGATCGTCTGATCTTTGAATAAAAGTACACGTAGCAGAAAGTGTTAAAGCTGTTTGTCGGTTGCTGTTCACATCTCATCCTCGTCTCGGTACTCCTGTTCCCGACTCTCCGGAAATTCTGCCATCTCCATCTCCTCCGGTAATTTTGTTGACTTGGATACCCAGTAGCAGATTCCGGCAAAGATAATTGCGAAGATTTGAAAGAATCCATTCACTCCATGGAACATCTTCGTGAACTTGTTGTTGTCATAAAGAACACAGTTTCCTCTGTCTGAATTCGTCTGTCTAAGTGATTTATAACTTTCTTCAAAAAAACGAACCATCGGGACATTGGTTATTCCAGAGAATGCAGCACCAGTCAATAAAGAACCCGTAGATAACTGGCGCCGGGATGAAGCCTGGAAAAAGTCTTCCGATTAATTGTCCGGTCAGATCGAACAAACCGAAGATGTTCGTAATGAATGATGCCAAACTCAACGCAATCACTTTTTCCTCGTCGTATACACTTCTGAAGTCGGAATTCGTTGGATTAGCGTTTTACACTTTGAAGAAGTAACCTCAGCACTATCATCATTGTGACCATAAAAAAGAGATTTCCGAGGAACAATCCGACCATCATCACAGCAAGATATGCATAGAATATGTCACATTCCGGATGAACGAAGCCTCTGTTCACCACGTTGTATTCTTGATTATCCAGGCACAAACAGCTGTTCCACTGAAACAAATTGAAATATAGACATTCTTTCCATTTTCGACTGCAACAGACGGTGTTCGTGAGTATGTCATATCGAGTGCAGCCAGCATGGCATGGAGAATAGTAGTTCACACCTCCAGCATTAATTGGGTCGAATTTCATAACGGAACCACAATCGCAATTCTCAAGACAAGTTTGTTTTCGGTGGTCACTGAAGAAGTGCCATCTGGAACGAAGTTTTGCAATTTCTTTTCTGCTAACTGTTTTAAATCACCTTTCAGCGTAATCCAAATACGTGAGGCCTTCAACTTCTGGTTGATTGCATCCCAAGTTCATCCCGACAATGTAACTGATGAGGATAACTACCCACGAACCAATCAAGCAAATGATCGAAGATCGAGGAGCAATGTTGTAACGAGAGAGTATCCATCCTCCGAGTGCTGTGGAAACAGCAATGGCTCCGACTGAGATGACGCCTGAGTAGATATCAGCCATGCTTGCTGATCGTCCGTATTGTGTTTCGATGAACTTTGGAAGGTATGTTTGATAGCCACCGATGAGATAAGAGCCGAACATCCATGCGATGACCATTGTGATATAGACCTTGTTTGCGAGTAATGCTCTCAGAACAGCAGGGAATTCTCTCAAGAATATCTCAATCTTTTCTTTGACTGATAGCCGATCGTCCGGGTTCACTTGAGGTCGCGACTGTTCCAACATGAGATGGAATGAATCTGGGTGTCTGTCAGACAAATGATCACTTTGAGGACCTCTGGAAAACTACTCACTTGTATGTTCTGGGGAAGAAGAAAAATGGCACAGCCAACAGCATGTACGCAACACCACAGCATAGGAAACCAAGCCACCATGCACCAATCCAATGTTCATCGTGCGTTCCAATGTGATCAGGTGCTGAAAGAAATGTTTGACTAGGAACTGAAATCAGGCTCACCATCTCCTAATGTCGTGTATACTCCATTTAGTATTGAAGACAGCATAAAACCGAGAGCTGGTCCGAATGCATACATAGAGGTTAGAAGACCTGAAATCGACATGGGTAATATTTTATCTCATTTTCGAGCGTACCCAAAAGGAACGGGGACTCCTTTTTCTGTTTCACATTACAGTCGATGTAAACATAAGCTATGGTGTTGAATGGAGCTGCGAAGATGCCAGCGAAAAGTTGTCCAAATGCAAGAATGATAAACGCAATCTGAAATCACTTCGTTTGAAATCGAAATCTGCTTGACACGCACTGTATGCTCCTTGTGCTCTCTGCTACAATTGTCAGAAAACTGCCGTTCGTGGGAAAATTCCGAATTGTAAGTGCAATGAGTTTCGACGTAGTATGTGTGCTGCAAATCATAAATGCATTCCAGGGAGCTCTTCTATATACCTTCTTCTCCAATAATTGCTGTTCTGTGTAGTCGACAGTCCCGTAGAAGAGAACCGGAAGTGCCAGCATGAACATGGACAAGGAACTTAGGATAACACCTTAATCAGAGACCAAATTCTAGAAATGTTTCTTTATCTTTCAATCTCACCGATCCCCGTAATTCTAGGCAGATGGTAGTGAGATCCGATGTATCCGATAAGAAGAATAGCCGCCGTGTGTCCAATATCGTACAAAGAGAGAAGCCATCCCGATTTTTCGGACGAGAACCCGAACCGCTTCTCCAAAGTGGTCAGCATGCCGACGACATAGCCCAAGTACGTTCCTTGCACAGCGATGACAAGGACCATCAAAAGTACGAACTTGTTGATGGTCAGTTTGTACTTCTTGCCCGGCAACGGCACCCTTTCGTTCATTGCTGCAAAAGTTCTCTATTAAAGAGTTTAAAAACTTGGAAAAATCGTCGAAAAGTGAGAAAGTGTAAATGTGGAAAAGCACGTCGGTTTGCGTGTGATTGATAAGAGAGTAGCATGAGGGAAAAGGAAAAGTCGAAAAAAATGAAATGAGTCATCAGTGGGGAAAAACGTTGCTGACACAACGCGCCGGACAGACGGAGAGAGGCATAAAGGGAATAGAATGGTGAGAGTAAACAGGGATGCGATGCCATACGTTTTACTGTTTACCGACCACGCTTTTTGTTTTGCTATCGCGAAAAAGTTAGGTTGAATGGGCGTTTGAGCATACGCCGAGGTCACATTCTCATGATGAGCGCCGATAACGTTGAATTGCTTTGGAAGAACAGTGGATTCGTTTTCAGTTTTCAGTTGAAGCATCTTGAAACAACAATGTAAAGAATTGGAGGAACCAATGGAGCAGATAAGTAATAGATACTTCCATAATGGTTGAAACAAAATCTTTTGATTGGGGTAAAAAGAACCCGGTTATGAATATTTCAGATCGGCAGATGATGAAAGAGTGAGGAGTGGTGAGTCATGGACAATCTTGAAATGTGTGTTTTCACGTCTTTCCACTGTGTGATTTTGTGTCCTCCCAAGAGTAATGAACACTGAAAGTAAGAGAGTTCACGGGTTTCATGAAATAGCGACTTTGCTTAACGAGTAGTGTATTTGTTTGCGAAATAAAGAAACAATCTCTCGAAATGAAAATCATTCGACTGAGCATCTCAAACGGATTCAGTATTGTGAGTTGGGGATATTTGAAAGGAAGGCTGTGAATCGAATGACTTTCTACCCCGCGTAATTTAGTAATGGTTTTGGCGAAGGCCCGCCCGGAGACATAAACACCATTATGGTGAGTGTGGCCGGTGGAAAGATCTCTGGAGTAACTGGAGACACAGACAAAAAGTGTCCTTCGGCGGAGGTAATGCGTTACTCTCCACTGGTACTGTCTATGTCTGCTGTTGCGAAATAAGCATCATCGTTGTTCTCAATCCTATTGCAAACGGATCGAGGATGAATCACTGAAATCCAAGGTTCGGCTCGTGCAATCCGTATTTTTGAGTGGTCGCAGGCGCTCTTCGCGAACAAACTACGAAGAGATTCTTGTTCGCAATGTATTTGTTTTCAGCTTCCTCATTTGATCCCCTCTTCTCGTTTTTCTGTCTCATGTGTTTCGCATGAAGCTGATGATTTCTATGAATGACTTGTGGCCCTGTCGTCACAACGGAGATCCGTATCGATGTGCGCACCTACAAATCCTTGTCCCACCCGAAAAGGACAGCGAAGACGGACATCGAGTGCGTCGTTCATTCCATTCTGGACACCTTTCAACGTTTTTGTTATAAACAGCTTCTCTGATGATCATTTGATACAATTCAGAATGCAACACTGGACTGGCATGTTTCAAAACAACCCAAAGGTAACGGTTATGAAATTTTGGCCTCACACAGAAAAACTGTCTCGATTTTCAGTTACACATAGTGAATGATCATTTTGTTCTTTCAGATATTCATTTTTGTCCGCCGCTACCGAGCTCCAATTCTTCTGGGAGGTCTCGTGACTGTTCTTTTCCTATTCAATCTCTCTCGACATGCAAACGTATTGGAGGAGAAAGAGAGTTATCAGGTTGGTGAGTCCTACGTGATGATTTGGCAAATCACTTCTTTTACTATTTCTGAGTGTTCAGCATCCGTTAGCCACTAAAATAGATGGAAACACATAGCTGCAATCTAAGAAGAATTCGGGACTTTTCGCAAAGCATTTTTATCTCGAAAATCTTCTAGAGGATGCGAATGCCAGTTCCGTCCGCACGTCACGATCCAGCACATACTGGAATGAAAGATATTTTATTTCAGTTTAGCGATGAATCAGATGTTCTGCTCACGAAAGAGCTGAGAATGCTGAGGTTGGCGTTTCTGAAATGGAGGACGTGTATGAGAGAAGAACTGGACGATCAGCAGTTGTCTCTGGACGATATGGATCCGCAAGATCCACAGTTCAGTTACTTGGAATGGATGGTCAGTCAGGCCGAGAAAAAAACGAAAGACGATGATAGCAACAATAAAGGAGAGAACTTTGAAAATGTGACCTTATGGTTTCGGTGGATCATAGAAAAACCTCGTTCTTTCAGTTATGGCACAAGTTGGGTTCTTATGCGGACAAGTGCAGGTCAAAGACGGACATGTGGCACATGGAACCCGAAACTGTTCCGGGAACCGCTCTAAAATACTTCTTGCCCTCTCCAACAGTTTGTTACCTTTTCATATTCTTCTGCAATCTAAATGGTTTCAATTTCAGAACATTCCAGCTACATTTGTTCGAGTTGGAATCGGAGCAAATGTCAGCATTGAGCAACATTTCAAGAAGCACTTATCGACGGTAGTGTTTTTTCGAATCTACTTACCATTGCCGTCTTCAGGAATCCGAGTTCTTCGGTGCCGATCCGGTGTTTCTGGAAAACTCACAAGTTTATGAACCAATTGGAACCTTTTTCCCGTTTGCAGTAGGAAATGAGACCGGATTAAAGCAAGCGACACTGAAATACTCCACAGGTAGATCACGATTTTCTGATTCTCTGTCAAAACTCCAACCAGAACGGGTGTCGCCGAAACTAGTGAATCACATTGGCATCACGACGTTTTTCAAAAACTTGATCAGAAAGGACGTGATTGACTATCTGGTGTTCGAAGGAGACGGCGGAGAGTATGATATGATGTCTCATTTGGCAAAGGAGGGATCATTGGAGAAGGCAGGCATTACCGTCTGTCAAATCAATATCGAGGTGGGTAACGCAACCAATGTTTCTTCCTAACTCTGTTTTTGATTCAGTATCATCTTCCGAAGAACGTGGTCGATCCGAGAAAGGAAATATTCAGGAAACATGTCTACCAGTTCATAAGGTGAAACAAATGCGGTTTCCTTGCAGCTCACTATTAAATGTCAATACAGGGATCGGAAGTACACACTTTTGATGGCAACAAATATGGGTAATTTGCGGTTGTTCTGGGTGAACACCTCGTCCATGGAATGTGCCCGGCGATATCTGGAAAGGCTATTCGCGAATGACGTAGACTTGGGGTGACTCCAGCAATGGCACACATTTTAATAAATTCGATAGGTTTACTTTTTGTGAGATTCGAGTGACCAAATAAACGTTGAACAATGAATGCTTCAATGACATCTACCAAGATCACAATCATGCAAAAACAATCCAACCGGATTATACGCATTCAATATGACAATTCAAAAATCTACCGGAGTGCTTAGACTAATACAAGTCCAGGGGAACTTTTTATAACGACAAGTGGGAGCTAATCTTCGAGACGGATGAGTCTACGTCACGTTTTTTCAGCCGATTTAGAAGAATGATATATGAAAAAAAGATTGAAATGTTGTAGGGGGTTGCTGGTCTTCAGATTATTTGAACTATAGAAATGTGACACAAGTATCATGGAATGTGGAAAACACAGGGTTCTTGAAAATAGGTCTACAATATTTAGGGGCGCAAACGGAAATCGTTTCGAAACTAATTGGATTGGCAGTATTTGCATTCCCATTTATCCGGAACGTTGTTGTGCCGGAGTCCGACGCACTTGAAATGATACCATTCGCCGCAACCGTAGCAACCGGCACTTCCGAACTTGGACGACTTTTTGCAGATTGGGCAATTCCACTTCGTCTGAAAATTGACTGTGATTAGAGAAGGAACCACGAGTAATGCTTCTCTCACCTGCTTATTCGTTGTTTGTGATTTGATAATTGTCTCCATGTGAGGATCGTAAACGTATCCATAATCATTGTCTTCCTCCTCCTCCACCTCTACTGCTTTCTGAAAAAAGATGTCTTATACACGAAAAATGAGTCATTCAATGGTGGAAGCGTGTTTTTCGTGTAACATATAATTAGAGATGCTCGAGTGCTCTAACAACACGTTGAACACGTGAATTGTGCTCGTGAATACTCACCACTTTTCTCTTCTTCGAGACGGCCGATGTTTTCGATTTCTTCGCTCGCTGTTTTTTGAGCTTAGCCATTTTTTTCTGCAAGAAGCGATGACATGGAATGGGATGCTTTCATTCAGAGACTCACCAAGTTTGCTTCCATATCAGCCCTAATAACCGCTCGCTCCGCGATCAAACTCTTCACGTAGTGTGTCGGACACGTGTCCGTCATGTTCTCATAGTCATCGGCCGTCCATCCGAGGAACGTTTTCGGCGTTTCTCCTTGCTTGTTCCGTGTTGCAAATGGAATGGGGCAACACGTTTTGCAAGGTCGAATTCTGGTTTGGGGGGCTCCGAACACTCTTCCAAGGAGGAATCTGCTCGATCCGGGATCTCGTTCCGTTTCTTGAGCAGCCTGTAGATGTTCATTTTTTGTTGAAGGGTTTCCGGAAGCTTAAAAGGTCCAACCTGGTCAATGACTGATAACGGCTCTTCATCCATATTCCAGTCATACTTCAGATTTGTGCTTGAGCTGGCGACATCACTATTATCCGACACTACATCACTATTATCCGACACTCCACTGTCGAGAATACTACTGAATTCGGAATCGACTCCGAATTCCATGTCGCTCTGCAAAAATAAGAAATATGAGAGGAAACTGGCAAACAAACGAGTTTCAAAGCGAAAATTTTTGCTAATTAAGACGTAAAGTGTTCATAGATCGAACGAAACAACTTTACATTCAGCAGAACGAGTCCACGGTTCCGTATGAAAGAGAAGAGATGAGGGGAGAACGGCAGCAGCAGCAGCAAAAGCAACGGCGACGAAATAAAATGCTGGGTGAGGCAAGATGCATACATTTGTGAACCGAGAGCGAGAATACAGCGCTGGGGCGGCGGCGAGAGACAGAGAGACAAGAGGAGCGATGCGTTGACCGATGTGAGAGACGAGAGAGACCAACACGAGAGACGCAGACACCGACTTTTCTGCACTCTGTTGGCTGGAAGACGTGTGTGTCGTGAGCGACGGATGTTATTCGCTTGAGTGTGTACGTCTCTGTGAGAGGATCAATAGACGCGGTGGCATGCGTCAGCTTCCTTTCCATGAATAAGTAGTAATCAAAAAAAATAAGCCAGTCGAGGAAAGAGGAGAAAACGCAGAATGAGGTCGCCGCTTGTGGACAAACATGCGAGTGGCCGCTACCCGCTCCGAGAGAGTTTCGGCGTACTTTGCAGGTATTCCACCGATGTTTCTCAGACCGGATTAGTTATTTCCCTTGGGCATTCTGTCATACGTCACTCTGTCCGTTTGTGAATCATTTGTATCATGAATGAGAAAAACAAACAAATTGAATTTAAATCACGGAAAGTGCGGGGGTTTATAGAAGCGGTGATTGTACGAACAACTGGAAAAATTTTTATCTATCGTATTGGGTGGGTTTTGTCAACCCATCCAATAGAGGAAGTTGTAAAGGCTGGCCTGTTGTCGGCATTTTGGAGAAGTTTATGGCGGAACAAGAAAAAGTTTAACGTGTTCTCTCGACAGCCTTCTATTGATATGGCAGGTTCCCCTTGGTCTGAATGACACAGGTGAATAGACAGAGACATTTCGTAAGAGAATTGAAACAACACTATGGAAACAGAAATGACGTTGTCTGAACGGATTGATGATTTGGTTTCCGATTACTCATTTCATGCATTACAAAATAGAGCTTGAGAGAATATTTTCGAATGATGTCAAGAAAAAACAGCGTTGACTCATTTGAATAAATGGGGGATATTGTGAGAATGACGTGACTCTTTTCAAACGGCTTTAAAGTGGCTTAGTTCGACAGAGCAGAATGAGTGAGTGCAGCCACATGCGATTACATCATCCAAAAAACAGAAGTCGGCGAGAGAAAAATATGTGTACAAAAAACTACGGAGTATGGAGCACATGGCGATGTTCCTTGGAAGACAAAATGAACAAGGAAAATGGAGCGGTTTTTAATTTTTTTAACGTTGTATCTATTTCGGCGGGCACCATTTCACCTGAAGCACACGGGAGGGAAAGACAAACCGTCGCAATCCGTGTGAGCTTGGACGCTTCCACTACTGTTGCGTTGAAGCGTTCTTGCGGATCACATACTCCCGTTAACCTCATTCTTCGAAATGTTGCAGCTGTTGGACATTAGTGTGGCAGGCGTTCATCGAACATCTGCGATGAACGTAAGAACGGAGTTAGCCAGGACGGCCTTTGACAAGAAGGAAAGACAGCGGCATCGTCAACTGAATGAACACTATTTCCAAACGAACAGTTCTTAAGATTCTCCACTTGATGATAAATACCTTTGCGTTTAAATGTGAGCTCTAATAAGTCCTGTAATCGCTTGGCAAAAGGTGGATGTATCTGGAACAAGGAGTCACTAACTTTGATGTATAATGCTCTGTCCTATTTATGTCTGGAAAACATCCCTCGGTGAGAGACCAAAACTCAATAGCGATGCAGAGCGTTGTTGAGGCTCTTTTCGCAACAAATAAACTCTCGTTGCGAAGAAAATTCTCATGCTGATTTTGTTTGGAACTCACTGTCAACCAAGCAAGAGGAATCAAACTACACTGCTCGTCAGAATTATAGCCTCACCCCCAAATTAGACGGTAGGGCTGGTATTTCGAAACTTCCGACTGCATCATGTTGAAATTCGGTCCGCTAGGTGAGGCTATAATTCTGACGAGGAAAATTTTCAAGTTTTTCCAATTTTTCGGTGGCAGACGAATATTTTTTCGTATAAATACTTGAAAATTGTCCTGGTATAGTAATTTGACGTGCTCTAACCGAATTTCACCATGGCACAGTCGGAAATTTCGAAATACCAGCACTACCGTCAAATTTGGGGGTGAGGCTATAATTCTGACGAGCAGTGTATACAGGTCGAAGTCTAGGGAAAAGCCCTTGTGTATGGAACAATTGAAGGAACTGGTCCTTATTCTCGAAGGAAGTCTCGGATCCTGACGCCTCCTCAGTCTTTGTTCTGTGTCGCTCAAATCATTGGTTTTTGCCTCAAACGTTACGAGCTGTGGCTGTTCAGAAATCGTTGTTGCAAGAACTCGTGTGACAGTACAGACATCAATTTTTCTTGGTTTGCTTGTGCAGTTTATTCATTCCCAAGGTCCATCACGCCTCATCTTTTCGTAGTTTCTGAAATTGATCCAAGAAAGTCTCAATGTAGGTCACAGTTTTCAGATGTTGTAGAATTGTTTACTATAATATGTCAAACAATATTAACTTGATTGTAATGTGTTCATCCGTAGTTAATGTCTATTTTTCCCTTTTCCCTAGATCCTGCGCAACAAAAATGTATTTTTCTTTCGTTAACGTACTATTATGAATATTCCAGAACATTTAACATCCCCAGTTCTCTATATACACAAGTCTGTTGAGCAGTCGACACTGAAAAACTGTCTATAACGTTAGATTCTGTAACTGGAAGTCATCGAATTCTAAAACCACAAATGTAACTTGAAGAGTTGTTTGAACAACTGAAACTTCGAAAACAAGAAGAGAAAGAATGAATCTGGAGAAATATGATTCTAATCAGTTGAAACTCATTATCAGAAGCTGTTCGTTTTTGAATAGTCCTGGAATTTCTTAAACCATTATAATTTTTAATCCTCTATCCAGTGGAGGCGCAGAGAAGAATGGTTTTCTTCTCTGAGCAGCGGTCTGCAGTCTGACCCCTAGTGCTAGCTGCCCATGTACGCTTTCTCGCGTGAGGGACACGCAACCGACGAGATCCGCCGCGTGCCCACTACGTGGTCGATCTCAATCACTAACAGGTACGGTGCACCACTGGTGCGGTTATGCGTACGCTAACGCGTTGACACAATGGGATGCTAGAGAGGTGTATTCAGGGAACCTTGGGAGCTCATTAACAAATTAATTTTTTGTTGATCTGCCTTGACACGTGTAGTGTCAAGGGATGTCAGTTTCTCGCTCTCACAGCATTCCCGGAGACACTCTCTTCCCTTTGTTTTAGAGTTTTTCCCATATCAACACATTTTGACCTTTTTTGAGAGTTCTCAATCAAATAATGTATTTCTTATTTCCCGATTAGAACAAATAGTGATTTCGCAACAGACTTTCCCGAAATTTGATAATGAACTCGAAACATAATACGAAAGTAGTGGAAGTAGAGCAGATCATAAGCAAATGATGGAACTTTACTATGTTGGTCCTCGAAATATGGCGAAAGTTTTTATAACATAGTCTAGAATCGATATATTACTCCAGATTGTTGAGATATTCGCGAAACTCGGCTCATAGGCAGATGCTAATTGAGTGTTTTTATCGAACATCATAACTTTCGAATATTCGACTCTGTCCCAATACGACAACAACTTCATCTTGCTCAGAATACGGCTTACAATCTACTGCTCATATCTCTCAAGAATAATTTTCAGAAAAATAAAATTATTTTGATGCGTAGAACCGCCTGAAAGTTTACCCTCATTAGCTGTAATCCGTGGCCGCTTCCATGGTGACCCACCCAACTCTCATGCTTCTCATGCAAACATTACAACGCTCTCCAGCAGCTAGCCAGTGAAACAACCCATTTGATCTTCTTTCGCTACGCCTTTCTTTCATGTTTCTAAATTATTAATTCAATTTTTTTCAGCGATGAGCATAATGGAAGATATCAAAAAAGAACCGATCGATACTTGGGAGGCTACTCCAACAGATTATTTCCAAAGTTCTATGAAGAACGGTTATTCATTCATTCACTCGCGACAGAAATTTTTGGAATCCCTGATTGAGAACTACCACTTATTAGCAGTTGAAGCTGCTAAAGATTATATAAGTAATGACGATGAAGGGGAAGAAGAGGAAGAAGAGGAAGAAGAGGAAGAAGAGGAAGAAAAGGAAGAAGAGGATGGGGAAGATGAAATCGAAGAACCGAATAATAATTTGATTTGTGTAAAAGTAGGTATCATTTTAGACGATCCGTGTCTCAATCGGGATCATTAGTTCTGCGGTGTTTACATTGTCCGACCGTCATTTTTTGATTGTTTTGATTCATATTTATTAACGTTCATCAAAATGATCAAACAGACAATTATCCTAACTTCAATGACCGATGTTCGTGTTTCAGGGGCCAAAGCTGATCTGTCACTGTTGTCACAGAGAACATTCAGACAAACAAGCTCTCTTCGACCATTTGACAGCAATGCAATCCCATCTGCTAGGAGTGACGCATTTGAACAGTCAAAGTGAACAGTACGACACGATCGATCACCGAATTCTTCAACAGATTCAATTTGCTTTGGAAGTTCAAAGAATGAACAGTTTTGTGTTGAAGTGAGACTGTTTGCACATCCGGTTATCTACTGATAATATCACTGCAGAAAGTTCATGAACGCTGATAAAACACTAACATGTCCGGTATCTTGTCCTTTTGCCATTTATCTATCGTTGATCGAGGTCGAGTGCTATCTTGATGAACGTCCTGGTGGAAACTGCGATCCGCAAGACAAGCTTGTCAAGATTGATTTGAAGGTACAGTTATCACAGTTATGGCTGTTTTCATAACGCGCCAATTCCGCTAGTCGCGGACTCGCATCTCGCTTTGCTTCTGTGTTTACGCAACTCGCACTTTGTCACCGCTTCATGTGACGTCCTCGCCAACACAATAATTCAACATAATTATCAAATCATTACCTTTCAGAAAAACAACAGGACGCATAGAATATATTTTGCACTGCGTTTTGCTGATCCGATAGCGACCAAGGAAATACCAAAACAACTGAAAGAAGTTTCTGTCAAGTACGTCATATCTGCAACTTTAGGGAGATATATCAGTTTGTTTTCAGGGTTGACTTCGAAACGGAAAATATTTTGGAGAAGGAAGAACACGAAGTTTTGATTGAAGAAGAAGAAGAAGAAGAAGAAGAAGAAGAAGAAGAAGAAGAAGAAGAAGAAGAAGGTCTTGGTGTAGAAAACAAGACCAATCTGTCTTTGCTGAACGAAAAGGTTCACGTAGATCTTCAACTAAATGAGACAAAAGTTAAAGTCATCGAAAAAGAAATGAAAAAACAGTGAGTAATGCGTCATTTGCAACAGGAATTGAACTTTGACTTCCAGGGAGCCAAGCAAGATTGATTTGCACTCAACAGCACCGGAACAAGAGATGAAAGTATGTTTGATTGCCACGGGCGTGTGTCCATTGGGAGATCAGTTACAACGCAACAACAGCTCAATTCAGTTGAATCCTATATCATGGCAAATCTTGTGATTGTTTGTTCAAAGAACAGTAGTTTTCCGAGAGTAGCTTTTCATTCATTCACTCATTCACAGTTGCACCTCGTAGCTGCTTCAATCACCAGTCAAACTCGGTTGTTTTGTTTTTGGACCCAGTCCATCCGTTTTTTCTCTATTTATCATTTTATTGCATTCCCATTTTTCTATTGCAGTTCTTCACAGAACACTTGGAATTAGTTTCAATTTGTACATTTATTTTTCAAATGTTTCAAGTGTTGTATTTTTCGGAACGCAATAAAACCATCAAAATCTAGTCCCTCTTAGCTCATCCTATGCATGAACGTTTTTATTATAATATGACCATCGCTTGACGTGATCCACTGATATTTCGACAGTTTGCAACTACAGCCTTTCTCGTCACTGAGTCACTTCTGGCAGTGGGCATAAAAAACTTGCCAAAATGTGCCCATCAGAAACCCATCATCAATCAAAATTTCTGGATTCTGGATCAGTTCAAATAAAAATGATAACAGCCAGAAATCAAGCTCATAAGTATTCATTATATCACAAAATGTCAGTCGTTGAGATCTTTCGTTTGACAAGTCCCGTCGCAAAAAATATGTTAAGCACTGAATAAGTTAATATCTACACATCCTAATCAATAGTTTTGTTCATCAAAACGTTCAGTAACCACTTTCTTTGTTCATCCAAGGACGCTGCGTTCGCCTCCATTTTGTCGCGGACTGTCTTCAATTCAACTGAGCACTTCTTAGAAGTAGCCGCTGTATTGACGATCTGAAAACGGATGAATATTCATTCCCAAGCAGTTCGATGTGTTGTTACCTGGTTTACAAGTGTCATTGCAAATCGTGTATCTTTGACTTCCCCATTCACCATCAGTAACTCGAGATATCTTGTTAATGTGTTTTCTACACCATCAACCCAAATCGAAAAGAACGGAAGCGTCCTGGTGATCGCTGGGGCAGTTTCTCCACGACTCAGTTGATCAAGGCCTCTGGAAAGCTGAGTTAGAAAGTGTTTGATGCGTTATGAAAACGGACAGTTTTTGAAGTGCCTTGTAGATGCGAGCCATGAGCACAGTGTCATTGGCAACTTTCGCTCTTGTCGCTGCAACCATGAGAATGCGATAAGCGATACGACAATAGTATTCGTTGTCCGTTGGGAATGGTATTGGATCTTCAGAATCCATTCCAGCTGAAAATTACTTTCATATTTGGACCAGTGGACATTGTTATACCGAGCAAAAAGTTAGTAACTTCCGCATTGAACTCGTTTGATCTACACAGCAGCTGTTCGATTCCCTCTGCTATCAGTTCTATCACAAATCGCTCTCTTCTGATTCGCATCGATGCCAGTAACAACCTCAGTAGCATTTTCTTGTCTTGCTTGAGTCGGATTGGAATCTCGAATAGTTTGATGAGCAAAGCAATTGCAAACTGAGATTCGTCGGAATCCACCCGGCTAAATCCCAATTATATTATCAATTCTCATCAATTGAACTCACCCTGTTCCAATAGAAAGTCTTCTAAGGAACTTCTCCAGATAAACGGACAAGGCATCAATGGTCTGGGAGAACGACTCTATAGAATCGGACTGTACCAAGTACAAAAGACCGGCCAGAGTGTATAACTTGATGATTCTGTCGTCAGTTGCCAATCCGCACGACA
Organism: Caenorhabditis macrosperma; assembly: GCA_963932285.1. Lineage (NCBI taxonomy): Eukaryota > Metazoa > Nematoda > Chromadorea > Rhabditida > Rhabditidae > Caenorhabditis > Caenorhabditis macrosperma. Next base: position 14,084,119 of record OZ010618.1, read on the forward strand.
CTAGTTTCATCGCGATAGTTTCAGGTTCCCCCTGCTTGAACTCTGGTCCATGCATATCTGCTCCAAGAACAGCTATCGACTTCAGGAACATGATGTGGACGAATGAAGAAAGGAACGGGTTCTGATCGTATTCTGCATAACACCAGTGGTTAACAACCTTATTGCAAAGAACCCGGCTCACCATGTCTATAAATTATGCAAGTGGTGCGAAGGACGGCTTTATGAAGATCTGGATCGTCGAAGAAATCAGAAAGATGAAGGATTGTATGGAGGATAGCATAGAGCAAAGACTCGCTGAGCTCTCCGATCCCTTGGCTGTACCAGTACTCGAAGATGTTCATCAACTGCTTCACATTGGATATAGTATCGATATTCGTTGCCGATGTCAGGAAATAATTACTTGCACTGTGGTCGATACGCTGTAATTGAAACGTAAGAATTTCGATTTTATGATTGTTTTACATGATAGTTGGCGTGTTGTTTGAACTCAATCGGCATCATTCCACAGAGTTGCCAAAGAGAGAACAGGGGTGTCTGGCATATTCCATACAGTGTTGTTCTTCCATCAAACTGAAACATTGCATTTTTTGAGATTGTGTCAAAAAAGTCTTCCCTACATGTGTCCAAGTTTTCGGTTCATGTCGCTCCAGCGGCGTTGTGAATGCAGTCCGTGGTTCGCATTTCCACACACTCTTCAAATTACAGAGATGAGCGAATTCAGAACTTTGGAGGAACAGCTCTGATATGTACGGTGACTTAAGAACGAAACTCGAAGACGGGTCTCCACCGTTCGGATACTTCATCGACGTTAAGATGGTAGCGATGTAGAGTTGGAGAGCTCTGCAGCTTCTCGACTCTCTTTCCAGCACATCTTTTGCGTCGTGATCCAGTTTTTCGGGTCCAATGACAGTATGTGCTATCACTGCTTGCATTGTTGTGAAGAGCACTTCGAATTGCGCGTTCGTTACCAAGCCAACTTTGTTCAGTCGGTTTCTCATGTCATCAAGTACAATCACGTCACAGACATGTCCAGTTGGTGGAAGACAAGTGATTGAAGGTTTCCGGACAATCTCTACAGATGGAATCCAGTTGAAGCATTTCATAGCAACCAGAGGGATGTTGAAGAGAGAATTCAGAATCGGGTGGCGGAAACAAGCTGTAACTACTGAATCAGGGAACGGGCTAGCTGAGAGTTATACCTGCTTGCGTCTCGGTCAGTTTCTTTGGGAATCTGAAATTTGCTTCTTGGCACAGAACGAACATCTCGTAGGCAAACAGTTTCATCTGTTTCGCCCTTCTGTCATCCATTTCTCCCTTCACATGGAAGTCCACTCGATATTGGTGATATGAAGCAAGTAGCGCTTCTGATGTGACTATTCCAGTCGTCTTCTCTGCCAGTTTGACAAACATTTTGGCGGTTCCCAGTTCATCTTCAGATATGAGTTGCAACATACGAGGGTGCCCAAGCAATGTGCGAATACCGCGGAGTACGTATCCATTCTGAATTCACAACGTTCAAAACGACTAGAAACACTTCAAACCTCTGAGCAATCTTCTGTAACTTGGTCAAAAAGTAGTTGGACTTGAAGAGTGTTCAGACAGCTTAAGTCGAGATTTGCTTTCTGTAAAGTAGCAACCATTAAGTAGCTACTTTGAACAAGGTCCTTACACTGCAGTTAGCCAGTAGCTTCAAATAGACATTCGTGTTGAATCTCTCCGCAAGAGATTCCGCAAGATCTTGTAAACGGAATGTAATGTCCAAACGGTGTTCCAAATCATCTGTAAAATACAGTTGTTTTCACGCTTACTTGAAACGGTTACCTTCCAGTCTCCTGAACTCAGCGACCAGCAAACTCCAAATAGCATCATCACTGGCCTGCTCCTTCTCTATGAGATCCACAAAGTCCAAAACCTCGGTTTCTCCAAGACAAACAAGAACTTGGCAAAGATCTTGCACAGATCCGCAATAGTACTGCTCAAGGAGCTCCGATATTGCTCCCAGCTCTCCGTCGGTGAGTTCTTCGTCAAATTCACCTTCTTCGATAGCAGCTGATGGTAAGAATTCTCTGGTATAATTTGCAAGTACTTTGGTTGCCTTTGTTTCTCCGCCAGCCATAAATGCGTATTTAAGGAAACTGCAACAAACGGTGTTTCCATTGATACTAAAATGATCACCAACCTCTTCCATTTTTCCTCTGTCTGCAAAGGCTCGCTGATTTTTAAACTTCGGAAATGAAGAACAGCAATGAGAGCACATCTTGCATGAGTATTCCCTCTGCATCCACTTTCAATCCAGTTGTCAATAATCTTAAACACGTCAACCTCTTCACTGGTCAGGTACTTTGCGATCATTGACAGAGGAAGTGCCATGGCGGAGAAAGGAACTTGACTTGCAGTTGAATGAACGTCGTTCATCCAATCAGAAAAAACCGACCAAAAGAGCACTTGATTATTCACTCTGGCTCTGCAAATTGTTTAATTGAGGGGGAGTTATGAAAAAAGAACTTGCTCCGTGTTCTGCAGAAGTAGCGAAAGAGTGTACAATGTTTCCGTCGGTGCATGTTTCATACACAGCATCCAGTGAGCTTGACTCGTTTGGAGAAGCTCTCTGACGTCACACGACACGTATCGTCCGTTCATCAATGCGAAGCTCACAGCTTTCATTGCGAAGGAGATACTTTCTACAGGAAGTCGGTCAATTGCTTTCATCATGTGGGTTGCTGCAGTAGTCGGTTTTTGATATATTTCATCTTTTTGAAATCTTGAAGCGGTTGACAAAAAGTGCATCAACTGAAAAGTTGTCGATTAATTATGAAATGTCCGTTGTTTCTCACTGTATCGAATAGCTCCGGATGAGCGCATTTCTCAGGCTCTGCGAAAGTCGCTACGGCGTATTTCATCAAGCATTCCGTCGGATCGGCATCCGAAAGTTTCAGCTTGTGGTTCATCAAGCAAATCATAATCTTGAGAACTTGCTCTTTTTCTTTCTCGCCCCGGTTTCGGAAAACTTTGAGACTTGTGGTTATCAGGGGTTCCAACTGTTCCAATATCACGTTTGTCATCGATCCAGGCTTCACTTTTTCTATGTCCACATCATCTCCCCATCGGTTGAAGTATTTGTCGCCGGTACACTTGAGAGCCGACACGAGAATGTCGTCGTCCGAGTAACCCCGTTTCATGTTAGATGCAGATTGAAAATAGAACACTTTGCCTTTTGTGAGCCCTTCCACTAATTTTGGGTCGAGAAGAGAACGGAGAAGGATGTGAAGAAGCTTCAATGCGGCCAGTGGAGAGAGAGAGAATAATACCTGAAAACGTTGGATTTGAATTGAAAGTGTCACAAATGTCACTTTGATATAGATGGTTATTTCCAGAATGTTGTCTGTCGAAGTTTTGAAATTGTTAGCCATCGCAGCCATCAACAAATCAACGGTGGGACTGATAAGCTGCTCCAACTTCTCATCCGCTGAACTTTGAACTGTTTTCTGAAACTTCCACATTCACGCTGCAAGAAGTCAGAAATTCAACTAACGTAAAATGCATCCAACGTCGCCCGAAATTCTGTTCGGTTTCCCAAAGACTGATCCATTTCATCTCGGGAGTGTTGCAGAAACGGAAACTCTTTGGTTTCAGCAGCACCTCTCACTATGTACACGTTGCGATAGATCCAATTGAGAACGGCCATTCCGACATGAAACCCATGATAACATTCTTCTTTTGATGGGGAATCTCAAAGAAATAGGTTTCCAAGTGTTTCGATGAGACACTCACCGGTGAGAGAGACAGTCATTACTTGTAAGACTGCTGGGACGGCGTCCGCATTCCAATGCATTCTGCTCAGTTGTGGTACTTTCTCGTGACAAAAATCCGGGTTTTTATTGTTTTCTCGAAGGATTGAGAGCATTTTCATATTTGTTGACTGAAAAAGAGTCTCAGATATTATCAGAGTTCTGGTGAATACCATGAGAGACTCGGAAAGCAACAGTGTCCTCCAGTCGTCATAAATATCAGCCATTAAGCAATTTGCTTTTCTTTTGTTGCTCACGCGTTTTTTCGTGAGGCCTACTCGGAGAGGAATGGATGGAGGATAGGCATCCTCTTTCGGTTCTTCTCGTTGGAAAGCGTTTAGCAAATTTGGAACAGCGCTGATGAACCTGGGAGAATCGGAGCATTCGATGATACCTGCAACTATACATTGCATGTATATCTTCCAAGGAATTGACGTACATCGTTTCAAAGTATCGAGGAATTGCTCTACAACTCTTTCGTATTTGCTACCACGGTTCTCCTCGAGCTCCACCCACTCTCTGACGACTCCCATGAACTTGCAAGCACTCGTCACTTCGGGGATCTCCAAATCGTAACGTGTGACATAAAGAGACCGAAACGCCATAATCTCGAGAAACTCCATCAATGGTGTTTCTTTGATGCGATCGATGTGGGTCAACGTGACTGCTTCCAACAAGAATCGGTGCTTTTTGACAGCTTTGAACACATCGAGGATGTCTGAAAGTTGAATTTCTTGCTTACTATTCGAAGGAATCAGCCATACTTTCTATCCCCGTCCCCCGTTCCATGATGATGAACGCAAACTTGATTGCTTGTTGAGCAAGTTGGTTATCAGACGACTTTGAGTACTCTATAATGTCCAGGAGACACTGAGTCTTATCACCTAAAGATGTCTTGTTAGAAACGTCCTGACGAATGGAACACTCACCAATTTTTACTATAAAGGTCTCGAGAGGCACACGGGAACAAATTACGTTGAGAACTCGAATTGCTAAGATTTTCATTGAATCCTTTGATTGGTGGTCTGTTTTCACGAAATTGCTTATTCCAGTGAGTAAGAACGCTCTTGCCAAAAAGGCGGATATGTATTTCGCAACAGAGGGATCTCCATCTACCGCAATTGTTGCGTAGTTCTCCAGGTTCAAATCGACTTTCTTCGGAGGCTTCGTTTCTTGTAACTGTTCATATAGGTCTGCGTTGACTAACGGATCAACAAATTCACTGCTGTCGCTGATCGGCTGAACAAATTCCTGTTGGTGATCGAAGCACGACAGAACACTTACGTCTTCCTGGCTCTCACTTGCATACTCCTTGCATAGAAAAGTGCCTGGAGTGAAGTTTTCCAGTTTATCGCATCCAGTCTTCACGACCTCTTCTAACACGGCGAATGCGTCGTAGGCGATTTCATTCGAAGAGTCTCGAATCATCAGGAGGAGTACTTCCAGCAGCTAAATTTTCAGAAGTCGGGCATATTGCTCAGAAAACACTGACCGCTTCTAAACTGTGTATTGGAATGTTGTCGACGTATTCTGGCAGACACTTCTTAATAAGGCTTATTGCTCCGACAGGAATTGGATGATTGTTCACAAATGCGTCGATGACTTTTTGGATGTGGGAGTAGAAAAGCTGAAACCGATTGCAGTGTCCATGTTCAACGATATGCTCACCGGTCGGAAAGTTTCCCTCGATTCTGACATTGCTGCTCCTGTCAGTGCTGCCATTGTCCGAGACGCATGCCCTTTTGTCGCCCATATTTTTTCGAACGCCTTGTCGCAAATTTCCTTTAACAATAAGATTATTGTTCCAAAAACAGTCCAGCATCCAACTGACTTTGATATCCTGATAAGTCCAAAAAACGGATGAAATGAGTTGGTCACACGTTTTCTCTAGTGCTTGGTGGCAGATGGTCAAATTGATCTCCAAGCTTCGAAGAATCAAAGTTTTAACGACTTCTTGGTGGAACGTCCGCCCATTCTTTTCGATGGTTCTGTGATCAAAAATTTATGAATTTATTTGGGAAGTTGTTTCGGGTGATACCGCTGTTTTGGTAGAATCCCCAAATAATAAACAATGTATTTGATCATCTTCGTCACTTGTCGTGCTCCATTCATCTTTTCTATACTCATTGCCAATATTTTGACCGCTGTCTCCGGGAACCCGTAACATTCGTACGCCTGGATTACTTAGTGATCGGTGTTTCGAACAGCAAATTGCTCACCTTCAGAATATGCTCATAATATGCCTCGGCGGCCAATCGTATGTCTGCACTATTTCTTTCGAGACTGATGAAAGTGATATTCATAAGACGGTGAACATATCGATGATACTGCAACAATTATTTCGTTTTCTCCTCACAATCCCAATAAACTCTCAGAAATAGAACACTCACAACGTCGTTTCTGTCCGTCAACACATTAATCGATATGTTCTTCTCAATAATCCGATGTGCCGATTTGATGAGATGCAATTCACGGTCCGATGTCAAATTTGTGGTTAGTTCGTCGATTATCTGAGCTAATACCGTTGAGGTCATCCCTGAAAAAATTCAAATAATTTTTTGGTGTCAAAACGTTTGAAAAATAGCTGAAAATTCGTCAAAAATTAAGAAAAAACAAGAAATAATGGTAAAAGTATGCGATAAAAGAGGTGGCCGTGAGGAGAAGAACCCTAGGCCACGGCCCTCATCGAGCAGCGAGAAGACGGGGTTGGCGAGGAGTAAACGAAGAGGAAGAGTGAGTGCGCAACTGGATAACACCAAGTATGACACAACCGCTGTTTTCGGATAGGTGAATGGACAAAAGGTGCAATTTCCGAAGGCTTTGCTGAAGAGTGCATACAACAACTTGTACAATTGACCGTCTTTTATCAGAAAAATTGACGCGAATTTCTCTAAGAAATACACATGCGCGAACATTCCGATCTTTGCTTGCAGAGAAGATTACTGCTAAATTTCGCAGATGTTCATGAAATTATTCAGCAGTGTTCGTTGTGTATATTTTTGTATACGAGGACTGCCGTGTTGTTCGAGACGTTTTCTCAATTTGCTGTTGACATAGTCTCCTATTTGGTTTCTTTTTTTCATCGATTTACTATCTACACTTTCGAGTAGCACTAATTAATCGTATCTGTGTAACTGGTAGCTGAATAACACAAACACGAGTGCAACACTTCAGAACACTCCTTCTTCTTCAAAATGTTCTAAAAATAAGATACTTGCTTACTCGTGTTTGTCTTTTTGCATTTCGTACCACTTTATAATGATTTCGTATTTCATTATTTCTTAGTTTTTAGTCCTGAATTTCCTGTTCAGATATATTCGAAAATCAATAAACCGCACCATGACGGCGGGCATTCGGCAACTTGATGCATATGACGTCAGAGGTTGCTGGCTGGGGGCCGTGTGGCCGACAAAATGGCAAAGTGGCCTAGGAAACCGAACGGCGGGAATAATCGAAAGTGACAGATGGTGACATTCATTCCTTCCCGTGCGCTCGCTCTTCTTCTCACAATTTGTCTCTCTTTCCACAATTTATTTTTCTTTTCAGCCTCGTTTAATCAACGAAAAGACACGCACAATGCCTAAAAAAAGGTGAGTAAATTTCAATTTTTGAAGCAGAAAATTAGAATGTTATGGTTTTGAAAAATATTAAAATAAAATGGACAATAAACTCGACCATGTGTGTTTTTTTTCAGATCGTATAGAAATAAGAAATCAAATGGACCTTCGCGTGGTTCGCAATCCCCGCCAACAAAAAAATCGAAACCCGGTGATCATGAAGAAGACTGTACTCCTCCACACCAAAACCAGTCAGAACAGAATGGTCACTCCTCGAAACATGGGTATTCGTCACGATATGAAATGCAACCAAAATACCAAAAGTCGCCAATTCGCGACAGTTCCACAAGACACGGAAGCACGTCTACATCCAACACGTCATCGACTCACAATCGCTCAGTCAGACCAGATGACTCGATCAGAAGTTCGACAAGACGTGGCCGTTTGTCCAAACGCTCTCGCTCGCCGAGAAAGTCGCAATCACCGGCTTCATGTGAGCGTTCAGCTGAACGTCCTCGTTTTCAGAGACGTCACCATTCTTATCAACGTGATCGTTCTCATGAACGTGATCGTTCTTGTGAACAAAGTTGTTCTCGTGAACGTGAACGTTCTCAGGAACTCTGTTCTTCGTCAATTAACAGTGCATCTTTTAATAGGGATGACAGCTTGGCCAATGGTAAATTTGTATCCAAACGGAACGTGTTCTTAATAGCAATGTTTCAGCTCAACGAGAACATCAAGAACGTGGACAATCTTCAAGTAGTGACCATTCTCCTCAACGAAATGCTTCGCCCACTTACAGTCCTGCTTCGCCCACTTACAGTCCATATCCTGACCAGGATGACTACTCAGCTGGTGGTAAATTTGCATCCAAACGGACCGTGTTCTTAATATCAATGTTCCAGCTCAACGAGAACATCAAGAACGTGGACAATCTTCAAGTAGTGACCATTCTCCTCAACGCAATGCTTCGCCCACTTACAGTCCTGCTTCGCCCACTTACAGTCCTGCTTCGCCCACTTACAGTCCTGCTTCGCCCACTTACAGTCCTGCTTCGCCCACTTACAGTCCTGCTTCGCCCACTTACAGTCCTGCTTCGCCCACTTACAGTCATGCTTTGCCCACTTACAGTCCATATCCTGACCAGGATGACTACTCAGCTCGTGGTGACTTTGCATCCAAACGGACCGTGTTCTTAATATCAATGTTTCAGCTCAACGAGAACATCAAGAACGTGGACAATCTTCAAGTAGTGACCATTCTCCTCAACGAAATGCTTCGCCCACTTACAGTCCTGCTTCGCCCACATACAGTCCATATCCTGATCAGGATGAGTATTTAGCTCGTGGTGATTTTGCATCCAAACGGAACGTGTTCTTAATAGCAATGTTTCAGCTCAACGAGAACATCAAGAACGTGGACAATCTTCAAGTAGTGACCATTCTCCTCAACGAAATGCTCCGCCCACTTACAGTCCTGCTTCGCCCACTTACAGTCCATATCCTGACCAGGATGACTACTCAGCTCGTGGTGACTTTGCATCCAAACGGAACGTGTTCTTAATAGCAATGTTTCAGCTCAACGAGAACATCAAGAACGTGGACAATCTTCAAGTAGTGACCATTCTCCTCAACGAAATGCTTCGCCCACTTACAGTCCTGCTTCGCCTACTTACAGTCCATATCCTGACCAGGATGACTACTCAGCTCGTGGTGACTTTGCATCCAAACGGAACGTGTTCTTAATATCAATGTTTCAGCTCAAGAAGATTATCAAGAACGTGGACAATCTTCAAGTAGTGACCATTCTCCTCAACGAAATGCTTCGCCCACTTACAGTCCTGCTTCGCCCACTTACAGTCATGCTTTGCCCACTTACAGTCCATATCCTGACCAGGATGACTACTCAGCTCGTGGTGACTTTGCATCCAAACGGACCGTGTTCTTAATATCAATGTTTCAGCTCAACGAGAACATCAAGAACGTGGACAATCTTCAAGTAGTGACCATTCTCCTCAACGAAATGCTTCGCCCACTTACAGTCCTGCTTCGCCCACTTACAGTCATGCTTCGCCCACTTACAGTCCATATCCTGACCAGGATGACTACTCAGCTCGTGGTGACTTTGCATCCAAACGGACCGTGTTCTTAATATCAATGTTTCAGCTCAACGAGAACATCAAGAACGTGGACAATCTTCAAGTAGTGACCATTCTCCTCAACGAAATGCTTCGCCCACTTACAGTCCTGCTTCGCCTACTTACAGTCCATATCCTGACCAGGATGACTACTCAGCTCGTGGTGACTTTGCATCCAAACGGAACGTGTTCTTAATAGCAATGTTTCAGCTCAAGAAGATTATCAAGAACGTGGACAATCTTCAAGTAGTGACCATTCTCCTCAACGAAATGCTTCGCCCACTTACAGTCCTGCTTCGCCCACTTACAGTCCATATCCTGATCAGGATGAGTATTTAGCTCGTGGTGATTTTGCATCCAAACGGAACGTATTCTTAATATCAATGTTTCAGCTCAACGAGAACATCAAGAACGTGGACAATCTTCAAGTAGTGACCATTCTCCTCAACGAAATGCTTCGCCCACTTACAGTCCTGCTTCGCCCACTTACAGTCCATATCCTGATCAGGATGAGTATTTAGCTCGTGGTGATTTTGCATCCAAACGGAACGTATTCTTAATATCAATGTTTCAGCTCAACGAGAACATCAAGAACGTGGACAATCTTCAAGTAGTGACCATTCTCCTCAACGAAATGCTTCGCCCACTTACAGTCCTGCTTCGCCCACTTACAGTCCATATCCTGATCAGGATGAGTATTTAACTCGTGGTGATTTTGCATCCAAACGGAACGTGTTCTTAATAGCAATGTTTCAGCTCAACGAGAACATCAAGAACGTGGACAATCTTCAAGTAGTGACCATTCTCCTCAACGAAATGCTTCGCCCACTTACAGTCCTGCTTCGCCCACTTACAGTCCTGCTTCGCCCACTTACAGTCCATATCCTGATCAGGATGACTACTCAGCTCGTGGTGACTTTGCATCCAAACGGAACGTGTTCTTAATAGCAATGTTTCAGCTCAACGAGAACATCAAGAACGTGGACAATCTTCAAGTAGTGACCATTCTCCTCAACGAAATGCTTCGCCCACTTACAGTCCTGCTTCGCCCACTTACAGTCCTGCTTCGCCCACTTACAGTCCATATCCTGATCAGGATGACTACTCAGCTCGTGGTGACTTTGCATCCAAACGGAACGTGTTCTTAATAGCAATGTTTCAGCTCAACGAGAACATCAAGAACGTGGACAATCTTCAAGTAGTGACCATTCTCCTCAACGAAATGCTTCGCCCACTTACAGTCCTGCTTCGCCCACTTACAGTCCTGCTTCGCCCACTTACAGTCCATATCCTGATCAGGATGACTATTTAGCTCGTGGTGATTTTGCATACAAGCGGAACGTGTTCTTAATATCAATGTTTCAGCCGAACGTGAATACGATCAAATCAACAGCCCAAGATCAAGCCGTAGCCAAACTCGAAGCCGCAGTTCGACCAGAGAAGGAAGTGAAGAGAATGAACACCGAAATAGAAGTGCCAGCAGAGACAGTGAAATTAAAAGAATCAGAGCTGGAGGATACCTTGTCGCGAAGACTCCACGAGAACGTCCAGATTTGTTTCTGTTGTCATCCTATCCGCTTACCGGACATGAGACCAGACGTGAGAAATTGTTGAGCGGAATATTTGATAAAATGAAAAATTTCCAGAATTTACTGCTGATATCATAAAAGTCTGCCGCGTCTATGAAAAGAATCAGATACGCCTTGCACTTTATGACTATAACGAAGGATCGGTGTTCATCGGTACAATCAGTTTCACACGTGGGAAACAAATGCAATTTGCGGACAAGATGACTTTCGAGGCTGTAATTTTGGAGAAAGGTAGAGATCAGAGAGGTTTTTCCAGAGTGGAATTGTTTTTCAGGTGCAAATGACATTCCAATCGAAGTGTACATCACCCAAATCTCTGATTATCACATGGGAGGAGCGCGCAAGGATAACAGCCTTTACCCGATCTCAAACACTCCATTTTGCTTGAAACCCAAGAGTAGGTGATTTTTATTCAGAAAATCCGAATTATTTGTTTTCAGTGATCCGCCAGCTAAATCGCAATCCCGCAATCAGATTGGCCGTGGTGCTAGTTTCTCTTATTGATTGCAAAATGAAATTTTACACAGGGTAGTGAAATCGTATAAGTGAACTCTAGTAAATCCCGTTTTACAGATGTGCTGTCTGTGGTTGGAGGCTTGCTAATGTTGCACTGGTGGATGGTGTGAAATTGTGCCCATGTTGCGGATCTCCTGAAAGTAAAATGTGTGCTTATACACTGGTTAGTTTTAGTTCAGTTGTTGGTATCGAAAACTTTTTTTTCAGATGAAAGTCTATGACTCGACCGGAGGGCTTCTCGTGAACTGTATGACGAAGACTACGAGTTGGTCCCTCGACGCACTCCGTCTCTTGGACGTCACCAATCACTTCGAAATAGGCGATGAGGAGAACAGGTGTGCTAAAATTTCAGAATCGTTGTATTTTTTAAATAATTTTTCAGACGGGTCTGGCAGTTCCAAAAGTTCATGATGGAAATTCGGAAGATTAGACACGACGAGTGGGAATTGGTTGACATTTGCAGTGTCAACTGGGATCACATGGTCGGCCATATAAGGGACATGGTAAGTTTCTTCGATTTCACTTGTTATACCTAAAACACTTGAAACATTTATGAGCTTACAGGTTAATGAATTAGAGCCGGAGGACGAGGCGGAAAACGGCTACGAGAGCGAGCCGGAGGACGAGAGCGAGTCGCAGAACGAGCCGGAGGACGAGGCGGAAAACGTTCCGGAGCCGGAAAATCCAGATGAAGGAGATGTCGGAGTCGCTGAGCATCGCGGAGTCGGAGACAGTTTCTTTCGGAGAAGTCGGAGAGACATGGAGAGAAGGGCGAAGGAACATGAAGAAAGGGCAAACAGAAGGGTGGTTCAATCCGTTCAATTAAGAGAAAACCTCGAATGACAGAATTCCTCCATCCCGAATTTCCTTGTTTTCAAGAGACATTAGAAACTTCATGTCTTGCTTTCATGTCTGTCATACTCTCTAATTGCCTCCTCGCATATTTCTCGAAAATCTTATCTTCAATTATCCCTTTGAACAAAAACATCGATCGTTCAAAGTTGAGATAATCTAGAAAATTAATATATTTTTTGAGCGTTTCCATTCGCTTAAAGCACATTCTTTCTGATATGCGTAGCTAGTGAGAAAGAGCTAGACACAATTGTAAACATCTCACTTTTTCCATGCTTACCGTTCTTTAATTGTTGAAAATTTCAAAGTCTCTATCCCCACCACAACACCATCAGATCATAAATAGGTCAGTTACAAATTCCTCTCCTGAGTTTAGAACGGAGTATGTAACGAGCCATTATCCCGAACAGTCGTTACTTTCAGATGATTTTGCCATCAGTTTTATCACTAGATGCCTTTGTTGTTTTCTCATCTCCTGCTACCCTCCTCTTTATAATTGTTTCGTAAACTTCAATTTTTCTTTTCACTCCAGTTGTTATAGAGATTTGGTGTAGAATATCTGTCACTTCATTTTGTCTTGAAATGCAGTTCTTGTCGATTTTGACTCGTTGTTTCAGAAAATCTTTTTTTTCTCATTCGTTGTTTTGTTGTATTGTTCTTAAAAACTGTTTTCATATGATCCAAAATAAATTTAAAAAAATAGTGCAATCCCGAATAATTTTTAGTTCAGAAATGGCAACGCAGCATATTCCGTGGAAAAATAGAAGAAAATGTCATTATTTCCTTGCAGTAGCGCAAAACATCAATGATGTCAGAGCTGCTTCCACAAGAAACCGTCAAACTTCAATCTATCGTCGTTAGACGATGTGTCTGAATACTGAGAATGAAGCACTTTGTCCATGAGCTGGTGGATTAGAGGTCTGGAGTGTGCACTTTACAAATATAGATGCATTCAGTTTCAATTTTACATTCAAGGTTGGAGCTTGTATGCAATTTTGTGGATAAGTGCTTCCAGTAATCGATAACTCTAGAGTTTTTCATCAACCGTTGCCCCGAATGATAACGCACACTGCATGTACCATATTGCGCCTTTTGATGCGTCGAGAATTCAGAAAATTAGATTTCCAGCTGAATTAATTGAGTCTTGATAGCACAGCGGGCGTCATGGGTTCTCAACTCTCAAAGTACACGGATTTTGTCATGATTGTCCTGTTGCTCACTGCCTATTGTCAACAGACATGCATTGTATGTTTTGTTTTGCAATCGTTAACCGGCTTATCTGTTTGTCGCATTCTTCCCAAAAGAAAAGAGAGAATCGAAAACAGTCGTCATGAACACTGGAAAGATATACATAGTTTCTCTTCAGCAAAAGTATATCTTCTTGTAGTTTGCGCGTTTGGCACAACTTCGATGAATTCAGCGTGTTCAATGAATTTTCAATATGACCCTTATCTGACTTCAAGTTCATTCCCTCAAAGCATCTCAGCCTTTAGTCCCGGATTTTCTATTCAGTTCTTATTTTCCGCGCGGGCTCTGAAAAAAAAGAAAGAGTTGTTTATGTTTGTGGTACTACCCGCTATGAACGGCAGGCACTCTTCTGGCCACTGCTCACTGATCTGTAAGCAAACTAAATTTTGAGTGACTGTGTTGTCTATTCTCTTCTGTTCTTCTTTCCCGTCCAGCGAATATTTCAATTCATAGATAATTAGACAAGTTCTTATTGTCACCTCCATCTAGAACGATGCCTTCCTCACTTCTCCTTCTTTTCTGCAAACTTACTTGCGGAACCGATTTCGAGAAGAAGCGAGGTCAAAATTCAGTGAGGATGACAAGACACATCGCCTCTGAGGAGTCCCCGTGCGGGGGAGTGACACAAAATTGAAACATAGGGTTAGTTTGTTATAGAATTTGGTCGAAGGAGGGCATCTCTCTCTCTATCTCTCCCTCCCTCTCTGTCTCTCTGCCCCTCTGCCGCTCCTCCACTCGCGCCGTGTGTTGTCCGGCTAAGAGACCAAACACCAGGTGACGTAAAATCGGGGGGCCCTGCTGCTGGCGAGGTGGCGGCGAAAAGAGTGAGTGTGTAAAGAGAGAGTCAATGAATGAAGTGTGTGTGTATGTGTATGTGTTTGCAACACGCGAATGGAAAACTTAGTGAAGAAGAAGAAGACGGGATAGACATTTGGCACCACCCCTCCGGCACCGGATGAATTATTGATCTCGACGGCCCTCCTTGTCCCCCAACTCATCAAAGAGCACCTGAGAAGAAAAGAAGAGAGATTTGACGCGGAGGCTTCGATTGCAAAAAATGTGTTTTTCTCTCGTTTTTCTCGCTCCCGCTGCGTTGTCGACATGATTTTTTGATCCATCCACAGTTGTTTTCCCCGCGTTGTTTGCAAGGGTTTATCGGCCACCAATTTCTGTTTTCTGTTTTATTTTTAGTTCCAGCAATCCTGCCACGCATGGAATCAGAAATCACAACTGCTGTTATCGTTCCATCCTGCCCCTATTTTCCACGGTTTTCTTTGTATTGGGGTCATCTGCTGGCGGGGGGCAAGTAGGATCTGTCGATTATTATTACTATGACTACCAATTGTTCCACTACTCTGCAGTTTTGCCGCGTCTTGACCTTTTCTGCAAACCGTGGAGACGCTGCGGGATAATTTGGAATCTTTCGGAAATCGTTTGTTTCATTAGTTGTCCGTCGTTCTCAACCTCCTCCTCCGCCGCCTCTTCTTTTGCCTCAACCGTTTTATGTATTCACATTGTATTTGAGTACGGGACACCCGATGTTTAGTCAGCAGAAATAGAAGGGCTAACACGAGATGGATGTTGTAAGTGCTGAATCGGAGAGGAAAACGGTTTGTATCTCGGTCGAGAACCTGACAACACGAAAAAAGTGCAAATTGGTCGCAAACCCTCGTTGGTCTCCACTTAGTCCGGCCGCTGTTCATTGTGAAATATCATGAAAAAATTCCTCCCTCGCTTTATTTATTAGTTACTCTGTTCCATTCAAAGCGCCAGTTCCCAGAATTAATTTTATTTTTCCTAGAAAGCGGGAAATTTATTCCTTTTAGTACTTTGGAGCTGGGACGTCAAGGAACTTGATCTTCACCCTTTGAAAAAGGTCCTGTTCTGATCGAATTAGTCTTCTGTAATCTCTCTGGCGCCGAATTACACTCGATTGTTGCAATTTCCACGATTTATCGCCCAGTCGGTGTGAGGTACCTTGGTTCTCTTATCACTTTTCACATTCTTCATTTCTGATTGTGTTCTGTTCTATGATCCCGTGGTATTCACTTTAGAAATGTTAGAAAACTCTGGTTCGCTTCTTTTTCTACAGTTTCAAGTTCATGTCTATCTTTAACTTTCGCTTCGGAACTTTTACGGGCATCCCATAAACTCCAACTGGTTTTCCGATTTCCGTTCTCTTTCTCTGTCATGTGCCCATCGTCCACGACAAAAAACAGAACGATTTCAGTGAACCGATAGGAAAAATTGGGAGGAGGACGAGGAAAATTGGGCAGAAAATGAGGGGTTGGGAGGGGTGGTAATGGATAGAAGTGAACAGTTGTTTGCACAGGAGGGGACCTCTACCCCGCCACTCCACACCATACTTATTGATCTCTGGGGGTTTCCCAGTGCTCATTTTCCCATGATTCTCGCTGATTTTTGTGTTCAATTGGGCTCACGTGCTGCTCCCCACGTATTGTACTTTCCGTGTCGTTGATAAGGCATTAACTTCATATTTCACAACCACCAATCTGTTTACGCTCGTGCCGTCCGAAAATTGTTTTTTGAAGAAGATATTTCTAGAAGAAAACCCTGAAAACTCTAGTTTCTGTGGTCGAATTCTCTTCTCCTCTTCCCTATTTCTCTCGCTGAATTTGATAAGAATCTGTGTCCCGATCGAAAGTTGATAAGATTGTGGATTGAAGACGCGGTGGATTGATTGAATACTTTCGCCCATTTTTGAGTGTTTACAGCACCTTTAGCTCTTCGTTTCACTCACTCATCATTTTCAAAGATCAACTGAAATTTGATGACGATGGAAACAAAAAAGAGAATGTAAACAAATGCAACGTGGAGGGAGAAAGGCAGCCGCAGATATTTGAGCAAAAAACTGTCTGCGAGTTCTCTAATGTTCTTTTCTGTTTCTGGCAGAGATCATCGCCTTCTGTCATAGTTCAAAGTACTTGTTTATGCGGAAAGGGAGTGTGAATTGTGATTTTTGGTGTGTTCACAGAGAACCTCCCAATTTTCATTCGAATCGTTGGGAATTCCGGAAGTGCAACCAAAAGAAGGGGAGAGAATATGTTCTGACTATTTTTGGAATCAATCTCATTTTCTCCATTTTGCCTCAGTCCACTTGCTTTGCCCACTTCTTTATCCTCATTACCTCTGTTCTTGCACTTGACGTTGCTTGAAACCTTCAAAATAGAATGAGATCTCTTTCAGAGGCAGACAGGGTTCCGCGAAAAAGCGTGCGAATTTCCCTAAATCAGCGAATGGAGAAGTTCGGAAAGTTCTTGTTCACTCTTCGCGTTCGGGGCCGCTTTTCTTGTTGCTCTCGTCTATTGTGAACAAACACAACAGGCGCCCTCCATTCTCTCTTGGCTCTCTTTCTTCAGAGCATCGAATATGCATTGCAACACGATGAGAACACAAACATATACCAAAGCATACATCCGCATTCGTTCGAACAGTTCTGTTCTTCAAAAGACGCCGAGATTGAAGATCGGAAGATGCGTTTCCGAGTGAAGAGAGGATGCAAGTTTGCGTGTCCTTCCCTCGTCGTCACCCATATTCCCCGTGAACAACTGTCTTCTTGAGGACCCGGAGGCATCTCATCTTCTCTCCCACATTTCTCCATTTCTTCGACGTTTTCCGTTTCTCTCTCGAATCTCCGTCCACCGAATACACTTTCCCAGTTGGATGCGCAGCAGCAGGCCTCTATCGGCCTCCTTCGGCCTGTCCCGTCCACGAATCAATAGGAAACTGGCAGGACTGCCTGCTTGCCTGCCAGCAACTAACACTTCCCTCCCGCGACCACCCTATCTCTCTCTCTCTCTTTCTTTCTTTTTCTTTCTCTTTCTTGTGCCTCTCATGCATTCATCGCATGCATTTGTCGTTATGCGGGAAGAGAGAGATAGAAAGAGAAAAAGAAGAGAAACGAATAGGCCAGTTGTTCTCTCATTATGTTTTTCGTTTCTTTCCACTTTGATCTTATGGCCACTTTTAACGTACTCCAAGTGTCTTCTTCCTTTTCTTTTTGGTCTTCCTTCTCTTCAAAATGTGAACTTTCATGTGAGGACTACTTGAGACCGTTTTTGAAGAGAAACGATAGAATCTCCTCTCGACCTTCTACCGTTTCCTGTCGACTGTCTGTATGCGTGCTTTGTTCCTTCTGCTGACTTCTGGTGAATCTCAAAAACTTGTCTAGGTTCATAATATCAGCCCTAGACTGCATGAACTTTGGTTCAAAGTGTACATGTCCTTAACACTAAATGTCGCCCGAAACACCAAATTCGGAAAGTAGAAGGCAGAATCTTGATTCTCGAAATCAGCCCGTGATCTTTGTTCATGCGAAGTATTGTCGGGTCAAATCACATCAAACAAAACGTGCACCTGTACCTCTTTCTGTGCGTTTTCTATTTGAACTTTGCTTCTCTTCAACCCACGTTTACTTTTGTGTTTGAGCCAACTCTTTTCCTCGATTTTCCATCCACAACCTTTCAATTTTCCCTCTCGAATCTCCGCCGTTCATTGAACCGATCGGCTTCCGTTTTCCGGTATAATTATGTATCCGCTCGGCATTTCCCACCGCCGCCTTCTCATCATCGACAAACCATAATTATAATGCAACCGAATGGAGACATACATACACATCCGGACAGCGATAACTAAGAATCTGCGCAGAAAAAAGAAACAGTAATTAATTGTGCGTCTCGACAAGTTTTCGTTCCAAAATGCGTAAACACTGCCACCATATTTTGGTCACGTCCGTAGCCTCAAAGATCACGAGTGCCAATGGGTGGGTAGGGGATTGATTCGATCAAGAAGGGATAGCAACTGACTCATTCTGACAAGCCACGAGGTCTTTTTTGAAGGAAGAGCGGAGAAACAAGATAAGAATGACTTATTCGAAAGCCACTCGCAAGTTGGGCAGGTGCCAAAAGTTCAGTGCAGAGGAAGTGAGGCGTAAGCGGATTGCCGAGGACAAGAGTTGTTTCTGCTTTCCCTAAACTCAGGAAAACACGAGAGTGCTGCCTATGGAGTCCGCAGAACGAGAAACAGCAACGGTTAGGGTTTCCCCTCTTTTGCAACATCCCCCCGCGCGTGAACCAATCAAATTCGCAAGATCGCAAGGATCTCTGAGATAACCTTCAAGCAGGGTCTCTTTTTGTTTTGACACTCGAGACGCCGAGAAATTATGTGTTGCTAAAAACAACTTCTTCCTGAGCAGTGTTTCTTTGCTCTCACACCTAAACCTTCTGCAATCCGCCTAGAAACGTCAATTTAATGAATAATACTAAATCCCTCCGCCGAATGAAACTAGTGATACATCGGAGTGATGTCAGATTAGAAGAGAAGAGCTCACTTGCTCCCTCGTGCTCTCCCTTCACATATAGAATCCCTAATTCTTCGGATTTCCAGAATTTTCTCTCTATGATTCAAATCGCACTTTCTGCGGCGCGCGCGTGCGTGGCAATCTGATCTCTAATCCATTCTCAAACGTTGAATTCATTTTCTGTTTCATTCCCACGACAAAGATCTCCGCTCGGGGGCACCTCCTCCAGAATACATCATCATCTCAAGTTGCACCCTCGTCTTTATATATTTTGCTCGTCATGAAACTGAAGGGACACGGAGAAACACACAAGTGAAGCAAGAAACGAGTGGTTCTTGTTCTCTTCCCTTTCTTTCGTAAAAGATGAGAAAACGACACACGGAGGGACGGAATGAGTGATAAAACGCAGGTCAATAATCACAACATCTATTCGCTTTCCCCTCACAACGTCTTTCCATTTCGCCTCCTTTCTCCCACCAACGCCCGACCAGCCTAATCTTTGCGAGAGGATCAGTCGTTGCGACGAAACGGGCCGAAGTACCCAATTTTACGAAATTCTATTTTTCTCGCCCTCTTCCTCCTCATATCCCACCCACCTTTCGAACAAAGTGTAATCTACCCCATGGACTTTACGGCAACCTGGGAAGTGTACGTGCCCCGGAGGAAACAAAGTAAAAACAAACACCTGATCGATAACCCAAAAAATGTCTTGGAAATTCTGTTTATCGTCACCACGAGCTCTCCTTTTCGCCAAAAAAGTGCTCAACGGCCAACCGAATTCCTTTTCGCTGCCGCGTTTTTGACGTAAACTTGTTTTCTATTTTTGCTCTCTCTAGGCTCGCCATAACTCTCAACACTCGCAGAACCGCCACAACATGCCGCTTTGAGGATATTCTGAAAAGGTATTCGCCTCGACACCACGTGCAATTTGTTCTTGGAATTCGACATTCGTGCGTTTCATTCGTTTCGTAAGATCACAAAACCAAATCTTTGGGTTTGCCATGCTCAACCGTGAGCACCTGATGATTAGTCATTCTGAAACAACCACTCGAACACTTCTTTTCTTTTTGCTTCAACTATATCTCCCCCTTATTCTTTCTCCTCTTGTCGTGACACCTTTGAAACTCGACTCGTGCCACATTGCCAATATCTTCTTTCAGAGTATCCACTCCTCTCCATCCCTCAACGTCAAAGAATTCCGAATAAGTGGGAGAGCTCAACTCCTGTTTAATGTAAGTTTGACATCATCTCTTAAGTTTTGATGGATTGCGGTCACGGAAACATTTATGGTCACTTGCAGTGCAGAGCGCCGATATTTCGCTTTAATCGTAAAAAAGCGCAGGAACCGAAGTGCGCTACCTCCATTCTTATTCCCCCGCCGCGTGGAACTGAATATAACTCTCCGCCGCTTTCCACTCCCCAAAAACAGCTTTTCCTTCCTAACACCTGCTCGTTGATTTCATTTTTGGCTCTTGTGAGGTAAAATCTTCAAACGGCATCAAAGATTCATCTGCCCCGGGAAGATGGAATCACACAGATTATGGGCACGAAAACTATGTTTTGTTTGAAAACACTTCCCACTGCGATCCGATCTCCGTGTTTGCAAATGTTCCTGCAAACAGAATCGATAGCGCCAACACACTTTCCCGCACAAAAGAACATCGATATGCAAATTTTCTACGTGTCAGAGAAAAACGGAAAGAGAGTATTCTCGGGATGCCTCGCTCTAACTCAGTTTATAGACAGGGACGGGTCAGGTGTTTCCGTTCTCTTCTCACTTTGTTTTCATTTTTGATCAACGATAAAAAGTTGACACAACGGCAGTGTATTATAAACAGTACAATGTCTCATTTCGGTCAATACTTTCCACTGTTGGGATGGCATTGATGTCAAATTCGACACTGTTTTCATTTTTCGATTGTTAGTTTTCATTCAAAATGAGCTTCTTGAAAAGTAATTTTTATTTCATGCAATCGAAGGCGATTCCTCTTGGTTCAAACTCTTTGAAGCTCGCCGCGTTTAGTGAAGAGCGAAGAAAAAAAACGGGAAACGTTTTCTTGAACTAGCAAAAAACTCTCAGGAAAATTGGAAAAATTCTCCGCATTTCCGCCACTCAACTGCTTTTTCTCTCCTTCTCCATTTGCCAATCTTTAGACCTTCCTGCCCCAAACTGTCGCTCTTTTCTGGAGAAGGCTGGAGGAGAGAGGGATAGAAGAGATGGACCGAAAGAAGATGGGAAAGAGAAATTTGCCCATTTTCCAGTCATTTTCTTTTTTCTCCCATCTTTTTGCCCGTCGGTCCCTTCTTTTTTGCGCATGTTTTCCTAGCGGAGCCCCCGTGGCGCCCTCCACCACAAACTCCGCCCCTTTCGCCACATTCCCTCTCTCTCTAAGCTTCTCTGCCCTGTGGCTCCCGGCGGCGCTTTCTTCTTCTTCTCCTTCTCCTTCTTCTCCTTCTCCTCCTCCTCCTCCGTTTCGCCCACCCGCCCCCCGTCTGTGGCTCTCCGACGTGTGGCGTGTGCTCACTAAGCAACAACTATTCTCGCGCAGCAGCTCCGACCGGCGACCGAAGACGACGTGTGCTTTGCTCCGGCATCCGCAACGTCGTCTTCTCACCATTCCGACCACCATCAATCGAATTATTCTCGTCACCGACCCCCAATGCATATGTTTTATAGTATGAACGGTACTTTGGCCGATCAACTGCAAAGCCATCTGGCCAATTACGGCCAACCGATGATCAACTCGCAGCGTGGCGGAAACGATGAACCACCGATGTACATGAACGGCTCAGCCGCATCTGTGTCCAACACCAACGGATCATCTTCGATGGGCAATGATCAGAAGTTTCCCTCCTACAAGCGGATGGCTCAACGTAAGTCACCTTTCTAAAGCCCTGGTTTGAGAATTGATAAAGAGAAAGTGGACCCACCGTCAGCCTCTCAAAACTCACAAACACATCTGAGACCACCGGGTCCTTCTTTCTTATTCCAAAGTGTCGAATTTCAGGAAGGAAAGTTCCGGAAGGAGAGTTGTGCGCAGTTTGCTCCGATCTAGCCACCGGCTATCACTACGGCGTGGCCAGTTGTAACGGATGGTGAGTTGGATGACGTGAGGGGGCGTTGTTTGAACTTTTAGTCTCCACTTCCACCGGCTCCTAGTCTTTTTGCACTCGGAAGCTCTATGCTCTCTGGGGAATATGTTCTTTGCTTTTCTCTCCTATCCCTTTCGTCGAGTTTTGAGTTGTTTGGGCCCGAAACGAGCGAGGAGGCAGTCAATCCGGATGAAATGTGATAATGCGGCAAACTTGGACTCTGTCGGTCTTTCTAGTTATGTTATGCGAATTAGTCTCAGATTTCCGGCCGCGCTAGCTGACCAACCAACTTGAACTCTTGCCTGAAGTTCTTTGGTTTTTCTTCCACAAGGCATGTCAAAACCAAACGCAGAATTGTGCTGCTGTCAAACTCACCTCTCCTCTTTATTCGGAGGGCTTTCGGAAGGAGGAGAAAAAAGGGGGAGGCCGCGGCAGGAAAGAGCGATCAAGTAGAAAATCGCGTCACGCTTTCAAGAGCATGGAGAGCAAGCACGAGGCAATTTAGGGAGAAGGAGAATAAGGGAAAAATCCACTGAATTTTTTGCCCAGATGAGAAAAGGGGGTTTTCTTCTCGTTTGCTTCTCCTTCTCCTGCTTTTTCGTTTTTTTTCGAGCCTTCACACAAACAAACATAATTATTTTCTCTTTCTCGTTTTGGTGAGAATGCGGGAGAATAGCGAGCGGGAAATTAACAACGGTCTTTGTACTCGAAGAATGCGATCGCCCTTCTCCGACTCACAACTGGGTCCCAGTGTCGCAGAAAAGCGCATTGGTTGTGGATAATTCGATATTCCGATGGGTGATTCATAACTAAATTATATCAGCGGGGAAAATGAGAATGAGGGAGGAGAAACTGAGATCCGGGAGGAATAAGCAACCAGAAATCTTCTCCATGGACTTTTTAAAGACGAGATCGTGTACTGGGGAAGCACGGAACACAGATTCACAGTCTCCAAATGCTCCTTCATATCTAGACCCCAATCAAAAATCATGTGCCTGGGAACCTATTCGCGTTCTCTTCCTCGTTGTCATGTCAATCTTTTCAGCAAAACCTTCTTCCGGCGAACAATTGTTAGCGAGCAAACCTTCATTTGCCAGTATAATGGAAACTGCGATGTTAACAAAAGTGAGACTTTGTCCTTCTCTTTTCTCTAGCCTTTTTACCAGCGAAAAAGAGATTTCCGAGAAATTCTTCGAATTCTCTCGCCATAATTGCCAACTGGTTTCTGATCACGTTGCACTGCACTTTACGTCTATTCTTCTTGCAGACATTCGATGTGCTTGTCGTCACTGCCGCTTCAACAAGTGCCTACTTGTTGGAATGGACGCAAAAGGTGAGCACGGGATAAAGAAATGTGAAGCGTCTATAAATAGAACTGAAAGTGGGATCTGATTCATAATGAACACGTATATCAGTGTCTCATTAGCATGAGCGTTGTGTTTGTAACACGGGCGTCTTGTCGGGTGACGTTGAAGATTTTTGAGCCGTTAGTTATAGAAGTGAGGCGAAGGGGAGGTGCATCAAAATGCGAAAGTGTCTAAGGATGCGTAGCAAGTGAAAACAACACGTGAAGCATGACAATTAGAGCTTCAACCCCCTTCTCTTCGTTATTTGGTGAAGATGAGCGAAATCCGGGACACAGTGAGGAAAACACATAGATCTTTGGCGTAGTTTCGGGATTCGGTAGACGACTACAAACGCTAATTTGAACAAAGTTTTCGTGTTGAAGTGAGAAAAACCACCTGAAGGGTTTCCCAAATGGCTTGCCTTGTGGTTTGTTATTCTGCTCCCTGAATTAAACAGGACGGGATTTTAGAATTTCACATGGAAAATTCAAAAAAAAAACACAACGGGATCAAATTACAAAGAAGCATTATTTTTGATCTCGGTGGAAAACGAATGGGATATCTCGTCATTGATGGGCAAAAAAAGGTTTAGCATTCCAATTTCCAGCGATTCAAAACGATCGAGACCGCATCGGCCCCACGAAGAAGGTGAAGATGAGCAGCGGATCCGATGACGAGCAAGCCACCACTCCGCATCGTCTCCAGGATCAAGTAAGTGCACTCAACCGGAACGTCGCTTCTGTTCTCTGCAATGATGCCTAGCGGTCCCGAACCGCTGGTGATTTATTTATTCTGCTCGTGTGCACCCTACAGCCATGTTTCAAACCGAAACCAGGGGGCGATCCAATATGTACATTGGGTCTTGAATTTCAACATTTATTCTCTTCTGTTTCAAATGTTTTTTGGTCGTTTCGTTTCGAATGTAACCAAATATACACGGGGCTTCCTGAGCAAAAAAAAACGAGTGTCATGGCAATCTCGGGGATACTCGAAACGGAAATTTGAAAAGTTCCCTTTCTTTGCGAGTTGAATGGAGTGCAAAGAACTGAGTGAAAACATGATGGAAAATGCTCGATTTCTTCAGGAAATCATCGACCAACTCACGCAAGTGGAAGGACTCTGCCAGGAGTTGCGGCGATGCATAATTCCTGAGGTGACCGGAGTGACACATGCGTTGACGTCTCCTTGCCTACTTTTTGAAACGACCGAACTGAAAGTAGACGTGAGTCTGGTGATCAACTAGTCTCATTTGCCCTTCACCCATCGCCTCTTTTTCAGACGAACACCCTTTTCAAAGAGCTGTATCCGGCGTCGATGAACGACATCCGCATGTGGAACATTCGAGAGATGCGCATTTGTATCGAGTGGGCCAAGACTTTTGACATCTACCAGCGGCTCAATCTTTTTGACCAGGTGTGTAATTGGGGCAGTGATCTTTTTGTTTAGACAGCTGACTCCGTTGTCTGTCTTTTTGGAAGATGAAATGTTGATGGTTTCGGAGGGAGCAGTGAGCATAACGTGGGGACTAAAACACGCGCTATTTTCGGTATTCGAGTTGGTTTTTGACAAACAGTGTAAACAATGATTATCACCGTGAAATCTCCGTGATCTTCTGAAAAAAAATCTTCTCGGAAGCGCACATCACTGTGAGCAACAGAGTTCCAAGAAAACACCGTGACTCAAAAAATCAAACTTGATAACTTCAACTGTTTCAGTTCGCGTTGGTTCGCAACTTCGCGTTTGCCTTCAACCTCCTGAACAGAGTGTTCTACTCACCTGACCATGGACCGGACAAGATTGTCTTCCAGAATGGAGCTTTCATCATGAGACAGCCTCAGCAACAGGTCCGATATCTTCTGTTTCTTCACATTCACTATTAATCGTTCAGGTTCAACTTTCCGGATGTCGGCCGATCTACACAAGACAAATGGACGAGATCATGATTCCGTTCCGCAAGTTGCAGCTCAACGTCACCGAGTTTGCCACTTTCAAAGCCGCTCTTTTCTTCAATCCAGGTGATTTGAGAGGCTGAGAATAGAGAATGTACCCCGTCTATTTCCAGATGCTCTGGATCTGTCGCCCTCCGCCAAGGCTGAAGTGTTTGAGGAGAGAAACAAGTATTTGGGAGCACTTTTCACCTGCATCACTCAAAAAGTTGGAATTCCTTCTGGAGTCCAGAAATATGGAAGTCTACTCATGATGACCGCCAGTATACAGGTGAGAATCCGAAGAAAACATGAACATTACCTCACCGATTACTTTCAGAATATACTGGCACAAAACGAGGAGAACATGCAAGTGATGGAGCTGTTCAAGAACTGGGAAGTCGATCCATTCGTCAAGGAACTATGTATGAAGAGAGCCTAAGAGTCTTCTACACTCTCCCTCAGTAGTAGTTTGTCTATTATCATTTCTGTCAAGATCTCCTATTTGAAATCATCTACTGAAAGACTTCTATTTTTTCCGTGAAAAAACCGCTCCTTTTCGCATCCCCGTAGGACTTGTCATAGCTGCCCATCCCCCTTTCTTCCATAATGTTCAATCCCTGTAAATACTCCTCTAAGTCTCTGTGCTTTTGTGATAACACTCCAAACGATTCTAATCAGCAACTTCTAGCTTACAGCTTTTGTGCCATTTCTCAAAACCGCCCAGTACCCCCCTTTCTTCCTACTATTTTCTTCATTTTCATGCTCTCGCCAGAATTAGAATTATCCAGAGTTTTATGCATTTACACAGTGCAAAACAATGTTTTTCTCACAACGAAGTATGAGTAGATCACCAATTAAGTTTGCTAACAAAACAAGGCCAGTTCCGACCCAACTCTTGCAGTCTCCGCTTCGACACCCAGTTTTCTTTTCTGTTCATCTCCAGCACCTCTCGAGAAATGTCATCGATTGCAACCTTTAGCAGTTCTTATGCTATTCATGTTCCCCCATTATTTACTGGTACCAACAAGCCCCTTCTCTCTCTCTCTCTCCTCTCTCTCTGTTCCGCTGATCGTCCACTTTTGACTTCTAGAAAACCCACAGAGTTAAGGGATGCGAATCAGACAATGATTTTCTGTTCCTTCGGTTACTCGCAATTTTCGATTTTTAAACAAAGTCCAGAGTCAGTCTCAGAAGCCCCTATCCCTTCTCCCTCATCATTTCCTTGGTTTGGTTCAAGTTATCAATAAATCTTCAGTTTCTACCCTTTGTTCAGAACATTACACTCGAGAGAAAGAAAAATGCGATCGAACGGAACAAAAAGCGAGAAGTTTCCACTCTTTCTCTCACCTATCGTTATGATGCCAGTGCCGTCGCTTTTGAAGCCTCTTCTCCCGGCCGGCCGCTGTTGCCGGGACTCGTTTCGTTTTCAAAACTGTGTAATAAACGACGTCTCGTTGAGAAACACATGCTCGCGGGAAGACTCTTTTTCTTCCTCTCCCCCGCATTTTCGGAGCCGACTCATTGCGGAAATCAGCGGATATGCGATTTGAAATTATTCTATTCGCAATTTCATTGTTCAATTATGGGGATTGTTGGTCGCGAAGGTCTTTTTTCATTCCGGATTTTCTTGGAAGTGGAGGTGAGCATTTACTGATGCATTATCAAAAATGGCTTCGTTGAAAGAGTAGAATAACTTCGAGCAATAGTTGAATTTGTCTGTTTTCACGATTTCTAGTCAAAATTCCACTATGCGCTTTCTCAGAAAGCGTCAACAAATGTTCAATAACTTTGCGATTAGTTCGGAGATTTCTTACAGTCATTCAAATCCTCTAAACACCAAGAAAACAAGCGATATTCTAGAAACACGTCACGTGTAATTCCAGATGGGACACCAAAGTCCAAAACAGAGACGGTGATTGAAGAAAGGATGGAATTCGGGCGCATGATACTGCTGGTCTGTAACAAGACTTGTGCAAAACATAGATCAGATGTAAGTGCCTTTTATCCGCAGAAAAACAAGTACAAAGTACATTAAAACATCAATACTTTTCCCGCTCAGATTCCGCTATGGCTTAAGGAATTCAATCAGGAAAGGGGCTATCAGGAGCCGGAAGTGATCTCGTACTACTATCACACTTATCGTCAGCCGGTTTCGTTCATAGACACCAACGAGACTACTTCGTTCCCAAATCTCATTTACTTTATTGGATTGAAGAGAGTGGTGTACAACGGAGATGTGAATACGAAGGTGAGTCGGAATGATGACAACATCTGGTGATTCCCTCAGCCGTTTCCAAGTGTCCAGTCTATTTCTGTTATAGGAAAGTGTCTATTCTTGGCTTGCAACTATTGACAGCCTCAATCTGATGCAACCTAAAACCTACGAAGAGCTGAATTCGATCCTTTCGGCAACCTCTAATTGCTCCAGCAAGTTTCTTCTTCTAGCCGACCGTCCACAGTGCGCACAGCCTTCATGGTCTATCGTTGCCAGGTTTTCCTATCTGGAGTTGAGTCACAACACGTCTGTTTTCCAGGATAGCACAAGAACATTCTATCCAGCCGGTGAAGATCGAGTACCCATTGGGAAGTCTGACGCATGTCCTACTTTACAAGCGGATGCCGCATCTATCGGAGATCTCTTGTCACCTGTCCGTCCTTCTTTACGAGAATAGTTACTCCGATTTCGGTGACGACATCAACCCGTTGATCGTAAGTGATCACACACCACAGAAGGAGGGGATTTCATTTTCTTCAGGTATCCGATTGGATAACAACGTTACTTCCCCTCGAAGAAGGAAGCTGTCCGGCGCTTTTTGAGACCTATTGGCATCCGATCGAAGATGAACTCACCGAGTTGCAACAGATATTCTACTCGGCGGAACTGGAAATCGCTGAAAGGAACAAGAGGCCGACGTTTTTCTTAGTCGGAGTGACCGGAGGAATTGCTGTGATCATCTTAGCAGTCAGCATATTCTGGGGCCTCAATGGTTCCGGATTCAACAAGTGATTCAAAGCGTCAGTGTTATACTCAAAAGAGCTTTCGAAACGATCTCATCAGGACGACAATTATAGAAGATTCATGTTAATAATTATGTCTGTATAAACGAATAAAACTACTTCGAGATGATGCTTACAGAAAGGAATTACAGAAGAAGAGCGAAGAACTAAGGGAAGAACAGACACCAATAAATCGAGAAGCCTGCCCACAACAAGCATTCGTTCAGATAGCCGAAGCACTCATATCACAAAACTCGGTTTTAATTTTCCAGAGAAGGAAAAGAGAAGAATAAATAGAAATTACTACGCATGTTTAGTTGGTTTCTTGTTGGTTTCCGTGTTGTCACGGGTCAGCAGAGAGCTGGTTGACCGACGGCCGGGAGGAGAGTGATTGTGACACTGGTCTTCCCAGCGATCACCGACTGCACGTATTCAAGACTGCGGCCTTTGACGTATTCTTCGTCGACATAGATAATTTCGTCTCCAACGGTTAGCATCGGGGATAGGGATGGAAGGGAGACTCGCGAGATGAATATGCCGGCTATAATTGGGAAATCTGTTGCAAATTACTCAGAGTTGGGCGAGTCAGATGTACCTCTTTGTCCGGCGACCACACCAGTGGCAATGTAGAATCCGAACGGACCGGGCATCATCTTCTCTACCAAAACTCTACGGAATCCTCTTTGGTCAAGAGCAACGAGTTGAGCTAGGACGCTTTGTGTTCTGAAGTGAGGCACCCGTTCATTTCGCTGTTTTCTCATATCACTCACCCATACTCTCCTTGGTCGTACTGACCGGGCACACCCAACCCCATTGGTGGAGGTCCTGTCGTGCTGATATGTGGAATATTGAAGTTTTGGGGTGGCAAGTTGGTGCGGCGGAGAAGTGTCGGCTGTCGCTCAAAAGATTGTGGTGGTGGCGGTTGTCTGGAAAGAAATGGACCCGATTAGACAGCTATCCGTTGTTGCGAAATGTCTTTGCGACGCACTGAAGCTTGACTGACCTTTGCAGTTCATCTTGCATCATCTGGAACTGGAGGGCTCTGTAAGCAGTCAATTCGTCAGAATTGTCCAAGTGCAATTGGCAAGAGGAACCCATCAATGGGGCAGTTGGCAGTTTCCGTCTTCTCATTCCACCCATGTTCAGATTCTGCAATATGCTTTCTTTCCTCTATTTGTTTTTGGATTCTAACCGTTATGTGGAGATTATCCAAGCTTCCCGGGAGTTGGTTCACTGACGTCATCAGAGATGACTGATGCGCTGGCGGAAGAATTGGTGGCTGCATGTCATACATGTCAATGCCATCATAGTATGACTTGTTGCCACGTGGCAATGAAGAGCTGCGCTGGCGATAGCGGCGTTGGAGTGTATCGTTGACACTCTTGCGAATATAGGCATCACGGAATGATTCTTGCGGTTGTTGCTCAACGGCTCTGAGAACAAAACATATTAATTAGTTACTAATCCTAAACGCACCTCAATCTCTGCATGGCAATGGTGTATGGCGGTGGGTCAGGCAAGCTCTGCATCTGATCTGTGTAAGTCGGCTGTGGTTGCGGAGTAGAACTGATTGGGAGCCGGCGGTTGGGAGTTCGCTCTGAATTTAATTGAGTGTGTGGTGCGTATGGGTCGGATTCAGAATCAGGGAGCGGCGGTCAGGAATAAATGCATTTTTTGTTTTTAGTACGCGAGCAGCTCCTGTTTTCTGTTTTCGCTCTCCGGTTCTCGGTTTTTTTCTTCTCTCCTGCCGTGCAATGCTTTGCCACTCCCGGTTTGTATTCAAAAGTCTCAAGAGGGCTCTTCGTTGTCCATTTGTTCTCCTACATATCTGTCTTGTCAACTAACTATTGCGATGCTTCTCGGCTACTATCATACTAATTTAAAGGAGAAAAATGAAGAAGAGGGAATGCATTTTTGAATGAGGAAAAGGGGGAAGACAGAAAATAGAAACTTAATGAGAAATGAAGAAGTAGAGCAGCACGCTTTGGTTTCTTAATTAGGTGGAGCACAAATTTCCGTTTGAGAATTCAAATTTCCTTGTTTTCTGACACTAGAGTAACCGTTAGGAAGCTTGAGCAAAAAAAAATGAGGGAAAAGCAACTTACGGAGTGTTCCAGTTCTTGAAGAAGATGATGGCGGCGCCCTGCTCACCGGAGCGAAATCATTATTGCTCTTAATTGACTTTGTATCAACTGGGTTATGGGAATAGACAGCTGGCTGTTGGAATGTTGTGGTGATTTGTGGCACGGTGACAGCTGAAAAATGATTGTATTTTGTGACAAATAAGATTTCAGATTGGTTATTTCGGACGGGAAACAAATTAGTTATTCAAAAAAGTGCACTTCGTCTCGTTGAACCTACCGGAATTCATTAACATTTCCTGCGGGTCATTCCTCGGGGAGATGTGGGTGGAGGAGGTTCCGCTTGACGTCGACGCGCCGCTATCCACCTCATCGGCAAATCGAACACGGTACTTGGCTTTGGTCGGTGGGGGAGCCGGCTGTTGTTGGGGCTGGAGGGGCAGACGTCGTGGCGTCGTGGTGTAGCCTGCGATTTTACGAGCAGAGTTCGGAGTCAGATAGTCGGCGGATGATTGGCTACGAATGTTTTGGTAGGCTGTCGGAGGAAGATCTGAATTTGATGAGTTCCGAGTATTCCATCGTCTGGATGGTACCTGGTATCCTCCTTGAACTGTGGACTCCGTTTTGTTGTCCAACTCCGGATGATGTTCCGAAAACAGCTGCTGCTCGGGGTGATCCTTGATCACAGTCGGCGCTGATTCCGCTGTCCGTGTCGCTGTCTTGAGGGGTTAGGTACCCTGCAAGAGGAATAAGAAGTGCAAAAGCCTCCGTAAACCCGTTTCTCTTCTCCCAACCAAAAATGTTTGGGTAACGCAATACGTACGCATTATAAATGAGATGAAAATGAAATGGCAGGAGCCGCGCCCGTCACACCAGCCCAAAGATGGAGTGGCGGCGGAAAGTGTGATGGCGAGACAGGAGGGAAGAAGAGAAAGGGAACGTGACGTTTTTGTCCCAACGGCAACAGGGATAGGGAAAAGAAGAACAATGAGTTTGAGCATGTTTGGACAGAATTATTGATGACATCTACCGAAAGAAAGGGAGCAAAGCGGGAGAGAGGAGTGCAACACCCTTCGTTTCGCTTCCCCCCACCAAAAAAACTTTGGCACACATTCCCCCTCCTCCGAGGCCTGAAGTGGTTCAGCGCTCACGGCGAGAAGGAATCCATCAGAACTCACTTGAAGAAAGAATGAAGGTCTGATCTAGTGAACTTCTATCTCGTGCACGTCATCTCCTACCGTAATCGAGTTTACGACTTCTCATAGGAAATGAACATGACATGCTCTCTTCTCCGTTGGATGGATATGAGTTATGTGGAGCAGTCGCCTAACAAATTAGAAATGCCCTAGAGTTCAGTGATGAGATCCAATGCGACTGCTGATGTTTGTCGCGAGAGAGAGTGAGCAGAGCGGAATTCTTTTTTTTGCCCACTTTAGTAACATTTTGAATGTTAAGAAACGTATCAATTGTTGTGAGATCGTGGAAAGCTTGGGAGAAGTATACATGTCGAATACGTTTTTCAGAAGAATTTCAGGTCAAATGAACTGGAGGATTCAATTTTCACTCAGAGCCTTTTATGTGCACAGCAAACAGGAAAAAACGCATATTTAGACTCACTGGTCCGGATGCTCTTTCTCAAAATGCAATAAGCAGGAATGGGTTTGGCAGCCGGGCCCGGGGACACTAAAACGCAAAACGCACTTTTGTTGGTTGGGGGACCAGTGAGCCGAGGCCAAGAAAGAGCAGAAAAAAGTTCTGAATGTAGACTAGACTGGGTACTGGCGAGAATAGAATGGCCGAGTCGGCGGGGTCCGCCCTTCGCGAACGGAGAAGGCAGGGAGCATTTGGAAGATGGGTTACAAAAAGTGCTGACTCTTTCGCCTTCTCCTTCTTCTTCTCCTCTTTCGAATCGACACAGCTTGTCGTTTGTCTCCTTTCCATTTTCTCGGCGAAACAAAAACAATAGCACTTTTGAAATCATCAATCAGTGGGCACGTCTCTTCGCTCAAAACGCTATTCTATCCAGCCACTAACCACAGAAAAATTATCGACAGAAGCCATCTCCTAAAAGAACCTTCTGATAAATGAGACAAAAGTGCGGGACTCTCTTCTCAAGTAGAAAAACTATTTGATGGACGAAAGAATGGGAGGGGGGGGGGAAGGATGAGCGCGTTTTGAGGAGATGAAGAAGAAAAAACGTCGCATTTATGAATTCATCATTCCCTGTCTCTTCTCCTTTCTTTTTTCTCTCTAAAATAATTCATGATATGTATTGGAGCGAGAGAAGGAGGAACACAGTGAATCAGCCGAATGCTACGTCACATACCTCCTTGGTGATAAAACTGTCCGCGTCCCAGGTTGCGAGGTTTCGGCGGTGGCATTGGCGCTTGGCGGTTAGCAGACGACATCCTTCTGAAGTTAGAAACAACGTTAGCGGGGGAGGAACGAAAGGACAAGAGGTGATAATGATTAGATAATCGGCCTAGTTACACACATGTCCTCGTTTTTTGCATTAGGTAGAGTGGAATGGGCGGAGGGGAGGAATGAAGAAAAGTAAGATACGGCGGGAAAAGCGAGATGGGCGAAGGGATGTGAAAAGTGACACTGTTAATTGGATATATATGTAAAGTGGACACAATCGTGACTGGCACTGGGGCGACGACATCTTTATACTTTTTGGATGCTTCTGAGGAGAGAAACCTTCGGAGAGAAGGAGTGAAGATGTTTGAGCAACGCATTCGAAAAAGATGCTCTAGAGTGAAGCACTGTTTTTTCTGGGGGGTTGTCTCCGCAGTGCGAGACAAAAAACAGCGGTGGTGGTGCGCTAAAAGCGAACAGATCGTTCTCAAGGGACAGATTGATCAGCCAAAGGTCATACAACAGCCATTTGACTCTGAAGGCAGAATACATGTGATAACATTTGTGGGCGGTGTGTATGGGAAAGAACAGTGTGCAAACAGACAGGAGAGTTCTAGAATAGAAGTTCTGAAAGCAAAGCATGAAAAAGACGGAGGGAGCGGGAAGAATGGGCTGTTGGAATGATGTTTGAATTGAAAGATGACTACTGTGGAGGTGGAGTTCCATTTGGAAGATTGGTTGGTAACTTAACACGCACGGCGGTCATTCAGAGGAGGGGAAGGGTTTGAAGTTGAGGCATTCAGATGGATGCGTGCACATGACTAATCCTGGCACCAGATGGTTGTGCTGTCTTAGGCAATGATGTACTTGGTCTTAGGAGAAGAACTTTTTGTTGTCTTGAGCGGAAATGGGACGTACTTGATGTGGTATCAGGAAACACATAAATCTATCTTAGAACAGAGTCGTTGGCGAAGAAAAAAGGCAGGCGAATAATATATGCGTTAACATAAATGAATAGGTAATAGGAAAAAAGGTAACCCGTGAGACATTATGTAGGCGTTCGGTTGTCGGCGGATGACGAATCCGAGTAGGAAGTGGAGGAAGGCACAAAGTTCGAGTTTCGAGTAGGGCAAGAGGAAGAAGAAAGACGTCATACTGATTTCAGAAAGAATCAGCGCGTCAAGTTGACGTCCAGCATGTGTTGATTTCTCAGAGAGGAGACAACCGGAAACCTGCTCGTCCTTCTCTGATTGTGAATGACGCGCTTTGGTGTGATTCAGTCGGCCCCCAGCGCTCTATTTCTCCATTTTCCCGAATGTTTGTACTGATTCGAATTCAATTGCCTTCCCAGGGCACGGGAGAAAAGATTCGAGCGAGAATGTTCCCAATGAGACCCTACGAGAATGAATTCAAGTGATGAGACCGGAAAGAAAACATCTGTGGACGTCGTTTCTGCATTTGACAGTTCAATGACGTGAGAAACGAGACAATCTTCGGTCATTCTCGAACAGAACTTGCTGGAAGCTGATTTCTGATTATCAGCCTCCCAAGTGGTTTCAAAACGTGGAATAACAGGTAGGATGATATCAGAAATGAATGTCGCAGACATCATCTCTGACAAATGGGAAAACTGTATCGACGGCTTAAGACTACTATTATACATATATCCGGAGAACCGGGAACCGTAACTAGCTGCATAGCCATAACCCTTCACTTTCCCGTTCGACAGACGGCAAAAACGTGTACGCAAGTGGAAAAAAGTGCTTGGCGCGCCGAAGTCTGTCGTCGCGGGGGAGAAGGTGGTTACAGCAAACAATGAAGAGCTATTTAGGGATTTATTTCGGCATGCGCAGACACACACAATAAACACTTGTTCCCTACAATGGAATGGGTCGTCGGGAAAAGAAATCGGGGCGCCGAAGAAACCACTGATGACCACGACGGACGGAAAGTTACTGCAGTCTCCCTCTCTCTCTCCTAACAGAGTGACGGAGAAAGCTGAAGCAGAAGAAGCGGCCGCTGCCCTCCCCCAACATAATTATGTTTCATATTCGGCTTTTGAAGAAGAGGGTCACTCACCAGAATGCTTTTTCCGTATTTCATTCGCCCCCTTTTTCTCCTCATCCATTTTCCCCTTTTTGGGTGGGTTTAATCGCGTAAAAAATCGCGCGTCTTTTCTTTATACGAATCAAGATCCATATCGAGCTGATTTACATCGCTTCCCCACACACCGGTCACCTTTCATTGGGAAGAATTGCAAATTCTCTTTTGTTCCTTACAATGAAGCGGAATGATGTCAGAAGGCGTGAAAGTTTCAGATTCAATTAGTCTCTTCTGTCGCCTCGAATGCAGGGATGCTTTCCCTTGTTTTCTCGAGTGGTCAATTACTGACTGAGGAGGCAAGGGACACGGATCATGGAAAGTTTCAAGTGTTATTGTCTGCGCAGTTTGACTGGCATTTACCATGGTCACACAGGAATAAAAAAGAGGGAGAAAGAGAGACGAAGCGCTGAAAATGACGTTTGCTTCTTCCAGATAATTGAATTTTTCGGTGCCCTCTCTCTTATTTTGATGAGGGTGTTCAGAGAAGAACTTTTTCAGTGGTCATTGAAGGCTTGGGACTCAAAAAGGAGCACATTGACGCTCGAAAAAGGAATGAGAAAGAGTCATGAGTGGAATTAGTTTCTGACAAAGTTCAAGAGAGAAAGAGCAAAGGTTCTCAACTCCTTAGAGAGCGGTTCTCGAGAAAGACCGAACTGGCACGTTCTCATGAAAATGAATAATGAGAGCTCTTTGAGTGGTGAATCAAATATAGTGAAGTGGAAAATAAAACAGAAAACAACGGAATTGGACGAAATGACACGTTTCAGCTAGTAAACCCTCAAGAAACCACAACTTGAGAGCCCCTCAATTTGGGATAAATGTGGTGTGATTTGCTGCGATTGACGTCGTCGCTTTTCCTGTTGAAAATAAAGACAAAGTATGATCGAATGTGGGCAAAAACTCAAATTGAGCTTGAAATCGACACTTCGAAGTGACGGCCGGAAGGGCTTGAAGATGGAGTGAGGGGTGTGGCAACTAGTGGGAAGGCGACGGACGGCGCAGGTGAACAGCGGAATGAGGAGGGGCATGGCAGAAAACGCGTTTCTATTTGATCACGGGTATTGGATTATTGTTCATAACTCCCCCCTCAGGCTTCTAGGTTTAATGGCACTACCTAATGTGATTGAGTTTTTTACGGCGCACAGAATAGGTACTGTAGACAGAAGACGAGTCGGTTTGGGGAGAAAAACAAAAAGAGGTGGTGGGCGGACAAGGGTGTCTACGACACGTGCCTCTGGGACAACGACAACGACGACGTCTCCCAACTAATCCCACTATCAAAAACTAGCGATGCTGACTGGTTCCCAGTTTCCAGTTTAGTTTTCGTCATGGGATGGGAAGAAATGCCAGAGCTGCTTCTCCAAAGTTCTACTGGTTCAAGGAGGAGAAAACAAAACAAAAAAGTGTGAAAAGACGGACGATGCCAGCCAACAGCCGGCAACACATTGATCCCACGGGAGAAATGGAGCCGCCTGAAATGACAAGCATCACCACTACGAGAAGTCTCGCATTCCTTAAGCGGGGACAAAAAATCCAGACGATAAGCAATTTGAGTTGGAAGCAACAAGTGCTGTGTGGTGTTTCCGAATGTATGACCTCAAAAAAGGAAAAAAAGTGTGGCGGCGAGCATTTATTTTTACACCGGCTGCAACGTCGTGACTCTCCGTCCCATCGTACCCGTTTCTCAATCTCTCACATTCGGGTACCACGTCTACTGGGCTGGCTGGTCACTAAAGAAAAGATACTCGGTGTGCAACAAATCAGAGTAAACCAAACAAACTCAGTCAGTGTCAGTCAGTTAGACCCCCTCCCCTCTCTCTTTTCGGGGCGCGCGTGCTCCTGACACCCCTTTTTTGTCGTCTTTTTCTTCCCGATTGTCACACTTCTCCGGAGCAACAACTGAGATTGACCGTGACGAAATTTGGTAAAGATGTTAGCAGGAGACAATGCGATTAAAGTGAGCAAAAGTGCGAGAAAGCAGTGAACTTTGAGGATTGACAGGAGGAAGGAGCAAGATTCGGAGATTTGGTGTGTTCTGATCGAAAGAGCGGAAGAAACATTAAAGCGGAGGAAAAAAACGTTCGAATGAGAATCTAGTCACTACCAAACACTAAGAGCACATGTTTTGTACTTCAATCGCGACCTGCTGAAACATTTATATTCGATTTTAGCAGTGGGCGTGTGAGAACTTCAGGCGAGGCTCAGGTTCTCGAATGCAAAAAGCAGCGGGTGAAAGATGAGAAGTGACATCAAGGTGAGAATAAAACAGCCGCTAGCGCCCAGAATAACCAAAAAAGAAGTCTTGAAGGTCGGTCCACACATACAAAATACTCTTTTTACCTAGTCTCGAGGCGAATTTGCATTTTGACGGTGATGGAGAAAAAGTGGAGAAAAACGGCCTGCCGACCTCACTTTCTCTCTCTCTCTATTTGTGGAAATCACTGGTGTTGGACTTCCGCGCTTTTCAAAATGGACGTGAAAGGAGGCGAGTTTTTGGAAACGCCGGTGGGAGGAGTGGCGGAAAAACGGGAAGAGGTTTGCTACCTATGCATGTTGAAAGTGTTTTATGATTTGGCAAGGAGGGGGACTTCAATCAAGCGGATGGATGGCTCCTTTCACGACAAGTGTGTCGTAAACCAACTGTATACTTGATTGGATGCATCCGAATGGATTCTCTCTGAGATGGCAAACAAAAAAGATGAGAAGGCGGCGATGACTACGGTATAATCTGGAGCGAGAAGAGCTGGACCACTTGGACAAAATTGGAAGAACATCTCGTTTCGGAGCCTCTCGACACGATTCTCAAGTGCTCTATTGGACCTTGTCTTCTTTTTGCGAGGAGAAGATGGGAAAAATGTGTAACGTATCGTATCCTGTTGGTAATTGCTTCATTACGGTGACATTTACAAATGAAACCAATTAGTTGTTAGTCGAAGTAGGGATATTGTTTTTTGGGAAATTTTTTCACTTGTTAAGCTAGATATTCTGCAATTATTTTTGTTTTCTCGCGAGATAGCGGAATTGAGCTAATCTGTGAACAGCAGAAAACCACAGACAGGGAAGCAACTCCTGCAAAAAAGTAGACTAAATCGAGAAGAAAAAAGAAATCCATGGGTCTCTGACGCGCTTTTTCCATGAAATCGTATGAAGTATTCATTAGGTGATACGCGTGTGAGCATTTTTGTTTTTCTTTTTCTCGCTCCTCAGGCACCGGGAAGTAGGCGAAGAAATGGGGTGGACGGGACGGGTCGAGAGTATTCGGCGATATTTTATTTCGAGATAGATGACTTGGCAGGCGAAAACAAGAAAATAGAATCTACACACACGGGCCATTCGTGCCCTTTTGGTGTGTTTTAGACAAAAAGAGCCGAAAGACTTTTTTTCCGCCACGGGGGCGGTCTGAGTCACGTTTTACGTTCACAATAGATACTTTTCAGGCGGCTGAACTCATTGTCTTACCCTGGCCCCTCACGTCCTCATGCGGGAAGGAAAAAAAGAGGAAAATGAGGAGAAAAAAGTGTATGGGGGAGGGTAAAGGTCGAAAGGACGGAGGGGTCGACGATGGGAAATGTTATCACACTGCGTCGGTTGGTGCCCTTGAAAGGGGATAAAAGAAAGCGCGGGGGACTGGGAACTGGAGGGACGAGTCTCTCATATTATCATTATTTATGGAGGAGGGCGAAGAAAACGGTAGTTGAATGGCAAATGAGTACTTGAAAAATCACGTCCGCCGCTGCAAAAGAAGTCGAGAGAAAGAAAATTATGAGAAAATTGGCAAAAGTTAAAGAAGATGATGGTGGGAACGGGAATGCGAATGAGGATGGGAAGGGATGGATTTGGATGGCAGAAACGTCGAGAAGAAAGGACAGGGGTGACTGCTTAGAAAAGAGAAAGTATTCCGAACCTTCTATCAATCCCTATTTCGATGGCTATTATACCTCGACAAGCAGTGGAAGCTGTCAGAAACCACACCAGAGGCAGTATTTGAAAGTTCAATGTTCCATTCATCTCAAAGTTTCGAGTTTCCATTGCATATTCATTGTGAAATGTGATGTGTGAAACATTGGCTTTCTCTGCCCGTGAGAACGGACCATGGAACTCGGAAAAGCACAAATTTGGTATTTGTCCACTCAGAAAGTAAGAGAAAAGGAATTAGAATACTCGGAATTAGAAAACGGAAGGAAGGATGAGAAAAAAACAAGAGAAGCAGAAATGAAAATAATCTGAAATTCAGAAGCGTCGAGACATAGATGACTATCAGATCAATTGGGCCTATGGAACTGAAGGTGTCAACAAGAAGAGGAAACAAGTGCTTCTCCCCCAAGGTGTCGACCATCGGAAGATCCGAAGTATGGATAACACACTTGCCGGTCGTCTGAGACATAGAAGGAACATGGAAAACGAGTAGAGGGTTATAAAATATCAGATTTTCAATTGAATTGGTGAATGGGGAGAAATCTAGATACCCTTTTTGAAAAGAAAAAAAGCAAAAGAAAAAAGAGAATGGAAGGAAAAAAAGGAAAAAAAAAACTTCTGCGTCGTCGTCGACGTCGTCAGGTGGGAAGAAAAAAGTAAAGAAAAACAACAGGAAAACATTAGAACGTCAGAAATGGCGTGTGTGGTTTATCCGCACATAATTGTTCTAGACAGATGTTTGATACTCGTTTTCTCTCCTTCTTCTAGTATCTTTCAATGTTTCAAAACAGTTGAAAATCGCAAACTTTTTTGCGAACAAAAAGTATGAGGATTATCCGGAACGGGATCGTGTCTTCCTTTCCTCCAAGACCCGCAATTGTAATTACACCTCCACCGCGTGTCGCTTTTTCACCTCTCCCTCCCCCCGTCTTATTCATGTTGTTCGATGGAAAAGTACGCCAGGTTGACCTCATTCCTCCGCATCAATTGGCTCGCCGACGTTGTTGTCGCCGCCGCCGCGCAACGCTTATTATATGTTGATTCTGCTCAACCAGTTCTGTAATGTTCCTGTCCTCCTCGCTTTTATTGTGACGAGAAGTCGTTGTGACAGTTTCACTTAATCTCATTTCGAGGTTTCCCGTGGTTTTTATACGTCGAAACAATGAAATGTTCTCAAATAATTTATGAAACCATGGGATAGGGAGAAGTGTTCGGTATCCGATTCAAGGAGCTGAATCTAACTGATTTATCCAAGATCAGCGTTTTCTCTCAACACATCGTTTTCATTGTAGAAGGTTATTCCAGGTTGTTGAGTAGCTGTCAGACTCGGAAGTGCGAGGACGTCTGAAACTCAGTTGCTAGTTCGTGACACTACAGAAACATTTTTAAAAAACTAACCAATTTTTCCTATTTGAGCAGTTTTCGCCGCCATGAATTGGATGATTCTCTGAGTTGAAATGTTGTTCACAACTGACTGCCGGTAATATTTGTTCACCTGAAAAATGCGGATATGGTTCCGATCTCTCGAGATTGTTAACCGTGAGCCTACTCTGCTGTACAACCACAGGCGTCATTTCCACATCAATCAGAGCCAGAGCTATCTGAGATGAATCCAAAGCAAAAGTAGCATTGAAAATGGTTGCGGTGTGTGAAACAGATCTGCACTTTCATATATTCTAGCAGTTCTTTCCAATTTAACACGTACTGTTGGATCTGTCCGGCAAAATTAGAAATGACGCGATATGCAG
This sequence comes from Caenorhabditis macrosperma, assembly GCA_963932285.1. Classification (NCBI taxonomy): domain Eukaryota; kingdom Metazoa; phylum Nematoda; class Chromadorea; order Rhabditida; family Rhabditidae; genus Caenorhabditis; species Caenorhabditis macrosperma. Next base: position 14,124,695 of record OZ010618.1, read on the forward strand.
GTGAATGTCGGATGTTGAAGTTGAAAACGGCTGGAAAATCAGCCGAGTCGAGGCAAGGAATCAGGTATCGAAGTCCGGAGGAAGCAGTGGTGGACTGACCAAACACTATGGAGTTTCTGAAAAAAAGGGTTCTTTCGAGGACTTTGGGATTTCAATGACCTGTTCGTTCCATTCGGCAATGCGTATTCAATGTGAATCGGTCCACCTTCTTCAGAATCTAAACTCCCTTCAAATTCAATCCGCAGAGTATAACTACCATCAGTTGTCAGATTAGCTATTGGTATGTAGGCTTGAACATCAGTCTGAAAATGATTCAGCTGAAATTGGAAATGGAAATAATGAAACTTACAGATTTATCATAGGCACCTGCATTTGGGGAACTGAGCGTCCCATTCGAATCTTCCAACGATATTGATGTGATCTTCACTTTGTCACCACGATGGAAAAACAGTCTTTGGGTGACGTCGCGAGCTACAAAGTCCATAAGAAGACTTCCTGTATAGTCCTGTAACAGAATAAATAGATTGGAACATTGCTACATGATAGTCTATATATAGTTATCAACACAGTAAGCTTCACTGTCATATATGACAGTGAAGCTTACTGTGTTGATAACTTCTGGAGTTGACTTGAACTCCAGGAAAACGTCATATTTGGAAGGAACAGTGATGTATGGAATGGTTTTCGGTACATTGTTGCTCGGCAAGACGGTTTTGTTCACCATCGAGCCAAAAACCACGAAGATATAGACCAAGCTGGAAAAAGGAAAGTGGATGAGAGTAACACGGTATGTCGTATTACCATGCCACAGCTGTGAGTAGGAGCCAGGTGACAAAGAAGCGGAAGTTGCATTCGAAAACATATTTCGTTTTCTGCTTTTTCATTCGAAAAATGTTCAAATCTTCGTCATGTGAGGAATAATTTGTTCCCGATTTGTGTTTGCAGTGCTCTCAAAACATTTTCGGGAACAGACTCATCATCTCCCACAATAACAATGGAACAAGAAAACGAGAGGGTGGAAGAGAAGAACAATCGTATGAAAACTGGAATGATTATCTAAGTTGATTACTGCCCGAACTGAACACTATACCCATGTCTAGCTGTCTCCCGCAATCACTCGTGTTTACTTTCCGACGACGGCCAACTTTTGAAAACACACTTATACGTGTTATTACGCCTCCAATTCCTTTCGAGAAAGAGATAGGAGTCGGATTATCTCGTTGATCATATCTTTATAACTACCTTGAACTATCAATAGACGAGGAATGACTATTTGATTGAACCTGCCATCATTCTTCTCTCTTTATATCAAATCTAATCAAACAAGAGAGAGAAATAGAGAAAGCAAGGTACGTCATCAGATTTTTATCATTTTAACACTATTTCAATGTTCAGATCCTATTCCGTCTCTTGAAAACCATGAAGTCCATGCAAGTACTACAATGGAATAGGGCAGAAACACCTATGCTCATTGGAATGTGGCTGTTACTGATTGTTGGTGCAAAAATAGGTAGATCAACATTTTGAACTCTATTTAGCAACTAGACTGTTTGCAGGATTCCACAGGATGCCACGTGCCAGACACTTTTTTCCAGAGTCTGCAATTCTCATCGTCCTTGGCCTTCTCGCCGGTTTCTCTATTTATGAATTATGGACTGTTGACCTTTTCTTACATCCAGGTGAGTGAGTCTCTGCAAATTTGCCCCCAATTAGTTTCACTCGATTTAACTTATTTCGCATTTGGTTCCGCTTCTGTGTTTGCACAAATTGCACCCGTCCTGTTTCCAGATCTCTTCTTTCTGTATCTCTTGCCGCCTATTGTTCTCGAGGCCGGGTATTTCATGCCAAATAAGGCGTTCATCAGCAACATCGGAACGATTACGTTGTTCGCCGTCGCCGGCACTGTTATCAACATCTTCTTGACAAGTGAACACATCTTATCAATCATAATACGTTCTGTGTTTTGCAGGCTGTTTCCTCTTCGCCGCCCAAAATTTTTATGACTTCCAAATCACTGTTGTCGACACTTTACTGTTTTCCACCGTCATTTCAGCAGTGGACCCAGTCGCCGTTCTTTCAGGTGATCTCAACAAATGTTGTGAATGCTTGAAAGTCAGTTTTCTTATAGTTTTCGAAGAAATTCACGTGAACAAGCTACTCTACATCACGGTCTTTGGAGAGTCATTACTCAATGATGCAGTTACAGTCGTGAGTTTCTTCAAAGTTTTGGAGATTCTTAGAAGATTTAGCCAATTTGCAGGTTCTCTATCACTCGTTCCACTCTATGGTCCGCATCGGACAGGCTCACTTGATATATCAAGATTACACCATGTCGATGTTTAACTTCTTCCTCGTCTCAGGTGGTGGCATTCTTGTCGGTGTCGTTTTCGCCGTTTTGGCGGCATTAGGCGTTAAGTGAGTCATCGGCAGTAATTAATTTCCGTTTTCGCATTGATCTCATTGGCAGATGGAGTGCGAATGTCTCCGTGTTACAGCCTATCATCTGCATCACTGTCCCATATCTCGCATATCTACTTTCGGAAATAGTGCACGTGTCTGGAATTCTGGGGTAGTCAAAGATGAGTCACTATGCTGAACATGTCTTTCAGAATCGTAGTATGTGGACTATGCATGAAATCTTATGTGACGGGAAGTATGGAAGAACGTGCAGATATCACAGTCAAATACACATTGAAAACACTTTCTTCATGGTCAGTCGTAAATTAAATGTTGAACGAATCACTAGACAGGGTGGGCGGTGTTGTCGGCAGCGCTGTCTTCTCAGTGACGAGACGACAACACAACAGATGGGGATGCAATTTAAAACGAAGAAAAATGAACTGTTCTGTTGCAAAACATTGAACACTTGGTAGTAAAACCGCTACCGTCCACTTTAAATGTGATAATTTTCGAATGAGCGTATCCAGAAAAGTTAATTGGTCCAGAAATGCTTTTTTCAGAGTAACATAAAAATAACATTAAAAATTTTCAGTTGCGAGGCAGTAATTTTCGTGTTCCTCGGGTTCTCTATATTCTCCAAAGATCACAAATGGGACATTGGGTTCGCAGCAGTCACTGTTGTCACCTGTTTCATGGCACGATTTCTCGGTTAGCATATATACTGGTTTGCTGGTCAAATTCCCGGAATTCAGTGGTATTTTGTCTCACTTGGGTAGTGAATAAGTGGCGGATGCACAAAATTTCTCTGCGAGATCAAACAATCATGGCGTTCGGCGGACTCCGCGGAGCGATTTGCTTTGGATTGGTTCTCACAATTGGTGAGTTCTTGTTCCACTTCTCCCCGAAGTTCTACGTCTGTTTGTTTTCAGATGGAGAAGTGGTCCCTGCAAAGCCTATCATGATTTCAACAACACTGATTGTCATCGTGTTCACTGTTTTCATCCAGGTTTCCGAAGCATTTCTCTTTCAATTGTCTCTTTGCCATATTCCAGGGAACAATGATCAAACCGCTCGTTGCCGCATTGAACGTGAAGGTGGATGAATCATACGATAAATCATTGTTCGAGAGCTGTATGGAACAAGTGAGTCATGAAATCGTTCCCTAAATAGTTCGTCATCATTTCCCATGTGCAGTGCTTCGAAGATACGATGTGTGGTGTTGAAGCGATAATTGGAGCTCATGGCCAGTTCTACGTGAGTATCCTTTCGTCTCGAAACCTAATAGTACACCCGCCCTTATCTGAATTTCATAAGACGGATATGAATCATTTATCCGAGCCATCTAAGATTATATCAATCCGCTCTCTGAAAGTGCACTTTCAGTGGAAGAACAAGGTGGATAAGTGGAATACACAGTTTCTCGAGCCAGCCCTCACACGACAGGACATGAATCGTGGAAGACGACTCGTCAAGAAATTAACTGATATGACAACCGACGAGCAGCGAGAAGCGTTATTGCAAGACATTCCGATACAAGAGACTGAGATTCCATAAGCTTTCATTTCAATTCCAATCAGGTTTACAATGAAGATCAGGAGAACACACTTTTTAATGTTCTTCCTCCCCGCTAATTCGTACAAAGTATCTGCAAGCCTCTTTCCCTTTGCGTCACTATCTGTCCTGGAAGAGATAACAGTCTCTACCCACTTTACACCCAACACCAAAACCCAAATGTTTCGAAGAAATGGTTCATCAGGAAAGGTTCGAGTTAGAGTCAATCAAGTGAACTGCGTGCGTGGCATTCACTGCAATTGATTCTACCTCAGACCCTAACCGTGAATCAAACTCACCTCCAGAAAACAGGAATATCAGATGGTTCTGTCATTCAGAACGTTCGAGGCACTGGGAATGCTGTTGACTAGTTGTGACGTCGACAACATTGCAAACTACCTCAAACGTTCCTGCAGACCGGTGACAAATATAGAGAATAACGGATGGAATACAGCGAATGCGGAATAATCAGGAGCCGGCGGAGGGAAGAGGGAGAGAAGGCGACACTCGACTCCGCCCCCTTTCGCACTTTTTACTGTCGTCACGCCGATGGGTCCGAAAAAAGCGAAACCAGACGCTGATGTCTCATTGAAAGTCACACTGTCTCTTGTCGTCTCTAACAAATATTAGAACGGAGGAACGCCTCTCCTCGCCCGTCGACCAGATATTTTTTGTGTCTCTCTGTTCGCTCTGCATCACTGGATCCTCCCGCGATCGGAATGAATGAAACTTTTTTTGATCCGTCAAACTGAACGAACGATCTGCATTTGAATTGAAATTGGAAACACGGGCGCGCGTAAAAAATGGTAGTCGTTGCAAGAACAACGACAGACGGATAGCGATGGCGACTCGAAAACAAGTTGGTTCTTGTTCGAAATGACCTTTTCCGATTGGACACTTTGGAAAAGTGCAGTGCGGGCGCCGTGCACTGTCGCTAACCGTCCGGGTCTTTGATCGCGATTCCAGATCAAAACAACCGGCTCTGGATTCCACGTGACCGTGCGTAGTGAGTGTATCTAATTGGAAGTGTCTATTCAACCAGACCATAAGACGCTTCCTTGCGGGACCTAGCGGGGAAGGCAGAAGAGGGAATGTCGGGGGCAGGTGGTGGAGGAGCAGCGACACCACTGGAGGAGCTCAAATGGGGAGCTCGGGCCTCTCGTCCCGCTTCCTCGTTGCCCCGCCCATCTCTTCTCTTCGACTTCACCAGATCGACACGCCCACATTTGTCAAGGTTCTGCTGCTCTTGAGATCAGAAAACGAAAGCGTTTTCAATTTCCAGACCATGAAATCATTTCTCCGACGACGGACAGGCGCTGAGAAGGAAAGTGTTTGCACAGTTCTTCTCCCTCCATCACACCAAAGTTTGTTCGAACTTTGGGATAGTGCACACGAGTTCGGAGGAACACATAGAATTTGGTGGGAGGCTGGAAAGCAAAGAAATACCTCTTTCGTTAACTAGACGGTTCGAACGATCGCACTCTTGCACACAACTGCTGTGCCTGGCCGGGGGACGGGGAGAGGGAAATACACTTTGGAAGTTCGAAAGTGACAACTCAGAGTACTTATGATAAAGTTTCTCAATAATGCGGAGTTATTGTTTGAGTCACACGGAAAGATAATGCCACTTTTGTTGAATAGGTGAAACATGCTCTGCGTTTCCGAGGGTTTGCAGCAAGGGTCAGGGGAGATAGCGGAGCGAGGGCATGAGGAATATGTTTCATAGAGCTGCAAACGACATTTGATAGTGCCTCGGTCATGAATATAAACGTAATATGATTTGCAATTCGTTTGATAATTGAAAGTACATCATAAAGGTTAGTATACAGAAACTTGATAAGCTGATATGCTTCCGATCAAAGTTCTAATTTGTGTCCTCCCAATCCAACTGTCCAATTCGTGCAAAGGTTCCAAATGGCTTTTCCAAACGGTGTTCCATTTGTCCATTCCTTCCTCGCCCGTTCCAATCAAGTCCTTTTCTATACTTCAGAACTCGTGCGCGCGCTACACTTTTTGCCCCGCTCCCAAATGTTCAGCGAAAGGAGAGTGAAAGCTTCGCCGCTTTGCTCCGCAAGCGCACCAAAAGTGCAAATGAGAGCAGAGAGATGAAGAGCTAGAACAGGAGAGAAGAATGGATGGCGCCCAAGAGAGAGCGAGAGAGAGCGGAGCGGCGGCGGCGGCGGCGGCCGCTACACACGCACGTCAGCGCTCGGGTGCCAGTCGGTAACATGGAAAGTACACTTTCGCGTCCTGCGTCTCGATGATACTAGTAGCCGGAGAAGAACATTCCCTCGCTCGCACACATTCGTACACTCATTCTTGCCTTCCGCCTCATGGCTCAAAAGAGATGGACGAGTTCAGAACCGGAAGGGTACGCTGCAACTAATAAGCACGTTTTGTTGGGGAAGACACGCCCTAGGGAATGGTCCGTGGATATCACAATCGGGGATTTGACTCATTTCTCAAAGCCGTTGCACTTGTTTTCTCTAGTTCCGTCTGATTTGCCGACTAGACAAGCCATTCGGATTATCAGTTGGTGGGCATTGAAAAGAAGATTAAATTGGAGAATCCCTAAGTACGGACGACTAAACGATTGATTACGACAGTGGCTGGAAACATCTTTTGCCCTTTTGAGAAATGACACAACACGAAGCTGGAGTGTGTGATAAGATATGCAGGGAATATCTGTAATTCTCCTGGTCTCGTTGGAGTTTGATGCTTTCAAACAGGGGAAACCTGAATTAAGGGAGTTTTGTGGCCTGCGAAGGTGTCGATACAGATAAGTATTGTTTTCAGCGACAACTCCGTTGTTTTCCTGAGCACACTCGTGACAACAATTAGCTAGAAGCCTACAGTTCGTGTTGAACCGATGTTTGGTGACTTGATGGGGTTTTCAGAATGAAAATTAAAAATCAAGATCTCTCAAAAAACAACTTTGGTTTTGTGGTCACGAGACATTTTTCTTCTCCCTGGTCAGTACAGAAGATGACGTTTGGGCAAGGAGACAGGAGACAATATGCGGATGGAAATGTTTTCCTCGCAACAAAGGATTGTTGCATATTGTGGAAATGTTGTCACGGGCAGAGTTATTCAACAACAGACTCTGGACATAGCTTATGACTCATTGCGAATTCCTCTCTAGCTCATTTTTGAATCTTCGAATAAAACTTAGCTGTCTAGGAGCATCTTGTCTTACTCAGCTGTTGGTGACAACTAAATTAGTGTATAGAGATATTATTATGGCAGAACATTTAATTCGATTAGGAGGAACAAGGATTTTTTTGAATAAAAACAAAAAACAAGATAATTGATGAAAATTGTTAACATCATGATTTTCCAAAACTCGTGATTGTCTAATTCAATAGGATTGGCAGGAGGTTGTCCAGTCTACCATTTCCTCCACAAATTGTTTTGTTGTGAGTAGGAGTGAAAAGGAGCTTTGCTGAGCTCTGCAAACGTCTCACTATTTCGTGGATAAGCTTGTTAAAGAGCAAATGCACTCAATTCTGTTAATCCCTTCGCCACATTCTGTCAAGTTGTCTTCGGTGTTTCAGGAGTGTATCCTTTCCGATCAATCATGATTTCTGTTTCAAACCTGGGTTAGATAGATCAAATTAGATCCAATCGGCAGCACACTTTCTCCCGGTCTCCTCCAGCTTAATCTAAATAGTCGATCGTTTTGTCTCCGTCTCCCGGAGTATTTGGATTCGGGATGCGCCCACCAGGAGAGTGATGGCCTAAATGTAACTGCGCTTTCCCTCGTTTTCCCTCCTCCGCGCGCAAGTTGGAGGATATGCTTGTTGCTGTATCGTCATTTCACCTCTTTTCCCTCATCCAGTCCTCGTTTCCCTCCCGTCTAAATGACCCAGTTCCTAGGGATTTCCCACCACTTCTCCTGAATCAGACACCTCTCGTCCGACGGCGCCGAAGCTGTTGCCGATGAGAAACGACGGCAGTGGAATTGAATATCAAACAATCAAAAACGCTACTGTGGCATGATCCGATCTTGCCTTCCTTTCCCGATGCATAAGAACCCGTTTGATAACGGGAACCGAACTGTGTTTTCCTTCTCACTTTTGCCCTCACTTTTGCATTTCACACACGAACACTTTGAATCGGTTTCTACATACGCACGAAATCTTTCAGACTTCAAAGATGGGTTCAATTGAACTAGACACGAAAAGGGAAGAGAACAACAACAATGTGATCCTCAAAGAGAACCATGAAGAAACGATAACTGCCACAAAGCCGAGAAGGAAAGAGTTCAAAGAGAAGGTCTTCGTGGTCCGGGAATCTTTGCTGACGTGAGTTTTTTTTTGAATTGAAAGCGACATTTGTTAAATGCTGCAATTGGTGTAATGACCAATCAAAGCACAAAACTCACTAGTTTCAAACATCAATCTTACGGACATCACCTCTAAACTTTACATGAATTATTGTCTGGTTCCAAAGCGTATGATTAGTCTACTGAAAAAGCTGATCTCTGGTGTGGAACTCGCATGTCATTTTCAGAACGGAATTCCGAAATGGCAACATGAAGATTGTCTACAACTGCTTTACCGCTGTCTTCGTATTATTCTTTCTCCGAGCACTTGTCGATGACATTCTCGTTCACAAGATGCCACTCCATCATACCTGGCTCATTTGGTGGAACTTTGACAAGTTTTTTTCTACTATGGCTGTATGGACGGCTATGTTTATCAGCACCCTCGGTTTTTACTACGCCTACCAATATTGGTCGACATTACCTTCAAAAGACACCGATTTGGCTTCCAATGTAAGCTTTTTAATTAAAACGCAAATGTTGACTTCTCAATTTGCAGATGCCATTTGTGGCTTCCTACCTGACATATCTCGTCGGCTTCTTTTATTTCCCTTTGAAATTTCTTTATGAGTCAGAGCTCAATTGTGCATGCTCTTTTATTATCACATGTGAAACGGTAGGTTTGATTAAAAGCAACAAATCACAATAGATGATGGGATCTATTGTGTTGCTTGTTTATAGACACGGATTGCCATGAAGATGCATTCTTTCATCAGAGAAAATTGGAATCGGGCAATGACGAGGAAGAGTGGTGGAGAGGTGAGGGAGATCGGTTGGGGGAAGTTTCACGCAAACAATTCAGATTGATGCGTGGCCCACTCTGGATCAGTTCCTTTACTACCAATTCTGTCCATCTTTCATCTACAGAGATGAATACCCCAGGTACTTAATAATTTGGTGGAATTTTCTGAAAACACTATTTCAGAACCGAAAAACGAGATATGAGGGCTGCCGGACTCTACTTCCTCGAATGCCTCGCCATCATCGAGTTTGTCAATTTGACGTACACACAATGGGTGTTCCCTTGGCTTCATGTCCAGGAATACCATACCATCAGCTTATCGGCTAACATTCTGTCTCTTTTCACGGGCATCATCCCAGGAATCATCTGCTTAATTTCTCTGTTCTACGGTCTCCTTCACTGCTGGCTGAACTGCTTCTCCGAAATGATGCAGTTTGCAGACAGACAGTTCTACTTGGTATATTCGTTGTAATGTTCTGATCGAAATCTGATCTTTCAGAACTGGTGGAACTCTTCGAACATGGCCGAATACTACCGTAACTGGAACCTGGTGGTTCATGACTGGCTTTACGCCTATGTCTTCAGAGACCTCGCAGCTTACTTCCCAGGGAGAAAAGGGCAGCGAGTGGCTCAGATGGCAGTGTTCTTCTTGTCGGCTGTCTTCCACGAGTACTGGTTTGGAGTGGCGTTCCGATGCTTCTACCCAGTCATGTTCATTCTCTACTTCATTTTCGGCGGCATCTTTTTTGCCGTTTCGCGCTTAATCACAAGCAGATCTGCGTGGAACACCGCCCTCTGGTTCAATCTTTTAATTGGTACGTTTAACTGGTTGATTCAAATCTCAAATGTAGCGGTGTCAATGTTGGATAGAAACCTCGAATGCTGCGTTCGAACACAATTCAGATATCGAATTTTCAGGAACTGGAATGTTCATTGCTTTTTACGGACAAGAGTGGTACGCACGACGGGGACACTGTGCCCCGTACTCCAATGCAGTTGTCGACTTCCTTTTCCCAAGACACTGGAACTGTCACCTTCCAACCCACAATCTCTAAACCTGCCAACGGGATACTGTATTTATTCTCTTTTCCTTCCGTTCTCACTTCATTTTTGTCAGAAACGCATTAGTTCAATAAAGGAGTTCTTATACATATATTCATGTATCTACAAGCAAATACGAGACATTGGGACGGATCAAACACGTAACAGCACTAGTTATGGCGGAAGAAGCCAATGAAAATATGCAATTGTTTAAAGTTTGGACAATTCTTTCGTTGCCTTGTTGATCACTGATTTCATGTCAATTAGCGCTTTCGAGAGTTCCTTGGCAAACTTCTTCGAGCTTGTTGATCCGTAGCTTTTAAATGTGGAGATCATGAAATGCAATTCGGTTTCCTGAGGGTTGTAGCAGATTCCATAGCAGTCCAGAGCAGATGGTCCGAAGCACATTTGGATGAAGTGTCTTGTAGGGACCTGGCTGGTGGACACTTGGAAGTGGTTCAGCTGCTGGTAGATGTTCGATCCAAAGATTTCCGGCGTCGGCAAGTTGTTCTCCGCAGCAATCAACTTCCACGCCAACAAGTGTCTGTCCATTCCGGTCGCATTCATGCAGTCCACCGTGTACTTTTTGTGGCTGTTGGCCGCGTGAATCAACGCGTCGTAGATCTCGCTGACTGGCGTCGGAGGCTTCGATACCATCTGAAAAACGGAAGTTTGTCATCTGAGGGTACATCTCATCGCGATACCTTCTTCACAAACGAAGCGGCCGCCGTATTCGGCGATCGGATATTCTCGGTGCGGCCTTCGGTGAACTTACGCAAAGTGGCTGTCTCGTATGTTGGTGGAACTGGAAATGTTCGAGTGTAACGTGGGAAATGAAAGTAATTGGCTTACGCGAAGAATGGATCCGGTAGAAAGCTAATTGGTAAGCCATTTGAATGAAAGAGTCTGGAGAGATCTTGGAAGACTTTGGGAAGTTCTTTCCGTAAGGTTTGAACGTGAATGCAACAATATCGAGATCCCCGGCTACGTGATCCATGTTCTTCGTGCTTTTGACAATTCTGGTGTTTATTTCCTCATTGGTTTTGATGTCAAGGCGAGGAACATCAGTGTTTGGGGCTGGACCGTCAACAATGAACGCATTGACATCGCTGAAACAATTCAATTGACGCAGGAGCAGTTGAGAATGAAATACTCACAATTGATCACAGACATAATCCATGAGTGCACCCACAGGTGGTCCTTCGGCTGGAGTGTGCTCGTAAGTCATTCCGCTGTATCCATTTGTTCCAATCACAAACTAAAACACATTACGTAGATGATCCACTGAAACATCACTCACTTGGATGGTCTTATCGAACCAACGATTGCACGAGTTGCTCTTCGATCCACCTCCATGAAGAGCTTGTCTGCTCTGCTCATCCTTTTCTGTGTAACCTGCCGGCGGCTCACTGGCCTTATCGAGGCAAACCACAAACAGAGCCTTCTCGATTGTTTCCAATGCTTGTACATTGTTGTTGTCTTCTACAAAACAAAACTTGCCCAAGAAAATGACATTGCCAATCTCACTCTTCAGAGCAGTGTAGACGTGAGCCCATTTGTCGCGAGAGTCCGATGAGACAATTCCCACTGGGTGCGGGTTCGGCGTCTCGCTGCTCGACACCACTTTCGCGAGTTGCTTCGTAATTGCGGCGATGGACAGCGGCTGCTCATTGTTGTCGAGTACTTGAACACGGAACAACTGAAATAATTCCATGAATAACAATGGAAGCGGTCAGGCTTACGTGTCCGTTTCTAATGACCACGATGTGTTTCAACTGCTCCTTGTAGTCACATCCGTATTTTATTTCGTCAACCCCAACTTTCGGTACTCTAGTCGTCCCGAATAAGAATTTGTATTGACTCATATCCAGTGGCGACTTTCCAGACATGTCAGGCTTCAGCTGATCACTAAAATTGTCTGGCTTACGGCTTCGTCAAATAAAAAAAAAACATACTTCTTTGCGAGAAGATAAAATTTGACAGCGGCCTGGCTGATTTTTGCGGCATTCTCGAGTTGTCCCTCGGGAGTGTCGAATTCGAATTTGGGGAACATGACACCTGGAGAAGTGACCACTGGCAATGGAGTGCGGGCGGCAAGATAAGCGATGTTGAGCCACCATGGAGTCAGCTGAAAACTTATTCTTTCGCTCTTTTCGTTTTTTCATGTTAAGAAAGAATTATGAAAAAAAAACGTACCCAGTTTGGCAGTGAATCAGCTCTTTTTTGCAGGAGGTCTTGAAGTTTCGGTAAGTCCTTCACCACGAACTCATTGACAATCTGTTTAATTTCAGTCATTTCCAGCGAACAGTAATTAAGCGGATACCTTCTTGGTCTCTTCAAATTCCTTTTTTGATTGCAACGCTTCCGCAAAGTCGAGGAAGTGTTTGAGAGTTTTGCCTGGTTGTGGAGCCGGAAGTTTTGGTAGATCTATAGAAAACAGTGTATTATTATTCTTGTTTTTGAAAACATACCGGAAGACTGGCGGATTGCCACGTGGCCAGTAGCCATGACATTCAAGCTTCGCTTCATCAGTTGCTGTAAAAAACAGGTTCGATATTTCACGTCTTGTCTTTTTTTGATGCGACAACAGTGATCGCTTAGCGAAGAGAACACAAACAAAACTCCAAATCAGTATAGAAATCGGGGTGATAAGTGAAGTATTGGCGATGCGAAAGGGAGGGTGGGTGTTATCAGTTCGTGTAGGGACTACACTATACTGTAGCCACGTGTGATTGTTCTTCGCTTTGATACACTTTGATGCGACCAAAAAATGAATGACTTACCGAGAATTGCGGCCTCATGACAGCATGGTATTGCAGCATTTTTTCCCGAGGTCCCCCTGAAAAGATCAGTGAAGATGAAAGATGATTATATTAAAGGTGGAAATATTCAGAAGAAAGTTCACGCATCAAAACAAAAAGACGGGAAGGTTTAGAAAGTGAGATATGTTTGGCCGAGGGCCCGGCGGCAGTGGCAAGGGTCATAAGGACGAGAGACCAGGCGGGAGGGAGACAAACAGACGGAGAGGCAAGTTAAGTTCTCGATACTGGTGTAGTGTTGTGGTAGAGGACCGGACGGCAGTGCGAGCGGCAGAAGTAGAGCGAGAAGACAACAGAAACACAAACACGTTTCGCAGTAGAATGTAGTGGAAGTGGTGTGCGTGAATGGGATGGGGCTGCCGAGCAAGGTCATTTTGGCGGAGAAGACCAACACACCACGTAGGTTCCAACTAATCACGTGCAAAGGGAACGCTCAAACAAATATTGGCTTCCGGGGTTGAGTACCGCACGTCCGAATAACAGCGAGCACAAAGAGCCAGACACCAAAAAACAAGAAGAAGGCAACTCATATACATTTCTAAAACTTATCACCCTATGTGTCATCTTTGGGTTTGTTGTTGGTTCACTCCGTCACGTGTTTTGAAAAACTGAATAAAAACTCCGAAAAATGGTCGTATTATCGTGTCGGGCGCACTCATATGGAAATTCATGGGAAAACGACAGCCGGGATACATTCATCTTGTAAGGACAGAAATGGGAGCAAGAGAAGACGACGCGGACGACGGGTTCCATTTTTTGGAGAGATGGGGGGAAGAAAGAGGCACAGAATGAATGCAATTTCCCATCCGACTGCGGGGTTTCTTTCTCTCTTTTCAAGCAATCTCAGAGGTCACAGCCAAAAAATGAAAGTGACACTGCACTTTCGACATGATAAGATAGCGATAGAAGAGATTGTCGGAGAAGGCGTAAACAAAGTGCTGCGAGAAAAAAGGAAATTGGAATCTGAGTCAGTCCCAAAGGACTAATCAACCATCACATGACACACACTCCAAAGCGCAACATTGAGCGCCTAGAAGGTGTAGTACTATAACTGGTCATCGTCATAGACTACTGACCAAGAAGATAATAACGTGTAAACAGAATGTGGTGTGGAGCGTTGTGTCCGAGTGTACGCGTGTGTGTGCGATGATAGCAGCTAATTCAAATTTGGTGTCCTCCCTCCAGCCCGGAGCAGCAGGGGAGCAAGAGGAAGCGGGTGCCAAACGAAAAAGTCATACGGAAATGTATCGTGGAATGGGAAATGAAAACTAGAAAGCTGAAGCCATCACGTGCCCCAATTTCCTATTGCGCGAGTGAGAGTTTGAGCTTTCGAAAGTGCGCGTGCGAGGGATTAACGCTGATTCGAAAGGCAGACGGCTGGTTTCAAATGATAGGGGACTCGCAAAACAACAAGAGCACTCGAGGAGTAAAGGGTACATGGAAAAAAAGAAACTCACAAACTTTAAGAGAGTGAAAATACATCAACACCAGTATATCTAAGACACAACAGTTCGAGAACTCTTTTTTTGCAACACGTCAAGTTCCCATTTGTCATGCATAACTCGTGTTTTGATTTTTCGGTGACATTTCAGATTAGATAACACGAAATCCAACGTAAATCGGACTGACGTTTCCTTTGAAACAACTCGCCATTTTTATGCAGGGGTCCCATTTTCTACTTCTTCTCCTCGAGAAAATGTACCAATTTCAATTTACTGCACCCAAACATCTCATAAAAGTTGCCAAAAAAGAGGAAAACGGAATTGCACGCCACCTTTTTCTCGACATTCGACCTCATTCGCGCAAGTATCAAACTCAACAATGTGTGTTGTCAATGCAACGAAAAGTGCCAAGTTTTCCACCTTCTCGTGCAGCTGTTTGAAGTCGATTCTGATTCTATTCCAAACTCTTTGCATTAAAAGTTACTTTCCAAAAACTCTCATTTTTCCGATTTTCAACTGATAACTATTGACAATTGATGTTGACAAAACGCTGACATCATTCCACTTGTTCTGTCTACAGCCCGATAGTTCTTTCAATTTCCAAATTTCCCATGCGCCCCTTGCCTGCCTCTTCCAAACAGCACCCCAAAAACCCATAAAATGTTATCCGAAGTGCTCCGCGAGTTGCGCCTGATTGATAGCGTTTAATCGGGCCACTTGGTCCTCTCATTCACTGCCCGACAAAAAACAACAAATGTGAGAAACAAAGGGAGAATGTGAAAGTTGCCCGTCGCATCTGGCACATTAGTTTACACCGAATTGACACGTCGCTATGTGACCCTATCTTGCGCAACGTTCCACCACCCACATTTTTTGTAACAAGAACTCCTCGCCCGAGGCTGATCCGATCCATCTCCTGCTGCGCAGACTTTGAGTCAAATTCCACCCAGCAGACGTCGCGCACGGAAAGAGGCAACACTTGTCCACCAGACCTCCGCTCTCTTTATTACCACCAAGAGTCATAGGAGTCAGCAGCGGTCACCCAGTGGCCCAATCAAGCAATTTGCCACTGCTCCTCTAATCTAGATCCTATTCATTTCAATTGCTCTTCTCATTCATTCATCAAGTGAGTCATCGGAGCGAATATGACACGCGAAATGAACTTGTCCGCATGAGAAAGACAGACAAGTTGTTGTAAAGTGTTGATCCGTCTGACCAGAACAACGGCGTGTCCATCCTGTCTTATCAGCCGCTTTTTTCTCGTGGTGGTCATAGTAAAGTAGCTCGAATCACGCTCACTTTCCCAACTTTTCCGTTTTCTACCTCAGTTTCTGGTCCGATTTTTCGATAATTAGTTAGAATTACCAATTTCGTTCATCAACCCTGAGGTGTTTTCTATTTTCCTAGATCTACGTGTTGTTTGGTTTTGCGAGTATTCTCCAGACTCGATTGTGAGTTGTGAGGTCGTTCTTGGAACGTGCAACTCCTTTGAATTCTGTTTAGGCCTTGCGTGGGCATAATCGTTCTTCGGAGCCCAGGGTTCCCAAGTATTAATCAGTTGCGTGTCCGTTATTCTGATTTTCCTCGGAAACAATAACTACTTTATGTGTTCTGTGGAAGGTACACGTTATTTCGGCAACCCACACTTCTCCCTAGACCCCGCCCTTTCCGAACCACCCCGACGGGCCATTCCCTTTTCTAATCTCATTATCCATTTTTCTCGCCTCTCGAGCAGTTGCTCTGACAATTTTCCCCTTCATTGAATGCTGCTTCTTCCGCTACTTGTTTGACCGACAAATTCTCGGTTTCCGGAGAAAACGAAAAACGTCGAAAAATTGGGGCGGACAAAGTTCATTGAGCCGTCTCAAGATTTGCGAAAAGATGAATTTTTGACGCCACTCATCCATCACCGAGAAGCTTTGGAACAGCCAATTCCCTGAGTTGGTGTGTTTGTTCGTCCTCACCCATCACCCGTCCCCTGGCTGTCCTTTCAGTTTTCATCCCTCCCCTCCCTCCCTTCTTCCCTTTTTTCCACCTTCTTCTTGTGAGTGTCGTAAAATTCAAACGAATTGCTCGCTATTTCATCGCTTTCTCATTTTGCGCAGATGTGCAAATTTAAGCGTCCTTTGAACTCGACCGGCACTACGAAGGTACCTGCATATGTCACTCAATACGTACTTTTATGATGGCACCATCATCCGACGGGTTCTCGAGTTTCATCGCGTTTGCATCCCCATTTTAACGCTTCTTCGTGTTGGTCTGGTAGAGATGGATATATCCCCCAAAAGTATAATCGCAGCATTTGGAGCATCTTCGTGTTATTTTGTTTGGGATGATTTCAATGGAAAAACGTTCTCGTCGGTTTCCTACCCATTCCTAGAAGATTGTTTCTCTTGGTGACTCATCGTTGTCACTGTTTTTTAAAAATAATCTAACGTATGATATGCGACTAGTAAACTTTCACCCATCGATGTTTCGAACAACACCCTGCACTGCACAGAAGTGCTCCCAAGTGCGCTCCAATTGGTAATTGGGTCATATCCGTAACTAATACTTTTCGACAAAACCACTCCAATTATTCGAATAACGCCTTCGCCTCCTCCTCTCCGCGTTTCACCCCCCGTCTTACGAGCTCTCTGGAGACCAATGTGCGTCTCCTTCGATGTCAACTCCTCTTCCTTCATTCTGCAACAAAGTGCCATCAAGACAAATCGTCTGATGTTGTCAACTCTTCCTCTCTCTTTCACTTTTGACACGTCATTCTACAAAAATGCGCTAGGAAGAGAATGAGATGAAAAAACAAGTGAATTGTTTGCTACTGTTTTCTTCCCATTCTCCGCCCTTTTTTCTCAACAAAGTCTTATCACTCTGTCACCAACATTTCCAATATAATTTGATCTAGGAAACCCATGCGATGAGGTCATCGATGTTGTTTCTCCTTCTTCTACTTTGCGTGCACACGCAATGCTCCCGACTTGCCGAGGAGGAAGAACAGGTACTATTTCCCTTTCGATCCAGTTCAATAATTGTTTTTTCGCAGATGCTGATTCGTCACTTCACTAACGAAGGCGAAGTCTCGACAATGCAACAACTCCGTGAAACGATCGGTCCGTTCCGTGACCCTCTCAATTTCGCCCACATGAACTATTCTACTCTGACAGATCATCTTCACGTAAGTAAATAAAAATGCTTCTGCCAAGAAACGTTTGATTCTCAGAACCTTCATAGGAAATTTCCGAATCTGACGCATATCTACTCTGCCGGTCAATCAGTCCAAGGGCGAGAGCTCTGGGTTCTCGTCGTGTCCCGGTATGCCAAGGAGCACAGGAAACTCATTCCAGAGTTCAAATATGTCGCCAATATGCACGGAAACGAGGTAAAACGTGACTAAGAAAGCAAATAAAAATTGTTTTTCAGGTGACCGGAAGAGTATTTCTTGTGTCGTTGGCTGAAACTCTCCTGGAAAACTATAATACCAATCTCTGGATTCGCCAGCTGATGGACAGTACGAGAATTCATCTAATGCCTTCCATGAATCCCGATGGTTATGAGTACGCATCGGAAGGCGACCATTCCGGAATCACGGGACGTCAAAACGCTAACGGGAAAGATTTGAACAGAAACTTTCCAAGTCGATTCCCTAACTATTTCCCAACCAGTGAAATACAACCAGAAACAATTGCCATCATGAACTGGACACGTCAAGTCCCATTCGTGCTATCTGCGAACCTTCACGGTGGCACGACCCTCGGTATAGACAACCAGTTAACCCTTCCGGCTTCTAATCAAAAGCGGTTTCAGTAAATTACCCGTTTGACGATTTCCCGACACGCACAAGGCAGTCACATTACGCTCCGTCACCCGATAATGCACTTTTTGTGCGGTTGGCTTATTCGTACGCACGCGGTCACGAGAGAATGTGGAAGCAGGGACCGAGGTGTTTGGATGACGATTTGAACGTGTCGATTGATCCACAGAATGGAATTATCAACGGAGCTGACTGGTATAGAGAAGTATAACATGATACAAGACGTTGTTCGTTTTGCAGGTACATTGTCTCTGGTGGAATGCAAGACTGGAACTATCTCAACACGAACTGCTTCGAACTGACCGTTGAGATGAACTGCGAGAAGTTTCCACAGACGAAGAAACTTCGATATCTTTGGGAAGAGAACAAATATGCGCTTCTGAACTTCATCTCCTTGGTTCACGGGTTAGGTCGTTTAAATAACGTTTGAACAGAAAATGTCAATTTGCAGCGCTATCCATGGTGTAATCGTTGATGCAGACACTGGGGAAGGAATTGTGAATGCCACTGTAAGCATTGATGAACGAGCGAAGATTGTCGTCAGTTACGGAGATGGGGAGTTCTGGCGGTTGGCCAATATGGGAACTTATGAAGTGAGTGTTCTAAACAAACCCCCATATAACATGGTATTTGATTTCCAGTTGACTTTCGATCACAGCGACTATTTCCCGGTGACCACTACGGTCAAAGTGTCTGAATCTAACCGCTCTCCATACATCGAAGTTCGTCTGTATCGCATTATCCCCCGTTCCAAGCCTACCCTAACGCCCTCGAACCCGCCAACCCAAAGCAAAAACGAGTATTCTGTTGACAGCACGCACAGTAAAGATCTCCGTATTGTGACCATGTCCTCCGTGTCTTCATTCTCATTCCTTCTTCTTGCCGTCACTGCCATTCGCTTCTTGTAAACGCATCCGCTGTTCCTTTTCTCTTGTCTGTCGGCTATCATTCCCGTTTGTCACAACATCTGTGAGTATCGATAAATTTATTCTCCTTTCGTAGCAGCATATCACGTTCTCAAAGCCGCTTGATCAATTCAGTTCAGCTAAGAAACAAACACTAAAAACAGCAAGATCATCACGCGGCATGGTACCTCAGACGGAAATACGACGAATTGCCACGTTCAACTGTCGTTCCATTGCAACTAACAACCAGCTCAAACAAACTAACTTCAACGTCGTCAGACTTGGTCAAACAAAAAACAATGAGATAAATTGGAAGAAACTGAAGGCTTTCACCCGAAAAGCGTGATTCGTACCAGATTGAGAGGACTTCGCGCAGTTCTGCGAGCTACACAACTTTTGGAACACGAAACTCCTCTCTATGGATTTTCAACAGATTATCAATTTATTCGAGAAAAACGCAGAATTAATCGATCTCATCTTCTTCTCTGAAATATCTTTATTGGGCCATGTCGATTGGATGGAGTTGATTTGTCTTCTTATCATCTTCTTGCTGTTCGCGGGCTCGGGTCGGTAGTTTCATCCACAAATCGTTTGAGCCCGAATGAGCAACGAAGACACCCTGTGGCTTGAATTCGCGGGTCAACATCTCCATTTTGGCTTTCTGAAAACGTCCCTGAATGAACAAGAATAGTATTCAATATTTCTCACCTGTTTCTCCCAGACATCTTTCATGACTCCATGATAAACGTTCTGTCGGAACGCGACGACACACGTACGATAGTCTTGCAGTTCCGAGGGGCGGGCCACTGGAACTCTCTTTTCCGATGGGTTGATGGACTCGGCCACACTGTCGAGAGCCTCGGCCATCTTGGCGATTGCTGACTCTGCGAGTGGCAGTGAACGCAAGAACGGCTGCGCAATATCCGCAATTCTTCCAAGTGTCTCCATGACACTCTGAAGCTCGAGCATGGCCTTTTCTTTGTCGAACACCTTCTCCTCGAATTCCTCGCTCGTGAATTCATTGAGTAGCATCATACCATGTCTGGCGTTTTGAAGCATAATAGGAAAATCGTCGTTGTAAGGACGCCACGCCACACCGCCTCCAAGAAATTTCGGGCCCTGTGGAGGAAGCGAACGCTTGTCCTTATCCTGTTGCGACTTAAAAATCAAGTTTTTTTTCTTAGCGTGAAAATGAACAAACCTTAACCACAGTTCCCCCCAACAATTCCAGCATGTGGGCCATTTCAAAGTTTGTTACCGGTCCTTTCCCGTCGTCGACACGACGAAGAGGTGGACGTGACATGATTAGATCGCTACGAAGGTTTCGAGCCTCTTGATCCTCGAGGGAGTCAGCATCGTGCAATGCACCGAAAATTGGGCCAGGCGGATTGTCTTGCTGATTCCTTAGAGGCAGACGAATGTCTCCAATTTGCCCGACTCCGTCTCTGACAAGATAGATGACCGTATTGTCATCGTTGTTATCCATCTGTAAAAATTGAATCGTTAGCAGTGTATAACAAGGTATCATAATCGGTGGGTGCTCTTGCGACAATAATCAACAGTCAATGGTTGTTTGCAAGTTGATGTTGAGAAAGATATTTAACAAGGGAACCATTTTACCTTAGCTCTTTAGGATTGGCTACAAATTTGCATATAGATTCTTGAGGTGATTCTAAACAACTCTTCAGTTGAAAAAAGTTGCCCGTTCGGCCTCCCCTTCGAGATATTTGCGTTTGAAAATTGCTGAAATTTTGCACGGATTAACGTGGAAAACGGTGTGGGCGCCACCGCGCACATCAACCCACCTATCCACCACTGTCGACAGTGGGTCGGTGGCCGAGTGGGGTAGAGGCGCGGGTCGTGTGCGGCAGCTTGTTGGTTCGGTCCCCGCTGATGCTATACTTTTTTTGCTTTTTATTTCTGGTCACCTTTTGCTGAAAAAACCAAAGTCCGAAAATTTTTTCCAAAAATTTTTCATTTTTTTACAATTTTCTTTCTCTGATTGGGAGTTATAAAAAATCACCAAAAAACTTTTTCACACCAGCATAACAGTAGTCATCGTAATCACAAGAGAAATATGGACAAACGTGAGTTTTCCAAATGAAATGTCCACATGATCGCAGATTTCATTTCTTGGAATAAAAATGACAATTTGTCAAGAATGAATATTTGTGTCAGTCGTAGACAAAATTATGCTATGATGGTGTGAAGAAGTTTTTTGGTGATTTTTTATAACTCCCAATCAGAGAAAGAAAATTGTAAAAAAATGAAAAATTTTTGGAAAAAATTTTCGGACTTTGGTTTTTTCAGCAAAAGGTGACCAGAAATAAAAAGCAAAAAAAGTATAGCATCAGCGGGGACCGAACCAACAAGCTGCCGCACACGACCCGCGCCTCTACCCCACTCGGCCACCGACCCACTGTC